>OW028744.1:2500000-5000000 GCA_932294355.1 Aporophyla lueneburgensis
ATTATTTCAACCACATTCTAAGGAAACAGCTATAAATCATCTGAACTCACAGTGAGCAAATAATAACGTGAAAATATCTTAAGAAGGGGAAAATATGGTGAGACATCATAAATTCGTCAGCATTGCTGTCAACAGGAAAGTGGCAAAAAGGCTGGCAACATTGCCACGTTGTATGGCAATGCTGATTCTTTGGCCAAACATAGAACAGCCCTCTGATCAGATCCTCTACTCAGATCACGAGAAGAGTTAACCAACCGTTTGGTCGACTTCATCTGCCCAGCCTTTTCCCCCACTATGTTGAGGTCGGCTTCAAATTTTACTGGTTGCTGCTAAATACCAGTACCTATTTTACATGGGACGACTGCCTATTTGAACTCCACAACCCAGTTCCTAGGTAATACGATACCCCTTGATAAGACTGGTCAGACTAACGAGCTTCTGACGACACGTAACGACTGACAAAGACCCACGAAAGTCGGCCGGGACCAACAGCTTATAGTAGGTACTTTCCGAAGCACGAAGGGATCTTAGTATGTAAAGATATATTAACCTCATAGATCGAACCGTTGTTATTAGTTAGCCCATAAGCCAAAAAACTAATATACGTAGAATTATATCTCATTTTTGTTAAACTTGAAATCAGACAGGTAATAATATTCTATCTCACATTGGAATTGGTGAGTCATAGTAGTGGAGTTAAAACGTACAGATAAGGATGCTTATGTGAAGAGCACCTAAGACAGCTTTGCTAAACTACCACTTTAAGATATACATCAGGGATCCTGTTAAAGTAATTTCAAAGTATACTTTTCAACTAGGTATATAAAACAGAATAGAAGCAATAATAAAACCATGAACAATGATAACATGAAATATACATTTTGAATTGGCAACTGGCAACACTGTATCGAAGGTTCGTCTTGTATTCCTAAATTTAGCAAAGAAAACATTTTTTTCGGAATATTACAAGAGCGCTGCAATAGAAAAGAGAAACTTCTGGAAATATAAAAGAGACGAAATTACGCCATTATATAAAAGCAAAATTATGTTGAAACTGCGGATGAGGAGGCTCTCGTTAGGCTGCAGGATCAAGGGCTTGATTCAGAAAACAGTACTTATGGAAACGTCGCGCATTTTCAGGAGGTTCCTTTCTCTGGAGCCCTGACCGCTGGTAGCTTGGTCCCTGTTCCCGATACCGGTCGGCTACTGTTTTTTATATTTTAAAATATATTATAATTTTATCTTCTAATATTTAAAAACATAATTTATAAGTGCGTATATCGAAATAAAGGAAATATACTTTAAAACAAGAGCTCCACCAACGAATGGAATAATTTTCACCAATATAGTAATAAATTAAGCGACTGCAATGCTCCGAGCAAGTTTATTACTGGTCACTGAATAACTTCGCCATCTCCAGGGAAATCAGGGCTCCACAGTCCGGTGTATTATGAGCGAATATGTACTAATTCACCTGATATAACCCCCGACACTCAGGGGAAGAGTTGGATCTGGAATTGGGAGCTTTGCCCTCCAAATTGTTATATACCTTTGATTATGAGCAGCAGGACCTACTTATCTTCATCATCATCATTCATCATTTCAGCCCACGGTTTCAGCCGAACGACGTCCAAAAGACGTCCACTTTTGGGGGCTTTGCCATAATCGCCACGTTTGGCAGGCCGGTTGGCGATATAATCGCTGTACTCGTACGGTGGTTAAATACCAAATAAAACTCAATGTATTTCTAATGCATTATTCTGCTATTCTGTTATTCTAATGCATTATGCTATATTCTGGTCTCCTTCTTCATTTAATCTTCTGTGCCAAATTTCATACTCCTCCATCCGCGTAATTTTCGTACAAAAGAAAACTAAAAATTTTTTGCTTTACGTATCTAAGAATGTTCAATATAGTTATGTCTAGTAGCAATTATTTACGATGAAAGGTTCGATTCCTGCCGGGGTCGCGTGACCTGCCGGGGTCGCGTGATTGTTCGAAAGAGATACCGTGACCCTGGCACATGGGCAACTGATGGAACACGGGTGGGTTTTAGTCAGTAAAAGTCTGACACGCCCTCCCGCTCCGCCCAGAGCGGGAGAAGTCATTTGATGATTTCCCATCCTGAAAAAAAAAAAAAAATAAAAAAAAGTTCGATTCCCAGATTTGGCTAAGTGATTTTCCATCAGAAATTTCTCAGTACCCACCCGTAGTCTGAATTTGTAGCTGGCAATAGGGCCATCCCCGTTACATGGGACTTGACCATAACTGGCAAAATGCGGTGAGTGTTCTAATTGTTGTCATAAGTACCAGAAGTGAACTTATAAAATAATTAATGACACCTCTGCCTAACCTTCCGGAAAAACAGGCTTTATGTTAGTTACGTAGGTAAGCTATTATGATAACGCGTTTTCCCGAAAAGCTCTAAGCTGCAGTACATCTTTTATTCTCATCTACATAGCTCTAACGCTAAATAAGATGAATACGGCGCTCATTTTCTACTTTGCAAGTTTCATTTATTCATCTTGAGCCATTCAGTCGCGGGCTCGGCCTAATTTATAAAAAAAACTCTTCATATTTCATGCTCAGTCCCCCTGAGTGCTTCTGCAGAAATATTAGCATGTCTACTTGGTTTGATATTAAGAATGTTGCTAATGAAATAAGTAAATGTAGCGAGGCAGAATAATGGCCTAGTGAAAGGTTACGAACGGTATTCAAATTATTCTTTATTATTTCGATTTGTTTGGAAGTTTCAAGATTTTTTAAGTTGGTAATGGTGCATTATGCAAAACATTTCAAAAAGTTACAGATGGTCACGTTTAACTTAGTAAGTATCGAAATTTATACCGAAAGACTGCACACCTTTTGACAGGCCTGTTGGTCTAGTTGTTAGTGACCCTGACTGCTATGCCGGAGGTCGTGGGTTCGATTCCCACCCAGGACAAATGTTTGTGTGATGAGCACGATCATTTGTTCTGTGTCTGGGTGTAATTTATCTATAATATGTATGTATTTAGAAATATATAAGTATGTTTATCAGCTGTCTAGTACCCATAACACAAGCTCTGCTTAGCTTGGGACTAGATGGCGTTGTGTGATAGTTGTGGAATATTATTATTATTATTATTATTACCTATCATGTTTATCCCCATGACTAGCTGCGTCTCGCGGTTTCACTCGCGTAATTTTCAATACCGTGAGAAGATCGGGATAAAAAGTATGCTTTATCGTAATCCAGGTTATGGTCTACCCATGTGCCAAATTTCATACAAATCTGTTCAGTCTGTTTAGCGTGAACGCGCAGCAAACAAATACACAAAAATCAAATCGTTCTCTTTTTAAAATTAATTTAGATTACATACGTATATGGCATAAACGTTAGCAATGATTCACTGAATTTAAATAGTGCGGCAACGGGCGTTCACAAATACTGAAATATTGTAATTTTTGGAGCATATGTGATATTAAATCTCTGTGGTTGCAACATATGAAAATTAACGCTCTGGTTGGTATAATAAAATTTGATAATATTAAACGTTTTACATAGCATAGCAACAAACATTCTCGAGCAATTCTGGGAACTTCTTATCAAGACAATTTCTCCCTGACGTCAAACAAACTAAAAGTCACACTCCTCGAGTTTGGATTGGAACAAAATGTTTGATCCTTTCATTAAGAAAAGGATTTTTCATCAATTTCCACCACATCGTACATATTGAAAAATACAGTGTATTTCCTACGTGAATTTTATGCATATCCTCTAAAGGGAGCAACTGAACAAAGTTGTTTCCACTGGGACGCGAACTGTGTCCAACTGTCAAAGTGAATAAATAGTTCGCAACCAATCCTTGCGCATATGCTGTTGTGAGTGAGTGGAAAATAACATTACAAAATATCATGAAAGTTGGAGCGAGTTGAGTCGAGTTTCAGAGCCCATTCCTCGAATAGAGAGTATACTGTCGCGGTAGGTATTTCAATAATTAAGCGTTTCAAAATCAAAATCAAAATCAAAAGTCATTTATTCAAACTAGGCTGAGAGTCAGCACTTTTTGAACGTCAAAGTTACAAAAGACAGTCCCCCCAAAACGCCCGCCCTTCGACACTTCCTAGTGCTTTAGCTGGGAAGAAGAAGTGGCGGAACAAACTCCCCAGCAGCACAGCTGTCTGTTAAGTTAGAAGAACTTGATTCTATACAATATCGTGTAAATAATTAATATTATAAAACAAAACAAAACATACATTATTCGCCATATGTCAGCTAGCACACGCCAATATACGAACAAAACATTGAAAAGTAAACTCAAGCTGAAATAAATAATAAAACAAAATCGTAAACAGAACGTAAAACTTAAATAAAGCCTCCAGGCATAAAGGGCGTGCCCGCTTACATATTCAACGACGCAAAATGATACATATACATACATTGATGCATATTGCTAAGTTGAAGTTACAATAGTTAAACTAGGACCTCCGGAGTAAAAATAAAATAACAGTTAATACAAATAACAATAACAAAAACCATGGTCAGCAAGTCGACCAGTCACCACAAGCAGCACCCGTTCACGAGCATAACGCAAAGGTCAGCCAGTTTCAACACAACACCAAATTTAAAAAAAAAAAACTGGCTACTATTTTATTATAATATGTAATTTTAGATATCGATGTAGAGAGCAGTGCTGGCCCAATAGAAACACAGCCGAGACTCATAAGTGGAATAATGGTCATATATTCGAAACCAAGGCAGGCACTTTGTTTTGTGTAAATTACTTCATAATCACTTCTTTCAAAGACGTGAAGGAAAACATAGTGACAAAATGTGAAAATAAGACATTACGACATTCACCATCCCCCACTGGGTCCACGTGGGTAAATAATGGCTCATTCCCACTTAAATATATGATACTTATGTCACAACAGTGGAGATAGATTGGTGGTTTTGATAGATTGTCTTATGTAATCTTGACGTTCGAAAAGTGCTGATTCTTAGCCTCATTTGAATAAATTACTTTTGATTAACGAATTGAATTCTTTAACGTACTTCTCAATGCCTTGAAATTTTTATCCTAGACGGAAACAAGCAAAAGTTCCCACTTAACTACAGGTTACAAAGAACGTTGTACACTCAACTCTCAGATTCCTATAGCCGTAACCACGTAACTTTATAAGTTAAGCTGCCTTAGGTACAGTCAACCGCACGTCCATGTAAAATTGTGTACTGACCGGCGTTACAGGGCGTAATGTAACATTCACAGCGAGCATGTCGTTACGCCGCATGCTATAATCTGTGAAAACGTGCTCGCCCATGCTCCAGATTTGTTGCCATTTGCAGTCAAGATATATCGGCCGACGAAGTTATGTTGGGATCTTTAAACTAAAGGCTCCATGTACCTATAAATCCTAGAATTGAAGCTTGTGTCACGTGCGCTTGTGACGAGTCGCCGCAGCGTACTGACTGAAGCACGTGACTGTCATAGGGATTCGGCAAAAAAACCAATAAGGGGTTGAGCACTTGGAGCGAACAACGAGCGGCTCGTTGCTCGCTTGTTTCCTATACTAACTGCGAATGCTCGTTTTGTAACATGTGACATTAACTCCCGTAACGCTGGTCAGTACCTACCTTTACAGTTAATCATTGATAGCGACAATGTTGTAGGAGGTGCTCAGTCCTAAGAAGTATTGTAATAGCCGCATTGATCGATCGATCAGACTGGGATCAGAATGATTGATCCTCTTCGTGTCTCGAAAAGCACGTTAATCCGATGGTCCCGGTCATTATTTGTGGACCTTTGACAATCGTTTCGAGTAGTTAGAATCGACTGACCCAGTAAATTTGTTGGTCAGACAGGCAGTCACTCTATGTAAATACTAGTATTCTGTTGGGAAAGGGCTAAAGAGATGAGGATGAGAGACAATATCAAAGCAGTAAGGGTAGTTTTCGTACTTCAATTGTAACCAATGTGCGGTTCATTGTACAATATGTATATGCATCGAAAGTCGCTCCGAAAATTTCCTTTAATTAAGGCTAGGTGATTCGACACTCATACAGATTTGAGGGGGTGAGGTGCGGGGAAATCCGCGGGGCGCCTCCCGCGCGTCCTTCTTGTCGAACACGTAAGCGCGCCAAAAGTCCGAGCGGCGCGGGCGTAGCACAGACAGGTCATAGAGTAGCGACATCAGTATGTCCACAGTATTAGAAACCACAGAAGAAAATATAATACAAGAACAAATATTTTTATTTATTTATCTCTAAAACTATTTTACATAGTTCTTGATTGAATCCTCGTTGGAACATTTGTATACAGCAGCTAATTGTATCTAGTGTATCCTACTAATATTATAAATGCGAAAGTTTGTGAGTATGGATGTATGGATGGATGTTTATTACTCTTTCACGTAAAAACTGCTGAACGGATTTGAATGAAATTTGGCATGCAGATAGTTGGACTAATATTATAAATGCGACAGTTTGTGAGTATCGATGTATGGATGGATATTTGTTACTCTTTCACGCAAAAACGAATGAACGGATTTGGATGAAATGTAGCACGCAGATAGTTTATAACCTGGACTTATATTATGACTGCAACAGTTTGTTAGTATGGATGAATGGAAGTATGGATAAATATAAATAAATATATATCTTTGGACAACCAACAAATCGTTGTCTGATCCCAAACTAGGCAGAGCCTGTACTATGATAACCAGACAACTGATAAACATACTTATATATTTCTAAATACATACATCATCATCATCATCATCAGCCTATAATGTTCCCACTGCTGGGACACAGGCCTCCTCTCGGTGAGAGGGAGTGGGCCATAATCCACCACGCGGGCCCAGTGCGGGTTGGTAGATGTCACGTCTTCGAATTTTTGGTTCTAAGACATGCCGGTTTCCTCACGTTGTTTTCCTTCACCGTTTTGAGAGCAGTGGCGATGAAATAATTTACACAAAGTAATGCGCCTGCTTGGGTTTGAACTCATGACCTACTCCTCGCAAGTCACGGCCGTTACCACTGGGCCACCACTGCTCTTAATATAATACCTACATATTATAGATAAATTACACCTAGGCACAGAACAAATGATTGTGCTCATCACACAAACATTTGTGCTGGGTGAGAATCGAACCCACGACCTCAGTCTTAGTAGTCCGGGTCACTAACCACTAGACTAACAGGCCAGTCGCCATGCCAGTCGGATGGATGTATGTTACTCTGTCACGCAAAACTACTGAACAGATTTGGATGAAATTTGGCACCCAGATAGCAACGCACTGCTTAGCGCCGATAGTTTAAAATCGAACAGTAAAACTAACTGTTTGATTTTCGACGCGCTGATATGCACTCAGTTGGATTCTCAACCCTCGGCTCAATGCCGAGAGTTGAAAATCCAGTGCGTCAATAGGATTAAATAAATAAAAAAATTGCTTATCATATTTCTATTGCGATTTTTCTTGCCTTCAACCGTGACTTGGGCCTATTTTTATTTTAAACCGACTTCAAAAAAAGGAGGAGGTTATCAATTCGACTGTATTTAAAAACAAAATATTTTTATATTTGTTACCTCATAACTTTTGACTGGGTGAACCGACTTTGATGATCCTTTTTTTATTTGAAAGCTGGTGACGAAAAACACTACAAAGTCAAAAATAACTTTAATTTCGGAAGTCGGTGGCAAAAACCTTAAATATAATAGTTTTTATTTTTAACTTTTTAGTTATGGTAGATACCCCGCACTAATCTAATCGCGTTATTCGTTTATTTGTCGCGCAAATACTTAATGCAAATTTAAGACTTATATGGTTTCCACATGGACCCCATTGTCCGAATGGAACCGAATTAAAATGGGACCATTCGGAAAGCACCAGCTTTGAAATAAAAAAAAAATCATCAAAATCGGTTCACCCAGTCAAAAGTTATGCGGTAACAAACATAAAAAAAAATACAGACGAATTGATAACCTCCTCCTTTTTTTGAAGTCGGATAAAAATAAAAACTTTTTATAAAAAAAACAACCAACTTCCTTAAAAAACACTACAAAGTCAAAAATAACTTTAATTTCGGAAGTCGGTGGTAAAAAAACCTTAAATACAGATACTAAGACACCGACTTTCGAAATTAAAGTAAATTTTGATTTTGTAGTGTTTTTTAAGGAAGTCAGGTGTTTTTTTTTTTTGTAAAACGTTTTTTTTAGTCGCCGTTTTCACAATACAATCACAAAATATATTTTTTTAAAGTTTTACAACATGATGATTTTACACATTGAGAACCGTACACACAAAACAAAAGCTTAACCAACTATGGTCTTTATAAGTTCTATAAAACAATATTTATTTACAATTTATTTTATTTTCTCTTATTATTACTTACGCAGCAGAAAGGAAGCGCGCGCGCAAAAATTGTTCACAGGTCTCACCTCGATAACGTCTCGCAGGACACTGGCAAGCGACGCGCCGATCGAAAATCACTTGAATAAATGATATTTTTTTTTTGAAATTTAATGAAAAAAAATGATCGGTTTCAATCGATTCCAAAATAAATTATCTATAAATTGATACTAATTATATAAAAATAGGAGTATTAGTACTTCTTTAAAATGAAATTTGGCTTGTTAAAAACTGCAAATCGAAGTTAGTTCGGCTTTTTTTTCTATCGAGTAAATTTGATTGTATCGTGTTTTGAACGGGTACAAGCTAAGGAGAAAGAATGTATCTTAAATATATATTTGTTTCAGATTCTGAAAGTAAAAATTTACCTATCAAAAAGCAATTCTAAAAACGGTAAAAAATGTGAAAACGGTCCCACCTGGCCTTAAAACTTAGTCAAGTTTCCGAAATCGAGCGGTGGATACGAAAATATGGGGGAGTGTGATATGTGGGTAATTTAATTATTTTCTTTGTTCTGGAAGTTTTCAAAGTTGTATCGTTACGAAATCAATAAAGTAAAAGCAAGTTAGAGCTCTTTTCCATTTTTAAAAGACTTTTTTATGATGGAATTTCGTGTGTGTTGTGTACAGACAATAAGGAGGCCTTCACGAAGAAAACACACAAGTATGTAATGTAAATCTTACAGCCGTCCCACTATGCCTATAAATCCATCACTGTGTATGTATAGCAATCTAAACTAATATTAAAAACCAGCCAAGTGCGAGTCGGACTCGCGCACCGAGGGTTCCGTACAAACCTGTAGGTATTCTCGGTTTAAAAATATTTTTTTTTTTAATTTTTATATGTTAGTTGATTGAATGTAAGGTAAATTGCGGTTTACGATTTATGACGTTTTAAAAAAAAACTACTCACTCGATCTCGTTCAAACCAATTTTCGGTGGTAGCTTACATGGTAATGTACATCATATATTTTTTTTAGTTTTATCATTCTCTTATTTTAGAAGTTACGGGGGGGGACACACATTTTACCACTTTGGAAGTGTCTTTCGCGCAAACTATTCAGTTTAGAAAAAAATGATATTAGAAACCTCATTACCATTTTTGAAGACCTATTCATAGATACCCCACACGTATGGGTTTGATGAAAAAAAAACATTTTTGAGTTTCAGTTCTATGTATGGGGAACCCCAAAATTTATTGTTTTTTTTCTACTTTAGTGTGAAAATCTTAATGCGGTTCACAGAATACATCTACTTACCAAGTTTCAACAGCATAGCTCTTATAGTTTCGGAATAAAATGGCTGTGACATACGGACGGACGGACAGACAGACAGACAGACAGACAGACAGACAGACATGACGAATCTATAAGGGTTCCGTTTTTTGCCATTTGGCAACGGAACCCTAAAAAGAGGTGAAACTGTTTGTTTGGGCGTAAAAGGTTACCAATGGAAGTTCTGATCTGATAACAAAAATTCTTTCACTAATTAAATGCTACACTATCGCCGAGTGCCATAGGATATTTTCCATAAAACAAGAACCTTGATGCGAACAAAGTCGCAGGCAGAAGCTAGTCGTAATATAAATTATCACATGACGTATAAGAGAGATTTATGGATTAATAATAACAGCCACCCTGGTCGATCGATCAGGTTAAGCTAAGCTTGCCTGGGACGGTCCGTAAATAGGTGATCACCTATAAGAAGATCCTTCCGTGCGTCAGAAAGCATGTTCTTTTCCAGTCATTACGGGGAGTCAGAAGCCCACACAAGCAGAGTACAACCCGAATTGACAGTCAAATTCTTAATTAATGCGAGCGAAGGCGTGGGCCAAAGCTAGTTATGCATAAATCTGCTGAATTTAGACCCAGTTCATAATATAGCTAGTTAGAGCTTTAAAAGTAACAGGCAAACTTGATTTTTAGCATCCTTTTAGATTTACAATTCCCAAAATCTTTATTGTCTACTGTCAAAGACATTCTTCCGTTCACCCTCGAACACCACAACATTGCCATCTCCTCTCTCCAACCGTTTCTTCGGCTCGTCTACGAATTCCCCGGGGGAGGCAGGCCCGATAACAACATTCTGAACATTCCTAGCGTGTCGACCGAGGTTCACGAGACGTTTTTATGTTAGGTGCAAAGTTGATACGGATCTGACTGAACGGTGTTTGAAGTCTGTGTTCGACCTAGTTTGAAAATTTTGAAATTATAATTGGAAGGCTTGTATTTAAACTATGTCATGAAATACCTCCCGTTTAGGGAACATTGATAACGACTGCGAATTACGTCTTGTTTCGAACTCAAGCAGGAATTTTACTTTATGTTAGTCATTTCATCAGCACAGCTCTCAAAACGATGAAGAAAAACATCGTGAGGAAACCGGTATGTCTTAGAACCGAAAAATTTTAAGACACACGGGTCCAGAGTGAGTTGGTAGATGTCACACATCTAGGGCACTGGGCCCGCGTGGTAGATTACGGCCCACTCCCTCTCACCGAGAGGAGGCCAGCTATATCCCAGATGTGAGAACATTATAGGCTGCTGATGATGATGATAAGATTTATGTGTTCAAGAGCATCCTGCGCAGGCTAGCAACGTCGCATTTTGAGTGCCTTTGGTGATATTTTTATTAAGTTTAAATCAAGTTTTTTTTTTAACCAAGTACTAGATCGTTGATATACATTTATTTTAGGCATCTACCTATACCTATTATTTATTTATTGATTTATTTTATTATTTACTAGCTTCTGCCCGCGACTTCGTCCGCGTCAAATATTTGCTCCCCTGACCCTTCCCGTCGCATCGCAGCCTGCCAGTTTTCGTCCATTTTTTTGGTTGCTGCTCCGCTCCTTTTGATCGTAGCGTGATGTTATATAGCCTAAAGCCTTTCTCAATAAATAGGCTACTCGACTCAAAAATAATTTTTCAATTCGAACCAGTAGTTCCTGAGATTAGCGCGTTCCACCCCCCATTTTAGGGCAGTGGGGCTTAGAAGGAGACAAAAAGTAGCCTATGTCACTCTCCATCCCTTCAACTATCTTTGTTTAAAAAATCACGTCAATTTGTCGCTCCGTTTTGCCGTGAAAGACGGACAAACAGACACACACACTTTCCCATTTATAATATTATATAGTACGGATGTACATACAGTAAAATAGCCAATGTTACGTAACGATAACTAATACGCATATCCAGATCCACATTTGTCTCAGTCGGCGTCGTGTTCGGATTCCCTTCGAGGCGATAACATTACATTCCTGGAGCGCCGCGCATGTTTGCACGACGCGGTGTCAGCAGGACTATGTCTTTGTTACGTTTTTATGTAAGGAAACACAGATAAAAACGATAGTAACGATATCTATGTCGCAGCATCAGATAGGAGGCTTTTGGCCTCGTTCAGGCTTTCTGTTATTTTATTTTTAAACATTCAAGAAATTTTGTTTTTATAGTTTTCTTATGATTGTGTTTAGTTTAGTAAGAGATCTACCTGCTCGATTCACAATAAATAATTTTCTTTCTTTCTTTGAAATGGTTGTAAATCAAACGTTTGCATAAATGTACGTATTTTTTAATTGGTGAGCTAAGCTCAATGGAAATAACGTTGAGATAAGCAGTTAAAAGGGAAGCGCCCTCGTTGCCCTCGAAATTCAAATTTGCTTACTACAATTTCTAGGTCAGGCTGGATGTTGAACAAAATATGATATCGCGACCGTAACACGTACGTATTTTAAAAGAATTTAAATCATTAGAATCTTCAGTACAACCCTCTGAGTTCATTTAATCACATTTAATGACTATTACATGAGAAATTTTAAATTAATATTTGGATTTCGGGGACTACCCTTAGCGCATTTTCCTAAAGATAGGAGTCCAGTTCCATAAACTACATATTTAAACACTGTATGTCGCCTCTATATAAATCACCTTCCAGACCTATGATGACAAATGGATGAAAATAAAAGTCAGACGACAAATCTGATTACCAGCCTACTAACTGGAACTGAAAACTTAGGAAGAATGTTAGATACTGGGCTGACTACTCATATTTATGATGTAAGTCGGTCACAGGAGATGTGATAGCAAAATCTAAGGTTTTGTCCCAATAAATACGCGTGACAATAGTAAATGATGTCAAACTAGCTTTTGCCAGCGGCTTCGCCCGCGTGGAGTTCGGAAATTATCCCACGGGAACATACTACTGGGATAAAAAGTAGCCTATGTCCTTTCGCAGGCTCTAAACTATTTGTGTACTAAATTTCATTTAAATCGGTTCAGTAGTTTTAGCAGGAAATCGAGACAGACAGACAGAGTTACTTTTGCATTTATAATATTAGTGTTGAAGTGTTGATAGTGTGGATTACTTTGATGAGTCCACCAATTCCTTGTAAACTAATTCCCTCACCTCTCTGCAGATAGCAGTGCCTGTAAGGTGCAGCGTGTTGTACCGCCCTCGCACACAACACGCGCGAGCCGCCCCCGCCGCGCGCTGACGTGCAGCGAGCGATCAGCTCCACCCAGCGTTCTATCACTTTGTCCCTAGAAGAGGATAAAGTCTGCATGTATTTTATTTATTTTTAATTATTATTTTAGAATAAGCTACATTATCAGATAAACAATAGGTCCTCATCTCTACCTACTGTAATTCCTTTGCTGTGCCCGATACAGGTTTACATGGTCCACGATTGTGTCTAAATCAAATGTTTTTACCACCTAAGCATATACATTGTGGAATGCAATAAAGTATTGAGTATTTTAATAGCCAGAATGGTAACTCAATCACCATAAGGTCTCTGGAAAAACTGCCGTAAAATGAAAGTAAGAAAATACGTTTATTTTCGATTAACATGACTCAAAAATAACCAAACACACATGGAAACGAAAAAGCTGTGGGAAAACATGCATCACATCCACGCAAAACGGTCAATTCAACATAATGCTGCTACCCTATGCGAGACAGACCCTCAGCGCTGGATTTCAGCGACAGCTGGCGCTGACGTGATGACATCAACTGTAGTATCCCCGACCGCTCCTGACCGTGGCTGTCACTGATGCCTGTTTCTCTTTCAGTGGATCCCCACTGAAGATCACTAACAGAACACAAAACCTCTACTAGCAAAGCAAAGAATATCATACCACCAGACCGCCTTCGGCTTCTCGTCTTCTCGAGTCATTTAATCCAGTTAAGGGACAGATCAGTACATTTTTGTTTTGGAACAGACTTTATCTATTAACAGTCTCGTTGCTCTAGTGGTAGCAAGCGCTACTGCTGAGCATGAGGTCCTGGGTTCGATTCCCAGGATTTTTTTATATCTGAAACGTCTCAGTAGCAGCTCGGAGTCTGGATTTGTGCCCGGCTCACGGCGATAGGCTCGCCCCCTGTTACATGGGATTTAACGAGCGAAATGTGGGTGTAATAAAAGTACTTACACCTCTGCCCAACCCTTCGTGGAAACCACCTTAGTTAGTAAACAATAAAACCAGCGTAAGTAGCGAAGTTACGCTAAATGTCCTACTTTTGGTGAGGTTACGATCCATCCCATATTTGTAAAAGCCGAATAAGACGATTTTACCAACCTGCACAAATATCCCGAAGGTGTCAGGAACTCCTCCCACTTGTCAGCCTCCCTTCCTGTGAGGCGAACACGCCCATAGCCCACAGGTCCATCTTGAAGACGACAGTCGTCGCCCAAATTTAGAGGAGGTAGAGAGTCCAAGGTCACCAGGTATTCCAGGGAGCGGGACCGCATCTGTTAAAACATGTTTTTACTTAGCTTTTTTCAGCAAAACAAACACTTCGTTATTTTCGCTTATAGCTTTAAAGCTTTGGTTTGCTAGAGAAGTGGTTCCGTCAAGTTAATAGGTCCATTATGAAAATCTTTATTTACACCTGTATCAGACATTAAGGTGCCAAAAACCGTATTTGGACATTCTGTGACTGTTCACCGCTTTCTTACCATTATGTTGACAGAAACTTTCCATCTTGTGGTCGATCAGCATGAATAGCTTGATAACCAAACAAAAATTGAATAATTACATTTACTTCGTTAGTTTCTTACCTTCTTCCCCCTGTGCAGCGCTATTAGATGACAGCATCTGAACCTCGGGTCCCTCTGTCCAGCTCCGTCGACTATCCTCTGCACCAAGCTCTCTACTGCACTCTCCAGTTCAGTCGATATGCGCCCTGGTTTAACACAACAATATTGTCAATGTTCCAAATTGCTAAAACAGCTGGTGAAACCATAGTATATAGTTGTACCAGGTAAGTTGTTCATTCAATGAGCGCCTGACAATTGCAACCTATATGGACTGATATTAATGTTATGTATTTATTTTGTAAACCACCAACTTGTTTCATAGTACCAATAGCTGCTGAAATATCTAGAACTTACCTGTCTGATCTTCTTCCCAAAGGTTGTCCACGTAAGAGTTCAGTGTTCTCAGTTGGTTGAGTGAGAACCGAAGCCCTGATGCTGGTAGACGCAGGTCTCCGCCTGGCGTCTCGCTCGCTAAACCTGAGGCTCCTGACCCCATGGCTCCTGACAGACACATAGAGTTGAAGAAAAATACATTATTAACATTATGCCTGCATTTCATAAAAGAGAAAGCAGAAGTATCTATAAATATACACAGTCAAATTAAATTAGCTGGCGATACTTTACCACATGGTTAAAGTATCGCCAGCTAATTTTATTTGACTGGGTATTTATAACTATATCTAATTTAAAAAAAAAACCGGCCAAGTGCGAGTCGGGCTCGCGCGCCGAGGGTTCCGTACAAGCCTGTAGGTATATAAGTAAAAGTATTATTAAAAATATTTTTATTATATGATGTAACAAAAAAATTACGGTTTTCGCAATTTTTCCTTTATCTATGCTATAAGACGTTGCTTCGTACCAAACAAAATTCTAGATCGACTGGAAGTACCCTTTAGGTTTTGATTCCCTTGCGAGTTTCGAAAATTTGCGGAAATTTGCGGCATAAACGGCTACATCTTTTGATTGCGTTAGCTTAGCAGTTTGATTTTTTCACAGCTCCAAGGGACAGTAGACTTGAGTATTTCATATAAATTTCGCTTGATACCTCCACGCGTTCCTGAGAGAAAGGGTCTTGACAGACGGACGGCCGGACGGACGGACAACAAAGTGATCCTATAAGGGTTCCGCTTTTCCCTTTTGAGGTGCGGAACCCTAAAAATGGCATTCGATCGCCGAATGTCAATGCCTGTAATTGCAGAAAATTGCCCAGCCAGTTTAATTTGACCTTGTATATACCCAGTTGAAGAATCTTCATTTGGCCAGTCACGTTAGGCTTCTGTCAGCCTATAATGTTCCCATTACTAGGACACAAGCCTCCTCTCGGTAAGAGGGACTGGGTCATTATCTACCATTCCGGATTAGTAGCTGTCACATGTCTTCGAATTTTGATTCTAGAACATGTCGGTTCCCTTAGGACGTTTTCCTTCACCGTTTTGTGAGCAGTGGTGATGAAATAATTTACACAAAGAAAAGGGCTTCTCTGGGTTCAAACCTACGACCAAATCGTAAGTCATGTCCGTTACCAGTACCACTAGGCCACCACTGCTTCTAGTAGCAGTCACGTTAGAACGTCATTAATCTATATATATAAAATTCTAAGTCCTGAGTGACTGACTGACTGATATATCAACGCACAGCCTAAACCGCTGATCCTATAGACATGAAATTTGGAGGGTGTGTTCTTTGTGCGGAGTAGGTATCCACTAAGAAAGGGTTTTTTTAAATTCCATTCCTAAGAGGGTGAAATGGGGGGTTGAAATGGTGAATTTTTCGACAACCACGCGGGCGAAGCTGCGGGCGGAAGCTAGTCTAAATATATAAAAGGCAAACCTGACTGACTCATCTATCAACGCACAGCCAAAACTACGGAACGGATTTCGCTGAAATTTGGCATACAGATAGTTGTAATAACGTAGGCATCCACTAAGAGAGGATTTTTGAAAATTCGCCCCCTAAGGGGTGAAAAAGGGGTTAAAATTTTGTATGGAAGTCCGTCATTTTTAGAGCTAGAAACCTGAAACTTTGTTTTTAGGCTAACGATTAGAAATAAACAATTACGTATCCTAGGGTTTTTGAAAATTCAATCCCTAAGGGGGTGAGAAAAGGCTTAAAAGTTTGTATGGGGAAACAAGATTAGTTAAAATATTTTATTCGAAACTTCACAGGAGTAGGTACTCCTATCAATATATGAGTAAACAAGTGTGTTTCAGGCTCTTTCAGAATTCAACCCCTAAAAGGTGGAAAAGGGGTGACAATAATAGCTTTTGGCCGCGACTTCGTCCGTGCAATTCTACTTCCTTTATTAGCGCTCGCCTACGCTACGATATAACCGAACTCCACGCGGACGAAGCCGCGGGTAAAAGCTAGTTAGTCATATATCTCTAAGCTCAACAGTCGCACTTGTGACTAGTAGACCAACATACATCCAAGTTTAATACCTAAGCTGAGAAATTACAGGTGTAATGTTCCACGCTAACATCTGTGCGTGTTAAAAAGTAATAAACCAAACGGTTCTGTCAGTAGAGTTAATTATTCGATGTTATCGCCATGATGAGCGGTTGACATTGAACGTGCTAATACAATGTCCTACACGTTTGGCGTGACGAATGACGTGACCTTTTACCTTCACGCGTTATTGTTTATTTACTAAACAGTCATCGTTGGAATGGTCAAATTCTTTGGATATAGACTGGCAAAATGTAGCACAGTATCTGTTGTCAATCAACATTCTATCAAAAATTATCTGCACTGACATATAACAAATGATTTAATTTAATGTTCTATTTTTCGTAATATTAACATTACTTTGCATACCTACTATTGTATAGAATCAAGTTTTATCTAACTTAACAGACAGCTGTGCTGCAGGGGAGTTTGTTGCGCCACTTCTTGCCAGCTGAAGCACTAAGAAGTGGTGAAAAGCGGGCGTATCTTGCGTGTTATGTCATTTTAACGTTCGAAAAGTGCTAATTCTCACCCTAATTTGAATAAATGATTTTTGATTTATTTTATCTCTCGATGGAATGAAGCGAGTATGCCTGTTTGGTTGAAATTATGACAACCATGACGAATCAAATTAGACGTTTATCGTGCACAAACTTTCCTTCCCATCGATTTACCCCAAACACGATGATCAATACAATCACAATCGATTGTGTAACATTGATGACACGGTGTGCGCCGGCGCACAATGTGGGCAGAAATCAAAATGGCGGTGATTGTCGCACTTCCGGCGGAAGAGCATTATGTGGTGCCGGTCATGCGAGCAGGTGACCGTGGTCTGTTATCTATTTGGAGTTGTTTACCAGATTTATGTACGAATATTTGAAGGACTGATTGATGTGAGAGCAGGAAAGGAACTGACGATTTTAACTCCCCGACACAGATCTTAATAACAACTCGCGTTTGTTCCTGAACATGGCCAACAGCATCGCGAAAGACCCAGGCGTACATTGAGAATCATTTATTTCCGAAAATCCCACTGGCTTGCTCGCTGGTCGTGTGCCTGTCTTCTTCCACAGTGTTGGCTATAATAACCATTTCGTCGTACCTACATGAACATTTTTTCTGAACTAGTGAGTAGCTAAGTACTCAGCTACCATTATGTTTTCCAATAAATCTCGAGATATTTCGCTTCGGAAATTACAATTCAATGGATCCGTAGAATCCATTACCTGCGCACAATTGAATGAGTCATTCATGGAATAATACGGCGACTTCCATTGATGAATTATCATGTACCTAACTAAATAGCTACTCTAGAATATTGTAGAAACGAGTTCCTACTGTCGAGTATTGTAGAAACTCTAACGGTGCCTGGTACTGGAGTCTACCAATAAAGCACTAGTAGTTTAGTAATTATTTTCAATAATTATTCCAAGAAAACTTTCTACGAATTATAACTTCTTCTCCGGCTTGTCACCCAGATATGTCTCCTAGTGTTTTCAGCTATGGTATTCTAAGTCAGTTCGAATGTATTAAAATTATTACAGAGCCAGCCAATCGTAAGGTTGTCTCGTACAAACATCCTCTACAGTACCTAGGCGTGAAAAACTTGAATAAAACGATTCAACGCTTGAAAGGCAAAATTGACTAAGCGACATTGTGGCCCTATGCCGCTTAGTCAAATTTGCCTTTCAAGCGTCGGATTAATGTTTCGTGCCTACTACAGGTTTATAACCTAATTAGTTAATATTCATGCTTGTCTGTCGAAAAATAAACTACCTACTCTTTCAACAGTTATTGTTGTGGAAACAATAATAGGCGCCAAACACTGGCGAATAAGAACAAATTACAAGAGACTACCAGACTGAAAATCAATCTGTCTTTCCATTTCCCTGCTATGTTGGGTTCAGATTGCGTAACACACTATCAATCATAATCTGGATCATTTTGAAGGATATTTGCCAATCCATTGCTTATGTTCGAAAAATTTGTCTTTTCAATGTCATTACTAACGCAATGAACGTTATTGAACTACCAATATGAAAGCCATTCCTACTACACACACACACACACACACACTACACGACTACGACGACACGACACGACTACGACTACACTACCCCCACTACTACGACTATATAGTCTTCATTCGAATGAAATTAACTGACTGCGGAAGTAATAATAATGTTTAATGCGTGCTAATTTGAGATGATAAGGGCGGCGAATGATTATTGCAATGCTTGTAAAAGTGCTAACCACTCAACCGTCCATGGTTACAAAAGTAACCAAATAAAATTTCGTCGAAACGTCCATGGTTACTTTTGTAACCATGGACGTTTTATGCGTCATTCGTCACTTGAAACGTGTTTATCGCTACAGTCCTTTGATAGTCGTACATTAGAAAAATACTAGATGTCGCTATATGAGATTTGTCATCCAGTAGAGTGAATTTCATCTATGGACCGGCAACATAAAATTTAGAAAAAAAAAAGAAAATGACAGTTCATCCGTGTTGTCTAGTGAACTATGTTTGTGTGTGGATCTCCAACTAAAATATGGTAAGTTTTCTGTTTTTATACCACATTTATGTTGTTATTGTATATCAAATTAAACGTGAAGATATTTCCTTTACGAAATATGCATTACTACGCCAATTTCGAAACGTTTACATGGAATAATATAGCTGGAAAAGTTTTATGATGACCGCGCGGACATTGTTCGTTGGTTGTTGTTGATCCATTTTTCGAATTAGTTGTTTTTGTTAAATAAATGCTTAAATATAAGAGAATACTTTACTATTAGCACTATAACAGCTATTTACAAACGAAATATATTGAGATGGGGTCTACAAATTATTCAAACGCAACTCGTAATTCATGATTTTAGTGTTGGCTCGGGGACCTTTGGAGAAGTATTTGTTTTTTCTTGATAGAAAACTAAATACTTATATTTAGATATTGGTGTCATTTTGAAGGGTATATTATGTACTATTATAATAAAAATAATTTTGCCTAGTAACTATTATACTTTTCTTGTAAAATACGAAATAAAAAATAAATACGATATTTTTTTGAAATCCCCGACTTTATTTTCTAATTAGAATTCAATATCTAATTAGCTTTTTGTTTGATTAATTTAGTTTTTTCCAATTAGAATTCGATATCTTATTAGCTTTCCGTGAGTATTTCTTATTAGAATATAGCTATAGTAGTTTTTCAGTCGTAATCGTTTTTGTGCAAAAAATTCGCAATGTCGTAAAAAAGAAAGTGAAATTTGACGCCCGGACAGTTGGGGAGATAATCGCCGCGCGGGTTGGACGGTTGAGTGGTTAAGTCAAAAGTACTAACATAGCATAACACTTATATTGTGCACATAGTTCGCAATAAACGTTTTTGACCATAGGATTGGGTTCTGCGACCAACTACGATTACTTACTAATACATGTTTACAATAAAAAAACAACACAACTAAATACAACCTTCTACAAAAATCCTCTTTAATTAAAACAAAAGACAAACGGACATGACAGCCCACAATCTCTGCCGTAACCTACAAGCCTTCAACACTCACCAATTATCTTTTTTTTTAACTAATAGAGTGGTTATTTATCTTTTTGCGAGCCACCGAGTTACGGGCGACTGCCTTCCGTGTCTCCGTGACAATAGTTAATGAATGACCAGTCAGTTTACGACTAATTGTGGTCATTAGGACAGCAGTGATGTATGTGGAATATGTGGTCGTCGACGAACGAATGTGTTTTAAAATCAGTATGTTACAGATTTGGGATTTGGGAGTTGGTTTTGTTCAAATACCAATTCTGCTGTATCGGTGGGTGTAGCACAGATGCCTGAAGTAAACGAGATGTAAATTCAATAGATTTTTGTAATTAAAAAGAGACTCTCCTATATTTTGGTTTGAAAAGCGACAAGCACAATAGGTATCCTTGTAGTCTAAACTAATATTATTAAGATGAATGATTTGATTTTTTTTGCAAAATAGTTTGTGTGTGGATAATGGATAAACTCAAAACTACTAAAAACCAATTTAAAAAATTCTTTCACCTATGGAAAGCTAGATTATTCCGGAGTAACATGACCTATAAATTTCACGCGGACAAAGTCGCAATAAGACGAAATTCCATACACACTTTTATCCCCAATTATAATAAATAATAATAATAATAAAATTGTTTATTTATCCCAATAAATAATACACACAGACACAGTTCATTACAATGCGACAGAGTACAGTGAGCATAAAAACATAACTCGTGTACAGATTTAGGATTACAAAAAGAAAAAAGTATATGCATACAAGAAATAATGAACCCTGTCTCTTAAACTAGGAAACCTGTATCTTAAGAGACAGTGCTCGGCCAAAATTTAAATTTATAAAACTAAGTATACAAGAGTGAAAGTGTGATGATCTACCAGTACAAATGAATATTAATATTAATCAAATATGTGAGAGTATTGAGGTGCGTGTGTTTGTGAGACGGGAAAGGGAGAGTGTAAAATGTTTATGTGTGTGTGAGTGTGAGTATTATGTCAAGCGAAATATGATGCTAGTAAAGACTCTGTTTTAATATAGTCCTGCTGTTTGAGCCTGTGTCAAAACTGGCGGATTCTCGGAGAGATTTGAAAATATGAATAAGACGAAGTGTTCGAGAAGTTAAGGTATCTAGTTGTTTGTCCCATTTTAGTCCATCGTCTATATGCACACCCAAGTATTTGACACTGTTTGCTCTGGGAATGGGAGGGCATGAACACGAGACTAGCTGATTCTGGCATGAGTGAGCCATTATTGTGAAACTAATGGGAGGTTTGGAGTTGGACCGGATCGCAAATGGTATGTAATACGTCTTTTTTAGGTTTAATGTCAGCAAGTTAAGGTCAAGCCAGTTCATGATTGAAGACATTGCAAATTCGGCCTTTCGTTTCACATCCTCCCATGAGGGCCCATCAACCAGAATCGCTGTGTCATCTGCATACGCATAGATTTTACAGGCTGGTATTGACATTCTACAAAGGTCATCTATGTAAATTTGAAAAAGGGTGGGGCCTAGAATGCTTCCCTGGGGGACACCGTACTGCACAAACTCTTCATCACTGAAACTAGAGCTAATCTTTACGAGTTGAGTGCGATTCCTCAGGTAATCTTTGAAGATTTCCAAAGCTATACCACGTACACCCAAAAACTCCAACTTGGATATTAGTTTGGGAACAGAAACTGTGTCGAAGGCTTTTGACAGGTCCAAAAATATACCAAGGCACTTTTTCCTACTGTCCAGAGTCTTGGCAATAGATTGAGTTAGATCCAAAACTGCATCTTCAGTGGAGACTCCTGACCGGAAGCCGTACTGATTGTCCGCTATAATATTGTATTTATCGAGAAAGTTTCTAAGATTTTGATTAAGAATCTTCTCGAGAATTTTAGAGAGCGACGACAGTACTGATATCGGCCTATAATTATCGACACAGCCTCTGTTCCCACCCTTAAAAATTGGGTGGACTATAAAACCCGAAATTCGAACCCTAATTCATATTCCTTCCTTAGTGCTCTAAATTAACTATTGCGCTACTGGACCCAGCAATTTAGACTGTGCGTATTCTGTCAGTGAATTAAACATTTTATGAAGTACAAGATAACATACATCATCATCATCATCATCATCATTTCAGCCGATAGACGTCCACTGCTGGATATAGGCATGGGGGGCTTGCCATAATCGCCACACATGGCAGGTAGGTTGGCGATCGCAGCATGGTGGTAAAATATATAAGGTGTATCTATTCATACACGAAATATTTTAAGGGGTACACCTGTAGGTGGTAAAGAAGCTATAGAAGCAAAAAGATTTATTTTATCTAAGCGTTTTTGAATTTTCGTAATTATTATAATTTGAGACGTTTTGCATAAAACCTTTACTCCAAACTCTATGAATGGCCCACCTGCCGCTGCGAGGGCGACGACCGGACTGCACGAGTATGGCCGCGGTGTCTCGAGCCGTAAAAGATAAGAAGGAGCCAATATTTCTTATGTGCGTCAAATAATTTATAAATATTAAGTTTAAAAAAAGCCTTACAATAATTATTTTTTCGTTGCTATAGCTTCTTTACCACCTACAGGTGTACCTCTTAAAATATTTCGTGTATGAATAGATACACCTTATATAGAGAACGCTGCTGCCCATTCTCTATTGAATCCCTTAGTCGTCTCTTAAGACACCAGCACGATGAAATGTCATGGTCATGTTCTTTAACGTCCGGCACTATGGTGTTAATACGGAACTGAGCTATAGGTGTATAAAGAAAATTAGTCCCAGCAAAATAACAGCAGATTCTAAGCCCAGCAGTTAAAACTTGCGTTGCTATCAGTAATTTAAAGATTTTATTAAGAAGATAATAGTAACTTATGTAACAAGAACATTTCTGCATATTTATCACGGCAAGACTATTTGCACATCGCTTTAATCTATCACGTAATTGCTATTCAACTAAAATTAACATAATTTGTACTGTATTTTAAATCGACAATTAATAAGTAACCAATTGATTATTATTCTATTATTCGCTGTTACCTACAATCTGACCTTAATTCCCACACCATGGTGGATGGTGTGACTGATGGTACACACGGCGACAAAAGAAGCTATAGATTTCCAGTATAAGCTGACATCTCACTGTACGAAAAGTCTATACAATGTGAGATCAGTTTATACTGGAAATATATAGCTTGATATGTAGCCGTCTGAACATGATCTTAGGAGTGACGAGATAATCTCTTGCTATAGATAAGGGAGATTATCATGTCAGCTGAATGAGTAATGGGATCAACGTGTTTAGGAATTATGAAGGTCTTTGTAATGTATGTTGTACATCTAGATAACTGCATAATGGTTGGCTAGCTGCAAAATTGGTAGTTTTATTAAATATTGTAGGTATGGAATCCGTGCATGTGTGACTAGATGCATGTATGAACGTATACGAAGCATAAAGTGTACGTAAGTATCGTAGCAGGTGGCGTTCTATAGCTCCTGCCTAGCTAGTATATTTGGGATCTGACAGGGATTGTCTCGAATTCAAGCAAATACAATCTACGTTGTGTTTACCACGTACTTCTTATTTTATTCGGAAACTAACCGGTGCACAAACCACGAGAGCGCCGTTTCTTAAGTTTACAAAGTTATTTTACTTTGTATTGAACCCAAACCTAGTATCTATTCCTATTACTGAACATTGGTCCTTTTGGTGTTACCAAAGGGTCTGGTTTACAACGGTAACACTTCTGTAGGTCCGTATATTAACTATTGAAAAAAAAGCCTGGTCTACAATGATTTTCCCAAAAACAAAAACCACAAACATTTAAACAAAACACAAAATAAACGTAAATACCTGTTTTCCAAAAGTTTCCAAATAATAAAAGCACAAAACGAAACTAAAAACAAACTTCCATTGCTGTCAAAATTGCCGCGCTAACTTTACGAGTATTTTCCCGAGGCACAGGCGCCGCGGCATACAGCCACACAACAAATGTTTGTGTCCGAACACCACTGTTTACACAGTCATTCTGCCTTTGTTGCCATGGAGGTTCGTTGGAGGACGTCGCGCCTATTATTTATCACATTGCTTTACTCTTTTCGGACAAAAACATTTTAGTTTTTCCGCGCATGTGGCATGTTATTAGATGCTATTACAGCACAAGTAATAATTTTCTGTGGATGTCGGTTTTTCTGGTTTTAAAATGTTTATTAGGTAGAAATATACCTACGTAACACAGTTTTATGTAGTTAGATGTGAATAAGTATCTTACAAAGCAAGCTTGCCTCCCTACCTTTTCTATAATTGTTCCCACTGCTGGAGAACAGGCGTCCTCTTTGTAAGTGGGAGTGGGCTGTAATACTCCACGCCGGCCCAGTGCGGATTGGTGATGTCACATTTCTTAAAATTTTTGGTACTGGTACATGCCGGTGTGCTCACGATGTTTTCCATCACCATTTAGAGTGTAGTGGTACCTAATGAAATAACTTACATAGTGGTGATGAAATTCACTAAGTAAAGTGCGTGCCTGGGTTCGAACCTACGTATGAACTTGTAAATCGCGGCCTCCTTACTGAGCCACCCTTTTTGTTCGTTATGTTTTTTTTTATTACATAGGTAGGTACCCATTACAAGACCAACGAGATATAGTGGGCTCAAGGCAAAGACTGCTGACCGCGTAGGATCCTGGTACGTTCGAATCCCGGCGACAGCCTCAGTGTTATTGTTTTTACATCATGAATTTCAGTCAGACGATAGGAAACGGGGCAATCTGAAATAAAGGACTTTGGGAGTAAAAATTAAGGGTGACCCAGTGGTAACAGCTGCGACTCACGCGACCCGTAGGTTCGTGAGGAAACTGACAGGTCTTAGAAACAAAAAAAAATATATCGAAAACATGTAACGTCTACCAACCTGCACTGGGCTCTCGTGGTGGATTATGACCCACTTATCATAGAGAGGAGGCCTGTGTCCTAGCAGTGAGAACGTTGTAAGCTAATTATTGCCTGCGAACCTAACCTGTGCACCCCAAGGTGCTCTGGGTGCCACAAGTCCCGAGCTTGTTCCCCTCGCTTTGGTCGTAGACAAAAATCTCCAATACCCTTTTAGCCTAGCAGTGGCGAAAGCACCATATAACACGATTCCTACCGGCTTGCCTTCGGGGATTCGCATTGGTAACTCTATCACTATTAAAAATACAATAGTATGTAAATAGTGGCTACTATTGTCAATAAATATAGTTACACTACGGGTATTTAATTCACCATAACATTCAAACAACAAAAAAGGTTATTTATAGCTTTGTATTACAACAAAAGAGAAATGTTCTAAAATAACCCGGCGCCAAAACGTCATAATCGGGAACTAAAAATTCATACAACAGCGATCCCGTAATGATGTCACTTTAGGTCACGTGGCACCGCTTGATATGTACGAGAGCAAGCCGCTGTACAACGGGTTATGACAGAGACAGGTATAGAAAATGCGTTAGCGAGGACGAGATAGAGGAATATTGCATATTTTATTCGGTTTTCAGCTGTTCAATTTAATTGTATTTAATTCATTACATTCCTATATTAATTTAGAATGATAGTAAGTATTCTTTATTGATGAGTCAGTAAGTTAAAGCCGACTTCGCATCGGCTTCTCTTTTAGAAAAAATTACACCTCGCCGCTGTAGCCTAGGTACTATTTAGGTGTTCTATACTATGAAATATTATGTTGAAAAATTTTAAAAAGCAGCCTTGAGTCTAGATCATGAGTGACCCATCGTTGGCAATAGACTCAGCTCTACTATAATCTGCCTTTTCGCAAATAGGTTGGGTCTGCTTCCAGTGTAACCGGATGCACCTAAAAACTTGTCTTTAACATCGACTGACTGCGTATCTGGCCTCCACAACCCATTTACTAGTAACAAGATACCCTATGGTAAACCTGGTTTTCAGACTTCCGGACTTCTAACTAGCCGTAAAAACTATCAAACATTTACAAATGACAGCCGGGACCAACGGGTTACTGTGTTTTTCGAGGGGTCGTAGTATGTAAAGATGGTAAACCATCAACAAACCAACCGTGGCAAGAGTAGCTTAACCTGTTCGATCGCACCATGTGGCTGTTATTACTTAGCCACAAGTCCTTCCTTAGATGGAACTTAAATAATAAATTCATAACCGACGAGTGCCAGTGTGTACTGTACGTGCACACTACTACCTAATCCAGCTTTAACCAAGAACCTACACTCAGGAAGTCAGGACCAACTTCAAAATCTTCAACTAGCATACTAAAATATTCATCCCTTTAATCCCCGTAGACACATAGTTACGTAAACTTGAATAGTTCCGTTATCAGTTGCCGGCGAAATGCCTTATCGCGTAAGTTTTGCCCCAAATGTAGGTCTGTACGTTCCACAGTATTAAAAAGCTATTAGGAACGGCGAACGCAATGAATTTGTTGGAAACTACCTACTAAAGGGTGCAGCTCTTTTACGATCGCAACTAGGTATGACGGAAGGTAGGTGTCTACTCACCTATAAAATAATCATTTATTTAGGTTGGGTGTTGCAGCCCATTTGTTTGACAACATCAATTAGCAGCTTCTTCCACTTCATCATCAGCCTACAGTAGTCCACTGCTAGACTTAGGCCTCTCTAATTTCATTGCATTTTCCACCTACTTATGTATAAACCATAATAATTATATTATATTTACTTATAACATACCTACACCGAAAGTTAATCGCCAATCGGTAATGATTACCAAGAAATGAATCTTTATTTTACAATTGTTAATATTGCAACCGCCATTTCAATTATTTGACTACAGAAAGTTTCAATTCAAGTTTCAGTTAATTTGAAAGAAAATATCCAAAACAAACTCAAAGAATGAACACTTTTAAAATTAGAAAGACGCTCGCGATTCAGCAACACGAGTGGAATACTTTCTGGCGAAGCAGTTTGAGCATGGCTCGGATTACTATCCACACAGAGCGTTATCTGGGGAACTTACACCCCCAGGCCGGCAGGGGATATGGAAAATGTGAAGATAGAAGGACAATTTGGTGCAAAACCTACATTCAACTGCCCATCACTCTGACGAGGCCTCAAGAGAAGACGTCACCCGTCAACCAACATATTCAGTGCCACCCACACACCAGGCTTGTTTTTGCAGGTACAGACATCCTCAGGCGCCGACGGGACGCCAAGCGTATTCCGAGATCGCTGGTCATGTAGGTAAAGGCTAAAGCAGATTGGGGCAAGCGGCGCCGTAACGCCATTAATAAAATAAATCGTCCTTCATCATTTTCGCACATATTCTATGAACCAACGTGCACTACACGCGGGCTACAGGGGGTTATTTCTGTTTCGATAGTCTAAAGAAAATATCGCCGCCCCGGATGAAAAAAACTGTATTTTGGAACTAATCGAAGTTGGCGGCTGCGAAAACTTTCACACTTTTCATCATGGGTGTTGTTTACATAGTTATTTTTTTTTTATTAAATTTGCAGTTTCTCTCCCTCTCTTCTGTCTCTTTATATTATATGTATACTAGCTGATCCAGCGAACTTCGTACCGCCCTACCAAGCTATGCCAACCTGGTACTTCGAAGACATAAAGCGTTTTCTAGCTACCACACACCCATGTTAGGTGAACGCCTACCAAGTTATGACTACCTGGTACTTCGAAGACATATTAATAAGGAACTTTTTTGGATGATTTTTTACACCTTGGGTCCGATAAACTCAATATCTTACGGACCCCTATTTTTTATAAAATAAAATATAGCCTATGTTAATTGCAGATAATGTAGCCTTCTAATGGACAAAGAATTTTTTACATCGGTCCAGTAGTTTTTGAGTTTATCCATTACAAACAAACAAAAATACAAATTGTTCCTCTTTATAATATTACTAGCGACCCGCCCCGGCTTCGCACGGGTGGACATTTATTTTTTAAGCTCTCTGAAAAAAAAAATTGTTTTGTATGTATGTTTATATAGGTTTTTTATTCGTGAATATTGAATGAAATTATTTATAAGTATTTTTGAAAAGAACTTTTGATAATGAATATCTAAATAGTTCCGAAATTAATTTTAATAAGTGCATTAATTCAGTAAATTTACTCGATTTGGCCGCGTCCGCTGCGTAGAGCGGCAACCTTCTTCATAGATGTGCACCCCCCCCCCCTGCGGTTTCGCCGTGCGAGTCGTGCGACACCATCATTCATTTTAATACCAATTACAATTTTAAATTCGTAATATCTTTTGAATGGATTGTCCGATTGGAATAAAATAAATAAGTAATTTATAGCTATTGAAACAATCTTGCTCAATAAATAGTTTATTTGGATAAGGATTAGTATTTGACGATAATATGATCAATAAACATAGGCTAATAATTTTAATTACTTTTATTCTATGGAAAAGTGGTTATAATGGCTAAAATATAAATGTTTGGTTTATACTATCGCGGACTTTTTTGTAGGCATTATTGAGTTCTACAACTTTTCTATAGAAGTCAACCATACATCTCTAACCATTTAGGCAGCGTTCGCGAGAATCGTTAACGTACGGCAGTTTTTTCGACGCCTTACTCCACAATTTTCACTACCACGAAAAATCCTATCTATTTTCCGGGATAAAATATAGCCTATACGGATTCGGAAGAATCCCTCTAAGTAATGGTAAAAGAAATTTTGAAATCGGTCAAGTAGTTGTTGAGCCTATTCAATACAAACATACAAAAATACAAAGGTTTCCTCTTTATAATATTAGTATAGATTATAGACGAGTGGGTGTCTGTGCGTGTGTGTGTGCGTGACTATCACGTAAGGAACTTCGTTTCTGACGGGGATTACCAGAACACACGCGTTTTTTTTTAAATATTATATCATTGAAAAAGAATGAATCCCAAACACAGCATAGTACAATACTAGATTTGAAAGATACTTCTTAACTGTCTGGCCCATGTGCCCGTCCCAGAAATCCTGGATACGCCTTTGCGCCGTACCGCATTTTTTAGCTCGGTTACATGCTGCGGGTATACTGTATTTTTCTTCTCGGGAATCTGGTAGATATCCGTGCACTTAAACCAAAAATACATGTTGTGATCATATTGTCTCATTCTTTACCGGGTCTTCTGCCCATGCCTGCTTCGTGAAAAAACTGTGAGCGATCCAAGTAAAACGTTCAACTTCGTCTTTTGATGGAGCATGAATAAGTTTGTGTAATAATGAGTACTGTAACCGAACTGCTTTTGATACCGAACGCTGAAGGAATAGACGCTTTTATATACCTACGTACAGACTAAAAAATTACATAAATAAACCTCTACTAGCGTTTGTTCTATGTAGAGAAAGATGTCACTATCATGTGTAATCTTGCCAACTTTATAATTTGGTAGGTCATAGAATCTATCTATTGTTATGTGCGGGAATCGCACCTGCGTAATTAAATGGAGTTCAAATCTTCAGACTCCACCTGTTTCTAACTCCACTCCACCTCAACCTATAACATTAGGATGTTATAAGCTAAGTAAGCGAGTGGGGATGAGAGATGAGAGCAAGTGGGACACTTTGTAGAGGTCTGCAGTGTCTTCCGCATGCGAGGACATTGACACTGTAATTTGACAACTCCGTAAATAGCCATTATTTTAAAGAGTAACCGTAGAGTTTCTTATCGGGTCTTCTCCATGAGAACGACCAATTGGAACCGTGTACTTCTGACTGGAAGCCTTAGGTGTCGAGCAAAAAGAAAAACGTCACGGATACGAGGATCTCGCACAAACAGGCGATTCGATGTGACGGGGTGGATCGGGGGAGCAAGAAATTTAACGCGAACGAACTCGCGGGCAGAGGCTAGTTCGGTAATAAATAATATTTTTTAAAATTAAATGACAGAAATCACAAAACAATCATCTGTTTTATTTCTTTAAGCTGTTGAGTGCTGTCTCTCTCTAACCACCCTAACAACCAACCACCCAACCCTGCAATTTATTCAACACCTCACAAATTAGACGCCATAACAATCGGCACAAGAAGCTCGATAAAGGGCGCGATTCTACCAACAGCCAGTCGTAATCGCGGCGTTAATAGCCCGCCAAGTTTTAATTTATTCTGCAAACTGTACGTTAGCACGCACACCGACTAGTACAGTCAGCATCAAAAAGAGTTAGGTATGAAGGTATACGTCGACAAGAATTCGCAAAGTTATGTACGTTAATTTTATCCCATTGATTTACTTTTTCGTGAAAAAGTCTCTCAATGGGATAAAATAAACGTGGAAGATTGTATCGATGATGGTAATGATTATTATTATAATTCTGTTAATATATGTACATTACTACATTAATTATATTTTACTCAACGTACAGCCTGACTTCGTAAAATACAAAAATTGCTGGCTACCGAGACCCCTTAACTGCCCACCCCTAGTCCGCAATTTTATCCGCGTGTTTTAACCTTATGACGCTTTTCTGTAATAGAGTAGCTTTATATGAATGAAGGTTTTTTTTTAAACAGATGATTAGTTTCATAAAGTACCTACTTCGTAAAAACTTACACGCTTCACTTCTTTATATCTATCTAACTTTTGCCAGCAGCTGCTCCCGCGTATTAAACATGTAAAACTTCCTCTTGAATCAATATATCTATTGATGATAACCGCATTAAAATCAATTGCGTAGTTTAAATTATCTAAGCGTGTAGACGAGCGAGCAGTGGCGGCGCGCGGCGCAGCGGTAACGGCCGCGACTTATGATTAGTAGGTCGTGAGTTCAAACCCAAGCAGGCGCTTTACTTGTGTAAACTATTTCATCACCACTGCTCTCAAAACGGTGAAGGAAAACATCGTGAGGAAACCGGCATGTCTTAGAACAAAAAATTCGAAGACATGTGACATCTACCAACCCGCACTGCGCCCGCGTTGTGGATGGCCCACTCCTTCTCACCGAGATGAGGCTTGTATCCCAGCAGTGGGAACTTTATAGGTTGCTGATGAAGCGTACAAACTCGGGAAGCGAGTTTTATACTATGTAAAGAAGATTAATGAGTATAAATTGGGTACCTACTTAATTGTATCTACACATGAATACAATAGGTAATCATCGTCATACATTATTATGGACTAAAAATTGCAGAAAATCATAAATATATTTGAGGCTGACTGTACCTAACGTAGTGATAGATTCCTGACAATCTAATGATAATCTAACGCTGAAGTTGGAAGTTCCAGCGATTATCGCGAAATTGAGTTGAATATGTTCGTTTTGTAGTTATGTGAAGGTGAGAAAGGTTAGGTCAAGGTCATAAGGTCGCATGTGGCTATTTGAAGGTTATTGAAAAATATTCTGACTAATGGAAAGCAAAAAAGAGCGAGATTCGTACCTACGTTATTTCAGTGAAATTCGCCAAATGCGTGCTGGAAAATTATGTTTCCTATATGACAGTGAACTTTTGTTTAGGTTATTGCCGGATATAAAGAATAACACCATCCCAATTCTTCCCGTGGGTGTCGTAAGAGGCGACTAAGAGACTTACCTACTAGAGAATGGGAAGCAGCGTTCTCTATGCATTTTGCCACCATACTGCGATTGCTAACCGGCCTGACAGTGTGCGTTACGATTGCTCCGCCAGATTATCCCAATAGAATTTTTTTTAGCCAAAAATTTTGTCGAAATTAGTCAAAATCGAATGGCACAAACCAAAAATTTGTCAAAGGAGAAATAAAGAAGTTATAAGGGTTTTAAGTTGGCCGCGCGAATGTAACGTGGAGGATTGCGCGGCCATGGAGATCTCAGCAACTACTTGGGCTAGAGATCTAATTCTTTTTGTCAATTGAAGAATGAAATTGTCAAAAATTTTCGAAAAAATAATTATATGCTCTAGACCAATATTTTACGAAATATTCACCTTGGAAGTTATGGCCGCGCAATCGTGCACTTGTCGTTTCTTTGATGTTGATTATCTCTTTAATCTTAAGACTTTATGCCGCACAACTGTTACAAGAAGGACGGTCTTAATTTTTCAAAACTAACTAAAGCAATAAATAATACTAAAGTTCAGTCAAACAGAAGATATCAGTCCAAAACAAAAAAGTCGTGACCGCGCAATCGTAACGCTACTTTGAACGCTGATATCTGATTACCTATAATTGCTAGGAGTTCGGTGTGAACATCCATTTATATGGCATATTACCCTCATTATAATGACATATCGTTTTACCCTCAGAACCAGGGCCGGATCTACCATATGGCTTTTCGAGCTCCTACCCAGTTATGACAGCTTGCTACTTCGAAGGCATAAAGTGTTTTCTAGATGACACTCCTATGTTTAGCAAGCTCCTAGCTCCTACCCAATTATGACAGCCTGCTACTTCGAAGGCATGAAGCGTTTTCTATCTGACACATCAGGTGAGCTGAGCTCCTACTGAGTTAAGACAACTTGCTACTTCGAAGGCATATAGCGTTTTCTAGATGACACTCCTATGTTTAGCAAGCTCCTACCCAATTATGACAACTTGCTACTTCAAAGGCATGAAGCGTTTTCTAGCTGACACATCAGGTTATATGAGCTCCTACCCAGTTATGACTACCTGGTACTTTAAAGGCAACGCGTTTGCTAGCCGACACTCCTGTTTGATAGCTCATACTCATTACACCTAGAGGACACGGTGGAGCATACGGTGGAAGTGTGCCCCGCCTGGGCGGAGCACCGCCGTGTAGGGTAGACTGGGTACGGTTGTGACAATTTTCAATGGAATGCCAATAATTTCGTTAGTATGCCACTTAACTGGAAGAAAGATGTTTTTTATCGTAAAGTATACATTTATCTACGTAAAAATATTAAAAAAATGCACCTAAGTACAGTGGTTAACTGACACGAGTAAATCAGAAAAAAAAGGAAAATTGTCACAACCGACCACACCCCAGGGCCGGTTGTGACAGTGCTTGGGGTCGGTAGTGACAGGTCCAAAAATACACAAAAATGGTTTAAAATCACAGGTATAACTACAAAACAGATCTAGTATAATAGTCTTCATATGACAATCAGTCAAAAAAGTTAATTAAACATATCTAATATATTGCGGTAACTGTGTTAAAATACAAAGTAAAAATTAACTCAAAAACTCATCTCCAACAAAAACTAAACATTTGTTTGTTGTGTTTGTTTGCTATCAACATGCAAAATAAAAAACAAAGGCATCCAAAGTTCGTTCTTAGTTGTAAAAACTTAAAAAATCGCGTTTACGAATGTATGACAACAAAGACATGCGATTAACTTCATGCATTTCCGCAGTTCTCCGTAAAGAAGTTCTGTTTTTCACTTCTTTATAAGCATTTTCATATTGTATTATATCACACTGCCCTCTTTCGATCTTTCTCAAACGTTTTCGGGGTATCTAAAACCAAAAATATTTTTTTTACCTTTGTCACAACCGCACCCTGAAAATATGTCACAACCGTACCCAATGCACTCCTCTGCGAAAAAACAATTGCCATGACAATACAACATAACATATGTACAAAGTAATTACAGATATATAACTACTAATGTTTCACTTTTCACGTAGATAAACACTCATAACTATATCTGTACACATATAACAACAGTTATTAAAATATATCGAATAAAAATACTTGCTTTTGACTGGTAAAAAGTAATAAAGGCCTCTGCTAGCGTTAATGTGGCGCAATGGCTGACGCAATATTGTGACACACATTCAGACGGGCATACTGTTCCTCTCTCCCCTTGCACCCTCCCCGGTATTCCTTACAGTTTCGCTAATATTACGACTGTCACAACCGTAACCTGGCACAACCGTACCCAGTCTACCCTACTCGTGGAGGCGATCGGCGGCGGCGACCTCTCGCGTACGGCCCTGGTGCGAGCCATGGTACGGAGCGAGAGGGCATGGGAAACCGTCACCTCCTTCTGCGAAGCAGTAATGCTCGCGAAGGAGGAGGCGAGGCGCGTGAAGGAGTGGCAGTCACTGCGCCCTCACGTCCCTAGCCGCCGCAGGAGGAGACGTCCCGGGCGGCGGGAGTCGATAGCGGACTCCCGGCCACCGTAGGCGCAAGCTTGTGGGTGGCGAGCAATGGGTAGCTCGCCGCCCGGTAAGGACCAGGCTCGGGTCGACGGCGCGTAGTGTTGCACGCGCGCCTCAAAGAGATGTCAGCAGCAGTGAAGGGGTCTACTAGGACCGATGCCTGCCGGGGTTGCGAGATTGTTCAAGCGAGATACCGTGACCCCGGTATATGGGTAACTGAAAGAACACGGGTGGGTTTTAGTCAGTAAAAATCTGACACGCCCTCCCGTTCCGCCCAGAGCGCGAGGAGTCATTTGATGATTTCCCATACAGAAAAAAAAAAACCTATTACACACTCAGTCGTGGAGTTGCGGACACCAGTCCGTTCTACCTAGCTCATACCAAGTCATGACTACCTGGTATTTCGAAGGCAAAAAACGTTTTCTCTGATATTCATGTTTGGTAAGCTCCTACCACGTTATGGCCACCTTTTTTTTTGGGCGGGAAATTATCAAATGACTTCTCCCGCACTGGGCGGAGCGGGAGAGATTAAAATCCACCCATGTTCCTTCAGTTCCCTATGCCAGGGCTATGGTAACTCTTTAGAACAAATCTCGCGACCCTGGCATGAAGTTATGACCACCTGATACTTCGAAGGCAGAAAACTTTTTCTGGCTGACACTGCTTTTTAATAAGCTCATACCAAGTTATGATCACCTGGTACTTCGTAGGCAAAAAGCGTTTTCTCTGACACTCCCAAGTTTGTTACCTCCTACCCAGTTATGACAACCTGGGTATTTCAAAGGCATAAATAAAAGCTATGACCAAACTTGTACTTAGAAGGCATAAAACGTTTTCTAGCTGACACTCCTATGTTTGGCAAACTCCTACCAAGTTATGACCACCTGGTATTTCAAATGCTTAAAGCGATTTCTACCAGCCATACAAAATGTATGAGAAAATGAAAAATCCTCTCAATTTTTTCTCATGAAATATTCCCAATTTTAATATTTATTCTGCTATTCGAGGTGGAGGCAAATCCAACAAACCATGAAAATCGGTCCTTCTCGAGTTATGGGTGTTGTAACAAACCCGACTTTGTTTTATCTATACTTATAATAAAACTGTAGAGAGGTCAATTCTGTACATTGAAAATATATTCAAAATTAATATTGGAGGATGAATGGTGATCGATACTGATGCCAAAAATGCAATCAGTAAATTTTTTGTCTGTCTGTCTGTCTGTCCGTCTGTCTGTATGTGCACGCATGAGTCAAAAACTACTGATGGGATTTTGACCAAACTTGGTACGATTGTAGTCCATACTCCTGGGCAGGTTATAGGCTATATAACATAATCTATACTTATAATAAAACTGTAGAGAGGTCAATTCTGTACATTGAAAATATATTCAAAATTAATATTGGAGGATGAATGGTGATCGATACTGATGCCAAAAATGCAATCAGTAAATTTTTTGTCTGTCTGTCTGTCTGTCTGTCCGTCTGTCTGTATGTGCACGCATGAGTCAAAAACTACTGAAGGGATTTTGACCAAACTTGGTACGATTGTAGTCCATACTCCTGGGCAGGTTATAGGCTATATAACATAACGCTAAGACACATAGGAGCCGAGCAGTGACGATAAATTTGAAACAAGTCGGATGAAAATGCGCTTTCGAGCTAAAAAAAATAACCTGGATTAACACATAGGCTACTTTTTATCCCGGTAGTACGTTCACGCGGGATATTTTCCGACCTCCACGCGGGCGAAGCCGCTGGCAAAAGCTAGTATATAATATATATAAAACAAATAATATATATATATATATAATATATATTGCTATTAAAAATAGGGGTTGGTGGTAAAGGAGTGAAAATTTAGAGTTGCATGTACTTTTTATTACCAAATCATAATAAAACAAAAATAAAAAAATATAAATTTGGGGGTGGCCCTTATCATTTAGGGGTAAGAAAAATAGATGTTGGCCGATTCTCAGACCAAACCGTATCGGTCCAGCCATTTCGGAGGAGTTTGGTAACAAACACTGTCACACGAGAATTTTATATATTAGATAAATCAAATATTTTACTGTCTCATTTTTTCTATACTTTGAGTTATTAGCCGGGCCCCTAAGTAGTATTAGCCCAGGGCCCCCTAAACTCACGGTCCGGCCCTGCTCAGAACTGTTTCCAACAAGAGTAATCTCAAAAATTATTTCATCTCGTACAATGTTCGAGTAGGGTAACCATAATTTCGATTTGATTTGGGAATATCTCTAACTGGGGACGAGCAACTATACTGAACAATCTGCAAAATTAATTACTATTAAATAAAAACTTGTATGTTTAAAAAAATAGATATATGTATTTATTAATCACAGCTTGCAAAATTAACATATAAAGATTACAAAAATCAATAATTACATTAAAAAATCAATAAATAAAATAAAACCTTCATAGAACTATTGTGAGAAAATGACAAATCAATAATTATTTACAAAAATAAACAAAACCACCATTCCACCTTCCACCATTTCTACAAAACCATATGAAACAAAATGGATGCAAACAGAGTCTTTTGTACTTTCACACAACTTACTTTTATTGTCGTCACAGCAATGCATCCCATTTCTTGTAAAATGACATTTGTAGTGTCTTATTGTTCCAAGGATTGGTGGAATATATTCAATGGCACCTAACAGTTTATAAATATTTTGTTTGATTATAATATTTTGAGTTATGTCATGTAACAACATCATTTGTGTGCTATTTAAATGAAATGTTACTTTACTTACATTTTTGATAAGGTATAAGTAAGTGCAACTTATTCATTGCATTTTCTGCAACGTTTATTCTCCCATTCATAAATAATAATAGCATCTTCCAGGTTGCTAATTGTGAAAATGTTTATTATATGCAAATTTAACGGTAGAAAAACGTGTATTCTCTCTGATGGGTCCGAATTCAGGCACGTAAGTACTATTAGAACAATTACTAATGGAACCAGTGCTAAAAATAATATCATTTACGATGTATTCACAACTAAATGCAGCGTTACAGTCGCAACTATATCGGTTATCGTATTTCTACCGTTAAATTTCTAATTCCTCCAATCCTAGGAGCACTTTACTTTGCGTAAATTATTTCATCACCACTGCTCTCAAATCGGTAGGGAAAACATCGACAAATTCCTCCAATCCTAGGAACGATAAGACACTACAAATGTCATTTTACAAGAAATGGGATGCATTGCTACGACGACAATAAAAGTAAATTGTGTGAAAGTACAAAACACTCTGTTTGCATCCATTTTGTTTCATATGGTTTTCTAGAAATGTAACCAGATATATTATTTGTGTTATTTGATTTGATTATTTTTGTAAATAATTATTGATTTGTCATTTTCTCACAATAGTTCTATGAAGGTTTTATTTTATTTGTTGATTTTTTTATGTAATTATTGATTTTTGTAATCTTTATATGTTAATTTTGCAAGCTGTGATTAATAAATACAATATCTGGTTGACCGAGCTTTGCTCGGTATTTTTTGGTAAATTGTGTTTAAAATAATCAGTTTAAGTTCAAGTTGATTATCGATAAAGTTGGTCTTTGAAAACACGAATAAAACGACATTTTATAAAAATGAATCCTAGCTATCTAGCTAGGATTCATTTTTATAAAATGTCGTTTCGATCTATCTCGATTTATAGCCCCCGAAACCCCTTGTATACTAAATTTCATGAAAATCGTTGGAGCCGTTTCCGAGATTCAGATTATATACAGCATGTAACAAAAACCCTGTCCGATCCTTAAGGGTATTATTCGGCATCGTACTGCGTACATTATTACGTAACCAATTAATGGATTTGAGATTATTATTTTTCTCTTGTGAATATAATTAAATAAAAATAAAAAATGAAAACGAATCAAAGGCAACACTGATCGCTCGACAAAGTTCACGTGTTACTACGTACAGTTTTGTGTCAAAGAAGCCGCGGTTTGTATGATCCTTTGTCATGAACCTGCTTTGTCGCGTGCCGCCAAACAAACTTATAACGAAAGAAAATTACGCTACGTCATACCTTATGCCTACGCGTAGGTATCAGCTGATATTGTTTTGTAGGCATAGTGATCCGGAGATTTAATCATGTTTATCAAGAAACAATTTATTGAATTAAATGTAGCCCTGATAAGGGCTTTTTTTAATATGATGTCCTTTGGGCAATGTACTTACTGACTGCAGGTTTCAGTTCTTTTGTTGGTGCATACTTCGGCAATCGTGCTCCACAAGTACACCTCCAACACTGATACACATTCGACACCTTTTCACTAAATTTGCACGTACTCTTTGCAGCGCATTTGTGTCCGATTTAAGTGAGTCGAAAGCTGCCACAATTCGATCTCTGACTTCTATTTCCGAATCGCACTCTCTTTTATAAACAATTTGTTTAACAGGACCCCATAAATAAAAATCCAGTGGAAAGGCTGATTGGAATACGAAATTGTTCGCGAAACGATAGCGGCACGTGATACGTACAGACGTCCGATCAAAAGCTATCTACACGAAAGACTGGCAATTGGCCAACAAGTAGCGCGCCGATAGGCAACCAGTCGGCAACATCAAAGAGTCGAACGAGTGCCTACAACGCGGTACTATAGGGCGGTGGATCTTTGAAATAAAAATAGGTAAAAATAACAAGATTTTGCCGGCGGGTGGAGTGTTGTTAACCTATGAAAATTTCCCATATTCACTGTTATATTTCGCATGGATTATAAAAATAAAAAATCAATTACCTTTTGTTTTTTTTTTAGATACATTTATATATCATTTTTTCTAGTACGTATGTTGAACGAGGATTCCGCCTTTATTGGATCGGACAGGGTTTTTGTTACATATTGTATATATATATACAAGAATTGCTCGTTTAAAGGTATAAGATATATCTAATTTTTTAAACATACAAGTTTTTATTTAATAGTAATTAATTTTGCAGATTGTTCAATATAGTTGCTCGTCCCCAGTTAGAGATATTCCCAAATCAAATCGAAATTATGGTTACCCTACTCGAACATTGTACGAGATGAAATAATTTTTGAGATTACTCTTGTTGGAAACTGTTCCGAGGGTAAAACGATATGTCATTCTAATGAGGGTAATATGCCATATAAATGGACGTTCACACCGAACTCCTAGCAATTATAGGTAATCAGATATCAGCGTTCAAATAGCGTTACGATTGCGCGGCCACAACTTTTTTGTTTTGGACTGATATCTTCTGTTTGACTGAACTTTAGTATTATTTATTGCTTCAGTTAGTTTCGACAAATTAAGACCGTCCTTCTTGTAACAATTGTGCGGCATAAAGTCTTAAGAGATAATTAACATCAAAGAAACGACAAGTGCACGATTGCGCGGCCATAACTTCCAAGGTGAATATTTCGTAAAATATTGATCTAGAGCATATAATTCTTTTTTCGACAATTTTTGACAAATTCAGTCTTCAATTAACAAAAAGAATTAGATCTCTAGCCCAGGTAGTTGCTGAGATCTCCATGGCCGCGCAATCCTCCGCGTTACGTTCGCTCGGCCAACTTAAAAACCTTATAACTTCTTTATTTCTACTTTGACAAATTTTTGGTTTGTGCCATTCGATTTTGACAAATTTCGACAAAATTTTTTGGCTAAAAAAATTATATTGGGATAATCTGGCGGAGCAATCGTAACGCACACGCCTGACAAGCGTGGCGATTATGGTAAACCTTCCCCTTTGGGGGAGGCCTATGTTCAGCAGTGGACGTCTTTCGGCTGAAGTGATGATGATGATGACTTTTATTTTGGGTACCAGCTGCTTCCAACTGAAACATGAACCATTGCAAAAACATGGATGTACCAATCACTCATGTTTGTAAAGAAATAAATCACTTACATATTTGATATGATCAAATACAGGATTAAGTTTTCTTTTTTAGCTTAAAAGTCTGACAACCAGTCTTACCAAGGGGTATCGTATTACCCAGTAACTGGGTCGTGGAGGTCAGATAGGCAGTCACTCCATGTAAAATACTGGTATTCAGCTGAATCTGGTTAGACTGGAAGCCAACATAGCTGGGCAGATGATGATGACAGTATTATTTTTTTCAGAAATTAGGAGATATGACAAGATGGACAAAATGATTAAAAACTAATTTTCGTTAAATAGCACTTTATTTTTATTTACACGTTGAAATTAAAAATAAGTAATTCATGTATAATGTGCAGACAGACATAGTGACAAACAAATAACTCGACTCCATTAACTAAGACACGTGTTTATTATAAAAATTCAGGCTTACATATTAGCAGTATAAGCAGAGATCCTCGTCCTTACTAGTCCAAACGACACTAAGCATTAAAGACGTTCTTAAACGTATTTTTGCGACAGAAACCTCGTTATAATACGCACAGTATGAGATTTAGACCTATATCTTACTATAACACTTTAACACTTTAGAAGATATCAGAGATTATAATAAAATCGCCGCAGAGCGGCTAGCGGGCCTTCCCGCGTCCGGCCGTTCCGGTTGGTAGCGGTCGGGTAGTGCAGGATTAATAGGATTGTAATATTGTAATTCATATTACTTTGGCTTCATAGTAAATGCGAATATTGTGTGTGTTCGAAGTACTCAAAATAAACCTAATTGTATTATTCCAAGTAAGAGACCGCGAAATATGGCTCATGGAAGTACAACCATGGTCGATCTGCCTACAAAGTACGCACAGTTTTATGGGTATCTCACTAGGCGTCTAATGGCTTGCACAACCAACCATCCATTTTTTGACAGTACGATCATGGTGAAGCAGAGCAGTGGTGGCCCAGTGGTAACGACCACGACTTACGACCTGTAGATCGCGAGTCCGAACCCAAGTAGGCACTTTACTTTGTGTAAATTATTTCATCACCACTGCTCTCAAATCGGTAGGGAAAACATCGTGAGGAAACCGGCATGTCCTAGAACTATAAATTCGAAGACATGTGACATCTGCCGATCCGCACTGGGCCCCCGTGGCGGTTTATGTCCTGCGTGATGGATTATGGCCCACGTGGCGGATTATGGCCCACTTCGTAGATTATGGACAGCTTGGTGGATTACGGCCCGCGTGATGGAATACGAACTGCGTGGTCGATTATGGCGTGCTTGGTGGACTATGGCCCACTCCTTCTCACAGAGAGGCGGCCTGTGTTCCATCAGTGGGAACATAGGCTCATTAAGCAACCATGGTTGCGCCACCATAGTATCCTAGGGAGATATGGACATGAGTGGCTACTTATAGTTAAGTAAAATGTGAGCATTCAGTTGATAACTATTAAACAAAAACTTTGCAGATATGATCAAATGCCTGTACCACATACATTGTGAATTTAACTGGAGTTAAAGTTACACAATATTACAACTAACTGATCCTGTCTGTGGTCTGTATTTTAGCACTATACAGGATAAGTTTTTAACCAGTGCGCAAATTTTAACAAATTAAACTTAAAACGAATTATAATAACCATGCAATTTTTAATGAAGAAAAAAAAAAAAATGAAGTTATCGTTAACGAAAGATGTTAATTTTGAAACTGGTTTTTATGGTAACCTGCGCGCGGCGCCGGCGCAGCGGCGAAGGTGAACGACCGAGCGTAGCTACTAGTACCTACTGGCTGCTCGATCGGTCAAAATTCTAAGAAGTTCGAAGTACCTACGCCGGCGCGCCGTTACTAACCTATTGTGTCCACAGTTTACTGATTTAATTAAGATTTTTTTTTAAGTATTGAAAAATAATTTAAATGTGTTCTATTACTGATACTGAACCAACTAAAAAAAAATGCGCTCTGGTTAAAAAATGTAGAAAAAATACTGATATCAGGGAATATTCTTTACAAATACTTGGGTTAAGTTAAGGCCACTTAACAATCGTTGTCTAGAGCTTCATAACAAATATACAATATATTCTTTGTAGGTCACCTAAGCAGAATAAAACTGTTGTACATTCTACAAGTAAAAATATTCACTTAAAATTGACTCCTACAACTAGATTATTGCGTATTTATTTGGTCTATGCAAACTCTTTGCATCTTTTAGGCACGAATATTTAAAAAAATCCTTTTTTTTAAACTTCTAAATATCCTGACACGGAAATCGAACATCGAGCCCAGTATACAAAAAAAGGTATTAAGTCGATCATGCAACTATGATCTCTGCTTATCTCCTAAATAAAACCATTAAGTATAAACATTTATAACCATATCTAAGTTAACGCAGTCGGTACTGAAAACATAGTGGTTACAAACTAATATCGACTCTTACTCTATACAAATAAAGTACATTTTACATATTGTGCCGAACTTAGCTCAGGAACAAGCGATCATTTTAGCGTAGGGCAGAAATATAACGTTAATACATAATTATAATATTATTAAATATAAATATCTTTTATGATGTAAATATAAATATGTATTACTTGTGTAAATATGTTGTACAGCTAAAGATCCTAAAATACGGGATCCAATGTTAACAATCCAATTCAAACTAATAATGAGAAGATTGAAAATCACAACGAATTCAATAACAATAATAATTAAAACAACTAAAAAATACTAATTATTTCCCTAATTAATCTTATATTGACTACTAAAGATTAACAACTAATGATCAGTTCCACGCTTCCGCGTATGAATCCGCTCCAAAAATCGCTTGTTTCGGAGCCCACTGCCAAGTGTCATGGCGTCGCTGAACGTACACCGCATTTTCAACTCTCGGTGTAAAACCTAGCATTGAGAATTCAACGGAGCGCACCTGAGCAAGTCGAAAATCGAACAGCGTGTTTTACTGTTCAATTTTCAATTCTGGGCACTAAGCAGTGTGCGAAAAAATCCGGCCGAGAATTTATTACATCCGAGTGAATGTCGACTAACCGTGTGGCTTTGACATTGTGAATAAAAAAACGGAGTAGTAAGTGAAATGGAGTACTCAGTTGATATGCAAATACTATGGCAAGACAGCATTGCAGAAAGTGCTTTTTTTTGTGGGTGGGAAATCTTCAGATGACGTCTCCCGCTCTGGGTGGAACGGAAGGGCGTGTCAGACTTTTACTGACTAAAACCGACCCGTGTTCCTTCAGTTGCCCATATGCCAGGACCACGGTACCTCTTTCGAACTAATCTCGCGGCCCTTGCAGTCTCGCGGCCCTGGCAGAAACAACAAGAGCATTACGGTAATCCCGGATTTGTGGGCTTTTCCACAGTTATGTTTATTTATTTAACACTTTAAGCACATATTATGTACAGAGGCGGACTTAATGCCATAGGCATTTTCTACCAGTCAACCTTTATGTGTGTGTTTATGTGTATGTACTGATACATGTGCTGTTTGAAGTAAATTATTCTGTCGGTTTCAATTACCTCCTACTCTCCGCGGTGCATCTGTACCAGTTACTCAAATTCGGCTCAACAATTGAGTCAAAAGCAAAGATAGCAGCCAAGAAGCTAAATAAGGTGACGCAGTAATTCACATTTGGACAGCTTTTAAGTCTGTACGAAGCACAGATCCTTCTGTATGGAGTATTGCAGCCACTTTGAGATGGGTCATTGAGATAATATATAAGAGCGCAGGGCAAAATGGCTCATAGGCGCCGAGGCGCTGGTGGCTAGGCTTCACAGCCTGGTTGTTGCTTGCCTGTCGGTCATCAATAGACTGTACTTCGGAGAGTGTGCGCGGTATCTCCACGACTTGGTTCCTTCGTCTTCCTTTCACTGCCAGATGTACTACAGGGTACCATCCGCACTTAGTTTGTTGCTTGAACAGTGAAAGGTCCGAGAAGCGGCCGTGCGGGTGTTCCGCGCGCGCCTCTTTAGAGAAACTGCGGCCGTTTGCGGTCGCCGAGGGTGACGGGGCCAAGACTTGGCCGGGGGAGCGTGACGAAATGCGCAAGCACTCCAGCACACCGGTTAAAGGTACCGGCAGAACACCGTGTGGTTTTAGTCAGTAGGAGTCTGACAGACCCGTCCACCCACCACGGGGTGGACATCCATGAGGATTTCCTCCGCGACAAAGAAAAGGGTACCATCCAGACTTGGTTGATATCCCGACTAGTCGTACTCAGCGCTTCTCCTCCACATTTATTATACGCAAGGTCAAAATCAAAATGTGGAAGTCTCAACCAAAGCAAACCCAGCAGCTTTCAAAGCAAAAGAACTAACATGTTATGGGCACGCTCGTTGCATCGTAGACCTCATCCATCGCTTTACATTAGCCAAGATCGAGACAATAAGCAGGCCAATGTCGCAATTTAAAAAAATACAGTACTTTTAGTAGTGCCTCTCTTGTCTTCGTAAAGTGCGAGTCAAAAAAGTTTCAATATTCTAACTCAAATAATATTCTAACTAAAATATTTGTTGCGCCACTTCTTCTTCCCAGCTAAAGCACTAGGAAGTGGTGAAGGGCGGGCGTTTTGGGGGGACTGTCTTATGTAACTTTGACGTTCAAAAGTGCTGACTATCAGCCTAGTTTTAGTAAATGACTTTTGATTTTGATTTTATGAAATGGTACACACACTTACTAATCTGCATGTTTTGGTCACTCCATTTACTTACAACTCCGTGGTATCCGAGCACTAAAGATATAATTTGTCACAGATACGAATCTTGTGTAGAAACCAATGTATATGAATTAGAATATCTTTTGAATACAGTAATACCACAAGCTACACAAATTTATTCATTCCTTTGTTTTAGAAGCGTGGCCGGATCGGAACCACCGCCGCCATTTTGTTTTGTCAATACAATTTATGTGGCAATTTTACAAATGTTTTACCAAGTAGGTACACCACTGCAGTCATTCAGGCGCCAACATATAATTTTATAAGATATAAACAATGTATTTCAATTATTTACTTAAATTAAGGGGGAACTAAGTTACAGAGATAACGAAGTTTGTAATAAATTCTCTTTTAAGTGCATAACTAAGTATATTTTGCTAAATACATCGATGAATATTTATGAATATTTCAATCAAATTCTTAATTAAAAGGCATTTAACATTCCGTAATTAAATCAGATAGTAAATAGGTAAAGTATGCCTATCCTATCTTATAAATACATAGAGAATGTAAAAAGACCCATTACATAACCGTAGTCTATGCTTTCCATACACCAGCAAAATTACATAGAGTAAAAATGATTGCTGGCAAACTACTAACTATGTTTTTGCCAGCGGGTACTGTAACGCACACAGAACATTGTGCATGGTTGCTTGAAACGGAACAGGGGGTGAGGTTGAAGTTAAGCTACAGTATTTTACAGCAACGCGCGCTTTACTCGTGGTTACCAAGTGCACCAATAGTTCCATGTGGTGCCACACGTTAAGAATAACACCATACCATTTCTTCCCGTGGGTGTCATAAGAGGCGACTAAGGAACTTACTTGAGATGGAGAATGGGCAGCACCATTCTCTATGCATTTTACCACCCTACTGCGATCGCCAAACCGACTGCCAAACGTGGCGATTAATGCCTAAATTGGGGGAGGCCTATTTCCAGTGTGAAGTCTAACGGCTAAAATGCTGCTGATGATGACCAAGTGTACAAATACGTTGTGAAATGTCTGTGTAAGCGCAGAAGCTCTTGGTATCGTCCGAAACAATGGCAACATCGATGATGATGTAACACTCGTCTTCACACACACTCACAGCGTGTTAATACACTTGGTTAGCACAAGTAAAGTGCGCGTCGCTTCGTTTAATAAACAGACTGGTACAGGACACCAGGGGACACCTGGGGTTGTGATACAGGTATGGTCAACTAAACTTTCAGCTTCGTTAGGCGACTTTTTACACCCGATAGAGATACCTCGACGAATCAACTTGGAGACACTATATCATACAGGGCACATAGCACATAATTTACTTAATTAATTTGGGGCATTACTTTGGTTACTATCGTAACTCTGAGGTATTACTGTATATATATGTACATTATACATAACATGCATTTTATATACTTAGGCTTTTGTCCTGCACCAAAATACATTAGCGAAAATGAATAAGTCTTATTCATGGTTGCAGCAATAATCGTCATTACTTAAAAATACTTTCGGAGTGCCATTACTATTTTCATCTCTCTTTATTTGACTCTTAAAAAACAAGTGTCGTAATGAAATCATGTTTTGGGGAAAGGACAAACTCTTTGGTTGGATGATTCCAAAAAAGGCAATGTTGAATATAGCCATTATGAAAGCTGATTTATTGTTAAAAATCAGAATAGCTTTACTTATTACAATCCCTTGGTTGTCCCAAGGCGAGAGGCAAGAGGCTTCAAATTCGTTAATAGTCTAAGGGATCTATGAAAACCATTTATCGCAACATCATTACTTTTATCAATTAGTAAACATATCTTCTTCTCAATACATCATAGAATACCTCCTCAGAAGAAAATATGGTATTCTCCCCAAAACACAAGTCCAGTGACTTTGAAAGTACCACCAGGACCGTCAGTGGTCACATATAACCTCATCCGCTTTTTCTACTCCCACCGACTCTTCTTGCCGCTTTTGCGGATGCGCTCAGCCCGCTCCGCCCGCTCCGCTCGCTCAGCTCGCTCGGCTCGCTCCTCGGAACGCTCGGCTCCCTCGTCGAGACCTTCGTCGCCTTGCTCGTCGAATTGGCCGGCGGGAGCGTTGACGCCCGGCTGAATGACGGGGCGTGTTTGCTCCCAGGAGTGGTCTGTTGATGCTGTGAACTGCGGTAGAAATTGACAGTTTTAGGGGACGTACTCTGGTGGATGCCGAGTAAGTTGTTTATTAATTTGTTAAACTGACCTGAAGCAATTTGAGGCCCTAATATTACGAAGTGTTGGAACCGTCATAGATGGTAAGAAATTGATGGCTGTAATATTTTTTACTGGGTCCTAGGACCTGAGCAACACTATTAAGGTGAAATGGGTACCCCGCGAAAATCAAATTTTCTTACGTTTATTGCAATTTGTCAGTGTTAAGCTGTATGTTGAACAAAATATGGGCTTAAAGTAATTGTTATCGTTAAAAATCATTAACACTGCCTTCAAAGTTTATTTATTTCATTCAATGACTATTTCATGAAAACGTCAAAAAACGTAAGAAAATATGAATTTTGCGGGCGTCGCTGGCACTTCAGCCTTAAGCCATTTTAGCAACTAATGTATTGTATCTCTACAAAGAAAAAGGTACATAAGAAAAATTCGCTAGGCATTGTAGAACTCCTTGTTGATGATCTCCTTCCCGTCTGTCTTCTTGCCTCCAGTGTCGGCGACTGTGCTTCGTCAGCGCACAGTCGAATAGGACAGATTATCGACTACCTGGTTGTACTGCGAGCGGAAGGCGGCCTTCAGTGAGGCCAGCCTGTCCGTGGCCGGCCCGTGGGCCTTGTCCAGGCTCAGGCTCGGCGCTACCTCTTCCTTGTGGGGCGGCAGGCCGGGACGTTCTTTGTAACTAAGGAAGAAAAAGATCATTATGAAATTGTACTCAGACACGTTATTAAAAAGGTGCCTCATTATTTCAGCGGAAAGACGTCCATTGCAGAACATAGGGCTCCACCAAGCACCGCCACTTCAACATTTTAGTGCTTGTAATTTTTTTGGGGTTTTGCCATAATTGCCACGCTTGGCAGGTGAGATGGCGATCGCGGTATGGTGGTAAAAATTTTAATTTTTTTTTTTGCTATTTGCAGGTCTGTCTGTCTATACCCGACTACGCAATGCAAAGAAGGGCAACGTGTTTCTGACTATAATTCTATAAAGCCATATTTGTTACGGTCGCGAATCATATTTTAATCAACATAAAACACACTGACTCTGACCTGTAAACTGATAAAATAGGAAGAACAGTTTAAAATCGCGGGTTAACTTAGCGCATCCACCTCCTCCGTACTCCTCCAGACCGTATTTCGGCCACGGCGGCCAATCTCAACAGAGACTAGCCATCGGCGCGGGAGATATTATAGTGCAGGCGCGTGTGCGCAGACACAGGGGCACTCACTGTTCCCTCACTCTCATAGTCCGATAGGACGGCAATCCGACACGACCGGAGAGAGATCAGGTGTAGGACCAACGGCTTAATGTGCTTTCCGAGGCACCGGGGTATCACACCGCCAACTTCAAAAATCCAGGCTGTTACTAAGAAATTCCAAACGAAAAAACTCAATAACACATGCAATAAAAACATGTAGACAACATTATGCGCAATGTGAAATACTTGTTTTTTTTTTCAAACCAGGCTGAGAGTCAGCACTTTTTGAAGTCAAAGTTACACAAGACAGTCCCCTCAAAACGCCCGCGCTTCGACACTTCCTAGTGCTGTAGCTGGGAAGAAGAAGTGGCGGAACAAATGTAGTACGTACCCCAAGCCACAGCCGCCCACGTTGAGGTTCTTCCCCTTGCCCTTCTTGAAGCGCGACTTGCGGAACCACGCCGACTGCATCGCCATGTGCATCAGCTCCTCGGGCACCTCCTGGGTACAACATTATATGGATTCAATACGTCATTTTTATGTATGTAATGGTTTCCATACTTTAAACAATGTGCCTAGACATTAAAATTATCATAATCATCATTTCAGCCAAAAGACGTCGACTGCTGGACATTGGCCTCCCCCCATTGGGAGGCCAATGTCCAGCAGCAGTAGGCCTATTTAAATTCGTTAAAATTATCTATACTAATATTATAAAGCTGAAGAGTTTGTTTGTTTGTTTGTTTGTTTGATTGAACGCGCTAATCTCAGGAACTACTGGTCCGAATTGAAAAATTCTTTTTGTGTTGGGTAGCCTATTTATCGTGGGAGGCTATAGGCTATATAACATCACGCTACAACTAAGAGGAGCGGAGCAGTAATGAAAAATGTTGCAAAAACGGGGAAAATTTATTCCTTTTGAGAGTTTCCGTTGCGTGCGCTGCGTAAACGGTTAAAGTAACGCAAAAATCATGTATGACGGAATTGTTCCTTTTAAAAAGTTCTAAAAAAAAGTCCGCGAGAGCATATGTCTATCTTTTAAGGTTGACTCACTATAACTCAAAAGGAGCGAGCAGCAACGAAAAATGGACGAAAACTAGCAGGCAAATCGATGCGACGGGAAGTGTCAGGGGAGCAAAAATTTGACGCGGACGAAGTCGCGGGCAGAAGCTAGTATTTCATAATATTAGACACTAGTCCTCTTTCTATTATTTATATAAAAACTTATATCCCATAGTTACAAAATACTTGTTTACAAAGCTATAGTAAAACCAATCTGGACAGCAAACTATGAAAAATAAACTGGTGATCGGTTATCAACTCCAATATCAGAATTACAAAGGCTCTAAAATTTACCCCTGGTTTTTCAGAAACAGAAATATCTGAGCACCTAAATATAACAACAGTGAAAGAAGAACTATGCGAAAAACACAAAACGTATAGACTAAGCTAGCATAGCAATGTGTTCGGCAAGAACCTTCTAAACAGACATTGTGATATAACCCAATCTAAAGGGATGATAATTCCTGGCTTGAAGCACATAAAGTGAATGTTCAATGGAACACCCGACCTAGCCTAGAAGGCTGACCGCGGATAAAAAGAGAAAAAAAAAATCTGTACCAGTGGTTCATTTACTGTTGATATTACTTGGTCCTTGCTTGGGGACGCATGACACTTCACATTTCCAATTTTACCTCCCTGACGGATTAGGTATATCTCAATTATCGCCAATTTAAACCAGCTTGACGAATACTGACTTCCCTCAAGTACCAGTGGTTTCACTGAACCCTGTTTAGGTTTGAACTGATGATCATGTCGGGGTAACCAGCTTACAAGTAGAGGAACAATGTCTAAAAGAAAAAAGGTCTAAACCTGCTCCATGGAAAATGGTTTATCCTTCAAGAGCGGTGTCTTCATTCTTCATCTATAAGTTTTTACGTCGATGTTACCTGCTGCACGCCCTCCAGGTTCCTGAGCAGATGTCCGGCGAAGTCCTTGTCCTTCGCCCTGTCCAGCAGCGTGTAGGCGTCTCCTCTCACGCCGGCGCGCCCGGTACGTCCCACGCGGTGCGTGTGTGTGTCGATGTCGCGCGCCACTGTGTAGTTGATCACAGTTCTGATGTGCGGGATATCTAGACCTCGAGCTGGGAATGAGAGTAAAGATATTCATTAAAAATACTGTAAATGATTAAAACGATTAACGATAAGTAAGCCAATATTTTCACCTCTGAACTCGATCACTGCAAACCCTGAACATATTTTCTCCCCAACGGTAAATACTTATATTCTAATGGCAAGTGACCTCAACCAAAATAGCAACCATGATGATATTCTAATTTGTCGACTCGGGTGTCATTTTCGTGGTTTTTGAGGGTTGCTGTTGCTGAAAATGAGGTCCGTTTGCTCCATTTATCTCTACACTATTCATTATTTGTGAATGCTTTCCTGACACGCCCTCCCGCTCCACCCAAGAGCGGGAGACGTCATTTGATAATTTCCCACCCACAAGAAAAAGGCAGCGCTTTTGGTAAACATTTGTGCAATTGTTTTATGAAATATCACTAAAAATGGACAAAAACATAAAACTTTATTACAAAAAAAAACCGACTTTGTGTTTAATTTTTTACCACCTACTTCCGAAAAATCAATTCTTTTTTATTTTATTTATTTCACTGCGCACCTTCAGAATTATAGAGACCTAATTAGAGATTTTAAGATTTCAACTTTCACTCATAAACTGATAAAACTTCTATCAATAGGTCTCTATTTGATAGAAGTTTTATCAGTTTATGAGTATAATAGGCATATATTTTAATAAGAGTTTTATATCACAATAATAGACCACGATTTAATAATAGTTTTATATTTGTTTTAAAACAAAGTTGAAATCATAAAATTTCTAATTAGGTCTCTATAATTCTAAAGGTGCGACTGTTTAGCTGTGGTACCTATGCCATTTAAATCGGTTTACAAACTACGAAGTTCTAAGGTCACAAACACAAAAGTACATTCGAATTGAGACCTTTTTTTTTTAATCGGTTAAATAGAGCATATAGCGGCGTTAGTACCGATTTTGGCCACGCGCCGCAATAATGCTAGTAGCGCTCGCTATACGTCGTGGTACTGACCTGCGACGTCGGTGGCGACGAGTATGTTGTTCTCGTTGCGTTTGAAGGCGGTGATGACTTTGTTCCTGTCGGCTTGCTCCATGTCTCCGTGCAGTAATAACGCGTCATATTGCTGGACACCTAAGTTCGCCGCCGTCAGTTCAGCTTCTAACTGCAAAGATGGTATCGACGTTACATAGGTTTAGGGATGTAAAACTTGAGGGGATATTATTATTTCCGCATTGTTACCTAACAAAATACACATGTTATGCTACTCGAAAAGTGAGATGAAAGTGAATGAAGTTGTTTTACTAATATTTTTTAGTTTTTCATTTGGTTACTTTTCGGACACTTCAACAGCGAAAACGACATCAATATTCGGGATACGTTCAAAATGTAGACAATCATATAATAATTCCTTACCCTTATAAAAAAAAAATGATTATTTCTAAATTATTCTAAAAGCCTTTACTTTTGTACATACTACATGGGTACTTTTAAACATATGAATTAAAATTGGAGTGTCTGTTTGTAATATCAAAAATACAGCTTTTTAATAAATGCATATGATAGTTTATACATATAACAAAAAAAAAAACATTTTACTTTTATTTTGTCTGTCTGTACCAGCTAATCTCCGAAACGGCTGCGCCGATTTTGACAAGACTTTCACTAGTAGATAGATAATGTTTTGTGCCGAGGTTGTAACTTCGGCTCCTTTTATTTTAGAAAAAGAAATAAGTATGGTTCCAGGTAAAAAAAAATTAAATCCAAAATGGACGCGAACGCAGTCGCGGGTACAGCTAGTATTTGGTAAAATTGCACGATTTATATATTACAAATACGTACCTTCTTAGTGACGAAAATAAGCACACTCCCTGCCGATAGGAACTCAACTAAGTGATGTAGGAGCCATGACCACTTTTCGTCTGGCTTGTGGAATATTCTGCAAACAAAACGTAATGTCAGTACCACTAACCAACATTTAAGAAAAGATTATTATTTTTGGAATAAGTAGATTTTTTATTTTATTTACTGTAACATATTACTTTACTTAATCATTTCCAGCTACAATGCAACAAATCACTCCGCATGTCGAGGTGCCAGACAAAATGAGTCTTATGCTTATTGTTACAATGTTCAAATTTACAAATACAGTTTCTGGTTGTTAATGAGACATAAGCTTTTTATATAAATCCAAGTTTAGTACCCGATGTTACTTCCCATCGGCAAGTAAAATTTCATACAAACTTCCATCCCCTATTATACATATTCCCTTTGAAATATAATTATTCAAAATCCTTCTTTAGTGCCCACGTTCGTTGAACAAGGACGTCTTGAGCACAACCTATACTTAGGTCAGTTGGTGAATAAATGTGAGATTTATATTAAGTAGATTGTTCGGTACCGTTTATTACTTTATGCGCCTACGTTTCTAAACGTGTAATGGAATGACATCCGACTTGTCAAGTTTGATTTTTGACACTTGACACTTCTTGTTAATTTGCCGCTAAAGAAGGTCCGTCGCGTTTTGGAACCCCCGCGACGCTTTTGTTGAAATTAATCCTTTTAAATCGATCCGTTTGTGACAATTAGTCGTGATCCAATTGTATTAATTGTAATAACCCCTATCTTGACGTAATATTACGGGTTACGTTTGTTAAAACTGAAGTTCTTGTAAAGGGATGGCGGTCCAAATTGCGCGTGCGACCCTGTTGTTAAGTAATCCCTGAGAACCGGTCGTTTTGTGGACAATCTGTCATGACCCGACGGTTAAGTGTTAGTGACGCTATTGGGAACGAGTGATTTGAAGACCGCATGCTGTGATTGCCTCCAAGCCTTGTTGCAGCGGATTCCAACCTGAAGAATACTCGTAACGTCACAACACGATACATATACACTCACTTACATGCATAACTCCAGGTAGGAACCAGAGCAGTGTCCTTCAACCATGAGGTAAGTTGTTTTGTTGTATGGTAGGTGAGTTGTTCTCTTATATATTGTCTGCTCCGCGTACGGCGGACTAGTTTCGCTCGCCACTCTTGTCTCTAGAGCCCCACGATTATCACGCTTCCACATAATAATTAAAACCTTATGTGGGCCTAACCTGGCTGCGAACATTTTGGTATTCAGAGCGCGGTTATAAGATATAACCACCAAATTGGTAATTTACAGTAGGCTAATTACTTGGCAGTCTCTATAAGGGAAGTAGTAATACGCTGTAAATATTTGATAACTATAATTAATTGTTATTTGAAATAATTTGTTGGAATTTATTGAGTCGAGTAACTCATATTGACGGGTCAACCAGGTTTGCATATTCTAACAGAGTTGGTTAGATTGAGCTATGTTATAACCTCTTGTTGTTGTTAATTGACCTCTGTGTTGTATTGAATGTCAGGAAGACATTAAAATATTGAGTTTGTACCATCAATATGGTTGTTTGTGAAAATTAATATTTGAAATTGGCATTTTTGAGTATTACCATTGTTTTAAATTGGAATAAAGGTTCATTATTGTTGTACCATTAACAAAGTGGTTTGTGAACTTAACATTTGGAATTGGATTTGAATTTGAATTTAGAATTGAATGTGAAATAGAATTTTTTGAACGTTGATATTGGTTTTGGATTAAAATAAAAGTTTTTTGTAATTGAAACCAATATATTGTTGTTTCTTGAGTTGCTGATTAGTCAGTTTGGTAGTTTGATTGTTTGCTTGTAGTTATTTTGTAATTGATTGTTTGAACTTTGTTATTTGATTATTTAATTGCTTGGTTTGTTTGAATTGTATTGTTTGTGCAATGGCACACAAAGCGGTGAGAGAGGCAATCAGTGGATTGACCACACAGCTACGGTGGTTCACTTCAGCTGCAGCAACCGCTGAGCGCCCGGATCTTGAAGCGGTCACTCTGGCTCGGTTCGAGCAGTTGAACGTGAGACTCGGCAACGTTGATGCTCTGCTTACCCGCTACAACGAGTACATTTGTGATGTGGCTCTGGAAGTGCTGGAGCAGGCAGCACGTGACAAGGTCCTTGCTGACTACGACCAGATCTTGGACCTGGGGGATGTCATTGGTCAACGTGCTCGGGAAATATTGGGGAGCCGGACACCTGTCCAGGTCAAACCGGAGACCTCGATTGTTTCAGGTCCCGGACTATTGAGTAGACTGCCTACCTTGGAACTGCCACACTTTAACGGTCGCTTGGACCAGTGGTTAGGTTTCCAAAACCTGTTTGAAAGTTTGGTTGATGCACGCTCGGACCTCAGACCCGCCCAAAAGTTGGCCTATTTGTTGTCTGTCCTAGAAGGTGAGGCCCGAGCCTTGGTACAGTATCTGTCGTTGACTGACTCAGCCTACCCTACCGCTGTGGAGCTACTCACCCGGCGGTACCAAAATAAACGTTGTTTGGCTGACGTTCATATTGAATTGATTTTGGGGTTACCGGTCATTACTGGATTGTCAGCATTGCGTACTGACCTGTTGAACCCGTTGGTGGCAGCGACCAACGCTTTAAAGCAATTGGACTTGCCGGTGGACCATTGGTCTTACCTTTTGGTGCACGTTGTGCTGCAACGGCTTCCTGCCGATTTGAGGGCTCGTTTCGAGCAAAGGTATGGTGGGGATAGTGTCACACATCTCCCCCCATTTGATGACCTCGTCCAATTTTTGGAGGATGAGTGTCGGTTTGTGGACAACTCTGGCGTTGCCACTGAGTCATGCCAGCCGTCTTCCCGGCCACGAGACCAGGGACGGATTAGGGCTCGCCGGCCTGTTGATGGTCGCCCCGCCGCTCGTTTTGCTGGCACCTAGAGTCGTCCTGGTTGTGAGTTTTGTAGGGACACGGGGCATGGCATGGCAACTTGCGTGGCCTTTTTGAAGTTGCACGTGAGTGCCCGCCGCCGAATTGCCAATGCACGCCGCCTGTGCTTCTCTTGTTTGGGGGCTCACTTCCATCGGGACTGCCCCAACCCCCGCCCTTGTAGAATTTGTGGGGGGTCCCATTTGGACATATTGTGCGCTAACGCGAACCACGCTGGCAGACCAGCCTCTGATGAAGGTTCGCGTACGGGGGGTACCATGGAGTTGGTCACCGGGCTTCTGCCTCGCCGGTTCAGAACCGGGGAGAGGCCCGCAATTTTGAGCGCCGCACTCCACCCCCCGCGCAAGTTGATCGGGAGCCGCGCGACCGCCATTTGGTCTCCCCGCGTAAAGGCGATTACGCAGTTGTTGCTAGGCAGCGCTGGCAAGACCAGCACCGCCTTCCCTCCCCTCCATTGGCGGAACGTCCCCGGTTGGAGTCACGCCCCCCGCCATTCGGGCATCCGGTGGGATATGCCCTTCCAGCGATGGCGCGTGGCTCGGGACACCGCGCGGACGAGGAGTTTGAACTCCATCCTCGTCGGGAAAGACTTGGGTCTGGGTGTGGCGATCGGTCGCCGCCCAGACATTGTTAGGACATTGGCGCCTGCCCCGCTAAGGTACCCCTCAGATCGACACGGTTTTGTTGCCAACGGCATCGGTCGGGTGTGGGGGCCCACGGGGGACTCTGTTGTGGTCTGTGTCATTTTGGACATGGGAGCCCAGGGTTGCCTTTTGTCTATTGTTTTGTTGTTTGTTTGTATTGTTTTGGGCAAAATTGTTTTCTTGAGCGCCTTTGGACTGCGGGACTTGGCTGGGACGAGCCAATTCGGGATACCCGGTTGGAAGATTGGCTCCAATTTGTATCCGCACTCCCTGCAGGCAACGAGGTCGTGTTACCCCGCGCTATCCTCCCCCCTGGGAGCTACACTGCTACCCTTGTTTGTGATGCGTCTTCGCACGGATATGCAGCTGTTGTTTGTCTGCGCACCGTCTGCGCAACAGGCCAGGTGAATTTGTCACTGGTCTTGGCCAAGAGCAAGGTGGCCCCCCTCCGGACGGCACTGACCACCCCTAAGTTGAATTGTCAGGGGCGGCGCGTCTTGTACGTTTAGCGCTGGGGCTCTGTCTCGCATAGAGTCGCAGTATTATGCTGAGCGATGGCCGTTTTGCGTGGATTTGACGCATATTTTCCCCAGCTATTTTTTTATATTTTTGTTGTGTTCAGTTTGTTTTTGCGTCTTATTTACCGCAAATAAACGTATTTTCTTTCTTCTTCTTTTCTTTCTATTGAACCACGTTGCTCACACTTTGGGTGGAACTGTGGACATTCGGGCTTCTTACGCCTGGACGGACAGTCAATTGTTTTGTGTTGGTTGAAGACGTCCGTCCACTCTTTGGAGGTCTTTGTTGCGAACCGAGTGTCCCAGATTCAAAAGTCTAAAACGCATTTAATTTGGAGGCACGTGCCTGGAGATTTGAACCCAGGCGCCGTGGCCTCACGTGGGTGCATGGCACCCCGCTTGTTTGCTTACCCCCTATGGTGGGGACCAGACTGGCTGACTCATCCCGAGGATGATTGGCCTCGATCGCCAGTCTTGATGTCGGGTCCTTTGCCCGGGCTCAAGGTGCTCGCTGTTGGAATAAAGGACCCTGAGTTTTGTTGAGTCGATAAAGCTCCCTCGACAAATTGTTGAATTGTTGTTTTTTGTTGTTGAATTGTTGGTGACTGATCGTCACATTAAGAACTCGCATGCCGGTTGCAATGCGCTGTTGGCCATTCTGCAGCGAGAGTTTGGATATTGTCGGGAGCCGTTATTAAGTTGAACCCCTTTTTGGACGATACGGGTCTTTTGTTGTTTGTTGTTGACGGTTGAGGCACTCTAGCCTTCCTTATGAGGCCGTCACCCCCTTTTGTTGCCTAAGGAGGGCCATTTGGTGAAATTGTTGTTGTTGTTTGGTTGTTATTGTTGTTTGGTTGTTTTTGTTGTTTGTTATTGTTTTGACCCGCCAGCCTGCCCCCATTGGGGGGTATTTTTGAGGCCGCGGTGAAAGCGGCACAGGGACTCTGGCGCAGATTGTTGGGAGACACCGTTCTCACCTTTAAGGAGTTAGCTTAGGTATTTTGCCGTTTTGAAGCTGTATTGAACTCGCGTCCATTGTGCCCGCTGTCTTATTTATTTTATTTATTTTATTTATTGAGGGATAATAAACAACTACAACATAATATATAATACTTAAGGTTAACAAAATTTAAGAGGTAATGTTGCAGTCAACTGCATTATCCGCAGATAAGACATATTTAAAGATCTGTGGTTGCCACTAGACGAGCAAAACCAAGATTAACGAAAATTTTAAAATAAATAAATAGGTTACTATAAAGCGAGCTATAGCTTCGGACCCGAACGACTTGGAGGCCCTAACCCCGGGCCATTTTTTGATTTGACAGCCACTTGTCGCCCTGCCGGAGCACCCTTTTGTCGATGTGAGCCAAAATTGGCTATCGCGGTTTCAGTTGGTGCAGCAGCTCGCTCAGAGTTTTGCAAGCGTTGGAGCTTGGAGTATTTGCACATCCTCCAGCAGCGCGTCAGGTGGACTGATAAAACGCAACCTTGTCGGGATTGCCAAGTGATTAGCGGACGGGAAGGCCCGTCCGGGGGGGGTAGATGTTCGGTACCGTTTATTACTTTATGCGCCTACGTTTCTAAACGTGTAATGGAATGACATCCGACTTGTCAAGTTTGATTTTTGACACTTGACACTTCTTGTTAATTTGCCGCTAAAGAAGGTCCGTCGCGTTTTGGAACCCCCGCGACGCTTTTGTTGAAATTAATCCTTTTAAATCGATCCGTTTGTGACAATTAGTCGTGATCCAATTGTATTAATTGTAATAACCCCTATCTTGACGTAATATTACGGGTTACGTTTGTTAAAACTGAAGTTCTTGTAAAGGGATGGCGGTCCAAATTGCGCGTGCGACCCTGTTGTAAAGTAATCCCTGAGAACCGGTCGTTTTGTGGACAATCTGTCATGACCCGATGGTTAAGTGTTAGTGACGCTATTGGGAACGAGTGATTTGAAGACCGCATGCTGTGATTGCCTCCAAGCCTTGTTGCAGCGGATTCCAACCTGAAGAATACTCGTAACGTCACAACACGATACATATACACTCACTTACATGCATAACTCCAGGTAGGAACCAGAGCAGTGTACTTCAACCATGAGGTAAGTTGTTTTGTTGTATGGTAGGTGAGTTGTTCTCTTATATATTGTCTGCTCCGCGTACGGCGGACTAGTTTCGCTCGCCACTCTTGTCTCTAGAGCCCCACGATTATCACGCTTCCACATAATAATTAAAACCTTATGTGGGCCTAACCTGGCTGCGAACATAGATGCAAGGGGCCTATAGGGTCCACGGGGCCATGAATACCTGACATGCTGCATGACGAGATGGCTGGCCTCTCCCGCCGCACCATGCTGCACCCTCACAGGGTCGTGCAGGGCGTCGCGCGCGAGCCTCTCCACGCGGCGCGGGAACGTGGCAGAGAACAACAGGGCTTGGCGGTCGGGCCGCACGTGGTTGCAGATAGAACGCACTTGCGGCTCTGGAAGGAAGGACATACTTTAAATATCCTGTATTTTACCATCTTCTTCCAATTTGTAGAAGTCTTATCTAGAGGTTGTCTTTTGAAACTCATAAAATCTCAATTTGAAACAGATAAATGTTATGCAAACATACTGGGTAAGTTTCTAACAGGGATAACTAAGGAAGCTATTCCAGTAGTTTGTTATAGAATTTTCTATAGTCTATTTCAAATGTATCTGATTAATATTAGGGATTGCAACCGACGGATCCGGTACAAATAGCTACATACCGAAACCGATTAAAATCTACTAGATTTCATTCAGATTCAATGAACCGCTAAAAGCGCGGCGAAGTTCGTATGTTGGACAAAATAAGCGTACTCATTATGCAGTTGACTGATTGACAACACAAATATTACGACTTGTTGATCTTGGATTGTTTATTTCTTATTTTACAGGGTTGCACGAAAGTAAGAACATATTTTTGTTTTTCTTTTTGTTTTAGGCCAAAAACTAATATTTTGAAACAGCCGTCATAATTGACACAAAATCAGAATTTACGTTTACAGGAGTGTGAGGAAAATGCCCTAGCATTTTCCGGCCGCATCCAGCCGGATTGAACATCATACTAGATTGCAATGCCTAATTAAAATGTAAATACACGGATTGGAAAATATATTTCTAGATCCAAATTTGTAGTGCCACTTAGAAATGGAGTGGTTTGATTTGATTATTTGAGTACATGATAGGTATATCTCAACATATGAATATTTTTTAACACATTCATTTACATTATTAAATAATAGCGCTTTGAGTGTCGTCATCCCTTTTTTGTAGCGTTATATCCACTTTTTGATAATGTTGTCTGCAACAAAACTTTATTTGATACTTCTGTTGGAATATTAAGTCTTACTTAACAGCACATCACGCCTTGTTACCCCGATAAATAATTGATTGACGATTTACATTTCCTAATATTAATATGAGAAATCGGGTAATGTTATGAGATTGATAAACGCTGTCACATTGTGCGCGAGTTACAATATCAATCAGTGTTGTTCCATTTAATCATTATTTTCGTATGTCTATTGGTAATTCAAAAGAAACTTTATGTCTGACGCATAAAGTTTGTTTCTATTAACAATTTGAAACACAGAAGAAATGACGTGCTGCGCTTTGATTAGCGTTCAATATCCCGTAACCAAGAGTTTTGTTCTAGAATATGTGAAAAATAAGATATTGATGACTTACCGAATCCCATGTCAAACATTCTGTCAGCTTCATCCAGCACTAAGTAGGTGACACGTTGTAAGCTGGTCGCCTTGCACTTAATAAGGTCAATGACACGACCGGGAGTACCCACCACTATCTCTGCTCCGCCTCCTAAAATTAATAACGCATCGTGAGAGATTGAATTGAATACTTATATTTTGGATCCATTTAATTACTTAAAAAAATCTTTCGTTACGAAAATACTAATTGTTCCCAATTATTTCGGGGACCGTTTCCAATCTAACCGGATGCAACTGAATACCAGTATTATACATGGAGCGATGGGCTATCTGACCTCCACAACCCAGTTACTGGATAATTCAATACCTCTTGGTAAGACTAGTTATCAGACATTCGGGTGTCTGATGACCTGTAACAACTGTCAAAGGTCCACTAATGACGGCCGGGACCAACGGCTTAACGTGCTTTCTAAGGCACGGACGGGTCGTCATTAGAAAAGATGGTCACCTATCTACCGACCAACTGCGGCAACCGTAGCTTAAAATGATCGCTCGACCCTTGCGGCTGTTATTAATTAGTCACAAGCCCCTCTCGAAAATTTAAAATACTTTTAAATATCGAGAAGATATTTTCGGCAAGACGTCCTAATACTAGTTGTCTCATTCTCAACCACTCAAGTAGTAGCCATAGAATCACCAAGACCTGTGGTACTCAGTCATAAAATGTGCGAGTAGGACCGCGATTATCCGTAATAGCTTTGTCTTCTCGCTCACACGTCTTATGACCGCGACTATCAGTAAAGTTCGCGTGTACTGTAGTTTACGTTACCTTCTAGCGCCTTGCACTGTTCCCATTTGGAACCTCCTCCGTAGCAGCACACACATCTAATGTTGTACACCTTGCCGAAACGTTTCGCTTCCATGTAGATCTAAACAAATTGATATTTGTTAGTATACATTCATTATTAACTTAGATTAGGAACACAATGAGTAAATAAATCATTTAGAGAAAACATAAGCGTCATATTTATTTAGGCATACAAGTTAAGTGGTCTTGAATGTAAATCTATTATATATATAAAAGAAAGTCGTGTTAGTTACACTATTTATAACTCAAGAACGGCTGAACCGATTTGGCTGAAAATTGGTGGGGAGGTAGCTTACAATCAGGAGACGGACATAGGATACTTTACTATAGGTTGTATAACATCACGCTACAATCAAAAGGAGCGGAGCAGCAACGAAAAGTGGACGAAAATTGGCAGGAAATTCGATGCGACGGGAAGGTTCAGGGAAGCAAAACTTTGACGCGGACGAAGTCGCGGACAGAAGCTAGTTGTTTGTATAAAGTTGTGTTACAGAGTTATCCATAAAACATTTTAATATTTATTTTTACTTTTGCCACACCCAACATTCACTTCCATACATAGGATGTGGCAAAAGAAGCATGAAAGCAGAATAAATGCTGTGGAAATGCGTTCCTTGCGAAGCATGTGTGGTGTGACTATGAATGATAGGCTGAGGAATGATGTGATAAAAGAACGGTGTGGTTTAAAAGAAGATGTAGTGACAAAAATTGAAAAAAGTATGCTTAGATGGTTCATGGTCATGTTGAGAGGATGATTGAAGGACGGCTCACAAAAGGTATTTACAAGGCAGATGTGAGTGGAAACACCGGGAGGGGACGCCCTAGGAGGACATATAGTGACCTTATTGGTGATGTTCTTCAGAAAGGTCAGGTGCGTAGTACTCGCAACCGGCGTGTGTGTATGACCAATTGTATGAACCTAAACGAGGCAAACGGAACGCCACCTGCTACGATCTCTACACACTGTAGAGATCGTAGCAGGTGGCGTTCCGTGGTTTCTGCCTACCCCATGGGAAAAAGGCGTGATTGTATGTATGTATGTATGTATGTATTTATTTTTACTAGCTTTATTATGATGTTGATACAATCCTATGAATAAGCATCCTCTAAGTTCTAACAAGTATATTTACCTGTTGCGCCAATTCCCTAGTGGGCGCTAGGATGAGCCCAATAGGTCCGTCCCCGGGCCCCAGCTCCTTCTGATCCATGATGTGTACCAACAGGGGCCATAGGAACGCCGCCGTCTTACCCGACCCCGTGCGGGCGATACCTGCAGAAGACATGAAGATCTTAGAAATGTGGAGAGGGACCACAAGCTACGACAACTTCTAACAGATATTTAGTATTTGCACGAAATAGACGCAATCGCTTGATTCAGTGAGCAAAGATTGTTTTATGATATCTACTAAATAGATTTTACTCCCATGATTACATATTCTACAAAATGATTTGTAAACCTCAACACTGTTCGCAAAAAGCATATAATTTATTATTTATTGCTTGTGCTGGTGGCGATATCTATCAATATTTAATACGGAACGACTCTAGGCCAGGAGTCGTTGAGCCACAAGATATGTACGTGATTTTCAATTTGTGACTCACAATTTTGTATTATTAGTTTTTGACTTATCAACAGTATTTTTACTACCTACTCTCCCATTACGGACACCAGACCGTTCTACCTATTACCTAATCTCCCTACGAAGTTGTCGAAGCAGCGGTTCCCTGTTTAAGAACATATACCATTTAAAATATACAGGTCTTACCAATAATATCTCTCCCAGCCAATGCAGCCGGTACACCAGCGGCCTGCACTGGCGTAGGCTGTGTGTACTCGGAGCGACGGATAGCCTTCATCAGTTGCTCATCGAAGCCTAAGTGGGCGAAGCTGCTGACGGGTTTCGGTGGGTCTGGCCCTGATATCTGAATAGAAAATACTGCCAAATTAACCTTCTTTTTGGAACTTTCAGTAATAGGTTGGTAGCAATATCCGCCCGATTATATGAGACTTAATCAGAATTTGCAAAATTTCGATTTACAGGTATCCTAAGAGAAATGTGCGCTTCGGGAAGCATCATCTATTTTCGGAGATTCAAGCGCGAAAGAATGAGACCTAATATAATGGATACATCTGTTACAATACAGCTTTTATGTATCACCATAATTACTAAATAATAGATTAACAACTTATGAAATTCGAAATACTTTCAAAAACTTTTAAAGACAAATGACGACTAGCACCTGGAGTTGGTAACCTGACAGAGAGGAAGTGCTCCTACAAAGCGCGGCAGTACTAAACCTAGTAGCTTTGACTCAGTGGAGGTTACACTATGGCGCGACCTTCGAGGCGCATACATTTTTCGGTTTAGCTGTACTATTTTTTGTGGTCATATTTTTTTGCTGAATGGGCCTGCTCTTGACCTCTTTCACGCCTGACGGAAAGCAATGGATGAGGACAGATGATGCCTGTTCAGTCTTGCTTTGAAGGCAGACAGGTTAAATGTAGAAGACCACAGAGACTGGCAGAGAGACTGACTATACGAATATTAAATGTGGAGGAGAAGTGCTGGGGATGTGTGCAAGTATACTATAAATTGCTGATCTTCTTTTGGGAATATAGGTAACAAAATTAATCATATACCTTGACTCCTAAATTCTTCTTCAAATCCTCAACTTGCTGTGGGGTTAGCTGGTCAATATCTTCATGTGGTGTGTAGAAGTTCTTCTCAAAAGGTTCGTACACTATCTCGGAGTGGTCTATGGGCGGGAGCGGGTCTATGAACTTCTTCTTTGGCGGGGCGAGTGGGTTCCCATCCTCATCGTATTCTATCTCGACGTCGGAGCCATCGTCGCCGTGGTTTAAGGGATTGTCTTCCATGTATCTGTAGTTAAAAGTTGTTTCGTTACTTTGTAACTTTGAAAGGCAATCAAACATAGTCTAGCAACAACAGACAATGTGCGTGTGTTTTTATATATTGAGTCTTCACATGGTATTTTAACAATCTAATTTCTGCAAAACACTGTTAGGCTGTCAACATTGATGACTGGCTCATTGTAATCATGCAACTTGTGTTTTTTTTACAAAACTAACTTCTGCCTTCGCATTCGCCCCTGTAGTGAAATTAGCAAGAACAGTCAGAGAAAAATTTCATAAGCAGGTTTTTGTTATAAGTACCATTTAAATTTTTATATTCATTTAGTAAAAGATGTTATTTTGATGTTACAAACAGGCATTTCAATTTTATTTATTTGCTTAGACGAAATTTTCTTAGCATGTTTAACAATCCTGTGAAATATTTTTTCGCAAAAACATAGATCATAGTAGATTTTATGAGCACTAAGCTCTGATCAGAATAAAATAAGCAAGCCAAACTCTTTGCCCCACTAAAAATAAATTGTTGAATCCAGAAAACTGCGCTATTAAACAGAAGAAATTCCTAGTGTGAAACAAACTTAAAACAATACACTTACTTATAATAGCTCTCCTCATCATCCATCTCATCAATATCGCCTCTGGTCCCTCTCCCACTGTCCCCCTTGCCAGTGGCTGCATTCTCCTTGCTGGCTACCAGGTCTTTAGCCGCCTGCTGCTCCAACCCAGCCATGTAGGCATCAAGGGGATCCTCTTCATCGTCATCCTGAGCCTACAATGGAATCTTAATATTACAACCTTTAAAGCTTGTACATATAGTTTATTTAAATTGAGGCTATGGGCGGTCCTACTATTTTCAATATTACTTACTCCATGTTGAAGGTGGAAATTTGAAATGTCGTAAGGGATAAAAATTTAAACAACCCTTACGATATTATACATTTCCAACTATGAAAGGTCTATGATATAGTGAGTTTTAAGTATTGTCTGTCCCAAAATATCTTATAAAAGTGTAAACAAACTCTATTCAAGTCAAATTCTTACACAATCACTAACTAAAGGGGATTAGTTACACACCTATTTGTATTTAGAACTTCGATCAAAAATGTACTAGATTCCCGATGAGCGCTTCAAAAACGGCCCGAAAAATAAGAGCACAAATATTTTTGTGCTCTTATTTGAAATTAGTTTGGTCCAATGATAGCCAACGATAAGACGTCCTAAATGCCGCAGCACGCGTTCAAAAATTGTGTAAATAACCACTGTAGCACCAAGTTTTTGGAAGGAATATCTTTTTTTCCATAAGTTTAAATCTTTAAGTGTTTTTCATAAAATAAAAACAATCAAATAGTAAATATAAATCATTTAGCAAATACATATTATGATTGTTTGACCAATGTTTGCGACAACGCACCAACTATTGTAACAAATATTGTCTGTTCTGGAACAGAGAATGCATGAAGTAGTATTGTAATTTTATATTTTATTTTTGTTTGTAGATTTCCAAGCGAGCCATTTCGCTGTGCAGAATGGGTATCTATTGTAGCGAAAGAAAGAGGAGAAGACATATACAAACCTTATAAAAATTCATATTTGAACTTTAATTTAAATGAAAAAATAATTTGATTTAATACAAATTTAACTTCTAAATACTGGTACATAAAAGTAGACGCACCCATTTTTTATACGGGTGGATCACATTGATATAACCTGCACTTAATTAAATAAAATAACTATTATACTATTTTAGTCCTACTACTTTTTTAAATCGATTAAAAATGTTTGCCACCATCAAAACGTACCTTTTCACCTAAAAAATTATATTCTGCAACTCTACGTCTTTCAAGACGTACTTTGTTCTGAGCATTGAAATGTAATACCAAGAACTACGTCTAGTTCCAAAATAGAGTAAGCACGAAATTGTCAACACATTGTTTTTAACCATATTGCTTAGACTATAAGTTTCAGTTTAGAATAAATAATTTTGTACTTATATCAAAATGACTTTTGATTTTTAAGGGACATTTTAAATTTATTGCTCTTTACCTTTCTCCGATGACAAAAGGACTTAAATATGAATATTTTGCAATCGTAATTATGCTTTATGTTTGAGTGGTAAGGATTATAATAAACTGAACTTGTTATTATTATGAAACGTTTTTCTATATTTCGTAGTAAGAAATATAAATGTGTAAGTGTGTGCAAACGTGGCTACTTGAGCGTCTTATTTTTGTTCCTGATCCTTTATCTAGTGCTGTTATTGATCGAAGATTTAGAAGGTTTCAACTTTATATCTCATCACTTTTTTCAACAATTATTGTTTGAGTAACCTAATTAAATTATAATTGGAAAATCATGGATGATATTCATGAAGAGACCTCAATTGTCAAATATATTTATGGTGATTTTATAGAATTTGAGGCATAATATTCAAGTAATCAAATCAAAGCACTCCATTTGTAAGTGTCACAAATTGGCATCTACATCTATATTAATATTATTATAAAGCTGAAGAGTTTGTTTGTTTGTTTGTTTGATTGAACGTGCTAATCTCAGGAACTACCGGTCCGAATTGAAAAATTCTTTTTGTGTTGGGTAGCCTATTTATCGAGGAAGGCTATGGGCTATATAACATCACGCTACAATCAAGAAGAGCTGAGCAGTAATTTAAAATGTTGCAAAAATGGGGAAAATCGCACGGGTAGGCGATTCAACGCGACGGGAAGGGTCAGGGGAACACGAAATATAACGCGGACAAAGTCGCGGGCAGAAGCTAGTTTTCTGACATATTTGTTTACATTTTTATCAGATATTTTTATTGGAGCTTAAACTAGACTATAGTGACTTTGTGTCATTATGTCATAAAATCATGTGTGATGACACAAATACATACAACCACTTCATTAATGAAATAGTTTCACAATCAATATCTAGGTAAAACTAGGATGTTTTTACGTATTCCTGATAGATCAATATCAGCAACAGAATGGTGTCCATACCTTTGAACTACAAGCAGCTTCATATGTAGGGCTCCCGGGTGCAGGGATGTATGCCAGCGCCGGAGTTGGTGGCTCATCATCCTCGTCAAAATATCTGCACAGTAACAAGGGCTATGCAATACATAAATATATTGTTATTTATGAATAATTTTACACCTTACTTATGCAAATTAAAAATACTAAAGCGAATAGTTGTGAATGTATGCAAATTATGAATTTTGAAACTTACTCATCCTCTGTCTTGGACCGTTTCTTCCCCAGCGAGCCCCAGTTCCCAGTAACAGCGTTCTGTGTTATCGCGTTCATAGTAGAGTAGCCCTGCTTCGACAGGCCGGAGGAAGGAGGCGGCACGGCATGCATCCCCGTCGTCGGCGGAGGCACCGCGTGAAGCGACACGTTCGATGGGTTACGCTTCGGCATTGTAAAACCAGCGAACCCGAACCCTTTACCACCACTCCCGCCCGAATTATAACTCATTTTGATTATTTAAAAGTCACTAAATAACAATAAAAACACCCCGTAGGGAATCTATTTTCATTACCACGTTAAGGTTATTTTATATATGTTTACAACTATTTGTTTATTAAATCTTCGAGTTCAAGATGACATCAGATGATTCTGTTGTTCATAATTTCTATTTTTAAAGGAATTAGCCAGGTATTTCCTAATAAAAACAATAAATTCTCTCCTTCAACGGAGAAACGATGATGACAATTACGGCGCTCGTTGACATCTGTTTGACAGTGTTGCCAGTTTGCCACACTTCTCTACTTTATAGCGCTTTTTTCCATTACCTCATTTCAAGAGCCCTATCGTGTGCCCTTAGGTTAAATGCTCTAAGTGTGCCATGCCTACCAGTTAGGGCGCTACTTATTATATACAATATCTGGTTGACCGAGCTTCGCTCGGTATTTTTTGGTAAATTGTTTTTAAAATAAGAAGTTTATGTTAAAGTTGATTATCGATAAAGTTGGTCATTGAAAACACGAATAAAACCACATTTTATAAAAATGAATCCTAGCTAGATCGATTTATCGCCCCCTAAACCCCTTATATACTAAATTTCATGAAAATCGTTAAAGCCGTTTCCGAAATTTAGATTATAGAATTATATATACAAGAATTGCTCGTTTAAAGATTTAAGATATACTCTGTCGTTAGCCGAACATGGCAACCTATACAAGATGATTGGAAGATGGGTGCAAAGCTTTAAGGCGAAGATAGTATGTACAGACAATTTAGAACCATCTATGCCATGGTTGTCTTAGACGAAGTCTTACCAAATATTTTTAACCAAATTTTTAAGTTTTTTTTTTCGGAAATTCTCAAAATTTAATGTAAACTGCATAATTATGGCCAAATTGAATGATAAATGAATTCATTTTTTATTTATTTAATTAAAGTAATGTGTAAGCAATCAAGCAAAACATGTTTTAGGCTTCTGTGTCATTAGACATTTTTTTTTACAGACATTTAAAGCTCAGAAAAAATAAAAAAGTTGTACAATACGTCTTTTAAACCTTATTAAAAAAAAAACGGAGGGTGCTTTTTTTGTTCAAACCTTTGTGAAGACATGCTTGATAATCGCTCTTTTTTTTTGAGATATCATTTATGCGGATATCTTACAAATTATTGAAATTAGGGCCTACAAACCAATTTGAGGGAGAATTTTTTTATTTTAGGCAGACTAATTAAAACAACATTTGAATTAAAATTATTTATGTTTCATGTTCAAAATGACAGCCGTGATTCCTAATACAAGCACGGCCCCGTCTTCTAACTTCTGTAGTCGTTATTTTCAACATCATCTCCTGCTTCATTGTCTCAAACGCTGAATTTATTCTTTGTATCAATTCTTCTCTAGTGTTTATTTCTATGTTGTTATACACCAGTTCCTTGGCCCGGCCCCACACGAAAAAGTCCAACGGGGTCAGATCTGGGGAGCGAGCGGGCCAAGGGATAGGTCCATCCCTGCCGATCCAGCTATCAGGAAAGCAATTGTTGAGGTGTTCCCTTACATTTAAAGTCCAATGCGCTGGACAGCCGTCTTGCTGAAAGATGACTGTTCGGTCTCTTTCGAAGATCGGGACACCTGATTCCTCTACCAGCAGTGGTAAATCAATTTGCAGAAATTGCAAATAGTTTTCGCCATTCAATGGATCAGGCAAAAAGTGGGGCCCAATCAATGTTCTACCAATTATTCCAGCCCATACCTTCACAGAGAATTTCATCTGAAATGACACCTGTGGATTGTTGTCTGCGTCGGCCCATTCATGGATGTTGTGAAAGTTTGTAATACCTTCCCTTGAAAATTTACTTTCATCCGTCCACAAGATTGATTTCAGAAACCACGCATCTTCAATGTCTCTGTTGAGGAGGAAACGGCAGAACTGAATTCTTCTTTGAAGATCTTGCTCCACTAGACCTTGCACACTCCTGCCATGGAACGGATACTTATCATTTTGGTGCATTGTATGCCACACCTTCCATTGAGAAATGTTTAAATTTCGAGCTACTGCTCTAGTACTGGTAGTAGGATCCGCTTGAAATGCTGCTAAAATGTCTTCGTCGACGGCAGTTTCGTGTCTGCCCGGGTTGACTCCAGGTTCCACGCGGTGAAACCCATCTTGGGCAAGACGACGAAACGTGTTGTAAAACACTCGGACATTCGGTATCCTGCGATTCGGATAGCGCTCTTGATACATCCGTCGCGCCAAAGATCCATTGCCGTCTGCTCTACCGTACATAAATACGATATCCGCATATTCTTGATTGGAAAAAGTAGCCATAGTCACTTAACAATTAAGAACAACGGCGTAGGAGCGCTATAAATGTCAACTCAACACAATTAGGTCAAAAATCAACATGTGCAGGAGCGCGAGGCTACGACTGGACACGGTGAAACAAAAAAGTTCAAAACTAACGCAAACAACACGTGCAGGAACGCAACTGAACACGGTAAATTGTGAATCAACACGACAACGTCCACTCACAAGGGCAGTAGTTTGACTAATAAGTAAAAGATGTAACGGCTTCATCACAGACCGACTGACCCTGACTAAAGAAAAACGACTTTGTTGCCTCAGTAGCTAAGACCATTTTGCTGTAAAAACCAACTCTTATCGCTTTTTGCTATTCATTGGGCGTTCTACCTGGAAATGCCGTCGCACCGCGCTCGGTGGCCATTGTTTAGAGAATCCCCTCAATGGGTTCCCCTCAATTGGTTCCTGCATGTGCCAAAAATTCTTAGAATTGAACAATGTTATCATTTTGAGCACATAAAGTATTTTTTTAAGCAAAAATTTTGTGTTTTGTTAGACTGCCTAAAATTTAAAATTTCTCCCTCGAATTGGTTTGTAGGTCCTAATTTCAATAATTTGTAAGATATCCGCATAAATGATACCTCAAAAGAAAGAGCGATTATCAAGCATGTCTTCAAAAAGGTTTGAACAAAAAAAGTACCCTCCGTTTTTTTTTTTAAATAAGGTTTAAAAGACGTATTGTACAATTTTTTTATTTTTTCTGAGCTTTAAATATCTGTAAAAAAAATGTCTAATGACACAGAAGCCTAAAACATGTTTTGCTTGGTTGCTTACACATTACTTTAATTAAATAAATAAAAAATTAATTCATTTATCATTCAATTTGGCCATAATTATGCAGTTTACATTAAATTTTGAGAATTGCCGAAAAAAAACTTAAAAATTTGGTTAAAAAATTTGGTAAGACTTCGTCTAAGACAACCATGGCTTAAATGGTTCTAAATTGTCTATACTATCTTCACCTTAAAGCTTTGCACCCATCTTCCAATCACCCTGTATAAGTCTAGCAATATGCCGCCGACTTTAAATAAACGTTAAAAAATTGAAAATTATTATTTATCTTTCTCCAAAGATAGGGCATACCTTTTAACAACATGTAACATAATAAACGCTAAACCTCATACACCCCTTAAAGGAAGTATAGTACCTTCAATGACAAAACTTATCTATAAGCCATTAAATTTATTTATGCATTTTAAATTGAGTCTTATGTCCTTGAAATAAGATTACAGCTTGGCAAAAAAGAGTCTGGAAAAAATGAGGGCGCCTGCTTAGCAGGTATGGCCACCCTGTATACTAGGACTAAAAGTGATAAGATACTTGTTGTTTTAATCCACAAACACGAGATCCCGGAAATTCTCATCAGTCAAGATTTCAAGACTTGATAGGCACACTGTCTTTTACTTTCATTGTATTTAGTAGATTGCGCATTATTTCGCTGGAATAACCTTTTATCTAAGAGTGCCATCATAATAACATAATGCAAACTTATTCAGTTTAAAAATTAATTAAATTACACTCAGGGATTGCCGATTGAACCCGATACACAAGACATAATGTTCAACAATCGCATTTGCGGCCACCATCTAGGGTATTCACAACCATTCGATGGTTGATAGGCCTGTATCAAATTTGACATGAATGATACTGAACGAATTCTGTTAATGCTGACAGTTTATAGTCGACAAGAAGGCGACTTACAGCTGCTTACTGTCGGAAACTAATCGGAAGTCAGAGAGTACCTATAGCATGTCGCATTCGAAAGGTACGGGCAATATCGAATAAACTTGAACAGTTGACTAATGAAGGCGTCAGGTATGTCTATGCGGGGTACATAACATTATCACTATTCTCATGACAATGAAAATGAAATAACACGCTAAAGTTCAGATTTTATTTAAAAAGAAAAACGTGACGTAACATCATTCTTGTATTCTTTTTCGGTGCTATGATAGATTTTTTCCATTAACACTGATGTGTCAGTTTTACATTTCTTATCTAAGAAATCTAAATAGTGTAAAAATCTTTCTTACACGTTTACGGCTCCCATTACAACCCGTCTCCTCAAACTATAGGTAACTATATTACGTAGAATAGGCACCTGAAAAATAATAAATATAAATTATACTTTTTTACTGTGGTATGCAATAATAGCATTAACAAAAAATAAAATACTTGGCTGTTTCGTTATAGTGTTGAACTTTTTATCTAATTGCACACAGATCAAAATCGTCTAATTCTTTCTTCCGCCAACTGTTTTGGTGTTCCTCCAGGTGTAGAAAAAATCCTTAATTGTTTTCTCCTTCATTAACAATTTTTCTAATTGTACTGTGAGATTTACCTTGAAAAAAATATAAAGACAATCATATTAATTCCATGTAGGTACATTTTTCAATTTCAAGTATCAAACATCAAGAATTAACGTACACGCGATTTGTCAAACTAGAAAACATAACCTCAATAATCTCTTAGTAAATAAAACAATAAAATGGCTTGAAACTTATAATACCGATAAAACTTAGTATTAGAAAGGAAAAACAATGACTGGCATTGAATAAAAGATAAATTTCTTGGATAAATACCTGTCGTGTCGGCAGTTCTTTCGTAAACATTGTCAATCAGAGACAAAATTTGTTCCGCTTCAGATTTCGCCAAATTTCTTACGAAAACTTAATATATCACAGCTCACACCACTACTCCTTATTGTTTTATTCATTTTTTATATGTTCAAAAGCATTAATAATTGATAGTTAATTAGAAATAAGTAAAATACAACTGGGAACATAACACAATGACAGATTAGCTACTTGTTGATGATAAACAAAGCAGTGCTGCCACCAAAAAAATATTTTAGTTCCAATGGTTACGACGACAGACTCTTTTTTGCCAACCTATACATTGTTTTTGGCTCAATCAGCGGTAGGTATAGCAAAACTCATTTTTTTTAAATATGCTTATTAAAAGTTACTGAAATCGATTCAGTAGTCAACTAATGCAAGACATAGTTCAAGAACTTATAAACCTAGGTAGAGACCCAATGTAATAATTATTACATTACACATTTTATCGGACCTTCCCGGCAGGGACAGGGTCGTGTGATTGGAAACAGTGAGTTAGGATCCCTAAAGAGGACGTCCAAGTGCTCCCGATCTCCCTGACTCCCTGCCGCGCTGTAGATCGTGTAGTGTAATAAGAGTCAGGGTGCTCAGTTCCGTTCACATGTATACTAATGCTTCTGATGCGTCTACCTATGATTTATGGGCTCTTGAACTATATCATGCGTATAGCTTGGCAAAAAAGAGTCTGTCGTGGTAACCATTGGAACTAAAATATATTTTTTGGGGCAGCACTGCTTTGTTTATCATCTACAAGTAGCTAATCTGTCATTGTATTATGTTCCCAGTTGTATTTTACTTATTTCTAATTAACTATCAATTATTAATGCTTTTGTACATATAAAAAATGAATAAAACAATAAGGAGTAGTGGTGTGAGCTATGATATACCAAGTTTTCGTAAGAAATTTGGCGGAATCTCAAGCGGAACAAATTTTGTCTCCGATTGACAATGTTTTCGAAAGAACTGCCGACACGACAGGTATTTATCCAAGAAATGTATCTTTTAGTCAATGCCAGTCATTGTTTTTCCTTTCTAATAATAAGTTTTATCGGTATTATAAGTTTTAAGCCATTTTATTGTTTTATTTACTAATAGATTATTGAGGTTATGTTTTCTAGTTTGACAAATCGCGTGTACGTTGACTTTTGATGTTTGATCCTTGAAATTGAAAAGTGTAGCTACATGGAATTAATATGATTGGCTTTATATTTTTTTCAAGGTAAATCTCACAGTACAATTAGAGAAATTGTTAATGAAGGTGAAAAAAAAAAGGATTTTTCTACACCTGGAGAAACACCAAAACAGTTGGCGGAAGAAAGAATTAGAGACGATTTTGATCTCTGTGCAATTAGACAAAAAGTTCAACACTATAAAGAAACAGGCAAGTACATATTTATTTTGTTAATGCTATTATCACATACCACAGTAAAAAAAAAGTATAATTTATATTTATTATTTTTCAGGTGCCTATTCTACGTAATACATTACCTATAGTTTGAGGAGACGGGTTGTAATGGGAGCCGTAAACGTCTAAGAAAGATTTTTACACTATTTAGATATTTTCATAAATAAGAAATGTAAAACTGACACATCAGTGTTAATGGAAAAATCTATCATAGCACCGAAAAGGAATACACGAATGACTTTATGTCACGTTTTTATTTTTAAATAAAATCTAAATAGCCTGTTATTTCATTTTCATTATCATGTGAATAGTGATAATGTTATGTACCCCACATAGACATACCTGTTGTGAATACCCTAGATGGTGGCTGCAAATGCTATTGCTGAACATTATGTCTTGTGTATCGGGTTCAATCGGCAATCCCTGAGTGTAATTTAATTAATTTTTAAAATGAATAAGTTTCCATTATGTTATTAGGATGGCACTCTTTTTTTTTTTTTTTTTTTCAGGATGGGCAATCATCAAATGACTTCTCCCGCTCTGGGCGGAGCGGGAGGGCGTGTCAGACTTTTACTGACTAAAACCCACCCGTGTTCCATCAGTTGCCCATGTCCCAGGGTCACGGTATCTCTTTCGATGATGGCACTCTTAGATAAAAGGTTATTCCAGCGAAATAATGCGCAATCTACTAAATACAATGAAAGTAAAAGACTGTGTGCCTATCAAGTCTTGTAATCTTGACTGATGAGAATTTCCGGGATCTCGTGTTTGTGGATTCAAAATCAAAAGTCATTTATATTAACTAGGCTGAGAGTCAGCACTTTTTGAACGTCAAAGATAAGACAGTCCCCCCAAAACGCCCGCCCTTCGACACTTCCTAGTGCTTTAGCTGGGAAGAAGAAGTGGCGGAACAAACTCCCTAGCAGCACAGCTGTCTGTTAAGTTAGAAGAACTTGATTCTATACAATATTGTGTAAGTAATTAATATTATAAAACAAAACATACATTATTCGCCATATGTCAGCTAGCACACGCCAATATACCAACAAAAACATTGAAAACGAAACTCAAGCTGAAATAATAAAACAAAAACGTAAACAGAACTTAAACCTAAATAAAGCCTCCAGGCATAAAGGGCGTTGAAACAACAAGTATCTTATCACTTTTAGTCCTAGAATACAGGGTGGCCATACCTGCTAAGCAGGCGCCCTAATTTTTTCTAGACTCTTTTTTGCCAAGCTGTAAATTGACTACTGAATCGATTTTAGTAACAGTAATAGAATAAGCACTTTGCTTCCGATTCGACTAATTATATGTCTTACCTGCATTGTGGTACGACCCTCGAAATTATGATTTGTCAATTTGACATGACGACGTGACAAAGAAGAAAAATACAACACAATAACACGATTACACGAAATTATCATCCGCAAAGAACTGCTTCCAAATTAACAATGAATTTCAAATTGTGCGTATTTCTATTCACCTTGCTGACCGTAACAAATGTTGAGGCAGCACAAGGCTACGACTTCGGCGACTTTTTGGCGACAATTTTAGGACTTGGAATTGCTGGTATAGGAATTCTCGCATGTTTAGGCAAATATGCAAGACAGCAAGCAAGAAATGATTTCATATAAAACATCTCCACGTCTCCTGGTGAGTACATTTCGATCTCAATACAGATTTTGGCAGCACATTTTGTTCTTTTTTGGTAGAGAATTCGTAAAACCGGTTATTGCGTCCTTGTAATCACGGTTTCAATTAAGTTGCTCAATAGAACGTTAAACGTATCAATAGCTGCCTAATGCGTTTACATTATTATACCTATTATCAATATAAATATTGTAGTGTAATAAAAATTATTTTATTTTTATTTTCCAGAACATGCAAGCACTGATAAAAATAACTGAAGTGTCGAAGACGCCCATTGTAACGAAAAGTAAATAATTACCATGTTGTTCAAATAGTTTTTACATAAAGTTAACACATTTCGGCCATGAACATTGTGTCAAGATGGTACCTGTAATATAAGCAGGAAACAAAATCTATTTTTTATATTATTCTCCACTATTATCAATATAAGGCTATCGAATATGTAGCAAATGTAGTTAGTATATAAGTATATTTTTGTATAGACAATAAAACTGTTTTCAGACAACTGAACTTACCCAAGCAATAAGGATTACCTCCCTGTTTGCATGCAGGTTACAATTTTTTTTGCAAACACTGAGGCACATTATATGCCCATACGAGTAACAAAAATAATACTTCTACTCTGTCTCATTCAGTGTTCTTCTAATGATTAATATAGTTATTCAAATCTACGAGTAATTATTTTACTAGTTAATTTGATTCATTGTAAAAATGTGTGTCAGTTTATGTTGTCTGAAAAACAGATGAAACCTGACCAATGCAATATTTCACATTTTATATTAGAGCCTAGCTGCTGCCCTTGCTTCGCATGCGTGGATGCCAGAAATTATCCTATGGGAAGGTGCTATTGGAACAGAAAGCCTAAACAGACAATCAAAAATGAAACTTTGGTTTTTTGCTGTGAGAGTACTGATTATACTTCCAAAGGCATTTAGTGGAAAGATGTTATTTTGACATTACAATCAGACTCTATGATTTCATTTATTTGTATAGATATCTCTTAATATAAAATGTGAAATAAGATGGGATAGGCTATTATTATGTTTTTATCACTTTTGTTAGTTTGCAATTTTTAAATTATTTTTTTTTTTTGCCAAAATATAATTATATGTTTTTTATTTTATTATTATTGCAGTACCTACTTATATTAGACTATGTATATTAAATATTTTACTTTCTGATAAAGGAATGTACCATCACAGAGAATAACTGAAAAAAGCACCAATATATAGTTTTGTAAATAATTTATAATAAAGAAATTCATTAATTTGCACTCACACAAAGAACACAATCATTCATGCAAACCATAGACATAATTCCATAGTTTTTAAACAATAAAGTTTAATTAAATTTGGTATAACTTATTCACAATTTTCCTCTAAAAGTTCAATATCTCTAAGGATGTTATTTTTCTTTGACATCTTCTCTTTTTGATCTTTGTCTGGAGTTTTGAGGGAACCAATCTTTAATTTCTCTTCAAGAGTTTCAATCTCTCTGAGTTTCTTTCTTAGGTTCTTGAGGCGTTTGATGGGATCTGTTGAAGTGTTGCTAGGGATTGAAGACGCTGGACTTGTAAAGTCAGGTTCTATTATCTCACATTTGGCAAGTTTGTCTGCTGCTTCATCTACCCCTGAAAAATAGTAGATGCATTACTGAGACAAAGTTCAATCAAAATCTTTATATAGTACTACCAAATTAATAAATCATCCCTTGATTTGTACTGATAAAATATCCACTTATTTTTCTTGAGTAACCAGACTACTGATGTTTAATTCTAATTAACAATTCTATATAAGTTTCTTTTTACATAACAAGAGTGAAAGTTTCTCAAATGCATATAAATTAATTAGGTATGTCTGTTGTTGAGTTTAAACTTCCTGTACACAATATTTACACACAAAATTAAATTATTATTATATGTTATGAGAAATATAATATCTGTACTATTATAACCCGTAATACCTTGCAGTCTTTTGGTTATGGAAAGTAAACACTTAAATATTTATCTATAATATTGTTTGCTTTACATTTATCTTATACCTTTAAACGAGCAATTCTTGTATATATATATATAATCTGAATCTCGGAAACGGCTCCAACGATTTTCATGAAATTTAGTATACAGGGGATTTCGGGGGCGATAAATTGATCTAGCTAGAATTTATTTTTATAAAATGTCGTTTTATTCGTGTTTTCAATGACCAACTTTATCGATAATCAACTTGAACATAAACTTATTATTTTAAACACGATTTACCAAAAAATACCGGTCAACCAGATATTATATGCTTTAAATGTGGAAATAATTTGCCCAGTCTTCCTGTTAGCAACAAACATATTTACTGAACTTCTTACATAAACAACTATTTGAGTTTCTCAACATCCACTCTGATTTAGTGGCTTTTGTGGAAACCGCCACAAATTAGCCAGTGTAAAAAAAATGATTGCTAGATTAATTTCAACCAACCTGTCTTCTTTTTCTTCTTCTTTTTGTCTACATTAATGAGCATGCCAGGTATAGGCTGAATGACACCATGGTTCTTTTTCTTCTGTGCTTGCGCTACTATCTCAGGGGTGAGGCCCACAGGCAATCCAGTAGTCTGCCGAGCTTTGAACTGTTTGCCCTTGCTCTCATATAGTGGGATCTCTTCTTGAGGGACATAGCCCTCCTTGATTCTTCGAGGTTTACGCCAAGTGCCGTCGGGACGTTGCGTTGCTGGTATAAATTTCCCACCTGGAATGGAATATAAAACAACTGAGTTAAAGAGGGTAAGCTATAAACTGGATATTGAATAGATGGTGAATAAAAGTTTATATTAATACTGTCTTAGTACCTTCCCTGAGGTCTCAAGTGCGGCGTGTTGGTATGGCGAGGCGTGTGCTGATAACTGAATGACACTAATAAGCAAAACGAACAAGAATGTTTTAATTGACGCATCGTAAAGTTTATAATTTATCACTTGAAACTTTTTTACAGCAGACTTTCACTAGTTTAGCAGCTGTACATCGACCGCACGAAAATATGGAAAGTCGAGACAAATATCACGCACAAAAATGCTGTACAATTTATCAAACAAAATTAACAAACGCCGTAAAAGTATTAAAAAACAAAGGACGCTTACCTTCAGCATCATGCTCATACGATGGTGTTGTGGCCATTATAATTCATTGATTTGAAGCGACGAGTTTATGTAAATTAAAAATCTCCACAACCTGGTGGGCCTTGCGAAATTCTCGTTTCGCTATTTTCGTACACAACTATTTTGACATTTGACAAAAAGACAAGTGTTGTTTTTTTTATTTCTACTGATGCGAATTCGGAGTCTTTCAGGCCATGAAAATAAAAACAAGGGAAATCCAGAAACAAAAATGTTGCCACATGATTTGAAAATATTAAAAAACCGGTTTTAGTGCGTTTTCGTCCAACTCTAGTCTATAACATTCATCGAATTATTTTACGAGTGACCAGTGACAGCTTCTTTCAGCCAGGAAAACAAATTCGAATTTGGTCAATAATCGTGTTGTTTTTGTTTTGATTAAAATTTAATTACGACTTTATTAACGCGATGCCTAAACGAAGGAGATTATTCACGCCTTTAAAAAATAAAACAAAACCTAATCTCAACAAAGATAGCAGCGATGCAAAAGGTAATTTATTTTATCACTTTCTATTTATTACAACCCTCAGTATTAAAATTTAATTTCTAGGCCATAATATTTTAAAATATCCAATATAACCCCAGTAAATTCTAAAATTGATGTGTTATTGAAAGTTTTAAAGTATCTTTGTCTCTAACGTAGTACAAAGAAATCGATGCTGTGCCAAAAGAAATGAAGGAACTTTACGAGTATCGAAATGCGCCACATATAGCGAAGACTCTTGGGTTTATTATTACTTTTATGACAAATTGTAAACGCTGTTACAGCAATGACCCACTTCCAAATTCACTTTCATTGTCTGTGAAAGTGAATAGGAGTTAATCAATAGTTTCTTTGTTTAATTAATCAATACTTGGACGATATTCTGAATGAAGTGCACAATCACCTGATGTTTTCGTTAAGCAGTAATGATCCTGTTACTATACGTTTTTACTGTATAAGTATATTTAAAAATCCATAGCTACACTTGTTTTTTAGCTGGAAGACTTTCAATTAGTTTCTCTGGAGGAAATAATACTACTTTTTATTTTATTTTTTATAGAAGTTACCACAGCCCGGGGCAGGCTCAAAGGAGCCTTGATGGAGGTACTGGACCCCACTGCTGATGAGTCTGATGCATCCTCTGATTACGTTCCAGATAAGACAGATGGGTTTGTTTAATCTTAGAAATAATTTCTATTGATATGTATGTTGAAAGATTAAAATAAAATTATGTTTATTATTTGTAATATGTAAAACCTTAAATATGACAAACCTAATCAGGTTTTAATGTTCCCACTGCTGGGACACAGGCCTCCTTCCTTTGAAAGGGGGATTTTATTACGTCTACTAAAATATATTATTCCAAATATTTGTAGCCGAGACCAGAGATCAGACGATGAAGAGAGGCCATACAGAAGGAAGCGGTCCCCTCACCGACAGTCATACGTTCTGAAGCTTTTCGACCGAAGTGTGGATCTATCCCAGTTTAACGAGGAGTCCCCACTTTACCCCATCTGCAGGGCATGGATTGCTAACCAGCCTAGGGCTAATTACAATGAGTTTGGGTAAGAATATTTTCTCTAAAGCAAATGATAATCCTAGCTCTTGAAGTAATGTAGTGACACACCAGTATTAAACAGTGCCTTGGGAAGCAAGTTGGTACGAAGTTTCATTCATGGATCTTTGACAGTGATTTCTGTCATCAGAAGCCCGTGAGTCTGACAACCAGTCTTACCAAGGGGTATATTGTATTACCCAGTAACTGGGTTGTGCAGGTCCGATAGGTAGTCGCTCCATATAAAATACTGATATTCAGCTGCATCTGATTAAACTGGAAATGGATCTCAACATAATTTGAAAGAGGCCAGGCACATGATGACTATAGTACTCTTGCGCAATTTATTCACGACCTATACCTAACTATACCACAACCATTATAACTCTCAGTTTAGTTCACAGCTCTTTAGGGAAGTTCATTCTAATAGTTCATCAGGTTCATCGTCTCATCTCGAACCAGAGATAGGCAGATTGTCTGCTTACTTTGCTAAGTACTGCTCAAACATGCGTTCTTTTGTTTGTTTATTGTTGACCGTGCAACTGGACGAACGATGAGAAAGAAGGGCGATGAGTAAGTGAGCAGTAGCAGTGACATGCCTCTCTCTCACTCTCGCTATTTATTACAAGTCGGTCTTATGGAACGAACCAAGAAGCGAGAGATCTGGGAACTAGTTCGCGTATTTCGTCCATTGGAGTGCTCTTACGACCTAGCTCGTTAGAGAAGTACACAATACACACACAGTAGACCTGAACTACAGACTGGGCAGATTAACACGATCTACAACCCCACATGCAATTAACATCCATTTTTTTTAAATTCGAGAATATCTGTTGATCACCCTTGGTTGACTGGGCAGGATTCCTAAGACTACGTGGTACGGACGTAAAAATATTGCAGCGGAGTTTAAGTGTGTGCGCTAAGAGAATGCATCGAAAAAACTAAGGGCGAGCGCGCACTGCCATGCGTTTTGTTACCGCATAATTTGTGAAGTAGAAATGTCATATAAGTGCGCGCACTGCGGTGAAATAAACGCATGCGGCGGAGCTAATAAACGCATGCGCTGCAAATTTGCGGTGATTCTACCGCAATTTTTTTTGTATCGCATAAAGGTCTAAGCAGCACCGCGCTCTGCGGTGAAATAAACGCACTGAGACACGCTCAGTTGCTGTTGGGTTGCGACACAGATATGTCTTTAATTGGCGTTTGTCCGGCGACGGCGGCGGCGGTGCGAGAGACAATCGCAGAATTTCAAGATCAGCAATATTTTAAAAACTATTAGAAGACTAGCTTCTGCCCGCGACTTTGTCCACGTTAAATTTCTTACAGCCCCGACTCCCCTCGTCAGCTTTATGATTTGATTACAGTCAAAAACGTTACAAACCTTAAAAGATAGACATATACCATCGTGAACTTTTTGTAGAATTTTCCAATAGGAACAATTTCGTCAAAATAATTGATACGTTACTGTAACAGTTTACGCAGCGCAGCTCTCAAAAAGAATAACTTTCCTCCGTTTTTGCAACATTTTTCACTGATGCTCCGCTCCTATTGGCCGCAGCGTGATGTTACATAGTCTAAAGCCTTCCTCGATAAATGAGCTACCAAACTTTAATTAATTTTTCAGTAGTTCTTGAGATTAGTGCGTTCAAATAAACAAACTCTTCAGCTTTATAATATGAGTATAGACAGACATATGCAGATAGCGACTCTTGTATTAGTCAATCGCGACGTGTGGTGTGGGCTCCACAGTTGTAACTTGAATGACAAAACGTGCGTTTTTTCCACCGCAGTGCGCGGACGCGTGACTACGTTTATTCTACCGTGCGGTAGAATAAACGCACCGCAAGGCAGTGCGCGCTCGCCCTAACTGTTCGATTTTCAGCTCTCGACGCTCTACAGTACGTTGAAGATCCTCTGCACGAAAAGATCTCGCCGAGATATTTTCCGTGCGAACATGAATGAAGTCCGCCTGTGTATCTTATTGTGTGCAAGAAGTATACATAATTAATTTACTTATTCCTTACAATTTTGGTTTTAGAAGAAACGAGGACGGGGATCATAATTCAGATAGAATGGAGCTACCAGGTCCGGAAGGTTCTCACGTGTCCAAGATACCGCCTCTACTGCCTGAGCAACTGAAGGCCAACAAAGACAATATCAACCTGAACTATGTAAGTTTTTATTGCAAGGAATACCACCAGCTTGCGTAGCATAACCACCGTAGAAATGGGTTTTGTCGACGGAAGAATAGACAAAATTACAGATTGTAGAAAGATTAAAGACGGATTAAAGATTGTAGAAAGATTTGTACCGTTTATGCTGGCATAGCATGACAGTTGTAGAGACAGATTACTCCGCAAAAAAAAAACAAGTTAGGATTTCAAATCAAATGCATTAAAGTAAATTTTACGATGATAATAAAGAGGACGCTTGGGAGAAGAGCCTGCAAGCGTTATGCCTGCCGCCACTTCGCCGTACGCACGTCCGCGCGATACTCGCACCGTGTTTTTAGATGTCTTGCACCTTTCTCTTCTTCGAGTGCAATAACAATAATTGCCCTGAAATTGTGTACCGTTTGCATATAATGGCGTTACTCCAATAACTTTCGACCTACGTTATGAGTCCTTCCATAAAATTGTTCCTCACAGCGTGAAGCCCCGCCCCCCACTCGGGAGCAGCTCCTGGCTTCACACTCGTCTCGATGGCTGGCCGTGAGACAGGCCTGGTTAGAACAAGCTGCCAAGGTGGAGGCCCGCTACGAAAGCGCTCAGCAACTCCTCAATAAGCTCAATGTTAAGTAAGTACTGATATAGAAGGTTTTCTTAGTCCCTACATTTGTTAGCACTAGAAAAATCTTGATTGATACTGTTTTCCCAACATTTTTTAGTACACTGCCTAGCATTTCACACCCTCAGAATTATAGGGACCTAAGTAGAAATTTGAAGACTTTGACTCATAAAACTCTTACTAAAACAGAGACCTATTATATGATATAGGTCTCTGTTTTAATAAGAGTTTAAAGAGCAAAAAGAAGAAAGCTATAAGAACGCTAAACAAAAAGAAGTAATGTGATAGGTACTGGTTAAAGCGCGAGGCATAGTAATCATATAATGAAAACCTTTTTTGTTTCAGTGCAATGTGAGATCTGCTACCATTCCGCGTGCTACCTCAATTTACTAAAATTTTGATGATTTTTTTATTATTTGTATAGAATTACTTTGATTATAGAAAGTATAGATACCAATCATGTTGATTTGACGAATAGAATAATAATGAAACAATAGCGTTTTTATGATGATTTATTGTGTACATATAAGAATATAGTGATTATTATCAATTATGCACTTTTTCGTTTCTTTTTATTTCTTCCCTGTAGTTTGGGGCACTCGGTCTGCTTGTGCCCTTTCTCTTTGCAGTTGAAGCAAGACTAAAAAGAAGAATACAGATGTATTATTACTTGACTTACTTTACGAAAAAAGCATATAGTATAAACTAGTTTCTGCCTGCAGCTTTGCCTGCGTGGATGGTGGCAACCATTCCACGGGAACGTGCTACCGGGACAAAAGTAGCCTATGTCCTTCCCCAGGATGCTATCTATTACCTTGGAACATTTTATCGAAAAGGAAACACAGAGTTACTTTCAAACTTATAATATTTGTATCGATTTTGACGGGCTCGGCTGTACCGAATCGACCCTAAAGTGTAGTAGCCATGAGCTCCTATAAGATTAACGTCAACCAGATAATCAACAGTCATACTCCGCGTTGTAATAGAAATCGCTCGATGCACGAATCAGCGGAAACCGAGAGGCGCCCTCTATCGGCGCGAACACGAGTTCCAATTCAGAGTGCGAATAAAATGTGAGAAATATTTCGTGAACAGTAAAAGCTAACGAAATATATACATCCTAGTAGTCCTGGCTAGCCTTACAAGAATCGGAGAATAGCTTTGGGAAAGTCTAAAAGATAGCCCATTGCTTTTACACAGCTCAAAGATAATGAAATGCTGTCTATATCTTACCTGACTCTCAACAACAACACCGCACACGTGATTTCTCTGCTGACTGCACCGGCCACACACCTTACAGTGAAAGAATGTTGGCTTCACACAACGTTTACAAACATCACAATGTTTGTATGTCATGCCGTTCTTGCTTGTACACTCCCCACACTTGTGACAGTGGTTGTTGGACGTTGAGACATAGAATTTACACTTGTTACACATCTTGTAGTTACTGTCATTGGATAAGTCAATGGTCTGTAGTGGCAAGTTCGTGAAGAAGCGGATTGGGGATGCAAATTTTCTGCCATCTTTTGTCTTGTTTAGGAATTTCTTGTGGTTCGTGTATTCAATCTGGAAAAAATTGAAAGATATTTTTGACGTAATGTTCAAGTAGTCAGAATTTCCAATCGAAAACCCATTGGACTGTATCAGAATACAAGGGGTTCGACACTTTTTAACCTTTGAACGCCACAGTCGTGTATAGCCGACAAATGAAAACGTGCCCAACACGCCACCGTCGTCTATAGACGACAAGAAATCGTCATTTTTTGAGTACAAAATAAATATAGTAATTTAAGTTTTCTGTGTTTCTTTTTCCTATTATTTAAAACAACATTAATGAAATATTGTAACATGGCACAAATATGTGTCCATTAGCTACATTTTACTAGAAAAAACAATGATCAAAAATTGCTAGTCGAAATCCGTAAAAAAGTGTTCTTCCCCACGCCACAGTCGGCAAGACACGACAGCTAGTGATGGGTAAGTAAGGTACATAAATTATGAAATATTCTATTAAAAGTAGTAGAGTTGCAGTTCTAAGTATGGGGAACCCCAAAATTTATTATTTTTTCTTTATTTTAGTGTAAAAATCTTGATGCGGTTCACAGAATACATCTACTTACCAAGTTTCAACAGCGTAGCTCTTATAGTTTCGGAGGAAAGTGGCTGTAACATACGGACGGACGGACAGACAGACAGACAGACGGACAGACAGACATGACGAATCTATAAGGGTTCCGTTTTTTGCCATTTGGCAACGGAACCCTAAAAAAGGAGGAGATTATCAATTCGACTATTTTTTTTTTTAATGTTTGTTACCACACACACTTAGGGTCATAACTTCTGCCGGGGTCGCGTGATTGTTCGAAAGAGATACCGTGACCCTGGCACATGGGCAACTGATGGAACACGGGTGGGTTTTAGTCAGTAAAAGTCTGACACGCCCTCCCGCTCCGCCCAGAGCGGGAGAAGTCATTTGATGATTTCCCACCCTGAAAAAAATAAATAAAAGGGTCATAACTTTGAACTGGATGAACCGATTTTGATGATTCTTTTTTATTTGAAAGCTGGTGCTTCCCGAATGGTCCCATTTGTTTCCATAATTTGGTTCCATTCGGACAATGGAGCCCATGTGAAAACCATATAAGTCTTAAAGGACAATGCCAGAAACTCTATAGAGCTTTGTTGACGATAGGAATGGACTGTATGGGATTATATGAGGTGTGGTGCAATAAAACCAAGTAATGGCAATATAAATCTAATAAGCAAGTAGGAATATTCTATACAATGTGGTGAAGGGAAGACAACTGACAAAATCACTTGAAACAAAAATCAAAAATAGACAACTAAGATAACATACCAAGAAGGTTGTCAACAAGCTTTGACCCTTACAATAAAAGTTTGGTTACAAGCATGAAAAATGTAGCATTCTATTGCTGCTTTATTACAGGTATCTAAATTATGTCTAAATGCCTTTAGAACTTGCTGTGTCTGTTTAAATCTATAATGCTTATTATTCAGGATTTTTCACTACGGTCAAATCCGAGCAATAAATACCGTAGTATTTACATTAGTAGTGGGTCGTTGTCGATTTTTTGACGGACGAAACGCAACCGTTTTTCCGACGATGAAAACGGTTGCAGAAAACGGTCGTCGTCGCAACTGGTTTGAAGAGCCGTCTTCAAACTAGGTGTTGCGACGACGACCGTTTTGTAAAAAACGAAACTTATCGAATATGGAAAAGAATTGCGTTTTCGTCGCGTGAAATAGTTGCAGTTTCTTCGAGAAGTAGTAATAAAATATAGACTCTATACCATTGACAAAAAGTTCACTTTTTACTGTAAGAACCGTTTTGTAAACGAACGCGGTTCACTAAGGACGACGTCGTGACGAGTGTGATAGTTGAATCAATGCGTTCTCGACCGTATTTTCTTAGCTGTAAAATACATAATCGCATCTAGTCATTCGAAGACTGGTTTGTGCAACGAAGACTGTTTGGATCGAAGACGTAAAAACAGTTTCATCGTCGTATTCGTCGCAGAACATAAACGGTCTTTGGAACGGATTAAGGACGACGACGCGACGAGTGTGATAGTTGAATCAATGGGTTCTCGACCGTATTTTCTTAGCTGCAAAATACATAATCGCATCTACTTATTCGAAGACTGGTTTGTGCAACGAAGACTGTTTGGACCCAGGACGTAAAACGGTCTCATCGTTGCAAAACATAAAACGGTCTTCGGAAACGGTTCGTTGTCGCAACGCCCACCACTAATTTACATACCTGTTACAACAATTTCCATGTTGCAACAACATATCTTAGCATCCTGTCGACGCACAAATGACCATGTATGCACCTCGACATCGTTACCCAACTCGATCATTGTTCAAAATGGAAGCAATAATCAGAATCCGTGGCAAATAGTAAAAAGTCGGCGAATAGGCGAGATCGAGTCCGTGTACAAGAGTAAAAGTCGTCGGGATAATGTGACAGTAATAATATTGATCACGTTGAGATTAGGGAGCGTAAAATACAAACAGCAATGCAACGGCAAACAGAACAGAGCTAATGTCAAAAAGTCAAAGAATGACTTTTTGTAGTGGTGGGCGTTACGACAACGAACCGTTTCCGAAGACCGTTTTATGTTTTGCAACGATGAAACCGTTTTTACGTCCTGGGTCCAAACAGTCTTCGTTGCACAAACCAGTCTTCGAATTACTAGATGCGATTATTTATTTTACAGCTAAGAAAATACGGTCGAGAACCCATTGATTCAACTATCACACTCATCGCGTCGTCGTTCTTAGTCCGTTCCAAAGACTGTTTTATGTTCTGCGACGACTACGACGATGAAACTGTTTTTACGTCTTGGATCCAAATATTATAGTTTTCGTTACACAAACCAGTCTTCGAATTACTTGATGCGATTTTTTATTTTACTGCTAAGAAAATACGGTCGATAACGCATTGATTTTATTGATTGCACGGCTCTTCAAACCAGTTGCGACGACAACCGTTTTCTGCAACCGTTTTTGTCGTCGGAAAAACGGTTGAGTTTCGTCCATCAAAAATTCGACAACGACCCACCACTAACTTTTTGGCATTACCATTAGCTTGTCAATGACGTTTCATTACACTTTAACCTACCAGTGCTCAAATGCGAAAAATTTATTAGAATATATATATTCATAATAATATTCAATAGGTATTCACAAAGATTATTTTCATTAACTGTGTGTAATTTAACCAAATACATATTAAAATCCGTATATAGTAAATTAATAGATATTATTTTTTAAATTAAATAACTGTTTTTGTTCCGCGTGTGTGCGTACTAAGTAACGCAGATGGTCGCGATTAAAACAGGAAATACGTCTTGGGTTTTTAAATTCCTTTTTATCGCTAACTTATTATCCGCAAGTGTAACAGAATAATAGTTAAGCAACAAAGGGTCATAATTTCTTGTGATATTTTTGATTAAGTTACATTTCCGGTACGGTGGTGAAGGGTGGGGCAGGATCTGGCATTGTCATTTGCATTAAGTTTTTGCGCGACAAATGAACGAATAACGCGATTAGATTAGTGCGGGGTATCTACCATAACTAAAAAGTTAAAAATAAAAACTTTTTACAAAAAGAAACCAACCGACTTCCTTAAAAAAACACTACAAAGTTAAAAATAACTTTAATTTCGGAAGTCGGTGGCAAAAAACCTTAAATACAGATCCTAAGACACCGACTTCCGAAATTAAAGTGATTTTTGACTTTGTAGTGTTTTCTTTTAAGGAACGCGGTTGTTTTTTTTTTTTACGACTTCTTTCTTTTCTTCCAAACGAACAAGTCTGTGCAAAGAAAATGAAAGAAACGCACGCTTCAGAAGATATAACGAGTGCAATCATACATCAACGGAGCATATGGGACGCAAATGAATTAAGGTGTGACGTCTCTAATTTACCTCCGTTGGACTTTACCAACCAGGACCTATCTACCCACGAAATGCGGCGTTCGGAAGACTCGTCACTTTTGAACTGGATCGAGTGCCAGAAGAAAACGTTCAGTAACTTATGTCAATTTACTAAACGTTATTAGAAATGTGCGACAGCAAAAGGACTTGAATGACATAAGTCTGCCAAGTTACGAAGAATTAGAGCAATAATTATAAGTAAATTGATTAAATTGACTTAAATACTATATGATGATTATTTATTATGTCCCACAATGTCACATCCCTACTCGCATGCGAGGAAGTTGTCAAAAGTCATGCCAGCCACGCCAGAGTCGTGTCTTACCGACAGAGGATGACATCACGAACGAGAATAGTGATGTACCTTATTATTCTTTGATTTATTCGTTTGTAGTTCTAATGTCTGCTTTTAGGTTGTTTAGAACATTGTAACTGGTGTTTAATGATAGTATGATACTAAATAGGGTCAAATTAAATAAAAGCATAATGCAACGAGTTATATTTTGTTTAAAAAATATGGAACGAAAAGCAATGATTAATTGGCTATCGATAACTTCTCGATAAGTTGTTGGAATCCCTATTTTTTTTGTAGGTATTTTCGCTGGATTTGTGGCTTGGCGTGGAAGGGGCGCCGATGCGTTTACGCTCTGGCGTTCAAAAGGTTGAATGTCGGCTTTGGACTTTGATTTTTTATTGTTTTACTTTCAAGAAATTTTGTTTTCTTAGTTTTGTCGTGTATTTAGTTTAGTATGCGATCTTCCTGTGCAAGTCACAATAAATACTTTTTCCTCCTTTCTAATCTGTTTACTGTATTATTGTGAGTCTGTTATGAAAAACTGCCATCATAAATTATTTAATATCTGGTTGACCGAGCTTTGCTCGGTATTTTTTGGTAAATTGTGTTTAAAATAATAAGTTCATGTTCATCAAATCTGGTTTAAAGGTATAAGATTACAGCAGATTTTTGCTCCAATAAGATTTTTAATAGCAAGACCACCAACAAAGTAACAAAATACATTTTTAGTTTAAACCTTGAACAAATACTAGCTATACATACCTGATAGTCGTGCATCTTGAGCTCCGGCGCCATATTAGTAATATAAGGTTCAGAGAAGTATGGGAAAGCCCACAACACTGGCAGGAGGCCTTCCTCAGGCTTGTCACAAATCTTCCTGTAGGAGTCTGTCAGCTCCTTTAGTGTTTGAACCAGAGGCTCCACTCGGCCACCAAATGGAGGGTCCATTACTATGCAGATGCCTCCCTCACTGAAAGAAACGATAGGTTTGTTAGAATTTTATGTTTCATAATTTTAGTATGAATTATTTAATTCTTATAGAGAGATTTATTAGTGCCAAATACTACATGGTTACTTGTATAAATATGCAAACAATGATTAATTTATTAATCATTTTGCCTTTTGCCAATCTCCTTATAATAACTCACCATCCTCTTTCATATTTTCATTTTAAATGACCACATTAAGAGCCCATCGAACAAACATAATTATGTTGCAAAACCCTTGGTGCCGTTAATAATTTACTAGCATCTTAGCACTTACCGGGACTGCTTAAAGAATTTCTTGAGCACCTTTTCATCCTCATTTCCATTGAACATGTAGTTATTGAACATATTGTACCAGACAAACTTGTTTGGTGGGTTGAAGTTCTGGTGGCGCTTGTCGTAGTCCAACAGAATGGAGTTGAAGTCATCCTGTGTCTGGGCTTCCTGGTGGACGGAGGGGGTGCCGATGCAGAGGATGTTGCTGTAATTAGAATGATAATAGTGTTATACATAGATTGACGAACACAATAGAAACCTTCAAAAATGTTTATTTTTTAACACTGGATTTATTACATTTATCTGAATTTTTAGCTGAGGTTCATTACAATCTACAATATATTTAGTTTAAATTGAAATGAGTATCATCCTTTGAACACAATACATATTTCAACATTAATTTATATGTATTTTATTGACTAAATAATAATAATATTTACCTGATATTATTGTTCTTGAGTATCCCAAAGATAGTGCCGACAGAATTCTTAGTAAACATATACTGTGCTTCAACTGAATCATTTTCCAACATTGGGAGCCATGTTGTTGGGTGGGTTAGCTGCTCATCTGTTAATGGAGTGATGATCCTGTGGTCCTTGGCATGCTTCTTAGAAGGCTTTGACACTAAGTAGAGCTCCTCACATGTGTTACAGAACGCTCGGTCTACATAGTGACTGGTTTTTACCTAGAATAATAAATTGATATTAATTGGAAAATAATTTTTAATTAACATTAGGAGAATAGGAGGAATTCTCCTTGCTAGGAGACAGAGGATAGTGAAGAAACACAGTAGGTATGTGTTATCATTTTCAGTTCATTCATATAACCTAATATTGTGAAATATTATATATATCTTGCCGTTCGGATCTATTTATTTATATTATTTTAGCAACATAAGGTTTAATTTTAAAGTTGTTTATAATCAAAACTAACCTCACTAAAGTTACTCCATGCTGCTGTTTTATCAATCTTCGGAATCAAACTATAGTACTTCTCATTGCGTTTCCTTACACTTTCCTTCTGCCAATCTTCTTCGTCGATGTGTACTGTACATTCCTTATTCCTACACGAAGCACAAGCGAAATATCGGCCTTTTTCGGTAGAAAATAACAACGTAGGCCCATGCAAACATATTGGATGTGATGTTACATCTTCTATAACCACTTCCACGGGTAAAGACTTCTGGGCATTGGTGTCGTTTGGCTCTAGCTTCCGTTTTCTGGGCATTTTGACGAATTTCGGGTACTTTATTATTCAAAATTAAGGCTTTCGGTGTTCAAAAAACACGTGAAAATGACATGAAAGAACCTCCCAATAAATGTCACGTTGACAAAAGTATTTTCAGGGTTGCAAGAACACAGTGACAGATTGTAAATAAGTATCGAGTATTTTATCACCACGCTCGAAAACAAAACAAAAATTATTTTAACTGGATGATTTTCACAATTATTAAAAATGTATTCGGCATATTTGTTTTCAGTTCAAACTGCTCATATTATCGGAAGTTTTACCCGTATTCGTTTTCTGTTAATCGACATGACTGTAGAGGTGCACCTAAAAACAAACCATTTTTAAAATACAGAAGTTTACGGTTTATTTTTAGTAGAGGACCATACCGACATTCTCGATATCTTACTGATAATTAGAAAAGGTTGCAGTCCGATTTTACACTGCTGGCAATTTCGTTTTCACACCGGCAGCGTTCTATTGTGTCTTCTGACATTCTTTCGAATAATTTTCAAGAATAAAGTGACACAATTACAAAAAACTAGTCAAAATGAATGGTTTAGGGAGAACTGCACAACGGGTAATACAAAATTGCGTTAAAACTACGACATTAACTGGTGCTTTAGTGTCCCGAGCACAGGCTCCCGTGAAACGTGATTTCACAAGAGGAATATGGCACATGAGCTGTTCAAAGAGGCTAGATGGAATTGCAGCGACGTCAACCCTTCTCCACAATCACTCCAACACATGCGGCTGCGGGTGCGGTTTGAAGGCGTTGCACACCAAAGGTAAGACGACCCATTTTGGTTGGGACAATTTTGAGGTTATGTGGTTGCACCACACGCAAAGATCACGCCGGCATTTCTGTCGCTGACATAACCTTGCTTGTCTTGCCGTTTTACTTTTCGTGACACATTGTTGGGCATGGCTTTAACTCAATATGCTATCGTTTCTCCAGATACGGAAATTGACTGTGCAAATCCTCATCAACTTAGACCCAAGCCCCTTGGTGAGTCCTTTCCTCTTTCCCTTCCTATGCAACATTTTATCGAGATAAGGTAAGTTTCCTTAGCTTTTTGTTTGTATGTTTCCATTTTCTTCACATAGCTTATAAAATTAGGTACTGCATAATTTCTATCTCTCAATTTCTTTCTTTAACATTCTTTTAGAAATGCAGTAGAAAGTATTGAAACATAGTAAAAGATATAGGTACCTAATTAGTTATTCATACTCATAATTAGTGTAACAGCAGTGCATGAGTAGTATACTGCCTACCCCCTGCACTATTGCCACACTGCGTCCTCCAACCAGGAGAGGCGCAGAGCCAGTTGCAGGGAAGAGTAAAACCATGTTCACATCTAGGAACACGGACCTGTGTCTTGTTTCTCCATAAAAGCATGGGACATTAATAGCAGTATCTTAATCTTATGTACTTTAAATTGAATTACATTAACTCATTCTGGCAACTGTTTTGTCAATTTTTCTTGAAGATGTTTAGATTATCATTTACTATAATATTATATTTAATAATAAAAATCTATAATAAACTACCTGAAAAAATGAGAAAACTGAATGACTTAGAATTTAACAGAACTTTAAACAATTGGCTTTGTGACAGATGTTTTTATTCTATGGATGATTATTTAAATTTTAAACAGACACAATGTATAAGCTACATACAACTATCTATTTACGAACACTTATTTAAATTATAATTATTGACATTATTTATAAATCTAATTATTACATTGACGCACTGTCTTAGCTGCGAGAAATAATCTAATAAAATAATTTAATATATTCTATAATTTAATGTGCCTAGGTCATATCAACGAAGAAAAACCTGTAAATTTTATTGTGATTTTAATATGTATGAGTAATGACTTATGACTTGTAATTTCATGATAATATTATGCATGTACGACAAATATTTGCACGACTGATAAGTCGAGTATAGTGAAACTAAAATTATTATACCACGCTATTATGTACCTATATTCTGGCAAATAAATTAATTTCATTTCAATCATTTTGATGTGTGTATGATATGACAAAATTTCAATATTTTTTGTGAAAGTTATCAAAACAATGTATGAATAATAATACTGGGTGTTAGTGTAAACACCGTTATCCTTGAAACCAGTGATTTGGTTTCGTTAATAGAACGTAAAATCAATGAAAAAAAAACAACTTTTTTTTTTAAAGAAAATCTGCATTTTGTCCACAAGAATATTTCACCCTATGCGCGAGGGCAACAAACTTCGGGAACTACACCGCGTTGCACGACGCGACGCCGACACGGGTCGCGACCCCGCAGTCAGTCAGCTGGCAGTCTCGCTAGCGATCGCACGTAACGCCGCGTCTTAGCGTTCGTCGCTCATTTCTCGCGCGTGAATTGAGTGTGTTACAACGTCTTACACAAATGAACAGTGAACCGAAATGGTTCGGCTTTACGCCATTGCGGGTAATGATCTGAACGGGGCGCGTAGGATGTACGCAGAATTGTTCCCTGCACAACCTGTGCCAAACCGTGAAACGATGTTGGCGGCGCGCAACGTACCTACGGCCAGTTCACTGTGCAATTTTCAATGTTTCCCACTGGACACTATGGACAATACTCTCCTCATCGATCGTCAACATCCATATCATTTCAGCCGGTCCAAGAACTAAATGATAACGATCGCATACCACGGATGGTATTTTCGCAGTGGCTTATCAATAACCTCGATAACAACAGAATGTTAGACGAAGCCCATTTTGAACACGTGTTGAGGTTAACGTAGGTCGGTAAGTGTTGATATTTTATTCAGTCAGTGTAAATTTAATTTAATTTTTAATTAAACTGTACATAAAATTGTGATTAACGTTTTAAATACGCCAAAAGTACCTACCCAATGGTTTGGTTTATTAAAAACAAAATGTTTTCAAATCATTTAGAATCCAAAGCCATTTCGAATCAAATTTACATTTAGACTCGTCACGCAATACAGGTAGGTATTTGTGGCTGTCCTAAGCCAAGATAAGTATGATGGGAAAGTTACATCACAGGTAATGTGTATTTATGTGTTGTGTGGACGGAACGCCTGGCGATCGTTGTAGTGATTACGTCACTGATGCGCATATCCATGAATTTGCGGGCGGTCTGGGATAAAATTCGTTCTAAACCTTTTTAGGAGAATATTTTTTTTTATTTTTTTAACTCGCTCTGTTATTTTATATTTAAGTCAAATTACCCATGGGTTAAGTGACAACGGTGTTTACCCTTACAGTCTGTATAATAATACATATATCTTATATCTTAGGACAACCAACACAACATTATCTCATCCCAAACTAGGCAGACCCTGTATTATGGTAACCAGACAACCGATAAATATACTTATATTTCTAAATACATACATATTATAGATAAATTACACCCAGGCACAGAACAAATGATTGTGCTGATCACACAAAGATTTGTCCTGGGTGGGAATCAAACCCACAACCTCAGTCTTAGCAGTCAGGGTCACTAACCACTAGACTAACAGGCCAGTCTATGAATGAAATTTAACTACTTTCATATTTAGAAGAAAAAGAATACATTTAACTTAAGCAAATTTTAGAGAAAGAAAGAATTCTAAGTAGCCGAAAACAAAAGATTTGCCCATGCAAAGCTTTTGATTTCAGCTACTTATTAAAACAACAGTGAAACAAACTTCACTCTAGAAAAAAAAGTACATGTGTAAAACCAAATTAATCAGCAGTCTGGAAAATTTCATACACAGCCTCTTTATATAGCCAGAAAAACGAATTTCAAAGATTGTACAGGCTCATGCTTGACAAGCCTTTGCCATTATTTGACAATGATAAAAAGTTAGATATTTTTTTTCTGACTTTAGTCAATTGATGAAAATGTTGCATCATACTTACAGAGTTGTTATCACTTATCTATACTAATAATACTAATAAATTTTATAAAGCTGAAGAGTTTGTTTGATTGAACGCGCTAATCTCAGGAACTACTGTTCCGAATTTTAAAAAAATCTTTTTGTTTTGGGTAGCCCATTAATTGAGGAAGGCTATAGGCTATATAAGATCACGGTATGGTCAGAAGGAGCGGAGCAGCAAACGAAAAATTGACGAAAACTGGCAGGCAATTCGATGCAACGGGAAGGGGAGCGAAAATTTGACGCGGACAAAGTCGTGGGCAAAGACAAGCTAGTCACAAATACAAGTATTGGGACTGGTAAAAAATAAATTGTTAAAACATTCAATCATCCATTTTTTCATATGAAATATTTTCATACAAATTCATAAAATGGACACAAAATGCATTTAAAATCGTACCAAATTTCAATGACATACATACCTATTTACACTTGGCAGAATTTCAAATATGTATTGAGAGAAAATATCTTGTAGGATGTAGGTAAAAAATTTGAAGTAATTAGATATTGTATCCAAATTTTCCAAACAATATTTCTCACTAAATACTTACTGTATAATATTTCTAGGAGAGAGAGAGCTGGTGGAATTCCTGACTGAGGAGATTGTGGCTGAACGCAAAGCACAGAAGATGAAGGTGCTGCCACAGGAACTTGATGGCTTTGTCATAGCCGGAGATGGTGCTGAAGTTGTACTCTCCAAGAAACTCAAGGATGAAGTGTAAGTGAAGAAACTTAACTCTTAAAAACCTTGTTTGCATGTGGCCCAATTTCATGACCACAATTTCAGCTTTGCCAAAATTTTGTATCTTGTCATCCCATGTGTATAGATAGGCAGACTTCAGCGTTATGCCGAAAGTCGAAAATTCACACACATCTCTAGCATGTTCACAAAAGCCACCATTGAATCACACACAGGCGGTAATTTCGCGGTGCTTGGTTATTTTTGTATTCCGCACCACCAAATAAATCGTCATAAAATTAAAAATGCAAAAAATGGCTCGGAACTTTAGGATAAAACTAAATGTGTTCAAGGTAAAACTTTGGTTTGAAATATATCCTCCACTACCTAAAGCTATTTTACTTCATACTATCCCCTCACAATTGCCACGCTCGACGTCGCCACTCCATGGCATGCTCGGGTGCCAAGTGAGGGGTACAGCAACGCAGTCAAGTAGAATACCACTGAGCCACATGCTAGTGAGTATGGAACAGTACTGCTACAAATACATCTAACTATTATATTTGTTTGATTTACCACAGACTATTCATAACTAGGAATTATGTTGCAAAAACTTTAATCTGAAGTATTCTGAAGGTATCTCAGGCCGCGCCCTTACCAAAGAGACCATCGTGTGCTACGTAACCATCGCGTTGATTATGTTCGCTAATCCGACCGTGGGGTCGCACCTTCAGAGGCCTTTGAGCCTTCCGGTTTTCTAAATAACATAGTGGAACGCGGCGAACACACATTGCGCGACGGACCGCATTAGGACGCGGGGTCGTACTCACACATTACCACAGAAAATCGAATAATATTATTAAGATTTCACATTCCATGTCACAATATGTCCAGATTATGTCCATTACATAATTATCTTTCCTGCAGCATCAAAATAACCTTCAACGTGAACCACACAGTGGACTCCGAAGAGCTCGAAGGTGAGGTGCAGCCAGAGAAGCAGGAGTTTGCGGAGATGAGGTCACGGCCCCAGTTCGAGGTGGATATCGTACGCGGAGACACCACTCTCGGCTTCACGTGCTCCTACCTGCAGGAGCCTCCAGCTGCTAACGCGAGTGCTGATGAGTACAGTATGTATAGATTCTTATATGATAGACATTTAAACCCAAAAAAGATATGTAAGCATCATAGTAGGTGGCTAGGTGGCATTCTGTAGTTTCTGCCTACCCGCATCATAAATAGGTATGCGTTTTAATCACACTTTTATTTTTGTGTGTTGCAAGTGAAAATAGCCTCTTGACTGCTGACGGCCTATACAAGTCAATGAACACTGAACACAAGAAGAAAAACTATCGGGAGTCAATAGCGGACTCCCGGCCACCGTAGGCGCGAGCTTGCGGGTGGCGAGCAATGGGTAGCTCGCCGCCCGGTAAGGACCAAGCTCGGGTCGACGGCGCGCAGTGTTCCACGCGCGCCTCAAAGAGATGTCAGCAGCAGTGTAGGGGTCTACTAGGACCGATGCCTGCCGGGGTCGCGTGATTGTTCGAAAGAGATACCGTGACCCTGGCACATACTCAGAGTCTCCGGCCCCAGCTCGTGGAGGGCGTGGTGAGCGCTCTGTTCCCTTCGCGAGGGGAACATAGTCCCCCACCCATGGCTCCGCCTCCTGCGGTGCCCGACGCTGCGGACCACACCACCGAGGACGACGACAACGCTCCAGAGGTGACCGGGGTAGAGTTGAGAGTGGCGGTACGCCGGCTAAATGCCAAAAATACCGCCCCAGGACCCGATGGCTTGCCTGGCAAAGCCTGGGTCCTGGCCTTAGAGGCTCTCGGGCCTCGACTCAGGGGGCTCTTAAGCGCATGTTTGGAGAGGGGCCAGTTCCCACTTCGTTGGAAGACGGGGAAACTGGTCCTCATTAAGAAGCCTGGGCGCCCAGCGGACTCTCCGTCCGCTTACCGGCCCATCGTGCTGCTCGACGAGGTGGGCAAGCTCTTTGAAAGAGTAATTGCAGACCGCCTCGTTGGGTGGCTGGTGCGGGAGGGGCCGGATTTGGCGGACAGCCAGTTCGGTTTCCGCAAGGGGCGCTCTACGGTGGACGCCATCATGCGCGTGCGAGCCCTCACGACGGGGGATGCAGTGGCCCGGGGTGGGGTCGTCTTGGCGGTGTCTCTAGACATCGCCAATGCCTTTAATACCCTGCCCTGGAGTTGCATTAGGGAGGCACTCCGGTATCACCGGATGCCGACCTACCTCTGTCGCGTGGTCGAGGCTTACTTGACGGATAGAGCCGTCATCTACCCCGGTCACCAGGGAGACTGGAACCGGCGAGAGATGTCGTGCGGTGTCCCACAGGGATCGGTCTTGGGGCCGCATCTGTGGGACATCGGTTACGACTGGGTGCTGCGCGCCGACCTCCCTAGCGGCGTCAGCGTAGTTTGCTACGCTGACGACACGCTGGTCCTTGCGCACGGGAGGTCGTACGAGGCGGCGGCCGAATTAATGACACGCGGGGTTGCGACAATCGTCGATAGGATCCGGCAATTGGGACTCGAGGTGGCATTGCACAAGTCCGAGGCCATGGGTTTTCATGGTCCTCGGAACGCGCCACCTGCGGGTACCCAACTTACGGTAGGAGGGGTTCACATCGGCGTCGAGTCGACGATGAAGTACTTGGGACTTGTCCTCGACAGCCGGTGGAACTTCGTCGAACATTTCCGACGTTTGGCTCCCAGACTGGAGCGGGCTGGGGCTGCATTAAAGCGGCTCCTGCCCAATCTGGGGGGTCCAAACGCCTCCTGCCGGAGGCTCTACACGGGGATCGTGCGGTCCATGGCCCTCTACGGGGCACCGGTGTGGGCGCCCTCACTGAGGCTGCGCCCAGCGCGCCGGTTGTTTGCGGCCCAGAGGGTCATGGCCATCCGGTTAATCCGGGGATACCGCACGGTCTCGTGCGAGGCGGCGAGCCTCCTAGCCGGAGTGCCGCCATGGGATCTGGAGGCAAAGGTCCTCGCGCACATGTGGGAGTGGCGCGAGGAGGCGAAACGCCGGGGCGAAACTCCGCTGCCGCGACAAATCGCGGCACGGCGGACAGAGCTCCGGTGTGATCTCATGGCGACATGGCGGGTACGATTGTCGCAACCCAGTGCTGGGCACGCCACAATTGCGGCGGTAAGTCCCCTCTTTGAGGAGTGGATAGAGAGGCGTCACGGCGTCCTCACCTTCCGCCTGACGCAGGTTCTCACCGGGCATGGGTGCTTCGGTGGGTTCCTGTTCAGGATAAAGCGGGAGGATACGTCCGGGTGTTTCCATTGCGAGGATCGTCTGGAGGACACGGTGGAGCATACGGTGGAGGTGTGCCCTGCCTGGGCGGGGCACCGCCGCGTCCTCGTAGAGGCGATCGGCGGCGGCGACCTCTCGCGTCCGGCCCTGGTGCGAGCCATGGTACGGAGCGAGAGGGAATGGGAAGCCGTCACCTCCTTCTGCGAAGCAGTAATGCTCGCGAAGGAGGAGGCGGGGCGCGTGAGGGAGTGGCAGTCTCTGCGCCCTCACGTCCCTAGCCGCCGCAGGAGGAGACGCCCCGGGCGTCGGGAGTCAATAGCGGACTCCCGGCCACCGTAGGCGCGAGCTTGCGGGTGGCGAGCAATGGGTAGCTCGCCGCCCGGTAAGGACCAGGCTCGGGTCGACGGCGCGCAGTGTTCCACGCGCGCCTCAAAGAGATGTCAGCAGCAGTGTAGGGGTCTACTAGGACCGATGCCTGCCGGGGTCGCGTGATTGTTCGAAGGAGATACCGTGACCCTGGCAAATGGGCAACTGATGGAACACGGGTGGGTTTTAGTCAGTAAAAGTCTGACACGCCCTCCCGCTCCGCCCAGAGCGGGAGAAGTCATTTGATGATTTCCCATCCTGAAAAAAAAAAAAAAAAAAAAAAAAAACCCTGGCACATGGGCAACTGATGGAACACGGGTGGGTTTTAGTCAGTAAAAGTCTGACACGCCCTCCCGCTCCGCCCAGAGCGGGAGAAGTCATTTGATGATTTCCCATCCTGAAAAAAAAAAAAAAAAAAAAAAAAAAGAAGAAAAACTAAATTCTCTAATTTTAAATCTAAATTTGGAACAATATATTTCCATTCCATAAACATGTGGGAGATAATTAACTTCCCTGAAGTTCCGGTTACACAACGAAAATAAAATTAGGTTCAGTTACTTAAAACTAGTCAAAATTTGATGAAATTAGACAAAAACATCACAAACATCAATACAACTCTCAAAATACAATTGATTGAATGATGGAGTTCTAGCTCATATCCCCTCACAATTGCCACGCTCGACGTCGCCAGTCCATGGCATGCTCGGGTGCCAAGTGAGGGGTACAGTAACGCAGTCAAGTAGAATACCACTGAGCCACATGCTAGTGAGTATGGAACAGTACTGCTACAAATATACAATTTTATCTCTTGAAATATAACAGACTAACTAATAAGTTAGAATCAGTTCTTCCATGAAACTCAGGTAGAAGCAGCATGTTTTCTTTAGAGTAATGAAAAAAGTGATTAACTCTTGTATTTAGATTTACACAATACTTTAGACACGTATATCTCTCACTAGCTTCTGCCCGTGATTTCGTCCGCGTCACATTTTTGCTCCCGTCACCCTACCCGTCGCATCGAATTGCCTGCCAGTTTTCGTCCATTTTTTGTTGCTGCTCCGCTCCCTTTAATTGTAGCGTAATGTAATATAGCCTTCCTCGATAAATAGGTTTTTCAACACAAAAATAATTATTCAATTCGGGCTAGTAGTTCCTGAGATTAGCGCGTTCAATCAAACAAACAAACAAACTCTTCAGGTTTATAATATTAGTATAGATTCTGCTGCGGAGATCGAAAGACAATACGGACATAAATTTGGTGACCAGCAAGATGACGATACACATGTTATGAAAAAATGCAGTATTCAAAATTGAATTGTGTCCTCCCATAGAAGTTAGTAATTCCGTATATCAATTATGTAATTCAAATAATCATTTATTTCAATCTTCTCTACAGATGACGTGTTCGGTATCGACGAGCTGACGGTCTACAAGGGCGAGTGGAACGACAAAGTGTATGCCGTCGCTGGTGATGTGCTTGACGGGGTACGTTATCATCATCATCATTTCAGCCGTAATACGTCCACTGCTGGACATAGGCCTCCCCCAATTTGGGGGGCATTGCCATAATCGCCACGCTTGGCAGGCGGATTGGCGATCGCAGTATGGTGGTAAAATGCATAGAGAACGCTGCTGCCCATTCTCTAGTAAGTCCCGTAGTCGCCTCTTACGACACCCACGGGAAGAAATGGGGTGATGCTATTCAATTTATACGAATTAATATGTGCTTTACCATTCACAATACTTGCACGAGAAACGGGTCTGGGCAGCGTATTTCCCTTCTGTTCATGGCCAAAACGCAACCATAGCAATCTGCTCGCGTATACTTTGTAATGCAATTTTTAAATTTGTGATTACAATGTATACACGAATTTTGCGTACTACTTGTATATAGTTTGTAACGTAGACGCGCACGTGCATCTTTCCAATTTATACAAGGGCATAATGCCACCATAAGATTTGGTAGGACTTCTGATTGCCGGGCTTCGATTTAAAGGGTGGTAGGGGGGAGGGAAGGGGGAGGTGTAGAGCCCCTCCTGTGAGGGAAAAGTTTCGAACCCCCCCCCCCCCTTTTTGAGTTTTTTTTTTTTAGTATTCTAACCTAACTTTCGAGTTTTCGTGTATCGACATCGATTTAAAGGCCGGAAGAGGGTTGGGTTGACGAATAAAATGAAGGGGAAGTAGCAACGCTCGACAAGACACTTCGCTGATAGAGCTTGTCAACAGAATCAAGGCGTTTCCATAGGAGGTCACAGTTTTAACCTAACCTAACCTCCCCAAACCATGTCGTTTCTGGCAGTCGCCGGCCGCTCTATACAGGATTAGTTTGCATGCGGACTAGCACTGTATATTATGGAACACTTTAGTTACTTTGGCCACTACAAAGTATACACGAGTATTTGCGTACTAGTCTTATATAGATTGGAAGACCTTGATTAAAAAGTGATTTCCAATCTATACGCGACTAGTTTTAGACCCTTGCGTTCTAGCCTTGTACAGAATGGAAATACGCGTCTGGGCATGATATTTCTTTTCGTTAATTTACGAATCATGACGAATATCCGATGAAAATTTACTCCAGTGCAAAATTAGCTTTTGGCATAAAGTGACTATTGGCTTTTACCATCATATCATCGAGATAAGGAGACTCAAGTCAGTTTTTGCATCGATTTTTCATATTGATTAATTTTAAATTGTTCATTATAATTAAACCTACTTCTAACATAAAATTAAAATAACATTTATCTTACAAAACTGAATTAAATTAGCATCACTATTCCATTTATACCAATATTCAAATTCGCCATAACTTTTAATGTTACCATGGCATCGCGGCTAAACACGCCTACTTATGATCCTATGGTCGCAAGTTCGATTCCGGGTCGCGCCCCATTTCTATGCCACACTTGATACTATACCACAAGTAGTTGTCAGGTGCCAAAATCGGGGTATATTGACGCATTGAAGTGAAGTCGATCTTGCACTATGTATGTGGGATATTCACTGAGATGCTACATTTTTTATAATAATTAAAAATATTGTGTAACTGTTCTAAATCAATCACTTTTTGTTTGATTGAACTTTCTTCAACTATGTTTTATTTTAATTTTTTGGATGTTTCTTTTATTTAACTGCATGTTTTGGTACTTTATTTGATCAATTTAGGGTTTATTTCACCACCTACAGGAAAGTACTGGCTAACTTATCCAGTCCAACCTAGATGTGGTGAAACATGCCCTTCATATTTTTATTATTCGAAACTTTTTCGTCATCTATTTTATAAATATGGAGGTACTATTTTAACCTAATTTTTTACTATCTTCCACAGTACCTCTACGACCTGCTCATGAACTTACTTGAAGAGAAGGGCATCAGTAACGAGTTCGTCAACAAGCTGTCAGACTTCAGCACAGGCTACGAACACCATGCGTACATCAACCTCCTCGAGACCGTCTCGCGCTTTACCATCGGGAAATAGACAACCTATACAGCTTCCTTTTTCAAATCAAAATACTATAAAAGCTCATTGATAATTCGACTATTATTATGCAATGTTTCAAAATCATCCAACCACAGTGCGCGACCGTTAAAATGGCACTGAAAAAAAATATTATTTTTCTTTCTTTGTATAGCGTTGTCTCTGTCACTCATACCCGTATGACATTCTCTTTCTAAAACTCCTGTCACCTCGCGTCAACTCGTGTCATCTAGGCACTGTAGTTGGGTGTTAATAATTCCCCTAGTATTTGTCTTTTATCTGAGTTTAGATAATGATGTTATGTTTTATTTTTATTTTATATATAAACAACTTTAAATAGTCGGGTTGATAATGGCTGTATTTAACTTCTGTAATGTAAAAGCCATGATTGTGAGTTATTAAGAATTTTGAGCCAAATTGTAGACATATTTGTTCTTAGGTAGTGTACTCAAAAAGTAAATTAACTCGCAGTTTGGTAATTATTGACTGGTCCTAAAGATTATTTTGTAAATTTCAAACATAGACTTTAAAAAATGAAGGAATATTCATTTATTTAAAATATCATAGTTGTGAGGAGTGAAGCATTTATGCTGTAGCCAGCTTTAAGATAGTTTAGTTGTGTCATGGTGATGTTTTGTTTAATGTTAGTTATATTGTTAGTTATCTCAATTAAATTGTTCCAATTTATTTTTTGTTTTTCTTTTTATTCTTTAACTCCCTCACCGTGTAATTATTTTTCAACAACAGATAGAAGTACCCAGCAGTGATTAATACAATATTAGAAAAAAACCGGTTATTCTGTTAATTCACCCCAAAAATCTACCTTTCAACAAACGTCTGCATACAGTGGGCCATGTGCTGCATCCACGAAGTACTATGGAACTTACGGGCGGTCGACGGTAAACAGAGATGCGAGAACGAGACTATACTTGGACCAAGGACACGTATACTCCTTGTTGACATCAGTCTGACAACCAGGGCGAGGAGTTCTGCCAGGGTCGCGAAATTCGTTCGAAAGAGTTACCGTGGCCCTGGTATATGGGCAACTTAAGGAACACGGGTGGGTTTTAGTCAGTAAAAGTCTGACACGCCCTCCCGCTCCGCCCAGAGCGGGAGAATTCATTTGATGATTTCCCATCCAAAAAAAAGGGCGAGGAGTTCGGATGATCCTGAGGGGTGAGATCGTTGGTCTTGGAGAGTAAATAAGGGATTTCAATCCTATAAATTCCGTTACATACTCTATCAAAAAAGTAAATTATTATGATTTACGTGAACTAGAAAACAAGGAAACACTGGACGATAAGTATACTTCACTGGAACATTACGATAATGCATCCGCAGTGCATACTCAACCATATGTTTCTGAGTGAATGAATCTTTACAAGTGTTGCAGGAACGATCATCATTGTCTTGATTAGTTAGGGTTGTTCGATAATTAATGTAATTTTTTCTCTTAAGTGGCTTTTTTTTTTTTTTTTTCAGGATGGGAAATCATCAAATGACTTCTGCTCTGGGCGGAGCGGGAGGGCGTGTCAGACTTTTACTGACTAAAACCCACCCGTGTTCCATCAGTTGCCCATGTGCCAGGGTCACGGTATCTCTTTCGAACAATCACGCGACCCCGGCAGGCATCGGTCCTAGTAGACCCCTACACTGCTGCTGACATCTCTTTGAGGCGCGCGTGGAACACTGCGCGCCGTCGACCCGAGCTTGGTCCTTACCGGGCGGCGAGCTACCCATTGCTCGCCACCCGCAAGCTCGCGCCTACGGTGGCCGGGAGTCCGCAATCGACTCCCGACGCCCGGGGCGTCTCCTCCTGCGGCGGCTAGGGACGTGAGGGCGCAGAGACTGCCACTCCCTCACGCGCCCCGCCTCCTCCTTCGCTCTTAAATGGCTTGAACTGCATATTTCTTGTAGTAGTGATTGCGTGGCTTACATTATTATATACTATTTTAAAGATTACACTTTAGACTATTCTTAGTCAAAGACTGAGCGTCATTAGTGAAAACCAGTTGGTTAGAAATTAAGATAAAAATGGACAATCAAAGAGAGCATTATCGGCATATTTTATTGTTTTATTTTCGAAAGGGCAAAAATGCGGTGCAAGGTCGGAAGAAATTGTGTGAATATTATGGTGAGGACTGCCTTACTGAACGGCAGTGTCAGCGTTGGTTTGCTCGCTTTCGCTCTGGAGATTTTATTGTGCAAGATGCACCACATACTTACTGGTCGTCCAACCACTACTGATGACGACCATGACGACAAAATAAAGCCGTTAATCGAAACTAACCGGCGTAGGACAACTCGAGAGATAACAACGAAGCTCAACATACCGAATTCAACCGTTTATTTGCACTTACAACAGCTTGGTTATGTAAACAAACTGGGTGTTTGGGTTCCTCATGAAGTAAAGGAAATCCACCTCACCAAACGCATTAACATATGCGACTCTTTGCTGAATCGTAACCAAAACGACCCATTTCTAAAAACAATCATAACGAGTGATGAAAAATGGATTGTTTATGATAACGTAGTCCAAAAAATATCATGGACCAAGCGAAATAAGCCCCCACAATCAACACCCAAAGCCAATATTCACCAAAAAAAGATTATGCTTTCTGTGTGGTGGGATTACAAGGGTATAGTCTACTTTGTACTGCTTCCAAGAAACCAAACTATTGATTCAAATGTCTATTGCCGTCAACTATCTAAATTGAATGAAGAAATCAAGAAAATACACCCTGGACTGGACAATCGCAAAGGCGTGATGTTCCATCATGATAACGCCAAACCCCGCACATCTTTGATAACCCGTCAAAAATTAACAGAGCTCAATTGGGAATTGATGCCACATCCACCCTATAGCCCTGACTTAGCACCATCAGATTACCATTTGTTTCGCTCCCTTCAAAATCATTTGAATGGTAAAACTTTCGAAATGGTAAAAATTCCGCTCATGCTGTTAAAAATGAGTGAGACCAGTTCTTTGCTTCTAAAAACCAGGGCCTCTTCGAACGTGGAATTTTTCAGCTTACTGAAAGATGGCAAAAGATCATCCAACAAAATGGTCAATATACATTGATTAAAGTTTGTTGTTAACATAAATAAAACGTGTTTGAAAAATAAGAAAAAAAAGGACATGATTTATCGAACAACCCAATACTTTACTTCCTATTCCACATTAAGATTGCTCAAAGCTGCGCTTTCCGATCTCAAATGTGTGTTCACAAAATATAAACATATACATACTAATTCCATAGCATTCAGTTAGCTGACAGAACATGGCTGACAGCTATTCGTTTCGTTGTCCGCATTCGTATAAAGATAGCATTCTCCACTTCTCCCCCAAAATTATTCAAATTTTAACAACTTTTTTAAACGACAATAATCTAAAATTTTAAATACGACTAACTTCACGACTAACAGAATCTGTAAACCTACCACAAAGTACAAAGTCGACAGTTTGCACCAGTTTGCGCTACGCTACCGTCTAAACGTGACTCTGGCAGAATAGTCGACATCGGCTCAATTGCCAAAAGCGAAAAAAAAAAAAAAAATAAGCCAGCTCAGCTCGCTAGCTCGCTAGCTCACACAGCTGTTTGTAATTTCATGAATTTGTCCTGACAACGTATCTCCATCTCTTTCCTAAACATCGATTTGTTTTGGATTTACTAAGGATAAGAAAACAATGTGTTTGTACCTCCGACATAATATCACTACAGCCAATCAGAAGTAGTCTTAATTTGAGCTTAGAAAACGTGCTTACGATCAACCAATAAGAACGCCGCATACCAACCACGTGAAGTACGTGCGAATCCTCTACTGCTGTGCGCCGCTTGACATCTCGGCGAGCCAAGTAAATTGAATCGAGTTTTCATTTATCTCGGCAAAATGGCTGACGCATCTTCGTCGGCGATGCGCTCAAAGAAAATACCCGATAATTTGTACGAGCTGTGCCTCACGAATTTAGTGAACTATTTGCAGAAAGCTAAGTGCGACAGAAATGTGCTCGAAGGGATTCCGGACACCGTCCGCATGGATGTTTATTACAAGGTGAGTTATGCCACTCTTAGCTCGTCTTCCTCTTATCGATAAAAAATACAGTGTGCAGTGAGAAAACCGTTATTATTGTCAGATATTGTGGCTGTTGGCGATAATATCGTTATCAGACGTGAATCGATAGTGGAGGGTGTTAGTAATTATAATTGGTTCGTTTTGGGCAGTGACCGTGAACGTTTAGTCAGTGCGTGTATTCGCAGCTAGTCACTTTCACTGCTGCATCGTCACAAGATCGCTCTTTGTTACGAAACACGTAGCTGTGCATCGCCAGCGTGTGTCGATATCAATCTGCCCACTATTGTGTTTCATACGACCCATATTTGTCCAATTTGTTGCTTTGTGTAGCAATAAATGGTTGAATTGCAAGCGACTGCTCAAGTAGCCGCTTCCTTGCACATAATGTCGGTTCAATACGTTATTTTGTACCTCCAGACGATAATAATGCCTGTATTCACTCGCTCTCTGCATCGTAATGCATAACGCATAATGAGGGGTAACCTAACCATAGTTGGTGTGACCCCAAGTAGGCACTGATAACGTGTAGTCTATGATGAATAATAATATTTAGATATAAAGGTGCTTTGTCCGATCTAACAATTGATAAAAAATCACGCTGAACTAGTGTTTACATGTTAATTCCTATTATTTACATAATGGAGGTGTGTTGCACACTGTTATAATGCTCATAACGGCGTCAGTAATCATTCGATCTAATTACGTTTTTACTGTCTAGCTTTCAACTCAATTGTTTAGTTTATTTGGAAAAGACCCAGAAATGTTATTATTTTGATCAGACAGGTTTTAAACCCATGAAAACATTCCTAGTCAATTGTTTTACTGGGCGCCTATTGTGTATAAACAAAACCGTATTGAAATCCAATAAGAATTTGTATTATATTTTCAACCCATTATGTATTTTATTTAAAAAATGGAGCGAGTGATTTTCATTTGTTACTATAATATAGGCCATAATCTTAGGAAAGGTGTCAGTGGAATCTTGGAAAACATTACAATTGGCAGGAAAGTGCTCGACCATATAAGCCAATTATAAACATTACCTGCTTATAATATTTGCCTGGGCCTTAAAACCAAAACAGTTGTTTAGTTTTAATTACGTATTGTATTTCGCTGTTACACAAATAAAAATATTTTAATAATAAAATGTAAATGAGGACAAGAAGAACTTACAAGAAGAACTTAATCCACTCCCGATACCAGTGGGCTGCTATTTTTTATATGATTTTTTATATTATTTATTTAATCTAATTTTTTAAAATATAATTTATATTTATGTTTGAATGGAATAAAGAAGGTAACTCACAGTAAGATGTAGTCTGTAACAGCATTATTAAGTGATAAGGTCAACGGTTTACAATATTAAATCCATCTCCAACCCTCTATGGTTGTTATCAAGCGTGTCTTGGTTTATTTACCATATCACTTTGACATTGCACATGTAAACAAAGTACAGAAACCAAAACGATACCATATAACATCTTCCTGTTCTTGTATCATCTTACTTGGGGTTGCCGCAACACATTTTCTTTTTCTTTCATCCACTCCCTTCTCTTTACTGTGCTTTCTCCTAACACTATACATCCATCGTTTTGTTGGCCTAGGTAACAAACAATAGCGTCTTATCAAATTAGGAAATGACTTCTGTTAGGTAAACAGTAAGTTTACCTAATTATCTTTGTAGATAATAATATAATTATCTAAATAGTTATCTGACCACTTTAATTAATTATTGATAATATATAATAAACAAAACTAAACTATCTTTGTTACTGTTAGATAAAGATGTGAAGATACAATATCATTTATGAATTTTTGATTTTAGTGACAAAAGCTCATCATACTTTCTTTTGAAAGAGGTTTCTTTAAAATATGTAAATAAATAATATAAATGACCTTCGGTGATCTACTTTAAAATAAACTCCTAAAACAAATTTGCCTTTTTGAGACCTGATAACTATAAATTCTTAACAGCAACAGCATACAAATGAATGTTTTGACAATTCAGGTCATATTTTTGCAATCACCAAAACTATAAATAACTTGACACAGAGTATTTTGGAGTAGCAAAAAACACTTACAACCAGAAATAAATAAATGACCGTGATAATTATCAGGGTTATTTATTTATTTAATATGTGAAGTAAAACCTTCGTATCCCTTTTTACGAAAATTAGGCAGACGGAGGAGTGTGAAGTTATATATGTATTTAATATGTGAAGTAAAACCTTTGTATACCTTTTTACGAAAATAAGCCAGACGGAGGAGTGTGAAGTTAAAGTTTATATGGAAAAAGACAGCAGAAAGCTAATATTTTTTATATAATAATGCATTACAAAATATATTAAATTACTTTAAAAAAACAAATTGTATTTGAAACATACACATATTATTTTCTGTCTTTAAGTGTCAATAGTTCTACTGAATGTCTAACAATATGTCAAAAATGTCTGTTGAATTTCTACCGCTGGGCGACCAGTAGTACCTACAAATAACAATATTTGTGAATATGTACTTACGATCTTGAGGAAAAGATCTTGTTGTATCAACAGTTAAAAACAAGGAACACAAATATGGGTAATTAATTTACTATGTTTGGTATTAACACCAACGGCTACTTTTACGATGTTGGCTAAACAATACAATGTCGTACAGTTTACTGCCTCCAATAAGAAATCAGAGGTTATTGACCGAACGATTTTTTTATATATTTCGTCAAGAAAGTGTATTTTTATTAATAGCCTACCAAGGTTTTAAAGTGAGGGCGCAGATACCGAACTAAACTGTCATTCGAATATCGATACTATTTTCGTATATGTAGTTCAAACCAGTGCACTCGCATAAATTGATTTGCAGACCACGTAGGTAGAAGAAAACAGTCTGAATCTGTCTGTTAAGCAGTGCAAGACAATGAATGTGGCCGCTCTAAAGTAGTATTTGAACGAATTTTACGCACGACGCGTGAAGCCTATCTGGGCGACAAATCGCCTACTCGTCCCAAAGCTACTCGGAACACAATATCTATTAATGAAATCAATTACAGGCACTTTTGAGTTGCTAAAGAGTAGGTCAGTCAAAAAAATGAAGCCCATAATGATGGCCCATCCCAAAGCGAAGTACCTACCTACGTCCCTATGGAGAAAAACGAGCGAGGACCTTCATGGACACTCTTATAAATATAAATATCAGTGACATCATTCATTATGAAATTGTGAGAACGAAAGAACGATGCGTGCACGTTAAAAGCGCGTATATTAAACAAAACAATAAAAACAAGCCGTGGCAGCTAAGAGCTCCTTTCTGTTCCGCCTGTTCACGAACATGACGTTTTAATCAGCACCATTCAGTTCAACCGTTTTGAAGGGAACTGAATAACCAACACACGCAGACACCAGAAACTACAATTTCGCCGCAAGTTCGCTCACTATTATCTTTGTCACCATCGTCAGATAGTGGTATTTATCTAAGTTATCAACTGAATACAGTTTAGTGGTGATGGCTATCAATACGACACTATACGTTCCAACCGACAACAGAACAAAATATACATAATGTGGGTGCAATTTGCGAGGGTCGGGTTCGATGGCACTGAAGAAGGCATCCAATTGCAATAAATGAAACGAAATGTTTATTTATCTTGTAACACGCCAGTATTTTACATCTAGATGGCGCCGGCATTTCCTGACTGCTCTGTGAGAAGAAATGCCGAAACAAACTCAGAGGTCATGGTCTCTTTTAAAGTCTAGACAAATTATTAGAATTTTATGCGTGTCTCAAAGCAGGGCCATGTCTGGAACGGTTATATACGCTGATGGTGATGACTAATGAATTTATGATACCAAACTACATTTTATCATCTGCCTACCTTTTCCCTTTATGTGGGGTCAGCTTCCAGTCTAACCTGATACAGCTGAATACCAGTATTTGACATGTAGCAACTATCTACAACATCATGAGGTCAATATTCTCTAAAAATCTGAACCGACCTCTGGCATATTGACATTGAAATCAAAGCCTATTGCTGCGTTGTTAAGTGCATCAGTGCACTGTGACGACATTGTTATTCTGAACCCTCGGTGATCCGCGATGTGTCAATAAATGACAAATATATGCATTACATTTGTTTAACAATACTTATTTACATGTGCATAGGTAAACAAAACACAACTGTTCATACAAATTCACACCACGTACATACATTTCATGTCACAAATGACACAATTTGACAGTTTCCTACTTGCTGACGTACGTATTGTAGGTTTCTTTTGGTGCTTCATGTTCTCTGTCACTTCCTGATGTATGAGGAGTGTGACTATGATGGGCAATTCGTGCCACATGCAACAAACTCTATCATATTCTAAGGTGTCTTCTGAAAATCCGATGATTCTCCTACACTACACCATGTTGATACATGGCATAGTAATGATCTCAACTAAACCAGTGAATATCAGGCTCTTTAGGGTCTATTCGTTCGCCTAGCTGAATGTTTAAATGAAATACCTGCGTGCAAAATGTTGTCATATAGACAACATAAACATGGAACAAAATGAGACTTGAACCGGAATCCAACATAGTTGAGAAAAGGTTTGGCAAAGAAGCCTTCCAAAGGAGGTAAAGGGCTACAAAACGTGCAGCAAAATCCCTTAAAAATATCAAAATCGACGACCTAACGATAACTTAGTGAATCACTCTGATCAATGTTTGTCGTATGAATTGCCCGTATAAGAGCGTTGTTAAGCATAACACCTATGTTTTTTATTACTCAAATAACAAAATAATCTATGAAAAATGTATGAGTTTCATTGTAAATGTGTGTGACCATTGTTTTGTGTTGGTACAGGTGTGTCAGTGAACTCATTGGCATCACCAGTTCACTTAGTCCCATACACGAGGTTATTGTGACATAAATATTTGTTTGTCCTCGAAGGTGACGATGGTATCGACATTCTTGTAGGGCGTAAGAAACTTGAACAATCCTTTTGTTTGAAGCGATTTATTCCAGTAGGGTTTAGCGATGGGTTCAAACTGTTCTGAAACCTATGAGGTGTTTTGTTGATACTGTGGCTCCATCTAGAACGTCACAACACGAACTACGCATTGCCCCTGACGTCACGCATATTCTACGCAAGCAGTTTTCCGAGAGATTAATGTATTCCCGACTACAACCGTCGGTAAGTAGACACACAACACTCGTGTGTTCGTAGGATGCTTCCTTGTCATTGGAGCATGAGAAATTTTCCTTCCTCGTCCTCATACCTCTATAATCCTAAGTAGCGGCAGCCGCAAATTGAGTATCGCTAAATTCGCTGACGAATTTAACGATAGTCACTTTTAGTATATTCCTTTCGTGTAAATAATATTTATTACTTTGTAAGCTTCTTTTGATTAATTGTTCTTCTTAAACATTGTTTATCGTCGAAATTAATCTTGTATAGTAAGTAAATATTTTGCTTCTTACTGCCAAGGCTAATGGGCTTGTAATTTTCCTGTTTTCGTCTTCTTAATGACATACGGTTAACGTATTGAGAAATAAGAACATCATTATCAAAAGAGGATCTGTAATTTTCGAGACTGTTGCGGACAGACAAACGCATAAAAAATGTTATTATATCGTTAACAGATTACATTTTTGGTAAAATACCTACGCAAACATGTGATATGGAAGCTTAAATACATTCAAATCAAATGTCATTTATTCAAACTAGGCTGAGAGTCAGCACTTTTTCAGTCAGCACAAAACGTCTGCCCTTACCCTCTTCCTAGTGCTTTAGCTGGGAAGAAGTGGCGCAACAACTCGCCAGCAGCACAGCTGTCTGTTAAGTTATTCGCCACATGTTGTTAGCACACGCCAATATTAAAGGTCACAGATTTGTGAATATGTAATCCTGTATAATCTCTTTCTAAACCATGATTTTGTATCTATCTGGTTCCATCACGAGAACTTACAACGTAACCCTACCCAACTGTCACCCACCGATCAGAATGAAACTTTGCACATCGATATAACACTAAAAAATATTGAACCCGTGTTTTTTTATTTTTCCGGAATCCACTTTTTAGGGATAAAAACCACCCCTAGGTTTATAAGGGTTGTAACGGTTTGTGGGGATAAGTTATATTAGGGTTAAGGTAGGTTAGCCTATCTGTGGTCAAGATCGTAATGTTCTGATTGAAAAGCAGTCGAATAAACTCAGAGTTACGTGGGTTAGCCTACTCAGGGGTTATTAGGGGTGATTTGTACTCCTAAAAAGTGGATTCCGGAAAAATAAAAAAACGTGGGTTCAATATTTTTTAGTGTTATATCGATGTGCAAAGTTTCATTCTGATCGGTGGGTGACAGTTGGGTAGGGTTACTTGTTAGTATTTGTAACTGTCACTGAAAGAAGGTTGAAGTTACCACACACCATCACGCATGTGTCTCCCAAAGGTTTAGGTAGAGCTGCACATATAGTTCACCCGCATTTTGCCACTAATGATTAAGTCCCATGGGTATACATCTAGACTCTACTGAGAAAGAAATTGATGGGAAAACCCAATACCACTTTGCCTGATCCGGGAACTGAAGCTAAGCCCTGGTGCTCAGCAGTAACGCTTGCGACCCATAGATCAACGAGGCAGTCAGTGAAGTTACCAGTTTGAACAAAACTACCAAAAACTTTCTGCTTCTAACAAATTGAATTTAACTTATCAATGACCACTATTGGCCGCAGTCCTATGCTCTTCATTATCATCTTACTGCCCTTCTATCATGTCACTTTGGACCTCTTCAGGATCTTCTCTTTGGCGTTCCTCTCCCTCTCGATCCTTTCATTCAGTCTCATCTCTACTCGTATGCCTTTGAAAAGCTGATCTAAACTGTCAAAGCTAACAAGCCGTGAGAGCCGGCACATTTATACTTTTTTACCACACCATGTAAAGGCTCCCGCAGACAAGCGCGACGCTACATCAGTGGACCAATATCAACGAAAACTTCGTGGAATTTGTGCTGAACTAGCAGAATTGTGTCGCATCGTACCTGTTTGCGGGGAGCCTTAGAACGATTCTGCAACGAATACACATAATTAAGACATCAAATGGGGACAGTAATATGGTGCCATAAAAATTTATACGTTCCGCTGCCATGAAAATATTTATTTAAAATGATAAGGCCAGTAATATCACACGATTTTCATGAAGCATTTATGTTTTTATCATAAAAATATAAGAAACAGTTTGTTTGTTACGCTTTCACACTAAAACGGCTGAACGGATTTAGATGAAATTTGGCACACAGATAGACCATCACTTGAGCAAGGATGTAGGCTACTTTTAGTTCTGGATCGCGGAGTAAGTCACGGTGAACAACTAGTAGTATTGACTGTGGCTATTGTACAGAAACTAACCGTCTGTTACCCTTTCACGCCTTTCAACGGCTGAACGAATTTATATGAAATTTGGGACACGAATAGACCATGGGTTTATTAGAACACTAGCTTCTACCCGCGACTTCGTCCGCGTCAAATTTTTGCATCACTTCTCGTCGCATCGAATTGCCTGAAAATTTTTGTACATTTTTCGTTGCTGCTCCGCTCCTTTTGATTGCAGCGTAATATTATATGGCCTATAGCCTTCTTCAATAAATAGGCTACCCAACCCAAAACGAATTTTTCAATTCGGACCAGTAGTTCTTGAGATAAGCGCGTTCAACCAAACAAACTCATCAGCTTTATAATATTAGTATAGATTTGGCTTTTTATCCCGGAAGTTCCTTTGGGATAAACCACGCCCTCCACGCCGAGGAAGCCGTGGGCAAAGGCTAGTATTAGCCATATATTCTCTAAGAATAAAGATTGTCGTCTTGAAATTTTAGAACATAACAACCTGCATCGTTCTCTTTCAAAAACATGTATTTGTGACCCAAATATTCATTTAATCTTCTCCTGGGTCAAGTCTGCTATTACAATAGTGTCAGAATGGTCTATCATTGATTTCATAATTGTTGATTTTGACAAGTTTAGTACCGTAAAATGCTGCAACTTTACCAACTAAGCCCAAATTTGCCTATTTCGTTTAAATCATGATATTTTGCGTTTGCTTATATTATTCTCGTTTTCTACCATTTGGTAGTAATTTTACATTATTAGGGCAACATATTTTTCACTTTTCATAATGGTAACTCCTATAATACTCTGTCAGTTATGCCACAAAAACCGGTCCAAGAGGGTGGAATTTTTTCGTGTCCCGTAACTTTTGTAGTATTTACTACAAAAATGGTGTTGTCGTGGAGGAATAACGTCTCAAGGTAAGAAAGTACTGTCTATTATCTGTACTGGTTAATATTTTTATGAAAAGGACTCGATTACATTAAAATAACTTAATAGGCAATCTTGTGTAGTGTTTCAGAAACTTGTATGACACAACTTTGCCTGGGTCTAGGGTTATCACTAGTCGGATTTTATTGATAATATACATATATTAATCGGAATTCATTAAGTCTGTATTTTTGTCAAAGCGGATTTAAAAAACTTTTAAGTAACGACTTGGTGTTGGGAACTTACGACCAATCTTTGTGACTGATGGTCGTAAGTTCTGCCGGGGTCGCGTGATTGTTCGAAAGAGATACCGTGACCCTGGCACATGGGCAACTGATGGAACACGGGTGGGTTTTAGTCAGTAAAAGTCTGACACGCACTCCCGCTCCGCCCAGAGCGGGAGAAGTCATTTGATGATTTCCCATCCTGAAAAAAAAAAAAAAAAAAAAAATGGTCGTAAGTTGAAATGAGTCTGTTCCTATCTACGAAGATAGCAACAGGCTCATTTTCTATTATTTGACTTAAAAATCATAACTGATGAAATGTAATGTAGTATACAACCTTATTTTTAGTGTATGCGAAACCTGAAACACGGATCTAGTATTTTTATGCAAATAATCTATGTACAAAATTTCATAACTAGCATGAATAATCACAAAGTTATAAGTTTGTTATGTTTGGTTCTCCACACAGAAACATGGCCACCGGGCCATCCAGACCACTGAGGTGTTGTTTTGCACTCGAACCCAGCTCTACCCTGGCGCCTAATGTCCGATATGACTTGCCGTGACCTGTGTTGTATTTAGTGTCGGTAGTGTTCATAAAAATATAACGTGGTGTAAAAATGATTTGAATCTATTCAGTTACTGATTCTGAAGAAACTACATTTAGGTTTCACATATACTAAAAATAATCTTGTGTAGGCAGAGTTTTGCCTAATATTTCAGGGATGATAGGCACGGTAATGTGTTTTGTATATAATAAGTCTTCATTTGATTGCAGTTACATGAAAAAATGGGAAACAATAGAAAGAGGAGCAGGAGAAAACCAGGAGCTCGTAATTATGCTGATTACTTAGTTGAAATGTTAGACGTTGCAGCAGATCTTGTGCGAAACAAAGTGATTTCATCATACGAAGCAGAAACGCAGTTCGGGATCCCGCGTCGTACCATTGTCAATAAATCTAAAAACATCCATACCAAACCATTTGGTAGACCCACAGAGCTATCAACTGAAGAAGAAGCCCACATTGCAGACGTAGTGAATGTTTCAGCTGAATTTGGCTTTCCTCTTACTCTTTTAGATTTGCACATTGTAGTATATAATTTGCAATATATTGTTACTAATGATGAGACATTACCAAAAAGCGCTGTATTTGCGATTTTTTATTTACTATTACTTTGCAATTTTTTTGAAAAAGTAAATAAATGTAAAAAATATATATTTGTATTATGTATTTAGGACAACCCTACGGTCAACGGTATTTTTGTTTGGGAAGTTTGTGGTTCGTGCTACAATTTTGCCTATTAGCTGTGAAATTAAATATATACCTTCATGGCAATTATTTAACGCCCATTCAGAATCACAAAGCTGCATGCACACAGAAAAAAAAATATTGTAAATACCAACATAATATTTATTAAGTTATTCTTCTAGGCAAAGTTGCATCGTTTACTTACAACTTTGCCTACGACTTTGAGTGCTTGTAATTTGGAAGTGACGCATTATTTTAAAATGTGTGCATCCTATTTTGTAAGCCATAAGGTCTGTTTTTCAACTTAAACTAGCTAAACGCTATAACAACAAATATGTAGAGAGATATGAACAAAAAACGTCAAAATCCAGGCAAAGTTGCAGCATTTTACGGTAATCTACTAATATAATGGCGTCATTATGACTTTCCAATGGCCAACCACTGACAATCCATTGAAAGAAATGGCTTAGAATGGTAATCTCGTACATAATGACAAATGAATGACTGACTTATGCGGTAATCTGCTCAAATTTTGACAGTTTCTTTGATCAGTGACCTACCATTGGACCGTCATTGTGCAGTCATTGCTTGTATTGTAATAGCTCGGTTGTCAAAAAGTGTTTGCTAGCTATCGTGTTTGTGTTTTATTGAACGGAAAAATGTATTCACTACGAGCAAATATTCTCGAGCTAGCCAACGCAGTGGATGCTAAAGAAAGAAGATGGGCAGAATACAAAAGACGTCGTCGAGCCCGTCGCTTGACAAGAATGAACAAAAAACCCCTTTATTGATATTCCCGAAGCGGAATTTTTATAAACGTTTCGCCTTGGAAAGGACTACTCCCAAGGTGGTCCCATATGAATTTGGAAAACAAAATCGAACGCTAACGGTCGGAAAACAGGGGATGATTGATTGTTCACTCACTGATTGTAATGTATAACCACGCATAACTTTATACAGAGTAGTCCGATTTTGATAATTCTTTTTTTATTGGATAGGGTATACCTTGCCAAGTATTATAAGTCCATTAAAGCCATAAAAAATATAAAATAAAAACTTTTTAACAAAAAGTTAAACCGCCGAAAAAACTGAAAAGCAAAAAATAATAAACCTTAAAATCTTGAGTCGGGGCGCTGAAAAATCAATGAACAAAGATCACTCAAAGCGCCGACTCATAATTTTAAGGTTTTTATTTTTTGATTTTCAGTTTTTTTGGCGGTTTAATTTTTTGTTAAAAAGTTTTTGCATAAATTATAATATTAGTGTAGATGTAGATTAGTGTGGATGTGGATTACAATTTTTTTTGTGGGTGTTCTATAGGTACACCTCTGCCTAACTCTTCGGGGAAACAAGGCGTGATGTTATGTTTATGTTACAATATTTTTTTTGATGAATAATATCCTATGACCTTTATCATGTTCATATGTTATTGTTTGTTGGAAAAATCAATTAGAGCCGAAATTTGTTCAATTAGAACCATTTTGTATAAAATTTAATAAATAAATAACAAACAAAACACCGGCCACTTGAAATAAAAGCAGATTAACGTCAGTAAGCAGTAATGTCACATTTGACTTTGATAGCTAAACAGATAAAATATTATTGAGTTGTTTATTTTTCCGCGTTACACATGTAAATGCAATGTTTTTGCTATTTACGAACTTCTTACTACTTCATATTGTTTAAAACACTAACAAATAATATGTAAAAATATAAATAAATGAAATCTGGCATGATTAAATGTCCAAATTTAGCAGTAGTTTTTCGAAAATCATTTCTACTAACGGGTTTTATAATAATGGCAATACGACAATGTCATTGTACCACGATTCCATTACGACACCACTGACCGATCAATGATCCACCATTATGAATTAGCAGATTACGAACTTTTAGCAAAATGACAATGGGATCGTGTTTGAATGACGAATTTATAAAAAATAGCAGACTTGAGGCCCTGTTCTCATTTGAAATTAGACTTTACTGCTGACTTAAATTCTTATGGTGGTATTTCTATGATTGTGCTTCTGAAGTAGTCGTTACCCCATCACCCCCATTTTTTGTTCTAAGTTTCCATAACATCCCAAAATACTTTCACATACCTCATTGCAATATTATCTTTTGCCTTTTCTACGTATTACATCATTGCGCAGTGCTACTTACTTTTCATAGTTGTAAGTAGAAGACTATTTTTCTTTCAACAAAGCTAGTTGACACATGCATACCTAGAGGTGGAGTATCCTTCAATAGTCATGTCAGTCGTAGTATTGGCACTGCTGACGAACAATGCTCTGATGCAACGGTTGCTCAATACGTTCAACAACTGTGCGTACGTTCGATATCTATTGTCGATTGTGGGCCTAGGAATATGTACTGTGTGTGGTTCGTGTCTTGGTCTTTATAGTGACTTAAACTACAACTCATGTATTTAGAAAGAAATAAAGAAAAATATTTTATTAGGGACAAATACAAGCAATTAAAAAGAAAAAAAGGAAGACCTGTGCGAAACTAAAAAGTTTCCTATCTCAACATGATGCTTCGATATTTGAAAGTAAAATAACAAATACCGCAGCGCTGGTGTACTGACATGGCCCGCTGTATATTTCAATTAAATCATTTACAGGCTTGTCAAGGAGTCGGGTCAGTCAGAAATATGAATCTAGTCGCTCATTCCAAAGCGCAATAGGTGCCAATGGAGAAGAACCGGTAGGAAACGCCATGGACACTCATTTAAATTATATTTTTACGAAATATTATAATAGGCGTCGGATTTGGCTTCTGCACGACTGATCTGTTTGTATTTTGGTCGGTTTATAGTATGATAATAGAAATGTTCCATGCCAGAAACCGACCAAACTACATTGGCATTTGTATGCTCTGATTTTAGAGTTTTGAAAAACATGATTCGTTGCTCATGATTTAAATAACTGATGAGGTACAGCCCCCAGAATGCTCTTTCTGCTTATGATATCCCAAAGGTTAGAAATATCTGCACAAAGGATGCAGAAAACTATAAAGACTAGCAAAGATCAGACACCTATACTATGACTGTGGATAATTCTATACTAAGAGAAGACTTCAATATTTCAATGGTATATATAATGGAAGTGTAAATAGGTAGAAGTCTACTAATTGATTACCACACTGTATAGATCAAGGGTCATTGACAGAATTTGTGTTTTGTTTACAACAAACATTGTGCAATTGATTCAATCATTCTATGAATTAGAAACTTAATGCGCGACCAGACAAGGCCATAGAGCGTCTCATTCTTTTTCCTTATTGGTTGGAAGAATTCTAAACATTACCATTTTGAAGTTCAATGACTTTGCAACTGGAGTTGAACAGAAAGAGTCACTGAATCATAAGTACAATATTTTGAATTAACATCGGGTTTTTTAAAAGCAGATATCTTGAAAACTCAACTGTGGAAAGTTTTAGGTGTGAATGTGGATGGCTATAAGAGTAGGGGAAGGCCAAAGGATCGATGGATGGACTAGGTGAAAGACGATATGGGTATACACCAGCACGCGTAGCATGACCACCGTAGATAGGGGGTTTGTCGACGGAAGAATAGATAAAGTAACGTTTCGGGTACACAGTACGACAGCAGCAAAGTAGAAAGAGTCAACTGCACTTTTTATAAAATTTACTCTTCGACATGATTCGACTCAGAATTATATTTAACCGACTTCAAAAAAAAGGAGGAGGTTCTCAATTCGACTGTATTTTTTTTATGTTTGTTACCTCCTAACTTTCGACTGGGTGAACAGATTTTGCCACACAAACTAAATGGTCACCCATCCAAAGGCTGACCTTGCGAAGTACAGCTTTACCTTGCGAACCTGCGACAAAACGCCACACATAAAGTAAATGGTCACCCATCCAAAGGCTGACCTTGAGAAGTGTAGCTTAACCTAGCGAAACTGCGACACAAGGCAAAACAAAAACTACATGGTCACCCATCCAAAGGCTGACCTTGCGAAATGCAGCTTAAGCTTGCGAACCTGTGACAAAACGCCACACATAAATTAATTGGTCACCCATCCAAAGGCTGACCTTGCGAAGTGCAGCTTAACCTAGCGAACCTGCGACAAAACGCCCCGCATAAATTAATTGGTCACGCATCCAAGGGTTAACCTTGAGAAGTGTAGCTGAACCTAGCGAACCTTCGACACAAGGCAAAACAAAAAATATATTTTGTAAAGGTAATATTTATAAAGCATGCTTTACGAAAAGAAATAAATATGGTATAATCAAAAAATAACGTATTAATTATATGTTAATATGTTAATTAACACATCAAAAAAAATCGCATCGATATTGAAACTTTGTTGCCTAAGTCCACTAATTTTCAGTATGGGCCACTGTGCGTGGCCACGCTCTCCACGCCAAAATTTAGGTTTACCCTCGCCCATAGATGTTTCACATCAAAAGTACAGTTGACTTTTTCTACTTTGCTGCTGTCGTACTGTGTACCCGAAACGTTACTTTGTCTAATCGTCCGTCGACAAAACCCCTTTCTACGGTGGTCATGCTACGCGTGCAGGTGACTACTGAGATGACGACTAATACAGAAGTATAGATGAATAAAAGTTTCGCCGACCCTATAACTAGAACAAGGACAAAATACGAGTAATGATGATGTTCTTTGAAACTCAAACTATTAAGTTGCATTGAGGACGTTATACATATACTGTCACTATCTGTTTTACTGTATGTAATTATAATTACCAAGGAGTGGAGACCATTAAATTAATTTTCTTTGATTTTATCACTTTCATTCTATCGATATTAACTTTCAATCGAGATCAGAATCTTCCGATCTACGTGCAGTATCCTGTTCACATTATCCTCAAAGATTTGCATGTAAGAAAGTCCTTCACAAAACCTACCAACACGTACCTACGGTACCTACAGTCCTACATGCACTCTCGAATTCGCGAAAGGTCGATTGCCATGCTCACGAGCGGTCCTATCGAAAGTGTCTGCCATACAGAATACTGATGCACTACAAAAAGCATTCGTTCTCATTTTCCTCTATAGAAAGTTATTTATTACGTGGCGAGATAAATTATCATAATCCTTGGTGCCTTGGTGATGTAACGGACATCAATAATGTGGTGGATGATGTAAATTGTTATGTCTTTATAAGTTGATGGTTCAGCGAAAGTTATTTTTAATTTGAGATGATGTTGCCCTAGCAAGAATCCGGTTTGGATGATCTAAGTTGTGGTGTCTGTGTGACACAGAGAAGCAGAACCTTGCGAAGGCAACTGACTTGTTTTGCATTGGATCAGGAAGATTGGAACCTTTCCGTGTGATTTCCTTAGTGTTGACTGTTACTGCTGCCCATATGTACGAGTATATCTATCATATGCAAGGGCTCTAGTGTCCCTTTTCGTAGAATGTGTTTGTAATTACGTAGATAGTAGGTTAGTGGGAAAGTAAATTATCGAACCAGGAGTTCTGCATCCATGGATACAATAACAGCTCCACACGCAAAAGTTTTATTTAAAATTCGGTGCACAATCGCGGCTGTTTCAACCATTACGAATTCAAGTGTAAAGTGGATTAAAACAGGAAAAGATAAACGAGAAATTGGCTCCAGTTCAATGTTATAGTATTTCCTGATATCTGAAGTTTATTTCAAGGGACTACAATCACATGTCCTACGTTAGGACATGAGGTACTGTCACGTCGAAATGATGGAACTTGAAGAGATTTTCGCAGATGCAGTACAACAGTAGTTTATGCGGCTTACCAAAATGTCCTTTCTTTAGTATTGTTTGTCAAATCTATGAGCTGCTTAAGTTGTGAGTTGAATTGCACGATTAGTGACAAATGCGGGCACTGACTGGACAGGTTCACTCAATCTGTATAGTTCTTTCCTCAAAATACCATTTCAGTTACCAATCTACATGGTCTTCACAAGACGTGACCAATATTATGCCTGAACTTTAAAGAGACTGTCTTCTGAGTTTGTTCCGGTCTTTCTCTCAGATTAGTCAGATAGGAAACGTCGACCTGATCTAGTTTAAAAAAATATGATTGACGTGTAAAAGTGTTTGTATAAACCTACTTACAGAAATAAAATCATTTAACTTTCCAGCATTGCTATGGAAACTTTAGGTAATAAAAAGCCTTCGAAATTAACAATGTCGTTTACCCCCCCTTTTTACACGTGATTTCATCTCACAAGGAACGTCCTCGTGACTTTTCATCTATTCGTTTACCTGTAACTTTGAAACTTGCTGAGGAACCAATCAACGAACAATATACAACGTAGAAGCCTTACTGCTGCTGAAAACGTGACTCCGTCCAATTTGCGAGCTGTTGTGAAGTAAATTTTATATAAGAACATATTTCGAGAGCCTTTTCTTCACTTTTTGTGAAGAACAACAAGATCTTAATTATTTGGACTATTTACTTTGTGTTGGAAGCCTTTGTTTGAGACTCAGGAAGCCTAAAGATATTTTGACTCAAAATAGTTTATATGAAGTTGTTGCCCGTTCTTTTCCATAGAAACCTACTACGATTTTAAATAGGCAACTACGTAGCTTCATCTTTCTGAGTCCTTGACAATTTAAAAGTGACTGTTATAACTGGTTTAATTGAAATAAACGTGAGTTTGAAACAATGCATAGATTATGTGACAGATGTTTAAATCATCATTCTGTCCCTGCCAACTACAAACAATTGAAAGAAATAGAACGATGTTTTAAAACGATTTGAGGTGCAAGTGGGTCTGACTGTCATAACGATCGAGTGAAGAAAGGGGTGAATGTTGATGTTAGAGAAAATAAGAATGCAGGACAAAAAAAAAACAAAATAAATTGAGATATGGACAACACAACATCACGTCTGTAATCGCCGACAGATTAGGCAAAAGTGTATCTATAATACACCAAAACTTTTCCAGCTATGTTTAAGTCCCATTTAACTGGGGACGAGCTTATTGCCATCAACGGGGCAGTAACCCAGACTATGGATTGCTAATGAAAATTTCGTGATAGAAAAGCCCAAAAGAACTGCCTGACGACAGATGGATAGATGTGAATCATGATTATTCAGGTTTGAAGCAGTAAAAAAACTGAACGATGGCCGCGTGCTAAATGGTATTTTCACAGTTTTATACCACTTTTCTGTTGGTTTTGGTGACTATTTTTGTTTGTGTTTATTGAAAATGTTATAACATAAATGTCCACAGTTCGCTATATGTTTGCATGTCTGATTACGGGTCATCTCGTGAATTTTAATTTAGCTCATATCCATTATAAGGCTATTTGGAGTTATATTGTGTGTTGGTAGCATATTCGCGCGTCATGCTACTAGAAAATTTATATTATTGAGTTATTGTCGATACTTGTTTATTTTAAAGACGGTTTTACTAATAATTAGGGATTTAAAGTTATTCCAAACCTGTGGAAGTGTGGCTTGAATGAACAAACTATGATTGAATTGACTCAACCAAACTGTTAAGGATATCTCTAAAATCGAAGAACTTATTTACATTACTTTCACTGCAAGCCGGTTATTGGGTTTGAACCACATCTGGCAAATATTTACTAAGCACTAAAAAAATGGCATAGCTTTTGCTTGCAAACACTTTATAGACAAGGCTACTTTCACATGTCAAGTACGTACGTAGGAATTGTTATAAAGGAGCATGTCCAGACGATGTTACCTATTTCTGTCGCTAAGCAGCGTTGCTATGTTCCAGTTTGAAGGTTTGTGTGTCGGTTTACTTACAGGTAAAAGAATCCTTTTAGCTTCTCAGAGATAGCAACCCATTCAGAAGGGTAATTGCGTAACCACCACCGCTTAGTGTCGCAAAGGACTCGAGTCTTCGAGTCGTAATTTTAAAGACTCGACTCAATTATGCAAGTGTGCTCAAAAGGCTCAGAGTCTAGAGTAAAGCCGAGCCCGAGTCATTTAACAGCCACTCGAGTCTGAAAAAGGACTCAACTCTTAGAAAAGGACTCGAATCTATGAATAACTCGTCAGATTTTTTTGTACCCATAATTACATCATAACCACTAATTGGAACTTATCACCATTCATTATTGCTCATCATTCGAGCCTTTTCCAAAGATGAGCTACAAGCCTCATCTTCATGCTCTCAGTTTTTCTTTAAAACCCGAGTTCATTTTGAGACTCGAGTCTTTTTTTAAACTCGAGTCCTTTGCATCACTACCACCGCTCTTGAAACGGCGAAGAAAAACATCGCGAGGTAACCGGTATGTTCCTAGAACCAAAAATTCGAAGACATAGGACATCCCCAAACGCATTGGGTCCGCGCGTGGTGGTTTGTGGCATAATCCCTCTCACAGAGAGGAGCCCTGTGTCCCAAGCATTGGAAACATTTTAGACGGATTATCGATGCCCTGGTATTGGAGATGTTACAGGTGGCGGTGACCACCTGGTGCGCCGTTGGCTTGTTTACCATCTAATAAAAACAAGTTGTGACGTAAATACGTTGACGCGCTGATGTGATTTCGTGTAGATTACATGCGAAGTTGCACGTAGCTGAGGCAGTCTTGCACAAAGGATATCGCCCACTTAATCATTGTTACGGTAACGAAAAGTAATGACCATTCATTACATTCAAGCTGACAACTGATAAGAAGCCACTGGAAGAATTTGTTGACAAGTGGAAACTTGTTGACAGCATTGAAATTCCTTATTTTTCTGAGAATATTATTGCTAAACAAATTTTTTTTGGTAGATCCTGTCCTCTAAATAACATTTACTTAACTTTAGGTACTATAAAGATGAGGTTAATGTGATATTGTATGAACAATCAGTCTTATGCGTCATCATAAATGACACCAAAAAACAGTCACTTTCTATTTCAAGCAATTGACTTTTTAAATCACTTGACATACTCTTGAACAAAAATGAATCGTTATTTACTTTGAAAGTGAATATATGCGGTGGTCGTGAAATATTGTTAAAAACTGAGAGGTAAGTATAGTAAATGTGTAAATATCGGTAGAAGCAAAAGTGCATGCATGATAATTTCTTGCGAAAAGTATTCCGCTGAATATAAACCTCTATATAGTTCTAAAAGGTGGTGCGACTGCGATCACTAATTACTCTTCATATAATTTCGTTTTCTTTACTTGAACAAAACAGCATTCAAATTGATATTGGTGCCGATTCTGTTGTCACAAAATTCTCTAAACTAAACTAAAAATCACTAAAATTTGGTTTATTCCTGTCAAACGACGATTTCCTATTCTGAAATAGACTAAAGTGACACAACTTAACTATATTTTAGTTTGACAGCACTAAGATTGCACTGAGTTATTAGTTTAGTGAAAATGTAAATTTTGCTATTCTGAGTTTGCCGGTTTTCACCAAAAATTTTGACTATAATAATTTATTTTAACTAAATCTGACTATTTTTATGCGCGATTAAAAAGGTGTAGAATAAAACTAGTGGTCATGAACTAAAATTCTCAACAACGCCTTGCCTTCACGTGCAAAAACAGTTCTGTATTTTTTATTTTCTTTTTGCTTATATCTTGAAAATGGCGTGTCCTATCGCAAAAATAATGAAATTTTCGACCCCCTTAGTATACCCCGGAACATTTAAATATCAACACGTGGGTAACATTTTTTTTATATTTTTCAAACAAAAGTGAAAAATTCCATATAAAACACGTCCAGGCTGCACCCTAGCACGCGCCTTCGTCTCTCAAAAAAATCATTCTACGCAATGCACACAAAAGTAAACTTTGTGAAAACAAAAGAAAAAAAAAAAAATACCACGCTGAGTCGCGATTGTCAAATTCGATTTTAGTCGTGTCAAAATAGTTTTTTAATTTAGAGATTTTTCCTTGCAGAATAGCGTTACAATTCTCATAGCCAAAAGTAAGGAATTTTAGAGATAGTTTAGTTAGTTTAGTTCGTGTACAACAGAATCGGCACCATTGTATTCTATTCCCGATTATAAATGAATGGTTGGTGTCTACGAACCGCCCAACCGGTGCTAAGCCTTCGATAGACCAGTACGGCTGTAATTATTTACCCAGGGTTACTACCACCAAGGCCACTTGTGGGGTTTGTTGCTTTCGTACTCTATAGCCAAGCTTAGCGTATCGAACAGCTAATTTATTAATAGGCGAGGCTGCCAAGTCGGGTCAAGTGAAGGACGCCTGCGCCCCCCAGCCATTTGTTCTTTGGGTTTATGTCGACAATCTAACACGCATTTCATAGTCGTAAGTTCGTAACCTTTTTTTAACTACGCTGACATACGTCTCAAAATTCGCAACACCCTAAAAAATAGAAAATAAATAATAGTTTAAGAAAGTCGTCTTATAACCACGACCGCGTCTCTATAACCACTAATATAAGTAGAAGGATAAACAATTCGTTTAAAAAAACTAAAATACATGCTTACATAGGAAACAAAAAGAAAGAAAGTAGAAAATAATGGAAAAAGCGTGGGGTGCTTTTACCATTATTTTCTACTTTTTAGTTTGGTATTCTATGGAAGCGTGTTATTTAGTTTTTTTTTTAAGTTGTTATAGAGACGCGTTGGAACAAAGTCTTCTGCTTTAATATTTTTGTATCTGGACTGCAGGGGTCGATCAAAGGATAAGCGCCGCAATCAGTTAGTGGCTCACCATCCATTATGTCGAAACCACTCTGTGACTCAAAAAGTACGCTAAGCCGTTGGTCCCGACATTTGTAGATCTTCGACAGTCTTACTGAGGGTTATCGTCTTCAGTAACTGGGTTGTGGAGGTCAGATAGGCAGTCGCTCCATGGCCGACTCCGACATAGTTGGGAAAAAGCCTAGCAGAATTTATAGATTTCTGCTGGTACCGACAATATTAGGTCCTTCATCGAATTCGTCTGGTTTTAACGACACGGTTCACTGGTCCGTGTATGTGTATAGCCGTCCTGAGGGTCGGGTATTGCACACTTCTGTTGGTGAAATGAGGAAAAATATAAACATTAATAATGAGGACATCATACGGAGTCGTCCAGATTCGAAAATTGTATTCTCGGTAGGTGTTATTTATGTTCAATCAATGTGATTGATAAAAAATATAAGCAATTGATCTTTAAAGTTCGCTATCTCATTGTCTGCCATAGTCAATGTCAAAAATGGATATCAGACTATCACGCTCGTATTCCCCTAACGGTTAGGCAAAAATGTATGAACTATAGTACACCCACATTTCGACAGTTCTAGGGGTCGAGCCTATTACCGGTGACACCTCCAAATTCTGGGCTGCCACTGAGAAATTCCAGATGAGAAAACCCAATAAAACTTAGCCCGATCCTAGAATCGAACACAGGACCTCATCAGCAGGAGCCTGCCCAGCTGTAGCGCTTGAGACCAATACATCAGCGTCAGATGTTGAAGTTAGGGAAGGTACTCTATAACTGTCAACTAGTTGAACAATAAAAACTTTGTTAAAAAGTTTTTATTTTATATTTTTTTGTGGCTTTAATGTACTAATAATACTTGGCAAAGTATAAGGGTATACATCCAACACAAAAAGAATTATCAAAATCGGACTACTCTGTATAAAGTTATGCGTGTTTATACATTACAATCAGTGAGTGAACAATCAATCATCCCCTGTTTTCCGACCCTTAGGGTTCGATTTTGTTTTCCAAATTTATATGGGACCACCTTGGAAGTATACCCTTTCCAATAGAAGAAGAATTGTCACAATCGGACCACTATGTAAAAAGTTATGCGTGGTCATACATAAAAAAAAAAAAAAAAAAAAATATATACGCGTCGAATTGATAACCTCCTCCGTTTTTTTTCGTCGGTTGAAAACAATGTATTGTTGACAATTATAGTTGCGTTATATCTGGTAATTGTTGTTTCCACGAATTCAAGGAAAATATGACTCGAATAGAAAAGAGTTGGCGACAGGTGCGTGAGGATGAGAATGAACAGATCCGAAGAACCCTGAAAGAACTGTCTAAACTAAGACAATTATGATTACGTTTTTTTTTTTCACTTTGTTACGATAAGGAAAGCAAAGCAAGCTGGTAAAAAATGAAAAATAATCATTGCCTGTACTTACCTACTCGTTGCTGCATGCAATAGAAATGTTATCGAATTATATTTCCTTCCTACCTTTTTTCACAAGATACTATGGCACGCCACGTCATTATAACATTGTACATTGCCAACTTTCTTTAATGATTTATTTTGTTTTCTGTCTTTTCATCTTACTCATCGTATCTTCTTAGAAATTCAGACGTCATTGGCAAAACCTAATTGTGCAGTTAGAGGTATCTACGTACTGAAAATGTTCCCACAAAATGTTCTTGTATTTTCCTTGCGGTTTTTGTTCACGAGTATTTTATTATTAATTCTAAACTTCATTTCTTTTACCTTTATTATATTACTAGCTTCTGCCCGCGACTTTGTCCGCGTCAAATATTTGCTTCCTTGACCCTTCCCGTCGCATCGCAGCCTGCTAGTTTTCGTCCATTTTTGTTGCTGCTCCACTCCTTTTGATCGTAGCGTGATGTTATATAGCCTATAGCCTTCCTCAATAAATAGGCTACTCGACTCAAAATAATTTTTCAATTCGAACCAGTGGTTCCTGAAATTAGCGGCACCACCCCCATTTTATGGAAGTGGGGGGTTAGAAAGAGACAAAAAGTAGCCTATAGCACTCTCCATCCCTTCAACTATCTCCACTTAAAAAATCACGTCAATTCGTTGCTCCGTTTTGGCGTGAAAGACGGACAAACAGACATACACACTTTCCCATTTATAATATTAGTATGGATTTTTGCTAAACGTCTTACCCAGTAACAGGGATGTGGAAGTTAGTTAGGCAGACGTTTTATGTAAAGAACATGGGCACTTGGCTAACATGCTTGGACTAGTAAAATCTAACAAAACGTAACTTGACGAAACATGTGTCTATACATTCAACTAAATAAGTATGACTAAGTATGCCTTCAATATGTTTTTAAAAGGTGGGAGAATCAAGTAACTATGAAATATGTTTTTGAGGTTATGTTTATATATTTTTAATCTGTAGCATTTATGTTTTCTACTTTAGATTAGGACGAGTGCACGGCGCAGGCCAGATAAGTCTGCGCTTGACTAATATCGGAACTAATCGTGGTCTGCCACTGTTCAAAAAAATAATTAAGTATGCTTGGTGCCACTTATTATAAACTTGAACTTAAAACTTAACGCAATTCAAAGTCCATTAAACGAATGCTGAGTCACCAAGAATAAAAGATCAATCGGAGTCCGTAAGCAATGCAAAATATCAAAAAGATTAAGAAAATAACAGAAAATCGCACAGAAAACAGTCGTCGCCGAGACAACAACACCGGTCTGCGTAGAAAACTGTCAATTTTTGTTTACTTGTCAAAAATAGGGAGGAACGTAATCAATCGATTTATGACAGTATCGATTTTTAGATTTAAAGTCATTCTTTTAACTCATTCATTCATTTAGTTCATGGCTTTATTATAACAATTCACCACGAAATAACATCAAATTGTATTTGTGGCTAAGCTTTGAATAATAAATAACGCGAATGTAATACGGTTGACATTGATTAGGATTTAAAAAAACATTTTGGACTTCTCTAGTAACGTCAGTAATTATGGATGCGTTCGAAGTTAGACATTTTATACTGCGTTCTGATAAATAAAGTAGTATTTAAAAAAAAAAAAACTATATGTCCCCAGCATTTAAAAATAAACTTATGGTATCCATTAATTACATTAACAATGCACTACATATTGGTGACAGTTTCATGTCGATAACAATTTTGATTTTTTCCTAGTCCAAAGTGACCATTGTTCTTTCAGTTGCATCCGATTAGACTGGAAGCCGATCCCAACATAGTCGGGAAATGGCTACGCAGATGACGAGATGATTATTTTTGCTAAACGAGTAGGGGGCGACCAACGAAACGATGGATGGACTGTGTGAAAGGAAATGGCTACGGCGTTGCCAACTAATAGATAAGCATGTAAGAAGAAAACATTTTGCCCCCAACCCTAAATAAATTAGGAAAAGGGTAGGAGCGAGAATGTTGACTCTTATTGCTCAAATCGCCGACGGCGTGTGAAACTTTTTCAGAATATTTCCAAAGTCCAACGGTCAATACAGGACAACACTTTTTGCCATTTTTTGTAAAACTCACTGACTGTTTCACAGTCAGGTTTTTATTTCCTCAGGATTTTTAGTTGCTATCTTAAAACAGGTCTCGTGATATCATTTGAATATTACGATGTGACTCGCCTCATGTCTTTGTCTTTCCAATCTAATCTGCATCACTATTTTTAGACCAAATAATCCTTATGTAATCTGATGAAGACATCATTCTTTGCTTGGAAGGCCGCAGCAACAAACTTTTCAATATCTCTTCTCTTCTTCTTTTCTAGAAAGCTGGAAACTACCAGTTGGTTTTGAAAACATATTTTAGTATTGGATAACCCCATTTTTGAGCAAGGTTAGGTTATTTAACATCACGCTACGATCCTTAGGAGACGAGCCAAAATAAAAAGTCAGAAAACGAAGTCACAATGCGGCAGGCGATAGCATGCGAAGCGGATCATAATATTTTAACAAAACTGTAGAACGAAATTACATTTCTTGTCCAAACCGTGACCAAATTTGCAGTGCAGCCGTACAAAAACATTAAAGAGGTTGTACGGAAGGCGTGTCTGAACGATCCGGTCGAAATGTTACGTACTGTGGAGATATTACAAGCAATCCTTTACCGTTAGATATCAGCCCGGCCGGCTCTGTTACCGCTACAGCGATTAGCATTTTAGGTGAAGGCAAACCGGCCGTGTGAACTGAACGGCATGCTCTAACGAAAATACTACCTTATTTTTCTCGGTATAAAATAAGAAGTTGATTGACTGATGGTTCCCAGAAAGAAAGTCGATTATTTACAATAAAAATAATATTGAGTCAAATGTGTTATGTGATGTCTGACGTTACACTGGCAATCTAGGAACTAAGACGTCTCTGTGGTGGCCCAGTGGTTACGGCCCGACTTATAGGTTTATAGGTCGTTGATTCGAAACCAGGTGGCGCTATACTTTGTACCAATGCTCTCAAAACGGTAAAGTAAAAAATAGTGAGAAAACCGGCTATATATCCTAGAACCAGAAAGGAGAACGGGCATTCTAGCCTAAGAACCAATAACAACATGCGATATATCATTGGAAAGGTTTTTTTATGTACTTCAACTATTGTTATGGCGGGAAGTTCGAAATCGCTGTGTGGAAAAAGTTATTGCACAATAAAGCCAGACTTAAGCAAAACATTTTTTTTTCAGCATTTTATAAATGTATATAACCGTAAGACGTCCTTATTTAAAGCGTTCATATGTCACTTTTTGTTGGATAAACCGGAACGCGTGGTCTTGCCGACAGAGGGCGCCTTCCGGTTTTCCGAACAAAAAAGAAATGAGGTAACAAACATTAAAAAAAAAAATACAGTCTAATTGATAACCTCCTCCTTTTTTTGAAGTCGGTTAAAAAATGACATACGAACGCGACGATTGCTTATTCGCGTTACCATCACTTTATATTAGAACGACGCCTTACTTGTCTGTACCACTGGTTTCTTGTGCTTTTCCTTATCGCGTCCGATGAGACAGCCATTAAGAACGAGTAGCAAGAGGTGTTTGCGGATAAGAGGGGTAAGTGAGCCAAGCCGGCACATCAGACGCAGGCGCACATGTTCGTTAGTCGTTATTTTGATTTGAGGGTAGCAAATACCGTGGAGGCGATCGGCGGCGGCGACCTCTCGCGTCCGGCCCTGGTGCGAGCCATGGTACGGAGCGAGAAGGCATGGGAAGCCGTCACCTCCTTCTGCGAGGCAGTAATGCTCGCGAACGAGGAGGCGGGGCGCGTGAGGGAGTGGCAGTCTCTGCGCCCTCACGTCCCTAGCCGCCGCAAGAGGAGACTCTCTGGGCGTCGGGAGTCGATAGCAGGCTCCCGGCCACCGTAGGTGCGATCTTGCGGGCGGCGATCAATGGGTAGCTCGCCGCCCGGTAAGGACCAGGCTCGGGTTGACGAGATTGTTCGAAAGAGATACCGTGACCCTGGCACATGGGCAACTGAAGGAACACGGGTGGGTTTTCGTCAGTAAAAGTCTGACACGCCCTCCCGCTCCGCCCAGAGCGGGAGAAGTCATGTGATGATTTCCCATCCAAAAAAAAGGGTAGCAAATACGTTTAACTATATTATTAACATTTGTCATAACTATCATTCGACTACGACTTTTGGCTTTGTTTATCGGGATCAGAACTAAGCTTTTAAAAACGGCCTGCTTTATTCATGGATGAACACCACAACAATTGTGTTATGTGCCAGCGTGGGCTACATAAAAGAAGGCATCAGCGTCACATTTTGGCTGAAAATTTTCCACAAGATCAACCTGAGCTTGCAGATTATTTACGGGAACATGCACTATTGGAGGTTTGTTTATTACAGTGAATATATTATACTAGGGCTATATTGTGTTCGCTTATCTTGTGGTACTACATAAATAGCAATAAAGACTTATAGTGGTTGGTGCTCTTATTTTGAAGCTATACCTACTAAGAGGAAATGTTAGTTAATACGAGTAGTTGGATTAGTTAATTATTTTTTCTATTTATAATCCTACAATAAACAACTTTTAAAAAGGCAGTTAAACCAATTCATTCACTCACTAAGAGGATTATATAAGATACTGATTGTTTTCATTCCAGGTTATATTCAACAAAACGCGTTTTTTTTTATTTTCAGAAATAAAATGTGTTGGATAATGATAGTGTGTAGGTACTTCGAGTTTAAGCATACCAGCGCCTGTAGCATGAGATAAGTGAAAGCGAGATGCGAGCGAGTGGAGCTATCTGTTAAGCGCGGTGTATTCATATGTTAATTAAACAATAGGTAAGATATTTTGAGGAGCCATAAAACACTTAGTCCACAATTAGCGAGAAATGGCATTTCTGTGAATAAAGTGTTGCTTTATTGCACCATAACTTCATTTACACAGCGATTTTGGACTTCCAGCCATAACAATAGTTGAAGAACATAAAAAAACCTTTCCAATGATATATCGCATGTTGTTATTGGTTCCTAGGCTGGCTTCTATACATTTTTGCCCGTCATCCTTTGAAGATACGTAACATCTACCAACCCGCACTGGGCCCGCGTGAAAAATTAAAGCCTACTTACTGCCTATCACCGAGAGTAGGCATTTGTCCCAGCATTGGGAACTTCGTTGACGTTCGTCCCAGAAGAGGAGTCTGACAACACTAACACACCGTTCAGAAATCGACGGCCATTTTAGTAAAGCTGATTTCGATTCAAGATTTATCTTTTGTTGCATGGCTAACTTATTGGTTGTTGGATAAAACTTCTTTTTTTCTATAACATCGTGTGTGGATATAATACATTTATTATTTATCACCAACTAGCTTTTGCCCGCGACTTCGTCCGCGTAAATGTTGGTCATCGCGGACGCAGACGAAGTCGCGGAATAAAAAGTAGCCTATGTCCTTTCTCAGGCTCTAAACTATCTGTGTACCAAATTTCATTTAAATCAGTTCAGTAGTTTTAGCAGGAAAGCGAGACAGACCGACAGACAGAGTTACTTTTGCATTTATAATATTAGTGTGGAAGTGACATCCCCACTTCACACTTCACTTCGGATTTAGAGTTGCAAAATCAAATTAAGATTCCACTGAAGTTCAGTCAGAGTTCTGCTAGAAATGAAATCTTTGATCAATTCTTCATCATCATTTCAGCCCTAAGACGTCCACTGCTGGGCATAGGCCTCCCCTAATTTGTGGGGATTTGCCATAATCGCCACGTTTAGCAGGCGGGTTGGCAATCGCAGTATCGTGGTAAAATGTGTAGAGAACGCTGCTGCCCATTGTCTAGTAAGTCAGTTAGTTGCCTCTTACGACACCCACGGAAAGAAATGGGGTTTGATGAATTATGTAAGAGTATTTGCTGATCTCGCTGCTCAGCAAATACTCTTACATAATTCCTCAAACCCTTGAGAACTTCCGATATATTCTGTAAGAATCTCACCGTGAAGATTGAGATGAAGGTAGTTTGGAGTCAGCTGCACCTTGTGTTAACCCCTAGCACCAGTAGCAGCTCAATTCAAGCAAACAAAATAGAAACGCTTGACTTCCTTGACAAAAATATGCTTCCATGGACTAAACACGAGGTACATTCCGGGAGTTACACATGCTCCCGTCACTACCGGGCTGCCAACTATTGCGACAAAACACAAAATTGTGGCAACATTTTCAGTCACTATTCTGTGATAAAATATATAAAGCATGTCAATCAAATCATGTTTAAAAGAAGATGTAGTGACAAAAATTTAAAAAAGTATGCTTAGATGGTTTGGTCATGTTGAGAGGATGAATGAAGGACGACTCACAAAAGGTATTTACAAAGCAGATGTGAGTGGAAACACCGGGAGGGGACGCCCTAGCAGGACATATAGTGACCTTATTGGTGATGTTCTTCAGAAAGGTCAGGTGCGTAGTACTCGCAACCGGTGTGTGTGTATGACCAATTGTATGAACCTTAAAGAGGCAAAAGAAGTGTGTAGAGATCGTAGCAGGTGGCGTTCCGTGGTTTCTGCCTACCCCCATGGGAAAAAGGCGTGATTGTATGTATGTATGTCAATCAAATCAAATCAAAATATTTTTATTTCACATAAACCTACATGGGCACTTATGAAACGTCAGAAGGTAGGTGCACGATTCCAAATAGTTGATTCCTATGGAGAAGAGCCGACAAGAAACTCCGTTTCGTTTTTCTCATAAAACGAAACAATTCTATTTAAACATATACCAACGTTATTGTTCATTAAAACCTTATTGTTTTATATGATTGTGGTTGAACCCCTGTTATTTCATATTGGTAACACAGCGGTGATGACGTAGGCTTGTGATACCCACGTGACCACTGTAACGGAAAGATGTACCTGGGAAAGTATATTGTTTACACCATGAATGCTTCTTCTAAAAGAGCAGTTTACTTATAGACGGTATGGATAAGCTAGTACGAAAGATTATAAGAAAAAAAGGTCATTGCTCTTATCATTGGTGACTCACGGTCATTACATTATTCGTGAGCAGGTAAAAATTGTACCAAATATTCCCGTGTCTGCAACGGTACTTTAAGACGCTAACCGCTAAAATTCATGACCTATAGTCGTCATGATTTTGTGAAAGTTTCAGACGTTGTGGTATTGGTTTTTTTAAGGAGGATTTGGTAAGGTAGCACAATTTAAATTAAATGTTGCAATTTACAGGTCAGTGTCGGGATGCAATTTTGATTAAAATATGATTTTGACTTTGATCTTGATGAGTGTTTCATGAAATAGTCATTCAATGCGATTAAATGAACTTAGAAGTTTTTTTTTGATGATTTAATTATTATAATTCTATTAATAAATACGTGTTACGGTCGTGAATTATATTTAATTCGTCATACACTGACAAGCCAATTGCAAAAAAGTAAAAAAAAAAATAGTGTCATGGTTACCCTACTAGGTTTATATTTCTTGCACAGATGATGGGAGAATGGAGATTATGCTGTAATTTATTTCACATACACAAATATGTACCTATGTTAATTGTGTTACTGCAATTGCCAGCCTCTTTTATTAAAGTAAAGAACAAATTAATTAGGTACCATATTTTACAAATCATTTTCATAAAATCATGACACGCAATTAAATAAAAATGTCTAACCGGAAAATTTATTATTTCCAAGCTTATTTCTGCCTACAGCTTCGCCCTCGTGGAGGTCGGTAATAATTCAACGGGAACCTTTTTCGGAGATAAAAATATTCTCATGGTCTACTTAATGACAAATTTAATCATAATCCTTTCTGAAGGTAACAGTGTCTCTGTTACCTTATTTTTTCGTTATTTTTGCATTTATAAAATACTAGTTTTTGCCAGCGACTTCGCCCGCGTGGAGATTGGAAATTATCCCACAGGAATGTCTTACTAAATTATAAAGTATCATATATGTTAATCCAGGTTATAAACTATCTGTTTGCCAAATGTCATCCAAAATCGATAAAGCCGTTTGTGCGTGATCCAATGGACAGGTCTACTCAATTTGTGTGGTTCTTTCCTCAAAATACCATTTTAGACACCAATCTACATGCTCTACACATGATCTGACAAAGATTATGTCTCCCTGACCTTTGAGTTTGTTTTGGACTTTCTTTTTACAGTAGTCAGATATGAAACGCCGACCTCATCTAACATATAATTTACTTGTAATAGTGTTTGTTCAAACCTACTTGCAGAAATGAAATCATTTACCATTATCATAATGTTTGTAAATACAACCAATAATCTGACGTAGGTATTTACTTATTTTTAATGCGGTTGCTGTGTTGGTCCTGAATGCTGATAGGTCCGCACGCTTGTCAATTCCGAGGTCGTTTTTAATCAATATAATAAGTAATGAAAACGTTAAATGGTGATAAATTGTAATAATAATTATTCTGTTAATGATAAGATTTGTTCCGGATCTTTTTAAATAACTTTATCGGTACAGACTCCGTAGTTATGTAGTTTCTGCCTACCCCGATCGGAAGAAGAAGTGAGTTTTTGTATGTATGTACAGACTCAGATTCTCGTGTCTCTAGTGATGCAGGCAGACAAGTAAGTAGAATGTGTGCATACTGCATATACACCCTAACTCAATATCAATCAGAATCGGGATAATTTTGAAGGAATATCCTTCAATCTGATCCCGATTCTGATTCTGCTTTATTGTTTTGTTAGAAAAATTTGTCTGCTCAACTACGTAAATATAAATAACGCAATGCATGTCGTTGAACTGTCAATATTAAAGCCATTCCTACTGTGTCTGTGTTACGCAATTACCCCCGCTGTTCGTTAGTGACAAGCATAGGGGCCGTCCATTAATCACGTGATGCTATTTTTGGCATTTTTGAACCCCTCCCCCTTGGTGATACATGGTGAGGTTTAAGACTACCAATATATCACGTGTATTTTTAGTACCTACAAAGAATCTATTTTTTTCTTGTAATTTTTTTAAAATACATATATAAGTCGGATCATGAAGGAGGGGGAGCGCCGAGCGGTGGTATATCGTCAGGGTTTAGAGTTCCCATTTTATTGGGATAAATAATATTATTAAAAACTACAAACAATATTATGAACAACTACTAAGTTGTATTACAATATTAATTAAATGATAAAAAAGAAACACAATCAAAATCAAAAGTCATTTATTCAAACTAGGCTGAGAGTCAGCACTTTTGAACGTCAAAGTTACATAAGACAGTCCCCCCAAAACGCCCGCCCTTCGACACTTCCTAGTACTATAGCTGGGAAGAAGAAGTGGCGGAACAAACTCCCCAGCAGCACAGCTGTCTGTTAAGTTAGAAGAACTTGAATAAAACGGTTATAAGATAAAGTAGGTAATAACAATACAGTACAGCGAACAAACTCTTAAGGTTGCAGTTGGTATAGAGGCCTAAGCCACCCAAATACAAAGTGTATCTTTCGCTATCAGCTAATCAATACAGCTATGTGAATATACAGCAGCGCTGTACCAGGTAAACCGACAGTGTCGGGAGCAGGAGCTCTGTAATGAGTCTAATCCGAAGATAGACTGACTTGCTCACTGAATGCAAGCTCTTTTATAGGACAGTGTCCCGCCATAATATCTATGACAACACTGTCCGAGGCGCGCGGAAGTACGCTACGTGTTTACTTGATACAAAACACTAAAGTATTCTAAAAAAAATAAGACTTACATTATAAAGTCATCAAATAATATTAGAATAATTGTCGTAAATAAACAAATGGAGAATTCACAACGTAAATCATTTTAAAATTTAAAGTGACAAGTCATTTATTGTTTTACAATCCTACCGGTTACAGTTATCAAAATAAGTTTCCAAAAATGAATTAGTGAGTACACCAAGTACTCAATAAATTATGTTTTGATTTATAGGACAATATCTCATAGAAACATCACCTAAATTAATGATAATAAGAAAAAATCATAACTAATTATGCGGACTACCCACAATTTGTATTTGACAGCCATCTCCGACATATATATATATATATATATATATCATCTAATTAAAAAAAGAAAAATACATTTGATATATTAATACACCCCCCCTCCACCTTTGTGCTATTTCGTGATTCTTTATGGACCCCTCCCCCCCTTTCGAGCCTCACGTGATTAATGGACAGCCCCATAGATTAGTGAGTCATTGAGTAGTTTATAACGTTGTTTTTTCTCAACTGCCAACGACAGTACAAATACTCAAAATACTTGTTTTTAACAAAACAATGTAACTTTTGACACCTGATATTTTTATTTATTTATTTTACCTGCAGAACGGCACGACGCGACTAGTAGATAATTTGATCAATGAAGTTTTCTTAGAAATTGTTCAAGCAGAGTCGCCTGTCTGCGAAATAAATATTTACACAGTTGTTTTTTTATTAAGTGCACTGATTGCAAGTTGTGTGGAGTTGCGTGATAAATAACTTAAGGTGAACAATAATTGTTTGTTTTTCCAATACATATCCAAGTGGTTAATCGCTCGCAATATATTTTGTGCCACCATAAAGCCATTTTTCGGTGTAATCTGCTAACTTTGCATGTAATAAGGGGCGAACCTATTGCCATCAACCGGACACAAATCCAGACACCGGGTTACTGAGGAATTAAAAAAATTTAAAAAGGACCCCTCCGCCCCCCCCCCCCCCCCCCCTCCTTTCGAGCCTCACGTGATTAATGGACAACCCCAAAGGAGGCAGTATAAATAAATCAGTGATTTAGTTAAATACTCCACATACCTCGGTTCTTAAAGTATCCCATCTTATTGTTATTCGGACTATAGGTAATAGGTAAAGGGGCTGGTGTCCGCAACTCTACGTTTGAGCGCGTATTTTGCGTACTATTCGGACTATTTGGGTTTCTACACAAAGTATGTAGATCGATAGATAAACCATTTATTCAGTACACACAAAAATACAATTCAATTATGACAAATTACATGAATATATAAAAAACAAGGGGCCAACCTTCGATCAAAAATGTACTAGATTCCCGATGAGCGCTTCAAAAACGGCCCGAAAAATAAGAGCACAAATATTTTTGTGCTCTTATTTGAAATTAGTTTGGTCCAATGATAGCCAACGATAAGATGTCCTAAATGCCGCAGCACGCGTTCAAAAATTGTGTAAATAACCACTGTAGCACCAAGTTTTTGGAAGGAATATCTTTTTTTTTCATAAGTTTAAATCTTTAAGTATTTTTCATAAAATAAAAACAATCAAATAGTAAATATAAATCATTTAGCAAATACATATTATGGTTGTTTGACCAATGTTTGCGACAACCCACCAACTATTGTAACAAACATTGTCTGTTCTGGAACAGAGAATGCATGAAGTAGTATTGTAATTTTATTTTTGTTTGTAGATTTCCTAGCGAGCCATTTCGCTGTGCAGAATGGGTATCTATTGTAGCGAAAGAAAGAGGAGAAGAAATATACAAACCTTATAAAAATTCATATTTGAACTTTAACACTAGAAGCGCGGAACGTAATGACTGAGGTAAATTTGGATAAAAAAATATGTATATTGCAATTACGTGGTTGAAGTCTCGTATAAATAATAATAATCATCATATTTCATGAAAAGTCATAAAAAGTTACGATTATATGCATAATAAAATATTAATTAGAGCAGGAAGAATATCGAAGTGGGTCAAATTTGGGACGCCCGCACTTCTAGTGTTAATTTAAATGAAAAAATAATTTGATTTAATACAAATTTAACTTCTAAATACTGGTACATAAAAGTAGACGCACTCATTTTTATACGAGTGGATCACATTGATTAAACCCGCACTTAATTAAATAAAATAACTATTATACTATTTTAGTCCTACTACTTTTTTGCTTTGTTTGCCACCATCAAAACGTACCTTTTCACCTAAAAAATTATATTCTGGAACTCTACGTCTTTCAATAAGTACTGTGTTCTGAGCATTGAAATGTAATACCAAGAAATACGTCTAGTTCCAAAATAGAGTAAGCACGAAATTGTCAACACATTGTTTTTAACCTTATTGCTTAGACTTTAAGTTTCAGTTTAGAATAAATAATTTTGTACTTATATAAAAATGACTTGCGATTTTTAAGGGACATTTAAAATTTATTGCTCTTTACCTTTCTCCGATGACAAAAGGACTTAAATATGAATATTTTGCAATCGTAATTATGCTTTATGTTTGAGTGTTAAGGATTATAATAAACTGAAGTTGTTATTATTATGAAACGTTTTTCTATATTTCGTAGTAAGAAATATAAATGTGTAAGTGTGTGCAAACGTGGCCACTTGAGCGCCTTATTTTTGTTCCTGATCCTTTATCTAGTGCCATTATTGATCGAAGGGGCCAACATACACAAAAAAGGCGGATTTTAAATAAACAACAAAATGTTCAATGATTCAAACTATGTATTAACAGCTCATTACAAGCTCTCCTCACCTAACCCTTCACGGTGAGATTGTGTCAAGAATAGATAGGCAGAAACATACAATAATACACTATCAACATTGTTTATACATTCTTTAGAACAATACATACATTTTGTGATTATAAACTACGTAACGGTATTTTTTTCTTTATAATTCTTTCTTTTATTTTCCTCTCAACTATAAATACCATTGTATGATCTTTTTTAAGTTTAGCCGTTCTAATTTGTATAATCTATCTTTCAACGTGATAAAAGTGTCAATCCTTACGGTTCCTCCAGCAGCTCACTTCACCTCAGCTTTCACGGTGACATTTTTATATAATGAATCGGCTACGGCTAGAACTAAAATGTCATCACATTTTAGTTCTACCCAAATTACGTAGAAACAGTGAGACAGAATCAAGTCTGCGCCATCCAGCATGCAAGGAATCATAGAATTTTAAAGCAGAATTTGACCCCAGCTAAGTAAAATTGAATCATCATCTCCTGCCCTTATCCCAAATAAATTTGGGGTCGACGCATAATGCCTTTTTCGTCCATACTTCACGATTAGTCGTCACCTCGCAGACACATTACATATGGCTAGAACCCGAACAATCGTAGGATTGAATAAGGGGGTCTTATTTTCAGTAGTTATTTATTAAGCAACATTACCGGTCTCAAAAATGACTCCTCGTTCATACATAACGTGGTGAGTATTCAAAAGTTATCATCGGTTACCTTGATACCCCTTTCTACTAGTTTCGGTCGCAAACTGGTTGTCGTTCGGAAGCCACCTACCTACCTACCATTGAACGAGAACACGTGATGTGTAACCACCTTTCGCTTTTCAAGGGGAATTTCTCTAGCAGACAACTGTTAAGGCGAAGCGCTATTCATGCGTATATATGTCATTTTTGACATACAACATCTAGCTTTTTCTTATTGTGTTTACTAACTTCACCGCGTCGTATCGCATCGCTCACCCGCACTATTACTTACTTGTTTTAGTTTAGCGTTCTTTCTGACCCTTTTCAAGGTCCTACCCTGATAAACTTCTTCAAGTATTGGGTTATCAAATGCAAAAGGATTTGTCAAATCCGATTGATAGTACCAAAGATCGCTTTCACAATAATACAAGTTTGCCACGGCCTTGATCAACGATCGCATTTTCGTCCGCGTTAAATTTCTTGTTCCCCCGTCCCTTCCCGTCGCGTCGAATCGCCTACCCGTCCGATTTTCCCCGATTTTTGCAACATTTTTCATTACTGCTCCGCTTTTCTTGGTTGTAGCGTGATGTTATATAGCCTATAGCCTTCCTTAATAAATGGGCTATCCAACACAAAAAGATTTTTTAATTCGGACCAGTGTTTCCTGAGATTAGCGCGTTCAATCAAAACTCTTCAGCTTTATAGTATTGATAAATGATAAATGAATGATAAATGACTTTATTTTTGCAAGTAGGTTTGTACAAACACTTTTACACGTCAATCATATTTTTAAAAACTAGATGAGGTCGGGTCGGCGTTTCCTATCTGACTACTCTGAGAAGAAAGGCCGAAACAAACTCAGAGGTCACAGTCTCTTTTAAAGTCCAGACATAATTTGGTTAGATCATGTGAAGACCATGTGGATTGGTGTCTGAAGTGGTCTTTTAAGGAAAGAACCACACAGATTGAGTGGACCTGTCCAATCAGTGCACGCATTTGTCAGTAATCATGCAGCTCAACTCAGAACTTAAGGAGGTCAATGATTCGACGAACAATACCAAAGAAAGGGCATTTGTGTAGGTCGCATAAATTACTCAAACTGCCAGACTGTGATAAAAAATAAATGAGAAGAAAAGGAACCTAGAGAAAAAAAAAATAACACCCACTTAATCTTCACATTTACAATAATTAAAACAATACAATACTTTAAAAGTAAATATTAATGTCATTGTATAGGTAAAATTCATATGTGTATATAAAATCAGGAGATAGTCGCTGTCTGATCATTTGAGGATCATGTACATGGAGGTGTCCGAAATGGTCTTTTGAGGAAAGAACCATACAGATTGAGTGGACCTGTCCAGTCAATGCACGCATTTGTCAGTAATCTTTCAGCTCAACTCAGAACATAAGGAGCACAACGTTTATATAGTATAGATAACGTTTATATTATATAGTATAGATTATAAAAATTATATTTCTGTCTGTAGTCTGTGTAGAATCCTGTTTATCCACCATTAAACTCATTATATCACTACAATGACTCATCATTTGTATACTAGTACCTATTTTTATATGGATTCCCTATATACAGGCATGCCTAAATAGGTAATCCAATAACTCAATATTTAGTCTTTTTACCTAACGTTTGAAGTATTGTTTCTCGTGAGATGATGAAGAGGTCCTTGGCGTCCGTAACACATGTTAATTCCTAGCACGGTACTGGGTCCTGCTCCGCCATCCACTGTCATATTTCTATCCATCACTAATTAGGTAGTATTTAAGTTAACCTGTACTCAAAGTTTTTGAAAATTTGATTTGTCCCAACTGTTTTTTAAATCCTCGCCATTCGTGGTGAACTGACAGTTGGCATTAGTGTCAGGTAGCTCATTACTATTATGTAGATGGATGATGAATATTAAATAGATACGCTACATCTTGTGATAGTAACCTTTAAAAATAAATAGAGAATTATTTATACCCACCCACCCGTAAAATTACTATTGCCAATTACGGCATATAATACTGATTAGCAAGATACAAAATAAATAATAACATCTGTCAAAATTCTATATCATTTTGGTTGGAGTTATCTATGTCCTATCAGCCTTGTACGTCATTTAATCAGAGAAGGAATGAGCATTGGTCGTCCCGCCGTCTAACCGCGTAGTGAAAATTCTTGAACATATATCGAATGTATTTTACTGTAAAATACATTGTAATATCTTTGACCACGGCCCTGATAGCAACACGAGTCTGTACTTTGTTCAGCCAATATGGTCCATTGGGTATACGACACCAAATAAAGCAATTACGGTGGTACTTAGGTAATTGTAACTGGCTATTTTTGCTCAATAACGAGTCTATTGGCTCCCAAGGGCAAAGACCTCTCTATTCGAAGCTATCAGTGCAAGATAATAGCTACGAACAGTTTCCGACCGCAACACATTATGTAAGCGAAAAACAGAAAAATAAACAAGTTTTGTAATCGTTAGTTGATCAATGTTTGTTTGGGGTTTATGAAAGTTGGTATCTAATCTAGCGTTATGAAGAAGTTGGTGCCTGTTTTATATAGGCCGTTGCTTTATGAAATCTGAAGCCCAATTCACGTTATTAAAAACGTTCAAAATCTAGTCGCAGTCTCACCTCGGCGACAGTCAAATGTCGAAAACTTGTCGAAAGTGTATGGAAACTCGCAGTATTTTTGACAGATTGAGACTAAGATCAGACCGTAAACGTTCTTAAAATTAGAAGGAATGTCCCTCCGATGTCCTGCTGACTATTCTTTCGGAGTAAAGAGTTTTCAACGATAGAAGAGGCTATGGGAAGAACTGTCATAGAAAAACTGCGATCCCTTGTCTCAGTGACGCCACCTAGCGTCATAAAGCAAAATGATATATCAACTTTAAAGTTTGACACATCTAAGAATTACCCGTCACAAATCTTTCAACACTCCCTGTCAGATAGTTTGACACGTGTAAAAAGCTAATAAGTAAACCGTGGTCAATTAAATCCATTCGTTTAATCGTTTCGAAATCTGCACAATTCGACATGTTTTCTTCGGTAATGATAATTTTTTAGCACAAAATGCGATTCGTCATGTGGGGTGTGTGACACGAGACAGAACTCGGGATGATTGCGTCACTCAGTAATAGTAGGAATGGGTGTAATTTTACCAGTTCAACAACATTAATTACCTTATTTACGTTGTTGAGCAGACGAATCTATACTATATATATATAATATTATAAAGCTGAAGAGTTTGTTTTTTTGTTTGTTTGTATGTTTGTTTGTTTGATTGAACGCGCTAATCTCAGGAACTACTGGTCCGAATTGAAATATTCTTTTTGTGTTGGGTAGTCTATTTATCTAGGAAGGCTATATAATATCACGCTACAACGAAGAGGAGCGGAACAGTAATTAAAAATGTTGCAAACACGGGGAAAATCGCACGGGTAGACGATTCGACGCGACGGGAAGGGTCGGGGGAAATTTAACGCGGACGAAGTTGCGGGCAGAAGCTATTTTTTATACAAATGAAGCACTGGATTAGCAAAATATCCCTCAAAATGATTCAGATTCTGGTTGATAGTGTGTTAAACTGTGCTGAAGTGAGCAAGGTGTCACTTGTAGGTCATTGCAAGTAGATTTTGATGTCTGCTATGTCGTCTATTGATGGTAACAATGACCTGTAACGCTTTCCATTGCACATCCACATTTTCCTTTTACAAAAAGGAAACATTACGCAGCATGTTCCACAATTCAAGGATATATAAATCACGAGGTTTGTCGCACAATTTCCAGCCATTAGGCAATGCACAAACTTTCGCATTTATTTTAAGACGAGTGTGTCCCCTTAACGCGCGGTGCAGGTCGCGCGCGGCTCCGCGAAAATTTCACTTTCGCTTGCTTACATAAACCACTGCGACCTTTTATCGACGATCATGCGGTTTGTAATTTACGCCGCGTCTGTGTGCATGCAACTTTATTCGAATCTGAAATTTTCGGTGAACTTGGGAATAGTGACGAGGAGGAATCTTTTGTTCCTGATTTTATGGTAGAGGATAATGTATGGCTTGACTGCCGTATTCCTTGGTCTAGTGGTCGCAAACGCTACTGTTGATCATGAGGGTTTGTTTTACCAGGTCGGGCAATATGGTATTGGGTTTTTCTCTCTGGAATTTCTCAGTAGCAGCCCGGAGCCTGGATTTGTGCCCGGTTGATGGCAATAGGCTCGCCCCTAAAATGTGGGTCTACTATAGGTACATCTCTGCCCCACACTTCGGGGAAACAAGTCGTGATGTTATGGTACTATAAGGGACTATACATTACCTATAAAATGTAAAGGATAGACTACACTGCAACTTTAAAAAATGTATATTGCGTTGCAAGTCGACCTACATTTTGTAGAGCTACTTATAATTTGTTGCTTGTTTACAAAAATCTAGTTTCTTAAGATTGTATGAAACGGGGTCAGAAGATACACTACATGTAACACGAACAAAGTATTCATGAAATTAGGAGCTCTACTGAATTCTGAAAGTTATTCAGATTGCTTATGGCACAGGTAAAAAATACTGTAAAAAGACGGACTTAATACCCACCGGACTTATGCCTTTCTACCAGTCAACCTTGAGTAATGCAGAGACAAAATATGGCAGGTGCCACTTATGGAATAGATAGCTCCGAATAACTATAAAATACAAGAATAAAAACTAATACACAGATACATCTTAACAAAATAAATTTTGTCAGGAGAGTTATCGGCAGATGAGAAAACGAATCAGCACATCAGGGCTGGGATGTTACGGCCAACTTCTGACGGATATGTACATAGGCTGCACTAAAAGTATCGGGAATGGAATATTTCCACTGTTCCTGTCATATTAAAATCTTTTTAATTGAAAACTCCTTGGTTTTAAAAATCGAATACCATTTATTTATTTAAAAAAAGATTCTCGGTCTTGGCACAAGGTTTTGTCAAACTTGTTTAGTCGTTGAGAAAATGGAATTGACTCGAGAAAATTCAAGAGCGATGATTTATTATGACTTTAGAAGTGGTTTAACACAAAAACAGTGTGTTGAACGGACGATTTCTGCATTTGGTGATGAAGCCCCATCCAAAACCACAATTTATCGCTGGTTTGCTGAATTTCAACGTGGACGTGTCAAGCTCAGTGATGATCCCCGTCAAGGTCGTCCAAAAACTGCAGTCACCCAAGAAAACGTTGATGCTGTGCGTAAGCTGATTGAGGAAGATCGACATGTGACATACCGCGAAATTCAGGCAACTTTAGACATTGGCATGAGTCAAATACAAATAATCTTGCATGAACAATTAGGTGTAAAAAAGTTGTTTTCCCGACGGAAACCGCATTCGCTCTCTGAAGAGCAAAAAGCGGCTCGCGTTACTTGGTGCGACAGAACTCTCGAATGACTCCACGCAGGGTCCTCAAATGTATACAACATCGTATCAGGTGACGAATCCTGGATATACGCGTACGAACCCGAAACAAAAAACCAGTCACGAGTTTGGGTGTTCGAAATTGAGTTAAAGCCAACAAAAATTGTACGTTCACGGAGTGTTGCAAAAAAAAATGGTGGCTACGTTTGTCTCCAAAACCGGCCATGTTGCGAGTATTCCTCTTGAGGGACAAAAAACGGTTAAAGCAGAATGGTATGCTAGCATTTGTTTGCCACAGGTCGTTTCTGAACTCTGTAAAGAGAACCGCAACCGCCGCATCATCCTCCATCACGACAATGCGAGTTCTCATACCGCGCACAGAACAAAAGAGTTTTTAGAGCAAGAAAACATAGAATTATTAGACCATCCGCCGTACAGCCCAGACCTAATGATTTCTATACTTTCCCTAAAATAAAGAATAAATTGCATGGTCAGAGATTTTCATCACCTGAAGAAGCTGTGGACGCCTACAAAACGGCCATTTTGGAGACCCCAACTTCCGAATGGAATGGTTGCTTCAATGATTGGTTCCATCGTATGGAAAAATGTGACAAATTACGCGGAGAATACTTCGAAAAGCAATGAATACATTTTTAAATAGTAATGTTGTGTCACTTCCTTGATTCCCGAAATTTTCAGTGCCGCCCTCGTAGACGTGCCTTCACTGTAAAGTATAAGCAACTCGTTTCTCTCCTGTGGTTCAGAGAGTATTCCTAAGAAAGACCGTCTGAACAAAGAAAGAACAACGGCACCCTAAAAATGAATGAAGCCAGAACAGTGCGAAGGACATCGTAGAAGACGATTCTTGGTATTTGACTAAGGATTATCTTATTGAACCGGAATTGCGTAACCCACTATGAATCGGAATCATTTTGAAGCTAATTGCTAATGCATTCTTTCATATGTTCAAAAAGTGGTTTGCTTAGCAACGTAAGCAACGCCATGAATGTTGTGGTACTGTCAAAATGAAAGCGAGTCCTGCTGGTAGTGTATTATGCAATTACCTGTCTGGTGTCACCTCTCACCAATATGATGATGGTTGTTATCATCTAACATGATATTACATTACATAACAGATTTATTAATTTGATCAGATATTCCTGTGTTACCTTACCTAACCCATAAGTAAACTATTCTAGAGTGCTAGAAGGAACTTTGGCACTGAATGACATTGTCATTGGCGATGTGGGTGATTTCTGAAATTTGAAAAACAATGGCAGCGTCAACTTGTTTTTCATTCAGGTGCCAAAAGATCCTTGGCGAACTCTAGAATAGTTTGGATTCATCATTTTGGGCACGCGCCAAAAGTTAGTTTTATACCGTTTCTGGGTGGAAAATCATCAAATGACTTTCCCCGCTCTGGGTGGAGGGCGAGTCAGACTTTTACTGACTAAAACCCACCTGTGTTCCTTCAGTTGCCTATGCCAGGGCCTCGGTAACTCTTTTGAAGAAATCGGTGACCCTGCCAGGACCGTTGCAAGCCTGAGTGAAAAGCCATATTCGAATTCTACGTCAAAGTTGTGTAAACAGTGTGACAAAGAATGTATAGATCTCACACACGTCGCGTTATCAGATAATCACATGTACACAGCATGCCGCACTGCGTTGATAACGCTAATGATTATTTGATAACGACTTCTATATTGTTGTGAATTTAATGGCTTTTCCTCATTGATCTATGAGCACGTTTTTATTCGGAGTCTAAGCTCAAACCCTTTCCGTCACTATCTTGTTCCTTATTTATTTTTTTACAATTAATGTCTTCTTTACTTCATGATCACATCAGTAACTTCTTTGATTGACCCCTCTCTTCAAACAATCAGAGAAGTTACTGATGAGATCCCGAAGTAAAGAAGACTTCTTTGATTGACCCCTCTCTTCAAACAATCAAAGAAGTTACTGATGAGATCATGAAGTAAAGAAGACTTTAAATGTAAAGAAAAGTCGTATAAGGAAGAAGTAAAGGTCTGACACGCCCTTCCGCTCCACCCTAGAGGGTGAGATGTCATTTGATGATTTCCCACCAACAAAAAAAACCCCTGCCTTCACAGCCGCTATTCCTCTATTGACTTGTTCCATCTCTCACCTTCACACTAGCCTAGTAGCGCAATTATGGCAGTCCATTGCTGGGACACAGAGAGGAAGTGAGTCATAATCCACCACGCGGACGGATACATGTTGGTGTATGATCACATGTTTTCCAATTTTTGGTTCTGGAACATGCCGAGATTAGATCAAGATTATGTCTGCACTTTAAAAGCGACTGAGACCTTTGGGTTTGTTTTAGCCTTTCTTCTCAGAGTAGTCATATAGGAAAAGCCGACCTCATCTAGTTTTAAAATTATGATTGACGTGTCAAGTATTTGCACAATCCTACTTGCAGAAATAAAATCATTTATCATAATAAGCCTTTTCCAAATCCCCATGTTTAATGAAATCAGATTATTTCACAAACTTGCAAACATAATAATATCGCGTCAGCATTAAAGATTTCTCCGGAACGCTTCACTTATTTTGAATCATAAACTGGTTTACCGTTAGTCACACATGGTTTGCGGTTTTGATTACAAATACTTATATATTTATACAGCCATTATCATACATATATCACGTAACAGAGGGCTTTTGATTATCAGGTATACTTGTATCACGAACTAGGAGTATATCGCTCGGTAGGTTGGCAGGGTATCTTTTAACCGCCTGTTTATCTGATTGCATTTATGATAAGTTTGTTATTTGATCCTCTCTTTGTTAAACTGTTTGTTATACGATCAAACACACATAACATGTCATAACATCACGCTTGTAATTCCCGAAGGGTTTCGCAGAGGTGTGCCTTTAGTACACCATATTTTGCCAGTTATGTTTAAGTCCCTTGTCCCTCTCATCATTTCAGCCGTATGACGTCCACTGCTGGACATAAGCCTCCCCCAATTTGGGAGGGTTTGCCATTATCGCCACGCTTGGCAGGCGGGTTGGCGATCGCAGTATGGTGGTATAGTGCATAAAGAACGCTGCTGCCCATTCTCTAGTAAGTCCCTTAGTCGACTCTTACGACACCCACAGGAAGAAATGGGATGGTGCTATTCTTTACGTCCGGCACCACACGGTACCTTGTCCCTCTAGGAGAGTCTTTTGCCAATAACCGGGCAAAAGTCTAGCCCGCGGGCTGCTACTGAGTAGTCTCTGACATAAAATCACTTCTTCATTATTAATTAACTAGCTTCTGCCCGCGACTTTGTCCGCGTCAAATTTTTGCTCCCCTGACCCTTCCCGTCGCATCGATTTGCCTGCTAGTTTTCGTCCATTTTTCGTTGCTGCTCGCTCCTTTTGAGTTATAGTGAGTCAACCTTAAAAGATAGACATATGCTCTCGCGGACTTTTTTTAGAACTTTTTAAAAGGAACAATTCCGTCATACATGATTTTTGCGTTACTTAAACCGTTTACGCAGCGCACGCAACGGAAACTCAAAAGGAATAAATTTTCCCCGTTTTTGCAACATTTTTCATTACTGCTCCGCTCCTCTTAGTTGTAGCGTGATGTTATATAGCCTATAGCCTCCCTCGATAAATAGGCTACCCAACACAAAAAGAATTTTTCAATTCGGACCAGTAGTTCCTGAGATTAGCGCGTTCAATCAATCAAACAAACAAACTCTTCAGCTTTATAATATTATATATAGTATAGATAGTATAGATACATAATAATGATATCGAATGTCCACGGAGTCAGCATCATATTATTTTGTATTGAATTCTATGCAAATACTTATAATTATTTTGTTCTTCCATGAAAGTTAATTCTTGTAATTTTTGCTGAACATAATAATATATTATTATGTAGGCATACATACAAGTAAAGATGATGAGAAAAAAATAGTTATTACTAAGAATAGTTTAAATACCTGTTAGAAAAAAAAACCCACAATAGAGCATTGTTTCAACTGTTTCATTTACATTTCCTCATAATAATTACAGAAATGTACTTCATAGGTACTTAGATTATAAATCAATTGTTGCTCGTTAGTCTCGGTAAAACTGAAAAACGACTTAAACAACTGTGGTGTAATGTGGTAAGTTGATGGGTGCGTACCGGAGAAGGCTCCAACCAAAAATATATAGTGAAAAAGCCATTGCAATATATCCGAGCATTAAGCTAGACAATCTATCGGTCTAGCATATTCCCAATTGTGGTGGTGTCGGATTCAGCTGAATGGAGCCACTGCTTATCTGACCTCCACAACGCTTACTGGGTAATACGATCCCCTTGGTAAGACTGACCATTCTTCTTCGAAATGTCAGAACTTCGGGCTTCTGACGACTCGTAACAACTGTCAAAGTATTTGTAAAACAAATAAAAGCCGAGACCAACGGCTTCCGAGGAACGGAAGTGTCTACATATTTTATGGATGGTCACCCATCCACGAACCGATCAGGGCAAGCGTAGCTAAACCTTCGTTCTTCTGTTCTTCTTTCTTCACTAATTAATCCAGAAAGCAACACCACACTGAAATTATGGAATTATTTAATTTACACTGATTACCAATTTAATTAATTATGCATTCAGTCATTAGCATTGTTCAGTAAACCAGTACAAATATGCCAATATGTTCTATATTAATAGGCTATTTAGCATAATTATAACAATAACAATGTCACTTAAGGTCTTTAACTTTGTGAATGAGTTGTAGTGTTTATTTCTTAGAACGAGACGCGGGAATAAAAACTGTGCAATAAAAGTGGTGTTATTTTCCTGGATTGAAAAATATGAATAATGTTGATATGTCAGAATTAATTTGATATCTTAAACACTGTTTCAAATCAATTGAGGCAGACAAAAATCTAGACTTTGTTAAATGTACAGACACCAGCACATCAAGCTACCCGAAACTGTCAAATTTTCCCAATCAGTCTTGAACCTAATACCCTACTTTAGCGATGAAGTTGAAAACCTATTAAAGAAATTTGACAGATTGTAGTAGCTTTCTGTGCTGGCGTCTGTTTCTACCTGCTTACCGAACTTTTCATACTTTGCAAGAAGATTTCCCATATGTCATGGATTGAGCATCATCTTGTTTTAATATAAAGTAGCAGGGACATTGGACCGTAAGCTGTTACAATGGATGCACTTCTAAAGAACAACACTCTCAGACTGTGTCGGTTTTCACATTAACTCAGGATAAGAAAACCGATATATTCCATAGAGCACAAACTCAACCCTACGTCTAGACGTTTCGTATAGAGGCCCAAACGATTTTGATACTTTTATAATTCCACACTTTATATGTACTTTAAAAATATGAGACTATGTAGGGTGACAACGGTGTAGGAAAACATCGTCAGGAAACCGGCATGTTCTAGAACCAAAAAAATCCAAGACATGTAACCTATACCTAACTGCACTTGGCCCACGTGGTACATTACAGCCCACTCCATCACAAGGAGAGGAGGTCTGTGTCACAACAGTGCGAACATTATACGCTGATAATGCTATGTTTGTAGGGGGTAATTTTTGGAAACACTGATCTGACTCCGAAAATTCTTTCACTAAGAAAGGAAGCTTTAAGTTACAGTATTGCGGAGAGTCATTGGATATATTTGTTATGTTAAAACTTGAAATATCACGTGGATAAACTCGCGGGCAGAAGCTAGTAAAGAATAAAAGTTAATAACTTTTTATGCGACTTTCTTGAGAATAATGTAATTTTTCTTCTTTACAGGTAAATAATATCAAGTGCTACATCTACAATGATCGCCATGTTAGCCACTGCGCGCTGGTGTGGTTTTGGTAAAGTACCTTGTTAATTTATTTTTCTACTAACTTGTAAGGTGTGTAATGCGTGAATTGCATTAGCACTTATTGGTCACCATAATCAGTTAATCACGACGGTTTTGTGGTTACTATTATGACTTGGAGTTTCCTATCCTTACTTCTACATAGAGATATGTTTAGACGGGCAATCAGCTTCAACTTTTGACACTAAGCAACTACAACACGTAACAATCACAATATTTCACGAGGTTCACATTATAGGTTTAGACCTGATTATCACCTAAAACGTAATCCCACAACTAAGTAAAAAGTAGTACACAAAATAACAACTACAAGGACTGTGCGTCTGCCCTCTAACACACTTCCACTTAGGCAGGGAATGTGTAGTAGACCGAACACGCCAGGCAGAGTCCATAGCTGACGGATACATTATTTAAAGAAAAACAGTATTTAAAGAGTTAGAATAAACAATTAAACCGCCGAAAAAACTGAAAGCAAAAAATAATAAACCTTAAAATTATTCGGTGATTTAATTTTTTGCTATAAAGTTTTTTTTTGGTTTTAATGTACTAATAATACTTAGCAAGGTATACCCTATCCAATTAAAAAAAGAATTATCAAAATCGGACTACTCTGTATGAAGTTATGCGTGGTTATACATTACAAACAATGAGTGAATAATCAATCCCCTGTTTTCCGACCCTTTTTTTTTTTTTTTTTTTTTTTTTTTTTTTTTTTTTTTTTTTTTTTTTTTTTTTTTTTTTCAGGATGGGAAATCATCAAATGACTTCTCCCGCTCTGGGCGGAGCGGGAGGGCGTGTCAGACTTTTACTGACTAAAACCCACCCGTGTTCCATCAGTTGCCCATGTGCCAGGGTCACGGTATCTCTTTCGAACAATCACGCGACCCCGGCAGGCATCGGTCCTAGTAGACCCCTACACTGCTGCTGACATCTCTTTGAGGCGCGCGTGGAACACTGCGCGCCGTCGACCCGAGCCTGGTCCTTACCGGGCGGCGAGCCACCCATTGCTCGCCACCCGCAAGCTCACGCCTACGGTGGCCGGGAGTCCGCAATCGACTCCCGACGCCCGGGGCGTCTCCTCCTGCGGCGGCTAGGGGCATGAGGGCGCAGAGACTGCCACTCCCTCACGCGCCCCGCCTCCTCCTTCGCGAGCATTACTGCTTCGCAGAAGGAGGTGACGGCTTCCCATTCCCTCTCGCTCCGTACCATGGCTCGCACCAGGGCCGGACGCGAGAGGTCGCCGCCGCCGATCGCCTCCACGAGGACACGGCGGTGCCCCGCCCAGGCAGGGCACACCTCCACCGTATGCTCCACCGTGTCCTCGAGACGATCCTCGCAATGGAAACACCCGGACGTATCCTCCCGCTTTATCCTGAACAGGAACCCACCGAAGCACCCATGCCCGGTGAGAACCTGCGTCAGGCGGAAGGTGAGGACGCCGTGGCGCCTCTCTATCCACTCCTCAAAGAGGGGACTTACCGCCGCAATTGTGGCGTGCCCATGTTTTCCGACCCTTAGGGTTCGATTTTGTTTTCCAAAATATGGGACCACCTTCGGAGTATACCTTTTGCAATAAAAAAGGAATTATCACAATTGGTCTACTATATAAAAAGTTATGCGTGGCCATACGTAAAAAAAAAATAAACGCGGCCAATTGATAACCTCCTCCGTTTTTTTTTCGTCGGTTGATTAAAAAGAGAGAGTACAAACATGTATTCTGAAAACAGAGACACGAGAGTCGAAGATGTCAATACTGTTATTGACAATTCGAGTCTGTACATGATGTAATTGAATTAAAGGCTTTGAGTTTCAAATTGAACTCGACCACCAAGTAGTGGTGCTCGAGTTGGCTTTAATGTTGCAACTAGGGATGTAAATAATTTTTATCGATATTAATCGTTTAATTGAAGCCTTTCAAGTATGTATTTTTATTACTTCCCATACAATCATGCAAAACGGCTTGGTCCTTTGTCATCTTGGTCCTAACCACAGCAGTTGCTAAGCTATTCTACAAAGTATGAGTCAATGAGCCACTTGAACTACCAATGTACCTACAGTCGGCCATGTTTACGTGTTGCCAACCGTTACGCGTTACGTAAATAACTATATCGGTGTCGGCAGGTTTAATTATGTGTTAAAATGGTTTACTACATTGGCTTTACGATGCAGTTATTTTGTCAATTTTAGAACAAAAAATTGTCTTAATTTAAATCTTATATTGTAGTAGAAGAGAAATAAAGGCGAAGTGAATAAGTTCAAAAACTTATACTCGGCTACTGAAAAATCACGCTCTAAAAAGTATGAAACAAGAAAATATTCTCATCTGAAGGCCGTAGTCGTATGCCACTGCACCTTAAAGCTTATAATCGCTTCCATTTTAGAGAGTATTGTTTAGGTGGTATGCGACCAATGAAGATGCTTCGAACGATACCTCATTTGTCAAATTAAGATAAGTACTTTAGAAATTATGAGGAAACAGATGAACATACATACTCACATACCGGGCAAAATCATAACCCTCCTTTTTGTTTCGCCGTAGTTGGGTAAAAATAAAGTGAATGAAATGGATAGATGAATAAGGAGCTGAAAGATACACTGACACAGAGTTGGGAAATATACACTGATCATTTGATCAGTTTTAACTCGATCATCAGCTAATATTATCTCTCTCACCAACTACTCTGCCTGAACGTCAGGGCATTCAACCCTACGTTCGTCAGCTGACTTCACCGATACCAAAATGAAAAAAAAAAACGCTTCTGTAAACAAAACATCAGTACCAGTTACCATAGACTACAAACAAACATCAAATAAACACATTTTGGGTCAAACGTCAAAGTCATATCGAGAAACCGGACCGTTATCGAGAATTCTTATCGATATGTGCAGTAAAATAGGTTATTGCTCTCGATAGTTGCGTTTACAATTCCCTATTTAAATGGGTTCCGATTGTGCAATTGTTTATGCTTTTGCTTAGACACAATTGAATTTAAATGTTGTGACAGAATAACACTTTTCCAAAGGGCCATTTCTCGATAGTTTAGTTCATTTTCTAAATTTCGGCACATCACTAGACCAGTACCCTAATTACGGAATATGTACTCAATCACAATCCAAGGATTTTAAAAGAAATGCATAATACATTGCCTCATACATTTTAAAAAATCGTCTGCTCAACAATGTAACTAATGCAATGAACGTGGACGAACTGTCAATTTGGGAATTGCCATCATTGTCATTTTATTTGTGTCTGTTCAGCAATTACCCCACAGGTGAAGTAAATACTCCATGTTTGGCTTCCCTTAGCTGTCAGAGGATTAGTCGCTCATCCGTCTGGCAGTTCGAGGAGTAATTCGCGGCATACCAAACTGTCCTTTCTTTGGTAGGTACTGTTCGTCGAATCGTTGAGCTTCTTAAGTTCTGAGTTGAGCTGCACGATTAGTGACACATGCGTGCACTGACTGGACACGTCCATACAATCTGTGTCGTTCGTAGACACCAATTTATATGGTCTTCACATTATGAGACCGAGATTATGTCTGGACTATAAAAGAGACTTTGATCTCGTGAGGTTGTTTCGGTATTTCTTCTCAGAGTAGTCGGATAGGGAACGCCGAATTCATCTAGTTTTAAAAATATGATTGACGTGTAAAATTGTTTGTACAAATCTACTTACAGATATTAAAAATCATTTATCGATTGATATTCATTAGTTCTTGCGACACCCATGCCAGTATTATGCTAATTAACGACTGTATACAAAAACTTCCTTACATTACAATGTATCAATCGGGCTCCAAACAGGTTTTTAATCCATACAAAGTCGATAGAAAACTGTTGGACGCTACTTTTTTGTGCCCTTTAAGCTTTTACGGACTAAAACATCTGCATGAAGTATTTTATGCCTTCATCATTATTGTGGACTAGTTGCGCTCCTCTATTTCATCCGTATAAGTCTCGATCAAGTAATAATATTCCACAACTATCACACAACGCAATCTAGTCCCAAGCTAAGCAGAGCTTGTGTTATGGGTACTAGACAACTGGTCAACATACTTATATATTTCTAAATACATACATATCTATATATATAAAAGAAAGTCGTGTTAGTTACTTCACTTATAACTCAAGAACGGCTGAACCGATTTAGCTGAAAATTGGCAGGGAGGTAGTTTAGAGCCAGGAGAAGGACATAGGATACTTTTTATCCCGTTTTTTTTTTTTTTTTTTTTTTCCCCTTTTTACGACCGCGTTCCCGTGAGACGTCACATAAAACGTCAAAGAGAATACAAGTCACTATAAAACGTGGTACTATGACAAAAACGTTGCCTTCGAAGTACCAGGTTATCATAACTTGACAGGAGCTTACCAAACAAAGGAGTGTCAGCTAGAAAACGCTTTATGCCTTCGAAGTACCAGGTCATCATAACTGGGTAGGAGCTAACCTAACATATGAGTGTCAGCTAGAAAACGCTTACCAGATCACCACCGCGTACCAGGTTGTCAAACTTGGTACGTTTATAACAACATTTATTGAATCTGAGGCGATACGAAGTTCGCTGGGTCAACTAATTATCTATACTAATATTATAAAGCTGAAGAGTTTGTTTGTTTGATTGAACGCGCTAATCTCCGAATCGAATCCGGTCCGAATTGAAAAATTCTTTTTGTGTTAGGTAGCCTATTTATCGAGGGAGGCTATAGGCTATATAACATCACGCTACACCTCAGAGGAGCGGAACAGTAATGAAAAATGTTGCAAAAACGGGGAAAATTTATTCCTTCTGAGAGTTTCCGTTGCGTGCGCTGCGTAAACGGTTAAAGTAACGCAAAAATCATGTATGACGGGATTGTTATTTTTAAAAAGTTCAAAAAAAAAGTCCCAAGAGCATATGTCTATCTTTTAAGGTTGACTCACTATAACTCAAGGAGCGAAAATGGACGAAAACTAGCAGGCAAATCGATGCGACGGGAAGGGTAAGGGGAGCAAAAATTTGACGCGGACGAAGTCGCGGGCAGAAGCTAGTTACAGATAAATTACACCCAGACACAGAACAAATGATCGACTGCTCATCACACAAACATTTGTCCTGGGTGGGAATCGAACCCACGACCTCCGGCATAGCAGTCAGGGTCACTAACCACTAGACCAACAGGCCTGTCATCAAGTAAAATCCCCATTTCTACCCATGGGTAAAAGGCGACTAAGGGACTAACAGAGAATGGGCAGCAGCGTTCTCTATATGCATTTACCACCATACTGCGATCGCCAACCCGCCTGTCAAGCGCAGAGATTATGGAAGCTATTTCTTGGGTGAGGCCTTTGTCCAGCAGTGGATGTCTTTCGGCTGAAATTAAAACGTCTCGATCCCGTAGAAAATATCAGGAGGGTAAAAGTATCCAGGTCATCATTTAACCATGTGCCAAATTTCATACAAATCCGTGCTGCTGTTTAAGCGTGAATCAAACAAAAATCTAATGTTGCCGATTATACAATAATGACTTTATAATTAGTGGAACTTTCTATACGATTACTATAGTGCAGTAGTTTATATTGCAATGACTTTCTTATCAGATTAAATTGTGTGTTAACCTCTAACAAACAGGTTTTATTGTTAGTATTGTTGTGATTTAAACGCACATGAAAGTATGTCTGGCCCTCATCCCACACAAACGTCGTTTATGGAATTTGTGAATTAGGTCTTTATTTTACTTTTCCACAGATCGCTAAAATGTTGCTGCCTATAAGAAGCTCTTTTCCCCTAAGAAAATTAGAGTTTTTTCAACTCTTTCCTGCACCCTAATTGTGTAACACTATCAATCAAAATCTGAATTATATTGAAGGATATTGCTTCATATGTTCGTAAAATCTGTGCCTTTAACAGTGTAAATAATGCAATGAATGTTGTTGAACTGTTATAATGAAAGCCTACTGATAATCTGGTACACAGTTACCCCGTTTGTCGTTCTTCACTGACAGGATCATGTCTTGGTGAAATGCCTGTAACAGTAGAAATGAAATGAAATTAATTGGTTTGCCAGAATATAATATAATAATAATATTCCACAACTATCACACAACGCCATCTAGTCCCAAGCTAAGCAGAGCTTGTGTTATGGGTACTAGACAACTGATAAACATACTTATATATTTCTAAATACATACATAATATAGATAAATTACACCCAGACACAGAACAAGTGATCGTGCTCATCACACAAACATTTGTCCTGGGTGGGAATCGAACCCACGACCTCCGGCATAGCAGTCAGGGTCACTAACCACTAGACCAACAGGCCTGTCTATAGAATATAGGTTTTTACATAATAACGTGTTAAAATAATTTTAGTTTCGTTTAGAGGTGACAACTGTGTCTGCACTGGTTTTCTGTACCTATGTGTAACCCCACACACCTTCCTCTAATTTATATCACTTATACAATAATTTTACTTCGTGTAGTTCGCCTCATTCCAAATCGGTCCTAGATCGTTAGCACCTATTTTTTGCTCAACTTTTAAATCTGTACCTCGTTTCCTGGTTTTTTGTGCGAAGTTCGCTTTGCTCATTTATGTCTGGCGTTTGTTTTAAAGAATTAAGCCTCCTACAAACCGGCGCGACGCGGCAACGCAACGCGACACTCGTCGAACAATTTTTATGTGAACTTCATGGAAATTGTTCTACAAGAATCGCGTCGCGCTGTCGCGTCGCGCCGGTCTGAATAAGCCTTTACTCCTTTTTTGTTTTGACTTGAGAATGAGTCAGTAATTGAACCTCACTTCACTCACGTCACTGTCTAGTTAGTTGGTGAAGATTTTGTGCATTGCTGAATAAAACTGTGGGCCTTGTACTGCTTTCTTTATTTTATGTCTAATTTTTTTTCCTGTACTAAGAGGCGCCTAGTTATTGCATAAGTTCGTGGTCTTTATATCGATTGAATAATTCAGTTCAATCAAGACACTTCATCGAATGATCGGTGCGTTGACCGCATTGCCGACATGCGATGTTGATGCACCACACAGGCCGAGCGAACGGGACCAATGGGATTACCATAAATGTTGATCTACGTTATTAATAAACATTAGTGCCGCCACAAATAGGCTGTAGGTCCTCTCAAGGACTGATTTTTATCATAACTTTCCCACTTTCGCAGCACCCGTCGCCTGTCGCGGTCCTGAACACTGTGTGGTCCTATTGTGCACTCACAAGGACCACGCACACCATCGGTACACTTACATACGGCTGTTATTAACTTGTGTTAATGTGTGTCACGCGTTTCACACAAGTCTAGACTGGGCCGTATCTAGGCAATATGCGCTAGACATTCTAGGTTCTGCCAACTCGGTAACCGGGTGGCCTGTTTGCACACTTGCGCGAGCCCACCTTTTTGTACGCGCCGTACGCGTTTACGGAGATCGTTGGTCACAATTATGTTTGTTAATTATCTGGCTCCGGCTTCTGGGAAAATATGTGCTATGTGGATTTATTAGAAGTCCGACTGGTTGCTGTTTTCTTGCTGTGTTTTAGGTCTCGGCTTAAAAGATCGCGGATGTCGTTGCGCTTGCGCGCCTCACGTTTATGGGTGGAGCGTTATATGGTAGCGGCTTGATGGGTGTGCCAGGGCGTGTGTATGTGGCTTCGATCAAAAATGTACTAGATGCCCGATGAGCGCTTCAAAAACGGCCCGAAAAATAAGAGCACAAATATTTTTGTGCTCTTATTTGAAATTAGTTTGGTCCAATGATAGCCAACGATAAGACGTCCTAAATGCCGGAGCACGCGTTCAAAAATTGTGTAAATAACCACTGTAGCACCAAGTTTTTGGAAGGAATATCTTTTTTTCCATAAGTTTAAATCTTTAAGTGTTTTTCGTAAAATAAAAACAATCAAATAGTAAATATAAATCATTTAGCAAATACATATTATGATTGTTTGACCAATGTTTGCGACAACGCACCAACTATTGTTACAAACATTGTCTGTTCTGGAACAGAGAATGCATGAAGTAGTATTGTAATTTTATATTTTATTTTTGTTTGTAGATTTCCTAGCGAGCCATTTCGCTGTACAGAATGGGTATCTATTGTAGCGAAAGAAAGAGGAGAAGAAATATACAAGCCTTATAAAAATTCATATTTGAACTTTAATTTAAATGAAAAAATAATTTGCTTCAATACAAATTTAACTTCTAAATACTGGTACATAAAAGTAGACGCACCCAGTTTTTATACGGGTGGATCACATTGATTTAACCCGCACTTAATTAAATTAAATAACTATTATACTATTTTAGTCCTACTACTTTTTTAAATCGATTAAAAATGTTTGCCGTCATCAAAACGTACCTTCACCTAAAAAATTATATTCTGCAACTCTACGTCTTTCCATACGTACTGTGTTCTGAACATTGAAATGTAATACCAAGAACTACGTCTTGTTCCAAAATAGAGTAAGCACGAAATTGTCAACACATTGTTTTTAACCTTATTGCTTAGACTTTAAGTTTCAGTTAAGAATAAATAATTTTGTACTTATATCAAAAGGACTTTTGATTTTTAAGGGACATTTTAAATTTATTGCTCTTTACCTTTCTCCGATGACAAAAGGACTTAAATATGAATATTTTGCAATCGTAATTATGCTTTATGTTTGAGTATTAAGGATTATAATAAACTGAAGTTGTTATTATTATGAAACGTTTTTCTATATTTCGTAGTAAGAAATATAAATGTGTAAGTGTGTGCAAACGTGGCCACTTGAGCGCCTTATTTTTGTTCCTGATCCTTTATCTAGTGCTATTATTGATCGAAGGTATGTGGCCTTATAGTTTGTCGATTGATGTCAAACATCGAAATTGCAAGAAGTGTCTTGTCAAACATGCTTTAGAACTTGTGCGTTGGCGGTCAGTTTTATGTTTGTGAATGCTTGTTTCTTTGGGTTGACAAAAATATGTGTTAACTAAGACCATAATGTATTTATACAGAATGTACTGCTAAATCCACTTTTTTTTTTGATGGGATATCATCAAAAGACTTCTCCGCTCTTGGGCGGAGCGGGGGGGCGTGTCAGACTTTTACTGACCAAAACCCACCCGTGTTCCTTTGTTCCTTCAGTTGCCCATGTGCCAGGTTCACGGTGTCTCTTTCGAACAATCTCGCGACCTTGGTGCTAAATCCACTTAAGCTTGTGTTCCGTTATATTATTATCTGTCTGGCTGTCATGGAAATGTGTCATTTGTACCAGTGTTAGTTGACATTAAGGTGTAATAAACATTCCATATACTTTCTTGGGAAACTAAAGCTTTAAGCCATCCTTCAAAAACATCCTTCTCTTAAAGAAAACAGTCATTGGAACTATGTGCCTGACAAAATTTTCTCTCAAAGGAAACTTTTATATTTAGACTAGCTGACCCGACAGACGTTGTCCTGTCTTAACGATAACTTTTAATTCGAATTGGTATCTATGTATATATAAAAATGAATCCCTATTTCCCTTGGTCACGCCATCACGCGTGAACGGCTGGACCGATTTCACTTTTTTTTTTGTTGTGTTTTTCTTTCATAAGAACCTTCTCCTGACAATAAAAAACACTACAAAAAAGAAAAAAGTGAAATCGATCCAGCCGTTCACGCGTGATGGCGTGACCAAGGGAAATAGTGATTCATTTTTATGTATATAGATATCATCTCATTCCAGAACTAACATGACTAAGGTGCCACCATTGCTCCCAATTACAATTCAGCAAGCACGACCCACAATCGGCATAGGGAAGCGACCAATATTGATTGTAATCCGACGTAGGTACAGCACTAGTAAATAAAACATTCGCAGGATGCTGGTATGAATGATAATCAGTTGACAGATGAGGAAGTTGACGAAGTTGATTTAATGTTAGATATTGGGTGGGTAACGTTTTTGCATGGTTGTAAAAATGTGGGTACAGTGGCATTGCAACGTGATAGCATCAGGATCGTAAATACTGTTGTCACTGACAATGATAAAAATTTCGATGACCCTAATCCAGTGAAAGATGGAGATCATTTGGTAGTTATATCTGATTGTGGTAGCAACAAAAGCTTAAAGTTTTCGTCTATCTCACTTATAAATTATAAGTAATTTTATGTCTAAGTAGGTTTGTACTAACAATTTTATATGTCAATAATTTTTTTTAAAGATGAGGTCGTCGTTCCTGTCTGACTACTCAGAGAACAAAAGGCCGAAAACAATAGGTCTCTTGTTTAAGTCCGTAATCTTGGTCAGATCATGTGAAGACCATGTCGGTTGGTGTATGAAATGGTATCTCTAGAAAAGAGCCATGCATAGGGAAGTCATTCTATTCGATTTTGGGAATAAAACCGTAACAATGTCTCTGTAGGTACTGATACTTAACTATTCTTTTCTATCGCATGCGCATTCTGGCCTGTTGCCAGGATCTGCTTTGCATAGAACTGACCTTGTAATCTGCGGGGCTGTGGCCATCCCATTAGGCGTTATATATCTTAGAAACTTTGTATGTCTTATGACCACCCTCCATTGACTTCCCAAATCATCATCCTTGTGTCCTTAACTTATTTCGTGTCCTCCTCCCATGCGCCATTTTCTGCAGTCATCTCAGTAATCTTGCACCCGGTTCTTGGCTCATACATGTTTCATACAATCAATGTTTTTTTCTACTTTAACTGCCTGATTCTTCAGTATCGTTTTGATTTCGCATTACCTGATCAGAATCGCTTTGAACATAACAATTTAAATATTATACAAATTATCTTATGTTTTTACATGACATGCATTTAATATTACGTATTACATAAATAGCAAGGTCATCTATCACCTGTACAAATGATGAGATAATAAAATGATAATGTCTATAGCAACAGCTGACTCATTGAACATATGTAGAAATATTTTGATTCTTACTCTTAAAAAAACCCCACTAATCAGTTCTTCTATCCTCGTATATTCTTATAATCGTTGTCAAAACAGAATAGATGAGATTCCTCTGAAATAAAATAATAAACAACGTGGTGCATGGTTACCGCATACCGCTGTTGGCATAATAAACAAATCTTCGCGTAAAACAAATAATCTAGACACGCGGCAGCGTGTCAAGCCAAGTTCAAGTAACAGAACTGGCGAGCAGCACCGTGTGTAATATTACACGAACCATTTGGAGCCACTTTTGACCCCCTCATAACTCAAAAACTATTTCACATAAACGTGTCAAATTTGGCTCATATAGTGAGACTTGCAAGATACATAAATGTGCTCCAAATTTCATAAACATATCTCAAACGGTTATTTAGATATTGATGTCCAAAAATCGTCATTTTGATCACTGACTGACCTATAGATCAAAACTCTAACCCAGATCCAGATGACCTAGAAAGTTCAAATTTGGCATGCAGATAGGTAATTAAGTGAATACAAAGGAATAAATCAGAAACTGGCAAATTTTTATCATTTCATTATAATTTTTCACTTAATTGATTCTATTAGGAACACTTATACCAAAAACGATTTGGTATTAATTTTGTTATAAATTGTTATAAATTTGTTATAAATAAGTACCTACTAATAATTTATGTACAAAAAGTAATGATATCCCATCAAAAACATAAATGTGAAATGAGAGCCAAGTTCAATATAATGATATATGCCTTGGTTGTTGACTTCAACGACAAAAGAAGTGAGATCTAAATGGGTGCCAAGTTCAATGGTCAGTCTTGACTTGGCTAGTTTTCATATAGGAATTATATTATAGCCTTCGCAAGTTTTAACTACTTGTCCGTCTTATTTTATTATTCCGAAAATTTGGCTTGCTGGTAGAAACTAGCCACCGAACATAATAATTCGTATATGAGAACTAGCCAAGTCAGGACTGACCATTGAACTTGGCACCCATTTAGATCTCACTTCTTTTGTCGTTGAAGTCAACAACCAAGGCATATATCATTATATTGAACTTGGCTCTCATTTCACATTTATGTTTTTGATGGGATTTTCTTCAATTGCTATGACGTCAGGGCGAGGCGCCTAGATTCCTCCACGATCACAAAGGCACTGCCTTCTTTCTATAGCCATGAGAATCTAAACGAAGCGCTCTATAAAAAGATCGAGAAGACTATACCTGCAAAGAAGTCCTTTGATGAGTTTTTGGAGTTGTCCTTTTGAGAATTTGACTCTTTGTGGAGTCCATTTGCTAGTTGAACTTTTTGTGGAATAGTCGTTTCGTGAATCGCATATTATGGAATAGGTAGTCTTGTGAATCGAATATTTTGTGGAGTAAGAAGTCCTTTTGTGAATCGTATATTTTGTGGAGTAGGTAGTCCCCTTGTGAATCGTATATTTAGCAACGAAGGCAGTACATAGTCGCCACTTGTGCATGACTAAATAAAACAATCAATGTTTACTTGTTTATCAATACCTAAGAATGTCTTTATCATGTTTATTACGTGATGGACATTCACTTAATTTTTTTGCGCATTAACTAATACTGTGTTATTTGCTAGATAAATAATTTATTATAATGTCACCTTCCCTTAAGAATGAACACAAACAATGACACAAATAGTATGCTCGTAGATAACGCTACAAATTGTTTCATTTACAATAATTTTCCTTGTAAGTAAAACAAATAAAGTATATAAGTACATATAATATTATGTGAATATCTATTTGGTACTATGACAAACGCGATTGACCACAAATATATTGTTGTTATCTTTTTAAAATGTTTAGCAGCAAATGTGTCCATGTGCCTTTTTTAGTCTGTATTTTAGTTTTTAACCGAATTCAAAAAAATGGCTAAAAGTGAGCGAAGTGGTTCTTTGCTTGGGTATTTTTTGAGCTAGCTTCAATAATACTATATTGTCCACTTGGTGTATGTTGATGATCCTATGAATACTTACTGTCGCTGATATTTACATAACATGTAGCGATATACGAATTGGTGTGGAGTAGGTAGTTAGGTACTACACGAAAACTAAAAACAACAGTACTTACCAAAACAACCGTCTAAACAATCACTAAGTACCGAGGTCGGTGGCAAAAACCGGAAATAGAAAAACAAAGACACAGCTATCGGAAATGAAAGTGATTGTTTAGCAATTAAATGACTGCATGAGCCCTTGTTTTCAGTTTTGATATAAACATTATTGTTTAGTGTTGAAAACTCAAATCAAATTTGAACATACCTAATTGTTTGTAGGTTTCAAGTGTTGATGCACTTGAAACTCCATTGTTTTGTTTTCATGGGCAATCGTGTCTGAAAGTGTTTTAACACTTTCTCAGTTGGTAATTCCAGACTGATTGGGAATGCGCCTATACCCAACCCAACATACGATACTTATAGTAGCTTTAAAAAATGCTGTAAAGTATATCTGATCGTTATCATACCGATCCAGCCCGTCCCTTGCCGCCCTCTACTAGCGATGCCCTAAGCCGAGGTCCGTACCCTAGCAGCGAGTAGTCGCTCTAGTTTTAAGTTTTTAAGCCCTGACTGGAGGCCTTAATTGATTAAGGTAGCCACAGGAAAGTCCGGCTAAGCAGCAGGACAACCTCATAGCTTGAGCTGCGAAGTGTCATACAAAAAATAAAAACCGATCGTAAATTATAATAAGCCATGGTTGATATTTCTATAAAGATCAAGTACACCTCGTGAACTTACAAGTGGCCTCTTAGACACAAAAAAACATGGCCACCCAAGGCAAGACATAACATATATGTACACCGTTATTTATACTATGATATTCAAATTAGTAAACATACCTATCTGAAGACACGTATGTGTGCGTACGCACTACTAAACGACCCACAGTGATTCCTTGTATCGCAATATGTCGCAGTCTCAGTATCAAAATCATAAAAATTCTCAAAAATGCCTCACGTAATTAATGGAGGCCTCCATTAATTACGTGAGGCATTTTTGAGAATTTTTCGACCCCTGGTGAGATATCGTAAGATTTGGGCTGTAAACGTGTTGGATTATTGAGAAAAAAAAAAACAAAAACAAGAAAATCTTAGACCAAGAATAATTTCTTAACTCAAGAATTTATTCTCTTGACTCAAGAAAATAATTTTCTTCAAAATGGTATTCTTGGTTCAAGATGTTGGCTCTTAAGTCAAGTAATTTTTTTTTCAGTACAATTATTTCTACTAAAAATATGGATAAATCTGAGACAATAGTACACTATTGTCTCAGATTTATCCATATTTTTAGTAGAAATAATTTTTCACGCAATTTTACACCGTTTTCTGCGAGAAAAATAATTACGTGACATGTGCCACCCTCCTCCCTAAGTGAGATTTGGAAAGATTTAGCTTGATCCCCTGCCCCCCTAGAACACCTCACGTAATTAATGGACGCCCCCCTAAGTCATTTATTCAAATTAGGGGAAGGATCGGCACTAATTAATTACAGAAGACAGTCCCCCAAAACGGCAGCCCTTCACCACATCCTGAGTGCTTTAACTGGGAAGAAGTGGCCCAACAAACTCCCCAGCAACACAGCTGTCTATCAAGTTACAAGAACTTGATTCTATACAATAGTAAGCAGTAAATATTACGAAACACAAAACATTAAATAAAATCATTTGCCATATGTCAGCTAGCCAACCCAATATACCAACATATAAAATGAAAAATCAAAATCAAAAGTCATTTATTCAAACTAGGCTGAGAGTCAGCACTTTTTAAACGTCAAAGTTACAAAAGACAGTCCCCCAAAAACGCCCGCCCTTCGACACTCCCTAGTGCTTTAGCTGGGAAGAAGAAGTGGCGGAACAAACTCCCCAGCAGCACAGCTGTCTCTTAAGTTAGAAGAACTTGATTCTATACAATATCGTGTAAGTAATTAATATTATAAAACAAAACAAAACATACATTATTCGCCATATGTCAGCTAGCACACGCCAATATACGAACAAAACATTGAAAAGTAAACTCAAGCTGAAATAAATAATAAAACAAAATCGTAAACAGAACGTTAAACTTAAATAAAGCCTCCAGGCATAAAGGGCGTGCCCGCTTACATATTCAACGACGCAAAATGATACATATACATACATTGATGCATATAGCTAAGTTGAAGTTACAATAGTTAAACTAGGACCTCCGGAGTAAAAATAAAATAACAGTTAATACAAATAACAATAACAAAAACCATGGTCAGCTAGTCGACCAGTCACAGTAGAAAACTATAGATACTCAAACAAAAAAAAAAAAATAACATAGCATATCTTCTACGAAAATAAAAGCCCTTACATTTGTATATGTCGTCTTCTGCATTGCTTAACTTTGTCAACACAATACTATTTCATCTATCTGATAACAGATTAAATAAGCTTACTCTTACCCAATTGGCTTGTTGGTCTGTTATGTAGGTTTTGGCTCCGCGCTACGTTGACCGGGTCACGTTGTGCAAGATGGTGAGGTCAAGGTCGTCAACACATGTCTGTGCTTTGTGTCTCGCTACTAAATGTCACTTTGTGTCGCAAGTAATTAAGAAAAGCACGGATAAAAATGTGTGAACCTCACGGCTGCGCCAAATAGGCAGTTCAGAGGAATGCCTGATGCTGGTTTTCAACTGGATCTCACGTCCAGTGAATTGTTTTTTGTGTTGGCAGTACTTGGGAAAACAAGTTATGCTGTTGATCCCGGATGCCATGTCATGCCAAGCCCCGAAGCCTTACGAGGGGGTATCATGTTTGGGGTGTGAAGGTCAAGTAGGCAAGTAGCTCCGTGTACAATACTGGTATTCAGCTACATCAGGATAGGCTAGAAGCCGATCCATCATAATAGGCTAGACATGGTTTCTAGTGTTTATCCTATTTTTAATGCTATGTGTCATCGACCAATCGATCGTACAACGTTCCTACTCGCAAAGAGACGTGTTTATGCCTAGAATTTATCAGATACTGGGCTATCTTTTTATCACGCCATAAGCTGCACTCATATACTGAACTCATTCAGATACGATGGGAAACAATCTCTTTATCTACACAGTGATAATATAGTGGATTAAAAATACAACAACATCTCAGATCCAACGCAGGGTTAAGCCCGTGTGTTACGTGTCGTGTCGATCTAGCTATAGTGCGGCGAATGACCGAGTTGCGTTGTGCAAACTGGCGGGGTCAAGGTCACGTAGAGATACACGTCCGGTGCGCTGAGTGGCTTTTGATTTGAGCTAAGCGGAGCATTGAGGATTTGGAGTAGGAAACACGTAACATTTGTGTATTGATTGATGCAGAGATTACGATTTATGTGAACTGACCTGTATTAATTTTATTGTGTATGTGACATGTTTCTAATTTCAGTATTAGAAATTGAAAACTTGTCTAACTCTACTTTAGTATTTCTTAAAGGCTCCAGCAGGCAGGCGCCATGCAACAGCAGTAGAATATATTTTAAGAAAACTTCAAGGAAATTGTTCTACCAGAATCGCCAATTTCGCAGGCTTTTACATCAAGGCTCACGCGCTTTGATGTAAAAGCTTGGAAACTCAAATATTCCTTGCAAATAAACTAAAGAAATGTTGAACTTCCTTGAAATGATGGATACAAACTCTACTTTATCATTTATGTAGTTCCTGCAAGGATTACTTTAAAGGAACCACCTTAATGATAAAGTAGAGTTTGTCAAAGTCTTACATATTCAAGAGATTGTGACAGGGGGCTGAAAACTAAAAAAAACTTTTGTGAAATGTCTTGAAAACAAGATGGCGGCGTTAGTTTCGATTTTGGCGACGTGTAAAAAGATCCCTGTTTTGGACTCATTTAGGAAACTTAGTCTGTGTTTGCCTATCGACATAGGCCCTACAGGTGTGAACCGACCTTGTAAAGTTCAAGTGTCTGTCGAAACGGTTATTGGCAGTTCCCACCGCTGACTCAGCCTTTGTCTGCCGCCATTGTTGCTCGTTGGCTCATTGGCGCGTCCGGTTCGATAGAAGCCGAGCATTTTCGATTAGAATGGACCTTGAGACATTAAGGCTTTATTCAGACCGGCGCGACGCGACAGCGCGACGCGATTCTTGTAGAACAATTTCCATGAAGTTCACATAAAAAATGTTCTACGAGTGTCGCGTCGCGCTGCCGCGTCGCGCCGGTTTGTAGGAGGCTTAACTCGTTGGTCTTTCGTGGAGAAACTATTGTGTTTCTTTGTTAGGTTATTGTCATTTATCATCATCTTCCTGCACTTTTTTTTAAGTTACTTAAGGTTCAGTGCAACAAGTTTTTTTCTTCCATTCTCCTCCGTAATAGGTAGACGGTCTAGACAGCTGAAATGTTCATAGAGTGTGTTTCTAATGCCGCTATAACAAAAAATAAAATTGATTTTTTGTGTCATAATTTTCATCTCTCTGACAATCTATCTTTTCTTTGGTCTTTCTCTCCCTTTCTCTCCATCCATCGACATTTATTATATTTTCATTACTTTTAGTTACATGCGTTAGGATATTGTGATTGGCAATTATATCGGTTTTATATACGAGTTATCATACCAATAACTACACGATGTAAATAAATAGTTACCGCGTAGGTACATTTCGGGAAAGTCCTGCCTATCTATGATTGTTTTAATTCATTAAAAAGATATGCAAACATAAACTCATGCCTTTTTCCCATGGGAGTAGGCAGAAGCTACATGACACCTGCTCTGATCCTTATCTACATACTTCTTTTACGTTCATACATCTGGTCATACAAGCTATTCTTCTGCCAAATAAGACTCTTTCTTGAAGCCTGAAAAAGTCATAAATTATTAAGGTGATTGAAAAACGATATTATGATGCCTCCACGAATTGAAAATATCAATGTATCATACTTAAAACTTAAATAACATTACTAAAATACGAGAACGCTACATATCAATTTGATGCCACTCTGAAATTGATACGTTCTACGAAAGACTGACTTGTTCGTTCTAGACTCCAGTTTGTGATAAGTTAATTCGAAACTATAAGTGAAAGTGACCTTTCACCTCTAACGGCACAACATCTAATCTCGAGCCCACGACTATTGTGCAAGGTGCGCCTGTGCGTGCTGTAACATAACAATGTGTCAGCTTATGTCGAGGTCGACCGACACCCACACCATCACTTTCGATATTGAATTTGAATTAGTTGTTTAGTTTTTTTTACCTTCAAAATACTGTATATTACTGGGTTTAGTTACCGTCGCCCTGGCATATAGGCAACTCAAGGAACACGGGTGGGTTTTAGTCAGTAAAACTCTGACACGCCCTTCCGCTCCACCCAGAGCGGTAGACGTCATTTGATGATATCCCAGCCACATAAAAAAAAAAAACTATGTGTGACCTACCTACCTGCCTAGTATTTTCCCATCTATGTGTGGGTCGGCTTCCAGTCTAACCGAATGTAGCTGAATACCAGTATTTTACATGGATCGACTGCCAAATGACCTCCACAACCAAGTTACAGAGTAACACGATACCTCTTGGCAAGACTGATTGTCAGATATTCGGGCTTCTGAAAACCTGTAACGATTGTCAAAAATCCAAGAATGATAGTCGCGACCGACGTGGTATCCGAGGCACGGTGGTGTTGGTATTAAAAGATGGTCAGTAATCCACGGACCAACCGCGGCAAACGTAGCATAACTTGATCTATCGAACCGTGAGACTGTTATCTTATCTTATCTTATATCTTTAAACGAGCAATTCTTGTATATATATATATACTAGCTTTTGCCAGCGGCTTCGCCCGCGTGGAGGTCGGGGATTATCCCGCGGGAACATACTACCGGGATAAAAAGTAGCCTATGTCCTTTCTCAGGCTCTAAACTATCTGTGTACCAAATTTCATTGAAATCGGTTCAGTAGTTTTAGCAGGAAAGCGAGACAGACAGACAGACAGACAGACAGACAGACAGACCGACAGACAGACAGAGTTACTTTTGCATTTATAATATTAGTGTGGATATATATAATCTGAATCTCGGAAACGGCTCCAGCGTTTCATGAAATTTAGTATACAGCGGGTTTCGGGGGCGATAAATCGATCTAGGTAGGATTCATTTTTATAAAACGTCGTTTTATTCGTGTTTTCAATGACCAACTTTATCGATAATCAACTTGAACATAAACTAATTATTTTAAACACAATTTACCAAAAAATACCGAGCAAAGCTCGGTCATCCAGATATTTATTATATATGTTAGCTACAAGGTCAATATTAGTTCCAAAATGTAATCTGAATTTCTTAGTAACAGCTCAAAGTTTAGAACTTGGTTTTTTACCCCCGTGCCTTGGTCGGAAAGCATGTAAAAACGTTGGTCTTGCGCCTGATCACTCCCCGGTCGTGTCGGATTGCCGTGTCATCGGACTATGAGAGTAAAAGAACAGGGAGTGCACCTGTGTTTGTGCACACGCTTGTGCACTATAATAGCTTCTGCGTACCTGGCTGATAACCGTTGAGATTGCACACGTGAGTACCGTAACCGATATCGGGCGGAAGGTTATACGTCTAAAGGTGTAGTACCATCTCTAACAGCACGCGTAGCATGACCACCGTAGAAATGGGTTTTGTCGACGGAAGAATAGACAAAATTACAGATTGTAGAAAGATTAAAGACAGAATTAAAGATTGTAGAAAGATTTGTACCGTTTTATGCTGGAGTAGCATGACAATTCTATCTCTATTCTACCAAGAATAGACAAAGCTCTTTCTATGGTGGTCATGCTAAGCGTGCAGGAAGACTTTCAAGTATGTACTTACCTTAATCTGTTAGGAAATGCTTTGGTTTTATATAAACATACATTACACATCGATATGAACCACAGTTTTAAAACTATTATCATCTTATTCAGATAATATTTTGAGAAATTTTCTTTCGAGGTGAGAATTTGTGTTACGTTCGTAAGGAGGTGTATGCTAGTTTATTTTTCTTTCTTGTTCCGTCTCTTTATGTTTATGGCTTTTTATCTTAGGATAATCCTGAAATGTTGGCCTTGCAAGTATGGATAGGACTACAATTAAAATTATTGTTTTATTTTGTCTTATCTTACCTACAAGGAAGTAGGTTTACGTTTTAGGATACTTTCAGAAAGTAATCCAGTGAAATCGTTTATTGTTTTTTTGTTATGTTGTTTGTTTATCATTAAAGGCCATCGCATTCTACTCGCTAATTAGCTCAGACCTTTTAAGCATATTAGTGGTCGTCCAGGGGCCGAAATTCGGCCATAATTAATTTAAAAGTTAATGTATTTCTCTTTCATTATTATATATATCAAAACATCGCTTTCTGCACTCCTTTTAAAAAAACCAAGTTCTAAACTTTGAGCTGTTACTAAGAAATTCAGATTACATTTTGGAACCAATATCGAGCTTGTAGCTAACATATATAATAAATATCTGGATGACCGAGCTTTGCTCGGTATTTTTTGTTAAATTGTGTTTAAAATAATAAGTTTATGTTCAAGTTGATTATCGATAAAGTTGGTCATTGAAAATACGAATAAAACGACATTTTATAAAAATTGATCCTAGCTATATCGATTTATCGCCCCAAAACCCCCTTTACTAAATTTCATGAAAATCGGTGGAGCTGTTTCCGAGATTCAGATTATAATATATATACAAGAATTGCTCGTTTAAAGATATAAGATATAGATAGATGCTATTAATAATTGCTTGGAAGTTCCGTTCACGTTCACACGATGATGTTACTATTAATTCAGAGAATGAAAGTGAAACTGACGACCTTTCCCACGGCATCTGCCATGCCCATTACTTGATTTTAGTGTAATTGTAACACGAGGCATCACAAATGATAGGTGTATTGTTTCAAAAGAATCCGGTCAGCCTCTCGGAATGGTGTCACTGAAATTAGTATGATATTTGGTCGTAGGAATTATTAATCTTATATCTTTAAACGAGCAATTCTTGTATATATATATATAATCTGAATCTCGGAAACGGCTCCAACGATTTTCATAAAATTTAGTATACAGGGGGTTTCGGGGGCGATAAATCGATCTAGCTAGGATTCATTTTTATAAAATGTCGTTTTATTCGTGTTTTCGATTACCAACTTTATCGATAGTTAACTTGAACATAAACATATTATTTTAAACACAATTTACCAAAAAATACCGAGCAAAGCTCGGTCATCCAGATATTTTAATTTATTTAAGACTTTAAGCTCTAAGTCCCTGAGATACCACATTTGGTATAGACACAATCGTTTTTTAATTGTGTCTGTAATTACGGTAATTGACTGGTTAAGCACACAAATATACAGAGGCGGACTTAATGGCATAAGGTTCGGACTTCGGACTAGGGTTATATATAAAAAAAAAACTGTTGATTTCGTTAGCAGAAATGTATTACTCTATATAAATATGTTCGTAACATTCTGATCGAAATGGCTCTAGAAAATAATGCCTTCTTTTTTTTTCCCGAGTAGGAAACCATATATGTATAACTAGCTTTTGCCAGCGGCTTCGCCCGCGTGGAAGTCGGAAATTATCCCGCGGGAACATACTACCGGGATAAAAAGTAGCCTATGTCCTTTCTCACGCTCTAAACTATCTTTGTACCAAATTTCATTTAAATCGGTTCAGTCGTTTTAGCAGGAAAGCGAGACAGACAGACAGACAGACCGACAGACAGAGTTACTTTTGCATTTATAATATTATAGTATATAGTATATATAGTATAGTATGGATTATGATGTTTCCCGCTCTGGGTGGAGCGGGAGAGCGTGTCAGACTTTTACTGACTAAAACCCACCCGTGTTCCTTCAGTTGCTTGTGGCATGGCCACGGTAACTCTTTCGAACAAATTCGCGATCCTGGCAGGAGAAAAGAATGCCTGGAAACTTAGAGTATAATCCACACTAATATTATAAATGCGAAAGTAACTCTGTCTGTCTGTCTGTCTCGCTTTCCTGCTAAAACTACTGAACCGATTTAAATGAAATTTGGTACACAGATAGTTTAGAGCCTGAGAAAGGACATAGGCTACTTTTTATCCCGGTAGTATGTTCCCGCGGGATAATTTCCGACCTCCACGCGGGCGAAGCCACTGGCAAAAGCTAGTAATACATAAAAATGGCTTCATTTTTTTTTTTCATTTAATTTTTTATTTGAAATGGCTTCACTTTTCGTGCAACTACTGCGGTTCTATGCTTTATTATTCTAGGCCTGGAGGGATATACGGGAGGTCTTTGCTGAGCAGTGGGACAGTGCAGGCCAATTATTAAAACCAATTTGTCCTCACCACTAAATTGGAATTGGAACCAATGTGAAACTTATCATCACAGGCTAGTCTATGATACACAATCAACGAGAGCTTCCTGTTTGTAAAGCAATGAACAATTATTTATGATAGGCTCCCATAAGTCTATATGATAGGTATGCAGAAATGAAGTGAACAGTTCTTACAATATTTCGTCTTGTTCGGTTTGTGGAGGTCAGATAGGCAGTCATAATCAGCCAATAACGTTCCCACTGCTGGGAAACAGTCCTCTACGAATGATTCGAGTGAGAAAATTAGTCGTAATTGACCACGCGGCCCCGTGGCGGCCAGAGTGCGGGCTTTTAAATGTCACATGTCTGCGAATTTTTGGTTCTAGAACATCCAGCATCCTCACGACTATTTTACTTCACCGCTTTGAGAGTAGTGGTGATGAAATAGTTGGAACAAAGTATAGCGCCTGGCTGGGTGAACTCCGACCCTAGTAAGTGGCGGTGACCACGATCACCCACTGCTCCAGATTGTCAGTTGTTATCAATCAAATACTGGTGTTCAGCGTATATAAGATTCCAAATTTATCTGCCAGGAAAAAAAATAACATCAACAAAATTCTGCTTTCTAGGATACAAGCCTAGTGTGACGTGAATAGTAGAGCTTGTTTGATTCATGTAGCATTTAGCATGCCAAGAATGTCATCTATTTCGATGTTTATGGACGCCAGATGATCACACAATCGAAACTAGCTGTTTGTTTCATTACAAGTGAATACTTTGCGTGGAATGGATGGGCCGACTTGTCGTGAGGTAGCTAATGATAAAATATTTATGATTTCCCACTCTAAAGCACAAATCAGCATTGTTGTCTGGCCTTTGAGTTGGTGGCTTCTTAATTGGGCAGACTCGAAGAAAGAAGCCTAGAAGTAATATGGTTGTGGTAGCCCAGTGGCAATGGTCCCGGATCACATGTCATAAATCGCGTTCGAACCCAGGTTGGCGCTGGCGTATGAAATTTTCTCATCACCACTGCTCTCAAAACCGTGAAGGAAAACCTTACGAGGACACTGTCCTAGAACCAAACAAATCAAAGACTACCTTCAACCACACACGCCCGTGTGGTGGATTATGCTATGCTTGCAAAGTACTGGTATTAGAGCAAAGCTATGAAAAAATACTGTTGATCTTTGTTAAGCTCTATGATCCGAAATGCGTCTGCAGATTAACGTAGCGTCTCTCTGAAATGTAATTCTTTTTAGGGTTCCGTTGCCAAATGGCAAAAAACGGAACCCTTATAGATTCGTCATGTCTGTCTGTCTGTCTGTCCGTCCGTCCGTATGTCACAGCCACTTTTTTCCGAAACTATAAGAGCTATGCTGTTGAAACTTGGTAAGTAGATGTATTCTGTGAACCACATTAAGATTTTCACACTAAAATAGAAAAAAAACAATAAATTTTGGGGTTCCCCATACATAGAACTGAAACTCAAAAATGTTTTTTTTCATCAAACCCATACGTGTGGGGTATCTATGAATAGGTCTTCAAAAATGGTAATGAGGTTTCTATTATCATTTTTTTCTAAACTGAATAGTTTGCGCGAGAGACACTTCCAAAGTGGTAAAATGTGTGTCCCCCCCCCGTAACTTCTAAAATAAGAGAATGATAAAACTAAAAAAAAAATATGATGTACATTACCATGTAAACGAAAATTGGTTTGAACGAGATCGAGTGAGTAGTTTTTTTTTAAAACGTCTTAAATCGTAAACCGCAATTTACCTTACATTCAATCAACTGAAATATAAAAATTAAAAAAAATATATATTTTTAAACCGAGAATACCTACAGATTTGTACGGAACCCTCGGTGCGCGAGTCCGACTCGCACTTGGCCGGTTTTTTTCATAATATAATCTTTGTTTTACCTTGTTTGCAAACACTCCGGTAAAATTGAATTTCGCGGAGCACTCACCTTGCTCAAGATCAAATACTTATAGATGTTTTCGCCCCGTTTAGACGTAAAGCCTTCTTATATCTTTACTAACTTTTGCCAGCGGCTTCGCCCGTACGTATAAACCTTTCTCTTGAATCACTCTATCTATTAAAAAAACCGCATCAAAATCCGTTGCGTAGTTTTAAAGATCTAAGCATACATAGGGACAGACAGAGGGAAGGGACTTTGTTTTATACTATGTAGTGATAGTGATTTGAAAGAGTGTCAATGGAGTTCCTTGCCCGTTCTTCACCAAAGCGATCTTTGTGTAGAAAAGGCAACTAGCGTCAACTAGCGGCAAGTTCCTGTTAGTGGTTTAAATCCTTTAAATAATTTGAGTATGCGCTTTCTCAATTTTTTGTACTATATTCTCTATTATTTCTTCAGAATCTTGAGCCTGTTCACGGGCGGAATTGGACGATTACTGAAATAAATCAAACGTTACGTAGAGAAACTTGGCTTGGCGTACAACCGCCTCGGTGTGGCGAGCAGCGACCTTGTAGCCAAACATCTTTATTTAGTGCTAAACTATTAATACACTATTATACATAAGAGCATGTGCTGTGGACTGATTATGCGAGTTTTTATGCTATATTTAGGTAGGGCAGGGATCAGCTTTGTTCTGTCATTTAGGAGCGTTATATGGTTACGCTCTTTTGCTAAATTATATATATAAACAGATTGTATTGTGTTGGACTGTGTGAAAGATAATATGGCAAGAAAGGGAGTGACTACCGACACGATTACAAGCTCTCGCAGACGGGCGCGATATAACTCTAGTAGACCAGTCTATATGAAAAAAAACAAACGACGGGTTGCACTCCGGGAGTGCCGGCAGAAGTGAAAACTTGAATATTAACGTTGTGCATTTTTGATATTTTGGAATGGTTAGGGAATAATTTTGCACGAATTGCTTTAATTATCAGTATAAAAGTACTATCGTTTATGTGGTAGAATACAATATTTATTTATTGCGCTATCGTACACAAACATGACATTTATATTACATTAAAAAGTTTATGTCTCAGAAAAATCACTCTCCGTCCGTCTTACGAATTTTCGATCAGGTCACGTGTCCTGACGCGAGTTGTAACATTTTTACCCATTACAAAAAAAGTGCACAACGCCGCTAAAGAAGTTTTCACTTCAAAAATATGGAAACAACCCCAAGTAAATTGGGATAAGGACAGAAGAACGATGATTAAAAGAGATTGTGTGCTCAAAATGTCAGCTATGTTCGTTACTCATAATATCGTACTCCGAAGACCTAAAAACGATTATCTTAGAGTCCAATATACTATAAGGTGTATCTATTCAATCACGAAATATTTTAAGGGGTACACCTGTAGGTGGTAAAGAAGCTATAGAAGCAAAAAGAATTTTTTTATCTAAGCATTTTTGAATTTTCGTAATTATTATAATTTTAAAACTACTTGAGACGTTTTGCATAAAACCTTTACTCCAAATTCTATGAATGGCCCGCCTGACGCTGCGAGGGCGACGACCGGATGACACGAGCATGGTCGCGGTGTCTCGGGCCGTAAAAAATAAGAAGGAGCCAGTATTTTTTATGTGCGTCAAATAATTTATAAATACTAAATTAAAAAAAACCCTTAAAAAAAATTTAATCGTTGCTAATAGCTTCTTTACCACCTACAGGTGAACCTTTTAAAATATTTCGTGTATGAATAGATACACCTTATATACAACATTAATTTTTGTTTATGCGAAACCCGAAACACGGGTCTAGTATTTTTATGTAACGAATCTATGAAAAAAATTTCAAAACTGTATCATTAATAATCACAAAGTTACAAGCTTGATAAGTTACCTGGTTGTCCACGCAAAAACATATGCAGATCACCACAAACAGCTAGTGTACGTACCATCTCCGTGTAATGGACGTTTGAGTACGAGAAAGACATGAAAATTTTAAAATCGAAACAAAACACTAAGGCCCCGCTACTTGGAAGCGTAATTAAATATTTTTGGTACAAAATATAACATGGTGTAAAAATTATTGGAATCGATTCAGTTACTGATTCTGAACAAACTATATTCAGGTTTCGCATATACTAAAAATAATCTTGTATATCTCAATTCAGTTTTTCACCTGAGATCATGACTGTTGCCTTCAAGGTAATCATATCCTGACATGCCCCACTAACATTTGCATGGCGTTTGTCTATTGACGACAGTTGCTTCACATTACGTACGTCATAAGTAATTGTTATATTATATATGTGTGCAATCTCTGCACATAATCTCACAAGTGACGTATATTAGTGGCATTATCATTATCCACTATCATTATTACTTGCTTATGCAAACAAAACCTGCAGAGAACTAATACATTATCTCTTCATATCTTTCTTTTTAGCTTGTTCACTTGCACCTCTTCAAAATATAATGTAGGTGTAAAAAAACATTCAAAACTAAAACAAAAATGCCTTTTAGGTACCTACTGTAATGGAGAACGTAACCTATTCGAGAGGAAATCCTAAAATTATCACAATCTCTGAATTTGTGCATTAGTTAACAAAGTACCGGACTCTTTTTTCTGAAAATATCGACCCTAGGCGGGGTGCTAACATTATCGAGCTTACTTCGCTCACTCTTGGATCCTACCCTCTATCTTAATTTATAAGCTTCTTCATATAAATCGACACAGTTAGATCTCTATGCATTGTCAACATATGACATATCCCATTCGATCTTTGATCGTTCTTGTATCTATCCTTCAGTCTGTTTTTTTGTTAAGCTTTTCTGTATAAGTCGACAAAGTTACTTGTATATCTGGGTGCGAACCTATGACCTTACAACTCGTAAGCCGCGGCCGTTACCATTGGGCTACCACGACCCTACCCCTTTAACTTTATATTAAAGAAACTCGATATTTTATCGATTCGTAAACACCGCACAAAGCTGGGGCAGGTGGCTAGTACACTAAAGGTAAATGATACATTAATTTTTACAGCAATATTTTAAACACTTTATGCTATTTCGTGACTGACAGACGTTTTTATAGGAACGTTTGTATTTAACTGCATGTTTTACGATTTTGGATGCTTAATTAAGTTGTAAAGAATGTACTTAATGCCTATAGAGTACTTGAATCTCTCTAGTAAAGTAAATAATGCCTGTACTTTGCCTATCTATGTTTTGTATCTCTAACTTAACATCAAGCCTTGTTTTCCCGAAGGGTTGGGCAGAGGGGTACCTATAGTAGGTATAGGTTTCATTTCGCCAGTGATATTGAAGTCCCATGTAATAGGTGGCGAGCCTATTGCCATGCTTATCTTTACATACATATTTTTTATGTACGTCTGTATGTCACTGAATTGCTTTTAAACACTGAGTGATGATGACATTGAACAAATGTTGATAACATTTTTGGTGCGTATTTGATTAGGTCCTTGGATGCTTTAGATTCACATTTGGACCCAGTCGGTGCCGTGACAATTGAGTTCTAGTAATCAAGATAACGTCTGTCTGATCAGCTTATAAAAAATAAAAACCTAAATTAAAACATCTTTTTGTTTATTCAGACCGGCGCGACGCGACAGCGCGACGCGATTCTTGTAGAACAATTTCCATGAAGTTCACATAAAAATTGTTCTACGAGTGTCGCGTCGCGCTGCCGCGTCGCGCCGGTTTGTAGGAGGCTTTATTCAGACCGGCGCGACGCGACAGCGCGACGCGATTCTTGTAGAACAATTTCCATGAAGTTCACATAAAAATTGTTCTACGAGTGTCGCGTCGCGCTGCCGCGTCGCGCCGGTTTGTAGGAGGCTTAAAACATGCAAGCGTTCCAACAAGTATTGCAGACCTTTTTTCTTACTTTAAATTTACAACACAGAAACATTTTAATTACAACCATCGAGCTCAAGGTCGGTCCACACAACTTGAGGGTAGTTTCAAAGCCTTGCAGCTGAAGACAAACAACAGAACAAACGTCTGTTTGAACAAAACAGCCCTTGCCTTATTTATTGACGGGAAAGGTCAACTTGCGGGCTGTACTGCGGTTAGGGTCAACTTACCATCCGGCCGGCTCTTTGGTACCCGTCCGGACTTTGTGTTTCTTTGGAAATACTCTATTGATTTTAGAAAACAGAAATGTTTAAATGAGACAATTTATTTGTCTTTTTCTTCCATACTTCTCTTTTGGTCTCTTGGTAGTCATCCCTTTCTAGCGATTCTAGCTATTTTTATCCAGTCCTTCCATCGCTTCTACTCGTAGCTACTGAAAAACATAATGTTTGGACTTCTTTCCTAATACCCGGCATTTTGTCAAGAATTTTAATATTTTGTAAAGGTCCAGTATTTTGTGAAGCTTTGAGCTAATAAGTAATACAAAGAGAAATCGTAATAATATTTACTTCTGAAAAGTAAATAATACAAGACTAAGGCACCTGTTCCACAGCGGATCGTTATTAGAAATGAAGTGTCAATATCGTCTATCCTTTATCGATATCCTGGAAGACGGCACAATATTAATTAAAAACAAACCTATACGATCAACACGTCCGATACGGTCAATTTAAAACTAAATCAGATCCAATTTTATAATTCTCGCGAGCAAGGCGGTGAAAATCGATTGCCATGTGGCACAGCGAGCGAGCGCGCTGATTATAGTTATATTTTTTTACCAGGGTCACTCGTAGTGGAGTGCGGTTCCTGAGAATAACTTGAATGGTCAGGGAGACAGATTGTTTAGCTGAGTAGCTGTCAACCTAAGGCGAAAGCTCGAAGGTACTCGGGTACCCCGCTATATTCAAATGTTATGTGCCTATTCTTTTTTTAAATATTACATCACTAAAATGGGATATAATTTATTTTAAATTTATTCGTTTTTTGATGATAGCTGAATTACCTATATTCTATTTTTAAATGATGACGTACGTATGTATCCTACCTGATTTTAAAGCAAGCTGCTATAATAATTGTATTAAATTATTGTTATGCCCGACAGTTTCCATGTCAACCTTCGATCAAAAAATTGATCGAAGATGTCAACTTATCCATTATTAAGAACTTTTACACACATGACTACATGATATATGCAATATAGATTTGAATTCAAATGGCTCAACTATCAAGTTCCCTGAGTGTACATGTACATTGTTATGTTACAGCCATAACGTATACACAGTGTCAACGTAAATATGTACAATCATGACATAATTAGTAGTAATAGTTGCAACATAGGTAAACAATAACAAGTCTTAGCATGTTGAAGTCTTTTTGAATTAATATTGTATATGCTTTGCAGACTACAATTATTCAGTACTAGCTTCTGCCCGCGACTTCGTCCGCGTTTAATTTCGTGTATAGTTTTCCCGGTTTTTGCAAAAAAAAAACATTCCTGCTCCGCTCCTATTGGTCGCAGCGTGATGTTATATAGCCAGCCTTCCTCGATACATGGACTAAGCAACACTAAAAGAAATTTTGAATTCGAATTCAGTAGTTCCTGAGATCATAGCGTTCACCCAAACAAAGAAACAAACAAACTCTTCGGCTTTATAATATTAGTAAAGAAGTATAGATTTGCACATTTGCACTACAATTTATAATGCAAACACTTATGTTATTATGTTAGAGCCGCACTTTAAACGCTTTAATTAGGTATTGTCTGTGGAGTAATTACTGTAATATCATCCTTTATCTTTTGTTGTGATATTTTTCTTATCACACTGTTTTCTCGAAGGGTTGGGTACGATTGTACCTGTAGTAGTACACCCACATTTCGGTAGTTACGTTTCAAGTGCCACGTACAAATGAGATCTATTGTCCACGTGGTAATAGCGGTGGATCAGTTTTCGACCTTATGGATTAAGGAATATGGTTGACTAGTGGTCAACAGTCGAATGTCCGCGATGGTCCAGGGGAGCCTATTGCCATTAACTGGGCACAAATCCAAACTACGGACTGAAAAATTTCAGATGGAAAAGCCCAGTAACGCTCTTTTTCAAACTCGGGAATCGATCCCCCAGGACCTCATGTTCAGCAGTAGCGTTTGCAACCACTGAACCAACGAGGTAACAATATAATTTTTATCGTTATAGGAATAAACACATTATATCTAATGACGAAATACTGCAAAAACCGATTTATCTTTCAAGAATAAACAATATTATGACAGTCGTGAAGTTTTTGTTACATAGCTGTGAAGGCCTAATGTTGATGTAATTGGTCTGTGTTGAATCCAACTTTATATTGTGAAAGTTATTATGTTTGGATGACCAAACATCCAGTCAACATCCAAACATAAACTTATACAAATTTTTGTTACTCATTCACGGAAAAATGGCTGAACGGCTGATTTGGATGAAAAAAAAAAAAAAAAACACGCTAACCGTTGGTCCCGGTTCTCGTCATTGGTAGATCTTTGATATTCGTTTGGGTACCGTGTATCCAGTGACTTGGTTGTGGAGGGCAGTAGCTCGCATGTTGAATGGTGGTATTGAGTTGTATCTGGATGGACTGGACACAGACCCCAATGTAATTGGTAAAAGGCTAGACAGATGATTATAACTTATCTATCAGTCGTCATCTCAGTAGTCACTTCCTTACTAGCCATATTTATATACTACTACCTTTTGCCAGCGAGTTCGTCCGCAGAAATGTCGGTTATCGCCGACGCAGACGAAGTCACGGAATAAAAGTCTAGTCTACCTTCGTACCGAATCTCATCTAAATCGATTCAGTGGTTTAGACGTGAAAGCGTAACAAACAGTTTTACTTTCGCATTTATAATTTTAATGATAATATAGATAACTAAATTAGTAATAAGTATATGGGTGAATATACGGTATTTGATTTTTTTGTGTCCCTGAAGGAAATGTAATCTGTTCCATTCAATATTGATAATTTTGGTTTTTGACACTATTTTTTAATTTGTAATGATAAGGGCCAGAAGATTTTAGCATTTTTTTGGATTTTATAAGCACCAGAGGAAAATGTGTTACCAGAGGAGTGACACTATTGGCAGAGTAGTGATAAATTAAAGCAGGTAAGTGACAAGCCTTTGATTTACTAGCCAACAAAGGGGACACGTATTAAATAAAACATATATAAATTATAGTATTTGGATATTTTTAATATACATTCAGTCTTCACAGTTTCTAAATCAACCTTATTTTTAATATAAATTGTTTGTTGATTCTTAAATTTCAATTACCCGTATCAAATAACAGAATTAATATTTACTGCTTATCAGTCTCATCTCAGATGAAAATCACAGTACATACTGTTTGGTAGATTTTAATTATAAAAGTTCAAAAACTTAAAAGCCATGTTTAAGGCGCTTTAATCTAAACAAAATTTCTAAATGAAAAAAAAAATTAAACTTCGTTCACAAAACAAAACAATAGTACTATCTAATGATACACCTATCAGTATTCGAGGCTATTTAAACAAACAAACTTATAAATTATCAGTGCACAGTACAAATGGAAACTTTCATTTTTTTGCATAGAACAGAATCAATAATTTCCACAAAACTTAATATTTTTTTACTTAAATACTAAACAACAATCAACAATTTCCTTTTCAAAAACATCAACTGGCTTTGGAAACTTGTAGAATACTCTGTCACCCTTCATACGTATATTTGGCACTGGTAATATGGTCAAAATCTGTTTCCATTTAACATCAGATATGTCATTGTCATGTATTCTAAAAAGAGTACCATCTTCATTGGAGATCTTTAAAAAAGTTACCCTGATCTCTCCTTCTTCTTCATCAAAATCTGACGAACATACGCCAGCATATGTATATTTTTTATTATTAATATTGTATTCCACAAGTACAAAATCTCCATTTATTTATTTATTTATTTATTTATTTAAACTTCTCGCACACAAAAACGGTACAAAGGCGGACTTAATGCCTTAGGCATTCTCTACCAGTCAACCAAGGGTGGTGAAGAGATTACATGGCAGGTGCTTAGGTTGAAAGGAACAATCAATAAAAATGTATAATAATGAATTATAAATCAGAGAGAAACACTAGAACATAAATAGATTATAAACTAAATATATACATACATATTTGCTATAATACATACTTATAATATATATAAATATATATATATATATATATAAATCTATAGATACAAATTCAAGGTAGAGAGGTGTTGAGATGACTCTACGCTATTTGATATGAAAATAACTCTGCAATTTCCGCTTAAATGCAAATCGACTGGTGGCCGTCCTGATATCGAGAGGAAGCGCATTCCAAAGAAGAATGGACTGAATATGAAAGGAAGAATGAACAAAGTCAGAAGAATGAGAAGGACAAAGTAGAAGAAGATTGTTAGAAGAACGCAGATTCTTAGTGTGAGAAGAACATAGATATTGGAAGTGAGACATAAGATAAGAAGGAGGAGTTGGAGAGTTGAGAAGGGAGAAAAGCGTAGTCAAAGCGCGCAAACTTCTTCTTTGGCGAATAGACATCCATTTGAGCTCAGACCTATAGCTCGACACATGGTCATACTTCCTGAGGTTAAATATGAATCGGATACAATTATTGAGCAATCTGTCGAGCTTATCCAGCAAAACCGCATTCAAATCAAAGTAGCACACGTCACCATAGTCGATGATTGGGAAAATCAAAGTCTGCACAAGCATGGTCTTCGTTTTAGCGGGCAAAAAGTTCCTCAGACGATACAGGGATCGCAGAGTACCGTTGACTCTTTGACTGACACTAGACACCTGGCGTTGCCAGCTCAGTGTCGAGTCAAGATGCAAACCGAGATCTTTCACCGTAGTGGATATGGGTATGACGGTACCATTAAAAATGAGAGGAGGAAGAGAGCTAAGCGTCACCCTACCCATCATGCGCAAGCTTCCAATAACAATGGCCTGACACTTTGTAGGGTTTACTGACACTCCGAAACTATCAGACCACTTTTTTATTGCATCCAGGTCTCGGTTTATATCCGCTATAGCGTCCGGTAAACTTTCTACCCGCTCAGCTGTATACAATTGTAGATCATCAGCATAAAGATGATACGAACACCGAAGACAGTGAGTTATAAAATTAATGAAGATGGAGAATAACAATGGAGAAAGAATACCGCCTTGTGGAACACCAGCATCCAGATCACGCCAACTCGACGAACTCTCATCAACGCGAACCGACTGCCGACGTCCCCGAAGGTAAGAAGAGAACCATTCCAGAGCCTCAGGCGAAACCATAAGATGAGAAAGGATAGAAAGAAGAATATCGTGACTGACGGCGTTAAAGGCATTAGAGAAATCAATTAATACCAGAACGGTAACCTTGGTATCCTCCATGGCTTCTCTAATGTCACCAGTCACTTTAAGGAGCGCAGAGGATGTACTATGCCCAGGCCTGAATCCAGACTGGAAAGAGCTAACAAGGTTGTTCCGGTGAACAAACCCTGTAAACTGCTTGTGTACGCAGGCCTCAAGCACTTTAGAGAGGAAGGGGAGAATGGAAATGGGTCGAAAGTCACTGGGGAGGGAGGGATTGGAAATTTTAGGAAGTGGGCGGACATAGGCCATACGCCACAGGGATGGGAATTGTCCGGAATCAAGAGAAAAGTTGATGATGTGGGTAATCGGGGGGAGAAGGCTATCAAGGATCCAAACAACCATATTACGACTGATTTCGTCGTAGCCGACAGCCTTGGATTTTATGGAAAGGATGATCTTATTAATTTCGTCCAAGGTGACCGGAGCGAAGTGGAATGGTTCTATGATGGGACTACCTAGGCCAGCAATGAAATTAACCGTCTGGGACAGCATTTGGGAACCCAAATAACAACTAGTTGTGAAGTGACGGTTAATATCATCCAGGCCAATGGTATTAGGAAAATCCACATGACGTGGTCTGCCGATACCAAGAGTACCGAGGAACTTCCAAATATCAGCAGGTGAAGAAGAAGATATGTTTTCGAGAATATGGCGGCGTTTGGCGTTTCGTATCATCTGATTACACCGATTTCTAGCAGCTTTGAAAAAGTTCCGATTTTCTTCACAGCGATCCCTCTTAAATTTACGAAAGGCACGATCCCTGCGCCTCATCGCCATGCGAACCCCTGTCGTCATCCAAGGAGCAGGCGGACGCCGTAGTTTAATCTTCTTAACAGGAGCGTGCTTGTCGTAAAGCGCAAGGACCGCCCGATTGAAAATGTGCAGTTTTTCGTCCACAGTTGTCGCCGCTACCAGGTGTTCCCAGCAGACATCCGATGCATCTTTACGAAGCTTCTCAACGTCCATGCGCGCAAAACACCGCATGTGCAGAACTTTTGGGACAGGTTTAGGCGGTTTCAGGACATAAGAGAGGAAAATGAGGTCGTGGTGGGAAAATCCAGGAGAGGGACACTGACCATGAGAGGAAACAAGAGAGGGTGCGGATGTAAGGATTAAGTCGAGCCAAGTGTCATCTCCTGAGATGTTAAAATGGGTTGGTTGCAATGAAAGAATATGTAGACTCACGGATTCAATGATGTGATGGAGTTTGCGGGATCGAGGGGAGGGATGAGCTAGGTCAGTGTTGAAATCGCCCATGATGACGCAATGTGCATACTCTGACGCTACGGATTCCAGCGCCAATTCCAGTTTGGAGAAATAGTCAACACCGGGTGGACAATAAACAACACCAAGTAGTGTCTTGACGCCTTTGATGTTGACCTCCAAAAAGAGGTATTCAGCGGAAGCTTGATATTGTGAGGGAGATGAAGTAATGATTTTAAAAGGGAAATCGTCACGAAGGTAGATAGCTACACCACCCCCTCCCTTTCCAACTCTATCATTGCGGATAAGAGTGAAACCTGGGAGAGAGAAGGTGGCGGAGAGAAGATGAGGTTTGAGCCAACTCTCAGAAATCAGAACGGCATGGGTATTGGCGTCGGTAAAGGTGTCCAACAGGTCACTGTGGTGACTTGGGACACTTTGCGCGTTTATATGGCAGACATTAAACAAGTGACCATTCTGTTGGCTGAAGCACCGACGCACAAAGTCACCAACGGTGTCAGTCAAAGAGCTGAAACTAGCATTAGCGGAAGAGCTAGAGGAATCAATGGCAGAGTAAAAAGAATCATCATCGAATAACATAAAATACAAATAATAATATAAATAACTAGTAAATATGCAAATAAACTAACAGCTAAAATCGCTCTCGCTTTGGTGCAACACCATTATCTGTGCACCACCCACCAGCAGCACTAGTATAGTTGTACATGGATCCTTTGGAGTATTCCAAAATCAGTATTAAGGCGTTTTGTTTTCCTAAATTGACAAAGTACAAAAAAGCGTTATAAGCGGCAAAAGATCCATGTAGTACTGTATAGTAGTAGTAATACATAAAAATCAGAAGTGAACATTAATTTAGAACAGAGAATAACATCACCAACATTAACACAAAATATTATGAACAAGCAAAGCACAAAACCGTACAATCGAGACAAAGTTACATTAAGTAGCAGAAACGGAACGCAATTACGAAACACAACACATACGTGGAACAAAGAAAATTGGACGTCAATATTTATACAAATTCAAGATTGACAGAAATGACAGCTGACAGTGACAACTAATGACAATAATTTAACCACAAACAGCAAAATAACAACAAAATGAGGTTTAAGTCGTATTGAGGTGAAAATAAGAAATAGAAAGCAGGTAGACGTGTACAATAACTATTAAAAATACCTGAAATGACGTCCCGAGCACAAAAACTAAACAGTTGATAACCACGTAAACACGACTAAGTTGAAAATGCTTAGATTTTCCGCACTAAGTTATCAGACTTGCCTCTTGTTCCAGCGGATGATGATGATTCCCCGGTCATCTTTGGGTACTTAGCCAACAAGGGATTGAGTTCCTCTAAACAACAGATTTTATGTCGTTTTCCGTCGGAGGATCTAATCACAATAACCCCGTCCTGAGTCCAGCATGCCGGCATTCCGAAGTGTACGCGCGCCCTGCTGAATACAGTTTGCCTGGAGCGGGTCAAGAACTCCTTTACCGTGACTGGGGATCCCTTCAACGCTTTCTTGCCCTTCCAAACAGAGGACTTCTGGTCAATATTGGAGAATCTTACCAAAATGGGTCTGCTGGTTGTTGGTCCTTTGCTGGATGCCCCAAGTCTGTGACACACTTTGATAGAAGAAGTAGTGATGTCGTGGAGGGCCAGTTTGTTCTTCAAAATATCCAACACAAGAGCCTTGCAATCTTCATTCTCTGCTTCAGCAAACCCAGTGAAAATTAGAGCTTTCCGACGTGATCTTGTCTCCAATCCATCAGCCACTCTAGAGCACTCCATGATCTGCTTCCTAAGAAGACCCAGCATACCGAACATAAGCTCACGAAATGACCGGAACTCATCAGCAAGCTTTGCTACGGTGTCCTTTGCGGGTCCAGCACTTTGGATCTGTGCCTCGAGCTCACCCATCTTTCGTAGAAAGCACTCCTCCAGGTTCTTCTGAGCCGATTGGATATCATCCAGTTGAGATGCCATCATGAAGTGAATTAATAGAACTTGTAGTGACTATAACAGTACTAGAGAGAACTGGTAGGTGGTGCAGTTTAAAGTGCTTGTGTTACATGGACTGTTTCACCAATGTAAGTACTGCGTGTTAAGATGTTTATAAAACAAATACTGTACTCAAAAGCAAGTAAAAGTACTGAATATTATTTTTAATTAAAAAAGATTTACAAAATAATGTGTTAACTTTTCTAACACCTACCCTCGAAAGCCAATTATATCCATTCTTGACAGTCATAGCAGTCTCTGCATTGTCTATAGTATTAATCAGATAAGTGGATTTTTGTGCAACCATTTTGTTTTGCACGTCTTCCTCAGAATCGGTGTATACTGTATCAACATCCAATTTGGTTTTTTCATTTTGGGGGTATTTAATGTCGCCTAAGTGGAAGTAAGGACAAAAATTGCTACAAAAGCAGCTAAGGCTCTTCATGTACAACATGTTGCTCAGATAGTTTCCTTGTACTTGATGTACTTATGTTTCTAACAGCCCTTTCCCTCTGTCATATAATTTATCCTCTTAATTTGTCCCTTTTCTTTTTTTTTATATTGCTGCTTTTCTTTTTCTTTTAATTCAGCATTTTTTACCGGATCGTTTTTAATTCTTTGGTAGCGTAATCTTTCAGCTTGACGCTTTTTTTCTAACCTCTCTTCCTTTTTTTGTTTCTTTTTAACATTCGCCATGGTATCTGATTATACTCGAGTATCTAGAACAAACGAAATATAGCCTAAAACAAATGATAAATGTGCCAGAGAAGTGACGCCAGAGAAGTGACAAAATCGCACATAACCTACAAAAACAACATCACTCGCTTTTGTCAGAAAAGCGAGTGATGTTGTTTTTGTAGGTTATCCCCCGGTTTCTGATTTAAGTATTTGAATTTGAGAACGCTTTGATCAGTATTTAAGTATTACTTAAACACTTTTTCGTTTCTGAATTGAGTTTTTCAAACTCTAATCAAGATTTGATCATTTAATCAAATTTGACACAAAGCATGGTTAAAGTCGTACGTCATTTACTCAAATTTGACACAACGCGTACTTAACTCATGATTAAAGTCGCCAGTTGCGTTTCTGAATTGAAAAAAACGTGTTTGACTATACTCAAAGCATAATCAACGGCAAGTTACTCAGTTGAAAGTTGACAAACCAATTTCGGCTACTCAAACTGTAATCAGCTATAGAAACTAGAGATTTTTAAGTGATTTTGATCATAATGAGTGACGAAGATACTTCCTGTCGTCTCTGAAGATGCCTCAACGCAGATAAACCCGCAAAAGAATAGCAGTACATCGGCCTAACTTGTTCATCACGTTGAGCGGCAAATAAAATTTAAGAGTCGGTTCCGCTTTAAAGGCTCGTACAAACAGGCGCGAGAGGCTGCGCGTAGTGTTGTGGAGGTGATTCCACGATTTATCACGACGCAACACCTTTCACACTAGCGCGACCGCTCGTCGCGACGCGGCGAGCAGCGCGACAGCTTGTGGTACATTTTGTATGGCGTCGCGGCCGTCGCGGCTCCGAAACGACGGCACACAAAATGTACCTTATGTTGTCGTGCTGCTCGACGCGGAGTGACGAGCGGTCGCGCAAATCTGCACGAGCCTTTATGAAAGAGTCGGTTAGATTTATTTTTTACAAAATAAAGCCTAAACTGACCTATCGTATTCAACGGCGGGACTGCATTTCTCCCATGTTGCAGCTTCTAAAAGCTCTTAGGTTTAACGCGACTGGTAAATTTCAAGCTGTTGTAGGGGACACTGTAAATGTGAGCAAGGCGACGTTGTGCCGCGTGGTAGGTAGGGTGACTAGTGCGATAGCATTACTGAGATGGCAATATGTTCATATGCCTGCACACTGCACAGGGCACGATCTTTTGACAAAGCTGAATTCCCTAGATTCATAGGTGCTGTAGACTCCACACATATAAAAAAAATCACCAAGAGGGAGAAAAGCTGAGCTGCATAGGAACAGAAAAGGTTTTTTTTTTCTAATAAGTTCAAGCCAACTGTGATGCCGATTTATAAATTACTAGTATCAATGCACGTTGGCAAGGCTCCGTGCGCGACACTACTATTTGGACTGACTCACCACTTGCAGCTCAATTTGAAAGATAGCAGATTTGTGTAATACCTTATTCTCGGGGATAATTGTTACCCATGCCTTAGGTTTCTCATGCCTCTAGTAGGAGAGGCAGGCCTCTCTATCACAGGAAGCCTATAACAGAGCCCAGATAGCATCACGAAATAAAATATTGAAAGGTGTTTTGGTATTCTTAAAAGAAGAATTCCATGCCTACATTCAGGAATGCAACTAAAACTTCCAAAAGTATTGAAGGTAATTGTGGCATGTGTTGTTCTTCACGACATGACTCTTCGTCTTGATGACTACATCCCGCTTTAATAAATTTATAGTTTAAAAACACTAGTAAAACACGCATTTATAAATGCACGTAATAACCAAAAATGTAATCGTGGTGAAAGTTCATTACAAGACCTTTCTAGCAAGTCCAAACACGGCTATGATACGATATTACATCATGGAATGCCAGTGCCTATCTTCCGGCTTCATCATCAGACCTTGAAACCTAATCGTGGTCAAAGTTCACTACAAGTCTTTTCTAACAAGTCCAAACACAGCTATGATACGATGTTCCAGTTCATATCTTCCGGCTCCATCATCAGATCAGTTTGACAGTACCATATTATTGTATTGTCATCAGAACTACATACAGCTGCCAATTTTCATGACGCTACGATCCTTGGAAGATGGTTAAATTAGTTACCTTAGATTCCATTACATAGTTAGTTACATACAGGTCGACCTAATAAAAGCGTGTTAAAAATAGTACTCTGTGATGACTACATCGTGGCATATGATGAACATGTATAAGAAGAAAGTGTGTAATTTTGCTGTCCTACCTATAGTCACCTGTAACCTATAGTACAAAATTATTTTACTCGAATAAAAGTGTGTATCATCATCTGCCTGCCTTTTCTCAACTATGTTGGGGTCGGCTTCCAGTCTAACCAGTAAATATGTAGTACAATAAAAATATGTTGGCAATGGAATATTTTTAATTACTCCTAGTTTTATCAGTTACATAAAAAATCACAGATAGGTAGGTATTTACATAATATTTGCTGAATATTTTCTTGCACAACGCTTTTATTATATTAATTATAAAATGTTTTAGCATTGTTTCATGCCTAGGCCCAAGAAAGTTGATGCTCTTGTACTCTTTAGCAGTGGAGTTCCAGGCTTCCTGTTTCTTCTGTATATAGTTGGTATGCCTTTGTCCTTTTGCACTCTATTACATTTTGGGGTTTTTGGCGGAGTGGTATCTGAAGCAATAAATCACAAACATCTAAATTACTAATGTGGTGAAAGGTAAAATTATATTATGGTAAACATTACAGGTTATAGTGTTACTTGCTACAGTGTGGACCAGTGGTGATACCGTTGGGTCACCACTGCTGCAAGTAAACCTTGATTTTCGAGTTTTAGGACGTGGGTTGTGATCCAGGCAGGCACTATCACCACCACTGCTCTAAAAACTATGGAGGATAACATCGTGAGGAAATCTTCATGTTCTAGATCCTAGAATTCGAAGACATGTGACATCTACCAAACTGCACGGGGCCCGCGTGGTAGATTATGACCCCCTCTCACCGAAAGGAGGCCTCTGTCCCAGCAGTGGGAACGGTATATGCTGATTATGCTATGTACTTACTTTGTTATTATTTAAAGAATATTTTCCTTCTCCTCTATAGTATAGTTAGACGATCTCTTTTTCTTATCTTTATCCGATCTAATTGGTGCAATTTATTTGTAGTTTATGTAAAAATACGAACAGAATTCGAATAAAACTTGTCTGTAGTTACTGACAGTTTGACATTCACGATTCGATTCAGACAAACACGTCAAATACTTATTTTCTTAAATATATGCATTACAAACTCTATTCACATAAGTTTGTTGTAGTTTGTTGAAATTAACGATGCTATTTAACATTAACAATTTGTTTTTGAGTCTATTTTAAATTTATGATAATAAAATTTAAAAATATTATGAGTTTTTGAAAAGTACCGGTTTTTGAACGTGAATTGGAACGTGTTAGCTTTGATCAAAAAACTTAAGTAAATAATCAGTTGACTATGGTTTGACAAAAGACAATTTTCAGTTGTGAAACGCAAAATACTTAAAAGCATACTTAAGGATTTGAGAATACTCAGTTGAGATTTGCTAGTTTTCTCAAATCAGAAACCGGCTGTATGTCATCTACACACAATAAACATTGCATTGTGCAAATATACAATTTCGTAACTATAAAATACAAAAACACAGACTTACCAAAGGAAATACTCCAACGACTGGCACAAACACGCTTTCCTACAGTGAATCGCAAACTGACGCAATATTATTGGAGTTTTGCTAAACGTCGTTAGCTTTCTTCTAACTTCACACTATTGCACACGCGTAGCTCAAGGACAAAAACATACCTTTGCGGTTTTAAGTCAAATTTTACTTCTTTGAGTTTCGCCAGATGAAGTGACATTATTGTAACATGACATGAAAATAAGTTATTTTTCTTTTATTAATAAATATTTTTCAGTGTATTTTGATAAAATATGTTTCGATGTTTATAAAAGCATATGGATCATATTTAAAAAAACATAATGGCATACGTATTTAAATTATCTGGCCATAAAATCATTATAATCTAGCAATGGGGAGGCCAGAGGAGTATACATTTATAACTATTTTTAACTATTAATGCCTTAAATTTAACAATTATCGTGAATAGACTATGTGGACCAAATAAAAGACCATATTCTATAATATTTAAGCATACAGAAACAGTAATATAATAAGTTAAACATAAAATTAGTCTATGGACCATTCGAATTCAAATAGCGTATATTCACCCATATATCAGCAGGTATGATTTGATTTTGTCCATTGGAGAGTGCACAAGTAATGTCTTTATTCTTGCTCGTAAAGGAAACTCGGATTTCACAGTAAGACGATATTCGTTTACAGTCCGTTGGTGATACCCCGTGCCCGTTCACCTTTTGCAAATTCAAAGACTTATACAGTTATACTTAATAAGTGGATATCTCAAGTGTAAATTAATCAGGGAGAATAAACAAAGGTTTATAGGGAATCATTACAAGCACATAGAGATGACTGACAATCAGTAGTACTAGTGCAAACGAAATTATAGTAAATTCGAACGATGTTAACATTGGACATAATTGATTTATTGATTTCGCGCATAATGTGGGTGTACCTAATTGTACTTGCCGCATATACTTGAACTAAAATGAGTATACTTGTCTTTTAAAAATCGTTCGAATTTACGTTGGGTACGTTCACTTCCTATTTCTTCCGATGGGTGTCGTTAAAGGCGACTAAGAGACTTACTTGAGAATGGGCAGCAGCGTTCTCTATGCATTTTACAACCATACTGGAATCGCCAATCCGTCTGCTAAGCGTGGGGATTATGGCTCCTTGGGGAGGCCTATGTTTAACAGTGGACGTCTTATGGCTGAAATAATAATGATGACGCTTACGTCGCGCGTTTGTGCTAGTGTATCTATGCCTTTGCTCTGGTATAGTCCGATTCAAGGCTCCTTCAGACAGGTGCGATACGACTCTAGTAGATCAATATCCATGAACTTTTCGTATTAATTGAGCCTTCAAGCTTGATGGCGTCTATGATCTGCGCGGTACCTCCCCTCTCACCCCCGCTGACGCGTAAATTTAATACTGCGCGGAGACTGGCCGTTACTGGGGGTCTAAAAAGGCCACTTTGGTGGAATCATAATAGGAAAATATTATGAATCATATTTTATTTCGTAAAATGGTCACAAACTGACAATTCATAATATGTTCTGCGTACAATTCGTTAAACACAATTCATCTATTTGACAGTTTTGTATGGAGATTCGTAAAATGGTACACTTAATATGAATTGCTATATTGAAGTTTAATGTCAAATAGCAGAATCATAAGAAGTTAGTCAAGAGGATCATTTTACAAATCATATTTGGGATTTTGTGAAAAAGCCTCCTACAAACCGGCGCGACGCGGCAGCGCGACGCGACACTCGTAGAACAATTTTTATGTGAACTTCATGGAAATTGTTCTACAAAAATCGCGTCGCGCTGTCGCGTCGCGCCAGTCTGAATAAGCCTAAAAATATCGTAATAATGGCAAATTTAGGCCTTAAGAAAATTGTCTTGAGCACGTTCGTGTTATGTAGTCCATTTTAAGTCATCAACGAATTGTGGCACTTCGAAAAATGGACATAGCGTTTCAAATGTGGGTCCTCCAGGTTTTTTTGGGTTATATAGGCAAAATATATGTCGTGATAAGGTCCATGAGCTGGAGACGTACATACGTACTGCCGCGCTGGCATGAGTACTACCTACCTTCAAGAATAGTAATGAAGTAGTCAGTTTAAAGGTAGTTCCAAATAGACACTACCATCTAGTCTGTCCCGTGTGGTGCCGGACATAAAGAATAGCATCACCCCATTTCTTCCCGTGGGTGTCGTAAAAGGCGATTAAGGGATTTACTAGAGAATGGGCAGCAGCGTTCTCTATGCATTTTACCATCATACTGCGATCGCCAACCCGCTTGCCAAGCGTGGCGATTATGGCAAAGCCCCCCAAATAGGGGGAGGCCTATGTCCAGCAGTGACAGTCTTGCGGCTGAGATGATGATGATGACTACCATCTAGTGTTGTGAATGTTACAAATTATTACAATCTTTTCATATTTTAGGCACTGAGTAGATCCAATTAGTACTTAAGCATCTGGATCACACAACAGGCTAATATGGGCGCACACCATATACACAACACAACATATACTTATATACAACGATTAACGATTAATATTGATTTAAGATGAATAAGTATTTACTTACTCTGTATTAAAAACGATCCAACTTACATGAAATAAACATACAACCTACCCTCAAGAATAGTAATGAAGTAGTCAGTTTTAATGAAGCAGTTCTAAATGGACACTACCATCTACTCTTGTGAATGTTACGTACAAATTACTACAATCATATTTCACAGGCACTGAGTAGATCCACTTAGTACTTATGCATCTGGATCATACCACAGGTTACCAAGGGCGTACACTATATGAAACACCAAGTTAGTGTATAAAACAGTGTGATAGCTGTAGGTACCAGTAACTTTCTTCTCAGAGTAGTCACTTAGGAAACGCCGAACTCATCTAGTTTAAAAAAATATCATTGACATGTAAAAGTGTTTGTACAAACCTAGTAACAGACATAACAGGCGAAATGTGGGTGTACTATAGGTTCACCTCTGCCTAACCCTTCGGGGACACAAGGCGTTATGTTATGTTACTAACAGAAATAAAATCATTTATCATATAACTCGTAACACTTGTCCCAGTTGAAAAAAAGAATTATTCAAAAGTACAGACTATTCACACCTAGCTTATTTTTGTAATTTGCACCCGGTAAGTAATAAACATTTCCAGAGGAAATATGTAGGTATATTTATTTTCCACATCATACAGCCCGTTCACAGACATACAGATGGACGGACCAATGGACAGCGGAGGCTTAGTTATAGGGTCCCATCCTGGTTACTCATTGGTTACAGAACCCTAATAAAAATCTACAACCTACGGGGGACATAGGCCTTATATTACTTTACTTTCACTCCAATTTTATTAGGTAGTGTGTATCTATAAAATCTATACTAATATTATAAAGCTGAAGAGTTTGTTTGTTTGTTTGTTTGTATGTTTGTTTGATTGAACGCGCTAATTTCAGGAACTACTGGTCCGAATTGAAAAAATCTTTTTGTGTTGGGTAGCCTATTTATCGAGAAAGGCTATAGGCTATATAACATCACGCTACAATTAAGAGGAGCGGAGCAGTAATGAAAAATGTTACAAAAACGGGGAAAATCGCACGGGTAGGCGATTCGACGCGACGGGAAGGGTCGAGGAAACAAGAAATTTAACGCGGACGAAGTCGCGGGCAGAAGCTAGTAGGACATACATTTTATCTTTATACCTATTATTTAAATAAAACAATACACAACGTTAAATTATTTTAATACAATTCTCATGTTGTACTGTGTAAAAATCTAGCAATAATCAAATAATGAAACTAACATAAACACTATAGTTAATCAGTTTATTTTTCTATGAATATTTTGTGTTGATGCTAGTCACGGAGCTGCAGAGGCAAACGATGACTGCTTGGAACAACTCCACCAGGCTAAAAAAGAAAATGTGTGGTTTTTAAGAAAGTCAAATCATCAGTCAATAATTAACATAACTGCTAAATAAAATGAAATTGAAAATAATAATATCATTGTTTAAGACACCTTAAGAACAACAGTGATGACAGGTTGGCAATAATAGTAGACTTGGAGCCCAATAGCTTCTTTAGTTATTGTTTAGTTAAATGGTAAAATATACATAGTTTATTTTCCTCTTTTTATTTCGTTATATATTTCATGAATGTTAACGATAGTGGGTACTCAATTTTATGTCGAGCCAGAGGGCACCTAAAATACGTTATATAAATAACATCATAATCATTTTCAATCGTCATCATAAGTCTTAGTCGCAATAAAAATAGCTGTAGGGTTAGAAAACTCCACTCACTTCGGTATCTTGATTGCTGAGTTCCACGAGTCAAAGCCGCTGTTGTAACATCGGCCGGGGTAGAGCTTAGTGCTGGCACACGAGTCTCGCCAGAACTAGACACTGCAGTGATCTCGATAAAGGGTTCAACAACGACAGAACTCCCATTATCAATGCAGAAAGACGAGCTCGAGCAGAATGTTCTTCGATTGTGTCTCGGACCAGCTGCACGCCATTCTATGCCTACAAAATATTACGTCCAATTAAATACCTTTGCACAATGATACATTTATATATTGATTCAAGATAAACAAGTATTTACTTACTCTGTATTAAAAATGACCCAATTTACATGAAATCATTTAAGTTTTGACGTGACAACGTCTTATAAATTGGTTTGCCGGGTGACACTTCAAGAAACTGCGTTACGCTCCGCTCACGTTATGCGCTCACAATGAGAGCGAGTGAGAGGCACGCGTCCCTTCCACTCGGGCATGGTTAGCCCGCCTAAGAGCGAGAGAGACAGACATAAAAAGTGAAAGGCATGCAAATAAATGCAAATAAATGTTTTAAATTGTTACTATTATTTCATCCTTCTTCCTACTATACGAATGAATATTCACATTAAAATTATTTTACCACTCAAAGTCGTTGTCACGTAAAACTTTCGCCCGTATACCGACTTTACAGGCAACCAATTTTTTTATTTTGTTGATGTAACCACAGATTATTATGACCACAGAGTAATTATGACGTACACATATCTGAAGAGAAAACTTTTATGTATTCGTTGCCAGCTTATAAAGTTTTTATTGTTTCTAGTTTCCCTTTTCAGGGCTTATTTGTGACATTCTTATAATTTTTATGCATACTGTAATTAAATAACATTTCAACAGTTAGAAATAATCACTTGTTTTTATTAAATCTTCAAAGAAATATTTACCGGTAAAATTACGGTCTTTATTTTTTTCATGCTGCAACATTTACACCAAATATGATTCGGATACGAATTGCATTGAGTATGATATTGCTAATTTATGTCACCATTTTACGAAAGTTAGAGGAATTGCTAAGGTATTGCTGGGAATTCACAATATGAATTGATTTTAGCGGTATTGCTTAATGTGGCCTTTTTAGACCCCCTGGCCTCAAGTTCCGAACCGTCCGCGTCATGAAGAAATGATTCCAATGACTCAATCCCACCATCACATGATTTCATATCCTATTACATCGAAGCCCCAACCCCTTCAATTGATTAAAATTACAAAGACGCGAAGTCAATTGGAAGGTCTTCTCACAATGTAGGTATTGATTTTTCGCCTCTAAGGTCAAGGTGCAGTCTCGTACCAAGATTTGTCATATATGTCATTGCGGTGTTGCCGACTTCAATTTAGATCAATGAAATGCATTTCAAGAGATGTTTGCTGGTGGCTAAACCGAATGTCTATCGAAAGTTAAGCTACTCTGGCCGCGGTTGGTCCGTGGATGGGTGACCATCCATCACATGTTGAGATCCTTCCGTACCCCGGAAAGTACTTTATGCCGTTTATTCCGGCTGTTATTCGTAAATATTTTAAGGTAGCTACGGGATAGTCAGACGCTCAAAAGTCTGACAACCAGGTTTACAATGGGGTAACTATAGGTCCTGGAGATCATATAGGCAGTAGCTCCATGAAAAATACTGATATTCGATTGCATCCGGTTGGACTGGAAGCCGACCCTAACATAGTTGGGAACCTGCTAGGTAGATCGTTGTATATGCATTTCATGAGATGTCAATTCGGTGATACCAACGTCAGTAAGTAATCTAATATTGTTTATGATGTGCGTGTCTGTTTATCAGTAGCGTAGCAACTAGTAACACGATTCACAAGTGGGCCAAACCTATCAATTTGTTGTAAGTTGATTTTAATACGATTCAGATGACCGCACTTTATGAATCACACTTTTGTGTCTGTTTCAAGAATTTTTTTTTCTCGTATCGGCTCGTTCGACTTATAATGAGATTTATCTGTCTAGCTATGTACCTATATAAGGTGTATCTATTCATACACGAAATATTTTAAGAGGTACACCTGTAGGTGGTAACGAAGCTATAGCAACGAAAAAAAAATTTCTAAGGGTTTTTAATTTTTTTTTAATATTTAAAAATATTTGACGCACATAAGAAATATTGGCTCCTTCTTATTTTTTACGGCCCGAGACACCGCGGCCATGCTCGTGCCGTCCGGTCGTCGCCCTCGCAGCGTCAGGCGGGCCATTCATAGAATTTGGAGTAAAGGTTTTATGCAAAGCGTCTCAAGTAGTTTTAAAATTATAATAATTACGAAAATTCAAAAACGCTTAGATAATTTTTTTCTTTTTGCTTCTATAGCTTCTTTACCACCTACAGGTGTACCCCATAAAATATTTCGTGTATGAATAGATACACCTTATATAAAAGTGAAAGGTCTCTCTCATATATTCACTCTAAATCTCAAAAACTACTGGTCCTACTGAGCTGAAATTTGGCATAGAGGTAGATTACGAGTAGGAAACGTCAGCTAAGAAATGATGTGAAACTCTCTCCGTAAAGAGGTGATAGAGAGTGGAAGTTTGTATGAAAGTCCGTCAGTTTTGAAGCTGGGTTCTTCAAATTTGATGTTTAGACTGACGATTAAAAATTCTCTCAGCATTTTTGATAATTCTTCTTCCAAAGAGCTGAAAAAAGAGATGAAGTTGTGTGGCAAAGTCCTTCATTTTTAATTTATTATTTTGGCATATATTGGAAACTAACGCAACAAAATCGGGTTGGATTTTAAAACGAGTCGCCTGAATTTTAGGGTATTGGTGGTGTAGGGGGCTAAAGGGAGTTAGTCTTAATCCCCCCAAATTAATTTTGGCTGCCGGAGTTCCGTCTAAATATTTTTAAACAATTTCCGAAAATTCTTAAATACTAATGCTATTATGCAAAACGGAACGTAGTCCTTAGGCTTTAGTACAGTTTTTCGAATGTAATTTTTAGGTTTTAAGTGAAAAACGTGAAACGAAACGCAACCCCCCATCTTGGATGGATGATATTGACAGCTAATGTCAAATTAAATTAAAGAAAATACAATCGAGGTAATTATATGTTATATATTAGATGTGTTATAGGAAATGTATAAGAACAGGATATAATTGTTAGGTTATTAATAGCAATGTATTACTCTGAGTTGGCACAGTCCGACTTCATTTGGTTAGGTTAGATGGCTAAGGCGGGAGCGTAGCGCAGCGAAGCTCCCGCCTTAGCCATCGTGGTTATTTTTTTTTAAACCACCCAGAAGTCGACTCGTAATTAAGGTCGTAATTAAAGCCAGTTTCTGTTTTTAATTTTTTCTAAGGAAACCAAGTATTTCCGGCAGGTGAAAATGGTGAGGGGGGGATCTGAACCCTCCCCTCTCCTCCCCCCAACCACTCACAACCCCTTAAAATGGCGACGTATTTTGAAATTTTTACCACAAAATCTACTGCAACTGTCTACAGCAATGGAAAAGTACTCGTAATTTCGTAAAACTTAACCGAAGCGAAGGGAGTACGTAAGGATTGTAGCCAGGCGCGGTCCGAGAGGGGGGTCCTAGGGGTCAAGTTAGCCGTTACAAAGTTACGTTGTTGAATTTTGATGAATTGTCAAATGTTACCTATTAAATGACTCCACTTTAGTGGTTGTCATGGCCATCATGTCATTTGGATTAAATAGGTATATTCATGGTAATAGGTATATTTCATTTATCAATATGTAGATTATTATATTTTTTTTTTAAATATCAGAACATTGTAGGCCTTGTAGACTGTAGATTTGTAGACCATTTGTTTTTTTATGAAATACCTGGTACTTGATGACAGGCCTACATTGTCTTCCAGCCCTCCCATACCACCCATTTGATTGTATTGTAAAAGCCAATTATTTTCAAAAGAGTAACCGTGGAGTTTCATGTCGACTCTTCTCCATAAGAAGCATAAATGGAACCGAGTACCTAGCGTCTGACTCATTAGTGGCCTTGTAGGGTTATGTGAAATAAAACATAAAGATTTGATTTGACCTAATCTTGCATAACAAATATGCTTACAACTTACAACGCATGCTGATCACTCAGACACCATCCTTCTTGCATTAGAATTATTCAGCATACTTAGATCTTCTTATCAAGTTTGGAGCGAACCTAATGTCATTACTGTTCGCTTATCAAAGTAAGGAACCACTCGAGCACAGAGTTGAACTGTTCTGCTTATTAAACTGCAATCAGTTTAAATGGCAAAGTATCCTTAGCAACAGGATAAATCTTGCTACAGATGTGACCTATATGATTCCTTGTGCTGTACCCGGCTGTTAGAAGATCTGAAGAAGAATCAGAAGCCTGAAAGTCGGACAACCACTCAAGGGATTTCACGCTAGTAACTGGGCTGTATTTTGCCACCCGGATATGCCGAATCATGTCGACGGTGACCTGATCAAGTGTGTAACACGCTTCACTACTCTCTGTGTGGCAATCTTTTCCTGTAACTTGATATGCTTTGTATGACTTCATCACATATATGACACAGACCTCCTCTCAACAAGAGAGAGTGGGCCGTAATACGCGGACCCAGTGCATGTTGGTAGATGTCACATGTCTTCGAATATAAGGTTCTAGGGCATGCCGGTTTCCTCACGACGTTTTTCCTTTTTTCGTTTTGAGAGCAGTGGTGATGAATTTACACAAAGTATAGCGTCTAAGTTAGTTCAAACCTACGGCCTACACTGCTCATATATAACGTAAAGTAACTATTGTCGTAGCAAAATTGACTCAACATAATTATTCTGTGACGAAATTTAGTTTAAAATGAATGATGCCCGTCAAATTTGTCCATTGTATGTAAACATTCATGTAACCTGTGATATACCAGTTTTCTAGTCGAGGGTCAAAGTCGATCATTCATTGATGAGTAATGCCCCTAATAATTACTATCGGATGTTTTCAATCTAATTTTGATATGTTGCAATGAATTGATTTTATGCGTACTCATTATTTTAAGTGTTGATTCAATTTGATATATTTTATTTATCTATATTCTTTGTTGTAATGTTTTTTTATTACTATTATCTATCTGACTACCTCGTTGGTCTAGTAGTCGCAAGCGTTCCTGCTAAGCATGAGGCCTTGAGTTCTATTCCCAGGTCGGGCAAATTGTTAATGGAATTTTCCATCTGGAATTTCTCAGTAACAGCCGGGAGTCTGGATTTGTGCACGGTTGATTGCCATAGACTCGCCCCCTATTACATGGGAAACAAACATAACTGGCGAAATATGGGTGTATTATAGGTACTCTTCTGCCTAACTCTTTATATCAAACCTTCTTATCATACAGTCAACGCCATAACACACACATCACTAGGAGTTCTGCTTACCTCTTAAGGCAGACGAACGTGAAAAACACGATTGTAATAAAAAAAACAACGGATAGCGTCGTGTGCGTACAACGTTGGACTACATATTATTTAGATCATTGTTTTCAATTTGATTACTTAATTTAATTGCGCACCTATAGACCTTCTTATAGCAAATGACTCATTTTTTATTATGAATTAAGTTTGATACAAATGAGTTTTCTCTAAAGACTTGAATACAGCCTGTATAAATGCATCAGGTTGCATCGCCATAATGCAGTATTTTATAGAATCGATAGCGAACGAGCGTACCAACAACAAAAATGGCAAATGATTCTTAAAAACTCTGAGCGACATGATTTTAACTTCACAAAATATAATGGCAATATGGTTATGTGTGTTTTAATAAAAACTACGATATTGCCAGGTGCACAGACATGATTAAGGCCACCGTGCAATCTGGAAACAATGAACTGAATAAATTAGTAGCTAATTCTTCGTTTACTTAAAGTCCTCAAGACGAGCTTAAAACTTACTATAATCTGATGAACCTAGGATACTTCACGGTACAAGAATAAGCTGCAACAATATCAGCCTCTAAACCACTTAAAAATCAGAGCTCCACATCAAATACAATGACTCACTCAATAACCAAGTTACAACGTAACCAGTACAGCAACATTATCTGAAGCTTTAAACTTACTTTGTTTTTAAAGACTTCCGAGAAGGCCCTCATTTTTGTCCACATTGTATGCGAGAAGGAAATCACACAAATGATCCGCAAGCTTACATTTTAGTTCATTCTAATCTACAACGCCCTGATTGTGGCGATTACTTACAAAGTATGAATGAACTAAGTAGAAGGAGGAAAGCGTTGCTCTTCATAATTTGTGGGCAAAGAAGAGTTACAAAATCTACATACAATACAATACGTACAATCTAGCTTGGACCTCCCCCACAGTAAACGATTAATAACGTTTGCGGAGGGATACGGACATATTCGCAACTGATGATTAAATGAACAGCAATGTAACCTGAACACTCCGGTATACATCTCCACCATGACATCGTGAAGTACGTACGCCAGAAGACAAGGTACACGCCGCACTATGGAAAATGGTAGAACAAGCGCATATCAAAAATGCTTTTTACGAATATCATAATTTGGCTAATATGGCTATTTTATTAGGTTCTCTAATAGTCAAATTATAATATTCATTAGGTTTTTTTCACTTAATACGCGAAATTATTATTTTCTTCATAGATAGAAATAAATAGAAGACAGAAGTACCAAACTCAAGTCTTTGCGTATACATGTTTCAATACCATATTGTAAAAAAAATACTTGGTACAGATATGCAGTATTATACATTTTTAGAAAGGTTATTTTATGCTTTTTGCGATACAGCTTAATGATTTTAAAAGTAAAGAAAAATATTTCAGTAATTACTTAAAAAGTGACATACCTTATTTTTCACTTATATTTTTTTTCGTCGAAGGTTTTCAATGTTACCCACGTTTGCCCAAGCGCTAGTTTTTGTGTTGACTAGTAGTCTAACTATTCATAAATAGAATGCAAAAAAAATCAGCTGCGGATATTTGCGGTTTTAGAAGATATGAGAAAAAAACTGACAAAAGTCAGAACCCGAAAATTGGTATCTTTTGCGGTTTACCACTGACACCATGCACATGAACAATATGGAACTTTTTGGATATTTTCTTCATTATTTCGTGATAACAAAGGGACCTTATCAAATTTTCACTCGGTTTGCGTGGGAAATTACAAGATAATAATGATGTAGGTACCAATTCGATATTGTAAAATAAGGGAAGCAAAAACTATTCGAACCATCTACATCAGTGTAACTTCAAGTGAAGCAAATCTCATCTACGCCTATTATTTCTGCAGATTGTGCAGTGTTAAAATGTCTTCCTTTAGCTGTACCAAACGAGACTTCATAATCCCCTATATCGAGGGCAGCAAGACCATGGAATTATTATCCAAAGTTTTAGTGGAAAAGCTCAATGTTTCTGAAAACAACTTGTGTTTTATAATTAGTGACATACAAAGGCACATTCTTCCTATTTTCAAGAAGCGCTGGGCCCTGGCATCTCGGAAAAAAGAAACATTTTTACAGAAGAATTGTACTTGGTTGGACTCAAGGTATTCGTTAAATTTACCGGATTCTGAACAATATTCTACGTCATCAACATCTGGCCAGCGAGGAAGAGCATGCGTGGCTTATGAAGACTCCTCAGAATCTACCAAGAAGAGGAAAAACACTCTTCTACTCCAAGAATATGGCTTCGAGCATATAAAAAACGCCTATGTGCAGGGACAACGGGCTTTACGTGAGTACACAGAAGCTCATCTTGTCGAAGAATTAAGAACCGCTGACACTCAAAATAAATTAGATATCTCAAGTAAGTGGAAAGACTCAGACCAGATGAAGATTCTTTCCGATACGGAAGCATTGAGTGCTTTTATAGATTTGGATCTAACAAAAGCACAATATATGTACCTACCTGAAAAACTTAACCAACGAACGAAAGTGTTGTATATTCCCGCCTTACTACAAAATACAAAAAATAAAAAGATTTTGTTATCCACCATCTTCTACAATCAAAATCACGAATACTTATGCTAAAGTGATTAATATCCAAGATTTATTGGATCATACTGCTGCTAGAATTTTAAAAATCGATTCTGTTTTCCAAAAACAACATAGAACATTGATCCTTTATTGTAAATGGGGATGTGATGGTTCATCTGGTCAAAGCCAATACAAGCAAATACTTGCAGAAGAGTCGGAAACCATTTCAGATGCCAATTGGTTCATCACTTCATTAGTCCCCATCAGATTAGTTGATGTGCAATCGGGATCCGTTGTTTGACAAAATCCAGTACCTTCATCTGTCCGTTTTTGCAGACCCATTTCTATTGAGTTTTGTAAGGAAACTCCAGAAAAAACCAAGGCAGTTGTCGATGATATTAAAAAACAAATTAGGGCTGCACAAGCATCACTTATAAACAAAGCTGGTCTTGTAGTAAATGTGAAGCATGAACTATTTCTAACGATGATCGATGAAAAGGTGGCTCAGGTCCTTACAGATACTCCATGTGGTTCCACATGCACGATATGTGGGGCTACTCCACGGCTAATGAATGACCTATCGAAAGTAACTGCCAGACCTGAAAACGAAAACGCCTATCAATACGGATTGTCCACCTTACACGCCTGGATTCGCTGCATGGAAATGATATTGCATATTTCCTATAATCTTTCGTTTAAGACTTGGTCTGCTTCAACTGAGGAAAATAAGAGATTAAAAAAAGAAAAGAAAGAACTTGTTCAAATACGGAGGAGTTGGGATTAATCATCGACAAACCTCGGCAAGTTAGCGGGAATACGAACGATGGCAATACCGCACGAAGATTCTTCTATAATAGCACTTGCTCATCGGAAATAACAGGTGTAGATGAGGCATTGATTAAACGCCTATAAATTATCTTGCAAGTTCTTTCTTCTGGAATGATGATCGACCCTGAAAAATTTGGGGAATATGCAATAGAAACTGCAAGAATCTATGTTTAGTAAGTAATTACGATTGGTATTATATGCCATCCTCCGTTCATAAAATACTCATACCCGTGTATGAGTTAGAAAACGTTATCAAACATTTTGCGGTGCTTCCTATTGGATAGCTATCGGAAGACGCACAAGAGTCTCGCAACAAAGACTACAGAAACATAGGTACGACTTCATCATGCCAGAAAATGTTCCCTATCTGCTACAAATGAAGATGTCTTCAAAACGCTTTTATACACGTCAGATCCATATCGATACCGGAAATTTCAATTGTCGTAAAGGACAAAACACAAGTTTTCAGTAGAGCCAAAAAACAAAAAAAAATATTGTTTTTGACTTATATCTTTTTCAAACAAAGTACTATATTCATGATGTCAAAAGAAACCCTCACTATTTTTTCGTGTTCTATCCATAAAAATAAATAAAATAAACCAAACATAATTATTGACGAAAATGAGAGTCCTTTACAGCCCAAAAAAAATTAACTGAAGTACTTTACAGCCACGAAAAATTGGTTATGATAAAGTCAGATGTGTCGTAAAGGACTGATCTTGATTATCATTGGATAGTACAGGTCAATTCAACCAGAGACTAAGGGGGTAAAAGGAACAAAAAACCTAAAGTTTTGAATAGAAATACCTACAATATGTAGTAAAAACAAGTGAAATTAAAATATTTTTTATTTATTATTCAAATATTTAGTAAAAAAGTAGTAAAAATATTATTCTAATAGGAATTCAATATTTAAACAAAATGTTTTGCGCTATTACGTTATATTTATAATTTTATTGTGTTGTGATGGAAGGTTTTGTTACCAATTTGGACATTTTCCTGTTTGTGGCAAACACCAGTTTTTTTTAACAACCTCAAATGTTATTTGAAGTTTTTGCGAATAAAGTTGATTTGCCAAAAATTATAAGAACTAATTGAAACAATTCTGTCGGACTCATGTGTGCTCGTTGAGGAACAAATGGATCTCGCGTAATCGCACGAGACGTACATTCATCAAAAAGTATGGGACATAGCTGCAAAAGGACATAAAATGGCCTGAGGTCGTAAGGGAAAAGATAACCCCTTCTATGGTGTTAGTAGAACAGCAACCATGTTCCAGTTCTGACTTCGCTATAAATGAGGGTGCATCAACATCCTGTGGACCGGAAACGTGCAGTGTTGGAACATCAACATCAGTTGTGAGTCCAAGAAAACCATTTGTGAAGCTAAGCCCGCTACAGAAGAGTGGAAGAGCTCCTAACGTACAGAACTGAAAGTCATGCTCATGCAACTGGTTTAAAAGCACAAAATAAGAATGTAGCAGATATCATTAAACTAGTCTCGGAGCATCCCGAAGAAGCTACAAAGATAAAGGAATTGTTAAAGGCATAGAAAACTATGCCCATATATTCTGCTGATAAAGCTTTAGGTATTTTGACCTCATTGAAGCTTTCGAAATGGCAATATATAACATTAATATATTGTGCAAAAGAAGAAGGAATACCATTGTATCCTTCTTATACAGCTATCCTTGAAGCGAAGAAGAACTGCTATCCGCCAAAAGATGCCATAGAAGTCACGGAAAGAGGGGTTAAAGTAAAACTTCAAGCTATTTTGAACAAAACTGTGGCTAGACTTGGAATATTTTTTCGTGTAGAATCTTCACTGCATGGCAAAGAATGTATACTTATATTCAAGTGGGGTTTTGATGGTGCTTCAGGGCAAAGTTTGTATGTTTGTATGTTTAGCAAACTTTGGCAGAGGATGACAATTCTAGCATTTTTATATGTTCGTTTGAGCCCCTGCGCTTAGTTTGTGGCGAAGAAGTGATATGGGAGAATCCAGAGCCATCTTTCACAATGTTCTGCAGACCATTATATTTTAAGTTTTCAAAAGAAAACAGGTTGAACATAGTTGAAGAACAGGCTACGATTAGAAACGAGATTGAAGACCTGCAGCCTTCTATTATGGGAGGCCATTCTGTTAAGCACTCGATGCCTACGACCATGACTGATGGCAAAATCACTTCCCATCTATCAAATACCTCATCTCCGACTTGTGATATATGTAAAGCAACTCCTACGGAAATGAATAAGTTAGACGTCTTTGTGTTTTTTGTGTTTGGGAAATCATCAAATGACGTCTCCCGCTCTGGGCGGAGCGGAAGGGCGTGTCATTATAACTCAGCCATAGTCACGGTGATTAACAAATGAGGTACTTAGTAACATCAGTTTTTAGTCACTTGTTAATCAGCGTGATTATGATTGATTATGCAATTTTGTAAAAAAAAAAGTATTTGATCAATATCGTATTTAATTATTCTCATTAAAAAAGTCATTAATAGGCTATTAACTAACGACAGTACAAGTAAATCGATGCTCAACTTCGTTTGACCATGTCAAAGATTTGAAAAATCACGCATCGAAAATTCAAAAATTTGGTACGCGCGAAGCGGCACTGAAAGGTATATGAATTTGATGTCACCTTGATCGCCGTGTATGGTACAATACCTCTTGTGAGCATCAGCCCTTCAGTTCCATTCAGTTTCAAATAAATTAACTTTAAGTGTTTTCACCCATACAAAAAAAACTTAAAACTTTTTGTTCTCACGCGTGGAGGTTCCATACGTTAATATTACATAAAGGTATGTATACCAGACACATTGCAAACGTCCTTTACGCCCTAATTACGTAAGTTAAAACAAAGCATAGATTTGGTCGTAAGGGTTAAGACTTTATCTTTATTATGTGGTTAAGAATGTCGTATAAAAAGTTTAATGCAAAAATGAGGATTACGACCTCTTAAATAATTAAAACATGACTTTACGCTCCCCTATTGAAAATTATTTTTACGATACATCCCAAATAGTATAAAAAATCGCGCTAGAGCTGTTAGAAAGCCAGGTCGTAAGGAGCTTTTTTTTAAAGATAGAATTTTTTTAAATATACCAATCGATAGAGCTTGCGACGCTGATTCCAAATATATATATAACTCATTTTCGGCAAAATGTCCTTTACGACAATTGAAATTTCCGGTATCGATATATAACAAGTTTGAGAAAACCGTACGTAAGAAATGTGAAAGAACTTGAAGAAGAGGCAATTAAGTCTTTTAAACGTGGCACCTGAAAGTGAACCCACATTTACTGACCCTGATCCTTAAGTGGTATAAGTTAAAAATAATATTTATATTTAGTTATTACTTATATTTGTACCTAGCTACATCATTTTCTGAAGCCAGAGTAGGTATAGGATGTATCTACCTATTAGTAATATGTTTTTAATTTAGTAAATTGTTATTATATATATATATATTGTTTACTTTGCTTGTTGTAATTAACCATGGTTTAATCTTTTTAGTCATTATAAACTTGTATTCCACTTGAAATAAATTTTTAACTATTTTTTTCGTGATTTTTTCCCATTTCTTTCAGTCTATGCAAAAAAACATATATAGATACACAAGAAAACACTATAAACTACACATCATTCGAATCTTCAAACCTTACTGCATATTTGTGCCAAATTTCATCACGATACGACAAAAATTCATGAAGTTACAGATTTTTGATCCGATACCGACCTATATTTTCCATAGTGCGCCGAGGGTGCAGTTACAGGAATCGCGCCGCAACATGAACGTTCATGGTGCGCGTACCGAATTGTTATCTGCTCCTTGTCTTGGAACACTTTTGGCCGCAGGACGTGGTATTCCGTCGCTTCTGCCTAAAAGGACTATAGGACAGCACAAAGTCAGGCTACTGCAAACTGAAGTGCTCCTAACGTAATCAGAAGTCTTAATAATTTATTAACATACAGTTTTAGTTTATGATAAAAATATCTATGGGCCTGTGTCGCCTGAAAATAAATAGATTATGATTAATATCCAGGTGTTATAGTCAAAGTCGCGGGAATAACTTGGATGATTGATACACGAAACCGAGAAGTATGGCGGAAAAAAGGCGGAGGTATATACCCAGCAGTGAGTAATTCTGGGCGGAGTTGATGATGATCCAGAAGTTGCCGACACAAACGCCAGATATAATTCTTAAGACCTGGTGCCCCTAAACTTCCAAAAGCAATTCAAGCAAGAATAACATCCACACAGTTTGATTACTTCATGCGTTTTTTCCTGTTCAAGCTCAAGGCGAAAAGATACATGGTTAAAAGCACGACCACGCTATGCAAGGCCGGATCTACCATATGGCTTTTTGGGCTTCAGCCCAGGGCCCCGTGAATTCAAGGGGCCCCCAGCTAAGTCAAGTCAAAGTAAAAAATAAACGATAATGCGAAAGAATCCATGATTTTATTAAATTAAACAGATGGTACCGTGTGGTGCCGGACGTAAAGAATAACACCACCCCATTTCTTTCCGTGGGTGTCGTAAAAAGCGACTAAGGGACTTACTAGAGAATGGGCAGCAGCGTTCTCTATGCATTTTACCACCATACTGCGATCGCCAATCCGCCTGCCAAGCGTGGCGATTATGGCAAAGCCCCCCAAATTGGGGGAGGTCTAAGTCCAGCAGTGGACGTCTTACGGCTGAAATGATGATGATGATGATGAAACCGATCGTATGGTTTGCAGCCCTGCGAATCCTACGATTAATCAAACCCATTCAATTCATTTAATTCAAGTCTACGTTCAGGTGTTGGGACTTCGAACTGAGTTTTGTAATGATTGAGTTTGAGTAATTAGGTGGGCCCCTACGTAGTATTAGCCCAGGGCCCCTTAAACTCACAGTCCGGCCCTGACTGTAGATGCTCTTATTCACAGCAATAACGGAACTAAACAGCTCATCGAACGAAAACAAGACAAAAACGAAGCCAACAAAGTGCCTACTGCACTCGCAGGTGAGGCGGTATCCGTTAAAGCCTCCTACAAACCAGCGCGACGCGGCAGCGCGACGCGACACTCGTAGAACAATTTTTATGTGAACTTCTTGGAAATTGTTCTACAAGAATCGCGTCGCGCTGTCGCGTCGCACCGGTCTGAATAAGCCTTAAAACGTATCTATACTAATATTATAAAGCTGAAGAGTTTGTTTGTTTGTTTGTTTGTTTGATTGAACGCGCTAATCTCAGGAACTACGGGTCCGAATTGATAAATTCTTTTTGTGTTGGGTAGCCTATTTATCGTGGGAGGCTATAGGCTATATAACATCACGCTACAACTAAGAGGAGCGGAGCAGTAATGAAAAATGTTGCAAAAACGGGGAAAATTTATTCCTTTTAAGAGTTTCCGTTGCGTGCGCTGCGTAAACGGTTAAAGTAACGCAAAAATAATGTATAACGGAATTGTTCCTCTTAAAAAGTTCTAAAAAAAAGTCCGCGAGAGCATATGTCTATCTTTTAAGGTTGACTCACTATAACTCAAAAGGAGCGAGCAGCAACGAAAAATGGACGAAAACTAGCAGGCAAATCGATGCGACGGGAAGGGTCAGGGGAGCAAAACTTTGACGCGGACGAAGTCGCGGGCAGAAGCTAGTGGACTAATAAAAACACATAAAAACACTTTGCTCAACGTATGGAACCACAAAGTACAACAATGTATGAAGCTTGTTGTCCAGGCGCTTATCGACGACATTGTCTTGTAATGAGAGGGGCAAGTGAGAAATGATTAGCGGAGAAAAACAAATAGTATTTGTTTGATGAACTAAAGGTAATTCGCTTAAGTCTATCATCAATGCTTTCATTTGGGATTAAGCTACTTAACATTTAAGAGGCTTGAGTAAATCATCTTCGTAATAAATTGTTTAGCTGTCAATCTGGCTGTGGTCTGTTATAGATGAAATCGCCATGAGAGCATCTTGTGTGGTCAGTTGTCCATTCTTTTGTTCCCAAAATAATATGTAATTTCCAAAATAAACTGTTGAGTGTACAATATATCAAATTTTGGGAATAGCATATTTTGGGAACAAAGAAATTCTTCGTCATCTGCCTTCCCGATGCTCAGATAAACACCGCTAGGGGCTTTCGTAGTAATAATAAAAGCTACTTTTCATTCCCGCTTCGCGCTTCTGCCATAGACGCCTAATGAATGAATAAAGAATATATAGTAGTTTTTACAATGTTTGTGTTCAGAAACGCGTTCGTTGACATAAGACATTGCTTTTATTGCGCGTTATAGGACGAGTCTGTCGGCAACGGGATTCCAGCCTTACTTTGTTGATATTATTTGTTTTGTTGTTGCTGCGAACAAAGAATGCGTAGTAACAAAGTATATTATGGCTAGTACTCTCTTGGGATTTCCTCTGATTAATGAACTTTTGTTTCTTTAAGCCAACGAATAACAATTAAACTACAATCAGTGCTAATGGACGGATTCTCTGGAGGTCAATCACGTTTTTTTTATTAACGAGCTTGGATATCGGTTCTCAGATTTAGAAGTTTACGCTCAGTCCTTGGGAAGTAATAACTATGCGTCTAGTCATCCCTTCTTTTCAGAAAACGAGCAGCCGCTACTACGCCACTACGCCCATGTTATCACCACATTACGATCTATAATGTGTCCACTGCTTGTGGGCACTCGGGACTCTCAATGTACGGCCCCGTATGTCATCTAACTCAGGCCTTATGCGGATTGGGGAAGGGAGGATTGTCTTATGTGTTTGAGGGTTTGATCAAACTCAATGCTTTTATTTCAATTAAACCAGTTATAGGCATTTTTGAAGATGACTTGTTCAGTCAGAAAAATGTATCTATTTTCCCGTTCCGAAGTGAAGTTTCTATGGAGAAGAACAGTGATATGATTTTAGGACAAGCCAGTGTCCTCCTCATATGTTTCTTGGCCGTTCAAGTGCAAGGTTATTATCACACGTATTTTAATTTGTCTTGTCTTTGTTACAGATGCTGCAGGAGAAGCGTCTTTGCATCCTGGGGGCAGAACTGTCCGAACTTGACATATTCGAACGGCTGATGCGGTTCGCAGGCTCGCAGCTCAGGCTTTTGCAGTGTTTCCAGGTAAAAATATTACTTTTACTAAAGTTAGTATTGCTATGTGCTCTGAAATGGGGGATAATAGGCAGGTGGTTGGAAAAAGACATACTGCGCCGGTAAATCTAACCATTTTATTTTTGTGGGTGGGAAATCATCAAACGACGTGTGCCGCTCTGGGTGGAGCGGAAGGGCGTTTCAGACTTTACTAACTAAAACCCACCCGTGTTCCTTCAGTTGCCTATGCCATGGTCACGGTAACTCTTTCGAACAAATCTCGCGACTCTGGCAGGAAATCCAACCAACCTGATGCCCTAATACGCCGGCGGCTGCGTCTTAATTGGTCTGAAGTAGGAAGACGATTATGCACTCATATGTGCAATTGTGGATTCTGGATTTTGCAAGTTGACTAGATAGACTTCATGTGCTCTTTCATTTTCAGCTTATATACATATATATTCTAAATCCATTATCTTTTTGTTGCACTTTTTAATATTCGAACCCATTACGTCATTAATTTTACCTACATAGTATAAAACGAATTTGCTTCCCGGATCTGTAGTCTTATATCGCTTAAACTCCGAAACGGATTTTAATGCGGTTTTCATCAATGGCCAGAGTTATTCAAGAGAAATGTTAATCTATAATACGCGGGCAAAGCCGCTGGCAAAAGCTAGTATAATTTGAAATAAAGCTTCTGACGCAAAACCTGTCTGAAATAGATTCTCCTACGTTAAAAGGAATATTATGGCAGGCTGTCGGAACAGATAAATCTCCTGTCACGTACACAGTACACGCTCAATAGTAAACAGGCTGTGTTTACGACGGACGCAATGTCATACTCATCACAACTGGTGTTGCGCGCTCGGCTGAGCACTAGGGCTGGCAGACATAATCACGTAATTTATCTCTCTTAGCCTCATATTTGTATGTGATGAAGAGGGATGTTTTTCCAAGCGTCATAAACTAAGTGGAAAAAATACGGTGTGGCTGGAAAGGGGGTGACTACCGAGATGACGACTACTAGAGAAGTGTAGAAAAAAAAAAGACATGTTGCACCGACCCCAAATAAATGGAGATAAAGACAGGAGAATGTTGACATCATATTCCTGTGTTATTTATCATCTTTTAAGTTGGATAATCCCAAGTTTTGTCCGGCTTCCCAGTTTTAATGGCCGTGGCATATACATCTATAAGTATCTATAAATGGATATGGCGAAGTCGATTTTCGTATTTGTCCTGTGTGACCTAAATATTCTAAATATCACAATTAATTTATGCGGTTTTCATTTGCATTTAGACTATTAATTTACGGCGGATTATGTGTACCTATAATACATGGATATTAAACTTAGACAAAGCACGGAAAACTTGAAGGTTTGGCTTACCGCCATTGAACCTGTCCGAAGCAAAGGTGGATCGCTAATGTAGGTAAAGATGATAAAAATCGTCGTTGCAACTTTGTGCCTTATGTTATCGCTGATAGCCAAATTACGATAAATAAACAAATTATGTGATAAAAGTAATAACACAATTATCGGCTAATTAGAGATAACGATTGTTTGTTTTGCATTCGGTGCTTTTAGGACAACATACTTTTACTAACTCGTAATTCGAAAATACATAAACTCACGCTTGCTTCCCATTGGTCAATAAGTCGGGGTCCCGACTAACTTCACGTGGTTTATTTCATCACCACTGCACTCAAATTGGTGAAGGAAAACATCGTGAAGAAACCGGCATGTCCTAGAACCAAATATTCCAAGATATGTGATATCTATCAACCCCCACTGGGCCCGTGTGGCCTCTCTCACAGTGAGGAGCCCTGTAACCCAGCAGTGGGAACATGCTGATTATGCTATGTCCTTCTAACAGAAATAAATAATTTATTAAATTCCTATGGACTAGGGAGTTCGACAGCCCTGCAGGTAATAGCGATTGTTAGCTAAATAGAGCCCGCAGGCAAATCAATTCAGTTGTTATGTCATCAATATGGTCTCTTTCAATACTCCTAATATTAGCCTGCTCAATGTTTGCGATTTTATACAGGATGCGCATGGGTTGCTTATGAGCTGTAATTACTGTTAGTAAGGTTTTCATGAATAGAATAATCTACCGGTGATGTTTTTCAGAAACATTAGGTACGTAGTACTCGCAACCGGCGTGCGTGTATGACCAGATGTATGAATTAAGAAACTCGGGTTTATACAAAAATCCATAGAAAATTATGTTACCATTATCTATCTAAACAACAATGACAGGAATAATTAGAATATGATCAAGATACATCGAAGCGAACGCGAAATCCATCCAAGCAAAGTTTATATGGAACTAACCGAAAAAAATAAAAAAAAAGTTTAAAAAAGAATGTTTGATATCGATTCTCAATTGCCGGATATATCGCAGAACGTAGAAAATACAGACGACTTGAAATCTGTTAAAAATGACGATCTGCAACCAGAGTAGGTAATCCGAGAGACAGGAAACTTCATACAAACACGAAATAATAGGTGCAATACTTCAGAGCACGGCTGTAAAAACATGGCGTTTGTGAGGGGTTACTCTGTGGTGCGACATTCGTATTAATTCGGTTGACTGTACCTTATATTGTTGTCTCCAGGCAGTGATAGAGCACGGATCGAAGCTGTCCTCGGAACTGGCGATCAGCTATCTAAAGAAAGCTAAGAGTACGCGCCACAGCAAGACGTCACTCATACATCTTGGACTCAGACTCGGTAAGTAAGTAGTTAATAAAGCATTTCATTAGACACTATGACTAAAGTTACCATTTCAATTTTGAAAAGTGCTAAAAAAGCCAGGCACTCCTTTTTCAGTATTCATTTAAGTTTTATGGTTTTCTTAAAGAACACCTTAAGTTGAAAAGACTGGACAAGCCCAGGCGAATAGTGCTCTATTCAGGATTCGTAATAGTTCGAATTCGGTCCGTCCGAATTTAGGACATTTGAGTACTGATACTGAGGTCGGATTACAATTAGATGCAGTTCGAAAATGTTCTAAATGTTTCAAGGACACACGTCTATCTTTAAAAGGTGAAGACACAACGGCGAAAGTTAAAGTCATATCATTTATTTCAAATAACTGCAAAACTATAGTTGCTTCAAAGGCAACCTACAAATCCGCGAGAACTGTGATCGTTTTCACGCGGATTCTCAAATCTTTCGTTAAAAATCTGGAGGTCTACTCCCTAAACAGGAAGTTTCTTTCGAAGGGGTTTTGCTCAGGATATATAGGATTCGTTTGGGGCTCGACCTAAGAATGATTGCCAACACGGTTTGACAGTTGTCCCTACTCCCAATTATTATATATTGCCCTTCCGACAAAGTTCGGGAGTAGGGTTCATTGCCAAGTTTCTGACGGCCGGTATTCTCGTTGACGGAGCTACAGAGTAGGCCCCGATTCATCAAGTGCCAGTCTCCGCAGAGGAGGAAAATTGGCTTATCATTAGCAATTCCAAGCATATCCGACACCCAGAACAACCCACAGTCGTTATGAGGAAACGAGAACATTAAAAATTGCACGTGATTTAGACGCCCACTTTAGATTACATCATATAAGTACTTCTGAATTAAAGATTTGTGGGAAATACACTGGACATGGACAGAAAATAAAATGACACATCGCTTGTGACAAATCTAGAGCTTTGTTAGTAGTCATTCACACAGACGTAAAAAAAATTGCGGCGGGCATTATTGGTGCACTAGATTTTCAAATCTATGTGTTGAGCATTGAGAATCTGTCCTAAAGTAGTAGATCTGTACTTTTTTTATGAAATTCAATTTTTCGAGCGCCCGAACGACATCGTAATTGAGATGTCATTCATTCTTAGCTCGTAAACCGAACTAATCGTATGTCTATAAGTGGGGATCTACTCTCCAAGTCAGTCAACGAAGATATGAGCCCGTCTGGAGTAGTTGGATTCGACCATACAAGTGTCAAATTAATGAAAAAGACGCAATAAAAAAAGATATACAGGATTTTTTTTATCAGTGCGCAGTTTTTTTTTGGTAGTTCAGTATCAGTAATATTTCAATTATTTTTTCAATACTTTTTTATTTTTATCCGACCTTAAATCAGTAAACTGTGGACACCCTAAATATTTCGTAATATGACATTGAAATAGTAATAGGCCAGTAACCGCGCGCTGGCGTAGGTACTTCGAACTTCTTAGAATTTTGACCGATCGAATAGCTGGTAGGTACTAGTAGCTACGCTCGGACGTTCACCTTCGCCGCCGCGCTGGCGCCGCGCGCAAGATACCATAAAATCCAGTTTCAAAATAAACATCTTTCGTTAACGATAACTTAATTTTTTTTGTACTAAGACACATAAAAATAAAAATTGCATGGTTATTATAACTCATTTAAGTTTAATTTGTTATAATTTGCGCACTGGTTAAAAACTTATCCTGTATACAGTCGAACATAGAACTTCCTCATTATATTGAAGTCGGTCAAACTGAATCTATAAATACGTGCAAACTGAATCGCGACACACTACCTTAGCATAGTGTATTAATCACCAGAATTAATAATCATGTACGTTGTCTGTGTCTTTCCAGGTGGTTTCCTGAACGAGGCTGGATGGTATGCGGACGCACAGCACGTGCTGCTGCAGGTTCGCGATCTCTGCCTGGCAATGCCACAAACTACGCACTATAAGAGGCTCACACTAGAATGCTGCCATAGGTAAGTTACCCATTAGATTTTTGGGGAAGCCAACCTAAACACCAGTTGCTACATAAGCAAGTCTGACAAGATTTTTGACCGTGGTTACTGGTTGTCAGAAGCCCGAGTCTGACAATCAGTCTTACCAAGGGGTGTCGTATTACCCAGTAACTGGGTTGTGGAGGTCAGATAGGCAGTCGTTCCATGTAAAATACTGGTACTCAGCTACATCTGGTTAGACTGCGGCTGCTAGTGCTAGCAGCCTAGTAGAAACACTACAATTACTAAGGTTTTCAGATCACGTAACGTTGTATGTTACTATTTGCTATATTGTGCCGGTATTTGCATTAGTGATGCACATGATTACTGCTACATAACGGACCTAATACAGCTAGCGTGTGTTTCGGTATGCGATGCAACTCATATTTGTGATGTTACGGAAATTACGAAAGATTAAAGTTGGTTGGTTTCTACTAGTTTTAAATATTCAACGTAACATACGTTCGTGAAACGATTACCTAGGTGTAATTTTGTGTACATTTGTTATTTTTGTAATCTTATTTTTTGACATAAAAGCATAGCACAAAACATTTTACTCATTATAATGGCCGTCACGCGTCACGCATTCTCCCCTTTGCCCTTTCTCTCTTTGCTGTTTCACATCTGCCGGGGTCCCGCATTTTTTTTTTCAAGATTCCTGTCTTTGTTCTCACCTTCTTTATAAAGGAACTATTGTGCATTTCCAGCTTCTAAACCCAGCGGTTTAGGTTGTGTCTTGTCTGTCAGTGAATTAATTTAAGATTTTTCTGAAGTAAATGAATAACGTTTATTAATTTCCTTGCCAGGTTACTCAACACACAGTCCGCCTACTGCTGCTTCACGGGCGCCGCGAAGACGTATGAGCTCGCGTTGGATCTGCTCGGCATGCCCGAAGAGTACACGACGGACTGGCCCGAAGGACCCATAGCTCTTGGCGAGGTGTCCGAGAACGACCGCGAGCTACAGACTGAGCAGTACAAAGCTGACTCCAAGTATGTATCAGTTTTACTACTTTTATACTTACTTTATTAAACTATTTTTAAGTTATTGCAAAGTAACACTTATCTCGGTTAGTTAAGGTAAAAATTTGAATGATAGCCAAGAGTTCTATCAAACTCATTCGGCATCATTCTAATTCATATTTTAAAACAATGAGATAACGGTTACATTGCAATGCCTTACTAATGGTTTAACGTCATTCAAGTTTGATCGTGAATTCGCTGCTATAAGGGTAAAAAAACAAGCAAATAAACGGTAAACCATTTAGGACCTTGTAAGCTGGCACAGACGGTCTGTTTTTGATTGAATTGAGTATCTATGCATTTGTATGTCATACACAAACTGCAATAGTTTGTATAGACCAAATCAAAGGGGTAATTGCGTAACTTGCTATCAATAGGAATCACTTTCATTTTGACAATTCAACACCATTCAATGTGTTAATACGTTGTCGTTGTTTGGTTGTTGTTGTCGTTGTCGTCGTCATCTTTTTCGAACATAATTATGACGCAATGGATTAGAAATAATGTTCAAAATGATTCAGATTCTTATTTGATAGTGCGTTACGCACTAGGGTGCAGACATAATACGCCCTTATTATGTGTATAAAGAGTACACTTTCGTTTTTCCGCAAAAATATGATCGTTTCTCTAGTATAGAAAATGTTATTTATAAAATAATTAACACGTGATTTTTCTCTGGCCGCAGATGTGAATACAGGTATGTGTCGGTTTTTCTAAATTATACCTATCTATTTTAGTTCTAGTGTAGGAACAAGGCAGGCTTTGTTTTTTTTTGGAGCGGACATATTGCTTATATGTAGACAAAAGCTTAAGGGTTGTGGGGGTTTGGGGGACGGGGGTGACTCAGGTGGTACGTGTTTTTAAAAGTACTTCTCTAAGTTTTAATGCACAACAATTAATTTTTTTTTGATCTTCATATCTCAAATCGCAACATTGAGTGAATATTAGGTGTAAGAGGTTTAGAATATCACAAATTTACAAATCGTTTTGAAATGGGTTACATATTGCTTTTGACTTCAGCTTACTTAGGAGTGTCGTTCATAAAATTAGAACAATAGAAATAAAAATCAGTTAAACGTTATACTTTTTCCCGAACACTTGGTCAGTTTTTAAAGGACATTCACGACAAATAACACATTCTTTGCAATTTAGTGATTATTAGTTTTGGTGGTTTAAAGTTTGGTTTTAAACCAGAAAAAGTAAAAAATGTACTTAGTGTTATTTCACTTTAAAATGATTATTTATTCCATAAATATATTATTTATTCCAAAAACATGGCCGCCAGGCAGCAACGACACGTTCAGATTTGGTATGATATGGTGTTGTCGGTTATATAGTCCGACAAGGCCCGAATGGAATAAAAACTGTCGGACACATAGTCCGACATGGCAGTTAACGTGTTAAATTCAAAAACGAACGCACCATCTTGTTATTTCGATATAGGTATTTCACAAAACAATCCAACACCATCTCCCTGTGTGTATGTCATCACCATCTCCCTGTGTGTCATTCGAGCCGAAGTGTGCCGTTTTTGAGGACCGACCGTTGCATAGTGGATGACTACTATCAAACCACTTCTTTACATAGTAAAAAAAAGCCGCTACTTCGATCCTCCGATCTTTTAAACTACGCAACGGATTTTAATGCGGTTTACATTAATAGACAGAGTGATTCAAGAGGAAGGTTTATATGCGCGTGAAGCCGCTGGCAAAAGCTAGTTAACTTATGATCCATTGTCCGTGGGCGCAGCGTGGATAGTTGTGGTCGCGGGCCGCGCGGGTGCTGCGGGTCGTGCGGCGCGGGCGCGTGGGGCGCCACGTCGCTGGCGGCGCGCGTGTGCAAGGAGTTCAGCGCGCTGTTCTTCGTGCGCTGCGACTACTCCGCCGCCTACGACTGGGCCATGCGCGCGCTCAAGCTGCTCACGCTACACACGCCGCCCAAGTAAGTTAGCTATCGTTATACACTTAACATAACATAACATCACGCCTTGTTTCCCCGAAGGGTTCGGCAGAGGTGTACCTATAGTACACCCACATTTCGCCTGTTATGTTTAAGTTCCATGTAATAGGGGGCGAGCTTATTACCATTTACCAGATACAAATCCAGACTCCGGGCTGCCACTGAGAAATTCCAGATGGAAAAACCCAATAACATTTTGCCCGACCTGGGAATCGAACCCAGGGCCTCATGCTCAGCAGTACCGCTTGCTACCACTAGACCAACGAGGCAGTCTACACATGAATTGCTCTACACAGTCTTTGACATTATTAGTTTCAAATTAGACTATTGAATCCATACTAGACAGTCGTTAGAGGTCATCAGAAGACCGAAAGTCTGGCAACCAGTCTTACCTAGAGGTATCGTAAGAGGTTGGGGAAAAAGTTTCTTCGCATTTTTTAAGAAAATTCAAAACATTTTTTAATAAAGTTTATTTACATTTAACTAAAGTATGTAGGTACCATTTTGTTCGATAACTTTTTGCGATCTTGTAGGTAGGGACATGATCCCATTGCTATAGAAATTTTGGGACTTCTGGTCAAAATACCACGACAAGTGGTTTTGGCAGTCCTCTCGTGATGTTAACCTGACACTGCCTAAAGAATTCCGAAGAGACCGAAACAGGTGGAAATCTGAAGGTGCAAGGTCAGGACTGCATTAACACCTCCCAGCCAAACTCTCTTAATTTTTGTTGGGTGGCTAAAGATGTGTGAGGTCTAGCGTTATCATGATGAAAAACCACACCCCTTCTGTTGATTAATTCCGGCCGCTTTCTCTCAACTTCTTGCTTTAATCTCATCAGTTGTTCGCAGTAGAGTTCAGAATCGATGGTCCTGCCTCCTGGTAACAGCTCATAATGAATAATGCCCTTCCAATCCCACTGCACACACAGCATCGCCTTGTTGCGAGTTAACCCGGGTTTCGCCACAGTCTGTGAAGCCTGACCGGCCTTTGACCACGACCTTTTTCGCACGTTCTTGTCATACGTGATCCACTTTTCATCACCAGTTATCAGCTTCTTCAAAAATGTTTCGGTTTCATTACGTCGTAATAAAGAATCACATATGAGTACACGGTTCATTAGGTTTCTTTCAGTGAGCTCGTGAGGTACCCAAATGTCGAGCTTTTTTGTGTACCCAGTTTTTTTCAAATGCGCCAAAACTGTTTTGTGGTCAATTTCCAGTTCTTCAGCTACGTCGTAACTACTGATAAGCCGATCTTGCTCCACTTTTTCAAAAATGGCATCCATTTTATCCGTAATAGGGCGACCAGAGCGACGTGCATCTTAGACATCAAAATTTCCGGATTGAAAACGCTTAAACCAAATTTGTGCTACTCTCACAGACACTACACTAGGTCCATAAACATCGCAATTTTTTTTCGCGGCTTGCGTTGCATTTTTACCTTTTTTGTAGTAAAATTTTAAAATGTATCGAATTTCTTCATTAGATTCACTCATCTTGACGGTACGAAAAACAAATGAAAATCACACATGTTCCTAATTTGAATTTGGAATTATGTTCTTTAAAATTTAAACTTTCAATGATACCAAAACCAGCCAGATACAAATAGTATAGCCAAAGAGATTTTATTACAAGTTCATACATACTATAATGCGAAAAGACTTTTTCCCCAACCTAATATTAACCAGTAACTTGGTTGCGGAGGTCAGATAGGCAGTCGCTCCATGTAGAATACTGGTACTCAGCTACATCCGGATAAACTGGAAGCCGACCCCAACATAGTTGGGAAAAGGCTTGACAGATGATGAGTCCATATTAGAAAGTTACATTCCAAAAGATTTTATTGTAACCGTCGTAGAGTTGAGTTTTACCAAATTTTTGTCATCAGCACCCCAGAAGTCAAAACGTATTTTTTTTTATATTAATAATTTTTGTCATCAGCACCCCAGAAGTCAGAACGTATTTTTTTTATAGCGCTTATTTCAAAACTAGAAAGTACAAGGCGTTTTCGCAGAGCAATTGTTCTACAAAAACGCTGGCGTTGACTGAGTATGAAGTCTCGTATTCACTGAGGGATAAATGTCCATAGACACGTATTGCTCAAGATGTCGAGCTGACGACATCATGCGACATCGCCCGACACCTCGTATCGAGAGACATTGATCTCTTAGGCTTAAGGGACTGTGCTAAGACCAAGCCCATTTTGTTCCAGGATAACGATCGAGGTTCTCCGTGCATGCGGCAAGGCGTGCGTCGTGAAGCGTCGCTTCGGTTCAGCCGGCGTGTTGGTTCGGCAGGCCGTCGCATTGGCGAGGCGGGCCTTCGGTCCTCAGCACCCGCGATATGCTGCAGCCCTACTGGATCTAGGGTTCTACTTGCTGAACATCGACTCCATCGTGCACAGCGTGGCCGTGTATGAGGTAATGTGACTGTAACACTTGTCACGTGCCACAATGGTATAATTTTCATTAAAATGGCAATCGACCCAGTTAAATAGCCAAAAGGCACCACCGTCGTCAAGTAGAAATAGCCCCCCGAGCGGAAGAGGTCTTTTGATCATTTCCCACCCAAAAAAAGTAGAAATAGTAAAAAAAAATAACACCAAATCAAACCGGTACCCTTACGGAGTTCATACTTGAAACGTATATTGTATAAAACCTTGTACATTGGCATGTAATGCATTAAATTAATAATTTCCTGAATAAGGGTTTACTACATTCAAGGATACAATTAGAATTTACAGATCTTAAAAAAATATTAATTTTCTTCCTTCAAATGGTCTCCTCCCCCTTCCTGCTCTATTCCCAAGTTATGTGGTTTCAAAAATGTAGTCTTTATACTAAGATATTGTTACGTAGATCGTAAAGTCTAGAAACATCACGCTAATTCCATCTAAGGACGGGGCAGTGTTGGAAACTACTGGAAATGACACGCTAACGCCATCTGTTATCGAGTAGCAAGTACTACACGAAATTGTACGTAGACGCTACTGCCATCTATTGTTGAATAGTGGGATTAAACTGTTCAATGGAAATTACTAGAAGCTTCTACGCTGTGGCACAGTGTCGAATGTTCTGCTCAGGATATAAATAGCGGATTGTCGGGCCGACAGGCAGTTCGATTTCGGAAGCGAGCGAATACGATTCGAGTGATACAGTACAAGCGAAACAAGTGATTCCAAGTGACGTTTCTTGTAGTTGCGATATTTGTGTTTATTTAATTAAACTGTGTTGTGTGTTTTGGTAAATTGGTTTAAATTAATTTATCCCGAACCCCAGCTCGTAACAATATTAAAAGAAAATTCATTTAACATAATCAGCCTATGATCTTCCCACTGCTGGGACACAAACTTTGTAAGAGGGAGTGGGTGATAATCCACCAAAATTAATGCGCCCATACGGGTTGTGTTCGAACCTACGACCTACAGCTCATAAATTGCGGCCGTTACCACTGGACCATCCCTGCTCTCTTAATTGATTGTGTCTTTTATCTCGCGTATACCTTTGTCCCGCAGGAGGCGCTCAGCACGCTCCGGCGCGTGTTCGGGCGCAGCAGCCTGCACGTGGCGACGGCGCAGGAGGACCTCGCCTACGCGCTCTACGTGCTGGAGTACTCCTCGGGGCGCTTCTACAAGGCGCGGGACCACGCCGAGAGGGCCATACGGATCATTGAGGTACAGTTGACGGTCCACACGGTACAATGTCGTCACATGCCTCTTAATTAGAAAACATGAGTTTCTTGCCGGCTCTTCTACATAGGAAACGATCGGTGGGAACCGTGCCGTGCACCTATGTGTGTAGCTTCTGATGTTTCATAATATCGACTGTCCCAATTAACAATGTCGGTTATGCATTTTTACCAATATTCACTTTTTTACATAAATAGAATCACAATAAAAAAAATCAATCGTAAGCATTTTTTTTTTTTTTGAAAATCATTATATTTAGCCAGTTTTAAAGATAATACTGTCGGTTGTCCGCTAAACAGTGTTCGTAATAAAATAAACTTTGAACTGCTCTACTGAAAAGTAGTCTTTTTGCAGAACCGACATTGTTAATAGGGACCGTCGATATGTTACTGTGTAGGTTATGCGACATAAAATAATTTGAATTTGACAAGCTGCACAGATCAGATACAATAGCAAAAATTTGCATTCTACAACATAAAAAAACCGCGTCGTTATTAAATCGTTCATTTCCTTCAACACTCCATTATGTGGCGATGCCTGTAAGAATGTAAACCAGATACCTCAAAAATGTATAAAGATTTAAACTGACGATGTGACTTTTAAGATTAATTTAAATTGATAAAAACTATTAAAAAATTATCAAATGAAAGACACTAGAGCAGAGGTTCCCAAACTTTTTAGTTTCGTAAACCACTTTCAAAATTTTACTGGTTTCGGTGAACCCTCTGTTCGGTGGTGCTGCCTTTATAGATAATTTTGTTGTTCACGCTAACGTAAACCCCGACGAGTCTCCCGTGGACCCTGGGGGTCCACTAGAGGATCGGAACATCTGAATTTCAGAAAGAACACCGGTTTAAAAAAAAAAACTAAAACTATTTAGTGTATGTCTTCAGAACCTGGTGCCCCCGGACCACTTACTGCTGGCGTCTGCCAAGCGGGTGAAGGCTCTCATCCTGGAGGAGATCGCGCTCGACACGCCTGCCGGACAGGACATGACCGGTGAGCTTATACATATCTCGATTCACTATATACAAAAGTTACGTTTACGTTTAATGATTTTAGTAAGAACAATGTATGAAATGTGTGTAATGTTGCCAGCAAAAAAATAATAGTTAAAAAAAACTAAACAACGCTTCCATAGAAAACCAAACTAAAAAGTAGAAAATAATGGAAAAAAAGTGTGGGGTGCTTTTTAAGTTATTTTTAATTGATATCAGGCACCCCACACTTTTTTGAACTATTATTTATTTTCTATTTTATAGGGTGTTTCGAATTTTGAGACGTATGTCAGCGTAGTTTGTGACGTATGTCAGCGTAGTTTTCGAAGACAGTTTTTTTGCCTGGCAAGGATAATGGCACAAATTTATGAAAATATTGCATTGTCATCGGTCTTTGACAGGTGTACAAAGTTGGAATGAAATCTGGTCGTTTAAAGTGGGTCAAAATCGCGCTATAAGGAGTCGGTTACAAACAAACATACAAGTGATGACTAAAGTTATCCCACCGTAACGTCCTACTGGGACAGAAATAGCGTATGTTACTCCTTATAACATCAGCTATCTACCGTGAGTTCCGTCAAAATCAGTCCAGCCGTTTCGGAGATTATCCGGAACAAACAGACAAACAGATAGACAAAAATTAACATGAAATGTTTTTCGTTTTATGTACAGACATCAGCACATAAAGCTACTACAATCTATCAAATGTCTTTAATAGGTTTTCAACTTTATTCCTAAAGCATTAGGTTCAAGATTGATTGCGAAGATTTGACAGTTTCGGGTAGCTTGATGTGCTAGCATCTGTACCGTATATGCTTTCATATGCATTTAATAAAAAAGTGTTATTAGGATAATTTTTATCCCGGTACGTTCCCATGAGAAAATTTTCGACATCCACGCGGGCGTAGCCGCTGGCAAAAGCTAGCAATAAAATAAGACAATGTCAGTGACTTTACTTTACATTAGATGGTTACTATAATTATGTTATTACATATTTCCAGCGCCCACTCTGCTGGAGGAATCCGAAGCGCTGCACAAGGCGGCGCTGCAGCTGTCCATGATGGCGTTCGGGGAGAAGAACGTGCAGACTGCCAAACACTACGGGAACCTCGGCCGTCTGTACCAGAGCATGCAGAAGTTCCCGGTATGCTCTTAATATATGCTTCTTTTTACAGGGATGGGCTCGGCTAAGCTAGGGTTGCCGAAGTCTGCCGGATGGATGACCATCCATAGCATACCGAGACCCGGAAACCACGTACAGCCGTTTGTCCCGGTTGACATGCTTCGTTCTTAGACTGTCGGTATGAGTGCCTAGCTAGAAGTCCGAAAAAAATCTGTTCAATAGTGTTACCAAGGGGTAATGGATTATCTAGTGAGTTACTAGGTAACACGAGACCGCTTCGCAAGTCTGGTTGATCAGATTTTTTTTTCTGACCTGCACTTATTGTTTACTAGGTTCCACACTTTATGTTTACATTACTAAACCAAATGTATGGATTAGCAGATTTTTGTATAGTAATAATTGTTGCGTCTCGTTGGTCTAGCGGTCGCAGGCGCTACTGCTAACTATGAGGTCATCGGTTCAACTCCCGGCTCGGGCAAAGCGTTATTGGGTTTTTCTATCCGGAATTTCTTTGTAGCAGCCTGGAGTTTCGGTTTGTGCCCAGTTGATGGCAATAGGCTCGCCCCTTGTGGTGTGATGTTATGTGTGCTCGTTCCTAATGCTGACTTAAATGACTTATTTAAATAACGTCTAATAGGATAGTTATTATATTCATTATCTATCTCTAACACATTGTTACTAATTCCAGGCCGCAGAAGAGATGCACCTGAAGGCGATAGCTATAAAGGAGGAGCTCCTGGGCCCGGAGGACTACGAGGTGGGGCTGAGCATCGGACACCTGGCGTCGCTCTACAACTACCACATGAACATGCACCTCGCCGCAGAGAAGCTCTATCTCAGATCTATTTCTATCAGTAAGTACTCACTATATAAAGAAAAGAGAGACAGAAAAGTTACGGAATATTCCCAAGTAGCACAAAAGTGCTGTATAACAGCATTTTAACAGTGCACAGTGAATGCATTAGTTGCTGAATAATAGCGTAGACAGCGCATCCTCAGAGGATATAACTCTAATTTGGGCACAAATTATTCAGCACATAGCTGCATAAGAAATCCAATTGACAAATAATTGCATTATAACAACATTATAGTAGCATTTATGTGTGTAACAGTCACCTAAAGAGCTGAATAATGAGGCACGTGTTACTTATTATACAGCAAGGAAGACGAATGTGTACATTGTGGATACTTTTATACAGTTGAAATTACACACTGAGCGAAATTGTGGAATGCAATAACTTAATATTATTTATTTTTCTTTGATATGAACTGTCAAATTGTAAAACATGAAGTGTATCGTTGTGTGCAAGATCTCAGGTGCCATTTGTGAGAATATACATACATAAAATTTAAGGTAAGTAAAACATCGATTTCCTCCTATTATATTTGAAATCTTATTGGGAAGGTAACTTTACTGTCAAATACCATACATATTTAGTTCAAAATTTTCACGCGCCCTCGGAATACCACTAAATACTAAAAGAAAAGCAACAAAATTAGAATGAAAATAAAATTAATATGTTCGTTTTTTTACAAAGTAACCAAAAAAAAAAAACTGTTTTCGTGTAATTATTTTTTAATCCATATTTACAATTGATATCCTCTAAAATAAACAAAAATTAAAAGATAACATTTTATAATAATACAAAGTAACGCAGTGAATATGGGTGATGGCAAGTGAACAGTTTTAATCTCAATTTAATGCTAAGGTCTGTACGGGTGTTCACATGTGGCCTGTAATTCAGCCAAGAGTAAAATAGTTTAGCACTTGTGAAATACAAATCAGACATGGATCGATTAGGAGAGTAGTATTGGTTCACATTTGCGTCAGTTACCAAGATAAGTACCTTTATGGATCCAAGCTTTTAGGGTTCCGCTGTGGTTCTTTTAAAGCCATTTTGTTCCCTTTTTTAGTTGTTATTCGACGATAAGTACTTAATTAAAATTGTAATTTAAGTACCTGAGAATATAATTTAATTATATGTATAATACATAAGTTATTGATTTATTCAATATGCGACAAAATACCTATAAATTAGTCGGTACCTATCTAAAGATAATGTATTTTTCTGGCCTAATAATTTAATTACTTCCACATGAAATAGCATTATGTTACGTTAAGTTTAGGTATTTAATATGTAATTGTATCTTTTGGTTTTTTCCTCAAAAACTATAGATAATGTTGTCATTAAGAAACTGATACTTCTATTATAAAATAAAAATAAATAAAATAAAATAAAATTCGTTTATTGCAGGTAACATAACCCATAGTAGAAAACCACATTTAAATTATAAATACAATGTCACACATAAATAAATACAAACGAGCAAATATAATATTAACATAACATCAACACATACTAAATACATTAATAAAATTCATAATCAACTTATTACATTAGTCTCTTACGTACGACACTATATGTAACTTGTCTGTCACAGCAGTGTCGCACATAAGGACAGTCCAGCCTATTTTAATAAGTATATTAATACTTATTAAAATAGGCTATTATAATAAGTATATTTTTCTTGTTTTTACAGAACGAGACTTTCAAAATAGTTCAGACTATAGAGAGAGGTGTTGTCGATCTAACATTCGTTCCTGCATAGTGGAAAACTAAGGAAATTCTATGGTGGCCACCGAGAAGTACTTTTGTACTCCTTGAAATTATAAAAATATGAAAATTCAAGGCCTGGACCAGGGTGGTACACCCTAAATTGTACTTTAAAAAGGGAACATTAAATAAACATAAAGAAAATTACGTTGTCTTTTTTAGATGCTAGCTGTACCGGTATTTCCTAACTGACTACCTCTGAGAAAAATTGTCGAAATCTGGAATCTTAAAAAGTCTCGAAAGGTATTATTTATTATTAAAAAAAAATCTTAGATTTCTCTTAATAAATCTTCTTCATTTTTAAGTAAGTACCAGAAACATATAAAACAACAATATTAATTTTGTCGCAACCATATTAGTCCCGAAAATGGGTAGGTTATAAGAAGATTTTTTTAGCAGGGCATTTTTGTACCTACTCAGCCTAATGTCATCAAACACACTGACCTCTATTTATAAAGGCTTTTTTGTATTGTTTTGTTCATATGTGCAATTATTATTTATTGTTACTTTAATTTAAATCCGACGTAAATTTGAAATTTTATTTTATTTTAACGTATATTTTTATTTTGTTGATGACATTTTATTTTGACGTGACAACGTCTTATAAATTGGTTTGCCGGGTGACACTTCAAGAAACTGCGTTACGCTCCGCTCACGTTATGCGCTCACAATGAGAGCGAGTGAGAGGCACGCGTCCCTTCCACTCGGGCATGGTTAGCCCGCCTAAGAGCGAGAGACAGACATAAAACGTGAAAGGCATGCAAATAAATGCAAATAAATGTTTTAAATTGTTACTATTATTTCATCCTTCTTCCTACTATACGAATGAATATTCACATTAAAATTATTTTACCACTCAAAGTCGTTGTCACGTAAAACTTTCGCCCGTATACCGACTTTACAGGCAACCAATTTTTTTTTCTGCTGCAGCATTGTTACTTTTATCTTAATTTTTGTAATATGGGTTATGTCTGAAATAAATTAATTTCATTTTATTTATTAATAAATATAACATACGGAACCCGTCGCGTCCAATATTCCATTCGCGCATGCCGACACTTGGATACATGCTGTTATTCGAGTGTATGGTAAACACATGACTAATAGGGGAAAAGTGAATCTGTATGCAGCATAAAGCATTAAATGTTTGTTAAATAACTTCACAAAGTAGGTAACTGATTATGCTATAGTGGGTGATATGTTCTCTCTTAAAATGCAACGGTTGTATAGTACACGTGTGGGCTATTATTCAGAAAACTTACATCTAATAGGGTACTACACTACTAAGCGCTCAATAACAGTGACTTTGTGGCGTGTTTGTGGTGCTTAATAGAATTACTGTACAGAAAAAAGCATTATAGTTAGCCACGTTTTTTTCGAAACAGCTGTTGCAGCACAGGTGAATACTAATAAGTCTTTATAAATGCTTAGATTACGGCTGTGGGCCTTAAGTGACTATATATAATGCAGTTCTGTGCTACTTGGGTTGTGGCACGTGACCAAAATCGGAGGTTAAGCCGCCGTCTTGTGTTTTGAATACATTTTAAGTCACAAATTCAGAAAAACAATTAAAAACAATTTAGAAAACCATCATCATCATTTCACTGATTTCGATTATATTTTCTCTTTTATTTTTACACACGCTGTCTATGTCTCTTTATCTTCTCTCCTGTCCCAGTTATGCTGGGGAGATTTTTTTATAAATAAGCATCACCTCTGTACCAATTTTTCTGTTCTTCGTGTCTGATTATGTGTGTAAATAAATAAATAAACGCGTCGCATACGAATATAAACATAATTCGTATTACGTTACGTTTTATATTCGGATGGGCCGCTTTCTCGTTTATGCTGTAGAATGTGGATATGAGCATACTTATATACTGCCTAGAAAAAGGTTTTATTCAAATGAGACGCTTACTAAGTAATTCATAATTCAACGTGCGCTCTTTGAATCTTGCCCTATGACCTGGTTCAAAACGAATGCTTTTTTTTTTAGCCAATTGAATCCTGCAATTACAGTAACAATTAAAAAGCCACTGTGCCTCGCGTGGATCCATGTTACGGCATACAAAGGTTTAATCAATGAATGGGCTTATGCCTGTCAAACCAGCGATATTTCACCTAACATAAAAAGCTTTCGGGTAAATACGACAGTACATTTTGCAGGTCTGAAGTTGTTCGGCGAGCGCTACTCGGGGCTGGAGTACGACTACCGCGGCCTGGTGCACGTGTTCACGCAGCTCAAGCGCCACGACCGCGCCAACCACTACAACACGCTGCTGCAGCACTGGCAGGGTATGTGGCGATATACTACTACTCACAGCTTGACATATCTACCAAGTATTCATAACAATAAGTTGTTCGGCGAGCGCTACTCGGGGCTGGAGTACGACTACCGCGGCCTGGTGCACGTGTTCACGCAGCTCAAGCGCCACGACCGCGCCAACCACTACAACACGCTGCTGCAGCACTGGCAGGGTATGTGGCGATATACTACTACTCACAGCTTGACATATCTACCAAGTATTCATAACAATAAGTTGTTCGGCGAGCGCTACTCGGGGCTGGAGTACGACTACCGCGGCCTGATTTTAGAAAAAAAAAAATGGAATCTCACGAAAAAAAACAAACGAAAAACTTTTTTGTTAAAAATAGCACGCGGACAAACTCGCGGGTACTTACCTATATAACTTGGATTAATGTATTCTTAATACATTAAAAGCTAGTTTATGGATATTTGACAATCGTTGCGAGTCATCAGAATTCCGAAAGTCTGACAACCTGTCTTACCAAGAGGAATCGTATTCCTCAATAACCGGGTTGTGGAGGTCAGATAGGCAGTTAAAATTATTGATATTTGAGACTGGAAGCCGACTTCAACATTGCAAGCAAAAGGCTAGGCAGATGTATCACCTTCTTTTTTTCATATAAAAGTTGTGTGTACAATATTTATTCTTCACTTAGAAGTTATCTGACTAGTGGAATTTCTGGCCTTAAACGACATAAGGCTAAAATTATAAGGTAGCGGGCAGTGTTGGCTAATAATTTTTAATATTAGCCTACACTGTGCCACTGCTGAGCAAAAAAAGGCCTTTCAAATCCCACCAGGCATCTTTTTCCAGGGCCACCTCGATCCAGCCCTTGGAGTACCCTTTATAAAAACTAGTTGGTCAGTTCGTGTAACGCTCCCCCCCCCCCAGAGCTCCGCGAGCAGTGGAAGGCGGAGCAGCAGCCGGCGCTGGGCGAGGAGCAGATCCTGTCGCTGGCGGCGCTGCACGACAAGTTCTTCGGGCCCAACGACTGAGCGCCGCGCCTGGGGGCGGCCCGCGGGGACACTCCACTATCTACATTATAAGCGATCATTGACTACACACAATACAAATTACCTGTTTATCGTAGTGTTCGAGAGGTTTCCTTTAGCATTCTGTGCCTAGTACCTACATAGTTCAACGCACGCGATGTCTCTGTAAGTTTACTGTAAATTGACAAGTTTTAGCACAAGTGAAACCTCCGCCGCTCGCTAGGACGGGTTTTGTGAAGTCGGTACTGAGTGTGAGTGGGTACAGTCGGCTCATGTAATACTCGTGCAAGTTATCTCTGTGTTCTGGCTTCTAAACACATAACGACACCACTAGACATTACTTAATGTATATTCGCACACGGACGCCGGAGATAATATTCATTGTGAGAGCCCTAAACCTGCTCAAATTGTAAATACGTAACATAATTTTAATCTTATCCGCTTTGCAAAACCTGTGCTAGACGTAGTTAGGTCCGGGACACATTGTAATGTCCGTATAACGCCAAAGGCTATGCTAAGTCATAAATTGTATAAAATGCAGGCCATATTTATGTGATTGTGCCTAACTATTTGTCTGTTTGTTTTGCGGTGCGTTATAAAGAGCTATAGTGTGTGCCGGCCTTAACTTGTGAGTGCGTAATAAATACATTAGTTGTAATGAAGTCGTGCGTATAGGTGATTATTTCAGTAGCTTACTGCATATGATCCTCCATATAACAGAGAGTTACACTATCAAAATTATTTGTTCACATTTAGGGTCAGTTCAAAAAGAGCGTGTAGTACCGGACATAAAGAATAGTAATATCCCATTGAATCCTGTGAGTGTAAGAGGCGACTAAGGGACTTACTAGAGAATGGGCAGGAGCGTTCTCTATGCAATTTGACCACCATACTGCGATCGCCAACCCGCCTGCCAAGCGTAGCGATTATGGCAAGCCCCCCTCCCCCCGCTCCCAAATCGGGGGAGGTCTATGTCCAGCAGTGGACGTTTTTCGGCTGAAATGATGATGATGAGATAGAGCGGAAGAAAGCCCGTGGTAATTACTGGCTGGCACTGAAAATAGGACCGTAAGACCATAGATCTAAAGTATAAAATTATATGAATATGGAGTTCCAGCTCTCGGTTTGTATTGCAGCCAGAAAAGGCTCCACCCTTCGCGAGAATTTTCCGTTCTGTCTGTACTAACCCTTAATCACCACGCGTTAATTTGCTAGATGAATGTTTTCATTCTTAACCGTTGAATGCAGAATGTAAAGAAAGAGGCTTTTAAATTAAGTGTAAACAAATATTTTTGATACTGTAACGTTAGCATGTGATGTTATTGTGTACGTATTTCGTGTAAATTTATATTAGTTACTGTTGCTTTCGCGTAAATTAGATTTAGTGATTCGATGTTTAATGTATGAATGTGCAATCTTTAGAGTTGAAATGTTGTATATATTTTGTTTGTTATTTTGCCAATGTTGCCAGCTACGGTCACAGGTCATTTGCTAGGAGTAATGTAACTTACAATATTACGAGTCACTCAAGAAATGATGTATAGTATTTCAATACAAGTCTTAGCGTATAACTCCATTCAGTAAATCATGTTTGTCTCACTGCCTTAATAATCTAAAGATTTATCTATTTACATTGTATAAATATAAAACGTGTTGAAAAGTAGTTCAGTAGGAAAAAAGAAACATATCTATTTTCGCTTTGAAGAGAAAGCTCCTATAGAAAAGTTTTACTCGTACTATATATAGACAGTGTATACGTCACGTACGGTGCACGAATATTGATCATACTTTATTTTCCTACATTCACAGCTTGATGTGTTTACAAGTATTTTTATGGAAGTTTTTAAATATTATATTGTAATGTCAGAATCAGTTAACTGAAGAATGGCTGTAACGTGCGAATGGCGTGCGATTAAATAAGTTTTACGAACAATATTGCAGTTTATTTTATACAACACATTCTTCCTATTTATACCCAAATCCATATTTGCACAACCTAGAGGGCTGACGTTTTTTCTACACTTAGAAACACCTCGCCGAAACGAACATGTCGGTTACATGTGGGGAAACAAAGCGTTCATCCCTACGAATTGGATAGAGAATGTGTTTTGTATGTAGGGCCATCGAATAGAAACTAACGTTACCAAAAAACGAAAAACGTCGCATTGAGTACGCAAGACGTAGGTTACAAATATGATGGAATCAATATCTATACTAATATTATAAAGCTGAACTTTGTTTGTTTGTTTATTTGATTGAACGCGCTAATCTCAGGATTTACTGGTCCGAATTGAAAAATTCTTTTTGTGTTGGGTAGTAGCCCATTTATCGAGGAAGGCTATAGGCTATATAACATCACGCTGCAACTAAGAGGAGCGGGAGCAATAATGAAAAATGTTGCAAAAACGGGGAAAAACGCACGGGTAGGCGATTTGACGCGACGGGAAGGGTCGGGGGAGCAAGAAATTTAACGCGGACGAGGTCGCGGGCAGAAGCTAGTAACAAATATAGAGATCACAAAGGTCTTATTTGCTAAAGTCAGTGCTCCTGTGATTGTCTGCACCCTGTAAGGTGCAGCACAGACGACAGACTATCCGTGACGCACTTTTTAGTCTGTGAAAATAGAACCTATGCAAATTATATGCAGTAACGCACACGACGCGCAAAAAGTCCGGCGCACAAAAAATCCGTGTAATTCGGCCAGACCGCACCGCGCCGGACCGCTGCGCCGCTCAGCACAAAAAGTGTGTGAAAAAAATTGAACGTTTGCTTCAACGCGCGCGCGCGCTAACGCAGACGGCGCACACTTTAGTCGGCAATCTGCATTTGCTAGGGGTGGACGAGAAAATCTTTGTTCATAATGTTTTGGTTTAAATAATAAGTACCTCAGAAACCTATTTGTCATTTGAATAATAAAAAAAATAGTTTAAATAATATAATTATGATTATAGAAATATATATTATATTTTATTTACTTGAGTATCACAGACAGCCTTTCTTCTGGACCAATGCACCCCCTCATTGTTGTTTCTGAATGAGTCAAAGCAGGTCTTAAAATAATTAGCAACTCATCAAATGTAGTAACAGACATTTTATAAAATTTGAAAAAATATTCCGGATGTTGTTTCAGAATTTAATGTTTAGTATGAAACTGTCCCTTCAATAATCTTTCCGAAAGTATAGGATGTACCCAAAAATCTCTATTTCTTCTTCTTTTTCTGTACTTCATGTACAAAATAATACTTCACGATCTCTGCACGATTTCCATAGCGTCTACGTCCCTACAGCTCTGCCGACAGAATGATCGAAGACGTGCGTCGTGTGCGTTGAGTCTGTGAAAAATCCGCGACCGACTTTTTGCGCGCCATGCTGACTTTTTGTGCGCCGCAGACTCGATCGCACAAAAAGTGTGCCGTCTGCGCTGCACCTAAACCTAAGTTTTTCAAATGTGGCCTGACAGTTTTGCCGTAAGTACCTACTATAATTTGACCGCGCCTTACGTACGTGCGGCTAAACGGAGGAGACAGCCCTCCGCAACCCACCTCGCCACGCATTCCTAAGGCGCGATATTGGTATAACTTTAGGTAAGTCTCACGTGCCTAGGCCGTGGGTGTAGTGCAGGAATGGTAAACCTACAGTGTGCTGTTTTCCAATTAAATATTGAACGTGCCAACAAACTGGACTTAGTGGCTACTGGAAAAAACAATATACGTTCACAATAACACTCATTATTTGCTACCATAAACTTCCATAATAAATTATCTTTGTTATGAAACCTATACTGTAAGAACATTTACAGTTTCAGTGGGACTCCTGCTGTTGTAAACTAGATAGGCTTAGGTACCTCAATTCTTGAAATGATGCAGTGCTGATCTGTTCCTGTCACCAATGGCACCCGTGCCAGTGTGTCGCCATCCCTGGCCTATTAAATTGCTTATACGGCTGTGGATCATGACGTCTCGGTTTTGAATACCGGGTGAAGCCAGATGCATGGAGCTAATCTGTCAAGAACGTCTCAAAAGCTCATAGGGCTAGTATTCACAAGCGCGACCGCTGCAGTGCAGAAGGTCCTAGATTCGATTCCCCGCCCAACATAGTTGCTCATAGGTGTTTTGATAGCAAGCGCTTCCGCTGCTACAAAAGGGTCGTGGGTTGGATCCCCAGGCTAACCCATTCAATGCGACGCACGTATTATTTTTTCATAATCGGATTCGGACCACGTCAATCGGCGTAAATGTAGTTATTTTATATTTTACCCAAATTTGAAGTTATTAATAAAGTATAGACCAATGTGCTTGAAATTTGTAAGTGAAATGCCTGGTACAAGGAGTTTTTGGATATTTTTTTTTTCAGTTTTAGAAAAGTTGAGTTTTCTTACTCTGATGCGGAAAACGCCAATCGGCGTATTCCAGGGATTAACTGGCCAAATAATATATTTCGTTTATCTTTTTTGTCAATATTTTCAGTGATAATCTGGCAATTAGGTACCACATGCTTCCTGATATTTTAATTCTTTTTTAATCTCTTTATCTGAGCTTTCACATTTCGAATTCGAAATGAATAAATTGAAATTCATAACGAAGTGCTGAAAACGCCGATTGGCGTTTTATTTTTTATTCAACAAGTGCAGCTCACGCAGATCGGCGTTTACGTTAAAAACTATGCCGCATCTGGGTAGCGAGAAAAAAATTCGTCGCCGCATTGAATGGGCTAGCCTAGTCAGTAGCTCCACGTAGGTATGAGATCATCGCGCTCGTTTATATAAATACGGCATACATGCGCGATCAATCAAGTCGTGTTTATGTACATTCAGCATCAAAAATATCGGGACGCACAGCCTGTTCAAAATTATCTTAACAACTGAGAAAATTTAACTTTTATCTCAAAGTTCTTGTCAGAATAACAGTTGTCGTGTATTGTCTTCATTCTAAAACATTGCTTGACATTGAGTTAATATTTAGTTTTCACATTTCTTTTTGCATTTTTTCTTTCATGTTTACGGTAAATCGATTCCGATCAGTTATAGGTCTACAGATTGCAAGCGCAAGGGCCGACTTGTGTATGAACATGCACGAATATTGTGACTGCCTTAAAAATGAAATAAAACAAGAAATTACACTAAATTGTATTTATTCGTAAATAAAAATTAAAGCTACAAATATTTAAAAGATGATTCGAAGTGGAATGCAAACGCTCCAATAAACATTTTAATAAATTAAATAAAAATACTTCCAATTATTATTTTGTTAAACTATCAACAAGCAACATCTGTTATAATTTGACAAAAACAGTGACACGGATTAGGTCACCAAACATACAATATTTTTTTCCGTTTTTTAAACATTCCTTGTCACTGGGAAACAGGCTAGCACTGAGTGAGATAATTATATTAAAAATTTCCAGTAGTTAACTACTAGAATAGCAACCATCTTTAAAGATATCAAAACCAACTTTCTTTCAATATCAAGTCAGATTAATTAATTGTTGATCAAATTGACTACCAATTTAAATTATCCGTATTTTCAAATGACAAGTGTCATTTAAAAATACGGATTCAAAAATACGAATCAAGTTATTATGCAAAGGCTACACGACATATTGACGTAGTGTGTCAATTTTATAAGCAATTAATATTCTGACCGTGAAAATATTTTTGCATAAATATCCTCTGGTGAAACAATTTGTTATAAATCAACCACTAAGGCAGGATCGTGTGCTAACATTTAATGCACTGTGTCATTCTTATTCTAGTTATAAGCACAACAAGCAATTGTGAGGAAAAATATCTGTACTATTTGCACCTCCTTAGGGAGGAGTGGCGTGATATTTTGGTGAAATCACTCGTATACTTCGGGGGTTCTCGTCATTTATAAATAATCTGTATTACTTTAGGCCATAATTTGAGGCATTTTTTCTAGTTTATATTCGAGTTTGAAGTTCTGAGATTCTCATTCACTGTTATTACAAAAAATTAAGTATTGTAAGTTTTTGAATTTATTTCAATATTACTTTTCTTTAACCAATTAATCATTTATACTTATTCTATTCAACAAATTAGCCGTCTAGTACTTATTTGAGCTTAAAATTAAAAAAGAGTCTTAAATCTTAAAACATTATGCACTATACTTTTAGGTCCGTCGACCGAATACATATTAAAACATTCAACTGCAAAAAACACGTAAAGGTGCAAACTATCTCACAAGCGCACAAGGACAACATGAGTACACATAAAATATCTTATTCTAGCTGCACACGACACAGAAACTTAGATTTTGTATTTAAAACCAAATGGAGTGCCAAAGATCAAATAAAGGTCGGCAGAAATAATAAGCTGCCGAGACAGATGTCTAACTTCTCCCAATCAATAGCTGGGCAATTAAAACCACAGTATGTGCAGGCAATACCTCAAAGGCAATTCCGTCAAACGCGGAATTTACGACCAAAATATGCTCTTTAGCCCTCCATCTGCTTATTTCCATAATCTTCTCTTTAAACAGGTCCCAGAAGAGCCACCAATGCGCGCTTGTAGTCTCCGGAAGTCTCGCCCTGCTGACGTGTCGCAAAACCAAGATGGCGTTACCAAGTAGTTCCGAAGGTCGTCAATAGATGGCGTTGTGTTCAACGGGGGGTGTGTCGTGGAGCGCATGCGGCGTGCGGAAAGAGAAAACGCGACATGATTAGTATTTTTGTGACGTTTTTAGACCCGTAACAAAGAGTAAATTATAAGTAGTTTTTTTTTAAATGTTGTAACGGGTCTAGGAAATTGTGGGTTATTTACTTATTTAGACATAAATAGGATGATTTAGGTACTAAATAAATATAGCAATTACATCAATATGAATTCAAATATCTAAACGCTATCGCCCATTTCTGAAAGGCTATAGAAAAAAAGAGGTTAACAGACTATCAAACTTAACTACTGTCTTTGTCATTTTCAATCCAACAACAGCTGACGTAAGTTTGACAACGTGTTAAAATGTTTGCGTAAGTCAGCCTTTCAGAAATTGGGAGTATAAATCTTTTACTTTCTAAATATGATGCTTTTAGCTAGAACAGCCATAAAGCAAGTAAAAAAACAGTCATAAAACAAATAGTTCTCACCTCCTTTCCATATTCACGATGGCAGAGAGTTACAGAAAATGTGAAAAATATTAAACCACATTACATACAACATAAAAGTAATGTCTCAGTTCATAAAAGTAACAATGAAAGCATAGATAGATATACAACAGTTTTCAGAAAAAATGGGACCAAACTCTCTTTTAGAATTTTCTTAGACAAAGGATAATTTCATGCTCAGATTTTCGAATAGATAAGTTAAAAAGCATTACTGTCATGCTTATAATGTGCTTTAATAATAGTGTGTATGTTTTGCATTCAGATAAGAAATTGCAGCCATTCCTAGAGTCTATACTCTCATTTTTTTTTATTTGCTCGACCAAAAAGACAGCTGTTACCATGGCTTAGCTGTCATGTTGACAAAAAAGGTCGTGATTGGACTGATTTTAGATTTATTTTGCTAGACTAAAATCAGTTGACTTTCTTTGAAATTGGTAGCTTGGACTTGGACTGCTTGGCTTGGACCATTGGCTTTTTGCTTTTTCATCTGAATCGCATAAAACGCTAAATTAAAGGTAATAATGTGCTACCCCACCACCACTATAAGCATTATTATAACTAATCTATCGAGGAAGTATACCTATATGTAGTCGTCAAGTCGATTTGTCCGATATTACAATAAGCTCTTTAAACTCAGAAGTGAATTTAAATTGTTAACACATTTCCTGCGGGACTCGTAGCAAAGTATAGATAGCAATACAAAACGTGCTTTCTACGGCGTATGTGAGTGAAGTGCGGAGTTCAAGCATCTGACCATTAACTAAAGGGGGTAGTGATTGACTCGATCGATATTAGAAATTAATAGGCAGTGGTACTTGTAATTATTGACGCTAATTTGAAAGAAAATAGTTCGCCAATTTTTAAGGGAAATTTAAAATATTAAAAGATCATTTTCAGCAGTAATTTCAAAGAGCTTACAAGTGGAGTCTACAGGTGCTAAAAACAATTTTCAATTAATATTTTACTCCACAGGAGTTGGGTAAAGTGTATTTTAATGTTCTCTAGTAGATACAACGCCACCAAGCGACGAGCGCCAATAACTTCACTTTTTTCGTGACATTGTTCTACAATATTATTTATGATCTAAAATTATCAAAACGACATTTGGCGCTTCCAAATCAGCAAAAGTGAACGATAGTGAGAATATAAGGTTATAAAAAAGATGAAAGTCCACCACCACCCCCACCATTCAATCCAACATACCGATAGATCACTCTGCAGCGTCTTATCATACAATCTCTCGTACTCCGCCTTGATGCTGCCTAGGTCCATCTCGGAGCGGCCCACAACGATCCTGACCAGGGTCTGGTCTTCCGTGCCAGCGCCCTGCATGGCGTTGCGGAGCCTTGCCGCGAACCAGGCGGGGGCATTCTCCACACATTCCACTGGAATTGAAGGTTCAAAGATATAATACGTACCCTAATCTCGCTCTCCAACGTTTTATCGTAAAGTCTTTCGTATTCTGCCTTGATGGCTCCCAGGTCGATCTCGGAGCGGCTGACGATGATTCTGATGAGCGTGCGGTCGTCAGTGCCCATGCCTCGCATCGCTTTCCGGAGGCGGGTCGCGAACCATGCCGCTGCGCTTTCCACGCATTCCACTGAAAATATTTTTGTGGCAAGAAATGGCGTTATTTTGTGTAAAGGGATGCGTTATTTGGCCACACAGTTTATTAAGCCTTCTTTTCTATTATGTAAGGTGTATGATCTATACATATCATACAGGCAGACTATGAATTTATAGAAACCCTTACAGGAGTGAAAGATACTCATGAAAATGAATAACTTGTACAGAAACACGGAACTCAAAATGCAAATTGCATTAATACATTAAGGACGCACCGAGCTTCTGGACTAGCAAAACCTATACGCTACAGTAAACATCGTTTTCCGTGGAGCATTTACGTGGTACTAAAAGGGTTAATTTAATTCAATCGAGGAAATTACTAAGCAATCGTGTTTCTAAAGAGTACGATTTATAGAGTGAATCGTTAAATAAGTTGTTTAATTAAAGGTAAAGTAATAACGGTAACAACGCAGCAAAGGATCAAACAAACACAATTATTTCGCAAGTCCCTGGGCGCGCTCTCAAGTATTGAATGTTTGTATGAAGCAAGGTACCACCGTACAGCATATCGATACCGGAAATTTCAATTGTCGTAAAGGACATTTTGCCGAAAATGAGTTATATATATATTTGGAATCAGCGTCGCAAGCTCTATCGATTGGTATATTTAAAAAAAATCTATCTTAAAAAAAGCCCCTTACGACGTGGCTTTCCAACAGCTCTAGCACGATTTTTTTTACTATTTGGGATGTATCGCAAAAATAATTTTCAATAGGGGAGCGTAAAGTCATGTTTTAATTATTTAAGAGGTCGTAATCCTCATTTTTGCATTAAACTTTTTATACGACGTTATAAACAATAATTATTATTACAAATCAAAAGGTTGTAAACATGTTATTTGATCATCGAAACCCTTACGACCAAATCTATGCTATGTTTTAACTTACGTAATTAGGGCGTAAAGGACGTTTGTTTTATTTATTGCCCTTTACAACCTTAATTTTAACAAAAACACAATTAAAGTTTTCGTTTCGTTCTTATTATCGACGGCGTACAGAGGTCTGACGAGCACAATTCACAAAGAAACTCACAGTCAGAAAAAAAAATCTATGTGTCTGGTATACATACCTTTATAAAAGGTTAGTTACTCCACGTAATAGTAACTCCAGTTTTTTTTTTTTTTTTGTATGTGAGAAAACAATGTTAATTTATTTGAAACTGAATAAAACTGAAAGGCTGGTGCTCACACGAGGTATTGTACCATACACGGCGATCAAGGTGACATCAAATTCATATACCTTTCCGTGCCATTTCGCGCGTACCAATTTTTTCAATTTTCGATAGGTGATTTTTCAAATCTTTGACATGGTCAAACGAAGTTGACCATCGATTTACTTGTACTATTGTTAGTTAATAGCCAACTAATGACATTTTTGATGAGAATAATTAAATACGTTGTTGATCAAATACTCTTTTTTTACAAAATTTCATAATCAGTCATAATCACGGTGATTAATAAGTGACTGAAAACTGATGTTACTAAGTACCATGTTAATCACCGTGACTATGGCTGAGTTATAATGTCACGCCCTTCCGCTCCGCCCAGAGTGGGAGACGTCATTTGATGATTACCCAAACACAATAAAGACCTGTAACTTATTCATTTCCGCAGGAGTTCTTCCAATAATGGCTTCCCATAATAGAAGGCTGCAGGTCTTCAATCCCGTTTCCAATTGTAGCCTGTTCTTCAACTATGTTCAACTTGTTTTCGTTTGAAAACTTAAAATATATTGGTCAGCAGAACATTGTGGAAGATGGTTCTGGATTCTCCCATATCACTTCTTCGCCACAAACTAAGCGCAGAGGCACAAACGAACACATAAAAATGTTAGAATCGTCATCCTCTGCCATAGTTTGCTTATACAAACTTTGCCATATGCACCGTGAAAACCCCATTTGGATATAAGTATAAATTCTTTGCCATCCAGATTCTACACGTAGGAATTTTCTAAGTCTAGCCACAGTTTTGTTCAAAATAGCTTGGAGTTTTACTTTAACCCCTCTTCCGTGACTTCTGTGGCATCTTTTGGCGGATAGCAGTTCTTCATCGGTTTAAGGATAGCTGTGTAAGAAGGATACAATGGTATTCCTTCTTCTTTTGCACAAGATCTTAATGTTATATACTGCCACTTCGAAAGCTTCAATGAAGTCAAAATACCTAAAGCTTTATCAGCAGAATATATGGGCATAGTTTTCTATACCTTTAACAATTCCTTCATATTTGTAGCTTCTTCGGGATGCTCCGAGACTAGTTTAATGATATCTGCTACTTTCTTATTTGTGCTTTTAAACCAGTTGCAAGACTTTCATTGCTGTACGTTAGGAGCTCTTCCACTCTTTTTTAGCGAGCTTAGCTTCACAAATGGTTTTCTGGGACTCACAACTGATGTTGATATTCCAACACTGTACGTTTCCGGACCACAGGATGTTAATAATAATATCTTAGGACAACCAACACAACGTTATCTGATCCCAAACTAGGCAGAGCCTGTACTATGGTAACCAGACAACTGATAAACATACTTATATATTTCTAAATACATACATATTGTAGATAAATTACACCCAGGTACAGAACAAATGATTGTGCTCATCACACAAACATTTGTCCTGGGTGGGAATCGCACCCACGACCTCAGTCTTAGCAGTCAGGGTCACTAACCAATAGACTAACAGGCCAGTCAATGTCATGTTGATGTACCCTCATTTATAGCGATGTCAGAACTGGAACATGGGTGCTGTTCTACTAACACTACAGATGGGGTTATCTCTTCCCTCACGCCCTCAGGCCATTTCATGTCCTCTTGCAGCCATGTCTCATACTTTTTTTATGAATGTACGTCTCGTGCGATTACACGAGATCCATTTGTTCCTCAACAAGCACATATAAGTCTGACAGAATTGTTTCAATTCGTTCTTTCATTTTCTGACAAATCAACTATATTCGCAAAAACTTCAAATAATATTTGAGGTTGTTAAAAACAACTGGTGTTTGCCAAAAACAGGAAATTTCCAAATTGGTAACAAAATCTTCCATCACAACACAATTATAAATAAAACGAACGTAATAGCGCAAAACATTTTTTTTTAATGTTGATTTCCTATTAGAATAATATTTTTTTACTTTTTTTACTAAATATTTGAATAATGAATAAAAAATAATAAAAAAATACTTTTATTTCACTTGGTTTTACTACCTATTGTAGGTATTTCTATTTAGAACTTTAGGATTTTTGTTCCTTTTACCCCCTTAGCCTCTGGTTTAAATGACTTGTACTATCCCTTGATGATCATGATTAGTCCTTTACGACACATCTGACTTTATCATAACCAATTTTTCGTGGCTGTAAAGTACTTCAGTTAAATTTTTTTGGGCTGTAAACGACTCTCATTTTCGTCAATAATTATGTTTGGTTTATTTTGTTCATTTTAATGGATAGAACTCGAAAAAATAGTGAGGGTTTATTTTGACATCATGAATATAGTACTTTATTTGAAAAAGATATTAGAAAAAAACAAATACTTTTTTCGTTTTTTGGCTCTACTGAAAACTCGTGTTTTGTCCTTTACGACAATTGAAATTTCCGGTATCGATATCATTTCAGCCAAACCTCAAAGTAAGCTTGTACACTATGATGATGTGGCTCGTTTATCAGTAGTGCAGTGCACAGTGCATTCAACCCGCTATAAATGGGTGACAAGTATACTAATTAATTTCTACCGTGTTGAATGTCCTCTCTATATTAGCGAGAACCCGTTATGTCAGTAGGCGTCACAGAAACAATTATCAGTCCGATATAGTGTCTTTAAAGTTCATTAGAACGTTTTCTATAATTTTGTATATTTATTAAACTTCGAAGCACAAAAACAAACTAAATTGTGTATTCGATCTATAGGCCTAGTTGCCTGAAAATAGATACTTGATTGATTAAAACTTTGCAAAAGCTAATGCTTATTCAGTCTTCATCAGACATTTCATTTTCAAATAATTAATCTGTCCATTGTTCCATGTGATTCCGGACGTAAAGAACAGCACCAGCCCATTTCTTCCCACGGGTGTCGTAAAAGGCGACTAAGGGACTTACTAGACAATGGGCAGTAGCATTCTCTATGCATTTTACCACCATATTACGATCGCCAACCCGCCTGCCAAGCGCGGCGATAATGGCAAAGCCCCCCCAAATTGGGGGAGATCTATGTCCAGTAGTGGACATCGTACGGCTTAAATGATGATGGTGAATTTGTCCATTTAAAACACAAAAATAATGGTGATTCTAATGCAGATTTAGCCTTTAACCAAAGTTTAAAATTTTTAACCATCTTTCTTACAACGACCTAACCAATGTCAAAGCTCCTAATTTATGTACAATATCATTAATAGCCTGCTTCCGCAGACGACGTGTGACGTCACCGGCGCGGCGCGGATGTAATGAGAAACACAATTGACTCAATTACTAGCGTCTGACCAGTAAGTCGCGATATTGGCACGCGCACGCATAGTTTATTAATACGCTGATCAGAATGTAGAGGAAAGATCGAAGATTTTACAAGCATGCAGTAGGATTTTTTTTATTTCTATTGCTTTATTTTGTGAAGTTTTTATTTATCTTGCATTCATCATACAGCGAAAGACGTCCACTGCTAGACATAGGCATCCCCCAAGCACCGCCAATTTAACCGGTACATTTTTTGGGGGGATCTAAACAACTATGAAAATTAAATATTAACTCAATGACGCAAGGAATGTTTCAAAATGAAGACAGTACACGACAACTGTCATTCTGAAAAGAACTTTATCCCATTGAGGTACAGTTTAATCTTAGTTCATCATCATCTGCCTAGCATTTTCCCAACTATTTCGGGGTCGGCTTCCTGTCTAACCAGATGCAGCTGAATACAGTATTTTACATGGAGTAACTGCCTATCTGACCTCCACAACCCAGTTACTGGGTAATACGATTTTTTATTTAACTTTCTTAGTTATTGAGATCATTTTTAACTGTTCGTCACGAAAAATATCAAAAAGTCGATATATATGGAGTTTGTTACCGACCGATAGCCGACAGCGCGTCCTTGAGCTCTCCGTCGATCTCTGCCTTGATGGCCTGCTCGATGGTGCGCCCCGAGATGTTCTTATACTCCTCGAAGATCTGACGCAGCTGGGCGAAGCTCTCGTGGGCCAGGATCTGAAAGACATGGTGTCATTTTAAATACGGCTTAGTGAAATAGACAAGTAGTGCATAACATTACGCCTGTATTCTTCGCAGGGTTGGCAATAATACTACACCCTTATTTCGCCAGTTATGTTTAAGTGCCATGTAATATGGGACAAACCTAATGCCTCCAACCGGGCACAAATCCAGACTCCGGATTATTATCGTGAAATCCCAGGTGAAAGAATCTAATAACACTGCTCGTCCTGGTAATGAACCCTAGAGCCCGGACCTCATGCTCAGCGGTAGTGCTTGGAACCAGTAGACCAAAAAGGCAGCAAAAAACGACGAAGTAAGCAAATAGTATAAAGACTTTTGGGATTACATCATACCATCACTAGGGTAACTTTTATAGAATTTATAAAACTTGATTTACAAAAGTGAAGTTATATATATGTCGTATGGCAGCTGTAGCCCAGTGGTATCAGCCGCGACATATAGGTTGTAGGTCGTGGGTTCGAACCCAGGCAGGCGCTTCACTTTGTGTAAATACTTCCATCACCACTGCTCTCTCATGTCCTAGAAACAAAAATTCGAAGACATGACTGTGACATCTGCCAACCCGCACGGGGCCGCATGGTAGATTATGGCCCACTCCCTCTGTTCCACAGGAGGCCTGTACCCCAGCAGTGGGAACAATTTAGACTGATCTGATTATGTATCTATGTATGTATACGTTGTATTGTCGCCGAGTAACTTGGCATGTTACGCGGGGTCTCTGGAGATGTTATTTTATCTTTACACATACTTTTAACAGTCCTTTTCAAATGTTGCGAGAAACAATACCGTGCAACTTCTTCTAAACTTTCTTACCAAACATTGTGACTTTCCTATACGACATCCCCTCACAAGATTCCATGGTTTCTACTCACCCTGTTGAACACCTCCTCGTCGGTGCCCCACTTGGCCTCTCCGGCGTCGAACAGCGCCTGCGCGTCCTCGCGCGCCTTCTCCGGGTCCACACCCACCTCCTCGTCGCGCGCGCCCTGTCGCACAGACTGAGTTTACACGTAGCCAATGTTCTTGGCATACCTTGGGTGTGGTGATCAGTTATTGTGTTTGTGAGTGTGGCTGTCAGAAGTACGAAAATGTACGGTTTCGACGTGTAATATGTGAAAGATTTTGAGTGAAAAGATACCTAAAACTATTTATACATATTGATTGCGGTAAAATTCCAAAATATGTACAAAAATAAAATCTTTTTTTTTTACAAATAATAAAATTCTCAAATGCTGGAACGCTATTCGCATTCTTTAATAAATGCCAGACTGTATAACAGACACTACACTCATAAATATTAATTAATCTACACGCCGCGCCGCAGAAAGGTATAAGGCTAAGTTCAGATGAACGCGCGGCGACGCGCGGCTGGCTCGGCGCGCGGTTTAAGATTGTAACAAATCAAAATTGTTGTGTACATGACCGCGCGTCACCGCGCGTGCCCGCGCGCACCGCCAATACCGCCATGCACCGCGCGCAAGATGTTGACCCGCGCGCCACCGCGCGGTGACGCGCGGCTTAAGATCTACACTCCTGTTCAGTTGACCCGCGCGGTTTGAGGCGGACGAACGCAAGGAGCGACGAAAAAAATGGAGGACGACATATCAATGGATTTACTAACGCATTTACTTAGACAAAATTGAAAAAAGGGATGCGATTTGGAATCTTAATAATCATACAAAAAGTCAAAGGATGCAATCGACATCCTAAAATAGTTGACAAACCGATCTTCGTATAGTCTTGGTGTGGGATATAAAGTCACAAACAGACTTAAAGAAAGTCTTTGACTTAAAATAGGGTGCACCCAGTCAGTGGCGTAGCGTGCCTTGGCGGGGCCCCGTATAAAAAATTGTTTGGGGGCCCTTATGAAGGGTAACGATTTCTCACAAAAGAAAAAAAAATGTTTACATAAAATTAAAAGAAATATTTATTCATCATAATTTTTTTCGGCAAACTGAATTATTAAATCATTTGTAGCTGTTTATTGTTTTGCCTTGTGTCGCTAGGTTCTTCGGATTAAGCTACACTTCTCAAGGTCAGCCTTTAGATGGGTGTTTTCTTTTTTGATGTGAAACATCTATACCTACATTTTGGCGTAGCGAGAATCGCCGTGGCGACGCATCGCCACGCCATATTATGTTTGTTACCTCAGGGGGTCTAAAAAGGCCACATTAAGCATTTCTGCTAAAACTAATTCATATTGTGAATTCCCAGCAATACCTTAGCAATTCCTCTAACTTTCGTAAAATGGTGACAAATATTAGCGATATCTTATTCAATTCAATTCATATCCGAATCACATTTGGTGTAAATGTTGCAGCATGAAAAAAATAAAGACCGTAATTTTACCGGTAAATATTTCTTTGAAGATTTAATAAATACAAGTGATTATTTCTAACTGTTGAAATGTTATTTAATTACAGTATGCATAAAAAATATAAAAATGTCACAAATAAGCCCTAAAGGGAAACTAGAAACAACAAAAACTTTATAAGCTGGCAACGAATACATAAAAGTTTTCCCTTCAGATATGTCATAATTAGTCTGTGGTCTTAATAATCTGTGGTTATTTGGCTGTATGGGCTCAGCTCCCTTTGCCTGTCCCAAAGAGGGACGAAAAGAACCAAAAAAAAAAAAAAATCTGTGGTTATGTCAACATTCAACAATGAACATCAACAAAATTAAATTTAATTATTTCATGCAAATTGGGTAATTTTTAATACAGAGTAAGTAAATACTTGTTTATCTTATATCAATATTTAATTGTATCACTGTTCAAAGGTATTTAATTGGACGTAATAATTTATAGGCATGGAATGAAAATTCTGCTCGTCTTTCTGCATTCATAGTGGAAGTTCTGTCGTTGTTAAACTCTTCGTCAAGATCACTGCAGCGTCTACTTCTGACCAGACTCGTGTGCCAGCACCAAGCTCTACCCCTGCCGTTGCTACAACAGCGGCTTTGACTCTTCGAACTCGGCAATCAAGATACCTCAGTGAGTGGAGTTTTATAACCCTACAGCTATTTTTATTGAGACTAAGACTTATGATGACGATTGAAAATGATTATGATGTTATTTACATATATAACGTTTTTATGTGCCCTCTGGCTCGACATAAAATTGAGTACCTACTATCGTTAACATTCATGAAATATATAACGAAATACAAAGAGGAAAATAAACTAAATTTTACCATTTAACTAAACACTAACTAAACACAAAGAGCTATTGGGCTCCAAGTCTACTATTGTTGTCAACCTGTCATCACTTTTGGTCTTAGGTTGTCTTAAACAATAATATTATTATTTTCAATTTCATTTTATTTCACAGGTATGTTAATTATTGACTGATGATTTGACTTTCTTAAAAACCACACATTTTCTTTTTTAGCCTGGTGAAGTTGTTCCAAGCAGTCATCGTTTGCCTCTCCGCAGCTCCGTGACTACCATCAACACATAAAATGTTCATAGAAAAATAAACTGATGTACTATAGTGTTTATGTTAGTTTCATTATTTGATTATTGCTAGATTTTTATACAGTACATGAGAATTGTAAATTTATTAAAATATTTTAACTTTGTGTATTGTTTTATTCAAATAATAGGTATAAAGGTAAAATGTATGTCCTATTTTATAGGTACACACTACCTAATGAAATTGGAGTGAAAGTAAAGTATAATATAAGGCCTATGCCCCACATAGGTTGTAGATTTTTATAAGGGTTCCGTAACCAAAGAGTAACCAGGACGGGACCCTATAACTAAGCCTCTGCTGTCCATTTTTCCGTCCATCTGTCTGTCTGTGAGCGGGCTGTATGATGGAAAATAAATATACCATTTCCTCTGGAAATGTTTATTACTTACTGAGTGCAAATTACAAAAATAAGCTTGGTGTGAATAGTGTGTACTTTAAATAAGTCTTTTTTTCAACTGGGCACTGAAGTGTTACGAGTTAAATGATAAATGATTTTATTTCTGTTAGTAACACAACATAACATAACATCACGCCTTGTTTCCCCGAAGGGTTAGGCAGAGGTGAACCTATAGTACACTCACATTTCGCCGCTTATGTCTGTTAGTAGGTTTGGTATATTTTTTTAAACTAGATGAGTTCGGCGTTTCCTAAGTGACTACTCTGAGAAGAAAGTTACTGGTACCTACAGCTATCACACTGTTTTATGCACTACCTTGGTGTTTCATATAGTGTACGCCCTTGGTATGATCCAGATGCTTTAGTACTAAGTGGATCTACTCAGTGCCTGTGAAATATGATTAAGTAAATGATTGTAGTAATTTGTAACATTCACAAGAGTAGATGGTAGTGTCCATTTAGAATTGCTTCATTAAAACTGACTAGGTACTTCATTACTATTCTTGAAGGTAGGTTGTATGTTTATTTCATGTAAGTTGGATCATTTTTAATACAGAGTAAGTAAATACTTGTTCATCTTAAATCAGTATTTAATCGTTAATCGTTGTATATAGGTATATGTTGTGTTGTGTAGGTATATGGTGTGCGCCCATATTAGCCTGTTGAGTGATCCAGATGCTTAAGTAATAATTGGATCTACTCAGTGCCTAAAATATGAAAAGAAGATTGTAATAATTTGTAACATTCACAACACTAGATGGTAGTTATCATCATCATCTCAGCCGCAAGACGTCCACTGCTGGACATAGGCCTCCCCCTATTTGGAGGGCTTTGCCATAATCGCCACGCTTGGCAAGCGGGTTGGCGATCGCAGTATGATGGTAAAATGCATAGAGAACGCTGCTGCCCATTCTCTAGTAAATCCCTTAGTCGCCTTTTACGACCCCCACGGGAAGAAATGGGGTGATGCTATTCTTTATTTCCGGCACCACACGGGACAGACTAGATGGTAGTGTCTATTTGGAACTACCTTAAAACTGACTACTTCATTACTATTCTTGAAGGTATGTAGTACTCATGCCAGCGCGGCAGTACATATCTACGGCTCCAGCTCATGGACCTTATCACGACGTATATTTAGCCTATATAACTGAAAAAACCTGGAGGTCCCACATTTGAAACGCTATGTCCATTTTTCGAAGTGCCACAATTCATTGGTGACTTATAATGGACTACATATCACGAGCGTGCTCAAAAAATTTTTCTTAAGGCCTAAATTTGCCATTATTACGATATTTTTTCAAAAAATCCCAAATATGATTTGTAAAATGTTCCTCTTGACTAACTTCTTATGATTCTGCTATTTGACATTAAACTTCAATAGAGCAATTCATATTATGTGTACCATTTTACGAATCTCCATACAAAACTGTGAAATAGATGAATTGTGTTTAATGAATTCTACGCAGAAAATATTATGAATTGTCAGTTTGTGACCATTTTACGGATTACAATATGATTCATAATATTTTCCTATTATGATTCTACCAAAGTGGCCTTTTTAGACCCCCAGAACTTTCAACTGGGTGAACCGATTTTGATGATCCTTTTTTTCATTTGAAAGCTGGTGCTTCAGACTAGGGTGGTACAGAGTAGTCCGAACTTTGATAATTAACATATAAATTATATGTTATTTTTGATTATACCATATTTATTTCCTTTCGTTAAGTATGCTTTATATATATTATCTTTACAAATAATTGCGATGTTTCACATCTACCAGGCGTCCCGCAACGGCTCACTTCTTCTTTTTACATCCATAATTTTTATTAGAAATTATTTATAACTAACCAGATCTACTTAAAAAAAAAAAACGATTAATGTTCAATTGCTAAACCTCTCCATTTTTGCTAATAATCGAATTCATTACGCAAGGAGACCTCACTATTTAAGTCACGTGACTAACACGTAACCCTACCCAACTGTCACCCACCGATCAGAATTAAACTGCACATCGATATAACACTAAAAGATATTGAACCCGTGTTTAGTTTTAGTTTTCCGGAATCCACTTTTTAGGGGTAGAAACCACCCCCTAGGTTTATAAGGGTTGTAACGGTTTATGGGGATAAGTTATATTAGGGTTAAGGTAGGTTACCCTATCTGTTGCCGGGAGGACACGGCGCGGCATACGCTGGCAGGAGCCGCATCGTACCCTCGTCTCAGGAGTAGGCAGCAACCCGTCGCTGCCGGCTGTAGTCGAGTCGATGGTCGGTAGCGAAGAGTCCTGGGACGCGGTGGTATTCTTCTGCGAATCAGTTATGTCGCAGAAGGAGGCTGCGGAAAGGGAGCGGAAGATATCTTCCGCACACCCAGCCTGCAGCAGGCGCACCGGGCGTCGGTGGAGGGCGGATAACGCCTTCTTCCAGTCCCTCTAAATGGGTCCAGGGGCGACGGATCAGGGAACACCCGTCGCCCCCTATTCCTACGGACCCGAGATGGTGGCACGTAGTGTTCCACGCGCGCCTCTCTGTGATGTACGGGGGGGAGTTTAGTACCTCACTCCCCCCCTAACGTGAGGAGGCCCGCAAAGGCGGGCCGGCACCAGTCGGGGATTGCGGAAGACATATTGGTTCCCGTGGTCCCCGACGGAGGTGTGGGACGGAACACCAGGGTGGTTTTAGTCAGTAAGAATCTGACAGACCCCTCCGCCCACCCTAGGGCGGAGGACATCCATGAGGATTTCCACCTCGAGATAAAAAAATAAAAATGGTTAGCCTATCTGTGGTCAAGATCGTAATGTTCTGATTGAAAAGCAGTCGAATAAACTCACTCTACCCAGAGTTACGTGGGTTAGCCTACTTAGGGGTTATTAGGGGTGGTTTCTTCCCCTAAAAAGTGGATTCCGGAAAAATAAAAAAACACGGGTTCAATATTTTTTAGTGTTATATCGATGTGCAGTTTCATTCTGATCGGTGGGTGACAGTTGGGTAGGGTTACTTGAAGTGTCACTGTACCCATCCTAGGTCAAAAAGACTATAAACGGGGAAATCCCGCAGCCCGCGATAACCGATGTAGGGTGTTGCCAACTTTAGAACGCACGCTTTACGCGGGAAAAAAAAAATGCTTCTTGTGACTTTTGTCATTATTGATATAAAATAAAAATTGGGAAGTTTTTATAAATTTTTGCTTACGCACGTCGGGGGCCCCCGTGGCCTGGGGGCCCCGTATAATTGATTCGGCAGATACGGCGGTAGCTACGGCCCTGCACCCAGTATCGTCTTTGCTTTCGACGGCGACGTCGCAGTTTGCGGTATAAAACCCACAAGCAAATTGCCTCCTCCACGTCAATTCTCACTGAATGTTCACGCTCGACTGTCGCGCGCACGCCGCCGCCATCTGAACAGGTGAATCGCGCGTCGTCGCGCGTTCATCTGAACTTAGCCTAATGACCGCGAAACTTCATACCAATTCATTTCACACGTCTACAGACAGAACTAATATAGGGTGGTAGGTACATCGACGCACAATCGGTTTCAGTACATGATTCTGAACTTCCCTGCGTTGAAACTTTCATCATTTTTTTTATTCGGTTTTTTATTTTTTTCATTTTAACCGCGTGGGTATTTGCACTTTTCTATGTAACTCCTGTTTTTTTTTTTTACCGACGAAAAATTTCTACTCTCGGGGGTCTAGAATCATGTGCAGAGTTCCTGGTTTCAGTTGACGGGTCATCCTTGACACCCTTTATAATATTACGTATAATACCTAAATAACAATGTTTTTGCAATAGTTACTAAGTTTCGTTTTAAAATCTATACGTATAAGAAATAAGATTTTTCTGTAAAAGACAATAATTATAGTTAAAACCGCTTTTGATTAATTAATATGTATAATGTAAAATTGTTTCAGTCCTACCTATCATTATAAATTGTACTAAATTAACTTTCGCCTTGAAAAACACATGCAACCTCACCACAGAACGACACGCAAGTCATGTTTCCAACTAAAACTAGCACTTTGTATAACAATCAATAAATCAAACACATATACACAGTATCTATACAACAATAACTGATCGCAACACTCCAAGGTTACTACAATGTGAGCGAAAGCGAAGTCAAAAGGAAAATTAATGGTGCGTGCATACGACATTCGATAGATTATAATCTGTTCCAAAAACATCCGACGAAAAGGTAAACAAATTGATAAGAAAAGGTACCCCTGTTTGCGTCAATTTTTAGTGCGGCTTACAGGTTGAGTTTTTGATTTGATTATGTATTTGAATTCTTAAAGCTGAAATTCTAATTTCAAATCGTTTTTAAAATGTTTTTCATTTGACACATTTGACAATTGAGGCTTTAATTGAATTTTGTTCAAACAAAATAGTTGCTGGTAAAACATAAAGTTTAAACCTTCCAAATACAGATAAATGTGTTACTAATACTCTTTAGTGAGTGACTATAATTACGTAACAATTTAACAGACCAATTAATTAATTGAATTTGGTCAGGGTTCGTTTACAATTTTGACAAATGGTTCAACCGAGGACGAGCTCTTGGTAAAGTGTGTTTCAAAAACAGACTTTACCCAGGGCGAGCCCTCGGTCCTCTTCGACAATTTTAACAATGGTTTTGATTTGTTAAGAAGTGTTCACTTTCATAGATGAAAGGACATATAATCCATATAATTCTTTTGTAACAGTAGTAAGACGAAATTTTCTCTTGACTAGGTCTGGTCGCCTGAAGGTCACAGATAGAGCGTCTTTCGAAGATTTTATACTTTCTTAGGTTCCCACTAAATCGTATTATCAAGATATATTCACCTAACAACAAAGACTTGAAAGAAATCTCTTGTTCAATGGGTAACTTAGATTATAAAGCAACTGAAGAAATACTAATTCATCCAAAGATATTGTTTTTAATCTGTTGAGGAGCAGATAAATGAAAGCCTGAAAGCCACGCTTTTTTCCATTATTTTCTACGTTTTAGGTTGGTTTTCTATAAAAGGGTATTTTTGTTTTTTTTTTTAACTATTATTTATTTAACATTTTTCATTTCCTGCTGATCCTGGCCAGGATAATGGCACAAAATAAAATGATTGTATTGTCATCGGTCCTTGATAAGAGTGCAAGGTTTCAAATTATTCCGACGTTTTCAAGGGGGTGAAAACCACGTCCAAACATTCCGTTACATAGATACAAACCAAGCTGATAAAAGCGTGTTAAAAATGGCTTTAAATCTTACAAGTCAATTCTCAAACACTCGCTAAAATTAATGTCAATTTATGTAGCTCTTTCTTATTCGGGACTGAAATCGACATCAAGGTTAAAACTGCAGACACGTATATAAATGCTAAATAGCAAGCGGTAATTGGTTTTCAACATGAATAAAAAGCTCGGTTTTCGGCAATCAAAAAAAATAGTTTGTTGTCCCTAATAGTAAAGCGTTAAGTGCAAAAGATACCATCGCTAAAGCTTCATCTCAAAACATTCAATTCAACCATTAATTATGATGATGTTAGTATTAGTACCATTCCCAAAGTCTTACTTAAAGTTCGGTTTTTAAGCCCAGGTAGTAATTTGACAGGCGTAATATCCAAAACTTATAAAATAAAATGCAAATACACAAAGACTAATTGTCGCATTACTACTATCTGGGATTAAAAAACGAACATTTACATACTTTTCGCCATATTAAATAATACATGCAAGTTTTCACTAACTCTAGACGACACGACACCTAACTTACTGTTGGAATTCAAACATTCAACGTTGAGCCGAGCAGTATACATCCAAAATAGCAGATATAATTTACGTACATGAGGATATACTGTAATACCATTATCCATTCCACCTTATTATCCATTTCAGAATAATAAATGACCTGCTTAATAATCAAACATGGCGATAGAGAAATAACAATAGCCATCGATAAACGGCGTCTTACTTGAGATTTGCAACTGGTTGAGCAAGTTTTTTTATTTTTGCTCGGGACAGGTGGAAGTGGTAAAGAAAAGGATGCAATCTACAACTTGGTCAAAAATGAATTAAGTGCACCAAACTGATCCAAATTATATATACTAACGACTCCTAGCTAAAAATCGCTTTATTTTTCCAATGGCATACCATGGAAACAAAAAAAGAGAAGCGGCATACCGCTTCTCTTTTTTTTTTTCATTAGTGCTATTCTAACCTTCTGGTTCTTAACTAGTATTTTTAACAGAATATGTTAATATACCATTACTAATAAAAAAACGTGTTAGCAGTCAACTGTAAAATACCTCTTGAACTTCAAACGTAAATATCTCAAAAGAAACCGGGTGTGGATTGGATCCTTTTCGCTTAACTAAGTCCAATTTATTCCAGTTGCTAAGCAATGATCTACATACGATTGACTGGAATTCGATTGGAATATGTTTTTACATGTTGTTTTGACATGGATATGAAATGTATAAAATAACTTATTCATAGGATATTATATTTGGTAGCCAACTAAATCTAGACTTACCTACCTACTTCCATATTATATAAGCCATCATTAACGCCATGATTTATTAAAAACACACAAGTATCGTGAGCAAACATTAAATTAGTTCTCCACTACATCTTTATCATAATTGTAACACAAAGTACTACAAAGAGCATGCGTCACAACATTTAATTGATACTTACGGTCACAATGAGGGTCAGCAGGCGACGGAAGTCTCCGGACGTCTCGGAGCACATGTGCTCGGCGAGAGGACGGTCATACACTGTACATAGAAGAAATTATCACAATTTTTGTTTACTTCTGGCACAAGCTAAAACGAAATTAGCTAACGAGTGGCTTATGGTTTTTTATAGCGATTTGGGTAGGGATTGTAAGTACTTTTTTCTGGCTTGGAAATCATCAAATATCTTCTCCCGCTCGTCGTGTTTGACTTTTACAGACTAAAACCCACCCGTGTTCCTTCAGTTGCCTGTGCCAGGGCCACGGTAACTTTTAAATGTCAGCTAGACATAATTAATTAATTAAGCTTTGTGTCTTGCTGAGCTATTTACATGCACAAAAAGAAACGGGACTTTCTAATAAAATCTAGACATCCGAATCCGAAACTAGGTTAAATGAGTTGCAAAATAATTGCAAAATCAAAAGTCATTTATTCAAATCAAGCTGAATATCAACACTTTTCGAACGTCAAAATTCCATAAGACAGTTCCCCAAAAACGCCCGCCCTTCACCACTACATAGTGCTTTAGCTAGGAAGAAGTGGCGCAACAAATTCCCCGGCATTTGCAACGTCGTCTGTTTCACAGTAAATGATTTTGTCGAGAAGAGAAGAGTTTGTCGTCTTGTTTTGACGTTTTGTGCCGCCAAATTAGCAATCCACTTATGAAATCAGTCTATGACAGTAAAACAGTCTTTCATCTACCATAACCGACATTGTTGTGAAACATATTTTGTAAGAGTTGGACATTATAGGACATTCAACTTTGTCCATGAAATGACTCATTAAATACACAAAAAACCAAGAAGCGTGCAGAAACCTTTGTCATCTATACTAATATTATAAAGCTGAAGACTTTGTTTGTTTGTATGTTTGTTTGTTTGATTGAACGCGCTAATCTCAGGAACTATTGGGCCGAATTGAAAAATTATTTTTGTGTTGGGTAGCCTATTTATCGAGGAAGGCTATATATAACATCGCGCTACAACCAAAAGGAGCGGAGCAGTAATGAAAAATGTTGCAAAAACGGGGAAAATCGCACGGGTAGGCGATTCGACGTGACGAAAAGGGTCGGGGAAACAAGAAATTTAACGCGGACGAAGTCGCGGGCAGAAGCTAGTTTGAGATATTTTTTTTGTATTGTTAGTTGGTCTAACGGTGAAGAAGCGAATTTTTGACTTTTTCGAGTATCTGAACTCAAGTCGAGGTCTAACAACGTATATATTTGTTTAATATTAATCACTTTGTCTCTTTACTAATATTTTTTCGCAATTAGTCCTTATAACATCGGTGCAGCTGTCTCGGAGAAAGCCGAAACATACAGATAGACAGCCAAATATTTAAAATTGATTTTTTGTTATAAGTACCGTATGTACTTTGTGCATTTAGTAAAAATCTGTTATTTTGACATTGCAAACAGACGCTTCAATTTTATCTTTTTGTATGTATATAGGTACATAAAAGAAAAAGAAAAAAATATTTCAAACTAGTCTACACTATAATGCTGATTAGCTCTTCTGTGCACGGTGTGACCGGGTTTTTAAGACCAAATTGGCTTTACTTATCATCAGACAGTTTACCCAAAGGAGACAATTAGTCAGGGTCGCCGTCGCCGGATACGGTACTATAAAAACGGCGGTAAACCTATCAGAAATCTATGTTATGTTAAATATATACTGATAATAAAACTGAAGGGTTTGTTTGTTTGTTTGGTCGTGCTAAATTCTGAAACGAGAATTTTAAAAAATCTAGGTTATAGTCTACTAGATTCTGCCCGCGACTTCGTCTGCGTAAATGGCGGTTATCGCGGACGCAGACGTAGTCGCGGAATAAAAAGTAGCCGATGTCCTTTCTTGGGGTTCAAACTTACCCCGCAACAATGCTCATCAAAATCTGTTCAGTGGTTTAGTCGTGAAAGCGTAACAGACAGACAGAGTTACTTTCGCATTTATTAATATTAGCAGTATAGATTCAGCCTCACGCTGCGACCCTAAGGAGCCGAGCAAAAAGAAAAAAGAACGCTAACGGGTGGGCGATGGGATGCAACGCGGTGGGTCGAGGGCAAAATTTCATGCGGGCAGAAGTTACTCTAATATAAAATAATTGACTACTTACTCCTCTCATAAGCCTGCACAATAGAAGCGATCTCCTGCTTGGTCCGGGTGCACAGGATCTCCACGAGGGTGTCCTCGTCAGTGCCGAGCCCGTCCATGCACTTGTGCAGCTCCTTGCACAGGTACTCCTCGGGGGGCATCATCAGCGCCACTATCACGTCTTCGAAGTGACCGCCTAGTTCTGACTTCAGGTCTTCTATGATGTCCTAGATTGAAAGGTATAGGAATGGTTAGGAATATAGAAGAATGTGTAGTAAGTATTTATAACTTCCGTGGGTATTTCGACTAAGCGACTTAGTAACCTTACTTATTTAGTATTAGTTAATTGATAGTATGTTTGTCTTTAAATGTTAATAAACTAGAATCATCATCATCATCATTCCAGCCGAACGACGTCCACTGCTGGACATAGGCCTCCCCAGTTTGGGGGGGCTTGCCATAAACGCCACGCTTGGCAGGCGGGTTGGCGATCGAAGTATGGTGGTAAATTACATAGAGAACGCTGCTGCCCATTCTCTAGTAAGTCCCTTAGTCGCCTCTTACGACACCCATCAGAAGAAATAGGACGGTGCTATTCTTTACGTCCGACAGCACACGAAACACACTGTTTTTGAGGTGATCTCCTAGTATTCTCCCAATACATATTTGAAGCCGTTAGAGCTCTGTATCAAAAAAAACCGGCCAAGTGCGAGTCGGACTCGCGCACCGAGGGTTCCGCACAAACCTGTAGGTATTTTCGGTTTAAAAATATATATATTTTTTAATTTTTATATTTCAGTTGATTGAATGTAAGGTAAATTGCGGTTTACGATTTATGACGTTTTAAAAAAAAACTACTCACTCGATCTCGTTCAAACCAATTTTCGTTGGTAGTTTGCATGGTAATGTACATCATATATTTTTTTTAGTTTTGTCATTCTCTTATTTTAGAAGTTACGGGGGGGGGGGGGGGGGGGGCACACATTTTACCACTTTGGAAATGTCTCTCGCGCAAACTATTCAGTTTAGAAAAAAATGCTAATAGAAACCTCATTACCATTTTTGAAGACCTATTCATAGATACCCCACACGTATGGGTTTGATGAAAAAAAAACATTTTTGAGTTTCAGTTCTATGTATGGGGAACCCCAAAATTTATTGTTTTTTTTCTATTTTAGTGTGACAATCTTAATGCGGTTCACAGAATACACCTACTTACCAAGTTTCAACAGCATAGCTCTTATAGTTTCGGAATAAAATGGCTGTGACATACGGACGGACAGACAGACAGACAGACAGACATGACGAATCTATAAGGGTTCCGTTTTTTGCCATTTGGCAACGGAACCCTAAAAACAAACTAAGCCGCTATCTATCTTACAATCATAACGGAACAGTTCCTCTACGTACCTATCTACGTCTAATGGTGTCCTTGATACACGTTATCTACTTAAATTACCTCAGGAAAAACTATAATTAGATAGATACTATTTGTAGAACAAAAAACCTGTTCAAGATTTTCCGACTAACTCATCAACTCATAATTTATCTTGACCTTGAGAAAACGTACTGAATTACCAAAACAAACACCTTAGGAGTACGCACGGCTACATATCAAGCTATGCATTTCCAGTATAAACTGATCTCACATTGTATGGGATTTCCCTATAATGAGAGGTTAGCTTAAACTGGATAGTATAGCCTGACCTGAAGCCGTGTGCACGCCATGAAACATGACTAATGCCATGTCGAAGGTACGAAGTCACCTTGGCAGTAGATTACGTGAACCTATCTAGCGCACAGAATGCCGCACCATGTAATATGCATGGAAATTTTAAACAGTTTGCCGGCTGGAAACAATCAATAGATATTAGTGCCGCTGTGGCATGGAAGCTAAATATGGATCAATAAATGTATTACCTATGTATGATTTTTCAGGGGTGAAGAGACTTGAAAAGGCTGTGTTTTTTATTGAGTTCTATACGAATGTGAAGACTACCTCTAGTCGGTGCACGCATATCACTTCTATTTCTTTTCCTAATTCTTGCACGCATAGTACCTATGATCACAAGAAAACATAGCGACATTTTTTTTGACATCACTCCGTCTATCCTTCCTTCAATTTGCTATTTTGCTTTTCGCGTCTTCCGTTTCTACGGTGGTTATGATTCGCGTGCTGGGAGTTTAAGCTGGCCAACAGAGGATCCAGGGAGGCGACTAAATATGTTTTTCGCAATCCGCATTTGCGACATGGAAAAGGGGGCAGATACATCCATCTCTAGATATGGATCTATATATATAAAGTAGATAAGTAGGCTCCATATTTCCCATAAGTTAATGCTTGATCATTAACTTATGGGAAATATGGAGCCTACTTATCTACTTTGTGATTTTGATGGAACCTACTCATATTATCATGTTCTCGAATTAATAAAACCTAATGAAAGTTCCTAACGTATATGCGGGCGATCTGTTGTAGCCGTTATAGTAGGTAGTAATATTTAAAGTTTGAAACTGTGTACAGGGTCAATATTATACAATCTTTTTAAATCATACGGATATCAGAAGATTACCTAGTACAAGAGAAAGAGAGAGACAAACCCTGTGTCCAGTAAAAACATTATTAATAGGCCGCCTCGATTAATCTACGTATAATAAAAAGATTAATTTTTATTAAGGAGTTTTGTTCAATTATTAGGAACAGAGAATCACTATAGCCGTCATCTTCTTCTTCCTAGTAGGGATTTATAATTTATATAATAGGTAGGTATCTAGGTAATCTAAGCTTTAGTCGACATACACATGGTCGTAATAAATTCGCGGCGAGAGTTTTTCGCACACTGGTTTTCAACTCTCGGTGTTGAACCGAGCATTGAGAATCCAACAGAGTTTATCTCAGCACGTCGAATACTATTCAATTTCGACGAGCTCATTTGCTCGATTTTAAACTCTCGGTCCTAAGCAGTGCGTTGAAAATCCACTGCACGAACGCAGATACTAACTAGAGTAGACAATCAGAAGGGCTCTTACTAAGAGGAAGGTTTTATCTCAAGGTGTTCAATAGACATTATGACGCGGTGTTACTCACTATCTATTAGCACAGTGAATCTCTCGATATATTTAGCTATGATTGAGAGCAAAAATGAGTATGAGTAACAGTTTTTCCACAATATTTTCTTCGAAGTCTAGATTGTGTTATTTTCAGTGTTTGCGTATATATTACACTCACCTGAGCAAATATAGTGTACACATTAATTGGCTATTGTTCACGATATCAAAAAGTAAGTAGGTTTAATAACACAGGGAGGCAGGGAACTCAACGCACAACATTTTACCAGATTTGGATTCAGTCATCTAGCTTCTGACTTTTCATAAGTGCCCTGCAGTGCCCTAGGTTGTATGAAATAAATATACACTCGAGAGCAATGAATCCGGGTCACTTAAAGAATGTTAAAAATCTCGGAAACTAAAAATGATAGGTTAATGCAATAAATTGTATTTAATAGACAATGTAATACTCCTTAAATGAAAGTAAAAAAAATATGAGTCACCATACATTTTATTAACACAAAATTACATAAAGAAAAAAACTGCTGATCTGTCCTTAAAACAAAAATAGGAAACATGAAATTTTTGAACTTTATTACGATTTTCTTGAATTTTAATACTTCGTATTGCCTCCTCGTGCTTCCATTACTGCGTTTACGCGGTTTGGCATGCTGTACACCAAGTTCCTTATACGATTTTGGGGAATATTCTCCCATTCCTCTGTGAGAGCAATTTTGAGCTCACGAAGCGTGATTGGGGGAGGGTTTCGTTGTTTTACGCATCTGCCTAGCTCGTCCCAAGCATGCTCGATCGGGTTGATATCCGGGCTGCGCGCTGGCCACTCCATACGAGTAATGTTCATCTCTTGAAGGTAGTCATTCACAATCCTACCTGTATGAGGTCGGGCATTGTCATGCATAAATATAGCATCCTCACCTAAATTGACCATAAATGGACCAACGTGATCATTGAGGATTTCTTCCACATATCTTACGCTAGTTAAAGAGCCGTTTTCTATGATCACCAGCTCTGTGCGACTTTCAGAAGAAATTCCGGCCCACACAAGTACAGACCCACCACCGTAGGCTACTTTTTCTTCGATGCATGCTTGCTTGCTTGAATCTTTCCCCTGGTCTTCGATACACTCTGTGTCTTCCATCGTGCTTGTAGAGCATAAATTTTGATTCGTCGGAGAACATAACTTTTGACCAATCTTCAATACTCCAATTTACGTGGCTCTGGGCATATCTTAGTCTTGAAATACGATGCCCACGCTCCAGTTTAGGGCCGTTTGCAGGTCTTAGGGGTTTTAAGTTAGATTCAGCATGCCGACGTCTTACTGTCCATGCACTTGGGTTACTTCCTCCGAGGCGTCGAAACTGATTTGTGAGTTCAGTTCCTGTGAGAAAGCGATTTCGAAGCATGGTGTTCACCAAGTATCGGTCTTCTCGTGCTATGGTACACCTGGTTCTGCGCGTTCCTGGTCTGCGTAGGTTAGAACCAGTTTCTTCGTAACGTCGGAGAACTCTTTGTACTGTTGACAGCGACACACCGACAGTCCAGGCTGTATCGCGCTGACTCCGGCCGGTTTCCAGCATTGTAAGTATTCTGGTGCATTCTTCAGGCGTAAGCGACATAATTTCAGCTTGAATAATGAATATAGAGCACTATCAACATGGTTTATGTACCCACATAAATGACAGATTACAAACAAAAGCAAAACCAAATGCTGTAATTTCGTAGTTCCATCTTCGAAAGTGGCCCTTTTTCAAATTTGATTTTTTTATGATATAACTTTACAATAACTAAGAAGTTTTAATACCTTCATTTAAGGAGTATTACATTGTCTATTAAATACAATTTATTGCATTAACCTAGCATTTTTAGTTTCCGAGATTTTTAGGATTCTTTAAGTGACCCGGATTCATTGCTCTCGAGTGTATTTTGATTTGATTGATTTGATTTATGTACCTGATGCTGAGAGCCCTTTTTTGTAGGTGGGAAATCATCAAATGACGTCTCTGGGCGGAGCGGGAGGGCGTGTCTGACTAAAACCCACCCGTTTTCCTTCAGTTGCTTATATGCCAGGGCCACGGTAGCTCTTTTGAACAAAATTTCGCGACCCTGGCAGAGGCGGAGAGCCCTTGCGTTAAAAATTTTCAGAAAATATCTACGCTAGAATCATTCGCTGAATTGCGCGAAAATTATGAAATTTGCGCATCGATGTTCTTCACCTGTATAGTGAAGGTGTTTTAGCCAGACAAAGCTGACTTGGAATGTCCTTTTGAAACTGCTGGGAGGAACATTTTCAATGCCAATGACCAAGTAGACACTATGCGAGTTACGTACTCACAACGTAGAAAAGGTACAGATAATAATATTCTAAGCCAATTATTAGTGGGAATTAAGGCAAGTGGATCTTTATCATTACTAGCCTACAACAGTCCACTGCTGGACATAGGCCTCTATAATTTCACGCAAATGCGGCTCTGCAGCTATTTAGTGTCGACTTAAAGTTCTACGCCCAAAACAATTAAGACTGTTTGACCAAGTTGTATAATATACATATAACTACTCGTTCAGGCGTTCCGCAGATGGTGTTGTATTTCATCCGCGAATAACCGCAAGAAATATCATGGAATCAAGCATCGGCGGCACAGTCGTTTTGTCATTGGCGTTATTGTTGCATAGATTTTCACACCGCGACGATGGAGCGCGTAGAAATCCTGGCAGCCTATTATTTGTCCTACATTTTCATACGTTCGGCCAAATTGTCCATGGTGTGTTCAGCATCAGCTGTCGCTGAGCATTGGACCGTGTGGCCAGGATGTCGATGTCAGCCTGCTCATCAGTCCCAAAGCCTTACATCATAAATTATAAGAACTGCTATAAGACTTACCCTGCCATATTCATGGGTGAAGGCTTTTGCGATGGCCTGTCGCTGCGCGTTGGACCGCGTAGTCAGGATATCGATGATGGCCTGCTCGTCAGTCCCGAAGCCCTTCATGGCAGCTCGGAGCGCCGCCGCATCTTCAGTCGCGTTGAAGTTCGGGACTCCCACGACTGTTGGGTCACGCTGAGTGGGAAATATGTGGTTTTTATTTTAGAAGTCCAATTGACTGACTAATGGTGGACGCAGTTGGGTTTACTGTATAGTTTCAAGTTTAGCATATTATTTTTGTTTTTCTAATATTAGTGTAACTGTCATGCATGTACAGACGCCACCAGGTCAAGCTACCCGAAACTGTCAATTTTTCCCAATGAACCTTGAACCTAATGCTCTAGAAATAAAGTCGAAAATCTATCAAAGAAATCTGACAGATTGTAGTAGCTTGATGTGATGGCGTCTGTACAGTTCACCTCCTAGTGAATTTAAAGTTTTAATTATTAATGGTAATCTGTGAACAGCGCTGTGGGTTATATTATTATTTAAGTAATTTATATTTTTCTATGTGTAATATTGCATAATGTAAGTTTGTTGTTCTTGTTTAATCATTTAAAAAGGAACAGGCACACTTGTAAGTGTATACTGGAAAAGTATCGTAAAAGGCGACTAAAGACACGTCAAAGCGTTGCCGATGTCGTGACAATCGAAAAATCGGCATATTATTTATTGACTCTTAACTAATTATGAGTGAGTGTCTGGATGGCAGTCATTAACCTGTATTAATAGGGCCACACCTCATTGTGTGAGTAATAGATAGTAGCCCTTGGGGGCTTAGGGGCTTAGCTAGTATATACTTAAAATTTAAATAATGTTACCTACTGTTACTTTATAATTATAGTGGTGTTGAAAAGAGCATCAGAATAGTAATTTATTTAATTATCTGCTAATTATTTAATGATGGAATAAAATAGTGGTTTGTGACGAATCTTTGTTAACTGTTTATAATTTCTATGCCTGTTTTTAGAGTTTTAAAATTTTCTAAATGGGCATACTACCGGTTCAAGTAAAATATTTAGTTTATTCCGTGTAAAGGGGGTATTGGCCAGTATCTACAAAATACTACCCACTTGCCATTACAAAGGAATATTATTTAAATTTTATTATTAATGGTATTTCCCAACAAATTGGGATAATGGTCATTTAAGTATGACTAACAGACTAACGCTGAATGGTCATAGTGTAATGGTCAAGAATACTGACAATTATTGTCATGTAAAAGTGTTTGTACAAACCTACTTGCAAAAATAAAGTCAGCGCCATCATAAAATGATGCATGAATCATTTTCATTGACATTCAACTGACATACTACAAAGTACACCAACCTACTATAAAATGTTAATGAATGGATTCCGTAGTGTGAATGGAATTCCAAGTACTTATAAGAATACTATTAAATGCAACTAAGCCTTTTAAGTATGGCTCTTAATAATATTTTCATTGACAATGTAACTGTTTCATGTCTTTACACAAGATAAAAAAAAAAACATTACTTTGAACCTACTTTCACTACTGAGTTATTTAGGATCTTATCAAATGTTTCCACTTTCTTCTTTCTGTGACCAAGTTGCAAAAAACTTGTTTTTGATGTATTATTATTACACAGGATTCTTTATTATTGGAGACACAAAAAAATATTTACACAAATAAGTACAAAAACCTTAGGTAATGAGAGCTCACTTTTACCGATAAGACTGCCCATTTTCACCCTGTGCTAATAATTGAGTGAGTTTTGAGTTTGTTGAAAAATTTCTACATTTATTTCCAAAAATTTTATGGTGTACATAATAAAGAAAACTCCTACCTTGGACTTAATAAGCTACAACAAAACTAGAGTAAAAACAAAAAAAAATATTTACACTTATAAGGTAAAATCAACCAAATTTGAATTAAGGCCAATTTATTAAGTTCTACTCATTATATTGCTTACAGTCATAAACAAGAATTATTACACAGTTCAAGGCTACTTAAAACCAGTTTTGATTTACTTTTTTTAAATTCAGGGCTACAAAGTGGTTTAAATTTTAAAAGAACAACACAAACAATCTAGGTTAGCCTGGCTGGTCTTGTATTCAGCTTTATCTATAAAGACTCATAAAGCAGAAAGAAAAATATCTAAAGAAATCAAAAGACAAAACTATCCGGTGTCTTTATGGGTCCAATATTTCATTTTGGTCACTGTTTACTACTACAAGACGCGCGGGTCAAGGTTACGTGTCCTACCCTGCGCCCTAATTCGTAGTCTGATGTCACCGGGACCCGCCCTACGCCCACCATTACCAGGAAATAATGAATCAAGCAATCGAATACTCACTTGGAACACCATTTTTTCTACTTGACGTATCGTTTCTTCGTATCACAAAAAGAATACGCGATCACTTGAGATGCTAATAAGATTTTTATTAGATCTTTCACTGATTGGCACAATTTCACTGGATATCTGTAAATAGAACCGCCAATTCTAATTAGGCTGCAACGAACACTGAAGTATTCACGTAATAGTAATATATTTTAATTAAATTACAGGAGCTCGTAACACCAGCACAGTAGCCGCTTAAATGGAACTGTCACTGTCAGTGTCAAATTGTCAATTTTGCCATTGCCATTGTACAGTTCGGCTGCGTTCCGGGCATAGACTACTATATATACTAGAGATAGACTGGCAACTTAAGTATTTCTTAGGCAGCGCCATCTAGTTACCAGGACATACACTATTCATCTGTCAATATACCTACGTAGTACCTTGTATCGGTAATTCTAGCAAGTAGAATAATGTAGAATGGTTGAAAATTCTGTTGCAGTAAAACAACCTAAAAATTCAAATCTAGATTTTAAATCTTGATTTGAATTTGTTAGGTTTAGTTTTACTACAACAGAATATTTCAACTATTCCACACTATTCTACTCGGTAGGTAAAGCTAATTCATTATTACAATAAACTTGTGATTTCGGGGATAGTAAAACAAATATCAATTTTGGTTGTTTATAATTATTGCGTAAAACAAAACATTACTTTACATATAAAAACCAAACATTAACTTCGGTACCAGCTTTTATTGATTAACCGGGCACACAACACTTGTTTCGAGACATTGTTATTTAAACACAAAACACTTAACTTATATGGTCCAAACTCCAATTTACGGGGGGCCTAAGTAATTCGGTTCGATTAAATCACAGAGGAACACAGGGGACTCAACTCGACGTAATTTAGAAAGAACAGACACTAAGGGAATGTTAATCTTCCAAGACTTTTAGTAAATACGGAGTAGCGAACTAAACTCGCGTAATTTACACTCAAAATCGGGAAGCAAACGAAATAATTGCAAAAACATGCGCAACCGCAGACATCTTTGTATTGACATAAAATTTCAATATCGCCCTGTGGCCTGTTGTAAATTCTACTAACAGTTTAATTTTTTATCAATATGAACAAAGCATTCATAAAATGCAATGATCAAGGAACATTTGAAAATGCAAAAAAAAAAACAGAAAAATATTAACTAACTCACAATAGATCAAAATCGAAGATTATGCGCTTCCCCTTTTACTTACATATACTACCAATTACTTTATGGATATACGCTGGCAACATTGTTCATTTTTAATTTATGTCCTCGTAGATAGATGGCGCTGAGTAGACAAAAATTAAAATGTATAGCATTTGCCACCCTGTGGTTCCGGGGTACTCGAACATCGATTTGAGCGTGCTAAATAAACACCCGTTCCGAATTAGCCTCCGCGCACACCGAACTGCAAAATTCTCGCGTATGCTCGAGCAAAATGCAAAATTGTGCAAAATGTATCTTATGGCAATTTCTTACATTGCAAATTTGAATACACGTCCAAACTTGATGCGCGAGCGCGCTCGCGCCGCCCGCCGCCGCCGCGTGCCAGCCGCGCTCAGTATTGCCACAGCGTGAAAACTGTCTTGCGTGAAAAATTACGGCACAACCGGCGTAAATTGGAAATCATGGACGAAAAAAAGATGATCGGTTTGGTGCAGCATTTTGAATGTTTGTACAATGTATCGAGGGCCAATGAAGAAATGAAAAGCCAATACTTGGGGAAGAATATCTCAAAAAATGGGAAAACCTATTTTACCAAATTCTAACATAATGTGTAATATTCGCTAACGTACATTTTTCTTTTTTGTGGGTGGGAAATCATCAAATGACTTCTTCCGCTCTTGGGCGGAGCGGGAGGGCGTGTCAGACTTTTACCGACTAAAACCCACCCGTGTTCCTTCAGTTGCCCATGTGCCAGGGCCACGATATCTCTTTCGAACAAATCTCGCGACCCTGGCATGTCTATGTGTCTATGGTTCTGAATCGAAACTTCTTCTATCAATACTGTTCTTTACATATTCTTCAATGTTCCTCTTCCTCTACCAAAAGGGCGATAATTACTAAGTCCCAATCAACTAAGGTTGGACTTTTAATCCTATTCACTAACTTGACAATTGGAAGGATACCAGGTTTTGACAAAAAAAAGATAGTGAAGTGGTGCAAGAATGAATGAAATTGAATGAACTTGAAATAATGTACAGACGCCACCAGGTCAAGCTACCCGAAACTGTCAATTTTTCCCAATGAACCTTGAACCTAATGCTCTAGAAATAAAGTCGAAAATCTATCAAAGAAATCTGACAGATTGTAGTAGCTTGATGTGTTGGCGTCTGTACTTACATGCAAACTTTGTAATTTTTCAATAACTTGTTTTAAAACAAGATGTGTACTATATCGATATATACGTAGTCTATGGCTGTCAGAGGAAATAAAATGACTATAGTAAAAAATAAGCAAAATGACATGATTTTTATATTTAGTTTTGTTTCTATCAGAAGAAAATAAAAAAAGGAAATAACTATTACTAAAATTATTAATTATTCTTATAATCCACACCTAAAGACGATTTTTAAAGTTTTATTTAATTTAAAACATTTTTATCATTCATTATGCGAAATCGTTCATTACCCCGACACTATTAGTTTTAGAATGGTATCACTATTTTGCATTGAACTGTCAAGTTAGTGAATAGGATTAAAAGTTCAACCTTATATTGAACACGCCTGCCAACGTCGGATTTTGCCATCAAACTGGTAATGCACGCCCGCCTGGCAACCCAGAGCATTGTCAACGGAGCTTGCTCACGGATGCGCGAGCATGCCGCCTGCATGCTCGAGCAATCAAAACTTTATGCGAGCATTTTGCAGTTCGGTGTGCGCTGACCCTTAGCGTGAACACGATAAAGATGACCAAAGTCAATCGTCATTGATGACGTCATGACATGCGCATCTTACGTGTTGTGTTTGTATAAATGAAAGATAATGTTGAGTAGACTTGGTTTAATCAGACTAGGATCACAGTTTCACAGAGCACGTTCAGTCGTGGTTTTTCAGACGGGATCCGACATAGCAGTGACGGACCGATGCAGAGCGGAACCATAGATTATTATCTAGTGGTGTACATACTAACTAATTACTAAATAGTGATGTTACAACATCCCCCTTGTTGAGTTCAAATTAAACCCCTGACAAACAATTAATAAGATGTACATTGACAAGTGACTCTACCTACATGACAACATGCTCTATGATACTTATAGTTATATTATAACTAGACAACATTCTTATTAATACTTAGTTACATTTAATCTAGACAACCTTCTTAATACTACTTAGTTAATGGTTTATCTATTTCGTCTATTAACCTTCTTGGTGGTTTTACAATTCGACCTGACCTGGTTGTTACGCTTGAGGATATATGAGATGAGGATTCTTGAAGTCTTGACTCCTGTCTGTCACCTTCCTCTCTCTCCTGCGACGAGTTGGATTGCATAGGAGGGTTTGCATAGTTTTGGGAATACTTATGTCTTAAGTGTATTCTATTTCTCCTATACTGTACACCATTGACATCCTCAACCACATACGACCTATTGTTCATTAATCTTTGTTTGACAATAGCTTGTTCCCAGTTACTTTTTGGATTTCTTTTAAAATAGACATGGTCATTGTAATGTAACATCGACATTGACTTAGTATTTTTATCATAATTCCTAGATTTGTTCTCATCATTTTTCTTGACTGACTGTTTGTAATCCTGAAATGTTACTACTTTTGGCTTTAATCTCTTATATGATACTGGAATATTGTCTCTCAAGTTTCTTGACATTAACAATTGAGCTGGTGATGACAAATTATTTTTTGGTGTATTTCTATACTGTAATAAAGCTATGTATGGATCTGTTTTGTTTTCTTTACATTTCCTTAACATGTTTTTTATTATTTTTACTGAACTTTCAGCTTGACCATTTGACTGTGAATGATATGGGCTAGTAACAACATGTTCTATGTCCCATTCTTGTAAGAAATTTTTGAAATCAATTGACTGAAAAGGAGGTCCACCATCTGACACCAGTGACAATGGTATTCCATGACGAGCAAAAATAGATTTTAAATGAGTAATTACATTTTGAGCAGTACTGTTTTTATTTAATAATGCTATCTCTATGTATTTTGAGTAATAATCTGTGACAATTAAATAAACTGAACTTTCAAAATGCATTAAATCAATACCGACTTGTTGCCATGGATATTTACATATTTCAAAATTTTGTAGTGGTTCCTTTTGATTACATGGTTTGAATTTTGCACATACAAGACATTGTTCGACTAAATTCTTAATTTCACTTGACATATTTGGCCAATACAAAGATTCTTTAGCTATTTTCAGACATTTATTTATACCTTGGTGACCTTGATGTATTTTTTCTAACATTTCTTTATACATTGACTGTGGTACTATTAATTTTGAACCTTTGAACACTAAATCTTTTATTACATGTATTTCACCTTGAATATTCCAATATGGTTTGACTAATGAACTGACATTGTTCTTGTTTTTAGGCCATCCTTCATTATAATATTTTTTTAATTTTTGTAAGGATTCATCTTTTTTGGTTTCCTGTGTCAATTTTGTGCTGTATTCCTTTGTTATTGCTAAATTAGCATACATTAAATTGACATGACAAGACATTTCTGACTCATTTTCAGGTGTGTAATTGTCTTTCAAAGCTGCCCTTGACAAAGTGTCTGATATATACATTTCTTTACCTGGTACATGTATTACTTCTAAATCATACTTTTGTACAGTTAACATCATACGCTGTAATCTAGCGGGGACATCATGCAATGGCTTTTTGAATAAATAGACTAATGGCTTGTGATCAGTATGTACTGTGACTCTATTACCATATACATATTGGTGAAATTTTTCACAACCAAATTGAATTGCTAGTAGCTCTTTTTCTATCTGCGCATATCTTTCCTGGGTTTCAGTTAAAGTTTTTGAACTGTATGCTATAGGTTTGTTTTTCTGTAATATGACTGCTCCTAATGCTGATTTCGACGAATCAACTGACAAGACTAATGGAATCTTAGGATTGTAATGAGCTAAAACTGGTGAGTTTGTAATCTCATCTTTCAGTTTTTTGAGACATTGACTATAATTCTCATCCCAAGTCCAGACTGAATCTTTTTTCAAAAGATTTCTTAATATTTGTGTTTTTTCTGACAAGTTACTAATGAAAGGTCCTAAATAATTAATCATACCTAATATTCTCTGTAACTCTTTGACATTTTTTGGTGTGGGCATATTGACAATGGCTTTGACTTTTTCTTGATCTGCCCTGGCACCATCTTTACTGAAGACATAACCCAAAAAACATACTTCTGTGACTAAAAATTTACATTTTGACTTGTTAAATTTTAAATTGACTTGACGAGCTCTTTGCATGACTTTGTGTAATCTTTCATTATGAACTGACTCATTTGGTCCATAAACCAAAATATCATCTATGAATATTAAGACTCCTTCGATATCACCGAATAGATTCATCATGACTCTTTGAAAGATTTCAGACGAGGCATTTATGCCATATGGTAATCTTAAATACTTATATCTACCAAATGGTGTTTGAAAGGTACATAATTCAGAACTGTATTCATCCAGACGTAGCATCCAGAAACCCGAAAATGCATCTAAATGAGAAAAACATACAGCCCCTTCGAGCTGAGACCTAATCTCATCAATTGACTTAAGTGGATAAAATTCTCTCATGATGTTTTTATTCAAATTTCTAGGGTCTAGACAAATTCTTAACTGACCTGAACTTTTTACAGTTATGACGACTGAGTTAACCCACTCTGTTGGTTTTGTAACCTTCTCAATAACTTGCATCTCCATCATGCGATCCAACTCTTCGTGTAATTTCCCTTGTAACGCAAATGGAACTTTCCTGGGCGGATCAACACATGGTACTGCATCAGGCTTGAGTTTAAGATGACAGACTGGAGGTAGACATCCAAGTCCCTGAAAAACATCATTATATTGTGTGAGAATTTGTTTACAAAAACCCTGCTTTGATACTGAAAAGACACGTCTTATAATTCCTAACCTTTCACATGTTGGTAGACCAAGAACATTTGGACAATCTAAATCTGCTATTATAAACATTATAGATTCGACGACGTCATTGTTATTAACGCATAATTTACAATTTATGTTCACTTTGCCTAGAATCGGAATGGATTTTCCACCAAATCCTGTGACATTTATTTGACATTTGACAAGTGACACTTTTGACAGGTTATAAAATGTTTGCTTTGACATAATGTTGACATCTGCACCAGAGTCTATGATGCATTTAATTTGTTTATTTCCTACTACTAGGTTAATTTCCCATGACTGTTTTGCATGGTTACTATCCACAGTGTTGACATTCTTTACTGTATGACTTATATCTGAGTGACTGACTAATGATCCGTTGTGTGCTCTGTGAAACTGTGAATGCTGACGACTGTTTCTAAGTCTATGACCTTGTGTTTTGTTGTGTGATCCCTCAGACTTGTGACTTTTTTCATCATTGAGATGTAAATATGGACTCTGACGTTTTCTATTTTGACTATTTGATTTGACGTTGGATCTCTCAGATATGTGACTATTTTCATCATTGAGATGTTGATTATTTTCAGTACATCTCTCAGATACATCACCACTTTCATCACAGAGATAAAAGGAATGGGGACGTTGACTGTTTGACTGGACAATAGATCTCTCAGATATGTGACTGTTTTCATCATTGAGATGTTGATTACTTTCAATACATCTCTCAGGTACATCACCACTTTCATCACAGAGATAAAAAGAATGGGGACGTTGACTTTTGGACTTGACGTTGGATCTCTCAGACTTGTCACTGTTCTCATCATTGGGATACGGTGACTGTGACTGTCCCATCTGAAATACCACTGCTGCTGTGTTTTTGTGTCCGTGTCTACTGCTCTGACTGTGTGAGTGAGACTGACTATGTGTTGCTGTATAATGACTACTTGACTGACTACTATGTGCATTATGATCCTCATGATTATCTGAATGACTTTTACTCGACTTTAATTGACTGTTCAACATGCCAACAAAATATTCTTGACTACTATTATCTGAATTAAACGATTGCAACTGACTGACTTTTTTATTCTTGAGACAATATTTAGCAAAATGACCAAAAGATTTACATGACCTGCATTGAACGCCTTTAGCTGGACATTTGTAGCGATGAGACTGCCCACAGCGGCTGCATGTCTTCGAGTTGCTGATGTGGTCGCTGTTTGAAGCTGATGCTGACTTGCGACTGCTCGAAGCTGACTGGCGACTGCTCGACCTGCGACTGGAAGCTCGCTGTTGACCATCTTGTCGACTACGGTTCCTCCGACTGAGATGCATGACGTTTTCACTGGCGACACTGGTACCTTTGACGATTTTTTCAGCATCCTGCTGAGCGATTATGAGTGTCCTCGCCAGCTCTTGCATTCTCTGATATGTCAAATCAGGTTCTTGCAGTAACCTCTGACGTACATGTGACGAATCTATATTGAGGTTTGCTATAAAAATATCTCTGATTAAAGACTCCCTGAGCGTGCCAAACTCACATTCTCTGCTTTTATTTTCCAAATCCGTGAGGAATTCGTCGATGTTTTCGGATTTTTCCTGCCTACGTGTGAAGAATAGGTATCTACACATCGTCACATTTTTTCTTGGTTCAAAGAATTTGTCGAATTTGGACTTGACTTCCTGGAGTGTGCTTCCATCAATCTTTAAGTTAAATGTGTTAAATATATTGAGACCACGCTCACCAATTAAATGCAGTAGAATGGCAATTTTCCTCTTCTCGCTGGACTTGTCCAGGCTTGTGGCTAGCAAATATAGTTCCAGCTGCTGCCACCATTTTTTCCACGCCTCCGCATTATTATTTGCTGGATCCGACGAAATATGGAGTTTTTTCAGACGCGTGCTTAATGTTTGGTCATGTCCGCCATCATTGTCGTCACTCGTGGCTTGGTTCGGCATTTTCTGGACCGATCTTCTTTATTTGTTTTTTCTTACACGACTTCTGACACCATGTTGTGTTTGTATAAATGAAAGATAATGTTGAGTAGACTTGGTTTAATCAGACTAGGATCACAGTTTCACAGAGCACGTTCAGTCGTGGTTTTTCAGACGGGATCCGACATAGCAGTGACGGACCGATGCAGAGCGGAACCATAGATTATTATCTAGTGGTGTACATACTAACTAATTACTAAATAGTGATGTTACCCTATTTACATTTTTGACAATGCAACGGAACAATAACAGGCTGGTGGTAGTATAATACGTCATTGGTAGTACTCATTATTTATATTTATGTATGTTCGATTGAGCATCAGTTCCACAGAGTACTTTTTTATAGCAGTTCGACGATCTCATGATATACATATCTTGCAAGTTCAATAATTGAAGCCCTATACAACCTAACCAACAGGCATTAAGAAACGCAATCATCGTCTCAGCCCGGAATCACGCCAGGGTCGCGTGATTGTTCGAAAGAGATACCGTGACCCTGGCACATGGGCAACTGATGGTACACGGGTGGGTTTTAGTCAGTAAAAATCTGACACGCCCTCCCGCTCCGCCCAGAGCGGGAGAAGTCATTTGATGAATTCCCATCCTGAAAAAAAAAGCCCGGAATCACCCACTGCTGACTATATGCCTTCCCTTTTTTCTCCCCTACTTCTGTGAGTCCCCGACGATTCAAGTTTTTTCCGCGACAATGACGAAATCCAATCCAATGAAGTCATTCAGCTTCTTTTGTTCATGACGAGGTTGAAAACTTTAGCAAGGTAAATTGAAACAAAAGTCAAGTTAATTCCCACATTTATTAAAGAAAAATAAAAATAAATAAGAACACAATACATTTGAGATTTAAAAATGTAAAAAAGGTCAAGTATAAACCCTATAAATATTAATAAATATGTAATTCTATAATTAATTATTATATTTTTTATAAATAGGAGATGCGGACTCGCATTTGATACATAAAAATATTGCTAATATATGGAAATTTCAGTCAGATTTTTTGTGTTATTTAGGGGTCATATATGCGTATGTTTGTGAAGTCATCGAGAGGTGATATGTATTATATACCTCAAAACTATCCATTTTTTTTAGGAGGACTTACAATTTTCATGGTAGAGTCATCATAACACAAAAACGCTAGACGGCACAGGAACACTAAACCTTAAAATAGTTTTACAAACTCACCACAACATTACACAAGAAGAACGCAACGTCTAAACTGCATTCTAGAGCAGTCAATGTCAAAATTCCTAAGCAATGATGACACTGACAGCTCTTTAAACGTGGGTTAGACGTGCCGATCACATTCAGTTTCATGTCCGTTTCCACCGCGCGGCCAACTCTTCAAATTTGATGAAATTTTGCCAGGAATTAGTTGCAATTTGTTACAAAACACACCTCTTTTCAGAATCAGAATCAGAATCAGAATCATTTATTTGTAAAACATAGGTTACAGGTCAAGGTGTTAATAATTAAATGATGCGCTATGTTTTGCCATTGATGACATACAAAAATATCAGTGAAAATTATCATAAAAATAAAAAATAAAGGCAGATCAAATTCACTATACAAAACAAAAAATAACCAGAAAATTAAATACATGTACAGTTGTTAGTGATGTATCATTTAGGTAATCATCTAGGGCATAGTAACATTTCTCCACCAGTAATTTAGAAAAACATTTTTTGAATTTTATTAATGGCATGCTTCTTATGACCTCGGGTATTTTATTATAAATTTTGGGCGCAACACCAAAAAAGCTCTTTTTCATTAATGATGTACTGCATTTTGTTGTACATAGTTGATTTTTATATTGACTACGGATTGGGTTCTTCTTAACCGCTGACAACTTAGTAAATAGATGTGGATTTGATTTTACAAACAATGCAGTTTCTAATATATAAATAGCTGGTAACGTTAAAATGTTAAATTTCTTAAAGTAGGGAACGCAACTGTCTGTTGGTTTTAGATTACACATGGATCGTACACATCTTTTTTGCATCCTGAATATCAGTTCCCTGTTAGTTGACTGTCCCCAGAATACAACACCATACCGTAGAACAGAGACTACAAGTCCATGATACGCTGTTAGTAGAGTATCTGTATTTACTTTCCTAGACAGTTGAAATAGTAGGTACGCAGACTTACTAAGTCGCTTGCAAATTTCCTGTACGTGAGGTTTCCAGGTTAATTTGTGGTCTACAGTTATACCTAAGAATTTGGCACTCGTAATTTCTTCTATTTGACATTCATTATAAGTTATATTTAACGGTGGATACTCACGCCGCTGATGGAATTGTATAATTTTTGTTTTTGATAAATTAATTTTAAGATTATTATTATTGAGCCAAGTTATGATGTTATTAAGAGAATTATTGACATCGTTTCGATAATTGTCTGGATCGGTGCATTTTATTATAGCCGTACTGTCATCTGCAAAAAGTACCATTTTGTTCCTTGAATTTTTTGGGAGATCATTGATGTAAATTAAAAAGAGTGGGGGCCCCAATACGCTGCCTTGAGGTACGCCATATTTAACATATCTTGCTTCAGAGATATACTTAGTTTCTAATTTACTTTTTGGACAAATTCTAGTAATTTCTGTGCATTGTGTCCTATCGCTTAGATATGACTCTAAGAGTTTATGGATGTTGCCTCGAATCCCGTATTCATGTAATTTTTTTAGCAAAATCTTATGATCTACAAAATCAAAAGCACTTGTCATATCCGTGAAGATAGAACACACAGGCTGTCTTTTGTCTACAGAAGTCATGATACTTGATAGCAAGTCAAAGAGTGCCATATTTATATTAATATTTTTTCTAAATCCTTTTTGTTCGTCGCAAAATAAATGAAATTTTTCGAAATATGCGTATAGTGAGTTATATATAATTTTTTCAATAACTTTTGAGAAAACGGGTATTTTTGCAATTGGCCTGTAATTTTTTACTTCCGTTTTTTTATTTTTTTTATAAATGGGTTTAATTATTACCTTCTCTAAATTAGTAGGGAATACACCCTCAGAAATGCTAAGATTAATTATGTGGGTTAGTGGTGACGCTATGTTTTCCTTCACGAATTTTATAACCTTAGTCGATATACCATCGTAACCGACAGTATTTGTATTTTTTAAGCCACTGATCACTTTTATAACGTCCGAATCTGAGACTGGTAGCATAAATAGGGATTGTGAAGTTGAATTTTCAATACCGTGACTATTCATTGGCCTACTATTATTTTGAGTTGTTTTTGAATTATTTTCAATCTTCTCTACAAAATATTTATTAAATTCATTCGCGATATCCATAGGGTGTGTAAGCGTTGAGTTCTCATTTTGTATAGATAATATTTGTTCATGCGGAAGACTAACTGTACTCTTGTTAATTATTTGCCAAATTGCTTTTGATTTATTTTCAGACATTTTTACGTAGTGGTTGTTTTGGGCTTTCTGAGTTAATTTTATTATTTTCCTATATACAGTGGAATACTTTTTGAAAGCAAGTCTATTTTTTGTATTCGGATTTAGTCTATATGTCCAAAGTAACTGTCTCTGAATCGTGAAAAGTTTCCTGAATTTGTTACAAAAAAAACTAAGGTTGAACTTTTAATCCTATTCACTAACTTGACAGTTCAATGCAAAATAATGATACCATTCTAAAACTAATAGCACGGTAATAATATCTATACAGTAGTCTATTTTCATACAAACGCTCGGAACGCAAATCATACCTACGCGCCTCGAGTCTGGTACACTCTGAGTACATTCACAGTCGCGTACGCACCGCTTTGACAAACGGATGGCGGGCGGTGTTATTGATGGTTTTGTTTGTAACCAGTTAGCGTGTGATTTATGAATATTTGATAGTAATCAGTCTAAGATGATTACTATGGTAGTATTATTTTTTTTAATTACTTGAAAACTCCGAAATGAGGACTAGATTTTTTATATACATACCTACTAGTAAGAAATTTGTTTATTTTTTTAATACTTTTCCACCAAGTAAAATACCTGGATTATTGAATAAGTAAGTGGATAGGGTGAAAAAAGTGACACACGAGTGACCTACCTGCTCGTAATAGTAGCAGGTAGTTTCTCAGCCTGGGGTACCCAATCTTTTGATTTGAATCGATCCTTTGGATCGAAAATCATTGAATTGATAAACGATCTAGATCGCAGGATTTGAATCGACCCAGCAAAGATCATATCGTAATTAAATGATGATACAATTCCAGACATATAACAGTACGCGTCCACGACTTAAAATACAATATGGAAATGAGACAATTGAAGAGGTCGATTACGTAAAATTCTTGGGTGTAATAATTGACAAAAACTGTAACTGGAAATCTCATATTGACGATCTATGTAAGAGGATAGATAGATTTGTATTTGTTTTATATAGACTAACACGTGTGGCTAGTGTTAACGCGGCAATATGTGCATACCATGGCTATGTGTCATCAATTCTGCGCTATGGCATTATAATATGGGGTAATTCAGTTGAACTTACAAGAGTTTTTCGAGCTCAGAAAAAATGCATACGCTCAATTTGCGGAGCGCACCCACTGGACAGTTGTGTTCCACTATTTAAGAAACTTAAAATACTGCCAATTCCAGCACTATATATTTTTGAAATCTGTATCTTTATACACCGAAACAGACATGAATTTGATTTGTATAATGATGTTGTATCCAGACCCAGCCGCAAAGTGCATATACTTCATGTTCCTAGGCGTAGAATTCAATTATTTTCTCATAATGTGTACTGCATGTCCATTACTGTTTATAACAAATTACCTGATGGCTTTAAAATTCTCAACCTCAGAACATTTAAATGTTAATTATTTAACTTTCTCTTAAGCAAATGTTATTACTCGACTGAAGATTTTATGAATGAAAAGTTTACCTAAAGATTTGACATTATTCTGTAAAAATCATATTTTATCTCCCTTCATGCACTTTTGACATTTAATTAATATCTTTTACATTAAAAAAAATGTTTCGTAATTTAAATAATTCTATCGATTAATAACTAAATCTTACTGTAATGATGACATATAATTTTAATGATTAATAACTAACTTTGAATGTAATGATGACCCATAATTTCAAAACCATATTTGTACGCCGGAAACGGCAGAATATTTTAATAATCCACATAACAACTTTGTACAATATTCTGACAAATAAATGCTTTCTTTCTTTCTTTAAAAAATCAATAAAATTGACATAATTTACATTTTCCACCCGTGTCACTTTTACTAAAAAACGGTCCAAAAATTAGATTTTTTAAATAAAAATATAATATTTACAATCAAAGAAACGCAAGTAGGTAGATGAAGTTAAAATACTTTATGCGGGCAGCCCTCCCGCGTCTATCGCGTGTTTACGTACCGCACTTGCTGTAGGTAATTATTTCTAGGATAAGGCCGAGTCAAAATACTGTATAGATATCTATACTGTGCTAATAGTGTCGGGGTAGTGAACGATTTCGCTTAAAGAATGAATGATAAAAATGTTTTAAATTAAATAAAACTTTAAAAAATCATTTTTAGGTGTGGATTATAAGAATTAGATTAAAAGTACGTTCAAGCTTAGTTCTAGTACTAATCGACATGTAACGTACCCTTGTTTGGATAAATGTGGCGTAAATAAAATTACTATATTTTTTTAATTATTCTAAAATTTAAATAAGTACCTGTAAGAGAATGTGTCTACATTCTGTCTTTTTTTTTTTTTTTTTTCAGGATGGCAAATCATCAAATGACTTCTCCCGCTCTGGGCGGAGCGGGAGGGCGTGTCAGACTTTTACTGACTAAAACCCACCCGTGTTCCTTCAGTTGCCCATGTGCCAGGGTCACAGTATCTCTTTCGAACAATCACGCGACCCCGGCACATTCTGTGTCTTACATTACTTTCAGTTAATTTATAAATGTTATAGTAATTTATAAAAAAAAAAATATTTTGTTGACTTAGGTATATTACTTAATTTTTAACTGTATGCTGATTTTGAATAAAGACATTTTTATCGAATTGTGAATTTGACTTTTATAAAGTATGCTATAGGATGTCTTAAAGAGTTTCACCCTAAAAAATTAAGATCCGACCCGAACCCGAAAGAATTAAGAAATTCCAATAATGGCGATTCAGTCTCACTTTATTATGAAAATGTATGGTCACTCTACTCTAATACAGTTTCATACTACTATATTTTAGTGAATATCTCCTAAAATATAAAGCCTGTAGTTATATTCGCCACATTTATCCAAACTTGGCTACGATACCTGTCGATAAGTACTAGAACTAAGCTTGAACCTACTATTAATAACGAAATAAACGCCATTGTATTTTAGGCATATTGCCGTCCGCGCGGCCAACTAAAATCGACTGTAAAAAAAATATTGAACCTATTTTCTAGTATGTTTCTTGTTTATTTGCTGCAACAAATTAGCAACTAATTGTCCATACACATTAGCCTCTATTAATTTGATTTTATGGTGAGATACGTACCTACACTTAATCTGAAAACTAAATATAGCATATCTTTTTGAATATTTAAGTTTTGATGATTTTTATTTTTGTAACAAATACAACAAATTAAGACCTTTCTTTTGATGTATCATTCGTCTATCTGCATTATTTAGTTTCTGTGTAATCACGGGCGATCACTACGGCAAGTGGCGGTTCTAGCGGCCAACTGTTTTTGGTCGTAGCGTCTTAGTTTTCTTTTGTAACAAATTCAGGAAAAGAGGTTTTGTAACAAATTACAACTAATTCCTGGCAAAATTTCATCAAATTTGAAGAGTTGGCCGCGCGGTGGAAACGGACATTCAGTTTCATTGATGAAATCCACCCTTAGTTGATTTTGTGTTTGTGGTTAAATGTGGGTTCTACTAAACGCATGTATCTATCAATGACTAGGCATACGTATGCCCAAAGACTACAATATGTATTGGGTGTATGCCTACTCGTTTACAAATGTATGCATTTCTGGCGGGCAAGGGTCAGTTCAGAAAGAACGGAAATGCCCCATCAATTAATTATAATTATTTACTGGCTCCATTGAGAGTAGGACTGTATACATTTCATCATCTCCTAAAGTAGAAAATTGTACGAGTATCGACCCAGTCGGTTCGCGTCTCAGAAATGCGTCGAAGGCAGAGAAGGCCGTTCTGTCTGAACTGACCCAAAACAAACTTTATTAACCGGTGTAATGCAATACATCGTTTTTTACAACTTTGTCCGAGGATATCACTTGTATTGCTTTTATTGCGTATATAATCTGTCACTACAAATCTGCTAGGTAGGTAGGATATTTTGCACTCGCTCTTTACCTCACTTGCTCTTTAACCGAAGAAGAAAGACAACAAGGTGGTATTCAGCTCCCTACTCAAATATCGCTTCAGTTCCCACGTTCGTCTTGGTAATGTTCAAACACTAAAATATTCGCTCATGAGTGACAGTTGTCTAATTGACTTGATCAGCTAATAGGTACCAACTCTAGTGTTTTCACTGCTGAGAGGTACAATAAAATTATGTAGTAGTCTAGATTATTCCCACACGACGATCCGGTAGTCCCGCTCGATACTGTCAACGTAGTAGCCATTCATGAACGGACTCGGCATAACGTCGCTCAGCTGAAAAAAAATATTTACTTCATTCCTTTGTTTAATACATTCGAAGGGCGAAGGCGGGTGATGGGCGGGCGTTTTGGGGGTCTGTATTATGTAACTTTGACGTACAAAAAGTGCTGACTTTCAGCCTAGTTTGAATCAATGACTGCTGATTTCTAAATGACTTATGATTTTGATTCATGAACAAACACGTGAATTGAACAAATGGTTGAACTATGGTTGATGCTAGAGACAAGAGGAACAAAAAGACGAGCGCACCCGATTTGTTATAACTTTTGCAAGCGTTACGTAGTTTCTACTGCTCCATTGAACATTTATGCACATGATGGGAACAAAGCCTTGTATTTATCATCAAGCCAATTCTTTGAATGGTTTATGTAGATGTCTTCACAAAATGGAGAAAGGAGACGAACTGCGCTTATACGAGTTTCTTCAGCCACACAAAAGCATTTCGTAATTAGGACTTGCATACTACAATAAAAGTTTCATTTCAGTATCAAAATTTTATTTACGTCATTATTTACAGTATTCTTATTACATTTTAAATTATCTACTTAACATATACATAAATCATTCTATAGATTACAAAATAATTCGCCGATTTTTAGTTTTAATTCTTATTTTAAGTAGTTTGCAACAACGCCATTTTTTCTATTGGCAAGTTTAGCGCCAGCATGACAAAGATGGCGCATGGCGGGAAAATTGGGTGACTTTTTAGAATGCGTTTTCCACGTCGTGCCGGCGTCGGCACCTAATTCATTGGCTCAGTAGCGGCACAGCTAAGATGGACGAATATTGGGGTTCCTTTAACTTTTCCGTGCTGTTAACACGGTCAGCCTCAAAAATATGTCTGAATCAAATCTCTCTCTTCATCTTTTTGAAGTTGACTGTACCCAACCGGTTGATGGAAAAGAGCCCCATGGAGTAATTGCGCCGTATGTGAGCTACCACCTCCTATGCCAGTGCTTTCTCTTCAGGCCAGTAGATGTCAGGGACTGGGGAAGAGCGTATAGAAGTAAGAATAGATTATTTATCATCCATGCAAGAATGTATGAAATACCGTTATCACCCGTGGTCAAAATCTCGAAGCCTGTGGGTATAGTCAACGTCGTAATTCCCAAAAAAAGAAACCCAGTTAATTGAAACATCACTAAGGTTGAAAATATCTCTGTCGTGTTGGTTTTGAAAGCAAAAAGGGTCCTTATCGCTTTATGGCGTGCAACTTGTAAGTGACATTCAACCTTCATGCATTTTATCTAACGTGCATATAGCATGCTTTTAAGTGCCTCGCTCTCGTCTTTACTCTGTCAGCCAGACAAATTATTGCGTAACACACTATTAGTAGGAATGACTTTCATTTTGACAGTTCAAGAACATTCATTGCGACATTATGTTGTTGAGTAGACACATTTAGGAAAATATGAAACAATGGATTAGCAATCTCGTTCTTAATGATTATTGTGATTGACAGTGTGTTACGCTATTGCAAACCGAATCAGCATCCTTCTAAAAGTAGTCCATATACAAAATTACAGAGCTTAAGTTCGCTAAATGTTCATTATAAAGGTTCGAAAATTACTAAGAAGCTTATTATACCCCAGTCCATGCACACCATAAATGAAACCAATTTAATCACTGATGGGACACAAAAGCATTGTTTTATAATATCAGTATTTTTGTCTCACGACGCGACGCGCGCTTGTATCCTTGTGGTAACAAACACGCTGTGAATGTGTGTGTCTGAAGATGAGTAGCGTCAACACATAACACACACACACACACATGACTTCCTCCGTGTCTCGGACAGCATCGGGAGCTCCTGCACACACACACACACACACACACACATTCACAGTGTATACAGTTGGTCACCACAAGTAAAGCATGCGTCACTTCGTAAGTGAAAATATTATACCAATACTTATAATACAACCAAAAAACATATACTTAAACATAATAAATACAAAGCGTTATTTCGCTTATTATTTGACTGTACTTTTCATAATAATAATAATGAAATCTTAACAAATATATGAAATGTTTGTCTTTAAGACCCAACAAAATATAAATACAAGGCTTTGTTTATCTCTTCTCTTCTCTAATTTTTAAATAATATAATATCATTATTTTCCTTTGTCTATTTCTCCATTTACTTCATGTCAAGGTTTATATGTATGATAATAATACATTTATAGTAGAGAAAAGCCGAGAAATTCAAAGGTTTGTAATAATGATGTCGTAAAAAACATAATTTTGGGTGCTTACATTGCTAACGTTGGCTAAACCTGAACAGATAGATTAAAATAATATACTACGGATTTGTGTATCTTAAAAAGGTCTATAGAAAACTCAGGGATGGTATATCTCTATCTCCTAAAGGGGTACCCTTAGGAGACACAGTAACCATTTTTATCTTACACATTTGACAAAAAAATATGGTTTATTTACGAAGCTATTCAAACAATGCAGTATTAATCTTTATCCAATTATATATGTTTGAATACGTGTATTAAATGTAGATCGACCATGCCCTATACAAAATATAATTAAAATTATTAATCGCTCGTAGCGAAACGGGCGGTCGGACGGCATGCTCCGTTGCCATCCCCGCCGCGGTGAGGCACTTTATAGTTAGACCACGACACTGGACAATGGTCCATTTGAAGGACTTAGTATAGAAACCAAACCCCACTTACATAGAACATAGTGATACGCCCTGCGTCACATACACTGTATACTCGCGCGAAGCCAGGATGGGTCGCTAGTTTATGCTAAATAAGACATACAATATGTAACAAAATTCACGCGAGACCCCTATTAAAATATTGAGTTAAAAACATAATAATGACCAAAACATTTTTTTTAAGTTAACTGTTTTTACTAAGAAAAACGTGTTGACCCTAGCATTTTTTTTGTATTTTAAATTGGGTCTTATCGCGTTTGAATAAGATTGAATTTTCTTTGGCTGGAAGTATGCCAAAATACATAATTTTTGAAAATAATACCCATAGGTCCTAATTGAGTACTGAATTGATGGCAGTAACCCTTAAGTGTTACTGCAATCAATTCAGTACTCAATTAGGACCAAACTACATTCAGGTCTTGCTTTTATTCCGTTACACCTTGTATACTCTATTAGTGAGATGCCGTATCATTAAAAATGTATATCCGCGGATATGGATCCGAATACGGATATTTGGTGACAAGATCCGCGGATCTGGATACGGATCCGGATTTTAACTATCTTACTCAATCGGTGTCGATTCGCGTGACCTTGAAACGATAGTTGTCGCCACTTGACGCTTTGCTTGACAGGACATGTTACGACTTGTATTGCGCGGCTCTTTCTTTTGTTTTGTTTATAGTTTTAATCACTAAATATTTGATTTTCGGAAATAAAAAAATATTCTGAACGGAATTTAATAGTTTTCCATTGCTACCGAAACACCTATATTAAAATTATATCTATGTTTTGAATAATTAGTAAGGTAAAAGATCCGCCAAAAAAGTTACGGATACGGATCCTTCTTCTTCTTCGGATATCCGCGGATAGAGCCACGGATACCCGGCACTTCACCAATACTTATCTTAAATAAATAAATAAATAAATATTATTTGACTATGGAGTGGGTGGGGCAAAGTTAATTGCAGATTGCGTGATCATAGCTGTCCCTAAGGCCAGTCTCTCTCAGTTATTGTATTAGATGGGTCGCATAACCATTCTTCTACCACTGCATGTCGGTTGGGGATTGCGGCACATACAGACGCGCATGATCTCCGGACTTGGTACTCTCGAATGTTTATTAGTTACTTGCTGCAAGGTCGAAAACAGGGGTTAGTAACAACATGTATTCTAATTTAAAAACTTAAATAAAACTAGCTGATTGGACAGACGTTGTCCTGTTTCCTAGAACTTGATCACAGCGCCACCTACTGAGTCCCATTGTGAATTTAAACCAGGACACCCAAAAACAATCATCAATATTGATTAGAAGTGCATTGAGTCAGTGACATACACACACACTACATTTATATATAATATAATAAGGTAGTTCGTTTACAACACAAAATATGTACAAAATAGAATACATTTTTATTTCACGCACCGGTTAACATTTAAAAAATATTTTTATTTAGAAAAATGGGAACGAGTTTGGGGAGAGAAATGGGATAGAATGGAAATTAATTGCGAAAGGACAGTTATATTTTGTAATATTTCGCCAGAGGTCGAAGTAATTGGAGTCCAAAGAGCAGGGGAAAAATAGATGATCTAAAGTACCCTCCCCGCAAGGCCACCTTAGCTTAGTGAATGGTCCCGAACATGGATCTTGTTCGGGAACACTGGGGATAACAATATCCGGGTCTTAGGGCTGATTTTTCAATAGTCAAGTAACTTATATCTGATGAATAAATATTGCGGTTTGACAGCTCTTGTATGGAAAATATGTCAAACCTTACACAAATAACACAAACACTAAGTATGATCTAAAGCAAGATTCACAAAAAAAAAAAAAAAATAACTAAAATAAATCGTAACACTGACAGAAACATGTTTTTAGCCGTCACCACTACCAACGAAAGTCCGGCCTAAATTCATTACGGCGGTAAATTTGATATTTCGTTCATTCATTCCATTTCGTGTCCATTCGTGAGTTTGGTTTTATTTCACTATTTCGTTGTTATCCGTGATTTCAACATTTGAAATCAAGTATTTGTCATTGAAAGTGTCTGAACTTAAAAACCTTAAGTATTTCCTCGTAATCACTTTGTCGAACTCGATTATTTATTTAAAAGTCTCTACGCATAGCTTTAAGCCACAGTCTTCTTATTTTCTGGTGTTCCTGAAAATGGTAGAATTTAATATTGGAATATTTAGGAACACAAAATCCCGTCATCGTCGCAAAAACAAAACCACCTCACGCCTTGTGTTGGGAACTAGCTACGACAACGTCATTTTGTTACCTTCCCATGAGTTTTAACCCATTTCATGCGTGCACATTCACCAAAAGTGAAATTATACTAGCTAAGTTTGGCAACACAACATGAAATGTGAGGCATTGAGCCTACACAAAGAAAATATCTTTAGGTTTTATAAACTTTTTCTAATTAAATAAACGCAACAATGGCAGTTAGACACACGCCAAATATGTGAGCATTTCAGGTTATGTTGCTAATATCAATATGTATATTAAATATTCATACGATGTTCATGGTCCCAAAAGTATTTTGTTAATAAATCTTGCCAACTTGTTGGCAACTCAATTTATCAATGGCTCTCTCAGCCTGTGTTCGCCTCGACTGTAGGCGATAATACTATATGCAAGGTTAGCGTTAGAAAGAGAGCAAACATCCCGCGCTAGTCAAGAATAGCCATAGATAAATATATAGTTATTACCAGAGATAATATAAACTCGAACTCACCACACTTGAGCTCGATTTATTTGGCGTCTGATTTACTTTAGGTTGGATCTCATCTTCCTCTAGGACACATTCTGAAATGAATAAAACAAGTTATTTTTAATATTAAATATTACAATACTATCGTGATAGACGGAGTCGTCCCAGAATGAGGTGGCGAGGCATATTTAATCAATGTTGACACATCAGGAAACGTACCGCTTCCTGATTTGATGAAACAAAGTAAACTAACAAGCGGTTATTTTCCCTGATTTAATAAAACAGTTAAGTAGCACCAATTTGCAAATCAGGTAGTAATAATGATCCCTGTAATTATAGACCTTTAACTGTGCTACCAGCATTGAGTAAAATCTGTGAAAATCATGCTAGTCCAGATGATGTCACATTTTAACCCAAATGGTATTTTAAATGGTCGACAGTTTGGTTTCACGAACGTTAGTCGACGACTGATGCTAGAGTAAAAGTCATATCTAAGTCCCAAGTTCCAGGATACAATTGGCATTCTCTGTGACCTCTCAAAAGCGTTGACTGCGTTGACTACAATACACAGATCTGTAAAAAACTTTTTAACAAAAAATTAAACCGCCGAAAAAACTGAAAAGTATACAATAATAAACCTTAAAATTATGAGTCAGTGCTTTGAGTGATCTTTGTTAATTGATTTTTCAGCGCCGACTCAAAATTTTAAGGTTTATTATTTTATGCTTTTCAGTTTTTTCGGCGGTTTAATTTTTTGTTAAAAAGTTTTTATTTTATAATTTTTTGTGACTTTAATGTACTAATAATACTTGGCAAGGTATACCCTATCCAACAAAAAAAGGATTATCAAAATCTGACTACTCTGTATAAAGTTATGCGTGGTTATACATAACGATCAGTGAGTGAACAATCAATCATCCCCTGTTTTTCAACCCTTAGGGTTCGATTTTGTTTTTCAAATTCATATGGGACCACCTTGGGAGTATACCCTTTCCAATAGAAGAAGAATTGTCACAATCGGGCCACTATGTAAAAAGTTATGCGTGGTCATACATTAAAAAAAAAAATACGCGTCGAATTGAGAACCTCCTCCGTTTTTTTTCGTCGGTTGATAACACCACTACGCGGCTGATCTTGTTCTTTCATATATATCATATAGGCAGCAAAAAGTAAACTTTAACGGGATCACGTCCTAGGCGACTCTTGTTAAGATGGGCGGGCCTCAATGTTCAATTCTTGGGCCTTTTTTATATCTACTTTACATTAAAGACCTTCCTTACATGATGGCTAACTTATCGGACATAATTTTGACGACACTTTTCTTGTTCTTTAAATAGATAGGAAAGAAAGAAGACAGATATGTTACATGTCAGTAATAGTCTGGCTGGTCTTTGAAAATGTTTTGGAGCTAATAAAAACGTTTACTTAATGCGAATAAAACGAAATGTCTTAAGTTCTCATTACAAAATGTACCTTAAGTGGGTCTAATTTTAAAACTTGATGGCAAGAAACTAGATGCTATTTCAGAAACTATAAATCTAGTAAATATAACTCTTAAATAAGTGGTTGTCATGGCAATCATTTCATTTGGTTTAAATTGGCTTTTATCTATTAAGTAGATTATTTTTTATATAGTAAATGTCAGAACATTGTAAGCCACTGAGCGACCACTAATTATTACAAAATATCTGGTTGACCGAGCTTTGCTCGGTATTTTTTGGTAAATTGTGTTTAAAATAATAAGTTTATGTTCAAGTTGATTATCGATAAAGTTGGTCATTGAAAACACGAATAAAACGACATTTTATAAAAATGAATCCTAGCTAGATCGATTTATCGCCCCCGAAACCCCCTGTATACTAAATTTCATGAAAATTGTTGGAGCCGTTTCCGAGATTCAGATTGTATATATATACAAGAATTGCTCGTTTAAAGGTATAAGATATTTGAGTACCTAATTGTGCATGCATGCAAATTAAAAAGACAACTAACAAGTGAAGTTTTATAAAAACAATCTTTAATAGTATTGGATATTGATATGCACTAAATCTATTTTTATTCAACCTTGTCAGTCCCGGATATTTTATATTTACTTAATTTATTTTGGTGGAGGTTATAAAGCATACAAATAAATAATAACAAAATTAAAGTCAATATCATTTGGTTATCTAAGGTCATAATATTTTTGTCTCAGTGACTTTCCGTGTGCACTGTCATTCAAAATATCTGGGCTAGTGATAGTGTTAACGATAAATGATTTTATTCCCGTATGAAGGTTCAGACTGTTCAACATGATCTCAACAACTAGGAAAATTAAACTTTATCTCAATTGGATAAATTTTTTGTCAGAATGACAGTACACGACGTACTGTCTTCATTCTAAAAACATTCCATAGAGTTAATATTAAATTTTCATAGTTGTTTAGATCATTTTGAACATTCTGTTAGTCCCGATATTATTGATCGCTGACTGTACTTGACAAACACTTTTACATATCAAACATGTTTTAAAAACTAGATGAGGGCGGCGTTTCCTATGTGACTCCTACTCTGAAAAAAAAGGGGGAAAAAAATCACAGTCTCTTTTAAAGTCCAGACATTATCTTGGTCACATCATGTGAAGACCATGTAGATTGGTATCTGAAATGGTCTTTTGTGGAAATTATCACACAGATTGAGTGGAATTGTTCAAGTAATTATGTAGCTCAAACTCGGAACTTAAGGTTCACAAGTTCATAAAAAAGTTTTTATCTTTGACTAGACACGTGGATATCCCGTTTGTTTTGAGTGATACGTGTTTTGGTTTGTTTATTTATACTGGCTTTAAGTTCAAAGTACGAGTTCAAAAGATGTTGGCTTGTCTTGGAATTTTTTTGGCAATGCGATAAAAAGTTGAATAACCTGTTAATTTCTTCTATTAGTAGATAAAAAATGTGCTGAACTCAGACGGTTGTACTGATGATTATAACTCAGTAAAGGCGGTCGTAAATGATATTTTCATCAACATACAACCTAGGCACCAGTGGCGTGCATTGCTTTTCTGTATAGGTAAGCACTAGGCCGCCTGTTCTTGTCTAGGCAGACAAACACGGCTTTCTTTTAGGTATGATATTTTAATAAGTTTCTTAATAATTTCGGGACACATATTAAAATGTGATTTATCGACTGATGGTGATTTTTCGCATGATCATGCACGCCACTACCTGGCACTAACCTGCTAATTGCAAAAAAACGTAAGAAAATTTGAATTTCGCGGGCACCACAGCTACCTAAGCACATAGAAGGATCTATGCCTATCTTTTTAATTCTATAGCCTAACTTCTGACTAGGTGTGGTGAGAAGAATTGTGGCTTCTGAACATGGCGTTTGCTGGTTCCATTTTCTGAGGTTTTACTCTCACTGAACTAAGCCATAACGGTAGACATAAAATGATATTATACACAGAGTATCTTATGATTACCAGGAATGTACGAAGTGAGCGTTAATAAAGCTACCAAAAAAGTATTTATAGTACTTATAACTAAAAAAAAACATTTTTCAAATTTTTTGTATGTCTGTGGTGAGTTATCTACGAAACGGTTGGACCGATTGTGACAAGACTTGCCCTGGGAGATAGCTGATATTATAATGAGTAACATAGGCCACGTTCCCGAGGGATAATTTCCGATATCCCCGCGGGCAAAGCCGCGGGCACAGATAGTATTTTCATAATAAATACTAATGCGAATAACCCACAATCTTTCTCATCTCGGAGCAATGGACGACAATCTATTGTACCTATGTTTAATGTTTTACAATAAAGTTGTTGATATACGGTCGATTTAACATAATATAACATCACGCCAAAAGTTACGTAGTCGTACACCCACATTTCGCCAGATATGTTTAGGTCCCATTCAGTATGGTGCCGTCCATTAATCACATGATGTTTTTTTGGCGATTTTCAACCCCGCCGTCCCCCCGTATATCACGTGTATTTTTTCCTACCTACAAAGAAACATTTTTTTTTTAATATTTATAAAACAGGTATAAGTATCATCTAATTTTATTATGAAAAAAAAAATACACGTGATTATTACCACACCCCCCTGGACCCCCCCCCCCCTTTCGAGCCTCACGTGATTAATGGACAGCCCCTAAAGTCGAGCCTATTTTTGTAATGACACCTATGGATACCATGTTTTAAGCAAATAAATTATCCTACATTATCTTATCAATCAGGCCTAAATCCAAACTCTGGGAAACTACTCCTGAAACATAACAGATGGACAATAATTTCCCCGAACCTGAAAATCGGACTTTTAATCCTATTCCGTAACTTGACAGTTCAACGAAATATAATGATCATTATCATTACATATTATAAAATAAAGTCACTTCCCGCTGTCTGTCTGTCCCTATGTATGCTTAAATCTTCAAAACTACGCAACGGATTTTGATGAGGGGTTTTTTAATAGATAGAGTGATTCAAGAGGAAGGTTTATGTGTATATAACATGCATAATATAATAAAGAAACGCCGATAATTTTAGAGGTTTCTAATGTGATGTCATAAATAAACACATTTTTTTGCGCTTACATTACGAACGCTGGCTGAACCCTACGAAATAGCTCAAAATAATGTACTACAGTATTGTACACCTTAAAAAGTTCTACGAAAAAGTCCGCGATGGTATATGTCTAACTCTTAGGGATAACCCACAATAACCATTTTTATCCTTTACTTTTTACGAGAAATAATGGCTTATTTATGAATGCAATTTTAAGCAATACAGCATTAATCCTTATCCAATTAAGTACCTTAAATAAATTGTGCATTTCATGTAGATCAAAATTGCCCTTTAGAGCATATCATTAAAATGAATATTTTAGAAGATATCAGAGATTATAATAAAATAGCCGCAGAGCGGCTAGCGGGCCGTCCCGCGTCCGGCCGTCTCGCTTGGTAGCGGTCGGGTAGTGCAGGATTAGTAGGATTGTAATATTGTAATTCATATTACTTTGGCTTCATAGTTAATGCGAATATCATGTGTTCGAAGTACACAAAATAAACCCAATTGTATTATTCCAAGTAAGAGACCGCGAAATATGGCTTAGATGTTTAGATTTTTGGATGGATTTGGTTTTTTGGTTATCCTGGATACTTACCATATACGTTCCCGGGAGATATTTTCCGACAGCTATACGGGCAAAGCCACTGGCCAAAGTACTATTCTTATAAATATGTTTAATTTGGTGTCTGGTAAATAACTGAGTGTATATATAGGTAGAATAGGAGCGTTAAGAAAAACCAGGAAGACTTTTATATATTCAATTCAATCCAGCCCTATGTCGCAGTCTTCTTACTCTGAATACTATTAGTTTTATTTTAAGTACATCAAACACACAAGATATGTAAGGATCGTAGCAGGTGGCGTTCCGTAGTTTCTACCTACCCCCATGGGAAAAAGGCATAATTTTATGTATGTATAACATGGATTAATACATTCTTACCGCGGTAATACGTCCTCTTGCGATAATTTCCGACATCTACGCGGGCGAAGCCGCGGGCAAAAGCTAGTACGATTATAAAACTAATAGTGTTGGGATAGTGAACGATTTCGCGTAAAGAATGAATGATAAAAATGGTTTAAATTAAATAAAACTTAAAAAAATCGCTTTAAGGATGTGGAATCTAAGTGTGTCCACACTGAATGCGCGGTGACTGGGGCCTAAGGCCCGAAACTGCGTTAAGCGGGCACCCGCACGGTTTCATACAAAAGTGCTCCGTCGCGGGGACCAGCGCGGGTGTCCGTCACGGGGAGGCGCACCCCGCACCCACGCAACGGGGCCCGCCCCCGTGCGACGGGACCCGTCGCGGGGGCACGCGCGGTGCCCGCCAGCGGTAACACGCATTGGCTTGTTCAGTCAATAACGCTAGGTGATACTCCGTGTAATGATACCGCCGTGTCATCAGCATAAGTTAATATGTCACAATATGGGAATTTAAGATTGCATAGATCATTAATATAGATTAGAAACATAGTTGGTCCTAAGATACTACCTTGAAGAACCCCGTAATTTATGGGTTCTTCATCACTCACCACCCTGCCGATACAAACAGACTACGTCCGACCTGACAAGTAATCTTTAAAAATGCTTAAAGTTAGTCCACGGATGCCGATGCCTTCCATCTTGGAGATAAGAATGGGAATTGAGACCGTGTCAGACGCTTTCGACAAGTTTAGAAAGATTCCAAAACATTTCCGCTTTTTGTCTAGTAGTTTTATTGCCTTATTACTAAAGTCTGCAACCGCACCTATACAAGCACACCGTTAAAATTGAACTAGCGACTCTGCGTAAATCGGTCTCAATACTCAATTCTTTATTGCATTCCGTATGTTACATAGATGGTAAAAATAAAAATGGTACACGATCCCGCGTCGGGTCCCCGCGACGGGGACCGTCGCGTACCCACGGAGCCCACCCACGTGTCCACGCGCGTAGACACGCGACGGTTGCCCGTCGCGGGCGCCTGCTTAACGCAGTTTCAGGCCTAAGGCGGGTGCGGCGAGCGGGAGCGTGCGGTGGCCACAGTGACGCGCGAGCTCTTGTACGGCTCGACGCATATCGGGAGTTGCAAACTATGGGCGAGGATTTGATATTTTTATTAGACAGTCCGATCTTGAGATGAGAGGTGTTGAACACTAGAAATGGTGTGCACGAAATAAATAAAAACAGAGAAATAAGTGGTGATTTTTTAAATTTATATGAAGAACTCAGATTATAATTATGTTTGCTTTGCCATATAGGGGGTTTAGATTGAATCGGACTTATAAACACTTCAGTATTCACCGCTATTTTACGAAAAATAATAAACAGACGCGCATACGCCGAGCGGCAAGACCAAACTGGTTTGTTACCTCCGCTACCTGCGCCTTCGATCGCTTGCTGACAGGAACGTTGAAAAATTACGCGTTGTCTCGCTCAGTCCCGTCCGCCTTAGTCACTACACTATGGACGCAAAGGCGCGTTTCAAATGTTTGAAATTTCGCGCCCGTCGTCGTAACCGCGCTAGGCTCGCAATGTGGACGCCCACTAAGAATAATTCATATTTTTTTATAACTGTGATTTCCTTTTTTATTTTCTTCTGATAGAAACAAAACTAAATATAAATTATGTCATTGTACTTTTTTTACTATAGTCATTTTATTTCCTCTGGTAGCCATAGACTATATTTATATAGATATAGTATACATCGTGTTTTAAGACAAGATATTAAATTTAAAATACAAAGTTTGCATGTAAGTACATTATTTCAAGTTCATTCAATTTCAGTCATTCTTGCAGCACCTCACTATCTTTTTTTTGTCAAAACCTGGTATCCCTCCAACTGTCATGTTACCGAATAGAATTAAAAGTCCAACTTTAGGACGTTATATTCAGCAATTCCGCTAGTGACCAGCGGGGCAGTGTATACATAGCGTAGGTAATTATTACACTACTGGATTGTGAAGTCAGATAGGCACTCGCTTCCTGTAAAATACTGGTATTTAGCTTCATCCTGTTAGATTAGAAGCGAAACCATCATAGTTGGGAAAGACTATTTAAATGATGAATTAAATTATTATGTATTTTTCAACATTATCATCAGCCTATAATGTTCCCACTACTGGGACACAGGCCTCCTGCCGGTGAGGGGAAGTGGTCCATGATCCACCACGCGGGCTCGGTGAGAGTTGGTAGATGTCACACGTCTTCGAATTTTTGGTTCTAAGACATGCCGGTTTCCTTACGATGTTTTCCTTCACAGTTTTGAGAGCAGTGGTGATGAAATAATTTACATAAAAATGTACACAAAATAAAGTGCTTGCTTGTGTTCGAACCCACGGCCTACAACTCGTAAGACACGGCCGTTACCACTGGGTCACCACTGGTCGCATGTATATAAACATGAGTATAATACTATTATTCAGAGTGATAACTTATTAATGAGTAGTTATTGTACGTTCCATTGATTCAATTAATTATCTGATTAGAATTATCTAACTGACTGAGTTGAGCTGCACGCTAACTGACTAATGCGTGCACTGACTGGACCGGTCCACTTAATCTGTGTGGTTCTTTCCTCAAAAGACCATTTCAGACACCAATCTACATGGTCTTCATGATGTGACCAAGATTATGTCTGGACTTTCAAAGAGACTGTGACCTCTGAGTTTGTTTCGGCCTTTCTTCTCATAGTAGTCAGATGGGAAACGCCGACCTCTTCTAGTTTTAACATAAATATCTGGATGACCGAGCTTTGCTCGGTATTTTTTGTTAAATTGTGTTTAAAATAATAAGTTTATGTTCAAGTTGATTATCGATAAAGTTGGTCATTGAAAACACAAACAAAACGACATTTTATAAAAATGAATCCTAGCTAGATCGATTTATCGCCCCCGAAACCCTCTGTATACTAAATTTCATGTAATCGTTGGAGCCGTTTCCGAGATTCAGATTATATATATATACAAGAATTGCTCGTTTAAAGATATAAGATTAATTGATAGATTGATTGGATTTTTTTTTAATTGTGTATTGATTTATTTGTTGATTTTTAATTTCGTGTGAAAGTGTTTGTACAAACCTACTTATAAAAATAAAATCATTTATCAACTTAAACATTATGCCACATGCGACTCCTTTTAAAAATAAATGTCTAGATAAGTAGCAACAATTTCGGCAATACTTTCAACTTAATGTTGATTTACAATCATTTTTCTCACGAAATTAATCTGAATTTAAACAATAACAACGTAGATTGTTCGATGGAAGTCTATCAGCGTATGACCCCGTGTGTAAGGTCACCAGAAATAGCGCAGTATATCGTACTAGTAGTAATCTAATCTGCATTTGTAGGTTACTAACCTACATAAGCCCCAGACGGTCGGTATCAATGCTCTGACAAAGATATCAATCGTGCTCTGAATTATAATATAAGTTATAGCTTTATCCCGTGGCGTAACCCACGTAGCTGGCGGAAATTATCCAACGTGAACGTGCTACTGGGGAAAAAATTATGCCTATGCTACTCCTTATAACATCAGTTATCTGCCAGTAAAGGTGCCGTCAAATTAGGTCAAGTCATTACGGAGAATAGTTGGAACAAACAGACAAAAATAAAAATAGTTATTAGTACCGTTTAAACTGTCGTAACCATTTAGTAAAAAACTGTTATTTTGGCATTACAAATAGACACAATTTTATTTATTTGTATCGATGTATGTAAGACATGTATGCTGGTAGTAGAATTGAAATAGAAAGCAATCGAATTGTTACTAGGATCTTTCTGACAAAATAGGATCTCTAGCCATCTTTTACGGATTTCATAAAAGAGGGAGAAAGACTCCGGAAACGACTGAAAATTTGTATAAATAGTACGCTTAAGTCAATCTCACACTCACTTTGATTAGGTAACGTCAACCAAAACTGATTCTTCAAGGTGAATCTCAAGCCAGGCGGCAGCCCCAGCGTCTCGTCTCCTTTCACCGATGCTGCCAGGATCTTCGCGGCGTCGACCAGTAGGGAGGCTTGCCAGGAGGCGGCGTATATCAGGCGCATTGAGGACTGCGCGGCCGTCGAGCAGATCATGGGGTAGAGGGCCTGATGACGACGGACGTTGTAGAATGTTATACCTAAAATGAGATTTAGGTGGTTAGTATAGTAATTATCTTTACATACCAAGACTCTTCCGTGCCTCGGAAAGCAAGTTAAGCCGTTGGTCCCGGCTGTCTTTCGTAGATCTTAGACAGTCGTTACGGGTATCAGAAGCCCGAAACTCTGACAACCAGTCGTACCAAGGGGTATCGTATTAGGGGGCATCCATTAATTACGTGAGGTGTACTAGGGGGGGGAGGGGATCAAGCTAAATCTTTCCAAATCTCACTTAGGGGGGAGGGGGGGTCTTGGCAAATATCACGTAATTATTTTTCTCGCAGAAAACGGTGTAAAATTGCGTGAAAAATTATTTCTACGATAACATATGGCCAAATCTGAGACAAGAGTACACTGATAAAAAATTAACTTGACTCAAGAGCCAAAATCTTGACCCAAGAATATACCATTTTGAAGAAAATGATTTTCTTGAGTCAAGAGACTAAATTCTTGAGTTAAGAAATTATTCTTGGTCTAAGAAAATTTTCTTGTTTTTGTTTTTTTGTCAATAATCCAACACGTTTACAGCCCAAATAGAAGTTTTGAAGAATCTAGCGTGAGATTAGGGGAGGGCGGAGGGAGTTGAGGAAAATCTTACGATATCTCACCAAGGAGGGAAAATTCGAAATTCGAATTTCGAGTCGAAAAATTCTCAAAAATGCCTCACGTAATTAATGGACGCCCCCTTACCAAAAACTGGGTTGTGGAGGTCAGATAGGCAGTCGCTCCATGTATAATACTGGTACTCAGCTACATCCGGATAAACTGGAAGCCGACCCCAACATAGTTGGGAAAAGGCTAAGCAGATGATTAGTGAACCTCTTAAAATAGTTTCTTGTTGCCATCTTTTTATCAGGATATTTGATTTTTTTAATATACTTTTTTAATGACGATGAAGACCCTGATTTGTAAAAGGTCATTGTACTAGATTCGTCATAGATTTTGTTTTTGTTCGTACTTATCTATCAACGATATCGTTTTCCACACTGTAAACATAATTATTTGTAAATTTAAATCGGTTAGTTGTGATAATTGGACAATCTAGATTAAAACGGTCAGTAAAATGTTCTTAATTAGGTATCAGTTAGAGTAAATAAACAATCCAGCGAATTCATTGTAATCTAGTTCTTGGACTTTGAATAATTAACATCACGCAGTGTTTCCCCGAAGGGTTGGGCAGAGGTGTACCTATCCACATATTTCTCTAATTTTTTTTAAGTCCCATGTAATAGAAGGCGAGTCTATTACCATTCATCATCATAAGCATTTCAGTCAAAAGACATCCACTGCTGGACATAAGTCTCCCTCAGGGGATTGCCATAATCACCACGCTTGACAGGCAGGTTGGCGATTGCAATATGGTGTTAAAATGCATAGAGAACGCTGCTACCCATGCTCTAGTAAGTCCATTAACCGCTTCTTACGATACCCCCAGGAAGAAATGGTATGGTGATGGTGATATTCTTTACGTCCGGCACCACACAGATCGACCGTTTTATATAAACAAGATAAGTTTTTAACCAGAGCGCAAATTTTAACAAACTTTTAAACGAGTTATAATAACCATGTAATTTTTATTTTGATATATCTTAGTACAATAAAAAAATTAGCTATCGTTAACGAAAGACGTTTATTTTGAAACTGGTTTTTATGGTATCTGGCGGCGAAGGTGAACGACTGAGCGTAGCTACAAATACCTATCAGCTGTTCGATAGGCCAAAATTCTAAGAAGTTCGAAGTACCTACGCCGGCGCGGCAGCGAAAGTGAACGACCGAGCGTAGCTACAAGTACCTATCAGCTGTTTGATCGGTCAAAATTCTAAGAAGTTCGAAGTACCTACGCCGTCGCGTCGCGGTTACTGACCTATTCCTATTGTCGATATAATATTACGAAATATGTAGGGTGTCCACAGTTTACTGATTTAACACTAGAGTGCACGCGCGCTCTACTATAGTAGAACGCACTTACTTATTTTAGCGCCATTCATTCATTTTCACACCTGACCCCCCGCGCTCCTTGATAAGCCTCGTCGACAAAATCGCGGAACGGATTAGTACGGCGCCCACATGCAGCGTAAGCGCACGTTCTTGTAATTAAGTGTCAAAGTTCGTCTTCTACTATTGTAGTACGTGCGAGTATTGGCGTAATAAAACCGAATGTAAGTAAACATTTTCTTTTTTGACTTTTTTAATCCAATATGTATAAAAATTGAATGTTTATGTTTTGACAAATGAACAATATATATAGTTATTGCTATTTAATATGTTATGGTGTTTTGATAACTATTATTACTTTGTTTCAGCGAAAAAATGGACCCAGTCATGGAATCTCACGTGACTCAGTGGTTGCATGAAGAATTTGAGGACGAGGAAGTGATTCAAAGTGAATCGGATGGTGGGGAAGAAGAAGTACAACCGATGGAGCAGGAAGACAGGCATCAGGTACAGGAAGCTGTAAGCGAAGACCGAGCATCATCGTCTGAAGATGACATGCCTCTTTCTGAGCTCGCTCAAAACAATACACGTGACGACATTTATGTTTCTAGAAATGGAACACGCTGGAGTAAAACATGCCCTTCTGCAACCCGGGTAAGATCTCAAAATATCCGATTTAGACCTCCAGGGCCAAAGGGTGCTGCAAGAAATGCCGAAACGCCGTTATCTTGTTTTGATTTATTTTTTGATGAAAGTATTTTTGAAATCTTAGTTACATAACACGAATATTTACATAGATAAGATACAGAACCAGTACCAGAGAGAGAGAGACGCAAAGAGAACTGATTTAGTTGAAATGAAAGCGCTAATTGGATTGTTGCTAGGCATTGGAGTCTCGCATTCGGGTCGTCGTAATCTCAATGACTTCTGGGACAATTCCAAAGCTCGTGTACTGTACAATGTCAATAAACCGATTCAGGTTTCTTTTACGTGTCCTTCGATTTGACGATGTAAATGACAGAGATGAACGACGTCGCCTTGATAAACTGGCACCCATTCGAACAATCACTCAAAAAATGGTGAAGAACTGCCGCGATAATTTTACTCCCAGCGATTATCTTACGTTGGATGAACAACTTGTAGGATTTAGGGGACGTTGTGGATTCATCGTGTATATCCCAAACAAACCTGATAAGTTTGGTATAAAAATATACATGGTGGTTGATACAAAGTTCCCTTACGTTTACAACTTTGAGGTTTATGCCGGAGCTCAGCCAGAAGGGCCATTTCAACAATCCAACAAAGTAAACGATGTTGTTCTCCGTGTACTCGAGCCACTCTTCGATCTGGGATGCAACGTGACTATGGACAACTATTTTACGAGTCTGTCAACAAGCTTGGAGTTACTGAAAAAGAGGATTACAGTCGTGGGCACACTGAAAGCAAACCGGCCGGAGTTACCCAATGAATTCAAAAAGTGGAGGAACAGAGCCTCGAAGAGCAGTGTTTTTGGGTTCCAACCCAACTGCACATTGGTTTCTTATGTGCCCAAACAAAACAGAGCAGTTGCATTATTTTCAACTATGCATTACGACAATGCTATAGATCCAGAAACCAAGGATGACCGTAAACCGGAAATAATCACTTGCTACAACCGTACGAAGTTTGGTGTTGATATTCTCGACAAAATGTGTAAGCAGTACAGCGTTTCGCGAAACTCCCGAAGATGGCCGTTGACACTCTTTTTCAATTATTTGAACATAGCTGGAATAAATGCCTTGATTATCCACCAACTAAACAAAGGCCAGGAAAAGATTGTGAGACGCAATTTTCTGTACGATCTTTCGTATGTGCTGGTAAAACCCCTCATGGCAAGAAGACTGACCTTTGAAAACCTCCCCCGTGAATTAAAAAATACAACAAAATGGCTTTTGGGGCATACAGATGAGGTGCCTCGGAATGATCCTCAAAGAATGGGAAGAGTAGGTAAATGTTGCCTGTGCTCTCGAGCCCGAAATCGGTCCACAAAAAGTGGTGTAAGCGATGTGCCAGGTGGATTTGTCCTGATCACCAAGTTGTGGTCTGTATCGAATGCGAGGAAGGTGACCAATAAGATAGTCATCGCTTATTAGAAGTTTTTTTTTTTGAGCTGATCTCAAACATGCCAAAAATGTTGATTATTTTCTGGATCTCGTAAATTGTTTCTAGTTTAAGTATGTTCTATTAAAACTGTAATCTTTTGCAATAATTTTGTGTAATAATAATTAGATGACAAAAATTATTCAGTTGTATCATTTTAAAACCACCCATTTTTTAAATATCACAATTATTGTTTTCTACTATGGTGGAGCATGCGAGCATCCATGTCAAAAAAAGGGGCGCGTGCACTGTAGTGTTAAGATAGGATAAAAATTAAAAAAAAAAACAGTATTGAAAGAATTGTTGAAATGTGTTCTGTTACTGATACTGAACCAACAAAAAAAATTTGCACACTGGTTAAAAAAAATCCTGTATATTTATATTTCAGAAAATATTGTTTAAAGCGTGTTTCAATTTCAATTCAATTCTCTTGTCAATATCTACATACATATAATTTCTTTACAAAACTTTTTTTATCTTCAGACAGTTCAAACGAAGCCAAGTGTATGACGCGACTAATTAACTAATTAAGTTGTTATCTCTTATCGTGTCAAGTATGTTGTGGTTGTATGACATGTTCCTTATCGGACAGATAGCGCTAACTAGGAGATGGAAATAGAGGTCATGTGTCATGCTGTGGGTTCGGATAAATAACTGCTAAATACAGTATTACATTGGACTTAGATTTTTATATGGAGTTATTCAGCTATCTCATCATCTACCTAGCCTTTCTTTTCACAACTATGGTGGGGTCGGCTTCCAGTCTTACCGGATAAAGCTGCATACCATTATTATAAATGGAGCGACGAGTTGTGGAGGTCAGATAGGCATATCTGACCTCCACAACCCAGTTACTGGATAAAACGATACCACTTGGTATTATCGCTTTGTCAGACTTTCGAGCTTCTGAAAGCCCGTAACGACTATCGACAATTTACAATTGATAGCCGACACGAACCGGAAATATTCGTCGATTAGTTATCATTAATGAAGTGGAGAATTCACCAAAGAATGACTGAAGATCACCTAGCTTCCAGGTTCAGTGAGTATTGTTCACCTAGCTACAGGGTTCAGTGTGTATTCATCACCTAGCTACTGGGTTCAGTGAGTATTTATCACCTAGCTACTGGGTTTAGTGATAATTGATCACCTACCTACATGGTAGTCTAACTATTGTTCACCTAGCTACAGGGTTCAGTGTGTATTCATCACCTAGCTACTGGGTTCAGTGAGTATTTATCACCTAGCTACTGGGTTTAGTGATAATTGATCACCTACCTACATGGTAGTCTAACTATTGATCACCTACCTACATGGTTCACTAAGTATTGATCACCTACCTACAGGGTTCAATGTGCATTGTTCACTTAGCTAGAAGGTTCTGTGTGTATCGTTCACCAAGCTACAGGATTCAGTGTGTATTTTTCACCTAGCTACAGGATTCTGTGTGTATCGTTCACCTAGCTACAGGGTTCATTACGTATTGTTCACCTACCTACTGGGTTCACTGTGTATTGCTCACCTACCTACAGGGTTCAGTGTGTAGGTATTCATTCCTAGCTGCAGTACGTATTTATGCAAAGATATCCATCGTTATCTTTAGATTGCTACTAAGACTCAGCTGCACAGAGAACATCGGCCGATTGCCAACGTACTAACGTTATCAGCTACGATCATTATACTACTGATAAATTTTAATCCAAACAAACGGACTACTGACGCAAATCCTTTTCACTATGGAGACCTATTAGTTTAATCAGATTGTTAGTGTTGTTGGACTTGAGACGCTCATTGACCGCTACAATAAATGACCTAACTAAAAAAAGTAAGTTCTAACCATGGTAACATGTGTCGGGATGGGAGTCTCTGTGATTGTTCAGCATAATGCTGCGATATTTGAAGAAAAAACGAGTACCGCAGCGCTGGTATTTTGAATCTATTGAAACTCTGTACTAAGGAAGGCCGGTTTAAGGTAATATTGTTCCATCACGAACGTTCGGTAGAATCACTCACCTTGTGATTTCCTATTGATATAATACTCGACCGTGCCCTGCCATAGATCCACTTTCACGCCGATTATGCTGCCTTTACAAAAGCCGGGAGAACAATCCCGGGAAACTAAGCCGTTATGTCGTAGCGCTCCTGTGTATGACAGCCCGTAGGAGTCCCCGTCTCTGCCCAGGAAGGAGGTGAAGGTGAACAGGGAATCTGCCATGTTCACTTTGTCGGTGCCAAGGCCTACCATCTGGAAATAAAGGTTAGGTGGTGTTAGAAGTTGGGAATGTGTTGGAATAACGAGTCAAATACCATAAGTCCCATACACACCTACTTATGGTATTTGACACGTAAGATTAGGATTTCTTTGTTTTATCTTTACAAGTGGTTCAAACTCCAGGAAACAACGGACGGCGGGTTTTCCATGGGGCAATAAAGAAGCCATTTCAAAGTTTTGATATGTGGGTTTGTGAAAGAATGTCTGCGAAATCCCTCCGAAAGTTTCTGGATTTGGAAAATAGTTTCACTAAAGTTTAATTTATAAGTATTAAGTTATCGCCGCGTGGGTGATAGGTATTCCAGTTCCTAATTTTATTTAGGGTAGAGCAACATTTCTTATTCTTCCATACTTCGCTATTAGTCGTCATCTCGATAGTCAACCCCGTTCTAGCCATATCATCTTGCTCACAGTCCATCTATCGTTTCTTTAGTCTTTCCCTACTCTTATAGCCATCGACATTCATACTCAAACCTTTCTGCACGATATTTTCGTCATTCCTCCGCATAACATGACTATACAATGACAACCGATTTTACATAAGTATTATATGTATTTAGACGTCGTTATTTACATCGGAAGCAAAGCAAAAGTTCAAGTTCTATTTTTAAATATTTTCCTAGGAAAACAACGTTCAAACATTTGTTTGAACTTGTTGATCAACATTGACATTGTGGCGGTTTGCCAACGCGGAAAGTGCTCACATAACAATATACGTAAACTTCAGACTTCAAATGTACCTATTTATTGGTTTTGTCTCAGAGAGATTTGATAAAATAGAATTTAAAAAAATATGATAATATGAAATAGGTTACCTAAATCGTTTTCGTTTAGTTAATCGTCTAAAATTAACTGCCGCTACTGCCTCATCCGGTCATGGTATACTAATGTGCCAAATTTCATCTAAATACTTTCAGCTGTTTTAACGTGAAAGCATGCAAATAAAAAAATCAAAGTCACTTTTGTATTTATAAAATTATTTATAAGTTAGGATAAATAAGTGTTTGTTCACCATTTATTAACCGGACTCAAGTGTGGCCAACGGGAATCTATACTAATATTATAAAGCTGAAGAGTTTGTTTGTTTGTTTGATTGAACGCGCTAATCTCAGGAACTACTGGTCTGAATTGTTTTTTTTTTTTGTGTTGGGTAGCCTATTTATCGAGGAAGGCTATAGGGTATATAACATCACGCTACAACCAAGAGGAGCGGAGCAGTAATGAAAAATGTTGCAAAAACGGGGAAAATCGCACGGGTAGGCGATTCGACGCGACGGGAAGGGTCGGGGGAGTAAGAAATTCAACGCGGACGAAGTCGCGGGCAGAAGCTTTCTAAATAAAATTAATAAATTCGCGTTCGTCCCACTAGCAATATCATAGGAAGAAAGGAAATAAATATATCTCACACATTGTGTAGTGTGCATCTATACCTATCTTTATAATTAGGGATTCTGTTTATAATATTATTGATTAAATACCCGTTCGTCCCACCAGTGGGACGACAGCATTGGAACGAACGGGAATACGCGAAATAGGTAATCTAGAAGTCTTCCAATTTTTAAAAGGCTTAGAAATTTCCTCCTTTATCATCAAATCATTAGTGATTAAGATTATGGATTGGTCGAATTGATGCATATCATATCATAAAGGTAAGGTAGGTAGATATGATGCATTCAGCATGACACGGCACTTGGAACGTCACGTGTTTATATCACTATTGTATTCGAATATGACAGTGTTCAATGTTTATGTAATCAATGGCTGTTGCTACTTGACAACCGAGACTGAAGACTTGTCGAGACATCAAAAGGACATGATTGCTTTAAAGATATTAAGTTTTTAGGGTTATTAGTATTACCTCCTACTATAAAATGTAACGTGTGGCACGTAGGCAACGTAAAGAATAGCACCATCACATTTCTTCCCCTGGGTGTCGTATGAGGCGACAAAGAGACTTACTAGAGAATGGGCAGCAGCGTTCTCTATACAATTTATCACCATACTGCGATAGCTAACTCGCCTGCCAAGCGTGGCGATTATGGCAAATCCCCACAAATTGGGGGAGGCCAATGTCCAGTAGTGGACATCTTTCGGCTGATATGATGATAAAATGTAACTAAGCTTAACAGCTTCGATTTCACGGTAATAGTGCAAAGAATTGGATTCAAACACACGACTTCTTGTGCTCGACTCAGGAAACCTAAACCATAAGTCTACGTTTGAAGGGACTTTAAAATATCGCGGTGCGATTTTGTCGCGCATTGTATCTTCAACGCACTGCGTATCGCATAGAGTTCAAAATCCAACAATGTTTTTTCGACGCGCGAGGATGCAGATTCTCAATGATCGATTCAACACTGAAAAATGAACATTCAGAGCGTGATGAAATCCCATTAGTGTGCACATGGTCTAGTCTAGTAGTATGAAGTAGTAGAAATTCTTTTTGTCTTGAGCATAGAAATCTTCAGGTTTTCTTGCTTCTTGGGTGTTTTATTTGTCGGCAACTACGCCCCGCGGGAAGCACAGAATCGATCGAAGAGCCGGAGCTTGGTGGAGGTCTAAGTATGGCTGAACTGGGCTAATAATGATAACGCCGCCGTTGTGTAAACACAGAATCGGTTTTGTATGGCCGGTAAATATGTATAAATAAGTACCTATTTATACATATTTTATGACCGGCCTGAAGTAAATAAAGATAATTTGGTTTAACATGCATAAAATGATTACAGCCAGACAGTGAGCCAAAGATAAGATTGTATTTATGAAAGAATAACACACGCGTCTTTACTCGTTTTCTTCCTAGATTCTAGATTCAGTTGTCACAGAAACACGAGCAAAAAGATAAGTCGTTTGAATAAAAAAAAAAACATGAAAACGAAACAGATTTACACCCACGAACCTATAGCACAAATAGGTACTCAGCAACGAAATCAAACGTTTACCTACTTTTCGTAATAGGTATAAGTAGTGGGACAAAACAAGAAAACTTCAGATAAATATAATCCTTGATTAGATCTGTTACCACTTCTCTCAACTGACTCTTGAAGCCTTTAATAAAATTTTTCTGAGTGGGTAATCATCAAATTACTTTTCCGCACTAGGTGGAGCGAGAGGGATTTTTACTAACTAAAACCTACCGTGTTCCTTCAGTTGCCTTTCCCTGTGCCACGGCCAAGGTAACTCTTCGAACAAATCCGCGATCCTGGTAGGCATCGGCCCTAACGGCACCCCTTCAATTCGTGCTGACATCTCTTTGAGGCGCGCGTGGAACACAACGCGCTGGCGACCAGGGCCTGGTCCTTACCAGCAATGGGTGACTCGCTGCCCGCAAGCCCGCGCCTACGTTGGCCAGGAGTCCGCTATGGAGACTCTTGAAGCCTACCATTCCGATTAATGAAGTCATAAGATGCACTTACCCCCCCGGTAAGGTATCTATTTTTTTTTTTTGTGTTTTCTTTATTTTTTTTTAACTGAATGCATAATATCTTAAGAATATTGTGTAAAAATTTCGAGTCGATTGAAGCAAAATTGACGAAGTTATGAGTATTTTTATACCTACCCGACCCGCGCGCTATTGTTACGGCAGACGTTTCGCTCTCTAATAATAACTAAGATACTAACTACTAAGATCACTAATCTTACCCCCCAGTTTTATTTATTGACATTTTTACGCTTGTACAAACGTGCTTAACTTGTACTGATATATTTTTTCAGCGTAGAGTATAAAATTTAATGTAGCAGTAAATATTCTACCGAACATACGTACACGCGCATTCATATTTCCGTGTTCGCATCATTTTAGCTCCATTGTCATTAAGTTTTGTGTTAAATTATTACTAAAATGCCTAAAACATTAAATGATCTGATAGGCAATCATGGTCCGAGATTATATCGACCTAGAAAAATTGTACCTCCGCAAAAACGTAAAAGCGAAAGCATTTCAACAAGTAGCGCGTTAGGCAGGATTCGTCGTAGACAGGAGCATAAAGGTGCTTTAGAGATCATGGATAATAGCGTGGTGCTTTATGGACCTGGAATTGATGATTCAGTGTGAGGTAAGCCGATAAAATTCGCGTATGAACGTTTTATACCAGATTTTTTCAGTTCAAAACTTTAAAGCGTTTTCCCTAAAACTCACGTTTTCAAAGTCGGTGCCCCCCATAACTTCAAAACTACTCCACCGGTCCTTTTGAAATTTTGAACACTATTTCTATACATAATTTACGAGGTAAAGCGGGAGAGTTATTTTTTTTCTAATTTGTTAATAAATTTTATTTTACAATAACTAATAAGGCGATTTTGTTCGCAAAAAAATCGCGTTTTTCCCTTCAAAGTGTTCCAAAAATCTGAAAAATTGAAATTTCAAAAAACCCTCCCAGTGTTACCTGAGGAAGACTATTATCTAACGAATGAAGTTATTTTTTTATTTTATTTAAGATGATCCAGCACCAAATTATGAGGGGCATCGAAATTCTACTTTTTTCCGAGACACGTCCGAATAATTGCTGCCATTGGCGTATTTTTTAATATTTCTTCATGAAATATTTACACAATATTCTTTGATTGCCGTACTTTAATGAACCATTACTTTTAATAAAGATATTTGAAATATGTCGTCACAAAAAATCACAAAAACATGCCTTTTTTGTACGAATTAACCTTACCCCGCCCTTAATCTATTGCAGACCATGCCCCACTTGCTGTTACTGGAGTGTCCTAAGTTGCATTATGGGTAAGATTGCAGTTTCCAATTAAATTAGCCTTTAGTTTTACAATTAACAAAGCGCAAGGGCAAACTTTAAAATATTGTGGCATCAACCTCAAAGAATCCTGCTTCTCTCACGGTCAGCTATAGGTAGGGTTACCATCCGTCCGGGTTTCCCCGGATTTGTCCTAGCTTAGAGGGCATCCGGGGAGCGTCCGGGCGGGGCTTCAATTGTAGTCCGGGTTTAAAAATGTTAAGTCTTGGACCGCTCGCGACACACGCACTGTGACCGCACGCCGCGATCAACCGACGAAGGTTTTGTTTGGTAAAATTTAAATGATGATAAAAGATGACTAAATTAAAAGGTAAAAAATAAAATAAAAATGTGATTTATGTCATTTCCAAATGTTTTTTATTACACTATGTGAAAAAAAAACCTGTTGACATGTCCGGGTTCTGGGCTCTAAAATCCGGGGTTTTTACGCGTCCTGTCCTGGTTGCCAAATTGTAGAGATGGTATGTAGCTTGCTCAAGAGTAGGAAATTTGAAAAATGTACTGGTTTTTTTAAGTTGTTGTTTTTTTTTTTTCATTTTGTCTAAATCCAGTAAGCGTTTCTTCCAGAATGCATTAAAGTACTGTACTCACAATATCTGTCCCATAGGGCTCCGTCAGCATCTTGATCTCCCAATAGTAATGGTAGTCACGAACTAATGGAGTATCACCCTTGACAGCAGCCGTACCGGAACTATAGAACGGGTGGAAGGTCACCCGCTTCTTTTCTGGACACATTGTCACCCAGCTGGTGCCCGTACTGTCTGGCATCTCCCATCGCCATTCACTTACTGAAAGAAAAAGTAGAGAGTTATTTATTTAAAGGATCAGAAGTAGCCGCCAACCTGTCTGTGTGCATCATAGTAATTGGTTTTGTGTTTATGGTTTTTTTTTGTGGATGTTATATCATCAAATGACGTTTCCCACTCTGGGTGGAGCGGAAGGGCGTGTCAGACTTTTACTGACTAAAACCCACCCGTGTTCCTTCAGTTGCCCATATGCCAGGGCCACGGTTTCTCTTTCGACCAAATCTCGCGACCCTGGCAGGGTGTTTATGGGAAAGCATTTTTTCAATTTTGGGGTAGTTAAAGTAACACCTGGACTGATTTTGCAGGGACCTTCACTGGATAATTATAGCTGATGTTATAAAAAGTAACATAGGCTATTTTTATACCGGTCGCACATTCCTCTGAGATAATTTCTGACACAGGCGAAACCGCAAGCAGCCGTCAGCATTTGCGAAAAAAAATCTCTTCTCAAAATCACTCTGCATTTTTATTTATAATTTATAATGTAATTACAGTTTGCTTTAATAATAATTATATAAAGTTTTAATTTTTTTTAGGATTTGAATACAACTATTAAATTACTACTTCTTTTCTTCATTTCTTTACGATGTCAACCAACCTGATAAACTTTAACAAAGGTTGACAAATTGTTATCTTTGTTGCAATGTTATTGTATATGTTAATTAATAGCATTATAATGAGACTGATTCATTGTTTAAGATAGGGAATACATGATACTAATATTGTTAGATTATAATTACACATTAAAAGTTTTTTAACTGTGGCATGGCATACAATAAAAAAGAAGCAACAAATGAATTGTCTAAAGACTGTCAAAGTTTTTCATTGCTGCTTGTTAAAACATGCCACAGGCAATTTTGTTTGGTTTTTCTTGTCAATGAGCCAGTGTTAACTATTCTGCCAGTGTTACGTTGGGACTGCACTAAAATGAAAGTTAAAATGAATTAATAAATAAGTGGCTAAAAGGCCCTCGCCAGATAAGCCAGGGTAAAATGCCCCCATTGCAATCGGGCTAATTTTTTTTTTTTGAAATACCTTATACTGTGGACAACATCTCAGCTCAGTTTCAACTCTGAAATATCACGCGTTTTTGAGTAACAAAAATTGTTTTTTTTTTTCAAATCCATTATTCTCCGAATCTACTTGACAATATAAAAAAAAGTGCTTATGGATTTTAAGATATCACTAATTAGTATTCTTAGAAAAAATCGCATGATAATCGGGTAAGTTGGTCATGGGTAAAAATGCGATGATATTAAAAAAAATATATTCCAAAAACGTGTGGTACACCTTTGCTTTTTATTGCACGTTTTACTGTAACATTGACCTACAATATATCTTTTTTAAGATTTTTCAAAATATTAGACAATAGTTAAAAAAAAATATTCTTAAAACATTTTTTTATGTAATTTTATGGAATTTCGTTGTTTAAAAGATTTAATATTGTTAAATATATGTATAAAATAATTATTCAAGAGCAGAGCAATAAATAATTACTCTAGAAAAAAAATTAGTGCAAACAAGCTGAAAAAATTGATTAAAAAACAAGTTCATTAATGATCCTTACAATCATCTAATATATTTTATAGTATGAAAAAAATATATTTTGTAAACTGGGACGAAGGGATATTGTATAAAAAATTACATGACTGTACTTAAGGCAGTAAAAATGTTTTAATATATTTAATTATTTTTAACTATCGTCGTTAGAGTAGTACATGCAAAAAAAGCTAAGGTGTACCATACGCTTCTGGCATTTTTTATTTTTAAACATATTCGCATTTTTACCCATGACCAACTTACCCGATTATCAAGCGAATTTTTCTAGGAATACTAATTAGTGATATCTTAAAAGGCATAAGCACTTTTTTAATATTGTCAAGTTGATTCGGAGAAAAATGGAGTTGAAAAAAAAAACTTTTTTTTAAACTCAAAAACGCGTGTTATTTCAGAGTTGAAACTGGGCTGAGATGTTGTCCATAGTATAAGGTATTTCAGAAAAAAAAAATAGCTTGATTGAAATGGGGGCATTTTACCCCGGCTTATCTGGCGACGGCCTTTGCAGCATTTTGGGAGAGAAGGGGGCTGGATGGCTGAATGGGGATAGTAGTTGGGAGAGGAATGTTATATTTGGATTTTTTCTATACAGTTTGAAGGTTTTGGTATTCAATAAGCAGGAGAAAAAGACATGATCCAAAGTACCCAGCACTGAAATGTCTCAAACATGGATCTGTTCAGGAAGGCAATTAAACTTCACCATGTAAATCTGGCTTTATGATCATTTCCATATTTTTTTTACAGTAAAAGGTCAATTATTTTAGAAGACTGCCAGGATCACTTTCACCACAATAACAGCTTCAAAAAATAATATTGAGCATTCTAGGTAGACAATTCTAAGGTTATTAATATGTCACTAACTACTGTAATTTTATTCAAAAGTTGCATCATTCATTAAAGAATCAATTAACTATTTGATCTTTAACTTTGATAGCCTTTACAACTTTTTACCTATAATTGTTGTGTTGTACACATGGCAACTGTTTTTGTTACTTAAAAATTTCTTTAGATGCATTGAATGATTTTTGGTAGATGAAAATCTTTTTGGTTTGCATAACTAACATGCTAATCATAAGAGTAGCTATGAGTTTGACTAGGTCCTGTATTATAGAACATCACTCAAGACTCAAGCATTCATTAAAACTAGTTCTAAACAATCAAATGGCTTCTAACTAGTTCAACACTTTTACTGCCGCGCACCCGGCTCCCGGTTCGAACGATAATTCGTTTGCATGCCCACAACTCGCTTCTGAGTCCTATGTATAAGTAGTTATGTGTCTTGCGACCATGCCGAGCACCCGCCTACTAGGTGCAAATCACAAAAATAAGCTAGGTGTGAATAGAGTGTACTTTTGAATAATTATTTTTTCAACTGGGCACTGAAAGTGTTAAAGGGCGGCTAGAATTAATTCTATTTACCATTCAAAAGTGCCTTTTAAGGGCCTATTTGAAATATATGCTTTGACTTTGAAAATAATACTAGATTCCTATGTAACATTCTTTAGTACGGGACCTAGTCACTTAGTCTCCCAATTCTTTTAAAGTTTTAAATTCTTCTGGGAGTTCCCATAACTGTTTATGTTTATTTTTTCATAAAACATCCCATAACATCACATTTATATCACTACTTAAATTTGCATGAACTTGATCAATCACTTTTGAACTTCGATTGTGTAATGAAACATACTAGATTTAAAAAATAAAAAAAATAGGCAAACAAATATAGCAATTATTTGATTAGTAATGACTAAAATTGTTTTTGTGTACCTACCTTAGATATTGAAAATTATAAACTTTTAACTTAATTGATACTAATTAATATTCAAATAATTATGTAAGTACCTAAACCTATCATTATTATGTTAGTTTATGGTAATGAAACCTTGAAATAGCTACCTGTCAAGCCACTTTTGAAACTATTTTGTTATTTTATATTATTCATTCAACTATCCATATTTTGTTCCATTCATAACTGTGTTCAAACTTCAAGATATTATTGAAAATAACTCGAAGGGCGGGTAGAAAACCTGACAAATGTGGTAAGTTTTCTTTTATGTGATTTGCATCGCTCTACTTACTATTCGAGTGTTCTCCACATGCACAGCCACCAGTCTGGTCCCATGGTGTAGGCTTGCTCTCATTCCAACACTGGCAATAGGGTTTCGCTGACCTCTGACGGTCTTCATCACTCTTAAGTCTTGATGTTAGCATTTTGTCCTCATACAAACACGATGCACTAATCAATGAAAACTTCCGATGCACTTGTAAAATACCACAAAATCGAACTTTACATGTCAATATAGTTAGTTTTGAAGATCTCTCGCAGATTAAGAATTATTATTTTATTGATCAAGAATTAATAAAAGATAATTAATACGTTGCCGTTAATTACTCCACGAGCATGACGTTCACAGACTACATAGAGATACTACGATGACGTTCAGTTCACTCGGTTTGATAATTTTTGACAGATAGAATAGATTTGATTTTATTTTCATTCATTTTCGACAGGAGGGGTTATAATATTTTTAAACTTCGGTCGTTTAGAAATACAACTCGGTCACATCATTCTCCTGCCCTTATCCCTGTTTATTTGGGGTCGGCGCAACATTGTCTTTTTCTTCCACACTTGAACACTTCTCTATTAGTCGTCATCTCAGTAAACAATAATGAACAAATACAACTCGGGCTGAGTTTGCATTTCTTTCTTCAGCTGAAGAGATATTTTGTTGTAATTTTATTTATTTTAAAAGTATTTTACGAATGTTTTCAAGGAGTGTATCCAATGGGTTTATTTATATTTTCATTAACACTAGTAGAAAAGGATAGATAAGCAGATGATGCGGAATTACGGACAGAAAAAATCATTCGCCATGTTTCTGAACGACTGAAAATGAATAGAAGTTTCCGGATATCATCACACATTTAAGTGGTAAATTTAAATAATGTTAATAAATTGTTCATAGCTAATGTTACTTATGTTTGAAATATATAGAAATCATAAAATATGCATAATAAATTATGGAATAATATAGAAATCCTGTAAATGAGTTAATAAAAATACCTGTTATGGACAGTTTCTTAAATATTTTTTAGGCCTTATCACTTTTTTCCATGTTTATAAAACTTTATTTTTTTTTCTATTCAGAATATGACATGAAACTTTGCGTATTGGTAATTAATAAAGTAATTGACTAAATTAATACCTATTGATTGCAAAATCATGGTGCAGTTGGTAGTTCTGATTGTTTTGCTAAGCGCGCGCACCCCGCCCACAAATGGCTGTCAAGTGCAAAAGTGAATTGATGATTTATTTTATTATATTTTAAAAATATAACACCGTAGATTTATGTCTTAGTGTATTAGCAATGTATTTAGATAGTGTATATATTTTTTAATAAGTGAGAAGGTTTTATATTGCCGTGTCCGTGTGAATATACAGTGAAAATTGTCATGAATGGATGTATTATTAGGTATATATTTGATATTTAATTCCCAGCTGGTCTTAGCTCGTAACTTCATTCTAAAGCGTGAATAACAAAAATAAAAAGGTATAGTATTTTTCTATGATTTCAGTTTTTTAGTTAATTCTTCTACTAATTTGTATAGATGATTTCATTTTGCACAAATATTTTCGAAAAGAAGACAGTCGATGCAGGAAGAAAATCTTATTTTATTTACATAGTATTGCTGTCATATTCTTGTAAATCAAGTGTGGCAGTGTTAAAACAAAAGGAGCTCATAAACCCTCGCCCTTTTCCTATCTAAGGGGTCAGCAGATCACTAAACTTAGGTGTGACATAGTGACAGATTTAAAATATAGGTCACTATAGGTCAGGCCCTGCCACTCATTGTCTGCAAGCACCTATTACCATAATAACTGATCTGTAACTCACAGCTGATTACAATTATCATTGTTTGCTGTTATCAAATAGGTAATGTAAATACAATAAAAGAAAACATTGCAAATACTATATCTCAGTGATGAAGACAAACTTCCTAAAAGTAATTACGTATTTACGTGCAAGTCAAGTAGGTATAATATATTACTAGTAATTTATTACTATCCTGTAATATTTGGTAAGTCTGCAATATCTTATTTATTTATTTACTTAATTAATAAGCTCTATGGCTATCTCTTGTGGCACCACTCTCATCTATACTCTATACAAGTGTATAATTTCAAATTAACAGATTTTCACTAAATGCATATTATGAAAATATATATGATACTTACATCAAAAAATCATTTTCTTTTAAGTTTTGTCTGTCGGTCTGTTTGTTCCGGCTAATCTCTGAAACGGCTGGACAGATTTTGATGGGACTTTCACTGGCAGATAGCTAACATTATAAGGAGTAACAAAGGCTACTTTTTAACCGAATAGCATGTCCTTGTGATAATTACCAAACACCATATGGGTGAAGCCGTGGGCACAACTATTATTAAATAAGTAAATAAATAACATAACATCTTGTTCCCCAAAGGGTTGGGCAGAGGTGTACCTATTTTATACCAAACATAAGCCATAAAAAAACATCTCATTGTTCTAGTGGTATGCAAGTAGAACAATAAGATTTTTTTTTTCCTGCTACTGAGTATAACTTACTGGGTTCGATTCTCAGGTCCATCAATGGTGTCAGGTCAATAGTCTCATGTGTTATTGGGTTATCTATCTCGAATTTCTCAGTAGCTGCCGGGAGTATGGATTTGTGTCTGGTTGATGGCAATGGATGCAAGAAGCACAGAACAGGTCGAAGTGCTTGGGGGAGGCCTATGTCCAGCAGTGGACGTCTTACGGCTGAAATAATGATGATGATGATGGCAATGGGCGAGCATTGCCATCAACCGGACACAAATCCATACTCCCCTATTGTATGTAGCTTAGACATAAATAAATAAATATTTAGGCACACACAACAGATGGTGGCATGGGCTTACCCAGGTTCTGGGCCAGGGGGGGGCAAAGCAGATTTTTTATAAGCAGTCAGTCAAATAAATAAACATATATTAAAGTAGGTACTTTTTTTAATTATTTAAATATACAATAGCTATTTCAAAAGTAACTTTCAAGGGTCTTCAGTAAAACGGCTTATGACGTCTTTCGTGAAAGAATCGCCCATACTGTTAGCATATTTTCTACATACACTAAGCATACATCTTCTACGGTTTCTACGGTTAATGTGACCGGTCCATTGCCACTTTAGCTTGCTAATTCTATGAGCTATGTCGACGACTTTGGTTCTCTGCCGGATCACTTCATTCCAGATTCTGTCCCTCAGAGATACACAAAACATAGCTCGTTCCGTAGCTCGCTGAGCGACTTTGAATTTATGGACCAGCCGTACCGTGAGTCCACGTTTCGGCTCCGTAAGTCATAACAGGCAGGACGCACTGATTGAAGACTTTCGTCTTTAGGCTCTGCGGAAGACACGACGAGAAGACTCGACGAAGCTTCCCAAACGCTGCCCAGCCCAGCTGAATTCTTCTGTTAGCCTCGTTTTCAGGGTTGTTCTTCTCAAACTGCAGAGTTTGCCTGAGGTAAACGTATTCTCGAACAACCTTGAGGGCACCGCCATTCACAGCAATCGGTCTCGCAGTTACGTGTTCATTGAACGTAACTTGGGTTTGTCCAAGTTCATCTGGAGAACAATGCTTAAGTACAGAAGAATAAACTAATTCGAATCAGCCTGTACCCTAATTGCGAAACGCACAATTTATCAGAATCTGAATGGGATTGAAGATTATTTCTAAACCATTGCGTCATTTGTTCGAATAAATTCTCGGCTCAGCAACGTAAATAACGCAATGATTGTTGTTTAACTATGAATATTAAACCAATTCCTACTGATAAAAAGTTCCGCAATTACCCCTCTGTATGACAAAGTCTTCTTCAAAACTCAAGTGTGAAATCTACTCGCCGTTGACGTTAATACCGCGTGCTGTCCAGTTTAGCATCTTGAAAACATCCTCCAATGCGTTAAAGAACAATTTTGGGAAAATTACGCCCACTTGTCGCCTCCTCGTGTTCAGTTCGCTGGTCCTAAGTTTGGACGGTCATTGCCGCGTTTTCAAAAAGACATCTCAGCACTTGGATGTATCGCCAATTCGCCAGTCGACTTGGCATCGCTGCAAAGACTCCAAAACAGACCAGGTCTCGATGGAGTCAAAAGCCTTTTCATAATTCACAAACGCAAGACACAGCGCCCGATTATACACTTCGGACTTCTGTGTAATTTGCTGCACTGTGTGGATGTGGTATATGGTACTGTATCCTCGAAACCCGCCTGAAACTCGTCGAGTCTCCGCTCTAGACGATTCGTGACGGCTCTTAAAACAACTTATATGTATACGTGGCTCAGGAGCGAAATGGGTCTGTAGTTCTTTAAAAAAAATATTTTATCCTCCTTTTTAAAGAAGAGTACGACCACGCTCCATCGCCACGCTTCTGGAGTTCTCCCAGAGAACAGGTCAGAATTAAAGAGCTCCTGAAGCTCTTTAAGGACAACATTTCCTCCCGCTTTCAGGAGCTCAGTCGTATCCCCGTCCTCACCAGAAGCTTTTGCACTTTTAAGCTGTTTTAGAGCCGCCTCTATTTCGTCTTGGCTCACTTCTGGCAGGTCTTCTGTGAAGTGGAGGGTTAAGTTGGCTCTGGAATCTTCATTTTCGGGATCAGTTTGAGATGCATGCGATGCGTACAATTGGCCGTAGAAGTTTTCGACTTCCGAAAGGATCTCCGGCTTCGAAACGACGATATGCTCACTAGATCTATTCAACTTCGTCAGATGGCTTCTCCCAAATGATTGGAGGAACACTTCGACCCCCGATTTTGCTCAATCGATTTCTCTATAAAGCTCTTATTGAAGCATGGGAACTCGTGTCGCATCAATATTCTAATATTATTATTGAGTGCCCGTTGTTCTAACGAAGTGACAGGTGGGTTTTCACGTCATTCCGTAATCAGAGTTTCTTCCGAAAGTTTGGACTTCTTGCACGTACGCCGCATTTTGCAAAATCTCAAGCCTTCTTCCCTGAGGATTCTCACCGGTTGTTGGAGAGCCTAGTCGACGTTATTTGTGGTTTCCACGGTAACGAATCTGTTCTCCAGAGGGGTAATTGTGTAACTTGCTATCAGTAGGAATTGGTTTCATATTGATAGTAGTTAAACAACATTCATTACGTTATTTACGTTGCTGAGCCGACAATTTATTCGAACAAATGACGCAATGAATTGTAAATAATCTTCAAAACGATTCAGATTCTGATAGATAGTACTTTACGCAATTAGGGTGCAGGTCTAGCTGGAACGCTTTAGATCCTATCATAGTTTGGAGCGTATTTGGACGGAGCCTAGACTTCATCAAACGACTTCACTTGAGCTTGAAATTGATATTCAGTGATTTTTTTAATGGATCAGGTCAGGTCGTCAGGGGTGGTCCGATATATATTTATTTTTGCTTTGATAGCTTTGAGTTAGCTTCTATAATGCGTATTTAATCCACTTTGTGTAGCGTGATGATATTCTAATACTTCCTGTCACTGCTATTGACTTGGTCAGTAGTGGTATACGAATGAGTGCAGGGTAGATAAAAACGTTCATGCAAAATAAAAATACAAAACAACCGACTTCCAAAACAAACAGTACAAAGTGAAAAATAACTTTAATTTTGGTAGTCAGTGTCAAAAACTAAAATACAGATCCAAAGATACCGACTTCCGAAATAAACGTTATTTTTGCTTGCAGCTCTGCTAGCGAGTAAGTAGAACGGACGCGTCGCGCGATTTTTTAAAGTTTTATGTTGTACCTATTACAAATAGCAAAAAGTTATTTTTCTTATTTTTTATCGACGAAAGTAGATAGTTAGTAGGGACATTAGCAAACTCCAGGGGGGGGCAGCTGCCCCCCTCTGCCCCCCCTGGGTACGCCCATGGATGGTGGGTTAAAAGTAGTTTTAGCTGCAGTCAGTCTTAATACTCTACATACTCTACCCACATCCATTCAGCTTAGGGGCCATCCATAAATTACGTCACACGTTAAGGGGGAGGGAGGGGGTCGACGAAGTGTGACAAGGGGGTGGGAGGGGTCCTAAATTTCGAGACGTCTCATTTCAAAGTCTATTTTAATCTAAGTGTTAAGTAAAACACGAAATTAGAACTATTAACGAAAAATTCAAAAACATTAGCAACTCTATCTTTATAGATATAAGGTTCAAATTTCTCGCAATATTAATTTGATATTAATTTTATTAAAAAATAATTTAAATTGAAATAAAACTAATTTCGGAACTGCGTCACACTAGGGAGGGGGTCTCACAAATGTGACCAGCTGTGAGAAGGACGAGGGGGGGGGTCAAAAATCATGAAATTCCTGTGACGTAATTTATGGATGGCCCCTTATGTTCTATTACCATGCTATACAATTGTCATTTTGTGTACTATATAGCAGTGGTGGCCCAGTGGTAAAAGTCGTGACTATAGTAGTAGATCGAGAGTTCGAACCCAACCAGGCGCTTTTCTCTGTGTAGATCATTTCCACTCCTCTCAAAACGGTGAAGGAAAACATCATGAGGAAACTGGTATGTCTTAGAACCAAAAATTCGAAGACATGTGGCATCTTCCAACCCGCACTGGGCCCGCGTGGTGGATTATGGCCCACTCCCTCTCACCGAGAGGAGGCCTGAGTCCCAGCAGTGGGAACATTATAGGCTGCTGATGATGATGCTGATGATGTGTAGCAAAGTTTGTCTTCTAATTGCTGTGTATAATCACAAAATACTACTATGATATTCAACATCAAAAATTTATGCATGCACAAAACATCTGAGTTTAATTTTATGAAATGTCCAATCAATTTTTATTACTTGTATGGTCAGGGAAACCGGGAGTGGAATTGTAACTTCTAAAAAAAAGAGATTAACTTGTCACAGGAACATGTGCATACAGAAAGATGAAATCATATTAAAAATCATGAAAATAATACAGATCTATACTTAAGAACACACAATAATAAAAAATAGTTGGTTCCTGCACCCCGTGACTGTGACAAGAAGATTTCCACTCAGCATGATGCTATGGGATCCACAGCACAGCACCAATTTTCAGTGGTCACCCAAAAACAATGTATTGAAATCAAGTCAAGATTTTTGCAAATTAGACAAAACATTAATGAAGTCAAATAGAATAAACAGTACAAACTTTATATGACCGTACAACCAATAAGATAATTATTATGTATAAGATTATATGTTAGAAAGGACTAATTTATCAATTAGTCCTTTCACAGATTTTACCTCTTATTTTGCATCACACTGATCTTTATTTATTAAAACTTTATGCACAAGTAAAGATATACTGTACAAAGGCAGGCTTAATGCCTCAGGCATTTTCTACCACATAACACTATTACTCCAAGCGGAGTTTCTACCAGTCTTTTCTTATCCATAAGGTTGCCGTTTTCTTGCTGATAATGGTAAAAATTTGTCAAAAGCCTGTATCTACATAAAGTAAACCGCATATAAATTATCACCATGTAAACTCTCCTTGCAGCAACTCCATACGATGGTCCAATGTCCACACTGAGGGCATTGTCCAGCCACTGATATTCATTTAGCAGCTAGCACAGAGGCGCTCCAATGCATTTTTGGATAGATAAACGCAGCCAGTGTGCCTACACCGGCCGTCACCGTGTTCCATCTTCACTTTCTGCTGGTATGTGGAGTAGTTATTGGTTTTGATAAGTTGCATGTGGAGGGTGTGGGGGACCTTAGAGTAAGAGTAGGACAGTAGAAGGGTTCTAAAAGTTCTTGCAAACTTAAATGTTTATTTAGTTAAACTATTAGAAGATTGAGAGTGGATATGCGTGTTCAACCCGTGCGATGCCGGAAATCCGTGTGGTGCCGGACGTAAAATAGCACCATCCCATTTCTTCCCGTAGGTGTCATAAATGGCGACTAAGGGTCAGCGCACACCGAACTGCAAAATGCTCGCGCATGCTCGCGAAAAATTTGAATGCAGGCGGCATGCTCGTGCATCCGTGAGCAAGCTCCGTTGAAAATGCTCTGGGTTGCCAGGCGGGCGTGCATTACCAGTTTGATGGCAAAATCCGACGTTGGCAGGCGTGTTCAATATAGTTGATTGGGACTTAGTAATTATCGCCCTTTTGGTAGAGGAAGAGGAACATTGAAGAATATGTAAAGAACAGTATTGATAGAAGAAATGTGGCGGGAAAAATGTACCTTTTTTTTTCTACTTCGCTTGTTTCAATTCAGAACCACAGACACCTGCCAGGGTCGCGAGATATGTTCGAAAGAGATATCGTGGCCCTGGCACATGGGCAACTGAAGGAACACGGGTGGGTTTTAGTCAGTAAAACTCTGACACGCCCTCCAGCTCCACCCTCTTGGGTGGAGCGGGAGGGCGTGTCAGACTTTCGTCGTTTCGTCGTTCTTTGTCGTGTGTGGTGGGCGGAAGAAGTCATTTGATGATTTCCCACCCACAAAAAAGAAAAATGTACCTTAGCGAATATTACACATTATGTTAGAATCTGGTAAAATAGGTTTTCCCATTTTTTGAGATATTCTTTCCCAAGATTTGGCTTTTAACATCCGATCGCTGTATGTTGGACTCGATACATTGTACAATCATTCAAAATGCTGCACCAAACCGATCAACTTTTCTTCGTCCATGATTTTTAATTTACGCCGGTTGCGCCGTAGGTAAACACTCGTCAAGACAGTTTTCACGCTGTGGCAATACTAAGCGCGGCTGGCACGCGGCGGCGGCGGCGTCGCGAGCGCGCTCGCGCATGCTCGAGCATGCTCGGGCATCAAGTATGGACGTGTATTCAAATTTGCAATGTAAGAAATTGTCATAAGATACATTTAGCAAAATTTTTCAAAATTTTGTTCGAGCATGCGCGAGCATTTTGCAGTTCGGTGTGCGCTGACGCTAGGGGTTCTCTATCCAATTTACCACCATACTGCGATCGCCAACCCACCTGCCAAGCGTGGTGAGTATGGCAAACCCTCCAAGTAACGAACCGGTCAAAGTGGCGGATTTTGGGGGGGGCTATGTCCAGCAGTGGACGTCTTTCGGCTGAAATGATGATGATGATGCATGTTCACTGAATATTTGGAGACACAGTTTTATCTGGATTGTTTATCTGTAGAGTATTTCATCCCACGAAGTGTCATGCGCTTACCAAGTGTTTCGTACACATGTTGTGAATGTGTGTGTAAGCGTAGGACCTCAAACCGATCGATCGCTGACTCCCGGCCTCTGTAGGCGCGGGCTTGCCGCGGCGAGCAATGGGTAGCTCGCCGCCCGGTAAGGACCAAGCCCGTGTCAACGGCACGTTGTGTTCCACGCGCGCCTCAAAGAGATGTCAGCACCACTGAAGGGGTCTGATAGGACCGATGCCTGCCAGGATCGCGAGATTGTTGAAACGAGATACCGTGGCCCTGGCATATGGGTAACTGAAGGAACACGGGTGGGTTTTAGTCAGTAAAAGTCTGACATGCCCTCTCGCTCCGCCCAGAGCGGGAGAAGTAATTTGATGATTTCCCATCCAAAAAAAAAGCGTAGAACCTCAAGGTACCGTCTGAGGCTATGGCAAAGTTGACAGCGTGTATGTGCGTGTGTGTGTTAGTAGGTACTGACCACGGACGCTATTTCTCTTCATGAACAAATTCTCATCGTGTTGGTACACTTGGTGACCACAAGTACCTAAGCGTGCGTCGCTTCGTGAGATAGAAATACTATATCTATGTTTCTGTGTATCGCTGCGGAGTGGGATTCAGTCAGTCAGGAGATTTCAGGCTTGACTAGTGACTACTTGATAGTAAGCATCCAAGTGCTCCCACAGGGCGAGCGCGAGGTCGCGTGTGCGCGAGCGGGGGCGGCGGCCGCAAGGGCATGGCGGCGCCCGTTCACCGCTTCGCCGCCGTGGACTGCCCGCCGCGCCGCCCGCACCGCTCGCATCGACATGCTGGGTACGTCTCCATTACTTACTAGATAAATAATAGTTTTATTATTATAATGATGTGTCCTGGACGCCTAATCTCAAGGGAAAAAGGCGTGAGTGTACCTGCCGTGGACGATGGCATATCTAGTCAATGTATGAGGTTTTCAGGCATTGATGAAAGTGCTGAAACTCACAACTACATTGGGCAGCTGACAAACTTTATTCCTTCCAAAAAAATTAAGTAATCTTTGCAAAAAATGACGTCTTTAATTGTGGTCCAGACACCGAACAGCAGAATATAATCCCTTAGGCCTCCACCAATGCCGACTGTCCACTCGCGGCGACAGAACGATGAGCCTAGCCTGTACGTGGAGATACCGGCGGAACCACCCCAGCCGACCATCGCGAGCCTTGCAGCCGCGCGCTCCGTTACCCCTGACACGTTACTGCGGACCGCAGCCCTAGGCCTCCACCAATCGCCAATGATGGCGCCGCACCTAAAGTTCGGCATGTTGGTCTCTTTCGCGCTGGCTACTGTGTTCCTGGCCGGCGCTAAGTACTACTTTGACCGGCAGGTGAGCGTGAGTCTATTTTTGATGTTTATTTATCATTAGAAGTTAGATTAGTAGCAGTAGCTTTAAATCAAACAAGCATAATTAGAATTAGAATATCAAGTGTTTTAAATTTAAAAAAATGTTTTATTGTGCATCGTCACGACAATCAAATGTGTATGAGAAATTTCAGCCCTATAGTTTCAGTAGAAGTGGGTGAAATATTGGTTGAATTCAAGGACATAGGTTCAAGTGAAATAAAAGCTTTTAACTTTTAATTAATAAAATAACACATTTTTTTGGTATTATTGACAGGCAAAAGACCAGTGGGTGTAGGGAAACATGTCCAGCACGACTTCTTTCGGCAGAATTATTATGATGACGGATGGATAGTAATTCTGCAGTAAATTAGAAATAATGGCTGGCTTCTGTCTATATTTTAAACAAAGCTGAAGTGCTAATATCGTAAAGTGCCTTTGAAGCGTGTATCTGAATCATCATTTTACAAGATACCATAAAATCTAATCTGGATTCAAAAGCGCGATAAATCAGCCGAGCAATGAGCAAAAAATAATAAATTGCATCTGCCAATTTTTAGAAATTTTTTAGAAGTAGATTTACCTAAATATATAGATTTCGTTTAAAATAAAAGTCTACATTTTATGGACTTTGAGTTAACTTTGTAAGTTCACCTATTTCTACAAATAAATAGCTTTTTGACCTATTGGTCAGCTTGAGTTCGTGCCGAGTATTTGAACGCATTCACGCAATAAAATTTTCAGAATTGGGGAAATCAAATCGGAAAATCTAATTGCGTGTTTTACGGTAAAAATTTTACGCAAGGCACGTATACTCCATGAACTTAAAAAATATTAATTAATAAAATGTAAAATATATTAATTAATGGCTCATTCAATAGCCATAGCCATCTTGTTAATTATTGATTTTGGAGTTAGAAGTCTATTAGAGGATTCTTCTACAGTTTTTTGCGTCCATCGCTAAACTTTATCACTCATCGTGATGACTCTCGATCCTATGATTCTGAAGATGGCAAATTAGACTATTCATGAAGTGACTAAACCCTCGAACTGCTATGATTTCAGACGATGAGTGATAAAGTTCAGCAATAATAAGTGGGTATTTCGTCCCTGAAAATGAACCCCTGTGCGACATTTGGATCCTGCAAACGAAAGAAGTCAGTCTTAATAAGCTTTTGAAGCTTGGGCTCGATAACTAGGCAGCCTTCCCGTACGTTTGGAAGTAGTATGTGATAAGTACTGTTGTGCGCAGGTGATCCGCGAGCGCGGCGGGTCGGGCGGCGGCGGCGAGGCGAGCGTGGTGTGCGCGGCGGTGGCGTGCGTGTGCGGCGTGGGCTGCGCGCTGTCCATGTGCCGCGCGCGCGCGCCGCCGCCGCGCACGCCCGAGCGCGTGTCCTCCACCGCGCGCCGCGACCGCCACGTCAGCATATACGTCGTGCGTATACAACGACATACATTTTATTATTATTATATTGTGAAGGCCGCAGGAATCTGATGGACGCGGGAAGCACAAAACCGACCGAAGTGACGAAACTTGGGGAAAACCTATGTCCAGCAGTGGACGTCTTTCGGTTGAAATGATGATGATTATTGTTATAACTTCGGAGCTTTTTCAACCACGACTTTTTAACAATATATTAAAGTATCAATATGTTCTGCCTTATAGGCATACAATAATTATGTAGGTAGATATTGGCATAACTAAAGAAAGTGGCTGCATAACTAAAGAAAGTACCATTTACAGGGTAGTTTAAGTGCAGTCAATGACAAGCTGTCTAATAATATTAGATTTAACGTGAAATGCTATATAAGTTTATGGTATGGTACCCCCATGTTGCCCTGCAATCCTATAATTCCGAGTTGTTGAAGTTAAACGGGAGATACATAAAAGTACAATAATACAAACCCATGCTTTGGTAGATACCGGAAGTGAAACTGCTGAGTGCATAGTATTTGACAGCGTAACACACAATATGTTTCCTTCCTCCAGCCGCCGCCTTCCGAACCTTCGGACGACATCTCGCTGGCGACACTCCTACAGTCCTCGGAGCGCTCGCAGCCCGCCACACGCGAGTCGCCCGAGGCGCCGCCGCCGTACAAGATCGCGGTACTGATGCCGGCGCGCGAGGCGAGCCCGCCGCCGCCCGCCTACAGCTCGCTCAGCTAGCTGGCGGCGCCCGTGAGCCAGGAGTTCATCATATAGACTGCACGCCAGGGTAAGGTTTTACCAACACGCCGGTTTTACAACACCAATCAATAATACAAGTTTTTACAAAAAACATACTAAAATGGTAGCTTTATTTTCTTCGTTGGCAACAATAGAGGTTTGTTTGCAAGTGTTACCAGTATTTTTTGGTAGTTTTAGTAAATGAATTATGATGATTTGCAAGTTGAAGAAAATAATGAGTTATGGACATTTTTACGTCAGATTTGAACTGGCAATCGCAAGAGTGCATTTTTATGGACTTTTGAAATTGAAAAAAAATGTGGTTCAAGAGGTTTTTGTGGCTTCCATTAGTAAAGAATTAAAAAAAGAAAGCCAAATATAATAACTTTAACTGAAGTCGCTTAAAATGCCTCAGTTTGACGAAAAATAAAAATTGTTGAAGTATTTTGCATCACATATTTTTACACGTAAATTAATATTAACCAAGCATTTTATAGTAAATCTACCCAAACCTTACCCTAGACTAGTCTATATGTAAACACTTATATCCTGACTCACGATTATCACCCTTATTATCACCAAAATGATCAAAATGTCTTCACGATCACTTTTCGAATTTCCCACCATTTCCTATGATTCCAACGTTTGCTACCCTTCCGATAAATATTAAAGTTTTGGCACTGTTTAATATAAAATTCAAGAATTGGTAGTGTTTTGGACATAAGAAAATTTGTAAAACAGTTCCATTTGATTCTAATTTGGTTTTCTTAAACCTGACAATGGTTCAGTTATTTTATCTTAAAACAAAGAAAGAGATAGCAGTATAAGCTGTCAAATGGATTTGAACTTAAATCTTCCAAGCAAGTTCAGACTGCACTTTACTAGTTAACAGCTTTAAAGTGCTTCTTTCTCTTTCTTGATTTACCAGCCAGTAAGAGGCAGCAATATTTTAAGTTTTGTGTAGTTGGTGCCCACTCCAACCATTTGTCAAGATCTCATGAATATTTTAATGCATTTTAAGGAGAATTTTAACGAAAATAATTCTGATATGCTTGTAAGTTGATAATTAAGATAATTATTGATAATTGTTGTTATTAGCCTGAATGGTTATGTTAAGGTATGAAAGAAGAGTATGTAAAGGAAATGATATAGCCTTAAATTCACTCAATAACTGGCTACAAAATGCCAGAGTAGGACATAAGATAGGGTATACAGTAGAGCGTCGATTATCCGAACTAATTGGGGGACAGGAGTGTTCGGAAAACCGGTTTTTTCGGATAATCGAACTGGATTGATTCAGCCGTACATATTTATGTACAGGTGAATGAAAACCTTATGTTTAGACATATGAAAGGCTAATGAGAAGAACTAACTAAATTGTGGATTTTTGTGACCATAGACAATAAAAAATCAATTTGGAAGAAAACATGTGACTTAGCCGGTTAATAGCTTCTTTGACGCGGTAAAATTTAGTTTATCAAATAACGGCTACTTGGGAGTGACATATGAGTACATACAACTAACAGTTCGAGACAATTTCGCGTGTATTGTAGCGCGGGAGGAGGATAGCAGGTGCGAGTCGGGCGGGCGTAGTAGTTTGTATAAACGGTCGTTCGGTTGATCGACGTTCGGATAATCGACGCTTTACTATATTTGTGGAAGAATTAATTTCTTAAAATTCTCCATAGAATCACCTAAAGATATTAAAAATGAACGGAAGTGAGAATTGTAAACGATAAATTTAATGTTGACAATGAAGGATTCTTTTAAATGTATGGAATATCCTTTACGGCCAGACAGTCGCCGTTTTGGCCACTTATCAAGAAAAGATACTTAACCTTTCTCTGTCCGTAATTGCTAGCCGTACTCGATGTAACTAACGTCATTATATAGATTGTATTTTAGGAGTTTTACCAATCATCACGCCATGGTTCGTAAGTCGATTTTAAATGTAAATAACAATAAATACGGTGTTCAATAATCGGCAAAAAAAATATTGAAATATTTTTTAGAATTGTCTCGAAACTAGTTTTGTATCGCATATAACGATAGAGAGATAATCTTAAACCCCATTTATTCTGTACATGTTTAGCATAGTATGTATAGTTTAGTATGTCTGTGGTAAGCAAACATGTATATAAATGTGCTGATATTATTGCTTACATACGTCCATTTTTTATACCCAATCTGCGACCATTTCTATGAAAAACATTCTTCCATAATTCAATTACCAACTTTTATAAGCCCAGCCAAATGAGAAGGGCAAATCGGGTGTAAATATAGGACATTTGTAAGACGCCATGCTATTAAAATTGCACATTAGTGCACAGCCATTTTCATTGATAAAATCTGCTGATAACACAGGGTTGCCAGACAAGGTAATTTAAATCCTGCCAGACTAAAAATATCTTACTGCTTAGTAGTTTTTCGACAGTTTTGATGCACCATTAATCAGAGCTCTTTCTACACATTATGCATGGTAAAATAAGAAGTCTGTTTAAATTAGAATAACAACGAAAAACTGAATCTAAACATGCGTAAGTTACTCTCTGGCAACCCGAAATTTACTGATTATTAAATCAGCAGGATTCATTCATATAGTTCATAAATGGCGAATTGATAACAATATTGTAGCGGTGTTATATTTCTTGTATGTTTTGAGAAAATCTGTCAGTTGTATGGGGTAACCAGACCTATTGACTGAGATATCGACGCACAAAGAAAAGTTATCGTTTGGAGTTCTGGTTATCTTGTAAATTGCTTATACTTTTATATTATAGTAGTATAGTATAGTGGGAAATTTCATCGAAGGACAAATGAGTCAAGAAGAGCGTGACAACTGACAGAATCATACAATATTTCTGACGGGCAACAACACTTTTCCAAGACGGTCGACTGAACAGAATTTAATACTGGAACGTCACAAACTAAATTACTGTCTACCAAAGACATGTGGAGTCTTACAAATATCGAATTTACCCGTTCCTCAGTTTAGCGGCATGCTTTATTAATAAATTCGACTAAATATACAAGAAGTACAGCACGGCTAAATAATATAGTAATACTAAGTCTAGTCATGTTAGCTCTAATGAATGTGATGTTATTTCGTTGAAGTTTTACTTCGTTGGCGTTTGCAACTATTGTTTTACAAGGGATCCTTTTAGAAAGGGACTGATCGGTTCGTCTTTTATAACAGACGCTTCGTTATTAAAGATTGTATATCTGTGAGTTTTTTCTTTTATTTATATTCATACGTTATTTTAGAAAACAATTCAGGACCACCTAGCTTCTGACTATTCAAAGTTCCCATGTAGGTTTATGGAACTAATCTATACAAATAAATAAACTTATGTCTTTTTTTAATGCCGAAATAACAGATTTCTACTAAACTCATATGAAACGCTACTTTAATTTTTTTTTTAAGTGTTCTTCCGTCTACTGTCTGTTTGATCCGGCTAATCTACGAAATGGCTGGACCAATTTTTCCGGGACTTTGCTGGGCTTTACTTCTAAAATTAAAGAACAACTTTATATTTATATAAGGTGTATCTATTCATACACCAAAATATTTTAAGGGGCACACCTGTAGGTGGTAAAGAAGCTATAGAAGCAAAAACAAAATTTTTATCTAAGCGTTTTTGAATTTTCGTAATTATTATAATTTTAAAACTACTTGAGACGTTTTGCATAAAACCTTTACTCCAAATTCTATGAATGGCCCGCCTGACGCTGCGAGGGTGACGACCGGACGGCACGAGCATGGCCGCGGTGTCTCGGGCCGTAAAAAATAAGAAGGAGCCAGTATTTTTTATGTGCGTCAAAAAATTTATAAATATTAAATTTAAAAAAAAACCCTTAGAATTTTTTTTTTAGTTGCTATAGATTCTTTACCACCTACAGGTGTACCTCTTAAAATATTTCGTGTATGAATAGATACACCTTATATACATATATGTATTTCTAACTTTATATATATTTCGAAACAAACACTTCACCGTATGACATCATAGATACTGTCTAGAAACTACTTAAAGATTATGTTCTTACCACTGTATGGAGAAATTGAATTATTTTATATATTTTTACGTACACACCGATTAAATCTGTGACTAATTAGCGGCTAAATTTGGGAGAAAATATATCACCGGTACCCTAATTTTAGAGATTCAAATGTGGCCAAGCTGGGGTAAGTTCTCTCCAGATCGGCCACCTATAAACACTTATGACTTTTGAACCGTGACATGACTAATTCTGTTATTTAGCAACAATAGAAATACACATTCCTGCCCAATTTCATCTGTCTATATATTACGGATCATGATATATTATGGATCATACTTTTGACTGGCCTGTTAGTCTAGTGGTTAGTGACCCTGACTGCGAAGACTGAGGTCGTGGGTTCGATTCCCACCCAGGACAAATCGTTGTGTGATGAGCACAATCATTTGTTCTGTGTCTGGGTGTTATTTATCCATAATATGTATGTATTTAGAAATATATAAGTATATTTATCAGTTGTCTGGTTGCCATAGTACAGGCTCTGCCTAGTTTGGGATCAGATAACAGTGTGTTGATTGTCCAAAGATATTTATTTATTAGATAAAACCCGCTGACAGACAGACGGACGGACAGAAAGCGGAGGCTTAGTAATAGTAAAAGGACATAGTTAAAATTTGTACGACATAGTTAAAGCGGGAAATATAAAGAAACTGAAAGTATCAATGCTCACATTATTATATATTTTCTATTTTACATAACATTAAGTACAGTGATTGTGTCAAATAAATTATTAAAAGTACAAGTTAACACTAAAACGGGCCGCAGTGGAATCTTTGAACTTAGCTTGTATCTTTGAAACTAACAAATACATTCTATATTTTACTTTAATAAATCTATGGAGACTTAAAACATTTTAAGTAAACACATTTAATTTAATTTATTTTATTTGATACAATAATTATATTGTGATCTGCGACATATTATTTAATTTTCTGCATTAATTTAATATTTTGTTTAGCCTACTCTCTCATTATAGTAGTCCACTCAGGCCCCTTTTAATTTACATAAGAATTACGTTGAGTGCATTAAACATTACAAATAAAGCCTAGTCCACACGACACTTTAGTATACGTACTGTATATATTAAATGTAAAAAAAAAAACTTTTTTTCTTAAAATGACACCCTACGCAAATTTTCCGTGTTATAGCCATTTCATACAACTGTAAAAGAATAATAGTTATGAATTGAATATACGGACAATTTAAGTTGGTAGGAAAAATTTATACAAAGTAATTAATTTCCCTGAATTTATGTTGAACCCATTTTTGTTAATTTTAGTAGGTCCTTCAGACGGCGCATGACGTGTGGACCAGCCAAAACAAAAACGCGTAAGTATAAAACTATTAAAATTTGGTGATATATTCATAAAAACTATTTTATATTTAAATTCTCATAATATTATAGACACAAATCAACCAACAATCATAAAAATAAAACCATCATATGGAATGTATGTACATCATAATTGTATTTTTTGTCATAAGCCTCGTTTACTTGTCATAATATTTAAAAATAATCAAATAAACATAAAATAATTCGATGTTTAAATAAAAAATATTAATGTTCTATCTATTTTCATGTATTCGTTTTGATAAAGATAATAATTGCACTACTATATAATTAAATTAATGGTACAAGAACATGTGGGTCATCCATGTATGGCCCCATCAACATAAAATAATTTCATTAAAAAAGAATAAACTATTTCATCTGTTGATATATATGTACGTTTCGAACCGAGTAGGTACAGTACATCTTTTCACAACCATTCGATACGCTTCAGTACCGTACCGAACATCAATCAACGTTATCTTAGGAGAACTGGTTTGACCTAGGCGAAATTAGTTCATCCTAAAATCGAGTTTGGCCGGTAACATAACGATTCTATAGCCTGTCGAATGCTTGGGAAAAGATATGCAGATTATACAAAACTTGTAGTTGGCACCTAATTTGCGGTCCGTTAATGCAAGTTTACGATAAAGAAGACAAAATTGCGCAGTGAAAAAGATCTCAACAAATAGTTCTCGTTTTTCTTGTACTTTTACCCGCTTTAGGGACACTTAAATTATGCTACGCAACGCCATCTGTTCTTACTTCAGAGCAAACTAAACCATGAGCGGAATCTCTATTGCAAACACTTTTTCAAAGAAATAAAGATAATACATTCATTCATAAGTTTAGAAATTACTTTATGGTTACACAGATTAAAAATTATGACTAGCCGTCAGCTTTAAGTTAATATATTTATATAAGTTAACACGTAAAGCGCTCATAAGACATGGTCCGTTACAGTGAAATGATTCAATTGACTAAAGTAACATCGATATGTGTCCAGCATTTTACTGTCACATACAGAGAGAGACTAAATAGCGATGTCATTCATAAGAATATTTTAAATATGTGAAAATATATTAAACTTATAAAATCTTATAACATTTACTTGGTAAATTGTTTGTAATTCAAAAGATTATTTAAAATACTATTTTTAAACTGGAAGAAATTGGTATGAAATGTACAGTCAGCTGCATTAATAAGTTACCTCCTTGTCTATGGTAGCTGCATCCTTGAGGAGTAACAAATAAATGCAGGCGACTGTACCATGTAAATATATAAAATTAACTGAGCAACCGGGCTCAGTTTTTAAAATAAATAATAATTCATGTAATATTTATAAAATTCAAGTAAGTAGATCCCATTGGTCTTGAACAACATACATATTCGAAGAAGTCTGTCAGTCGAGGCAGAGAGGCGCATAAGGACGCCATTTTTATTTAAGAGATATGCAATATCATCAAATATACGTAAAATAAAGCAGCCAATAGCAGTATTCAGTAATAAGGCTGCTAAAGTTGTGCCTAGGCCAGAATATAGCTCTTAGACAAATATTCGTTAGTTCAAGAAATACACGTATATTCTTTTACGTACAAGGGTCTATCCACACATTAGGGTCATGGACTTCCGAGCTTAGTATCTCGTTAGAAACGAGGAAAAATATTGCAAGTATTTTCGGATTTCTGATAAGCGCATCTAAATGGATGTGGTCTTATTGGCAAATATAGATTTTCAACCTTTTTGCTTGGATAAATATAATACAGAATTAGTTATGTTTTATTTTTTGTTCTTATTTTAAAAGTATTTTTTTTTTTTTAATGGAAGTAGTAAATATTTAACAAACGATAATAAACTTTGTTTGAGGTTTATAATAAAGTTCTATTGAAAATATGACCGTATTACCATAGCATAAAGTAGAAAATTGTATGAATATCAACACCCGTCGCTAGCATGCGCGATCCGACTGGATCGCGCATGCTAGCGACACGGTTGCTTTATTTTTTCTTTGGCTCTAAGCCATCATGACATATTGTCCGAAGGGTTCGGCAGAATACCAAATCAAGAAAAAAGAAAGATGCAAACAAAACTCGGAAGATGACCTGACCCAGAAGTGTGTAGATAAAGTGTTAATAATTAACATCTATAAACCAAACTTCTTAATACAATTTAAAACACCAATTAATTAAAAGAAGACATTTATCTACCAGCGCTTCGGTTTGGAGATCATCAACGCCGGTTTATTTCAAAGGGGAATTGCAGCTAAGTCGTTTGTAAAGTCGCGAAGTTATACCCGTTGTATCTCGAAGAGTTTCACGTCTGTGTCGTACCATATCGGTGGGTCTACGTTGCTGTAGATGAGAAATAGATAATTTTAAACTAATATATGTCATCTTAACAAAAAACGTAAGCGGCTTTGTGTTGTAACGGCATCTACACTACCACATGCGAACTACTCTAACGTCCCGCAAAATCGCGAATGCAGTGTTCACCGCGCAACTAGCATATACAGGGTGATTTGTAAAACACCGGCAACCTCTCAGGGCTATGTTACTACCATCATAATCAACAACTTTTGTACTATGACTTTTAAAAATTCATCACATTTCAGTTCATCAGATTTTCATACAAAAATCGGCCTCCCGTAAATAGGTAAAGTACAAGCGCCCCCGCCGCCCTAATCCCGCTCCCCTCGGTAATGTACTATCGCTTTCTTTTGCTTCGCATAGACTTCCTAACATTTAGAGCGTTTAATTTAAATATTTTTATTTTTGTATGAAAATCTGATGAATTTTTAAAAGTCATAGAACAAAAGTTGTTGATTATGATGTTAGTAACATATTCCTGAGAGGTTGCCGGTGTTTTACAAATAACCCTGTATACAACGTCCCGACATCAATCGTCAGGCAGTAGCTCACCTCAAATGCAGGATCCAACCAGACGGGTGTGGTGTCTACCACACCCGTCTGGTTGGATCCTGCATTTTCCTTTCGGAGGGTGAACTTTACACCCTGTTCTTCATACATACTTCTAAAGCGGTATCGTGCGACTCAGTAACTGGGCTGTGTAGGTCAGGTAGGCAATCGCTCTATGTAAATGTACTGATATATAGCTACATACAATTACACAGGGAGCTGACCCCAGCATAGTTTGGAAAAGACTTGACAGAACTCTAAACTCAAAGCATTTATTTCAATTCAAATTTAGAAACCCTTTTGAACTGACAAATTGTTGGTCAGCTTGTAGGAAGTTAAAGCAAGTAGCTAAATAAAAAACGTAGATCTTGATGGAGAAGAACGGGCATTAAAATCCAAGAATACTCTTTTAAGACTGCCTGTACTGAGTTCCTGGGCCTCAGCATGAGTGCACTTACCGTATATAGATAACGCCCCAGAGGTATGTCCGGAACCAGGCGGCGGTGCCGGCGTTGGCCTGGTACTTGCGGATGAGGATGGGGTGCGGCACGGGCATTAAAATCCAAGAATACTCTTTTAAGACTGCCTGTACTGAGTTCCTGGGCCTCAGCATGAGTGCACTTACCGTATATAGATAACGCCCCAGAGGTATGTCCGGAACCAGGCGGCGGTGCCGGCGTTGGCCTGGTACTTGCGGATGAGGATGGGGTGCGGCACGGGCAGCAGGCCCACCAGCGTGCCGTGCTGCAGGAAGCGCAGGATCTCCGACTCGTCCGTCAAGCCCCTGTGGTGGAAAAAATAAATGCATAAAAATAATTTGTTATATTCAAAATTAGGGAGAATTTTAAGTCGGATGGCCCATATTTTTTATAAAAGCTACAATGACGTTTTGATTGAAAATAGGTACTTTTTTGTTACAAAAAAACCTACGAAATGAAAAATACCTCTATATTTGGAATTCAGTCATTTCGATAGTGTCAATCTTTAGCATTAGGTGTCAGCTCACTTCATAAAGTTTTCACAGTGAGATCTTATCAGAATAGTACAGCTCACGTTTGGCTGTGCAACTTCAAAACCTAGTATCAGATTCTTTTTTAAACGGGTGTTTTTGCACTTCTCAACCTTGTAGACCACCCTCCACATACAAGGCTAGCAAAAACTCCCAGAAATTAGTTTAAAACGAGTGTCTTTGCATTTCTTGACCTTATAGACCACCCTCCACATATTAGGCTAGCAGAAACTCCCAGCAATTAGTCAAATATAAAGTTTCACACAGTCGGAAACCTAGTGTCTAGAGCAAAAGTTAGTTCTACAGAAATCGTTTTTCGGCTCTCCTGTAAAATTTAGTTTTAACCTTTTGACCGCCAGAGTCATGTATAGATGACAAACCAAAACGTGCCCAGCACGCCACAGTCACGATACCGTGACAGACTTTTAAACGTAAATAAAACTCATAAAACAACATTGTTTTTTTTTATTGCCTTTGCTAATTATATTCCTTGACTCATCCTAATTTATATTAGTTGAGCTTCTTTCTTTACATTTCACCCATATTAACATAAGATGGCAAAAACTAACACCAATTATAAAATTCGAAAAACTTAGTGCCCTCAGCGCCACAGTCATCATATCCTGACACGTAGTGATGTAGCTAGCAATCAATATAACAAGAATATCGACTTCGACGGTAACCTACGATATATTTAATTTCTTTAAATTTTCCTACAATAAATAGACAAAACTTTTGATATTGAAGTTGAATGATTCAGGAATCATGAAAATTATTTAAATATTATTAAAATAACGAACTATCTGCTCATTAAATGTCGGTGTCAGTTGATTATCGTTAAATCATAATGAGTGTAATGCCCATCTCCACCACACTGTCATATTGTCTGTGCCTGGAGCGCCAGAGTCATCTAATCGTGACAATCCTATGACGTCACATGTGGTCGATTTGTAAATAGAGCTGTTCCTTTACTTGTATCAGTAGTTTGTTCTAATTAATTTATTATTCTGAACGACTGTTTTTGTGGGTGGGAAATCATCAAATGACGTCTCACGCTCTGGGTGGAGCTGAAGGGCGTGTCAGAATTTTACTGATTAAAACCCACCCGAGTTCCTTCAGTGCATATGCCAGAGCCACGGTAACTCTTTCGAACAATTTCACTACCCCGGCAGGATTCTGAACGACTTAAAATCTCATATTAAGATATTCGTTTATCATGTCAATACATTTTGTGAGATTAGTATATCAGACTATAGTCATCGGAACATACCAAAGTGAAGTTCAAATTATGTAATTAAAAAGAGAATAAAATTCATATAAACCATTTCAAACAGCCATAAGCTCAGCTGGCGTGTCATAAAATAAACACGGATCCGACTGAGGTTTATTTGAACTAAGTTTCATTTGTGCCTTCTTCTTCTTCCAAGGATAATATTGTCCCTTTCTTCGTATTTACTATTATATTTGCACTTACAAATATTGAGTATAAAAACTTCGTTTACTAAAACACAAGTTCATTTGATGGTTTAAATTTGCTATCGCCTATTTTTGTCGTATTCTGATAATTACAAATCTACAGTAAATGGTATTTATTTCAGTTGAGATATCATCAGTACCTACGTGGCTGTACATTAAGACATTATTACTGGTTGTTCTTTCAGAGAAACTTAAATCTATGTAAATAAAAAAAATGTTGCTAAAAAAAAATGCGTGTACAATAGTAAAAAAATTACTTTTCTTTTTCACATAAAAAAAATAAACATACGATGTTACGGTATGGGTCGCGGAGCAATAAATATGACGCGGACGAAGTCGCGGGCAAAAGCAAGTTGTATTAAATAAAAATGATGCTACTGTATATAAAAAGCGAAACCATTAAAATAAAGTAACTCTTATTATTTCGAAATTATTCATAAATATCGGATGCGCACCTCTAGTGCAGAGGCGGGCAAATTAAGAAAAGCCATGCCAGCTACGCCAGTGTCATCATGAGATGACAAGAAAGTACGTCGTGACTGAACATAGTGCTGTGATGGTATTGATTTACTTTTATCGACTGTTGTTTTGAATTGTGGATTTAACGTTTAAACTGTGACACTTAGCGTATCATTTCTGTCATAAAAGACAAAGTGGGATGAAATAAAACTCGTTTATTATATATTTCCGGTATAGTAACCTTTTATTAAAAACATACTTTATGTTAAAAAATAAATGGTTAGTGCTTTATCGATATAATTTCGAAATTACTACTATTTTGTAGGTATTGAAGGATGAATTTATAGCTTGGCGCTGAGGGCACGATTTTGCTTTTTTGTCGTGGCGCTCAAAAGGTTAAGCAGATACTGGGTAAACCTGCCGGGGTCGCGTGATTGTTCGAAAGAGATACCGTGACCCTGGCACATGGGCAACTGATGGAACACGGGTGGGTTTTAGTCAGTAAAAGTCTGACACGCCCTCCCGCTCCGCCCAGAGTGGGAGAAGTCATTTGATGATCTCCCACCCAAAAAAAAAAAAAAAAATACTGGGTAAACGCGGCTGCCAAATATCAAAATATTTGATAGCCGCGTTGACCCGTGCTGCCCCTTTCGTATCGTGCAAGCGCACTTACTTGTCGATGCAGATCTTCTCGACCTGCGGCACCAGCACCTGCAGCAGACGCATGATGGTCTGCAGCGGCAGCTTGCCGCGCCAGCTCGACACCCACTCCGCCGTCGGCCTCCACTCGCCGCCCGACTCCAGCTCACGGCGACCGGAGCTGGATACTTGGAGGCTGTTCCTCTGGAATTCATATATATTACTAGCTTTTGCTAGCGGCTTCGCCCGCGTGGAGGTCGGAATTATCCCGCGGGAACATACTACCGGGAAAAAAGTAGCCTATGTCCTTTCTCAGGCTCTAAACTATCTGTGTACCAAATTTCATTTAAATCGGTTCAGTAGTTTTAGCAGGAAAGCGAGACAGACAGACAGACAGACAGAGTTACTTTTGCATTTATAATATTAGTGTGGATTTACATACATAACATCACGCCTTGTTTCCCCGAAGCGTTAGGCAGAGGTGTACATATAGTACACCCGCATTTCGCCTGTTATGTTTAAGTCCCATGGAATAGGGGGCGAGCCTATTGCCATCAACCGGCCACAAATCCAGACTCCAGGCTGCTACTGCGAAATTCTAGATGGAAAAACCCAATAACACTTTGCCCGACCTGGGAATCGAACCCAGGACCTCATGCTCAGCAGTAGCGCTTGCTACCACTGGACCAACAAGGCAGTCATATCTATTTATTTATTCCTGTAAAAATATGCTTTACGATGCCAAGAGTCATTTGTACTCCCCGTGTTTGTAATGATGTAAGTGTTTCTGGTACGGTGTGATGCCGGACGTAAAGAATAGCACCATCCCATTTCTTCCAGTGGGTGTCGTAAGAGTCGACTAAGGGACTTACTAGAGAATGGGCAGCAGCGTTCTTTATGCACTATACCACCATACTGCATTCGCCAACCCGCCTGCCAAGCGTGGCGATTATGACAAACCCCCCAAATTGGGGGAGGCTTATGTCCAGCAGTGGACGTCATACGGCTGAAATGATGATGATGATGATGAAGTGTTTCTGAAGCAGCTTAAAAACAACAAGGCACCGGGCGATGACAGAATTACGTCTGAACTCCTGAGGGCCGGTGGAAAACCTGTTCTAAAGGAGCTCTCGAGAAATTCTCTGAAAAAAGACTTTACATGACTTGATATATCATGTTTTTGTACTTTTTTTCTAAGAACTGATAGGAGTTTGTATTTTCGTTTTAATTTAGTAGATATTTTAACCAGTCAATTGCCGTAATTGCAGACACAATTAAAAAACGATTGTGTCTGTACCAAATGTGGTATCTCAGGGACTTAGAGGTTAAACCATACCGTGAATTCCTCTATTTGATACAAGACTTTACAGCATGTATGGAGTACACTACATAAATACTTAATATCTGTATGGTTTTATAGTGTACATTTACTCTTAGAGACCTCGTCTAATAAAAATACTTCCAATCTAACCGGATGCAACTGAATACCAGTATTTTACATGAAGCCTATCTGACCTCCACGTTCAGTTGCTGGGTAATATGATTGCTAAGATTGGCTGTCAGACTTTCAAACTTCTGACTACCCGTAACGAAAAAATGACAAACATCCACGAATGACAACCGGGACTTCACTCTCATAGTTCGAAGGGACGGCATCACGGCAACCCAATACTCGGAGAGACACCAGGCGCAATACAAACAGCTTTACATACTCTCCGAGGCACGAAGGGGGTAATATACAGGATTTTTTTTAACCAGTGCGCAATTTTTTTTTGTTGGTTCAGTATCAGTAATAGAATACATTTCTACAATTTTTTCAATACTTTTTTTAAAATTTTTATCCGACCTTAAATCAGTAAACTGTGGACACCCTACCTATTTCGTAGTATGATATCGACAATAGGAATAGGTTAGTAACCGCGCGCCGCCGTAGGTACTTCGAACTTCTTGGAATTTTTACCGATCGAACAGCTGACAGGTACTTGTAGCTACGCTCGGTCATTCACCTTCGGCGCCGCGCGCAACTTACCATAAAAAGCAGTTTCAAAGTAAACATCTTTCGTTACCGATAACTTAATTTTTTTGTACTAACGTATATCAAAATAAAAAATGCATGGTTATTATAACTCGTCAAAGTTTAATTTGTTAAAATTTGCGCACTGGTTAAAACTTATCTTGTATAGGGGTATGTAAAGATAGTCACCCATCCACGAAACAACTGTGGCAACCGTAGTTCAACCTATTACTTTTTTGTTACGAGGTCCTCATGAATAAATAAATAAAACGTCCACAAAATATTCTTTATACCTTATTAAATCAATACCTAACTAAAAAAAAAATTAGATTAGTTCACTCACATGCGCCACAGTCCGTTTCTCATTTTCCTCCTCCATATCAACATCATCAGGCCGATCCTGTCCATCGGGCCCCGCCCTCTGCGGCAGTAGCCTATCCCTCGGCTCTCTGCTGTCCCCGTCGCCGTCGTGCGGCGTGTTGGTCGTGTCGGTCGCGTCGGACGTGTCGGTCGAGTCGGTCGCCTCGATAGTGTCGCCCTCTAGCCGTTGCGGCGGCGGGTGCGCGGATTCGCGCTCTGTCATTGTGCTGATTGCTGTGTAAGGGAAGGCTGTTACTGGTTTTATTGGTGGGAGAAAATGGTAGTGTATTCCTTGAATGTTGAATACTTTCGGAGTGTCCTGACAAACATTCTGCGGAAACAAAAATGGTTATATGTTCACAATTCGTGACTGCCCCGTTGTTCTCGTGGAACGTGGGGTTCTGGGTTCGATACCCAGGTTGAGCAAAATGTTATTGTTTTTTTCCAATAGGATTTTTTTGGTAACAAACAGCTCGAAATTCGGAAGGTGCTGGTGTGATACCTCCCGTGCCTCTGAGCGCACGTTAAGCTGTTTGTATTGCGCCTGGTGTCTCTCCGAGTATTGGATTGCCGTGATGCCGTCCCTTCGAACTATGAGAGTGAAGTAAGGGACAGTGCACTTAATATCTCCCGCACCGGAAGCTAGACTTCGTTGAAATTGGCTGCCAAGGTCGAAATACGGTCTGGAGGACTATTAATTCGTAAATGACTTTGAATGAGCTTTTATGTAAGATTACAATGAGTTGCTTATCTGAAGACCACAAGTGGAAATAGTTCTCAAGTGTTTACCTTATGAACCTAAATTGTTCTTCATATCTTCGCTATTTGTGAACCAAACTTGAAAAAGAAAAAAATAAAGTTATCGGGTAGTTACCAGGTGTCTCAGCAAGGGTAGGGTTGAGTGTGCCCGGCTCAGCAGGCTGTGCGGGCCGCGAGCCTTCCATCGGAGTCTCCGCCACCGACTCAGCGCTTCGAGACCTATGAATTGACATAATAGTATTAGAATATCAACTCTGTATTTGCGAAGTAAAACCCTCGAGACATTTACCGTTGATTTCTGAAGGCCTTCTCAATTTTAATCTGTTAGTCAGCCCCGTATCATCTCACTCCGCTAAAACCTTCCTGAGTAAAGGCTGAGATTGAATTGACCTGATATATTTTCTATAAAAAATCTGTCAAACTGTCATATATAAGGTGGACTGGACATCAACGCGTAAACTGAAAACATGTATTCAGCACATGATTCTAGAATCCTTGCGTAGAAATATATTGTCGGTTATATAAAAATAAAAAATAAACTGTTATTTCATAGAAAAGTGCGGTAAATCCACGGTAACAGGTTGCGCATCGATGTCGTTGCCACTTCGTATATTTCTCAAATAAAAGTAATCCGACAGTTGTAGCCGACCTTAAATATAATCTTTGGTCATAATTGATTTGATAGAAGAGTCAAATCTTATGTTAATGAATGTAAAAGGAACAAGTAAAGTCCTACTTGGGTACGCCGTGAAATCTCGTTTTGTACATAGGCACAAGTATAATTAGCTGGGTTATCATGAATATTAGTAATTTAGTAACGTGCATATTGCTAGTATTCTTTCAGAAACATGCGGTAAGTTGACATACAGTATGAAAACCAAATATATATGTAATAAATGAAAACAAATACTTGTTATCGCCTTTACCGATGATATACTGAAATGTTACAGTAATTAGGTCAAAAAGTAGTTTTGATTTGGAGCAAATCTGGCCACTTAGCAGAATTTGATCGCTACAACTTGAACCCTTGAACATTGAAAAGCGAAGTTGCCACGTAGTGCAAACTATAACGACGCAGTTATGTATAATTTGCCTCAAATGTAAAATCGTTACAACTTAACGATAACGTACAAAGGTACGTTTTCGAAACAGAATGTTTACTTTTACTATGTCCGTTTCCACCGCGCGGCCAACTCTTCAAATTTGATGAAATTTTGCCAGGAATTAGTTGTAATTTGTTACAAAACACACCTCTTTTCCTGAATTTGTTACAAAAAAAACTAAGACGCTACGACCAAAAACAGTTGGCCGCTAGAACCGCCACTTGCCGTAGTGATCGCCCGTGATTACACAGAAACTTAATAATGCAGATAGGCGAATGATATATCAAAAGAAAGGTCTTAATTTGTTGTATTTGTTACAAAAATAAAAATCGTCAAAACTTAAATATACGAAAAGTTATGCTATATTTAGTTTTCAGGTTAAGTGTAGGTACGTATCTCACCATAACATCAAATTAATAGAGGCTAATGTGTATGGACAATTAGTTGCTAATTTGTTGCAGCAAATAAACAAGAAAAATAATAGAAAATAAGTTCAATATTTTTTTACAGTCGATTTTAGTTGGCCGCGCGGACGGCAATATGCCTAAAATACAATGGCGTTTATTGCGATATTAATAGTAGGTTCAAACTTAGTTCTAGTACTAATCGACAGGTATCGTAGCCAAGTTTGGATAAATGTGGCGAATATAACTACAGGCTTTATATTTTAGGAGATATTCATTAAAATATAGTAGTATGAAACTGTATTAGCGTAGAGTGACCATACATTTTCATAATAAAGTGAGACTGAATCGCCATTATTGGAATGTTCAGTAGTCATATCTTATTTTTTAGGGTGAAACTCTTTAAGACATCTTATAGCATACTTTATAAAAGTCAAATTCACAAATCGATAAAAATTTCTTTATTCTAAATCAGCATACAGGCAAAAATCAAGTAATATAAGTCAACAAAATATTTTTTTTGTTTATAAATTACCATAACATTTTAAATTAACTGAAACTAATGTAAGACACAGAATGTAGACACATTCTCTTACAGGTACCTACTTATTTCAATTTTACAATAATTTTAAAAATATAGTAATTTTATTTACGCCACATTTATCCATACAAGGTTACGTTACATGTCGATTAGTACTAGAACTAAGCTTGAAACTACTTTTAATAACGAAATAAACTCCATTGTAATTTAGGCATATTGCCGTCCGAGCGGCCAACTAAAAGCGGCTCTAAAAAATTATTGAACCTATTTTCTAGTATTTTTTCTTGTTTATTAGCTGCAACAAATTAGCAACTTATTGTACACTAGCTTTTGCCCGCGGCTTCGCCCGCGTGTATGTCGGAAATTATCGCAAGAGGACGTACTACCGCGGTAAGAATGTATTAATCCATGTTATACATACATAAAATTACGCCTTTTTCCCATGGGGGTAGGCAGAAACTACGGAACGCCACCTGCTACGATCCTTACATATCATGTGTGTTTGAAGTACTTAAAATAAAACTAATAGTATTCAGAGTAAGAAGACTGCGACATAGGGCTGGATTAAATTGAATATAAGTCTTACTGGTTTTTCTTAACGCTCCTATTCTACCTATACAGACACTCAATTATTTACCAGACACCAAATTAAACATAGTTATAAGAATAGTACTTTTGCCAGTGGCTTCGCCCGTATAGCTTTCGGAAAATATCACTCGGAAACCTACTACCGGGATAAAGTATCCTATGTATATGGTAAGTATCCAGGATAACCAAAAATCCAAATCCATCCAAAAATCTAAACATCTAAGCAATATTTCGCGGTCTCTTACTTGGAATAATACAATTAGGTTTATTTTGAGTACTTCGAACACACATGATATGACATTTACGATGAAGCCAAAGTAATAAGAATTACAATATTAGAATCCTATTAATCCTGCACTACCCGACCGCTACCAACCGGGACGGCCGGACGCGGGAAGGCCCGCTAGCCGCTCTGCGGCGATTTTATTATAATCTCTGATATCTTCTAAAATATTCATTTTAATGATATGCTGTAAAGGGCAATTTTGATCTACATGAAATGCACAATTTATTTAAGGTACTTAATTGCATAAGGATTAATGCTGTATTGCTTAAAATCGCATTCATAAATAAGCCATTATTTCTCGTAAAAAGTAAAGGATAAAAATGGTTATTATGGGTTATCCCTAAGAGTTAGACATATACCATTGCGGACTTTTTTGTGGAACTTTTTAAGGTGTACAATACTGTAGTACATTATTTTGAGCTATTTCGTAGGGTTCAGCCAGCGTTCGCCGCAATGTAAACGCAAAAAAATGTGTTTATTTATGACATCACATTAGAAACCTCTAAAATTATCAGCGTCTTTACTATATTATGCATGTTATATACATATAAACCTTCCTCTTGAATCACTCTATCTATTAAAAAAACCTGCATCAAAATCCGTTGCGTAGTTTTAAAGATATAAGCATACATAGGGACAGACAGACAGCGAAGTGACTTTATTTTATAATATGTAAAGATACACATTAGCCTTGTTCCTCAAAAAAACTTCAAACATCAAAGTTAATTAAAATCTAAACAACGCCGGACTAGGTCCCTGACTAAAAATATTTATAGAAAAGAAAAAGGTAAATTCTAAACTGTAGAACTGAAATAACAAAAACTTTTTATAAAATAAAGACTGCAATTGCAATGTAGCGCACTCAGTTTTACTCACTGAACTACCGATTAGTATTAACATTAAAGATTTTTTCTTAGTGCTATAGAATTTATACCAGGCACAAAAATAGATCACTATGTCATTTTAAAATAAAATGACTATATTTTTTAAATTATTTTAAATTGAAATAAGTACCTGTAAGAAAATGTGTCTACATTCTGTGTCTTACATTAGTTTCAGTTAATTTAGAAATGTTATGGTAGTTTATTAAAAAAAAACAAAATATTTTGTTGACTTACATTACTTGATTTTTGCCTGTATGCTGATTTTGAATAAAGAAATTTTTATTGATTTGTGAATTTGACTTTTATAAAGTATGCTATAGGATGTGTTAAAGAGTTTCACCCTAAAAAATTAAGATATGACTACCGAACATTTCAATAATGGCGATTCAGTCTCACTTTATTATGAAAATTTATAGTCACTACACTAATACAGTTTCATACTACTATATTTTAGTGAATATCTCCTAAAATATCGATACCGGAAATTTCAATTGTCGTAAAGGACATTTTGCCGAAAATGAGTTATATATATATTTGGAATCAGCGTCGCAAGCTCTATCGATTGGTATATTTAAAAAAATTCTATCTTGAAAAAAAAGCCCCTTACGACCTGGCTTTCCAACAGCTCTATCGCGATTTTTTTAACTATTTGGGATGTATCGTAAAAATAATTTTCAATAGGGGAGCGTAAAGTCATGTTTTAATTATTTAAGAGGTCGTAATCCTCATTTTTGCATTAAACATTTTATACGACATTCTTAACCACATAATAAAGACATAGTCTTAACCCTTACGACCAAATATATGCTTTGTTTTAACTTACGTAATTAGGGCGTAAAGGACGTTTGCAATGTGTGTGGTATACATATCTTTATGTAATATTAACGTATGGAACCTCCACGCGTGAGAACAAAAAGTTTTAAGCTTTTTTTTTGGATGGGTGAAAACACTTAAAGTTAATTTATTTGAAACTGAATGGAACTGAAGGGCTGATGCTCACAAGAGGTATTGTACTATACACGGCGATCAAGGTGACATCAAATTCATATACCTTTCAGTGCTGCTTCGCGCGTACCAAATTTTTTGAATTTTCGATACGTGATTTTTCAAATCTTTGACATGGTCAAACGAAGTTGAGCATCGATTTACTTGTACTGTCGTTAGTTAATGGCCTATTAATGACTTTTTTAATGAGAATAATTAAATACGATATTGATCAAATACTTTTTTTTACAAAATTGCATAATCAGTCATAATCACGCTGATTAACAAGTGACTAAAAACTGATGTTACTAAGTCCCTCATTTGTTAATCACCGTGACTATGGCTGAGTTATAATGACACGCCCTACCGCTCCGCCCAGAGCGGGAGACGTCATTTGATGATTTCCCAAACACAAATAAAGACCTCTAACTTATTCATTTCCGTAGGAGTTGCTTTACATATATCACAAGTCGGAGATGAGGTATTTGATAGATGGGAAGTGATTTTGCCATCAGTCATGGTCGTAGGCATCGAGTGCTTAACAGAATGGCCTCCCATAATAGAAGGCTGCAGGTCTTCAATCTCGTTTCCAATCGTAGCCTGTTCTTCCACTATGTTCAACCTGTTTTCGTTTGAAAACTTAAAATATAATGGCAGAACATTGTGAAAGATGGCTCTGGATTCTCCCATATCACTTCTTCGCCACAAACTAAGCGCAGGGGCTCAAACGAACATATAAAATGCTAGAATCGTCATCCTCTGCCAAAGTTTGCTTATTCAAACTTTGCCCTGAAGCACCATCAAAACCCCACTTGAATATAAGTATACATTCTTTGCCATGCAGTGAAGATTCTACACGAAAAAATATTCCAAGTCTAGCCACAGTTTTGTTCAAAATAGCTTGAAGTTTTACTTTAACCCCTCTTTCCGTGACTTCTATAGCATCTTTTGGCGGATAGCAGTTCTTCTTCGCTTCAAGGATAGCTGTATAAGAAGGATACAATGGTATTCCTTCTTCTTTTGCACAATATATTAATGTTATATACTGCCACTTCGAAAGCTTCAATGAGGTCAAAATACTTAAAGCTTTATCAGCAGAATATATGGGCATAGTTTTCTATGCCTTTAACAATTCCTTATCTTTGTAGCTTCTTCGGGATGCTCCGAGACTAGTTTAATGATATCTGCTACATTCTTATTTTGTGCTTTTAACCACTTGCATGAGCATGACTTTCAGTTCTATACGTTAGGAGCTCTTCCACTCTTCTGTAGCGGGCTTAGCTTCACAAATGGTTTTCTTGGACTCACAACTGATGTTGATGTTCCAACACTACACGTTTCCGGTCCACAGGATGTTGATGCACCCTCATTTATAGCGAAGTCACAACTGAAACATGGTTGCTGTTTTACTAACACCATAGAAGGGGTTATCTTTTCCCTCACGACCTCAGGCCATTTTATGTCCTTTTGCAGCTATGTCTCATACTTTTGGATGAATGTACGTCTCGTGCGATTACGCGAGATCCATTTGTTCCTCAACGAGCACACATAAGTCTGACAGAATTGTTTCAATTCGTTCTTTTCATTTTTGACAAATCAACTTTATTCGCAAAAACTTCAAATAACATTTGAGGTTGTTAAAAAAAACTGGTGTTTGCCACAAACAGGAAAATGTCCAAATTAGTAACAAAACCTTCCATCACAATACAATAAAATTATAAATATAACGTAATAGCGCAAAACATTTTGTTTAAAATTTGAATTCCTATTAGAACAATATTTTTACTACTTTTTTACTAAATATTTGAATAATAAATAAAAAAATATTTTAATTTCACTTGTTTTTACTACATATTGTAGGTATTTCTATTCAAAACTTTAGGTTTTTGTTCCTTTTACCCCCTTAGTCTCTGGTTCAATTGACCTGTACTATCCAATGATAATCAAGATTAGTCCTTTACGACACATCTGACTTTATCATAACCAATTTTTCGTGGCTGTAAAGTACTTCAGTTAATTTTTTTTGGGCTGTAAAGGACTCTCATTTTCGTCAATGATTATGTTTGGTTTATTTTATTACTTTTTATGGATAGAACACGAAAAAATAGTGAGGGTTTCTTTTGACATCATGAATATAGTACTTTTTTTGAAAAAGATATAAGTCAAAAACAATATTTTTTTTTGTTTTTTGGCTCTACTGAAAACTCGTGTTTTGTCCTTTACGACAATTGAAATTTCCGGTATCGATATAAAGCCTGTAGTTATAATTGCCACATTAATCCAAACTTGGCTACGATATCAGTCGATTAGGACTAGAACTAAGCTTGAACCTACTATTAATGACGAAATAAACGCCATTGTATCTTAGGCATATTGCCGTCCGCGCGGCCAACTAAAATCGACTGTAAAAAAAATATTGAACCTATTTTCTAGTATTTTTCTTGTTTATTTGCTGCAACAAATTAGCAACTAATTGTCCATACACATTAGCCTCTATTAAATTGATTTTATGGTGAGATACGTACCTACACTTAACCTGAAAACTAAATATAGCATAACTTTTTGTATATTTAAGTTTTGATGATTTTAATTTTTGTAACAAATACAACAAATTAAGACCTTTCTTTTGATGTATCATTCGCCTATCTGCATTATTTAGTTTCTTTGTAATCACGGTCGATCACTACGGCAAGTGGCGGTTCTAGCGGCCAACTGTTTTTAGTCGTAGCGTCTTAGTTTTTTTTGTAACAAATTCCGGAAAAGAGGTGTGTTTTGTAACAAATTACAACTAATTCCTGGCAAAATTTCATCAAATTTGAAGAGTTGGCCGCGCGGTGGAAACGGACATCTTTTACTGAGTTGATTTTGATATTTATTTTGTCTAAACATTTCTGTACGAGCATCAACACGTGAAACGTATTGTTTTAGTTTTTAACTTAATAAGCATTTGCTTATTCGCCAATTACTTGTACATTCACTGAATAAGCTATCGTGCTCACCACAAGTAATCTACTTTATGTAAATATATTTAAATGTTCTTCCTAATAAATCAGTCAATTAATAACGGACACAAAACAGTGATTTTACTTCATGTAAACATTGTGAATTTTCGGTCCTTCGAGCCGGATCTTGCTCTATTGTAAAGTGTTACAAGAAATGACACCAGACTTAAAAATGAGGACAACTCAAGAATTAGACATCTGCAAGAACTGAGTGTATGCGTACAACTGAAATAAATGCAACTCGCAAAAAAGGTAAGTGTGCAACGGCGCACACCACACCACGTTTAATATTTAATTTTCGTATACTCCTGTGAAATAGCATTACTTGTGGTTTCATTTACTGCATATCATAGGGATTTGGTTTCCATACTATTTATATTTACACTTTTTAACCAACAACATAAGGATTAAAAGTAGAAGAAAATTGAAAAGACCTTCAGAAAATAGGTATTAGTCTCACGATTACAATCTCGAACAGATTTTAATAATCATCACCTGACAAGACTTATCAGCATGTAATTAGAAAGACACGGTCATATGTAGTCTATATATATAAAAATCAATGCCACTTTTCGTTGTAACTGAACTCCTCCTAAACGGCTGGACCGATTTCAATGAATTTTTTTGTATGCGTTTGGGTGGCAATCTGGATGGTTTAGATTCACTATTGGAGCTGGTAGGTGGCGCCGCTATCGAGTTCTAGGAAACAGGAAAACGTCTGTACCGTCAGCTAGTACAGTATGAAAACGACATCTATGCCATAAATGAAAACGAATACTTGTTTTCGCCTTTGATTCACAAAAAGTGAAGGAAAACGATTCAGTAGGAGTTAAGGTAAAAAGTAATTTCAATTTTGAGCAAATCTGGACACTTAGCAGAATTTGATCACTACAATTCGACTCCTTGAACATTGCAAAGCGACGTATTTGGGCGCTAAGCAGACGATGGACCATTTCTCCGCGACGACAGAACAAAAGGAACTCCCTGCAGTCTATTTTATCCTTCGTCTGCGTTATTGCATAGATTCCCATACGTCCCATCGTCTCGGAAAAATTGTCTGTGGACAAAGTTGTCCATCGTCTGCTTAGCGTCTTAACGAGTGTGGTACAGACCTTTGTAGTCTGGAAAAAATGAAATCAGTTGTCCTATACAAAGCTTGAATACCTACTGGACTCGAATATATAGGACGCTCATTTATATTCGCGATTACGATGTTGGTCCCATAGAGAAAATTGTTCAAACGAGTGGTCTGCATCGCACCCTAAAATATGACCTCATCTGTTTAATACATGCTGGATACAGATGACGATGATTAAAATTCAATACAAACATACATAATGTTATTGATAAAATGAATGAAAGGCAATCAGCAAAATGATAATTACGGCGAATGTCAGTGGAATTGCCATCCTAGAAGGACATACACAGATTTAAATGGTGACGCCCTACAAATGCCAGGTGCTAACACAACCAGCGTTCTACAATACATACGCGTTTTACAATATGTAGGTATGAACGTGGATAAAGCATAGAGTATTAATTTTTAGTGTCTGCCTAGCCTCAAAAAAGGCAAAAATCGTGAGTGTGTATGTGTATTATGTGAATAGCTAGCAATGCGCGTATACTAAATACCGCAGTCGTTCCACGGGCAGCACCGGCTTAGAGGTAGCTCCGTTGGCTATAGGCACGTCAAGGTGTAGTGGCGTTTGTTCAGCAGGGGACTGTCGCAAGCTGGGTAGGTAGACAATAAATAACTCATATAATAGGAGACAGAAGATGGTGGCATTGTCCAGCATCGGAAATGTAACTGCAACCATGCTTCACTGCTAACAAAAAAAATATATAGGGGGTAGGAATAATAAAAAATAAAAGGAAGGGGACGAGTATATTGAACTGAAAAGAGATCTGAGTATGTATTGTTTTTGAGGTCATGGTTCTGAAGTTTGTCATTTTTTATCTTACACTAGATGTACCCTGCCACGCTTCGCTATGGCACATTGTGATTGAATGGTTGAGAAATGAGAAACAAAACAAAGAATACATTTGTTTCTCATGTGACTGCGCCATTACTATTGCGGTTGTCAGCGAGTGTTTCCCTCGCTTCCGGCAGATGGCGCGGTCACTGGTACACAGCCGATCGTTAAAAAAAACTGTTTTTTCGTCGTCGCGGATAAATGACTGATGCAAAAAATAGATAAAAACAATCCTTGGTGCGGATTATATATCATGCTAAAATTTCAGCTCGATTGGTGCAGAACTTTTTGAGTTTTTGAAGCGTACACAAACCAACATAACATTTTTATTTATACAACTATGCTTCTATGCTGCCTGCATTAAAAAAAGCATAACAATTGTTCCAATATTTTACAGTTTTGCGCTTTAATTGTATTTACTTACCATCGTCTGCTCGTGCGGTAGCTTCGCTAGTTACTGAGTGCTATCTCACCTGGGTAGTGTAGTCTTATGGTGCACTAGTCCCTTAGCCCTGCCGGCCGCTAGCGAGCGAGCGATGGCGCTGTGCTCGTGCGGTAGCTTCGCTAGTTACTGAGTGCTATCTCACCTGGGTAGTGTAGTCTTATGGTGCACTACTCCCTTAGCCCTGCCGGCCGCTAGCGAGCGAGCGATGGCGCTGTGCTCGTGCGGTAGCTTCGCTAGTTACTGAGTGCTATCTCACCTGGGTAGTGTAGTCTTATGGTGCACTAGTCCCTTAGCCCTGCCGGCCGCTAGCGAGCGAGCGATGGCGCTGTGCTCGTGCGGTAGCTTCGCTAGTTACTGAGTGCTATCTCACCTGGGTAGTGTAGTCTTATGGTGCACTAGTCCCTTAGCCCTGCCGGCCGCTAGCGAGCGAGCGATGGCGCTGTGCTCGTGCGGTAGCTTCGCTAGTTACTGAGTGCTATCTCACCTGGGTAGTGTAGTCTTATGGTGCACTAGTCCCTTAGCCCTGCCGGCCGCTAGCGAGCGAGCGATGGCGCTGTGCTCGTGCGGTAGCTTCGCTAGTTACTGAGTGCTATCTCACCTGGGTAGTGTAGTCTTATGGTGCACTAGTCCCTTAGCCCTGCCGGCCGCTAGCGAGCGAGCGATGGCGCTGTGCTCGTGCGGTAGCTTCGCTAGTTACTGAGTGCTATCTCACCTGGGTAGTGTAGTCTTATGGTGCACTACTCCCTTAGCCCTGCCGGCCGCTAGCGAGCGAGCGATGGCGCTGTGCTCGTGCGGTAGCTTCGCTAGTTACTGAGTGCTATCTCACCTGGGTAGTGTAGTCTTATGGTGCACTAGTCCCTTAGCCCTGCCGGCCGCTAGCGAGCGAGCGATGGCGCTGTGCTCGTGCGGTAGCTTCGCTAGTTACTGAGTGCTATCTCACCTGGGTAGTGTAGTCTTATGGTGCACTAGTCCCTTAGCCCTGCCGGCCGCTAGCGAGCGAGCGATGGCGCTGTGCTCGTGCGGTAGATTCGCTAAGTTGTGGAATACTGCTCGCTTGCGGATTATTGTGTAGACTAGGTTGGAGTTACCTGAGGGAGAAAAATATTTTTTTTTTTTGTTTAAAATTGGTTCAATGGTGCTTAAACCTCAAAATTTTCTAGTAGCGGTAGTTTCTAGTATATAGGTATCTTACTCCTAAGGATAACCCACAGTGTAATCATTTTTATCAATTACATATTATAAATAAATAATAAAAATGCTTTATATGCTTGATATAAAAAGGTTTGACAACATCAATTGAGGCCCTGACTCCTGAGCTAGGTGGTACCTGTGTTACAGGAGTCAGTGACTGATATTTTAGAAGCTATTTTTAAACATTACAGTTTTACTCCTTTTCCGATTAAATACGATCGATTCCATGCTTTTAATGTAGATTATGTATTTATCCATAAATTACGTCACATGAATTTCATGATTTTTGACCCCACCCCCGTCCTTGTCACAGCTGGTCACATTTGTGAGACCCTCCCTAGTGTGACGGCATATATTTTACAATTTTACATCTAGAAATAATTATTGAATTTAAACAGCAATTCTTTGAGGACGAATCTTCACGATGGACAAAATTTCTTGTTGTTTCTTATGTAATTGCTTGTGTTGATTAGTGGCCTCGTGTGATGAAAAATATAGACCATAGATAACACATGATCGCTTAAACAAGTATGCCTGGACACTGGGGCAGTAGATATTTTACGGATACGTGTTTTACTTAACACTTGGATTAACATACAATTTGAAATGTGACGTCACGAAATTTAGGACCCCTCCCACCCCCTTGTCACACAATGTCACGCTTCGTCGACCCCCTCGACACTTCAAGGGGGAGCCTTAACGTGTGACGCAACTAATGCATGGCACCTAGATGAAAATTGGCCTTTACATTTTATCATTAAAATAAATATCTTAGAAGGTATCACAGATTTAAAATTATTGACCACTTGCAGCGAAATGGGCGGTCCGCTGGCATGCCTCGTTGCCGTCCACACCGCGAAGAGACAATCAATAGTTATACGACCTCCATCACATACACTGTACACCCGCGCGAAGTCGAAGTAGGTCGCTAGTTAAAAATATTGAACTCACCATCAAACTGGTACTGTATCATGTTATTGAACATCTCCAGCAGGAAGAACACGAGGTGATGATGATGTGCCTGAGAGAACAGGAACCAAGGAGTGCTGAACGCTTCCAGTAAGTGCAGTAGCTTCGTCGACGCCACCATTGATAACGTCTTCAGGTACGGAGATACTGTGAATAAAAAATACATTTATTTATGGAATCTAGGTGGAATACAAAAAAATAAATCCTTGATATCGAACAGTTGGATAAACATTTCTCAAGTTCTCTTTGGGAAGAGTGGTTTTTTGTACAGTTGCCGGCCAATCATATGTAAATGCACGAAAAAGGATGACACGGTCGCATTTTTTATTTTAATGAGTAGGTACCCACCTTTTTACAGCCTTGAGTCAAGCTTGATTCCCAACTAACACTTTAATAGGAGAATTATAGTTTCTCCTTATTCAATACTAAAGAAAAAAAGGAAGAAAATACGTTTATTAGCGGCAAAAATGACGCACAGAAAGACCAGAGGTATACAAACATAACAAATAAGGTGTTGGAAAACATGCGTCACATTCACGCAAAACGGCCATCATCATACTAGCGCCCCGCTCCGGCTTCGTTCGGATGTAATTAACATATGAAGCCAATATTCTTAGTACGACACGTTGTGCTCAAGTTTCCGGAGTAATGTGATATTATGTGTCGTGGTTTACATTTACCCGGATATGCGTTCCGTTATAATACAATAATTTATGGTTGTTGATATTAACTTTTTGGATTGGCCTGTGTATAATTATTGTATTAATAATATTTTGTTAAAGAAAACATGTTATGATATGACTAGCTTCTGCCCGCGACTTCGTCCGTGTTAAATTTCTTGTTCCCTCGACCCTTCCCGTCGCGTCGAATCGCCTACCCGTGCGATTTTCCCCGTTTTTGCAATATTTTTCATTACTGCTCCGCTCCTTTTAGTTGTAGCGTGATGTTATATAACCTATAGCCTTCCTCAATAAATAGGCTACCCAACAAAAAATATTTTTTCAATTCGGACCAGTAGTTCCTGAGATTAGCGCGTTCAATCAAACAAACAAACTCTTCAGCTTTATAATATTAGTATAGATTCGAAGTTTATAATTCGAATTTTACGATATGAGGGTAGATAAAAATACTAATATTAATGTTATGAGCTGGGGTTCGGGATAAATTAATTTAAACCAATATTACCGAAACACGCAAAACAGTTTAATTAAATTAGCACAAATATCACAATAATCAAAACGTCAAACAGAATCACTTGTTTCGCTTGTACTGTATCGCTGGAATTGTATTCGATCGCTTCCGTAATCGAACTGCTCGTCGGCCCGACAATCCGCTATTTATATCCCGAGCAGAACATTCGCGAACATTCGACACTGTGCCACAGTTCACAAGTAGCGTAGAAGCTTCCACAAACTTCCACAAACAACTATTTACTGTTTAATCCCACTATTCGACAATAGATGGCGGTAGAGTCTACGTACAATTTCGTGTAGTACTTGCTACTTGATAACAGATGGCGTTAGCGTGTCGTTTCTAGTAGTTTCGAACACCGCCCCATCCTTAGATGGAATTAGCTTGACGCTTCTAGACTTTTCGATCTACGTAACACTGCTCCCTCCTGAGATGGAATTAGCGTGAGTTTCTATACTTTACGATCTATGTAGTATTAATATCAAAGCAGGCTATTATAAGTAACTCACCATTCACAAGTATAGTGAGCAGACAGTCGAACAGTGGCTGCAGCCTCTGGTGTCCCGTGGTGATGATCTTGTGGAACACGACGACCAGCAGGTCGGCGTGCGAGCCGGTGAACACCGGGATGTCCATCGGCACCGTCGCCGTGTACGGCTTGTTCAGCCGCACGCCCAGGTTGCGCTCGCCGGATAGCAGGAGGAGTATGAATACGCCGATGTGCATTAAGCCTACGCGTGCTGGAATTGCAAATTAATCTTTTGTATTTTTGGCTGAAAATATTAGTTAGGGGGCGTCCATTAATTACGTGAGACATTTTTGAGAATTTACGACCCCCCCTCCCCCCTTGGTGAGATTTCCTAAGATTTTCCTCAACTCCCTCCCCCTTCCCCTAATCTCACGCGAGGTTCTTCAAAACTTCTATTTGGGCTGTAAACGTGTTGGATTATTGAGAAAAAAAAAACATTGAGAATTTTCTTAGACCAAGAATAATTTCTTAACTCAAGAATTTATTCTCTTGACTCAAGAAAATCATTTTCTTCAAAATGGTATTTATTCATTTTTTTTATCAGTGTCTCAGATTTGGCCATATTTTATTGTAGAAATAATTTTTCACGCAATTTTACACCGTTTTCTGCGAGAAAAATAATTACGTGATATTTGCCAAGACCCCCCTCTCCCCTAAGTGAGATTCGGAAAGATTTAGCTTGATCCCCTCCCCCCTAGAACACCTCACGTAATTAATGGACGCCCCCTTAATAAATAAAATCTGTACCAATATAAGCTTTATGATTTAAACGACAACATGAGGATTATCATTATCATTTATCACTACATAGTATAAAACAAATTCAGCTCCCGTATCTGTACGCTTAGATTTTTAACACGCTTTTATTAGGTCGACCTGTATGAACACGCTTTTATTAGGTCGACCTGTATGAACACGCTTTTATTAGGTCGACCTGTATGTAACTAACTATGTAATGGAATCTAAGGTAACTAATTTAACCATCTTCCAAGGATCGTAGCGTCATAAAAATTGGCAGCTTTATGTAGTTCTGATGACAATACAATAATATGGTACTGTCGAACTGATCTGATGATAAAGCCGGAAGATATGAAGTGGAAAATATGAACTGGAACTTCATGATGGAACATCGTATCGTAGCTGTGTTTGAACTTCTTAGAAAAGTTTTGTAATAAACTTTGACCACGATTAAGTTTCAAGGTCTGATGATGGAGCCGGAAGATAGACACTGGCATTCCATGATGGAATATCGCATCATAGCCGTGTTTGGAGTTGTTAGAAAGGTCTTGTAATGAACTTTTACCACGATAAGGTTTTTGGTTTTTTACGTGCATTTATAAAAGCGTGTTTTTCTAGTGATTTTTTAAACTATAAATTTATTTAAACTACGTAACAGATTTTAATGCGGGTTACACCAATAGACAGAGTGGTTCAAGAGGAAGGTTTATTTGTATAATACGCGGGTGAAGCCGCTGGCAAAAGCTACTATAGTATAATAGGAGAAACTGACTGACTTGTCAAACCTCAGGCGAGACTACAGCGCCTAGGATTGTGAAATTTTGCATATGGCATGCTTTTATAATATATGGGAGCACTAAGAAAGGGTTTTTGGAAAATCGACCTTTATGCAGGTGAAAAGGGGGAATTTATAGTTTGTATGAAAAGTCATATTCCTTGAGTTAATAAACTTGAAACTTGGCACGAATAGTTATCGAAGTAAATCATAAAGTTTGTTTTTTTTTTGTGTTTTTCAATCACTCTGTAAAGGGGGATTCCGGGGTGTTTAAGTTTGTAAGGGAAAATACGAAATCCATGCAAACGAAGTCGCGAGCGAGGTGCAAGTTAAATATATTCTATCTATTATTTAAATAAGCAGTCAGGAATAATAACAATAGTGTTTAACTTACATTGGTCTGCGCGAGAGTCGTTGAGGTGATATAATATCGGTACCAACACTTCCAGCACATCGCTACTCTTCAGAACGTAATACATGAATTTCTGAAACAAACATATTACTATTACATATTTTGTCAAATTAAAAAAAAAAATAGATAAAGGGGCAAACCTGGAGGGTCGACGTCTTTTAAAAAGAGAACCAATCATAAAAAACCGACTCAAAATTCAATCTTTCTATCTTTTACACAACTATGTTGGGATTGGCTTCCAGTCGAACCGAATGCAGCTGAACACTAGTATTTTACATAGAGTGACTACCTATCTGACTTCCACAACCCAGTTACTGGGTAACACGATATCCCTTGGTAAGACTGGTTGTCAGGCTTTTGGGTTTCTGATTACCCGTACCAACTCTCAAAGACCGACGACAGATGACAGCCGGGTCCAACGGCTTAACATGCATTCCGAAGGACGAAGGAATCTCGATATGATAAGGATGGTCACCCATCTACGAACCGACCGCAGCAAGCGTAGCTTAACCTTTAATCGACCCGTGCGGTTATTATTTTGAAACTTCTTCCTCCATAGAAAACAGACTCATTTACCTTATTATAATCACACATCTTCCAGAAGAGAACAAGCAACTCCTGATGCAAGTTGACCTTTTTAGCCGAGTTAGGCAGATAGGTCTGCGCTAAAGGGTTGTTCAGGAGCCGCGTCACCCCTCGCAGGATGAACTGGAAGTCCTCATCGCGGTGGATCCGAGATAGGTAGTTGATGAAGAGGTTGTCTGGGAGAGTCTGTAAGGAAATGTCATTTTGTATGGTTTTATGTCAAGCGAGCATGCGCCGACACTTTGAGCATTCGGTTAGGACCAATTGAGCAGAGGGTAGAATTAATTGCATGTCCTTAGTAACATTTTTGCATTGATAGAGCTTTTGGCGATTTTCAAGGTTCAGGTGTTAAGAAGGACGTGCAGTTGACTGTATGTTGTACCTAGGGTTGCCTCTCGTACTTTATAATAAAGTATTGTACGTTATCCCACATAATTGTAATCTATACTTTATGAGAACAATAAAGTACACGAAAATACTTTATTTTGCAAGATTTAATTTATTTGGGATTTTGAAAAGTTTAGTCGTAAGTACTTTTTCGTTAAACGAAATTTTTGTGATACAAACTGCAAAAAAAAACGTTTTTAAATATAATAATAAAGGCAAATAAGTCATACTTTATTTTTACACTATGTACTTTTTTTTCTCACCTATTATAACCTAACGTAACCTAATGTACTTTAATTGCAAGAAAAAAAGGTGGCAACCCTAGTTGTACCCCGCATAAAGGCATATTCAGATGTAAACGATATCACTGTCGCGCTCAGCAACTATAGTGCCTAACCACAACGCGGATCTGTATCGCTACAGATCGCAACTGCAATATTGTGTACCGATACGGTATCGCTACCGAGCGCTACAGGGACATCACGTACTGATACGGTATCCCGACCAAGCACGATAGCGACATCGCGTACCGATACGGTATCCCTACGAAGTGTGAACCAATATGGTATCGCTACCGAGCACGACAGCTATTTCGCATACCGATACGGTATCGCTACCGAGAGCAACAGCGATATCGCGTACCGATAAGGTATCGCTACCGAGCGCGACTGCGATATCGCATGTATCTGAATAGGCTTTTATACTATAGAATGCACGCGAGCTCAAGCATTTTCTTTGGCAAAAATGTTCTAACAAATGACGCCTTTTATTCTATACTTCTTCTTTTATAATTAGTTCGCAAACAAATGCTTGGCTCGCCATTAAATCACGAAAGCGCTCGCTTCGTTTGTACAACGAATGCTCCCGGTGTAGACACACTTTATTGTAATATAAATAAATTATTTTTATTTGATATTTAGTATATTTCCCGGTCATACCGTCATCATCTGTTTCATAGGTCCCAGCTGTGGCTGGTAACACAAACAGGAATGTATCATTAAATTAAACCATTTCACTTTAAATTGGGAGAGTTTGTGCCAAAAGTGGGAGAGAAATAAGTAGATTATACTTAGAAGACTTTTGCTATTTCGATATTATGACAAATGTACAGAATTTTATGTTTAAGGGAAAAGCAACAGGGTGGCCCGCAAAATTCAAATTTATTTTATCATTCATTTAGTCCGGAGGTTCCCAAACTTTTTTTTTCTCGTAACCCGCTTTCAAAATTTGACTGGTTTCGGTGAAAATAAGGAAAAGAGGATTTTCTTTAGCTTAATTTTTTCAGTAGTTATTTTGTGCCTGTATTGATATTTTTTTATACACCAACGTAGACCGCGTCGTGAATCCCAATGACCACTTTGGGAATCACTGATTTAATCTTATTGAATGGCTATTTCATGAAAAAGTATTTAATGGAATCAAATGAAATTAGAGGGTAATATTGGTGATTTGAATGATCTTTTGTAAGGGTCGCCCATCATATTTTGAGTGTTTTTGGATTTGAAATTCGTGGGTTACCTTCTCGCTCCAATTCACGACTTTTTCGAAATTATGATGTGTTCGTACTTACTTCTTCAGATTCCTCGTTGATAGCGTTGCTTGTGTCATGGTCCAGTGTCACGATTAATACTTGTAGCGCCACCTACAACAAGTTTTAAATATAAGTGATTGTTGTTTTATCATGATTCGATATCGATTACGTCATTCGTCTGTGATTCACAGAATAAAAATTGTAGAATTTTCTGACCCTGTGTACAGATCTCCCACAAAAAGTATTGAATTCGACAATCGTTGGAATTTTTGACGAACGTTTGAAGATAGAATCTAAGGGTCCGTTCACACAGACTGGCTCGGAGAGCATCGGCGCGCATTTTTCTTTTCACACAGACCGGATCGTATGCGCTTGGAGTTGGTCGGAGCGGAGCCGCCAACTATTTCACATAGACCGGCTGGAAGCGATCCGAAAGCGGATGCGCCCCGTGCCGGTCGGATGCGCTCGCAGCCGGTTGGATGCACTCGCAGGCGGTTGGATGCGCTCGGAGCCGGGTGGATACACTACAATGGCAGTACCAGTATTCCATGCAGTCCAAGTTTTGTTTTCGGGGTTAACGTGTGCTTTTCGGAACATGGATTTAGATAGCTCCCATGAAGAAATATATTTGTTAGCAAGATTTTTTGAAGCAGAACAAATAAACGAAAACGCAAACGGAGACAAATATGGGCAAAAAATATTTGGAAAAATATTATTTTAAAATATTCTATCGGCTGCGCGAGCGATAAAGAGCACGCAATCGGAGCCGATCGGTTGCGCGAGCGAGATAAGTACGCGATCGGAGCCGGTCAGCTCCTCTTATTACTTCACACCAAGCGCGTTCAAGCATTCTTAATGACAAAATCAGTGCACATGCAAAAATAAACCTTACTACAGTTACTAAAAACTCTGTTTTCAACGTGATAAAAATCTGCTCTCCTCTCCGAGCCGGTCTGTGTGAACGGACCCTAATATGGATCTGTGCAGAGGTGTACCTATTTATAGTAAGTACCTACATTTCACCAGTTATGTTAAAGCCCCATGTAATAGGGGGCGAGCCTATTGCCATCAACCGGCCACACATCCACACTCCGGGCTGCTACTGAGAATTTCCAGATAGAAAAACTCAATACCACTTTGCCCGACCTAGTAATCGAACCCTCATGCTCAGCATTAGCGTTGGCAATCGACGAGACCAACGAGGCAGGCGCTTTACTTTCTGTTAATTATTTAATCACCACTGCCCTCAAAACAGTGAAGGAAACATCGTGAGGTAACCGGCATATCCTAGAAACATGTGACATCTACCAACCCGCACTGGGCCCATGTGGCCCCTCTCACAGAGAGGCCCAGCAGTGGGAACATAAAGGCTGCTAATGCTATGCTGTACGTACCTCTACGAGCGGCTCGACCGTGTCTGCGAACAGCAGGTGGTTGTATGGCAGCCCGAGTCCCACAGGGTCGTAGGAGCACACTGTGTTCACTAGCGAAGTAAACAGAGGCAGTGCATGGCGGTTCTCAGGACTTGTCAGGTACCTGTAAATGAGGAAGGAGTTTTAATATCCTAGTTCTGCAAGTACACGACGCTATCAATAAAGTTACACTACGTTATCCTTTGATATAGATGTTATTTTGTTCTAGTCAAAAGTCTGACTATTTAAGGGGGGAAGCGAAGGGTAGTCTCTGAAATTAAATTTTTCTAATGTTTTTTTTTTTGCAATTTGCCGGTCAGTGTAGGTTGTTATGTTGAGCAAATTTTGATACAACCAGACATTGTCTTATAAATTACAAAAAAACGTTTCTAGCCCTGAGCTTCCCCAAGTCTTACATGAGTGTTATTTTGTCGGCACCCTACGTATAGTCTTCAAATTAGAACACATGGGAAGCTTGGCGGCAAAAGCATTTACGTTATTAGTAAGTTTTATAAATAGGTATGTCTTCTTTTTCTTGCAGAAAAACTTAAATTTTAACTTTAGCTTTAATATATCCGTAACCAGAAGAATCCCAGTAAGATTCTATTGAAAAAATGATGACAATGACAGTATACTACGTGAATATCGCTATAGTTAAGCGTCTTTTTACACCCTCTAAAATAAGATTTCATTTTACAATCGGTGAAAAGTCTAAAAACATTATTTCCCGCAAGAAATCTGTAGCTGTTCTCAATTATTGCCGTTCAACACCGAAAAACCCAATTACACGTCATTTAAATCACTTACGCAATCCATTTATTATGATGGGAGGCGGCATGTGAGGCGGGCTTGTAGATCGTCTCGCTAAAACACGTGAGCATCAGCCGCAAGAGTTCGGTCCTGGCCGCCTCGTGGGTAGACACGCGGGGCGGAGAGCGAGCGAAGCCCACGCCACCTGCCCAGATGTACTCGCAACTGTCCAGCGAGGATAATTCTTCGGCACGTTCCTGGGTAGAAAGATGGGGGTTCAGATAAAGTTCTAAAACAGTGCAAAGCACTTTAGGCATCTACGGAAAAATCGCATCGGAATTTGGTGTATTTGCGCTTATGGGCGATAACCAAGCAGAATATACATCACTAGAATAATATTAGATTAGCTCATCTATACTTATAATAAAACTGTAGAGAGGTCAATTCTGTACATTGAAAATATATTCAAAATTAATATTGGAGGATGAATGGTGATCGATACTGATGCCAAAAATGCAATCAGTAAATTTTTTGTCTGTCTGTCTGTCTGTCTGTATGTGCACGCTTGGGTCAAAAACTACTGAAGGGATTTTAATCAAACTTGGTACGATTGTAGTCCATATTCCTGGGCAGGTTATAGTCTATATACCATAACGCTAAGATACACAGGAGCCGAGCAGTGACGATAAATTTGAAGCAAGTCGGATGAAAATGCGCTTTCGGGCTCTTATCCTCGCAAAATTAACCTGGATTAACACATAGGCTACTTTTTATCCCGGTAGTACGTTCACGCGGGATTTTTCCGACTACCACGCGGGCGAAGCCGCTGGCAAAAGCTAGTATTAAATATAGCTTCTGCCCACGACTTCGTCCACGTATAATTTCTTGCTCCCCCGACCTATCCCGTTGCATCGAATGGCCTGCCCGTGAGACGTATTCTATTTGCTCGGCTCCTAAGGGTCCTAGCGTGATGTCTGTAGCCTTTTTTTTTTGGATGGGATGAAATCATCAAATTACTTCTCCCGCTCAGGGCGGAGCGGGAGGGCATGTCCGACTTTTACTGACTAAAACCCACTCAAGTTCCTTCAGTTACCCATATACCAGGGCCACGGTAACTCTTTCGAACGAATCTCGCGACCCTGGCAGGCATCGGTCCTAGCAGACCCCTTCAGTATTGCTGACATCTCTTTGAGGCGCGCGTGGAAAACTGCGCGCCGTCGACCCGAGCCTGGTCCTTACCGGGCGGCGAGCTACCTATTGCTCGCCACCCGCAAGCTCGCGTCTACGGTGGCCGGGAGTCCGCTATCGACTCCCGACGCCCGGGTGTCTCCTCCTGCGGCGGCTAGAGACGTGAGGGCGCAGAGACTGCCACTCCCTCACGCACCCCGCCTCCTCCTTCACGAGCATTACTGCTTCGCAGAAGGAGGTGACGGCGTCCCATGCCCTCTCGCTCCGTACCATGGCTCGGACGCCATAGGTCGCCGCCGCCGATCGTCTTCACGAGGATAGTCTATAGCCTTCCTCGATATATGAGCTATCCAACACTAAACGTAGTTTCTGAAATTAGTATGTTCAACTAAACGAACACTTCAGCTTCAGCTTCACTTCAGATTTGATAACAATTAAAAACGTTATAGTGAGCCAACCTTAAAAGACAGACATATGTTACCGCGGACGTTTTTTTTAGAAAATGACCTAATAAATAGAGCATTGCCTACCCCGATGGGAACAAGGCGTGAATTTATATATGTATGAAGTAGAGCATGAAAATATATAGGTTTCGTCATCTCGATATGCCTCCATATACGTTAGCATTAAAATTGATTTTGCATTGTTTTATATAGCAGCCACAAGAATTTAAATAAACTGTGCACATAAATAAGCATGCCTATTAAATATTTTAACTAGTAATCAGACAGTAAAATCAAAGCGCTGCAACTGTTTCGCTGAAAGGAGTGACCTTCACGAATAGGGTTGTCAACCATACTTTATACTGACGTATCCTACTTTATTTTCGACGAGCTTTTGCCAGCGGCTTCGCCCGCGTGGAGGTCGGAAAATATCCCGTGGGAACATACTACCGGGATAAAAAGTACCCTATGTGTTAATCCAGGTTATAAACTAACTGTGTTCCGAATTTAGTAGGATAGATATATACTATTGAGGACTTTTTTGTAGAAAACCATCATCTTTGTAACACACTTTTGGTGAATGATCAATGTATGCGAGGATAAGAGCTCGAAAGCACATTTTCATCCGACTTGCTCCAAATTTATCGTCACTGCTCGGCTCCTATGTGTCTTAGCGTTATGTTATATAGCCTATAACCTGCCCAAGAGTATGGACTACAATCGTACCAAGTTTGGTTAAAATCCCTTCAGTAGTTTTTGACACATGCGTGCACATACAGACAGACAGACAGACAGACAAAAAAATTATTGATTGCATTTTCGGCATCAGTATCGATCACCATTCATCCTCCAATATTAATTTTGAATATATTTTCAATGTACAGAATTGACCTCTACAGTTTTATTGTAAGTATAGATAACGACCTTATACTTTTGCATAAAAATAAATTAGGCGATATACTGTAATGCGTAAAGCGAAACACATAGTTATGGGTAATTACTAAACTATTTGTCGATACTGACAAGCAAAAATTGAAATATCAATAAAAGATTTTCGTAGCAAATACGGTAGACAAATGGCAATATCTGATACTTGGCTTACCAATGAGGATCAGCGACGATTTTAGTTAAATATGTAGAATTACAGTCATACCTAAACCAATTATTTCAGTGAAAGAATTATTAAAATTGGACCAAAAATGACGAAGTTAGAGCGGTTTTAATTTTGCATTTTCAAAAACGCTCGCCAATACGCACAATTCGTTGATGACGTCATTTTCCACGTTCGCATCCGCGGCACCACCGCCGCGCACGTTCTTTCTGCCTTTAGTTACGTGACTCGCAGAACATTTAAACGAATAATGTCTTCTTAAAATATTGTATCGTGCCACGATGCGAAAATACACGTGTTGCTACACCGGACAAATTGTTATTTTGTGTCCCAAAATACCCAAAAAATAGAAAGAAGTGGTGTACTTTCATGAGGAGCGACGCCCCATGTCCCCTTAACTAAAAGTATACTGTATTTCAAAAATGTTGACTATAATAATTTATTTTAACTAAATCTATTTTTAATCGCGCTTAAAAAGGTGTGGATTAAAACTAGTAGTTGTGAACTAAAATTCACACCAACGAACGCCTCCGTCACGTGCAAAAACAGTACTGTATTTTTGTTTTCCTTTTCTTTTGCTCATATCTCGAAAATGGCGTTTCCTATCGCAAAAATAATGAAATTTTCGACCCGCTTTACAATCCCCTTACATATAGATCTCAACACGTGGGTAATATTTGTTTTTTATTTTTCGAAGAAAAAGTGAAAAATTCCATATAAAACACGTCCACTGCGCGCGCCTCGCGCCTTGCCTTCACGTGCCTCGCCTTCATGTGCAAAAACAGTACTGTATTTTTGTTTTCCCGTTCTTTTGCTTATATCTCGAAAATGGCGTTTCTTATCGCAAAAATAATGAAATTTTCGACCCCCTTTGTAACCCCCTCACATATAAATCTCAACACGTGGGTAATATTTTTTTTTTTCGAAGAAAAAGTGAAAAATTCCATATAAAACATGTCCATTGCGCGCGCCTCGCGCCTTGCCTTCACGTGCCTCGCCTTCATGTGCAAAAACAGTACTGTATTTTTGTTTTCCTTTTCTTTTGCTTATATCTCGAAAATGGCGTTTCCTATCGCAAAAATAATGAAATTTTCGACCCCCTTTACAACCCCCTCACATATAAATCTCAACACGTGGGTAATATTTTTTTTATTTTTCGAAGAAAAAGTGAAAAATTCCATATAAAACACGTCCATTGCGCGCGCCTTGGTCTTTCAAAAAATTAATTGCGTAGCACACCCAAGTAAAAGCTGAAGAGTTAAGTACGTTTAGTGTTGCATAGCCCATTTATCGAGGAAGGCTATAGACTATATATTATATAAGGTCACGCAAAGACCCTTAGGAGCCGAGCACAAAGAAAAACGTCACGCATACAAAGACCTCGCACGGGCAGGCGATTCGATGCGATGGGATGGGTTGGGGGAGCAGGAAATTTTACGCGGACGAAGTCGCGGGCAGAAGCTAGTAAGAAATATTATTTAAAGGTGTCTTCACACAGCGGGCGGGGCGCGGCGTGACGTGACGGCGACGCGACGCTGAGTAGTTGTAATGCACTAGATATTACGGACGCCTTCACACAGAGCGCTCGGCGCGACGCGGCGTGGCGCGGCGGTTTTGTATGAAGGCGGCGCGTCGCCGTCACGTCCCGCCGCGCCCCGCCCGCTGTGTGAAGACACCTTAAAATAGGTAGAGAGGTGCCTTAGGTACATTGTAGAAACACGAAAAAGGTACCTACCTGCCAAATCAAAACATTCTAAAACGTAGTACCTACCTGTGCACTCGAATAAATTGTTTTTTTTTTACTTTTCAACCATAAACGAATCAATCTTCGCGAGATTGTCCGACTGGGCCTTGGGTAAATCCGACTTCCATGTTTCCTATCTACCAATATCTATAAAACATAAATAAACAAGAAACAACGATTAAACTCCACAAATCATAACAAAGCAGTGCGGCACGTGGCGGGCGATCGAGCCTCGTGACGTCATCAGAAGTTTCGCGCGCGCGGCTTGCGTTTTAAAACTCCCTTTTTTTTAAAGTTTAATAACTTCGTAATTTCTCGATGGATTTGAGTGATTCAAAAAGAAATGAACTCAGATATTTATATTGTATTCGATGTAGTATTCAAAATTGCTATATCCTTTTGTCAAATTGATCCTCATTACATAAAAAATATTATTTTATTTCTCTCTGTTCCCGCTTTCACTGAAAGTTTTCTGTAATGAATCTGAAGTGCTGACAAGAAGAGGGAAACAGATGGTCCAAAAATTTGTTAAAAGACAAATAATTCCTTTGTTTACATCTAAATTGTGGTTGACACAAATAAATGAGAGCGTCTCCTTGAGAAATCCATTGAAAAATATATGTTTTTGTGTTCAAACAAAAAAATATATTCAAAGAATTTGATACATTATTTTTCTCAATAAAGTAGGCAACCCTATTTGCGAACCATCGTAACAAGTGTTAGGGCCTTGGCTAGGTCACATTATGTGCTCCTAAGTAACGCAATGGCTTCCTTGCTGATTTCGGTACGAAGCTAAATATGGAATCCTAACTAATATTATAAATGCGAAAGTGAGTTTATCTGTCTCCGGATTTGGATTAAATTCGGAACATGGTAGACACCTTGGTCATAGTCTAGTCATGTAATAAAACGGATAAAAAGTATCCTATGTCCTAACACGCCTAACTACCTGTTCCGTGTGGTGGCGGGCGTAAAGAATAGCACCATTCATTCTTCCCGTGGGTGTCGCAAAAAGTGAGTTGCGAACTTACTAGAGAATGGGCAGCAGCGTTCTCTATGCATTTTATCACCATACTGCGATCACCAACCTGCCTACCAACCGTGGCGATAATAGCAAATCCCCCCCAAATTGGGGCAGGCCTACGAGTATGTCCAGCAGTAACGTCTTTCAACTGAAATAATGATGATGATGATGTCCTAAGATAGGGATTAAGGGATTCTAACATAGTCAGATTTTAATCCCATGGAAACGTAAAACTGGGAAATATACTTTTTATCCCGTTTGTACGTTTCCGTGGGATAAAATCCGACTTCCACGTAAACGAAGCCGCGGACAATAGCTAGTCAAATATAAACCGTATTTCGGCCGTGGCGGCCAATAACAACGGAGACTAGCCTTCGACGCTAGAAACATTACACTGAGAAAAATGTCATTTTGGCATAATCTTAAAATATCGTGACGTTGGTTTAAAATAGATGCGTTGTCTTATAATATGTTGATAATAAGTAAATATTACGCTAGAACTGAAATGTGTTAAGATGGAATCGAATTTTTTGGGTAAATAATGCAATATTATGATACTTGTCATCGTAAAAATTTGTAATTATGAAATAACATTGTCTTCTTCAAATAATAACACAATGTAATAGAAAATGGTCCACTGTCCCATAAATTAGTATGATAATTATAAATAAGATTCTAATTAAAAAACACAATGACAGTCACCGTAATATAAATAGATTTCATAGTTTAATATGAAGAAGTATCTCTAAAAATACGATGACCTCCCCCTAATGTACTATATTAAATTATAATGCTTTAAACTTATATTTTTAAAGTAAGCATCATTTTTTAATATTACAGTCATATTATTTTATGTGAATCCTATGATAATACGATTAAATAATCTCATATTTTTAGAGTAAGCATCAAAGTTCAATAATATAGTCATATTATTTTATGTGTATCCTACTAAATTATTATTACAGAGACCCATTTATGAGTAGCATTTGAATGATGTCCTACAAATTTAAGGTGACGGCATTATATAATGAGGTCTCCCTCTCTCACTTCATTCCGCCGCCGCGCCATTTCGGTCGGCCATTTGTATTTCACCGCTACAGCCGGCAAGTCACGACTCACGACTCGTTTAATTAATAGCAATAACAATTCCATTAGTGCCAGTGAACGTGTTTGATCAGTGCAAAAATGGATATGGCTACGCGTGATCTTTTGAAGAAGTGGAATTTGGAACGCTACATCGATCGTTTTGAAAGTAAGTTGACAAACCTACCTAGTAAGTTGCTAGCATGAGCTCACACATTACATTCACACATTCTAATTTCTAGCAAGAATAGGGTCAGAATGTCGTCTTAGAGGCACTATGAAAATATACTTAAAAAAATTTCGCGACCAATTTCAAGGTCACAGTTCTAACATAACCTTACCTATGGATCCCTTCGACATCGTTTTTACGACAAACGGTTGGTCGGAGATAAAAAACACCCAGACACTTTTAGCTTTTCTAGGTGTTACATACTATAGAATCGAGAAAATAAACGATTTGCGAAAATAACACTTTTTTGGCCGCTGTACACTCCAACCAAGAATAGTCTTGTCGTATGGTACCTACCCACCTACCTAGATATACGTTCATATTTATATTATACACTAGATTCGATGTGCAACTGCAACCCAAAAAAAAACAAATAGGTAGAGTGCGTCTAAACTAAAATGACGCGCCCCACTACCGCATTTACCGTAGTGTACGTATACAAATTTAAGTAGTGGGGCGCGTCATTTCAGCTTAGACGAGCTCTACCAACCTACATTTTATAAAGTCGATGCGACGTAGTGCATTTCACAGCTGCAATCAGGGCGCTGTTAAATTTACCTTTTTTTTTCAGCTGAAAGAATTGATATCGCAACAATGCAGATGCTTAGTAAACAAGACATACATAGTATGTTCCCTCAAATAGGGGACAGACTCCGGTTTGAAGCAGCTCTGGCCATGTTAAAAAGCGACCAACCAAAAGATATGGTTTGTTTTCATGTTAAATTGTATTTCAAAAAAGTAAATTTTGTTTTAAACTTTTTGCTTACACATGCCCTGCGTCGCTTAAATGCACATTCTCCTACTTGCATGTAGGTAGGTAGGTACCTACTTATTAACTTTTATTATTTTAAAGTCTTCTTAAGATACCTAACAATTTAACCGGTGCAGTATTTATTTAAAAAGTGGAATAAAATCATAACTTTTCATCAGTCTTGTTAGTTTACCAACTAAGTACATTATTATTACCTTTTTAAATTTCTTGTTAAATTTCAGGATAACTCCTACAATTCATCACTCTTTGAAGAGGTCCTGAGGAATGACTTGTTAACTAGTCTACCTTGTAACTTAGAGCCTCTGCCACCGTGTGAAGGACTGCAAAGCTCAATCCTCAACCAAGACTGCGAAGCAGGACTTAACCAGGAAAATTTGGTAAGTTCTGCAAAATTGTAGAAAAGTACTCGTACTTACTGTTTTTTGGTTCAAGAGCAATATGTATTAATTTGTAATTACATCCATACTAATATTATAAATGCGAAAGTAAGTTTGTCTGTCTATCTGTCGGCTGGGGCAGGACCTTTTCACATTTTCATACCTAAGACACTGAACCGATGCAAAATTTGGTATAGACATTCTTTGAGACCAGGATCAGTCCTGATCTTGATCGATTAGTTTTTATCAGGGCCGGATCAAGGGACGAGGGCAGGACCGTTCACACCTGCAATGCTGAACCGATTACTAGTAAAAAAATATAACACTTCCCTTGAGTTATCTCCGGCTAGGGCTAGCTATAGCCTGTTAGTTAACGGTCGCACTCGGACACATTTAGTGATTATTTCAACGATTATTGAGGTTAATTGACCGTACATACTCATATTATCACACCTTTTTGTTACATGTACTATTATAACATTGTCTCAAAGTAAATATTATTTTAGGATGGTGACATACTGGTGATACCACTGGACTCGTCGTCGTCAGTGGGTGAAGCAGTTAGACAAGAGTCCACCGGGAGCAATTTAGTAAGTTATTGCCTATTATCCTGTACTTTTGATAAGGAATTTAAATTGACATTCAATATTGTTAACCCCCGGCGTAAACAGATAAGTTTAACGTCTGTACCTGTCCTGTCCTGTATGTGTGTACGGACGGCCGTTTAGGAGCTATACTATATGTCACAAAGATCAGTAATATATTTGGAGTTGGTGACAGCTATAACTAACAACTAAATGCATGATGCCTAGACTGGCACCGACTCCAACTGATCATTATACTGAATGGAAGGTAGGTATTGAACCTGTATTTTCAACATTTTAGTGACATTTTTTTTTAACTTTTACCTTGCATATTTAGTTTGTAATGCCATACTTATACTATTTGTGTTTCAGGTGAATACCATACTGAATTCATCAGTCGAGGGAAAACAAATAATAGCAATTGGGCAGAAAACGGGCACCTTACCCTCAAACGTGCGTGGGCGTTTATGCAAGCTGCTTATGGAGAAGCTCATTACGGCCGAAAACCCGGTACTTCTGACAGATTCGCAGCTGCTTGCTCTATCCTACGACATTGGCAGATTATTTAAAGAGGAGTCACCACCCCTATACTACGCGCCGTACCTGCCGGCTGATGCTTACCAGGCTAAGCGCAATATCTCTGGCTGGTTAATCACCGCCAGAAGGGCTCGACGGCAGCATTTAGTTTCGTTGGGCCTTATTGAAAAGCCCAAGTCACGTTCTCGCTCCAAGTCCAGTCCTAGGCTAGACACCCCTCCACTCGCTGGAATCGACCTGACCGGACTTAAAGAAGGTAACTCCTTTTCAAGAAATTTTATGTTTTCAGATTGAATTAAATTATCAAGAACAAAATTATTGAGAAAAATATCTGAATTAGTATAAATTTTCGTTACAAATTACAAAATATCTGAATCTAAGAACCGTTATTGTCATTGTACTAATTATTAATCGTTTTAATTTTTGTGTGCAGGTGAAGTGGAGGACGTAGCGTCAGCATTAGAGCAGCTGTCAAGTCCTTCAGCTGGTCCGTGGCAGGAGGTCAGTGCCCTGTGGCGGGAGACGGTGCGAGCTCGCCTCCGGTACTTGTACTACGAGGAAGGGACATTACAGGAGTACTTCAATAAGTATCCTATCCTGAAGTCAAGTGATGGATGGCGACTCCTGACTCATGACTACGAAGCACTGTTCCCTGATAAATCCGGGGGCCTCGACGCCTTGGATGCTTCATCGGAAAACATACTAAAAGCTGCTCAGCAGAAGCTTAACACCACAAAGGACTCGTTTCTTCGTCGAAAAATAGCTGATACATTGGCAATTTGTGACGGTAAGGAAATGATTCTGTTATATAGTTCTAGGTGCTCGACCTCCCTGGGTCGGTGAACCCGTTATAAAATATATAGACAAAAAAGAATTTAAAAATTATCTAACATGGTGCAGTCGTTCAGAAGTAACGGGCGGGCGGACACACATTTCGGCAATTCATTTTTACTTATATAGATAGATTTTATTTTGTTCTGATACTTTTCCCTATTTGCTCAGTTAATGATGATGTGTTGTGTCAAATATACTATTATTATTTTCTTTCCAGATGAACAACCGGAGACAAAATTAATAGCAGCGATATTGCTACTCGGCTGTCTCTTTAATATTCCTCCTGCCCGTCGATCTAGAAAAGACTGGCAAGCTTCACGAGCGGAGATATTGGATGGATTTGTGACCATCGTGGATGATGACGCAGACGTGCAAGTGGTAATTGAGGAGCGTCGCCAAAAGCTTCAAAACCTAGGTATTAGCCTCCAACCATTTATAATTTGGTGCCGCCAGTCAGGTGTCTCCTTCACAGTATGTGACAATACGTTTTACAAGTTCACAACACTAACTGAGGCTGTTGATGTGACTTTTAAAATATTTCACGCTACTGCGGCTAAATATCCTACTGAAAGCTATAACATTTGGCTTATTATCCAAATTGGTTTTTACAAAGTCAAAACATCGTACGATCGTATGTCACAATCTGTGAAGGAGATATTAGTTACTCTCGGAGTCACAATTTAAATTAAGATGAAGTGTCACAGTTGTAAAAGGACTTTTCCCACGTTTTCTTCACTTATTACCCACATAAGGAAAGAATGTGAAAAAATTGATATTACTGGAGTTTATAAATGTGGTGAAGACGCATGCTACCGGTATTTCACGGACGTTAGACAATTTAGAAAACATGTTAACTTAAAACATTTGAATAAAGTAAACACTCGTTATTTGCCATCCACCTCAAACGAGGCTTGCGTAGTTCCTATGTGTGAAACAGAGACTACCAAAGTAGCAACTGAGCACATATACATTGAAGCTGATAGTGAACCGGAAGTCCTTGATAATGCTGATAGTATTATTCATAAAGAAGTTTTGAAATTTATTTCAACGCTCTATGTAAATCCCTCTGTATCTCGATCGTCTGTACAAGCTATGGTTAGTCATTTGCAAACCCTTCTTGACAATATCGCACCGTCTTTAATGTCCGTATTCGGCCCTGTGCTAGCTGATGAGGAAAGCATGTCTGGAAGCGAAATTAATAAACGACTTCATAAGTTCAACACAGCTTTGAAGGGCATCTTTTTTCCGTTTCGTTCAGAATATTTGAGATTCCGAGAATTGAATTTATTAGGTTCTTTTATACCACCACATGAAGTAATCGTTGGTTATTGTCCTGACATTTCACAAAGGAGTAACACTTTAACATTACACACCAAGTCACGTACAATGCAAGTAATTCAACTTCGCCAGGTTTTGAAGAATTTTTTTTCCATTGACACTATTTGGAAAGATGTAACGGATTATTTGAACCACCTAAGGGGTAATTTAATAATCCGTGAAGAAAATCCGATGAGGCCAATGTGTCTAGAAAATGTAATGCAGGGATCTGTATGGCTGGCAATGTGTACACCGCAGGCGTCGGACATTATTCTTCCTTTAGTAGTATACTATGATGATTTTGAAATTGGAAATCCTTTGGGGAGCCACGCTGGGGTGCATAAGCTTGGTGGTGTATACGTTTCCTTGCCAGCACTCCCACCACATTTATTTTCATTGTTGAATAACATTTTGCTGTTAGCTATTTGCCATTCTGCTGACAAAACTAAATATGGAAACAAAGCTATTTTTGACCCTGTTATTGAGGAATTGAATTACTTGCAAAACAAAGGAATTTTTATAGAAAATAAGTTTTTTAAAGGAACCGTAAAATTGAAGGTTGTTGCTATAACTGGCGATAATTTAGGCCTGAATTCAATTCTCGGGTTTACTGAAAGTTTTTCAGCTAACAAAGGTTGCAGAATCTGTAACATTGACAAGAAAGGTTTGCAAACTGCTCTATATGAAAACAGTAACTTGCTTAGAAATATGACTTCATACCACGCTCAATTGCAAGAAAACGATACACCTAACACGGGCATTAAAGAATCATGCTGTTGGCTTAAGGTGACAGGATTTGATTTATTTCAAAATGTAGCAGTAGACCCAATGCATGATATATTAGAAGGTGTAGCTCGTTATGTAATGACCTTTGTCATAAACCACTTCCTTGCCGAAGGTCTTTTAAAGATCTCAGTATTGCAACAAAGAATAATTTCATTTGATTATGGACCAGATAGGAATTCAAAACCAAGTAATTGTTTAGTTGTCCAAGGTTCGAAAGTAAAATTGAAAACTTCAGCATCAGAAATGCTTACCCTTATTAGATACTTCAGCCTAATAGACGGGTTTTACATTCCTTTAGAAAATAAAGTATGGAAATTATACATTATGTTGCGGCAAATCACCGACAGGTTATTAAGTCATAGGGTCTTCAGTGACACCAATATTCAACTCCGGGTTATAATAGCAGAATTTAATCAATTGTACACGGAGCTAACAAAATCACCCCTGCAGCCAAAGTTTCATTTTCTGACTCATTATCCTACCATGCTAATGAAGTTCGGCCCCGTACGTAACATGTGGGCTATGCGTTTTGAAGCCAAGCACAGGGTATCTAAGTTAGTGGCTAGATCATCTTTTAATCGAGTCAATGTTTGCAAGACTCTAGCAATAAAATGTCAACTTATGCTCAATGACTTGTTTGTGAAAAATACAATACCTACAACAAAAATACTAGGAAAAAAATCTGCATTAAATTCAGGAGACACTGTCAAGTTTTCTCTCGGCACTGGCGTTGTCCTCAAATATTCGGTTACTTCCGCTACAATAGCTGGTGTTATATGGCAGCGGAACTCTATTGTTACTGTAGATATAGATGATGAACAATTCTTACCCACTTTTGGCCAAATTGATGCAATTTTGGTGACAGATACTGAAGAGGTTTTTTTCCGTTGCTGTATGTTTGAAACTATTGAATTTAATTCTCATTACAATTCTTATGAAGTTAAACGTGGTAATGATTATCTGTGCTTTCCTTGCCAAAATGCCGTTTCTCCGTGTCCTAACACGCTCACTCTAATGCGAGGTAACACGTCATATATTACAAGTAGATGGTACCTAGAGTAAAAATTTCAAAATTCTGTAGGTATTCTAACGGCTTACGGTCGCTGCTATAATACCTTGAAAATGCGCAAACGAGTTAACTCGTTTGCTCATTTTTAAGGTGTTTTTATTTTGAATCCAGTAATATCAATTTTTTTTGGAAACGTTTACATAATTATTAATTATGTACTTATACCGTACGCGGCGTTGCTAGTTTGAGGCACTACAGAGTCCAAGGGCAGTTATTTTTTTATAGCAGAGTGCGCTCAACTAGTAATCTACCCTTAGTTACGGTATTTATCGGATATCCCTTTAGGATATCCTATAAAGACGGCCCGATAACGGTGTCCGCATAAAGTAATGGTATGAGCCAGCACCAATAGCTGGTTTAAGGTGAACGCACACTTATCAGAGCCGAAGGAGGCGAAGGAATCAAATTTTAGAATTACTTAAATGAAGTCCAATGTAACTTCGCACACTTATCCGCACCGAATCGTACGACCTTATTCGTCCGATTCGGTAAGTGTGCGAGGTTCCATAGGATTTCATACAAGTAATTCTAAAATTCGATTCTTTCGCCTCCTTCGGCTCTGAAAAGTGTGCGTTCACCTTTAGTAATAGATTTTAAAGTAAAGTATTTGTATGAGGGATAGATTAGTCTCATCGGAGTGTTTATAGTAGCACTTTACTTGAAAATAGATATTTACTATAATAATATAACCAATTTATTGTATGCAGCTTTAAGGTGAAAGCGTCAGGGTAGCCCGCGAAATTCAAATTTTCTTACGTTTTTTGCAATTTGCAGGCCAGTGCTAGGTTTTGATTGAAATGTTAGACGCGGGTGTAAGACGTATGTAGTACAACTTATGTACTTACACCCGCGTGCAACATTTAATTAACATACAACCTAGCACTGGCCTGCAAATTGCAAAAAACGGCTACCCTGAAGCAATCACCTTAAGGGCAAAAATGTTTTAGTTATAGGTACATTAATGTAAAGTTTGTTATTTTTTGTAAATTAAATTTCTACTCGTCTCAACCTTTATTTTAATTTGTAAAAACTAGAATTATTGAACATAATGTATATAATGATTCTTTATAATGACCGACAAATAGATACTGTAATCATTAAGGCGAGGATGTTTCTAAACAAAACAGTCTTCTTTTATACTGAATATAAATGTTTAGAGTATATAATAATTATTCATTCATACTATGGAAATAAAAATACCATTCAATTTTCTGTTTAATTTATACATACATCCCTTTTCACCTTCTTACCATTCTTGCCAAGGTACTTTTTTCTATTTTTTTTACTTACTCTCCATTTTTTTAAGGTTCAAGTTTAGGGTTCTTCAGTTTTTTTTAATGTTGAGCTCACACCTAATAATATTTAAAAGGAAAGAACCAATATTGGATACTTAAAAATAAGGGGATCATGTAAGTCCAGTGGCGCCCTCAATTATAGGAGGATTGTGATTTCTAATAATCCAAACAATTTCTGTGTAATCCACCAGTATTTAGTTGTAGTCCTACTGATGGAGAATGAGTAGAACTACAACTAATCACTGGTGTATTATAGAGATATTAATTGGTTTATTAAAAAACACAATCCTCCTATTGAGGGCGACCTCCGTAAGATAATAGGCTATAACCAGAGATATGAGGAAATAGTAGGAAAAGTAAGAGGACCTAACCTAAAATACGAGGAGGTTACCGAAAAATAGTAGGAAAAATAATAGGATATAACTGGATATATGAGGAAGGCACCGAAAAATAGTAGGAAAAATTGTATGACATAACTGAATATGTGAGGAAGTCACCGAAAAATAGTAGGAAAAATAATAGGATATAACTGGATATATGAGGAAGGCACCGAAAAATAGTAGGAAAAATTGTATGATATAACTGAATATGTGAGGAAGTCACCGAAAAATAGTAGGAAAAATAATAGGATATAACTGGATATATAAGGAAGGCACCGAAAAATAGTTGGAAAAATTGTATGACATAACTGAATATGTGAGGAAGTCACCGAAAAATTGTAGGAAAACTAATAGGATATAACTGGATATATGAGGAAGGCATCGAAAAATAGTAGGTAACTAAAACTAAATCCATGGTGACACATCATCTTAAATACTGTTATCATCAACATCAGTATTATCATCGTTCTTTTTGGTGAATCACTATGCTCCGTCCTTTGAGTGAATTCATCATACTTTAAGCTGAATTCACCTCTTTTATGATTGTCAGTTTTCTCAGTGTACAGTGCACAGACACTGGTGTACTGTCTCTGCCCTCACTCTCATAGTCGGTTGGAATGGCACGCAATTCGTCACGACCGTAGAGAGATCTGGTGCAGGACCAACGGCTTAACGTGCTTTCCGAGGCACGGGGGTATCTCACCGCCAACTTCCGAACTCCGAGTTGTTACTGAGAAACTCCCAATAACACCTTGTCAGGCCTGGGATTCAAACCCAGATCCTTACGCTTCGCAGTCGCGATTGCGATCACGAGACCAACGGGGCAGAAGAGTACACGATATTCAGCCACGATCGCGTATCTTGTTTGTTTTTTAAATATAACCCAGAATATTCCTCTCATATTCTATCCAGAAAATTGCAAAAGCCTCTACAGAATAAATTAATCTCTAGGCTAATACCGTGGTAGGTGTGTTCCAGTCATATGCCTGCCAACTGTTATAGATGTTGTCATGGCAACCGGGGTTCTAGCTCAACGTGCCCGTGTCCTGCCCTCGCCCTACTAAGCACGTAGATAAAGTATATTGATAAGGAATATACTATGGAACTCAAGCTGAATAAGTTATGTTCCGCCTACGCCAGTTGCGTGTTTAGATATTTTCCGTTAGCGAAATAAATATGCGCTGTGGGATAAAAGATGCAAGGGTGGACAAGGAATGAACGGTGAAGAAATAGGAATGATACCTAATATTGTTGCTGAAAATCTGAATAAATATTTGCACTAAGCTTGTGTCGTCAAACGCATTTGGAACCTGCAAAAAGGTGGTACTAAATAATAGCGGTCGATCTTGGCTATAGTATATTGTTTCGGCTAACGGCTAAACGTATTTGGATGAAATTTGGTTACAGAACTAGTTTATAAGCTTTTTATTCCGGTAGTACCAATATCATTCGCTCCCGTGAGATAATTTTCAACGTCCACGCGGGCGAAACCGGTACTAAAAGGTAGTCCTACTATTCTCCTAATATTATAACCCTTTTCACAGCGCGTTCGCACGTGGGGAGGTTCATAACTATCCTACGGGAACGAATACTACCGGCATAACAAAATATCATTTAAGTTAATACAAGGTTTTAAACTGTCTGTGTGCCAAATTTCATGCAAATCCGTTCGGCAGATTTTTGCGTGTGTGTGAAACGTAGTACGTTCCCGGTACCGGTAGTACGTTCCCGTGGGATAAATTACCGACCTCCACGCGGGCGAAGCCGGTAAAGTTATTAATCTTATACCTTTAAACGAGCAGTTCTTGTATATATGTATATGCCTATATAATCTGAATCTCGGAAACGGCTCCAACGATTTTCATGAAATTCTGTATACGGGGGTTTCGGGGGCGATAAATCGATCTAGCTAGGATTCATTTTTATAAAATGTCGTTTTATTCGTGTTTTCAATGACCAACTTTCACATAAACTTATTATTTTAAACACAATTTACCAAAAAATACCGAGCAAAGCTCGGTAATCCAGATATTGTAAGTAATAAGTCCAATGAGATTTTGCTAATTGCCCATGGGTATGTGGCTGAGGCTGGTAATAACGCTCTTATTTCCCATGGGTATAATCCTGAGAGATAAACCTTTAACTAAACGTAAATGCCTGCTTCTTTCGCTTAAAGCATGGCTAAAATAGTTTAGAATCTTAACAAAAAAAAAAAACCTGTTAGAAATTCAACATTAAAACATAACCCAAACAAAACAGCATGAAATTTAAATTAAGAACACATATTTAACCAGCCAGACATGTAAAAGCTAAGTGGTTTTCGATGACGTCACAAAAACTAGCTAAGTCCATTAGTACTTCTGGCTAAAGGAAGGGAGATATGGCAGTATTGGCAGTCAGTAAGTACACTGATTAGATAAAAATAAAATATTATCTATGGATCAATACTCACAGGGCCTGCCCGCTTCGTGGTGGTCACTGTAAAGTCCGGACAGAACAGCAGATCCTGTAGACAAACAAAATCATGTTACAAAAATTAAAACTATATTAAATTACGTTAGGTATAACAACATTATAACTAGACCGATCGCCGTGATGGCCGTGCCGTTTATTCCACCAATGCGGAAGAGACGAGAATGACGATAAAAAATATAAAACACACAACAAATATTGTTTTCTCCAAAATGCATAGTGTTTTGTAAGAGCATACAATATCTCTAGCTAGTAGGAGCTAAGTATGTCTAGCTTTTTCAAGACTGGGCTTGCGAAATTCAGCACTCAGTGTATCTTGGCATATCTATGGAAAATGTGGTAGGTTAGGTAGTATATTTCTGTTTAGTTTTAGTTTACTACTGTTTGTTTCCCTTTAAAAAAAAACAATAAAAATGTTATCAATGGTCAGCCAACTATGGAATAACCTCGGTAAGCTTAACCTTCAGTTGACTCATGCGACTGTTATTATTTTATTGGTAGTCCAAAGATATTATTATTTAGCAACAAGTCCCGTGGATTCAGTGGTACATGATTTTGAACTGTTGCAATATTTTGTACGTTATTTAAACAAAAATTAACTGTTCCACACATTTTGAATGTGTTTAGTTATTGCACTCTTCTATTAAACAGCTGTTTTGTTTTATTTTACCAATGAAAAATTACTTTACTAGGGGGCTTAAAATCATGTGCTAAATCCATGTTTCCAGCTTTTGAGTCAATGTTCCTGCCAACTTATATGCTTATCATTTCTTATGAAATAATTGAAGATAGTTGTAATGACTATAGCAAGAATAGGCATGTCTCTGTTAATAATGAATTGATTAACTGAGTTGCCTAGACAACCAAGCCATCAATACAATATTATCGCTAAGCCCTAAACAAAAGATAAGACATGACAGACACTTACGCAGACAGCGTTGATAAGAGACTGTGCGAGCGGAACTGACTCATTCTCAGCAGCAGCCGGGAGAGAAGACCAGAAGAAACCATGCCACTCGGGTTCCTCCAACATATACGGTAGTACTCGCGTCAGAAGACGGGCACAGTTTAGTGCTGAAAATTAATAAGGCATTAACAATTGATCATTTTCATGAATCATATTAATGGGCAGAATTTTATTCCAATGTAAATATTAAAAGGTATTGAATACTCATGGTACAAAATGAAGACATTATCTAAAAAAAAATATAATTGTTTTCTTCTTCTTAGCATGTCAATAGCAATCTAAATACATATAGTTAGCCCAGAATTTGGCTATGAGCTGAGCACTTTCAGCAGTGTCAAAAGCATTAATTTGCAGTTGACCACTTAATGCATACCAAACTGATTTTATATTTTATTAATGAATGAACTAATTTCTTTGATAACCCAATCAACTAAGCATTAACACCAATTTTAAGCAATTTAACTATAAATACACAGGTAAGCTAAATAAAGGTCTATGATTTCTGTTACTGTTTTTAACATTGGAAATAGTTTAGCAACAAATTCAAAGATAAACCTCATTGCTGAAGACGTGGACATATTCTGTTGCACTTTGGGTGAACTTCATAGAATGGCTACCTATAAAATTTGCTATGGTACTTGACAAATAGTGAAACTGTTTAATTTTTACGTGTGCTACAATGTTGCATTGGGTCTAGCCTGTAAGGATGTTGTTTGTTTGGTGTGAATAAATAAATAAATAAATTCATATAATTCTATAGAGATTTTCATTGCTTCCTATAAAAACAATACAATACCTTTGAGTATTATGTAGCTTATATTACTGTTTATCATGATTCATGGTCAGTGTTTTTTTTATTAACATATTGATAGCTCCAGTAGGTTTAATAAGGCAGATATCAAAAAATATTCAGTAGCTAGTTTTATTGATTAAGGCTTCTATAAAATCTGTACAAGATTGATATATGATTTCCAGTTTTATTTATATTTCTAATCAGACCCGTAACATGATTATTAAGACTATGGGAAAAATATAGGATGAAATAAATTGATCTTAATGTAAGGGATTTAAGATGTTTTGTTTTTATTACTGCTATTTTGTCTGTATCAGGAAATCATACCTGTCTGCTGTTCCCTCTGGGTCCTGCAGCTGCTATCGACCATCTTCACCAGCTTTTCTACAGCCTTATAAACTAGTGTCGCGAGATTATTTGGAGATTCTTCTCGTAAAGCGCGGATCTCCGCACCAGGTACCAGTGCGAACACATCCTGAACGTTGGTCACGCTCTCCGACCAGAATTGGTCCCAAAAACTGTCGTCCGAGGAGTCAATAGGCTAAAACGAAATCATTACATCAATACTCTAACATCAACTTCATAAATATATTTTTTGCATCAGATTCGAAACACTTACCTGAGTTTTAGAGGTAAGCTGAACGACAGCTTTCCTAAAGTTCAGTTTTGTGTCAGCGTTACCCATTTTTTACGATTTCTAATTGTTTAAATACAATAAATCCATCACAAGTTCTCATAAAAACAATGAAAAGTGACAAACTGTCAGCAGATGGTTGATGGTTGACTTGACAGAAGACGACGTGTCAAAGACAAATCTGAGACCTTTTCATAGTTTTGAAAGATAAGAAATGGTTATTCAGCCTCTTACTTAAGATAAATAGTAGATAGTAGTTCTGTTATCATTTTTGGATATTTTGAACAGAATAAAACATCACTTTAATTAATTTTCCACCGGCAAGACTAATCTTTTTAAACAATTTATTTTTATTCATTTTGACGTTTCTTTTGTGTACACTGATACTCTTTGGTCTATTTATTGATCTGTGCTCTCTTCTTCTGTCTAGATTGTCACTTTGTCAGTTAGGTACTCAGTTGTCTTTGTCTATGAATATCTAATCATTCTCGAAGTGCTGGAAAATGGCTGCTGCAAATATTGCCCGCAGTGCTTTAAGTGGATTATTACGAAAATCCACTAATATTAGGACACCGGTAGTATGCCGGCTCTCAACCGTTGCCCTGCAGCAAAAATATAGCTCAGTAAATGCTGCCTTAAAGACATACAACACCCAGTACCGTCGAAATGGGGTAAGGGTCTCATCATTCAATACAACCTGATATTTTATTTACCAACTGTTTTAATTAGATGATAATTGTGCTAATGAGGACACTAGCGCAATCGGCAAGTCTCGGTTTCCATAGATTAGTCTTTGTTAAAATTATAACCTCAATCTTATTGCATAACAAATGTGTACAGTGTTACCCAAATTGTTTAGGTTCAGCAAGCACAACAGTACTCGTCAGGTGGGCACCCCAAACCCTCGCCACAGGAAATAGAGGAACGAGTCCTGAAAGTTTGCAAGGCTTACGACAAACTCAGTACTGTGAAGGTACATACAAAACATTTATTTCCACAATATTTTGTTTCAGGCCCAGAATATCAGTGTCCGCAACTACAGCGGCGGAGCCCCGCTCACATTAGAACTTATTAAAAGTAGAGTGCTACTTGTTCTTCAACTTTATGACAAAATTAACCCTGAAAAGGTAGCCTACACTGAAATTATTTATGTTCTTCAAGAGATGCCCTCTTGAAAAATGTATTCTCTCTATGGTTACTGTCTTTTATTTAATTTCAGAACTATAGAACACGTAATTAACAAAGTATTTTTCCGTTTCAGCTAAGCGTAGACTGCCACTTTATAAATGATCTTGGTTTGGACTCTCTGGACCATGTGGAAGTCATAATGGCAATGGAAGATGAATTTGGCTTTGAAATTCCTGATGGAGATGCGGAGAGGCTGGTTAGGCCCAAAGACATTATCCAATATGTTGCTGACAAAGAGGATGTTTATGCTTAAAAGAAAAATTTATTAACACAGTAGCAATGTCTATGGAATTTAAGCCCAGTTGTGCATGATGCCTATTGAAAATTCAGTAATGAGAAATTTCAGTGCTTTTAAGATACAACTGGCCTAAGATGACAAGACATTGAGCTTAGGGTTTAGTTTGATTATATTTTACTTGTAATTCTAATAAGAATGAACAATGTAAACTATGCTGATCCAACATCCATCTCTGAAGATGTATAAAGTGTAAATTCTGTTTTTATTGATTATATGCCTGTTAGAGTAGATCATTTGTTTTTCATTTGGTCGTCAATATCAACACCTGAACAAATAAATTGTTTAAGTTACACTGTAATGGGTTTTCTTTGGCAATTAATTAACTTGAAAACTTCATGAAAAGCAACTGATGAAATACTATGCATTTGCCATTTTCCTGTCATTCATCTTTAGTACTTGTAAATCTAATTGTTGTCATATCATCAGTTGTCAAATAACATGTTTTATCAAACCTACAAGCTTTTATTTCTGAGATGTCTACATTTGAAAACCTTTTGATACTGAATCATTTGCCAATGGATTGGTTCATACATAGATAAACTCACACCTTGTTGCCATGGAGGTAGGCAGAAACTACAGGAACACACTGCCTACTACAATCCTTGCATACTCCTTTTGCTTCCATCCTAGCACTCCCAAATCTTTCCAAAGTATGTTAATTGTATTCATACACATGAACAGAGTCTGAAAGTAATGGCCCTGCCATCTGACCTTCGCTACTTGTAAATATGATAATACTGGGCTGTGCCGTATGCCTCACCAGTCACCGGCTAAGTTTCTTTCAGTTCGTAACGAAGGTTCCAGATGGCGTTGTTTTGAATATTGTTATTGTTACTATCGGAGAATTACGTCACCCACCTACCTTCCTAAATTGTTTGTTTAGGCAATCTTGAAGTTGCGTTGAGGCAAAATTGCACTATCTCAAACACATTATTTGTATTAAAAAAATCTCTTGGCATTATTTTCATGCAAGTTTATCTCTCTCTTGCTCTCTCTCTTTGCTACTTGTATGACAACAATAGGGTTCTTCTATTTGATAGTGAAGGCACACGAACGGTTTATATTCTGCGGTGTAGGTAAGTAGCCAAAGAGTAAGCGACTACTTTTATCGCTTCGCCAATCATCAACATCCATGTTCGGCGAAGTGAAAATAAATGTAGGTACCTGTTTACGTCGGTAATTTAATTTCCTACTTACGACCAGCTATATTACCTTACGTCTAGGGATGTTATGGATATGAAATTTCGGATATGGATTGGTTACGGATGTAGGAATGATTATTATACCGGATACGGATATGAAATTATTTCGGATTATCCGTTAGTTTCGGATAATTTCGGTTGCGGATATTAAACTTTTAAGGAATTTCAAAAGTTAAATACAAATAGCTAATAAAATGGTTTTATCTAGACACGCGGTAGCGTGTCAAGCCAAGTTCAAGTAACAGAACTGGCGAGCAGCACCGTGTGTAATATTACACGAACCATTTGGAGCCACTCTGGATCCCCTCGTAACTCAAAAACTATTTCACATAAACGTGTAAAATTATATTATAGCCTTCGCAAGTTCTAAACCTGTTACTTGTCGGTTCTTATTTTATTATTCCGAAAATTTGGCTTGCTGGTAGAAACTAGCCAATGAAAATTCGTATATGAGAACTAGCCAAGTCAGACCTTTGGCTACAATATATATTATCCTAAGTTATAAGAAGAAATGATATTTTATGTAGTTATAAATAAATTTCAGGACTGACCATTGAACTTGGCACCCATTTAGATCTCACTTCTTTTGTCGTTGAAGTCAACAACCAAGGCATATATCATAATATTGAACTTGGCTCTCATTTCACATTTATGTTTTTGATGGGATTTATATGTCACCATTTGGTAGGAATTACAATCAGTCTGTGAGTAATTATGACAGCTATTTAAAATAAAAAATGATTATAAATATATAAGGTGTACCTATTCATACACGAAATATTTTAAGAGGTACACCTGTAGGTGGTAAAGAAGCTATAGCAAGGAAAAAAAAATTGATGAGTGTTTTTTTTTTTTAATGTAATATTTATAAATTATTTGACGCACATTAGAAATACTGGCTCCTTCTTGTTTTTTATGGCCCGAGACACCGCGGCTATGCTCTTGCCGTCCGGTCGTCGCCCTCGCAGCGTCAGGCGGGCCATTCATAGAATTTGGAGTAAAGGTTTTATGCAAAACGTCTCAAGTAGTTTTAAAATTATAATAATTACGAAAATTCATCTAGAAACGCTTATAACTTGAACCAACGATAGTCTAATTCAGAATTTGGCGACTAAGATCTTCGCTAGGTGCCCCCCCTAGTTTTTGAGATTCAAATGGGCCAAGCTGGGGTAAGCCCTCTCTAGATCGGACACCAATATACCCTTATAACTTTTGAACCAGTGGCAGAGTAATTCTGATATTAGGAAACTAATATTTTGTGTTATCGAAATTAAAATCCCTGAAGGTGGCCAAGCCAGTGTCAGTCACACATCGGTATATCTCTTTCAAACCAAAGAAGAATTTTACGAATCGGATTGTATAAAGAGTTTCTAAGATAACACACATAAAAAACCGAATTGAGAAACTTCCTTATTTTTGAAGTTGGTGTAAGTGGGTAAAGGTAAATGGACAAAAGTTTGCCCATATAATCAAGCAATTGAAGTAAACAAAACAAGTAATTGAGAATCATAGTATTTATACAACTTTATTTTGATGAAGTTTCACGTAGATAAAGGAGATGCATACAGAAATACGAAATGTAGATGGTGCCAGCAAAAAGAATTATCAGGACTAACTGGTAGTGGTAGATATGAGACAACATTGAGATTTAAAATATTACTTAGCTATGGTTTCTATTAACAGTCATTATTATTTCGGTTATTATTAACATTTAGTAGTAAATAGGTTATTGATTGAAATTACAACAATATTCCTGCATCTCCATTTATCTTTAGAAAAGAAAGATACTTTCTAAGCATACAATAATAACATTTATATACAGACTAAGCTCGCGACATCTACACACCGCACTGTCCTTACACACACACATGCATGAGTCCAGTTCTCATATTATATTACACCACCATGTACACTTTAATCTGAAGTTCGCAGCCTCAAGATATATTATTCTTTTATTAACCAAAGACAGTTTAAATACTGATACTCCCAGTTTCTCACCAGCCACAAATGGCCAAGTTCATGCTGAACACAGACAACAGCGTATTTACAAAATAAATAACAACAAAACAACAACCGTGTCATCAGTAAGGACACTACTGCGGCTATGTCGCACGGAACACTCACACACACGTGATTGTTTGGTTTAGTACGACGTCCACTGGTTATGAAGTTATCGTAGTTTGGCTCGGCAGCGCTGGGCGGCGCGCTACCTGACGCGGTTGGCGCGCGCGCGGCCGGCCGAGCGCAGACGGCGCGCCGCGCGCGGGTCCACGCGCGCCACCCGCACCACGGGCTGCAGCCAGTCGCCCAGCCCGTGTAACGCGCGCTTCTTCTTCTTATTATCCTTATCATCAGTCTCTGAACGCAATTTTCGTTCCTCTTTCTCCTCAGCCTTTGCCTTTTCCGCCGATATCTTCAACTCCTGTAACGTTGTTTCATCACTTTTCGTCTTACTATCAGAAATGTCCATTGGCTCACATTGCTCCTCTATTGAATTCTCTATTAGTGTCGTGTCTTGCGAGTCACACTCTGATTTAGAGGTTTCTACGATAGTCTTATCTTCTTTTTCAGTCTCTGATAGATTGGTGTCCTCTTCACTGATGGTATCCTGCGTCGTGTCGTCGTCGGGCGGCTCTGCTGACGACCTGTCTAAACTGCTCTCTACTTTGTTTTCTGATTCGACACTGTTTGTTCTGGAGCCCTTCTTAGTTTGCTTCTTTTTATTAGGCCAGCCTGTTCGGTTCTTCTTTTTGAATTTGCCGCGCCTTCCTCTGGGCTTGTCTTCCGCCTCCTTGATCTCGTTTCTGATTAGGTCGCAGTTCTCGCACTCGGACACTAGGCTGGACACGTCTGGTACATTAGTGGACGTGGTGACGGTGGCGTCGCCGTCCATCATTTCGTCAGACACGTCATACTCCGCCGCGTCCTCAAATACTTCTGAGAGAAACTGTTGTAGTCTTTCTGATGCCTCCTGAGTCTCAGAGACGACAGGATCTAGTTTAACGTTGCTGTGCGTGTCGCTGATGGTGTCTTCCGAGGCCGTGGACTTGTTGTCGTCGAGCAGCCGGCGGCGCGGGCCCAGCGCCGCAGAGCCCAGCATGGCCAGCGTGGACGCGTGCTCGCGCGGAGACTTCCTGGGGTGGCCCTCGAGCGCCAGCATGGCGACGGTAGTTCGCTTCCTGAACTTCTGTTTCTTCATCCCTCGCGTCCCGTACGACCGCGACGGTCCCGGCTTTTCTTCTCGTCTCACTAAGTCGCTCAGTGGACAGCAATTTGGCTTCAAGGGCGGTAACTGACCGAATTCATACGGTAACTTTGGCGATTTTGAGTATAATGCTGTAACAAATAAAATAACATTGATTAAAATACGAATGAAATCATAATAATAGAGCAATGATCTATTATGTTTCATAGTCATGCTACTTACCAAAATACTGTGGTATATTTTTAGCAACAACTTTGTCCTCATCTTGTCTTTTGAAGGTCTCGAACCAGGGTTCGCTTTGGGGCACAGATTCAAAAGCGAACTCCAACTGCTCCACTGCTGGAGTGTACTTTAGCTTCCCATCTTCCCACTTCATACATTTCTCTATAGGTTCTTCTCTCAATGGACTGATTTCAGGATCTGGCGGTGCCGGCGGCTCTGCAGGCACCAGCTGTTCCACGAGCTCGGGTGGTTCCGGCGGCGGCTCGGTAGCCTGCGCCTTGCAGGGCACTCTGCGCGCTCGCTTGGTGACGGCGGGAGGTCGTTTCTTCCGCCTGCGCTTGTCGTCGGCCCAGCTGTCGTCGTCGGACGAGTCCTCCTTGAGCGCCAGCGGGCGCGCCAGGCGCCGCCGCTCGCCGCAGGCCGCCGGGCTACTGGCCTTGCGCCGCGCGCTCAGCTCCTTGTCGTCGTCGTCGTCGGACGACGTCGAGCTCGACGAACTGGCGCGCTTTGGGAACATAAATTGCTCGGCTTCGTCGCTCAGCACTGACAGTTCTGACCGCCGCACCTTCCTGAACTTGACGACTAGAGGTTTAGTGCCGTTGCACGCGGGCGGCGAGTCTTTCCTCTTGTTGGAGAACCCGCCGCTCGACCGTAACTTGGTGCTGACGCCGACTACTTTGTAGTACTGTCGGTCTTCAGTCTGCGCTTCACTGGCTCGCTTACTGCAGCGCGTGTTGTGTTTTCTCTCGTCGTCGATGACGCCGTTACGCCGCGGGCTCAAGTTGCCGTTGACCGTAGAGTCCGGCGACTGCGATCGCTTCGACCTCTTGATCTTGGCCTGTTCGTCACCGTTGCACATGTTCCTGAGGGAGCGCCTCTCGCCGTTGATGGGCGTGGCCTTGTCGAGGAAGCCGGAGACGTCGGTGCCGGCGCCGATGAGCGAGTCCAGCGCGATGAAGTTGGTGTGGTTGCGCACGAAGGCGAGATGGTGCGGCGAGCGGCGGTGTAGCGCCGCGTCCACGTACTCAGTGTTGCACATCTCACAGTAACCTCCCTTCACCTCTTTGTCTTCCTTCTCTTTGATTCTTGGACGACTTTTTCTCGTCATTCTGTAAAAAGATTTTGTTCACTATTAGAATACATTGAGTTATTCCAGTAATGTACATTAATGCAACTCCAGCTTACTTCTGTATGGCAATATCTTTAATATTTTGATTAGGGGCAGTAATCTTTTCTGGTGATTCCTTCTTCTTTTCTTTGGGCGGGTCTGGTTCTAGTGATATCTCAGGCCATTCATCGAATTCCTTGTAAATAGGTCTGCACAACCTGGAAAGGTACAACATGTATAAGTTGTTTTGTTGTCAGTGAGTGAAAAGACATACATTTTCTTTAAAAAATTATTTCATACTTGTCCAAAAATTCAATCTTGATAAAATGTTTAGTGAAGAGCGTGACATGCGCTTTGCGCGACGCCGTGAAGAATGTATCATACAGTTTATCCAATAGACTTATAGCCTGAAAGATTAATAAATATTTTGTAAAGATATATAATAATAAAGCACTATTAAGATATAAATAAATAGAAATATTAGAAGGAAAAGGAAAATTGTTAATAGTTTTAGATAGAAAGTAGCATGCATAGAATAGATATTCCAATTGCAACAAGCTCTATGAAGACCTACATAATCTAACTAGTATTTTTATCTTACACACTGTATGAATAATGAAGTATCTGAAATTACTTCAATTTACAAGGCATCAATTTCATGGATATGAAGCAGCAATAAAGAATTTAAAAGCTCCTAACGCTATGTATTTACAGAAATACAAAGTATCCTGCTTTGAGCTTCAACTGAATGAGTTTAAATGCCACATGTTATCCATCAAACTCGCACCTTCGCTTATGCTAGTGAGTGCAGGTGTGAGTGGGTGGGGGCGGGGTATACCTTCTGCACAGTGAGCTGTATGTACTTGGTGTTGGGCGAGATGTGTGGCGGGTCCGGCCGCACGCGCTCCAGCATGGCATCGGCGCGCGCGCGCCCCTCACGCCGCGCCCATCGCGCGCCCCCGCACGCCCACGAGCCGCCCGCGCCGGCAGGTCGGTCCCGCACCACGTGCGTCACGCGGGCAGTTAGGAACACTTCTTGTTGCTGGAAGCAAACCACTATTTATCAACCAGCTGTTGAGTGCACATGGAACTACTTGTCTGATTTTTGCTATAGTTATCACAAGACCCAAACCGAACGTGTCAAAAAGACTGTTGCAAGAAAGTAGTAAAGGCATAACGCTTTGAGCAGTTGTCAAATGGACTTTAGCTGAAATGACACTAAACTGTTTATATTTCCCTACACTCATAGGTAAATAAGGCCTATTAGGTATTACATATTTAATTATTGATGTGTGTGATAATGTGTCTAATAGTTCGATCGAAACTGCATATGCAAGTCGACGGTCGCTAACTGCAAGTAAGCCATATAACATGAAGCCTGTGATTGTGTTACAACCGGTGACTATAAGTCTCACATTACTTTTCAGAAACGGAAAAGGTGGCAAAGTAAAATAACATCAATTTCGTTTGTTTAAATGGATGGATTTTATCCATGTTTAGAAAGAGCCAAAGTGGCAATAATAAAATTTTCTAACATTCTTTGAAATTGACATTTACAATGCCCTAATAACATAAAGCCGCAGTCTATGCAGGAACTCTTTTTAACGATCAAATACAAGTTTTATTTGAGGTAAATTAATAAAATAAATAACTTTAGATGTGTTACTTATTCTATTTTGCCATAATTATCCCTTGGCAATATATGTGCGGGAGGTAAATTAATTTTAGAAGTACAATCACATTTATTTATCATGTCCTCGTGAATTGGGGACCACAACATATGTGATCAGGGTTTTTTGTTGTGATAGTAAGTTATAATAGAAGTATTTATTAAAATCCAATTATGTTGTTACTAACATAGATTATTTATGTTTTTGAAAAGGAAGAATTACTATTAAATTAATGACATTATTCACAGTAAACAAAGTGTTTACAATTGCCCAGTTTCAGGCGTAATCACTAACTGTTGTTCCAAACACATTAATTATTTATTATGTTTTAGTACAGCAACAGGTTGACTCTTAACTGTCTGGGATTCAGCAAACTTTGGATATATTCTTTGGATTCTATTGTACCCCCTGTACCATCCCCACCCTTTGGAGCCCCATGGAAAGTCGACGGAGCCCCGCATAGCGGGGCTCCTACTCCTGTTTGATTTAAAAAAAAAATACCATGAAGAGATGGCGGGGTCAAAGACCCTGCCATCCTCTTCTAACCTAACCTGTCCGAGTCGGGGTGCCCCAAGCCCAGAGCTCACTTTTGTAAAAAAAGACGCAAACTTGCAAAACAAAACGGCGTCTCTTCAGGTTCCGTTCCAGAGTATAAAAACAAAAATTCATTACTTTTTGTGTAAAAAGACAATGTAATTACATAATACAGCACGGTTACTGTGCACATTAATAACACACCAAATTTGTTATGTAAATACGTGAAAATAAAATTATATTATATTAAAAAATATGATAAAGTTGAATAAAATACACCTCTACTATCAACGGAACGTGAAATATCAACATTGACGTCTTACATGACAATTTAGCCAACCTAAAAATTTGCAATTGGAGTGTTATTTTACAATTTGTATGGAAACTTTAAAAACAAATTATCTCATAAACCGTGAACATCTGTAACTTGAACACAAAAAATATGAAATACAAAGTATCCTGCTTTGAGCTTCAACTGATTGAGTTTAAATGCCACATGTTATCCATCAAACTCGCACCTTCGCTTATGCTAGTGAGTGCAGGTGTGAGTGGGTGGGGGCGGGGTATACCTTCTGCACAGTGAGCTGTACGTACTTGGTGTTGGGCGAGATGTGTGGCGGGTCTGGCCGCACGCGCTCCAGCATGGCATCGGCGGGTAACTTCAAAATCAATGGCCCAAAATGGAAATTCTATCCCAAAAAGTTCTGATAAAACCTCTTTTACGTCTGAGTAGCCTATCTATATTTAAGTATTGTAAAAGTTTTAATTCATTAATAATTCACTATGGTTAAAAACTAACAACCCACAATCTATAAATATGGTTATATGGTTATATTTGCATAAACAGTAGCTATACTTTCGTAATGAATTTATAATGTAGATAACATAATAAAAAACAGATATCTTTAAATGTGGTATTGTGTGATAGTTTTGTTGCTTGCAATATTAATCATTCTTTTATATTATTTTATACAAATGAATACAATTTATGAATTACAATACTAATTCTGTCATCAAAAAAATACATTGGCAAATGTTTTCGAATGACCTGTGCAACAAGTTGCCTTTGTGTTTTAGCTTTTTTGGTGCATTTTTAACTGCATGCCACATAATGTGGTATTTTTAACCTTGCAATTTAAAAGTTAACATAGTTATTCATTCATTAATTTCCATAATTTTAGTTTTCTTTTTCTTTAATGTTCTATTCATTTATTCTCGATACTAAGATTGTCAAAATAGATGTATCTGTCAGCCTGATATAAATACCATGGCATTTTTATCATACATTAACATAACAGACCACTCAATATATTTAAAACTATTGATACTATTAATAAATAATACCTACATATTTCATTTGCATGTCAATAAAAAAAACTACTGATAAAGTGAGCCAACATGAACAATGATATTTTAAGGTTTAATTACTTAAATGTTGCCAGTATTAAATTATAGTTAAGAAAATGTATGAAAAATGTGGCAACTCTAATAGGAATTTAGTGTCAGCAAATGTTATTGTTTAGGTAATGCAGGGTGTAGTGAATTTACGTGAAAGTCAGCATTGCGCCAGGCTGACCTAATACGTGTAATGTATGTGTCGCAACTGCTACCTACTCGAAGCGAGTCGCGGCGTTTGGTCAGAGGGCATTCTCGGAATATGTTATTGAGCGATGCATGCGACGGCACAATGTAACGGGGCGGGCACAGCGCCGCGAGTATCGACGCGCCGGAACACACATCGGCGAGTTTTCCTTGAAATACGGCCGACACGACGAGACGACGCCGGCGGGCCGCGCCATCGCGCCCTCCACGACTCGCGCCAACCGTCCCGCGCAAAAAAATAACACACTACACTACCACACACAAATCTCACCCTTAAGATTTTCTACTTAAGACTCACAACCCCTTGATTACATTAAAGCAATATCAACTGTCAAAAATTAAGCGGACACACGCGTAACCCGAAGGAAACTACATTTCAAACGGCTTTTAAAATGGATGTAGTGCAACGCAGCGCGAGAGAGCGCGCCGCGCGGCCTCGGCCCGCTGCATTTCGCGGTGCGGCGGCGGCGACTCTAACGCGACCGTACAAAAGATGACCTAAAATTGAACGCAAGCTATGCGACCCACTAGCCACTCACAACTGTTTTTAAACTGTTTTCTAAACAATTCTGACACAATCCTTGTTTCGGTACGCACGTGTGGGTATTATACACTGTATATACTTACATAAAAGCCGTCCGCGAGGGCCCCGCGCTCCGCTTATCACAAAAATAAGTAACTATATACTAGTCACTCAGACGACCACTATGTTCGTCACTCATAGATTTACCTTCTGTTGGTAATTGCTTTCAATTTGTCTGTAGCACACATTGAATTATGTGATTGTGGACTATTTACGCAACGTTTGATACAGTTTTTAAACGTATTTATACACAATTGATAAATAAAATCGAAAAAGTAACAACAAACACAAATCTGTCACACAAGATGGAGATATTTCACGTTAGTTCATGTTTTTGACACTGGAAGCGCTGTTGTCAGTTGGAAGGGGAGACGCTTCTCATTGGTCCGTTCAAATTACGTTCCAAATCAATTAGAAATATTTCGTTTTGACGATGTTTTATAAAAGAAAGTTTAAAACATCTATCTTGTAAGAAAATTATATAAATAAAATAAATGACAAATTTCGTGAGACAAAATTCAGAAGATCGGCTGACAACATGAATATTCTAAAAAAGATAAATTAACTATGTAAGTTGCAGAGCGTTCAAATTATGAAACAGAACGTAAATAACATGACCAAATGCAGTTAGCCTGAATAAAAGCCATATGAATGAAAAAATACTGTGATCCCCGTTTTGGTCACACTATAAATTATATACATAACCAATAAATATGTGGCAATGTAGTTTTAAAGCAGTGCTACTTCGAGGAATAACAATTTTGGCGGTAAAAGCCTTGTGTACTTACCAAACCCATGTCTTGAATCCTGCGAGATATGGATCTAGCCAAACCATGGTCTTGGATATCCAAATAAAAACAGAAATTTCTCCTCACTGCAACACACCAACAGTATTACGATAAAACCTAATAATTTTAGGTAATGTTTCGGCAAAATAGGTCACATTGAAAATATGACGCACGCACCTCTATTATATTTTTCGTCTAAATTCAAAGTTGATACCATTTTTGTTATCAAGAGTATGGAAAATCCAGTAACTTTAACGGCACATAATCAATGCACATTTATTTATAGATGCATTGCTTTAGTATTTATGATGAAATAATTATATAAGTTTATGATTCGACGAAGATAATTAGGCAAAATACATTTCATAAAATACGTTTCGAACGTCGAAATGTCATTGACAGCTGTGACCAATAGAGAAAAGACTTTTTGTAGATCTATGGTAAAAATCGATGCAGCAATCGATATCACGAATTTGTATGTAGCAAAAATGATAAGTACAGACATTATGTGTAAATAATTTATATTTCACCTCAGTATGAGAAAATAATATAATTAACTGAAATCTTAATAAAAAATTCTATCACAATATATTTGATTAATACATTCAGTTAATAAAACTTAACAGTTAAAAAAACTAGAGAAAAATCCATGGCATGCTCAGTAACAAATAAATACACCTACTCAATAAATGTTAAATCAACTCCATTCGTTTCCATAGCCGCCGCCGCCGACCGGGACGCGTCTAGGTAGGCATTGGCAGTACATGACCGTCTATATAGTATTTTATTGATTGCTCACGTGTTAGTATGTAGCCGTGGACGTTCATGTTTCTTACATAGATAACTAGGTACAGTAGGTACGGACGCCCGGCCCGTTTATTTTGCAGTGTAAAAGCTATGTAGGTCGCCCGGATATTTACCTACCTGGAATCGAGCCTACGTTGCCCGGGACGAATTTAATCATGTTAGTACACTTGAAATAATACCGAGAGTTTTGCTAACTTATTAAATATCTTATCAATGCATTTCCATAAGCTCTAATGAATGACAATCTAAATAATTAATACTTCACAAATGAGCGATGCATTACGTGAAGGAGTGGAGCAGGCGCACCCTAATTGCGTCAAATCACTTTCAAGCAATCGTAATCATTTTGAAGAATATTGGTTGTCCATTGTTTCATTAGTATCAACAACGCATCAACAATGAAAGTGGTTGAACTTTTAAAATGAAAACCATTGTTATTGATAAAATATTACGTAATAAGTGTCCAGACTTTATGATTACGTAACTCATTATTTTTTTAGATTATTCTATACAAGTTTCAAAAATAGTTGTTTCTGATCGCTTTGGCCGTAGAATCTGATTGTAATTTGAACGATCCTGAGGAACTATCTACCCACTATCAGTAATGGCTTGAAGTCATACCACGTACTTATGGCAAAACAAAAATACTACAGCTAGATCTCAGAGATCTCATCATAGAGCATAGTAATAGGATTTCATCAACCCCAACGGGAGAACGATAGATCACAGACGGTTTGAGAGATTAATTAAATGAGGTGTGAAACTGTTCTGTTTGCAACTTGTGTAGCAGCATTTTGGGCTATAAGTTGTGATAGAGGCTCGTCAGTGGCTCGAGTATTTAGGTATCTCGATCCAAGTCATGTCATCTAGTTGCACGGCGATGCAACTCAGGCCCACAATTTTTTATATAACTTTTCGATTTCTCAATAGGTGGCGCGGTTACAGAATTTGCTCGTAAATAGAGGGAGGTTTAAAATAAAATTCTTATAAAGTACACACCAATTCCTACCAAAGGACAAACCTACGTAGAGCACGAATTTTTTTAAAATGTTCTATTTGTAAAGCTCTATTAACATTACGATGAATGGTACAAATAATAGTCCTTATTGATAAAATACTCGCTTTGATAGAAACAACTCGATGTCCATAATGTCTGCCCCAAAAAGACATATCGTCGCTTAGGTAACAATACCGCGTTAAACTTAAACGAGTAATAACCATGCAATTTTTATTTTTATGGTATCATAATACAAAAAAAAATAAGTTATCGTTAACGAAATATGTTTATTTTGAAACTGGTTTTTATGGTAAGGCGGCGAAGGTGAACGACCGAGCGTAGCTACAAGTACAGCTTGGCAAAAAAGAGTCTGGAAAAAATGAGGGCGCCTGCTTAGCAGGTATGGCCTATGAAAACTTTAGTGGTTACTATAATAAAACAAGACATCTAATCTAATACAATTATCTTTTATTGTTACACTCTTATAAACAGCCATCTTAGGCAAAATCCAAAATCCCAGAGAGTGAACAAAACTAAAGATGTGACAGACATCATGTTCACAGATAATTAATATCTTAACACTCCCCCTCAATTTTATGTTTGTGAAAACTTACAAATTGCTTCTATAAATAAATGAAAATAAATTCTACCAAACTTTAACTTTAACATGGCAACACAAACTTAGTAATATTTAAATTCTTGAAATTGCAACACTAAAACTGACATATATAAGTTTTGACAGATAATTTTGACAAGCTAGTGACAAGTGACAACATAACCTTAAAATATAAACAATGCAAACATTCTATGAAAAACAATGTTACAAAACTAACAGCTTGTCACGAAAATAGCAAAACTTAACACTACACAGTGGTTTCGTCATAATGTCCGAAGTATTTTCACTGGTACTTACGTATTTAACAATCAAAAAATTTTGGTTTACAATGTCTTTTATGAAATGATATTTAATGTCTATGTGCTTGGAATGTTTTGTATTTTCACAATTATGTATCATTTTTATTGCACTCTGATTGTCCACATAAAGCACAATATTACACTTTTCATTAAAGTCAACTGATAATCCTTTCACAAATAACAAATCACTGACACAACTTGCAGCAGCTATGTATTCACTTTCAGCACTGGAGAGAGATACAGTCCTCTGCTTTCGTGATGACCATGCAATTAGGTTCCCTTGGTGATATATTAGTGCTCCACTAACACTTTTTCTTGTGATCTTATCACCTGCCCAATCGGCATCTGAAAATGCTGAAATATTAGAACATTTATTAGTGTTTTCTTCTTTCTCTTGACAATAGTATGTCAACTCTTTATTACTTGTGCCCTTCAGATAGCGTAATACACGTTTTGCAGCTGTCCATAAGCTTCTCGTGGGTTTATCAAGATATCGACTGAGGAATGAAGTTGCAAAAGTGATGTCCGGTCTGCTTATTGTAGCCAGGTAAGTTAAACTTCCAATTAATTCTCTGTAAGGTATATCACTAATTATTTCTTCTGTTTCAGGTACTTGAAAATTGTTTTCCATCGGCGTCTTCACTTCTTTACAATCTTGCATCTTATACTTTAGTAATAAATTTTTAATAAACAGTTTTTGTGATAATTTCAATGTATTATCATTTCTCATAATTTCAATTCCTAAGAAGTTAGATACTCTTCCCATATCTTTAGCTTTAAATTCTTCTTGCAATTTTCTTGATATTTTATTTATTTCACTACTCTTTCCCATCAGTAAAATATCATCTACAAATAATATGAGCCATATATCTTTTCCTATGTATAAACATATATCATATTTTGATCTTTTCATGTTTATTGTTTGACAGAAATTATCAAATCTTATATTCCAACATTTTGGTGACTCTTTCAATCCATATAAAGCTTTTTTAAGTTTCAGAACAGTTCCTTCTTGTTTATTTTCCAAACTTATTCCCTCTGGAACTTTGATGTAAACTTCTGTGCTCAAATTTCCATTTAGAAATGCTGTAGGTATGTCCAACTGCTTTGTTTCCCAGTTATTATTTATTACTTCTGATAATCCCATTCTTATGGTAGTTATGTTGGCTACAGGGGAATAAACATAATCTTCTGTGTACTGTTGAAATCCGCGTGCAACTAATCTTGCCTTTTTAGTTCCATCCGATTTTGTTTTGAAAATCCATTTTGTGTCAATAGCACTTTTTCCTTTTGGCAATTCTGATTCTATCCATGTGTTTTGTTCCTTTAATGACTTAATCTCTTTATCTATTGCTGTTTTCCATTCTTTATCTTGTTGAATGGCTTCTGTGTATGTGACAGGATCGCTTTCACTTGAAAGTAAACAATAATCTTCATATGTATTTAAATCAAATTGTTTAGGCTTTTTTACTTCTCTTCCACTTCTTGTTCGCTTGATTTCTTCGTTTTGTTTTTCTGGAGTGGAGTAATTATTCTCTTCTGGATCATAAAAACTTTCTTCTTCTTGTATTGATTCTGAATACTTTGTTTCTTTTATTATTTGTTTTTCTTTTGGTTTCACACACATTTCTTTCTGAATTTCATTTTCTTCTAAGTATCCTTTTATATTTTTGTTTTGTTCTTCATGTTGATATTTTATGTTTGTTTCATCAAATCTTACATCTCTTGAGACAAATATCTCATCAGTTTTTGGGTTCCATAAGGTATATCCATTCATAGAATATCCTATCATTCGAGCTGGCACTGCTCGTCTTGACCATTTATCCTGTTTGGGCATAATATGTGCCCATGCTTTGCATCCAAAAACTTTGATTTTATTTAAAATTAATTCCTTGTTCTTGATCCTCGCAGGTACTTGATAATTTATTGAAGAACATGGCGATCGGTTGATAAGAAAAGTAGCCGTTAAGATTGCTTGACCCCATAGGTGTCTTGGTAGATTTGATTCATCTAACATGGTTCTCGCTTTATCATATATTGTCCTGTTCATACGTTCAGCTTTCCCATTTTGCTGTGGGCTATATGGCTGCGTGTATTCAATTTTGATACCTTTTTCATAACAAAACTTTTTGAGACTTTCCGCTGTGAATTCCCCTCCATTATCACATCTGATCCTTTTCACTTTTATCCCATCTTGCCTCTCTTGTTCTATTATATAATTGATTAATTTATTTGTGGCTTCATTTTTGCTTTTTAACAAATACGTCTGAGTATAATGAGAATAGTCATCTGTTATTGTTTGGAAATATTTATATCCTTGTTTAGTTGCTACTCTTGCTGGTCCAGCAATATCAGTGTGTATTAAATCTCCTATCTTACTTGACCTTGGACTTTGTAATCTGTTAAATGGTAGTCTGGTTGATTTTGACCTCATGCATGCTTCACACACTTCCTTACTGTATGGCAATCCTAATATAGCTAGATGTTTTCTACACATATGACCCATTCTTTTGTGCCATAAGTCATTATCTTCTTGTATCACATTACATTCATCTTTATCTTTTATTTTTATTGAGAAGGTATATAACATATTCCTCTTTTCTCCAAAATATTTCTTTTTACCTGCAGTTATTATTAACTTATCCTTTTTGAAAATTACTTGCTTTTCTCGTTCTGCTAATTTATTGACCGACATTAAATTGTTACTGATTCCCGGTACAAGTATGACTTCCAGTCTTAATGGTTCATTTTTGTAATATCCATCAAGATATCCTGATTTATGTGCTGTCAGTATTTGGCCATTAGCAATTTTGATTTCTAATTTCTGTGACAGTTGCTTGACATCTGTGAGGTATTTCTCATAAGATTCTTTTATGAAATGCTGAGTAGCTCCTGAATCCACAACAAATGTTAATATTCCATCATTACTATTACATACAAGTGCTTCATTTGAGGCAATAAAAATTGGTTGACTTTCAGCAGGATGAGCAGTTCCTCCACGAGTTCTTGGTCCTCGATATCCTCTTCCTCTGCCTCGTCCTCTACTGTAGCACTCATAGGACTTATGTCCCCTCTTTTTACATTTATAGCAGGTTATATTCGATATAAAAGATGTATGTGGCTCGTTTGTAACTGTTTCTTTTCTTATTTCATGATCAAGTAATTTAGTTTTTACAAAATCTATTTTTATTTCAGTGTTCACCGCATCCAAAGCTGTAATTATGTGGTTGTATTCTTCACTCAGTCCTGTTAATAGATAGCATACTTTGTCTGTATCATTAATCTTGTCTCCTGATACCTCTAGATCTCTGATTAAGTTATCAAAGTTTGAAAAATACTCTTGAAGATTTCCTTGCTGTTTCAAGTTTAGAAGTTTTCTTCGCAAACTTAATTTGGAGATTACACTTTTTCTTTGGAATGTACTTTTCAAAGTGGATATCATATCCTTTGCGTTAACGCATTCTTTTATCAGATTTAGATGCTGATCCGTTAGACATTGAACAATAATGTTTCTTGCTTTTGCATCGTCTTGTTTATTACAGTCTTCGATTTTTGGTAACGACACAACTTCACTTAATCCCTTTTCTTCTAAAATACAATTCACCCTGAACATCCAATTGTCGAAAGCTTCTGGATTTAGTTGGGGAAAATTGTAAAACAACTTAGTTTGCTGCCCGGCCATTTTCTTTTCTTCGTTACGCTTTTGTTGCATAAAATTAAATCTTTGAAAATCTCGACAATCTACTTCCTACTCGACACTATTTGGCGTCTGGGCCCATAACCTATGAAAACTTTAGTGGTTACTATAATAAAACAAGACATCTAATCTAATACAATTATCTTTTATTGTTACACTCTTCTAAACAGCCATCTTAGGCAAAATCCAAAATCCCAGAGAGTGAACAAAACTAAAGATGTGACAGACATCATGTTCACAGATAATTAATATCTTAACATGGCCACCCTGTATACTAGGACTAAAAGTGATAAGATACTTGTTGTTTTAATCCACAAACACGAGATCCCGGAAATTCTCATCAGTCAAGATTTCAAGACTTGATAGGCACACAGTCTTTTACTTTCATTGTATTTAGTAGATTTCGCATTATTTCGCTAGAACAACCTTTTATCTAAGAGTGCCATCATAATAACATAATGCAAACTTATTCAGTTTAAAAAATTATTTATTTATTTATTTGTGCACAATTTATTAGCTTAAGATACTGTTCACATTACAATATACATATAAAGCCGTCAGTAACAGTCACAATACCCCCGTACTTGTTGATACTGTATTACAGTGGGGTCTTATTCCTCATTGCTGTGACCCGTATAGTAACAAACGAGTGAGAACTTAAGATAATAGGCTCCATAAGAAAGAAAAAAGAAACAAATGAAAAAACTTACAATAGTTTAGCAATGAAATGAATACACTTATTACTATTTTGGCTTGTCTGTGATAGTGATGTTTGATAGTGTGTCTGTATGTATGAATTTATGTATATATGGAGTATGCTATTTTAGAATTATTAATGTGTCTTCAGTGCTATTATAATCTAAGCAGAGTAAGTGGTTTCGTAAAATCTTTTTAAATATGTGAGAATTATATTTCCGAAAACCTAGAGTTACATTAAATTTATTATAAATATATAGAGCTAGAAAGAAAAGAAAACGCTGGGCAAATTTTGCCCTATGTATAGGTTGTTTGTAGACTTTGTAATTAATTAAATTACACTCAGGGATTGCCGATTGAACCCGATACACAAGACATAATGTTCAGCAATCGCATTTGCGGTCACCATCTAGGGTATTCAAAACCATTCGATGGTTGGTATGCCTGTATCAAATTTGACATGAATGAAACTGAACGAGTCCTTTTAATGCTGACAGTTTATAGTCGACAAGAAGGCGACTTACAGCTGCTTACTGTCGGAAACTAATCGGAAGTCAGAGAGTACCTATAACATGTCGCATTCGAAAGGTGCGGGCAATATCGAATAAACTTGAACAGTTGACTAATGAAGGTGTCAGGTATGTCTATGTGGGGTACATAACATTATCACTATTCACATGACAATGAAAATTAAATAACACGCTAAAATTTAGATTTTATTTAAAAAGAAAAACGTGACATAACATCATTCTTGAATTCCTTTTCAGTGCTATGATAGATTTTTTCCATTAACACTGATGTGTCAGTTTTACATTTCTTATTTATGAAATCTAAATATTGTAAAAATCTTTCTTACACGTTTACGGCTCCCATTACAACCTGTCTCCTCAAACTATAGGTAATATATTACGTAGAATAGGCGCCTGAAAAATAATAAATATAAATTATACTTTTATTACTGTGGTATGCGATTAACAAAAAAAAAAATACTTGCCGGTTTCGTTATAGTGTTGAACTTTTTGTCTAATTGCACACAGATCAAAATCGTCTAATTCTTTCTTCCGCCAACTGTTTTGGTGTTCCTCCGGGTGTAGAAAAAATCCTTAATTTTTTTCACCTTCACTAACAATTTCTCTAATTGTACTGTGAGATTTACCTTGAAAAAAACATAAAGACAATCATATTAATTCCATGTAGGTACATTTTTCAATTTCAAGTATCAAACATCAAGAGTTAACGTACACGCGATTTGTCAAACTAGAAAACATAACCTCAATAATCTATTAGTAAATAAAACAATAAAATGGCTTGAAACTTATAATACCGATAAAACTTAGTATTAGAAAGGAAAAACAATGACTGGCATTGAATAAAAGATAAATTTCTTGGGTAAATACCTGTCGTGTCGGCAGTTCTTTCGTAAATATTGTCAATCGGAGACAAAATTTGTTCCGCTTCAGATTCCGCCAAATTTCTTACGAAAAATTAGTATATCACAGCTCACACCACTACTCCTTATTGTTTTATTCATTTTTTTTATGTTCAAAAGCATTAATAATTGATAGTTAATTACAAATAAGTAAAATACATCTGGGAACATAACACAATGACAGATTAGCTACTTGTTGATGATAAACAAAGCAGTGCTGCCACCAAAAAAATATTTTAGTTCCAATGGTTACCACGACAGACTCTTTTTTGCCAACCTATACCTAACAGTTCGATCGGTCAAAATTCAAAGAAGCTCGAAGTACCTACGTACCGGCGCACGGTTACTGACCTATTCCTATTGTAGATATCATATTACGAAATATGTAGGGTGTCCACAGTTGACTGATTTAAGGTCGGATAAAAATAAAAAAAAAGTATTGAAAAAATAGTTGAAATGTGTTCTATTGCTGATACTGAACCACAAAAAAAAAATAGCACCCTTACCTTTTTAACGCGCTTTTATTAGCTTGGTATGGATGTATGTATCTATGTAATGGAATCTTTGAACGCGATTTTCACCCCCTTTACAACGTCGGATTAATTTGAAACTTTGCACACTTATCAAGGACCGATAACAACATAATAAATTCATTTTGTGCCATTATCCGGGCCAGGATCACCAGGATACTAAAAAATAGAAAAGAAATAAAAACCCGCTTTTGTAGCCAGCCGAACTAAACAATAGAAAATAAATAATAGATTGAAAAAGTAAAAAACACGCTTTTTAGCTATCCATACTTATTACTTATATAGGTACCTACTTATTTACTTATATATACTTATTTACTTATTTTACTTATTATTATTTATCCTTTATTCCATTTAAACATTCTTATAAATTATATGTTTAAATATTAGTTAAAAAAAAACATTTAAAAATATAAAAAATAGTAGCCCACCGGTATCGGGAACAGGGTCCAAGCTACCGGTGGTCAGGGCTCCAGAGAGAGGAACCTCCTGACAATGCGAGCCGTGTCCAGAAGTACCGCTTTCAGAATCAAGCCCTTGACCCAGCTGCCCAACGAGAGCCTCTTCAGATGTTGGTCGAGACTCTTGGATATCAAGCCATTGGCTGTGACAACTATCGGCACAATGATCGCCGAGTCCATATCCCACATGTCGACAACCTCGCGAGCCAAGTCAAGATACTTGATTTGTTTATCTTTTTCGGCTTTCACGAGGTTCTCGTCATGCGGGACTGTAATGGCAACAATAATTGTGCGCCGCACTGATCGATCCACCACCACTATATCTGGCTTATTTGCAACAATAGTCCTGTCAGTGATGATGGATCGATCCCAGTAGGTACAGTGTGATATGTCCATTTTTGAGAACTGGGTCGGGCACATAACTGTAGTACGGCACTTCCGATTCCACAAGGCTGTATTTCAGAGCAAGTTGCTGGTGGATAATCCTGGCTACAAGGTTGTGTCTATGCAAGTACTCCTCGTTAGCTAGACGAGAACACCCGGAGATAATATGTCTGATGGATTCGCCCGGACGGTGGCATGCCCGACAGATGTCCACCGTGCCGTCTTTAACAATATACCTCCGGTAATTCTTCGTCATCATAACTTCGTCCATAATTGCACAGACAAAACCTTCGGTTTCCCCAAAGAGGTCACCGAAACGCAACCAGGCTACGGACGCTAGTAGATCTACATCGGGTTCATGTAGGGCCCGGAAAAAGCGTCCGTGGAGCTCCTTACTCTGCCATACCTCCATGCGGTCATTAGTGTTAAGCACTACCAGCTTGCGCCAGTTCTCGTTAGCCAAGGAGAGCGGGGTGAGGCCCTTGTCCACCGCGATCACATCTCGATGCATCCCCACGTCGGCTTTAAAGAAATATTCCCTGAGGCTGCATATCTCGCGATTGTGGAGAGTCTTAGCGTTTAAAAAGCCTCGACACTTTCGCGGGATATACAGTCTCATTACCGATGAACGTGGGTGATGCATACGATGTGCAGTCAGCAGTGTCCGGACCCTCCTATCTAAGGCATCGAGTTCGGTCTGAGTCCATTTGAGTATGCCGAAAGAGTACATCAAAACCGGCATGACCCAACCGTTGAAGGCGCGTACCTTGTTTCCGCCTGACAGAAGACTATTTAATACTTTCTTCAGGCGGCCAAAGAAGCGGTCCTTCAACGATTGCTTCATGTCAGTAACATTGATGCCCAACGCTTCCGACATACCCAAATACTTATAGGTTTCGGATGCTGAGAGGGCTCGAAGGTTTATGGAATCCGAGAGTTGGGTTCCCACGGATTCCACAATCTCTCCTCGCTTTACATGCATGACCGCACATTTGTCCACACCAAATTCCATCCTGATGGCGCTACTGAAGGTTTCAGTTACCTTCAGTAGCTCCAGTTGCAAATTGTTGTGGGCAAAGAGTTTAAGGTCATGCATGTACAGGAGGTGAGAAATAACCTGACCTCCTCTCCTCAACCGATAGCCTAAACCTGAATCCTCAAGCAGTGTGCTCAGAGGATTCAAAGCTAGGCAGAACCAAAGCGGACTCAGACTATCACCCTGAAATATGCCTCGCTCGATCCTTATCGGCTCGCTATTCCTCCGAATATTTCGACATCCTGGATAGCGAAGGACCGTCCTCCATTGCCCCATACATGACATCAGGAAGGTGCGCAGAGTTGCATCAATTTTATACAACTCCAGCACCCTCATGAGCCATGTATGTGGCACCGAGTTATACCTAGGCCTTCTTATAATCTATCCAACATGTCGAAAGATCCTTTCGGGAACGACGAGCCTGTTGGCTAATGGCCATATCAATGAGGAGCAGCTCCTTAGTACCGCGGGATCCGTTCCTACATCCATTTTGACAGACAGACATGATGGAGTTAGTGTCTATATGTTTGCAAATTTTAGCTCTCAAAATGGATGTAAGAACTTTATAGACCGTCGGCAAACACGTGATCGGTCTATAATTTTTGGGTTCCGCGGTGCTTCCTGATTTATGGAGCAGGTGGGTTATGCCTGTTGTTAGGAACTGGGGTAACGATCCGGACTCTAAGGCTGACTGGAATTGAGATGCCAAGCGAGCGTGTGACTTTTGGAGCCACTTGATCCAAAAGTTGTGCAGTCCGTCCGGTCCTGGAGATTTCCAGTTAGGCAATGGGCGGACTGCACAAGCGACATCTTGGGGGCTGATGGTAATTGCCCCCATTTCTATTATTTGACCGCACGCCCGCTCGATCTCCCTAGTCCAGTCACCTTCGGTGTGACTGACAGGCACCGACCAGATGTTTCGCCAGAACGAAGACATGGCGTCATCATCCGGAAGGGGCGTGTCAGTCACACCTTGGTCCGGTCGTTCCCAAGTCCTATAAACCCACCTCTCATCACTTTGGAAGGTACGATTCTGAGTGTATCGGTCCACTCGTCGCTTATACCTACGAATACGGTTCGCCCATGCATAAACTTTCTGCTTCAGGAAGTCTATGCGCTCTGTGACACGGGACATATAGTCCTGAGGGCCAATATTGGTCCCTGAGAACGCCCGCCTCACAAAGCGCATCACTCTAGGGCGAGTGTTGCCCTCCCTGAAGCAGATTAGTTTGCCGATGAGGGCTCTGGCCCCACCAATACGTCGCTCAATTCTGCACTGCCAAGCTGGTACGGCTGGTTTCGGTCGTGTAGCTCTAGAATCATTAGGAAATTTAACGTGAGCTACACGACATGCCGCTACAGCTGCGCAGTACAGAATCGAATGAGTATCGGTGAGATCTTCGCAGTCATCAAAATAATTTGACAACTGCGAATCCAAAGCCGCCACCAGCGCCCTATTTTTATTATGCATGGGCAAACGAGGTAACCGTGGTCTAAGTTCGGGTGTCGTGAACCGATATTCCCGGATCGCACCCTCCAAAGCACTCCTCAATTCATCACTGCACTGGGTACTTACGTTTGTAGCCCTGTCATCACATCCCACGTCAGCATAACTTGTTACAGGCTGCGGTGGTACTACAGCATTTTGCGGCGTGGGGGCGATGACTTCGCTACTCCGCATTTCATTTAGCAAGCGATCAAGTACGGTGTCATCCAACATACGATTACGTTTGATGACCCGTACCTGATCCGATAGTCGTTGGCTTGAAACGTTGACACCTGGCTCAAGCACCTGAAAAAGAGAGAGCATCCGAACACGGTACGCGGTCAGATTCTTTCCCCCCTCTGTAGCCCCATAGTATGAGCGCATGACATTCTCGTTGATGGATCTTGTCCATCTCATGCGCTGCACACTTCCGCCGGGAGCTGGGACCCTATCAGAGACCGGTGGGCCTCGAGGTCCTAAACCATCCGGCGGCCGGCGTCCTCCCCGTCGACGAGCAGGTGGTGGCGTCGTGGGCGGGGAGAAGTACTCGTCGCTCGAGCTCGACGCAACTGCCACGGCCAGTGTCGTCACAGCGCCCGCAGTGGGGCTGGGTACCGGCGGCGGCGAGGCGGAGCTGAGAGACGAGTCCGGAGGTGGTGGGCGTGCTCGTCGTGCTGCTGATCGGGTCAACATTGTCTTCACATTCCTTGTTGTTTTAATTCGTCCATTTTATTGTTTTATTTTAATTGGAGATGACATGACAGATGTCATCTCCGATTCGCCAGTTTTAACGTGAGTTTTTTTACATTATGGTTTAATTTTGGAGTCTTTTATTATTCCGAATGTTTTGTAGGTTGAGGATTTTTTTTCTGTTGCTGAATTCTTATAAAATTGCGGTAAATATAGTCTTTTTGTTGAAATTAAAATAAGGAATTATTATTTTTATTATTATTATTTTTACATATGTTAACATATCTTGGGACCCTAGGGTCCCGGTCTTTTGGAAGGCGTACGAGGGGCCGAAGCCAACTCGCAGAGGCCCCTTAGAAAATTTACATGAAGTGAGGCACTAACCGGCGGTTATCCCTGTATACACTGTGCAAGTGCACCTAAGGACAACCTCCGGTTGGTGTTGGACTATTGCAGGATATGGAAACTAAGATGTTGGACTATGTATTTGGATGGCTAAAATGGACTGGTTACCAAAAACTATGGAAGGCCTATGGCCCCTGCCGCATCAATGTTTTGTAAATACACGGATTAAATGGCAGGGGGTGACTTGCACACTCAATAATGGGCCCCCGGGAAACGTCGCTGGCACATAGTGACGCAGCGACATGGGGGCAACACTTCCTGAGGTGCTTGAGAAGTGGAGAGGTATTCCACGGCTTTCAGAACTATCCCAGAGCCCGGAAGATGGTCAAGTCCCTACGAGCACTTACTGGAATACTTCCTTTCCCCGAGCACGTTTGCTCTTGCGAATCTCCACTCAAGCCAGCCAATAAAGGCAAGAATGAGGTGGGAGCTCTGAACCTCATCAGTATTCACTCCAGCCGGCCAATAAAGGCAAGCCAGAGATGAGGAACAAGAATTCTCCCGGGAGATAGGGTCCGTGGGGTCGCTACTGCCCAACAGCACGCCACATGCTGCCCTGCGGGTTTATTATTATTATTATTATTATTTTTGTTTTCAAAGTTTATTTTCTCAGGTTCATAGAATCTGGTTTTTCTTTTTAAATCTCACGGGTGTAGACCAAGGTGAGATTTAAGTTTCAATAGTTTAAGTGTTTTATACTTTGAAGTTTTATGCATTGAAGTTATTGTCTAAATCTAATTGTAAGAATTTCCTTACTATACGACATGTGTTTAATATAGCTGCTTTCTGCAGTGTAAGATAAACATATTTGGAGATATCAATTACTTTTAAACTGATAAATAGTTGTTTTGGGATGATACCAGTCGTTGATATCACTATTGGGACTATGGTAACTCTGTTCATTTTCCAGACTTTGGTAATTTCTTCTTGAAGTTCTGTATATTTCCTAATTTTTTCGGTGATGGTTTTCTGTATATTATTGGTGTTTGGGACTGCTATATCTATTATATATGTGTGTTTGTTTTATTTATCAACAAGTGTTATATCGGGCCTGTTATTATATATTGTATGATCGGTAATTATGGTACGGTCATAATACAGTTTGTAAAATTGGTTTTCTAATACAGCCCTAGGTGAGTATTAGATAACAATATTAGATAATAATAGGTGATTATTATTATTATCATTTATTTATTTTCTTACATATTAAGTATATTTTAAATATTTTTACAAAAATGTTACAAAAAAACATTTAAAAATATAAAAAATAGTGGCCCAACGGCATCGGGAGCAGGGTCCAAGCTACCGGTGGTCAGGGCTCTAGAGAGAGGAACCTCCTGACAATACGTGCCGTGTCTAAGAGTACTGCTTTCTGAATCAAGCCCTTGACCCAGCCGTGCAATGAGAGCCTCCTGAGGTGTTGGTCGAGGCTCTTCGCTATTAGCCCATTTACTGTAACAATTATCGGTACAATGATTGCAGAATCCACGTCCCACATGTCGACAACCTCGTGTGCTAAGTCAAGATACTTGTTTTTTTTTTATCTTGTTCAACTTTCACGAGATTCTCGTCATGAGGGACAGCGATATCAACAATCATTGCACGACGCTCTCGTCGATCTATCACCACAATATCAGGCTTATTGGCTACAATAGTCCTGTCTGTGATGATAGATCGATCCCAGTACAATGTGGCGTGACCATTCTCGAGAACTGGGTCGGGCACATACCTGTAGTAGGTATGGTACTTCAGATTCCACAAGGTTGTATTGCAAAGCAAGTTGCTGGTGGATGATCCTAGCTACTTGATTGTGTCTGTGCAAGTACTCGCCGTTAGCAAGACGAGAACAACCGGAAACAATATGTCGGATGGATTCACCGGGACGGTGGCATGCCCGACAGATGTCAACCGTACCGTCCTTAACAATGTATTTCCGATAATTATTCGTCATGATAACTTCATCCATAATCGCACAGATAAAACCTTCGGTTTCCCCAAAGAGGTCACCGGAACGCAGCCAGGATACAGACGCCAAAAAGTCTACATCAGGCCCAAGGAGAGCCCGGAAAAAGCGACCGTGAAGCTCTTTGCTTTGCCATACTTCCTTACGATCTTTAATATCTAATACTGCAGGTTTGCGCCAGTTCTCGTTCGCCAAGGAGAGCGAGGTGAGGCCCTTGTCCACTGCAACCACATCTCGGTGCATCCCCACGTCAGTTTGAAGGAAATATTCCCTGAGACTGCAGATCTCGCGGTTGTGGAGGGTTTTAGCGTTTAGGAAACCTCGACCCCCACACTTCCGCGGGATGTACAGTCTCATCACTGATGACCGTGGGTGATGCATCCGATCTGCCGTCAGCAATGTACGGACCTTCCTATCCAGAGCGTCAAGTTCTGTTTGAGTCCATTTGAGTATGCCGAAAGAATACATCAAAACCGGCATGACCCAACCGTTGAAGGCACGCACCTTGTTGGCGCCTGATAAAAGACTATTAAATACTTTTTTCAGGCGGCCAAAGAAGCGTTCCCTCAGCGATTGTTTCATGTCGCTAGCATTGATGCCTAATGCTTCCGACATACCCAAATATTTGTAGTTTTCGGTTGAGGAGAGGGATCTAAGGTGTATAGAATCCGTAAGTTTGGTCCCCACGGATTCTACAATCCCCCCTCGCTTTACATGCATGACTGCACATTTGTCCACACCAAATTCCATCCTGATGGCACTACTGAACGTTTCTGTTACCTTCAGTAGCTCCATCAGTCGCAAATTGTTGGGGGCAAAGAGTTTCAGATCATCCATGTAAAGGAGGTGTGATATCACAGATAATCCTGAATCCTCCAGCAGAGTGGTTAGAGGATTCAAGGCTAAGCAAAACCAAAGCGGACTCAAACTGTCTTATTATTATTATTCTTTTATTTATTTTCATACATATTTCGTTACATTTTTAAATATTTTTACAAAATAAATATACAAAAACATTTAAAAATATAAAAAATAGCGGTCCATCGGTAGCGGGAGCAGGATCCAAGCTACCGGTGGTTAGGGTTCCAGAGACAGAAACCTCCTCACAATGCGAGCCGTGTCAAGGAGTACTGCCTTCTGAATCAGGCTCTTGATCAAACCGCCTAACGATAGCCTCGACAGGTGTTGGTCGAGGGTATCGGCCATTAGCCCATTGGCTGATACGACAATCGGCACAATGACAGCCGAGTCAACATTCCACATGTCAACAACCTCGTGTGCTAAGTCGAGATATTTAATCTGTTTTTCTTTCTCAGCTTTTACGAGGTTGCCGTCATGCGGAATGGTAACATCGACTATCATTGTGCGGCGCGCTAACCGCTCTATCACCACTATATCAGGCTTATTGGCGACAATAGTCCTGTCAGTAATGATAGACCGATCCCAGTACAACGTGACATGGTCATTTTCGAGAACTGGGTCGGGCACATACTTGTAATACGGTACCTCAGAATTCACTAGTTTGTATTGCAAAGCAAGTTGCTGATGAATAATCCTAGCTACTTGGTTTATGCCTGTGCAAGTATTCGCCGTTAGCCAGACGAGAACAACCAGAGATAATATGTCTGATGGACTCACCCGGGTGGTGACATGCCCGACACACGTCAACCGTCCCGTCCTTCATTTATTATTATTATTATTTTATTATCCACACTTAATATTATAAATGCAAAAGTAACTCTGTCTATGTGTCGGTCTGTCTGTCTGTCTCGCTTTCCTCCTAAAACTACTGAACCGATTTAAATGCAATTTGGTACACACATAGTTTAGAGCCTGAGAAAGGACATAGGCTACTTTTTATCCCGGTAGTATGTTCCCGCGGGATAATTTCCGACCTCCACGCGGGCGAAACCGCTGGCAAAAGCTAGTAGTATATATCGCGACAATGTAGTCGTAGCATTACAACACTACGCTAACGAATGCTACGGCTAAACTATCGCGATAACGCATACTACGGCTTACAGTTCGATGCCCGATGAATGAGTTTTTAGCATGTGGATGTACGGAAGGCGACAGATCAAGCTATACATTTTCTGTTTGAGTCGTGTTCTTATTTATATAATGAATGATCTATAGAAGTGTGGCACTCATACCTACTTGGCGCGTGCTACACTAACTTGATTGTGAGATCTCTTTAAATTAATATTGTTGCTTCAGAAAATGTATTATTTGTATAACTACATTAGATTAGTATTATTTTCCACAAAAACATAATAAATTGGAATAAGAAATGGATACTTTCACTACCTCTTTAATTTTCACGATTTTATATGTGATGCCGCCATACAAATCACAGCGAACGCGCTAGAGGCGTTGACCTACACTGCATACAGGTATAAAATGATTATCTATCTATGCTTATGTACAGTTCGCTGGTACTGACTTTGAACGCCACGCTGGACGTCTTGCCGTACAATAGAAAGCGTGTGAAGAGTAGTTTGCGTTATCGCGATAATGTAGCCGTAGCATCAAACAGTAACCGCGTGAATGTAGTTCGTTTTATCGCAAAAATGTTTCTGCAGTATTTATGTGTATTCATAATTTATGTAGAAAGCTATAGCATAAGTCAGCGCAGGGCTTGCCGGCGCCGCGCGCCGCAGCCGCCCTGCAGGCGCTGGCATATCGGCGCAGCTGGTTATCAGCTTTCTACGTGATTACACCCTTACATTAACGCGAATGTCCTCGGCTCCCCGTAGTGGGCTTATGGTTTCCGTGTGACTGACACTGGCTTTGCCACCATCAGGAATTTAAATTTTGATAACACATCCCTTCCAACGCTAGCCTACGGTATAGGGCAGCTGAAATATGGAGAATTTTTTTCTTGGCAGTTAGTCGCTAATTAGTCGCCAAATATGAGAATTAGTCGGTTGACAGGTTCAAAAGTAATAAGCGTGGTCGATCTGGAGAGAATTTCCTCGGTTTGGTCACATTTATAATTCAAAAACTAGGGTATCTAGCGGAGATCTGTTTTCACAAGTTAATTCAGTTAGATTTGGAGGAAATTCGGACCAGGATAAAATAATCTACATTCGATTTATTTATCCTGGTAGTTGTTACCGTGGAATAATTTCCTACATCTACACGAGCGAAGCCGATGGCAAAAGCTAGTGGATAATAAAATAAAACACAAGGACCCACTTATAATAAACTTATATTTAAATAAAACTTAATATTATAATTTTACAATATTACATTTAATATACATAGCCACTTTGTAAAAATTCATAAGTAGGTATAGTTAAATATTATTAATAAAATATGATAGGATGATAAGATCTAACTAAGACAAAACGAGACAGCCTATAAAAATATATATCCGTGGGGACACATTATCAAGAATTCGCGCCTCTTTTTTATGAACGCTGTACTCGCGTTTGACGCCAGTAAACGTTTTAAGCGCTGGGCCGGAGTGGGCCGTGTGGGTAACGTCAAACGAAGCTAATTTTGAATGGCTGCAAAGCGCTGCAGCGCTGAGGGTATTCACAAAATTAGAGGTGGGAAGTTTGAAATGTTTCTTTAGATTTCTGTTAAACAGAAAATTAGTAATTTCCGGATTTTGTGACCCCGCGGTGAATCTGAGTGAACGGTGATTTACAGCCAAGTATATGTGAAAGTATTTTTGTATTGTAAAAAAAACAAAAGCGACTTAAAAATTTAAAAATCTAAACTCACTTAGCATCAGTCTCAAATTAGTCGACTTGACTGATTGTAGGTCACAGTCACAGATAACCTCCAAGATACGGTTTTTTTTAACTCGTTCACACAGAAAAAAATACCCAAATGTAATTTTAATCTAATTTGTTGAACTAGCATGGACATGTATTTATTTCTTTAACTAAGGTGTCCTTTAAATAATGTTAATGCGACTGGCTTTCCTCGCTTTGTTCGCCGTTTGTATCACCGTTGAGTACAGGCGGCATGGGCGTCTTTATGAGAGGCGCTGGTATCACCTGTGGAGAAAAAGATTTTGTTACAGTGGCGTTTAGGTACAATGCGCATCACGCACGTGCAGACAAAACAATAAAACTGTGTATGGACATTGATGGCACAAATAAATATATCTGTGGGTACACACTGATACACATAAGGACACAATGGATTATTGGTTCATGGCTAACTGATTTGACACGGTCAGCATTGAAAGTCAATTAGCACCTTTTTAAATAATTCAAAAATTCTGTCAATCGAGTTTTGTTACCAACTGTACCAGCATAAAATCTATACTAATCTATGTAAAGCCGAAGAGTTTGTTTGGTTGAAAGCGCTAATCTCAAGAACTACTGGTTCCAATTGAACAATTATTTTAGTCTTGCATAGCCAATTTATCGAGAAAGACCCATTTATATGGTTTTATAACACCACGCTACGACCAATAGAAGCGGATCATTAATGAAAAATTGCGTAAACGGTTTAAGTTCCGCAACAAACATTTATTTCGGAATTGTTCCTCTTAAAAAAAAAACGCCCAGATAACATATATAACTTTCTAATTGTTTGTTTGCTTAAACTTACTAATCTCAGGAACTACGTATAGTGTTGGATAGCCTATTTATCGAGGAAGGTTGTAGACTATATAACATCACGCTAGGATCCTTAGGAGCCGAGCAAAGAGAAAAAAGTCACGAATATGAAGACCTCGCACGGGCTGGCGACTCCATGGGACAGGATGGGTCGGGGGACCAAGAAATTTGACGCGGGCGAAGTCGCGGGCAGAAGCTAGTCCTCCATATTTGCATCAGTGCAATATTTATGGCTTCTAAATCTGGCGTTGCCACAACGCTGCAAAACTAGTAGTAGTGCCTACTACTACTGCTATTTTGAAATGGGTAAAGCCGAGTTGTGACTACATTGAGCCAACGGCTACAATGGAATTCCACAGCCCAGTTTTTCGAGCTTAACAGTCAAGTTGAATGACATCAGAATCAAATACAAAAGAGCATTCTCGCCATTGTCATTTTAGCCCTGCAGGCCAAGCCTACTCATTTAAAACGTTGTAATGGTCTGTTGATTGTAAGTTTTTATAAGATTTACCATTGCCAAACACAAGCTGTCAAAAGAAAACACGATGGTGACACAATTGCCAATTCTGTAAATAGGTTCTTTAGAATTCATATTTAACAACATCATTTTTCATTCAGGACAAATCTTTGTGTGATGAGCACAATCATTTGTTCTGCGTCTGGGTGTAATTTGTCTATAATATGTCTGTATTTAGAAATATATCAGTATATTTATCAGTTTCTGGTTACCATAGTACAGGCTTTGTCTAGTTTGGGATCAGGTAACGGTGTGTTGGTTGTCCTAAGATATTAACATATTATTATTATTTATATAGAACTGCGGCCTTCTAAAACAGATATCCACCTTCCATTTTTTAATGTGAGCCCTCGCCAAAGAGAATATAACCACTAGAGAGCGTATAGGCCAATATCTTCTAAGCACACGACTCACCACTGCGGGCCGGGGGACGAGGAAGAACGCGTGGCTGCAATTGGTCAGTGCAAGGTCAAGTTGCGTAGGTGTTCCCATCGTAGGCTTGCTCTACTTCATTAAGGGAAAATAGTCGATATCGATAAAATGGATTTAAAATTGTGATAGATACTCAATTAAAATCAAAGAAATCATATTTAATCAAAATCAGTCACTAATAAAATGAAAGCTAGAGAATCCAAGAACAAAATTTACGCCGCTATCATATTCGACGAAATGGCATTCAGAAGCGGGTTCGAATATCATCCCCAAGGCAGAAGGTGCTATGGCTACGTGAGTTTTGGTGCCAGTTTACAAACAGATTGTCAAAACGAAGCTAAAGAAGTCACAGTATTTGAATTGAATAAAATTTTCACTTATTTTAATTTTAATTTTCGATATATACTTTCAGCTATTAAAAGTAACAGCACTCATTTTTACGATAAAAATACAAAGGGAAAGTAAGGGATAGATGCATTAGAATTGTCTAATGAAAGAGCGAGACTTTTCCAAAAGACATCAACGCGCGCGACTCAACGTGTGCTCGTTCACCCAACCACCATTTTAAATAGACCCCTACGGTGGATCATATTATGATTAAATCAAAATAATTTTTCGTACTGTTTACTTAGTGAAGAAAAGTTATGCGATCCTTTTTGTAACTAGAAGTCTTGGAATGTTTCCCACACCACTTCACCCTGCATGAAGGCTTTTGATGCGTTATAATTACAGATGAAGTTACATTATTTCCATTTATTTAGCGTGTACAGAGGTCTAAAAATTGGTCACAACTAAAATGGTTACTAGAACCGTAGCCTATGCATAGGCGACAAAATACTAATAGTTTTCGAGCGTCGGGGCACTGTATGCGCAGTCAAGTGGTTATATAGTCTTTGGCCCTCGCCCATTACTCTAAAGCTTTTTATTCATGCGCTCTGCCGACCATCGGCTTGCAATTGAAAATCTATGCACGTAGGTAGGTGACATAACGGCTCAATATCTTTAACATTTTTGTATGCTGTAATGCCAATATACGCATTTTTTTTTTCTACAACGGCGTCTCGCGCTGTTTTAATCAGTGCAAACTAGATTTTGGAAGGAAGTACCTCAGTGGTCCCGCGCACTAGGCAGCCAAATAGCAACCGCCAGGCTGCGGCAACCGGACTATTGGAGGAATTTTTCGCTGCCTAGTGAACGAGCTTCAATTAGTCATAATTATGTTGTTAGCTGCCGTAGCCTGGCTGTCTAGTGCTACCCTCAGAGGCCAGGCCATTATTTGTAACGTTACCTACACATTTAATATTATTATCAGTGATCGGATATTCGGGCGCTAATATACCTAAACTTCAGTTTTATTCCCACGAAAGAATAATACGGACATGCCTTTCAGAATCCCGGATCCTGGAATCATTTGAAATTCCTGGAATTGCTACAAATGTTACCAGCATACAGAATATAGTTAGAACTCGTTGTGAAAATGGAAAAAAATAATTGAATAATGCTAACATATAATACTTACTCGTACTTTTAAAATGGCGGTTCCTTGTTAAACTCTCATTGTATTTTTTTTAGATTTAAAAAGCCAATTCTAATGGAACTTTTAATTTAGAATGAAAGTTTTTATGAGAACTAGTTTACTTTTATTGATAATCCATTTGTTTTGAATAGAGAAGAATAAAATATATAAAATATGATCAAAATAACCACTGCCATAATTTCATTAAGTTTTTTATAGTAGTTTTAACAAAATCTTTCAATCCTGGAAATCCCGGATTACTTATTTATTCAGAAAGGAATGTCCATATTATTCTTTCACGGGAAGAAGTCGGTAGATAAGTGCCCGATTATCCGATCACTGACTATTATTTAATGGATTTTAATCACGATTCGATTTTACTATTTTATCCGACACCACAACGGTAAATATTACACGCCATCACACCGTTTCACCACTGAAGGACAGAAACTTTAGACCGCCATGGCTGTCTGAAACAATGGAAATAATCCATGCATTTGTTATTCAAAATACTATTCTAGGGTTCAAATCCCAAATGATTGTTAGTAGGATTCTCAAATAGAATGCTTACTATGATTTCTACATTTGTTTGACGTGTATGATCGACTAATCTTTTTATTACATTTATAAGTTTTATATTACCTAATCTTCAACACAAAACCTGAGTGCTCTAAGTGAATTTCAACAGGTCTGACTTGTGCTGGTATCTCGATGACTTCTGCTGAACCCCAGTAGGGAAAGGAACGGGGAGAGAACGGTATGGTGTGGCACCAATATGGGGAATACTGGCACAATATAAACCACCTTTACCAATAAATACATATACGTATAAATATCCAAAAGAATAAACACACATAATTTTGAACGCAACAATAAACACGTTTTTATTTATAAAAAATATCTCCGCCTCCGCCACAAGCAAAATACACAGACCACCACCTGTCAACTGTCACTTTTCCCGGCAAAAAAGTGTCAAACCATGTTGCTGTAAAAATCCATAAATCGTCGCGACGGCGTGTCTATTACTATGCGAATTTTTGACGAGCTCTAGGATAAACTCCAACAGACTGTTTAAGCAGGAAGATAGAGGATACTCCAAAAATAGAGTTGTCTTAAATCAATCACATCTGGATGCCAAACTAAAACTATACCGCCCATCATGAAAGAAGTACTGGAAGACGGCGTGTGACACGTCAACTAAATAGATGAACTGCGGACCTAAGTACTACAAAATTGGAGGAACCCATCGGATGCCATCTTTAATTCTTACAAAATTATGCGTTTTGTTCACAATACGCAACCATGTGTTGTTCGGACAGAGGCGTTAGAGGGCGCGGACAGTTGACAGTTATTAACTGACATAAATTATAATACCGTCAACAGCCCGCCACCTGTCTGCTTGACCCTGAACATGCCTAACCTACCTCTGTCTGAACAATGCATTCGTATGGGGCTCTGCGCTAAGGTAGCCCGCGAATTTTAAATTTACTTAAGTTTCTTTGTAATTTGCAGGTCAGTTTTAGGTTCTATGTTGACCAAAATAAGATTCACGACAATTATGACTAAGTATCTACAGAATTATAATAATTTAAATCATCATTAGAACCCTCTACGTACATATTATCCGATTTATATATTATTTCATGAAATAGTCACTCAATTTTAAAGATTAGAGTAAAATATGATTCGCGACAGTAAATATGGCTATACAGAATTATAGCAATTACGGGTCGACAAATCGGCCATAATTCATTTCAAACTAAATATATTTGTAATGCATTATAATGCAGCATAGCTTTCTGCACTCCTTCTCCATACAAACTTTTACCAAATTTCATACTCTTCCATCCGCGTAATTTACGTAAAAAGGGTACAAAGAATTTGTGCTTCACATATTACCTATTATTTAGATTAAAATCAGCAATATATTATAATTTTATAAATAAACGAAACGTTAATCAATATACAACTTATTACTGACCTGCAAATTAGGAAAAACTTAAGAAAATATAAATTTCGCGGGCTACCTTGGAGAACCACGTTAACTAAAAATGGTTGCATCATGGCAGGTTTCTTGTCTATGTCTTTTGTCATAGACAATACTTCAAACGATTGAATTTTCCATAGCTGCCTTTGTATACGAACAGCCTTGGTCTAGAAAAACCAGTAGATGTATCGTCGAAGATCTGCAAAACCTCTCAAATGTTATCACTAAGTAAGTTCGCGATAAATTACGGGTTTTCACAACAACATCTATACTACACCCATGCTATCTATGTATCTATGCTAGCTCATGCTTCAAACATTGCGTACTTGGATCTCAGCCGCATCTTCGTCGTCCTGTTAAATAAATTGCTTTTTAATATAAAAAAAATGTTTCTCTTATGATTTTTGTGGTCTGATATTACTATTTAGGAGTAATTCAGATTTTTTATGAAGAAATTATGATTTATGTAGAAGAAAAAGTCAATTGAAATTGGATCACAGAATTTAATGAGATAAAAGTAAATATTATGTTATGTGTATTATGTATATTTCATTGATTTTTTGCCACTCAGAAGTTATCAGGTAGAAAACTTTCATTTTATTTTAAATAGAAGTTTTCATTTATTTAAGACTTTAACATCGCACTTTGTAGTTATAGTTATGACCGTTTTAACAGCTGGATAAAGTGTTTTTGCTGTGTTAGTTGAGCCATCTATCGAGCAGGATTAACTGACTGTGAAATAATAGATATGTGAATGTACTACCTATTCTATTATCAGGTGTCTAACCAAACTATTTGTTCATAAGACATTATAACTTGTTCATATTCATGTCCTCCATGAATGTTTACTCTTTTAACTCAGGTCATCTGTGTACATTTACACTTTGTGCATTTTATTGTTCTTTTGTACGTTTGGGCCCACATAATTTTATTATAACTCTAATAAATTCCTTTTATATCCTCAAACGACTATTAACTAGTTAATTCTACGCCGCAGGTTACTTAACTAATAATGAGGCCAAGTCTATATCAAATGAGGCCTAACTAGTTTGTTTTACGTTCTCAACCGAGGCCTAACTAGTTCGTTCTACGTCCTCAACCGAGGCTTAACTAGTTCGTTCTACGTCGTCAATGGAGGCCTTACTAGTTCGTTCTACGTCCTCAATCAAGGCCTTACTAGTTTCTTTTACGTTCTCAACCGAGGCCTAACTAGTTCGTTCTACGTCCTCAACCGAGGCCTAACTAATTCGTTCTACGTTCAACCGAAGACTTACTAGTTCATTCTACGTCCTCAATCAAGTCTTAACTACTTCGTTCTATGTCCTCAACCGAGGCCTAACTAGTTCGTTCTACGTCCTCAACGGAGGCATGACTAGTTCGTTCTACGTCCTCAACTGAGGCGTAACAAGGGACATTCACATGTCATACTTACAGAAGGTTTAGGTCGATGCGTGTCGACGGCGGGGACAGACAACTTGATGTGTTCCTCGCGGCATCCATACGCTACTGGCGTCAGCTTGATCACCGTATGTAGGGGGACGTGCAGGTATGGCAGCTCTTCTGTGGGTCAAGGAGATGTTAGTGTCAATGAGTAATGGTTGGAGGACTAACTGGTTGTAGACTGAAGTGGGTGACGGACTCACGAGAAGAAGAACGAAAGAAAGAATAAAGGTGTCATCTCATGTCTACTACGCGAAGTTCTAGGCATAAGGCAAAAGGGTGAAAGAGCCTCTGGACGGACCAGAGAGATTTCAACCAATGTGACAGGTCGATTCCTACACGTCTTCGTTTCATAAAAGGGTGAGTAACAGGTGAACTGATCTGAGAATGAATAACCTTCAGAAAATCTGAACTCTATCTTGAAATAACTTTGATTGTTCTTGGTGATAAGTTCTGCCGGTCCTGTTCTGTAAAAATCTCACCATGAAAACTGAGGTGAAGTGAGCTTGATGTGAGATTTATTCCATCTCATTATGGCTAAGTAATTACAGACGTAATACGGCGAGTACATCTCACACCTTCGCTTTGCCGATGACATCGTCATAATGGCAGAGACGCTAGAACAGTTGGACCAGATGCTGCACAGCCTGAATGGAGCCTCCCGGCGGGTTGGCCTCGGCATGAATTTGGACAAGACGAAAGTCATGTTCAACTCGCATGTCTTGCCGAGTCCAATCCGCAACGAGGGTTCGCTTCTCGAAGTTGTGAAGGAGTATGTCTACTTAGGCCAAGTCATCCAGGTTGGTAGACACAACTTCGAGAAGGAAGCCGACAGGAGGATCCAGCTAGGTAGGGCAGCATTTGGAAAGCTTCGTCAAGTCTTCTCGTCACCTATCCCGCAATGTCTGAAGACTAAGGTCTTCAACCAGTGCGTCCTGCCCGTAATGACATACGGTGCCGAAACGTGGACACTGACAGTTGGGCTGGTCCACAAATTCAAGGTCGCTCAGCGCGCTATGGAGCGGGCTATGCTCGGAGTCTCTTTGAAGGATAAAATCAGAAACGAAGTTATCCGGAAAAGAACTGGAGTTACCGACATAGCTCGCAGAGTAAGCAAGCTGAAGTGGCAGTGGGCTGGCCATATCTGTCGAAGGACCGATGGCCGGTGGAGCAGACGAGTCCTGGAGTGGAGACCGCGTATAGGCTAGCGTAGTGTGGGACGCCCCCCAGCTAGATGGACCGACGACCTTAGGAAAGTGGCTGGGACAGACTGGATGCGGAAGGCGGAGGACAGGGTGTTGTGGCGCAACCTGGGAGAGGACTATGTCCAGCAGTGGACTGCGATAGGCTGAGTTGATTGATTGTTGATTGAATTACAGACGCACGGGTCCATCGGTCAGGTTAAGCTACGCCTGCCGCGGTTTGTCCGTGGATGGGTGACTATCATATCTATACCCATCCCTCCGTGCCTCGGAGAGCACGTTAAGCACAACAGCCAGGACCATCGGTCATTCGTAGATCAGGGACAGTCGTTACAAGTAGTCAGAAACTGAAAAGTTTGACCACCAGTCTTACCAAGGGGTATCAGTCAGATTGGATGCCGACACCAACATAGTTTTGAAAAGACTAGCAGGGATGTTAGGGAGCTCCGTAACCGTAACCGACACAATCGGATATCCGATATAAAAATGTATCCGTAACCGTAACCGAATCCGAAATAATGGTTTCGGATAATATCGGATTTGTTATTACATTTTTATTTTAGGTAGATTAGATAACACTCAATATATATTTATAATCATTTTTATTTTAAATAGCTGTAATAATTACTCACGAACTGATTGTAATTCCTACCAAATGGTGACATATAAATAAAACCATTTTATTAGCTATTTATATTTTACTTTTGAAATTCCTTAAAAATTTAATATCCGTAACCGATATTATCCGAAACTAACGGATAAGCCGAAATAATTTCATATCCGTATCCGTATCCGTATCCGGTATAATAATCATTCCAACATCCGTATCCAATCCGTATCCGAAATGTCATATCCATAACATCCCTAAAGACTAGGCAGATGATGCTAGGGATTGGGTAGTTTGAAGTGAGCTGTCACAGTGAGAGTTCTACACAGTAGAATGGCTGTTACTTGACTAAGGAAGAAAGACAGGTTCTTACCAGCGGACTTGTCCAGGAAATAAGCCAGCAGGCACCTCATGACGGCCTGGTGCGACACCACCAGCACGTTCCCTTGCCTCTCCAGCTCCATGATGACCGGCTCCAAGCGAGCCACCAGGTCTTCATAGCTCTCCCCGCGAGGGTAGCGGTACGCGAACTTGTTGGCGTCACGCGCGTTGAAGTCTGATGGGTATTTTTGTTGTATTTCTGCGTATGTCATCTCTTCGCATATGCCCTGGAATTGGGAATGATGGATGTGTTTAAGTATGTTAAAGGAAAATGTATTTTAATACATAATGAAATCTTGATAGTATTATGTTTCAAACCAAGAGAATATAATAAGTAATGCAGTGTCTAAATAAAGTATTTATTCATTTTCATAAGTGGGAGAGTCAGTGAAACATAAAAGAGGCAGTCTTAATGTTTCTCAAATAAGTATCTATTTTCGTACGCATTTAAATGTGTTGACCAATTGATTGCTTGACTCATTAACTGATCTATCATGAGGACAAAGAAAACAAAAAAAGAAGAGATATTGGTAAAGACATAATTTACCTTTTTTAACCCTCGACGCAAATAGAGGGGTGTTATAAGTTTGACCCCTATGTGTGTCTGTCTATCTGTGTCTGTCTGTGGCACCATAGCTCTTAAACGGGTGAACCGATTTGAGTGGGTTTTATTTTTTGTTTAAAAGTAGGCTTTCTAGCGGTGGTTCTTAGACATACTTTATCAAAATCGGTTTAGCCATTTCGACACGTCGATCTTTTGATCCTACAACTTATTGTTATACTTAAAGGGCCAATAATTATATAATTTTTTACTTTTTAGAGGTTTTGTTTTGGTGTGGGGGTTGTTTAAATTTACCTTTTTTTTAAACATAGCATTATATGCCTAGTAAAAATAAAATCTCACCGCATCAATTTCATTAAGAGCCTTCCACCTCTCCTGCGGCGCCTTCACGTCCTTGACGGTCTGTATGGCCCTCTTCATCCACGAGGTCCACACGCGGAGCCCTGGGATCTGTTGCTGGTCTATGTAGTTGGCGAGCCCCTTGGCGTACTGCCGCCCTCGCGCCGACAGCTCACTGTCGCCGCCGATGCGACCTACTATGTTGTGTGTGCTTTCACCATGCTAGAAATTTAAAGGTTTTTATGGAATATACTGTGTTTTGGAGGGTAGTTTGGTAAAATTAATAAAGGTGCCGCAATTCCTTATAAGCATCCCACGACCCTCTGCGACATAGCTTTAGCTCTTCATACGCCTTCCCAAAATATGTCAGACATTTAAATAAAAATAATACAGTGTTATTTATTGTAATAGCAAAATAATGCCGGATTAAATTTAATCGGATACCGATGTATCACCCATCAGGGCTGTGAAGTTTCGTTACTACATTAAAAAAAGGCCTTGCACTGGTTTCCAGAGTAACAAATGTGAATGACTATGTTTGCTTTCGGATGTAGCAAGTAGCGAATCACTTAATTATTTTATTCAAATAGTAAGTCATTTCTTCAGTCAATTTCCAGTTACTTATAGTTACAATCTAAGTGTAAGAGGGTCTTTTTTTTTTTTTTTTTCAGGATGGGAAATCATCAAATGACTTCTCCCGCTCTGGGCGGAGCGGGAGGGCGTGTCAGACTTTTACTGACTAAAACCCACCCGTGTTCCATCAGTTGCCCATGTGCCAGGGTCACGGTATCTCTTTCGAACAATCACGCGACCCCGGCAGGCAAGTGTAAGAGGGTCTTGGCAAAAGCATTTGTAGTATATCAAGTTCAATTATTATTTAATTGATTCCGCAGTGAACGATTGCGTTTTTCCGCGCTTAACGCGACAATCATCATCGCCATTTCAGCCGTATGAGGTCTACTGATAGACACAAGCCTCAAAGGGGGTTTGCCATTATTGCCACGCTTGATAGGCGGGTTGGCGATCGCAGTATGGTGGTAAAATGCATAGAGAATGCTGTTGTCCTTTCTCTAGTAAGTCCCTAAGTCGCCTCTTACGACACCCACGGAAAGAAATAAGATGGTGATATTCTTTACGTCCGGCAACAACGGAACAACGCGACAATATTGTTTGCAGTTTTCATTGTTTTTTAATAAAAAAAAAAACATCTGTTGGTACCAGTTACTCAAAGTTAAAAAACTTGAGAACTTACCTGAAAAAACAAAATCAAACTCCAAAACCACTCACCCTAGTCAAGTATATAGTCCTAGGCACGATATGTATATTCATCAGATAATAAACAATCCGGCTCTGAATGTGGCCCTCATGTTTGTGGACCACGACTTTTTCCCCGGTGTCATAGATCTTCATATAACTGTATTCTGACTCCATGCTTTCGTCCAGAGGCTCGTATTTCTCTTTATAGTGCTCTATCCGGAGGAGGAAGTCGTTGAGGACATTGTCTGTGTTCTGAATGTTTGTGTAGTCTGGACTGCTCACTTTGACTTCCTGTAAAGAGAGAGAACGGTTCGATTTTGTGTTTGTTTAATGGTTTGTCGGTCTTGTAATTCAGAATTTTATATACAGGTTGCAGATATCAACGCGCAAACTGTTAGCGTGGATTTAGAACCAGGATCAGCGCCAAAAATTTCAACGCAGGAGTTGAAACTGTTCGTCGGTTATTAAAAAAATAATGGTCTTCTATGCATTTTTCTATGAAAATGTTGTTAGTGTGTTAATCCGTGGCCGGTTGGTAACGTCGCAGTTCTATTGGTTTTCTTGATTATTTTATTAAATATATATCGAACTAGCAATTGTTTTTCAGCCAAGCACTAGATTGTTAGTATTTATCATTAATTTAATATTTACTCTCAATTATAAATATATCGTAATAAGTACTGCAAATAGAAAATAATTGACAACAATGTCGATTTTTATTACTAAAAAGTTTGAAAAAAATTCATATAAAGTTATAAATAACAAAGATATGTTTGGCTGAAAAAAAAAATAGTACATTGTTTAAAATTAATAAAATAATCATGTTAACCACTTTAAAAGCGACGTTGCCAGCCTGCTCTAGATACACGCTCTAAACTTTTCTATATAGAAGGAAAAATTTCTACGCTTGGTTTCAGTTTGCACGTCAATATCCCTGCCCTGTATATGGTAGCGAGTAAAAACCTGCCCTATTCATATACCTCACCATAATATTCTGTTCGATAATCCTAGGGTCATCACATATGGACTCCACGAAGAAGAGCTTGAAGCCCATCTTGTGGACCACGATGTCGCGGATCATGCGCCGCCGGTCGAGCGTAGAGTTCGTCGCGTCGAACACCTGGAGGAAAAAAGACTTTTGCATTATGGGAATAGGGTTTAATTATCTTTGGCATATTTTATTATTTTTCACGTAAGTGCGGGAAAGAAATATGACCTACACCCAGCAGTATCATCATCGTTTCAGCCGAAAGAAATTACGTCCACTGCTGGAAATAGGCCTCCCCCAATTTGTGTGTGTGGGGGGGGGGGGGGGGGGGGGGGGTTGCCATTTTTTTTTTCCTGGATGGGAAATCATCAAATGACTTCTCCCGCTCTGGGCGGAGCGGCAGAGTGTGTCAGACTTTTACTGACTAAAACCCACCCGTGTTCCTTCAGTTACCCAGTTATGCCAGGGTCACGGTATCTCGCTTGAACAATCTCGCGACCCTTGCAGGCCATAATGACCACGTTTGGAAGGCGGGTTGTCGATCGAAGTATAGTGGTAAAATGCATAGAGAACGCTGCTACCAATTCTCTAGTAAGTCCCTTAGTCCCTTTCTACGACATGCGACACTCACGGGAAGAAATGAAATATTATTAAGTGTTGCTCTTTACGTTCGGAATTACACGGAAATCGAGTCAGAATCGGGTCAGATTAGTATCTGGGATTAAAAGACGAACTTTACTTCGTTATCCGAACTAGTCTTATCTCCGTCAGTGATACGGCGTCGACCGTAACTTCAGCCGAAACTACGAATTTAATGCTTAGGGAGTTGTAGACCTGCTAGGGTCGTGAGATTTGTTCGAAAGAGTTACCGTGGCTCTGGCTTAGGCAACTGTAGGAACACGGGTGGGTTTTAATCAGTAAAAGACTGACACGCCCTTGCGCTCCCGCGACGCGGGAAACGTCTTTTGATGATGTCACACACCCAAAAAAAAGACCGTAACTTTGGGCCAAAACTACGAATTTGCTTAGGGTACTGAAGACCCCAAAGCTCAAACTTTTCAATCTCAACTGTCTTGTGACTTGTAATAATTGATGGTATATACTCACAGCGACCTCGCCGCCCTTGACGAGCCACTCGCAGACATCATGCAGGGCGTCCAGCGCACACTGCTGCCGTATAGCCATGGCTTCCTTGTTGTCTGCGCGGAAGAACTCGTGGCTGGTGTATGCGGTCGTCGCATGCCGCCTGTATTCGCCTAAGTTGAATACTGCAATCAAAATGTGAATAACATTTAGTATTACATATGTCAAGGGACGTGTCTTTTACGGTTTCGGAACCAAGACCTTACGACTTGTAAGATCTTCTTACTGGGACACACTGCGCTCACAACGGTGAAAGAAAACATCATGAGGAAACAGATCCGTTCATTGCTGGTAACAATGAACGGGGCCCGCGTGGTGACAACAGTCCACAGAGAGGAGAGGAGGCTATGTAGTCCCCGTATGCAGCAGTGAGGAACATACTGGGCTGCATATATGTAGGTTTAAATGAGTTATGGTCTACTCCTTAAAACTATAATATCTGGATGACCGAGCTTTGCTCGGTATTTTTGGTAAATTGTGTTTAAAATAATAAGTTTATGTTCAAGTTGATTATCGATAAGTTGGTCATTCAAAACATGAATAGAATAACATTTTATAAAAATGAATCCTAGCTAGATCGATTTATCGCCCCCAAAACCCCCTGTATACTAAATTTCATGAAAATCGTTGGAGCCGTTTCCGAGATTCAGATTATATATATATATACAAGAATTGCTCGTTTAAAGGTATTAAAAGTATATTAATTTCATTTATCTTAGCCTGTGTCACGGAAATGTTTTCAATCGATGGCTTACCGTCATGGCACCAAAGAGAAACCTATTTTTAAATCTTCTTAATTAAGAAGTCCGTTTGTAGAATTATATTATTTATATCTGCATTACATTTTTGGCAGCATACAACACACAAACCATGTGTAAGATTATTTAATGGTCTTATAGCATATAAGTATAATAAGGCTGTTTCAATTATTACCAGTGCGGTACAACATGGAATTTAAAAAGTATAATTACATAATGGCGGGCAGGCAACAGGGCGCGGTAATTTAAATAAAGTAATTATTCGTAATTGCTTTGTGTATGTTGATGAAAGTTAAAACGATAATAACGAAAATGTTATAAAATTTGTAGAAACTATTCCATAGAGTTGCCTATGCCAGGCCCACGGTAACTCTTTCAAACAAATCCGCGACCCTGGCAGGCATTGGTCCTCCTAGTGGACCCCTTCAATTTTGCTGACATCTCTTTGCGGCGCGTGTGGAATTCAACGCGCCGTCGACCTGGGCTTGGTCCTTACCGGGCGGCGAGCTACCCATTTCTCGCCGCCCGAAAGTCCGCTAGCTTTCTACGGTGGCCGGAAGTCCGCAATGGACTCTCGACGCCCGGGGCGTCTCCTGGGGTTGGTAGGGGCGTGAGGGCGCATAGATTACCTCCCCCTCAAGCACTCCACCTCCTCCTTCGCGAGCATAAGGTACTGCTTTGCAAAAGGAGGTGACGGCTTCCCATGCCCTTTCGCTCCGTATCATGACGTACCACGAGAGATCGTCGCCGCCAATCGCCTTCACGAGGACACGGCGGTGCTCCGCCCAGGCAGGACACACCTCCACCGTGTCCTCCAGGCGATCCACACAGTGGTAACATCCGGGTGTTTCCTCCCAGGTTATCCTGAACAGGAACCTCCCGAAGCAGCCATGCCCGGGACCTGCGTAAGGCGGTGTGTGGACGCACACAAACTTTCTTAAATAACGTATCAGTGACTTCGGTCAAAAATGTATCAGTGACATCATTTTACGGTAAACTGCGGACATTATGTTGCGGCCAGCGCTCTACTAGAAATTAGGAATAATTATTATAAATAGGACTCGATTTCATTCCTATTTCAGAATTGAATGTTAGCAATATTTTAACTGTTACTCTATTTGTACTAGATCCTCGTGGCTAAGTAATAACAGTCGCACGAATCTATCGGTCAGGTTAAGCTACGCTTGCCGCCGGTGCTCGGTGGATGGGTCCATGGACCATCTTTACATACTAACACCACTCCGGGCCTCGAAGAGCACGTTAGGCCGTTGGTCCCGGCTAGGGTTGCCAGGCGTCCGGATAAAGCCGGACACAGTCAGGCTTTTTGGTTGTGTGTCCGGCCAAATTAGACCGAGTCCGGCCTGTCCGGCTTTTGTTAAGCTTTTCAAATTTGATCATTTTTGACTTGGTTTCCGCTCCACCCGCCTCACCTTGTATCGCTAGCGCAAACGAGCGAACTAGCACTGTCCTCCGCGCCTTATTACTACTCAATTTTAAAGGAAAATTAGCTTTTAAAGCATGTGTCTGCCAATAAAAAATATTAATTCGTTTATGTTACTTATTTATTTTAACGTTATTTCATCAGTGTTTTGTTTAATTTAGTTTTAAGATTAAATAATTAAAGATGTCAGACCTTTTTACCCAAATGTCCGGCTAAACCGACTGGTCTGTCCGGCTTTTCGGTTTAAAGACCTGGCAACCCTAGTCCCGGCTGTCAAACATGGATCTTTGAGTCTTTACGGGTCGTCAGAAGCACGTAAGTCTGACAACCAGTCTTACCAAAGGGTAACGTTTGACCCAATAACTGGGTTATGGAGCTCAGATAGGTAGTTTCTTCACGTAAAATTACTGATATTCAGCTGTATTTGTACCTAGAGTCTAGTTTCTGGCTGTCTAGTGGGAAAATGCGTGTGTTTATGTGGTTATCGATTAGTTTGTCAAGTACACGTAGCTTGGAAACGACTTAATTACTTAGCACAGGCTATCTTCTACGTCAATGCAGGTACAACGTACTTGTTGATATAACTGAGCATTATGTACCGACGTGGCTCGTGTGTGTATATTTATGTAGATATCGTCGGCCTCGTAATTGATTAACCTCTTTTGACAATTCCCAGGCTGCCGTTTTTTGAACAGAATGACACAATTATTATTCACTAGCTTTTGCCAGCGGCGTCGCCCGCGTGTTATACATATAAACCTTCCTCTTGAATCATTGATGAAAACCGCATATAATCCGTCGCGTAGTTTAAAAGTTTTCAGCGTACAAACACAAAATGCGACTTCATTTTATACTATGTAAAAATATCGCATGCCAGCGGCAGGGCTGAAGCATTCCATAAATAAAGACATTCATGTAAATTATAAAATCACTAAGGTTGAAAATAATTAACTGCCATAAAGAAATAGATCTTGTCTTTTCATGACTTCAAGTGGAATTCAACCTTAGGGTGACAAAGAAAGTTAAAATCTGACACGCCCTTCCGCTCCACCCTAGAGCGGGAGACGTCATTTGATGATTTCACATCCAAAAAATAAAAGGGTGGTGACAAAGAACCTGCCAGGGTCGCGGATTTTTTCGAAAGAGTTACCGTGGCCCTGACATAGGCAACTGAAGGAACACGGGTGGGTTTTAGTCAGTAAAACTCTGACACGCCCTAGCTCCACCCAGAGCTGGAGAAGTCATTTGAGGCCATCCCACACGCCAAAAAAAAAGGCTGGCAAAGAAATTACGAGCTCGACGATACAAACGCGATACAGTCAACAATACCGCATTTATTAGTAATCGCGTGACTGCATTCACTGCACAACCCGTTAGCGTAACCTATTTAAATTAATTAGGGCTTGCATATGGGCTACTACTGAACAGTGGTTTAGGCCCCGACTTTCGAGTTGTAGATCGTGGGCTCGAACCCAGGCAGGCACTTTACACTGTGAAAATTATTTCATCACCACTGCTCTCAAAACGGTGAAGGAAAACATCATGACGAAATTAGCATGTCCTAGAACCAAAAATTCGAAGATATGACATCTACCAACCCGCACTGGGCCCGCGTTTGCGATTACGCCCACTCCATCTGACCGATAGGAGGCCTGAGTCCCAGAAGTGGGAACAATTTATGCTGATTATGATGATAAGGGCTTGCAGATACTTCCTATGAAAGGTTTAGGAAATATTCCATTCTTTTTCTGTCGTATCGGCAATATGTTAGCAAGATGCTAGTATAGTAGACTTGACGAGCATAGGATGCGCATGGGCTGGCTGTAGTTTTATCGTCAGGACGACCACGTCCGCGCTGACGTATTTGCACGCAAAATGCGCACTTACTGCTTAGCGTCGAGAGTAGAAAACCGAACAGTATGTATTTTTGATGCACTGGGATGCACTCTGTTGGATTCTGATTGCTCGGTTCAACACCGAGAGTTGAAAATCTATTCACTTCACTTTTTGTTCATTTCTAGGGTACAGTAAGTAGTCTCGGAGGGGGAAAGGGAAAAAGGAACTCTCTGGCGCAGCGCACACCGCTGGAGGCGGAGCGCATTTTCTTGAAACGCGCGGGCGGTTTCCTCGGGCCCCGAGCGGCTTCAAGAGCCTTTGGGAGCCCTCGAGCGGAGAGACGCGCGGCGACGCGCAGCTAATCCGAGCGCGCCCATGTCATTTAGTGCTGATCGATACTTTGTCCATGATCTCGCTCAACACACGACCACACTCTTTCCAGGCATCTGCCCGCCAGCCAGCCGGGGTAGTGCAGCGAAGCGCAGAGCAGCACGGCGGCGACTGCATGCTCTTGTAGTAGCTTGAGGGCGCTCCGAGCACCGCATGCGAATTTATTCTTATTGTATATTGACCATATGTCAGCGTACTTAAAGTTTATATTAAATTGTCTTGAATTGTTCTCCGCCGCGCCTCCAGCGGTGTGCGCTGGGCCTATAGGTCACTTCCTTATCCATCCGACTGTCAATCTGTTACGGTCGTTTTCTCGCACAATTTCACAAAATGTTTGTACACTTGATTACTATAAGTAAAGCGCGCGTCGCGACATAAATATACTATACATGATTGATGTTAGTCCAGAAACGAGTACCCAGTTCTAGACTGGTCAGTATGCCATCAGACACACGACAAATGCTTATCAAAGAATGCAAACAAATTAAGATGAATACGTCATTTAAGTTTCTTGCCCATTAGAAACTATTAACTGGGTAGGTGACCATTCACCAACACCGCCACCTTATTCCATGGCAATAGAAAGAGGTCTTTCTATTAGCATGGAATAAGGTTTAGTTTCGAAGGGTAATACGTCTAATTTTGATGTTACTGGGATAGTCTTACGACTGAGATTGAAGGCGTCGTAAATCGAGATTTTGAGATAGGAATACTTTCAAAGGGATGAAGAAAAAAAGAGTACAACTTACCTCTAGTGTTAATTCCTATCCAGTTGAGGTATCTGGACAATTTCTTGGAGATGTATGTTTTGCCGCGGGCCGGCAAACCGACCATCGCGATAACATGTGGTATGTTGACATAGTTGGCTCGTTCACCTGAGGAAGAAGAAAAAGACGTATTAATTTCAATACATTTCAGGTAAGTTATACATTTAGAAGCATATGTAGTAGGCGCAGTTATTTCAAGTTACAAGCCTGCGTATTGTGATGTGACTGTTATGTAACAGAACACAACGCTTTATTTCCCCGAAGGGCTAGGCAGAGATGTGCCAAAAGTACACCCACACTTGTGACTTTTCTATTATTTAATTGATTAATATTGCATTGTTTTGGTTTAGTGAGAGCACTGGTTGCCTAATGGTAACCGCCGCGACTACCGAGTTGTATGTCGTAGGCTCGAACCCAGATATTCGTTTTACTTTGTGTTAGTCATCAGCATACTCAAAATGGTGAAGAAAAATATAGTGAGAAGAACCTAGAACGAAAAATTGGGAGACTTAAGACACTACTACTAGACTTCAAACCCGCACTGGGCTCGAGTGATGGATTAAAGCCTACTCTCTCTCATAGAGAAGCAGCTTGTGTGCCATGAATGGGAACATTACCTATAGGCTGATGGAACTTATGCTTATATTGCATTAATTGACACATACTCATAAAATACCACTACTATAGGTACTCAATCTAATCTGCCCAGTGGTGATAGATAATTATTTCACTAGCAATTTTTGTTTTATTGCTCATTGTGTCCCAACAGTGGGATTGTTATAGGCTGATTCTATTTTGTTTATGCCGATCGTATAAACAGATTCATGATAAGTAAGTACTAGAAATTGTCTTCTTACAAATGGGACACCATTTACAATACAGAAATTAATGGAAAAAACGAAAATATTTGTAGCCTAAGAAAAGTCACGTTGCGTAAAGTAGGGTAACCTAAGAAAAGTCACAAAACCATAAACAAATTTTTACGAATCATGATTTTAAGTAATTATGACCAGGTGTGTGAATATACGAAACAATGTAATCCGACAATGGTTAGACTGGAAGCCAACCCCATCACAGTTGGGGAAAGGCTAGGCACATGATGATAATGATGATGTATGAATGTCAGAAACAAAAGGAGTATGTAATTTTTTAGTTTTCGCCTTATGGGAAGAAACACATAGAACATAAAGAATAAAACATAAACTGACGCCGTTTATATATGTATATATGTAGTTTTAAGTAAATACAATGTTAATTATTACTTATGTTACTATTCTAAGATAATTACTTGTCACACGGCACCACAAAAATTATCTTCTATGTTATTATTTTAGCAACAATAATTACTATACTAGACATAATAATTATTCTTGAGATAACATAAAAATGCTAAAGCAAAATATGATTCATGTAAAAAGAGGGCCATTTTTATCTATTAATATAGCCATGTGTGCAGAGACTGTTTACAATCAAACATGTGATACCTCTAGGTATTACAGGAGGTTATCATCAATAACTACTTGTTTATGCTTAGTTTTATGATAGGCTTGATAATCTATGTAAATGTTTTGCCATCCATATTGACTGTTGTTGTTATCATTATTCCTTGATTGATATAATTTCTATGTAACCAGCTGGGCAAAGGTCTACAACAACCATTAATAAAAATTTTGTTTTTCTTGTGAAAAGAAAGCAGTATCTGTTTAAGATATAATTTTAAAATTATTGCCTAAACAGGTCTAAATACCAACATTCTAATACAATGAAATGATAGTTGGTTGCAATGTTAAAGTGATACCACATTGCTTATTCATCCACTCAACATGATTATGAATATAAAATCAATAAATGTTCCAACAAGGTCAGTAAGTTATTTCATAGGTCATAGAGTTGAAAACAATACATCAATTAGATATTAAAATAAAATTGATTGCGAGTTATCTTGTCTATGCTGCCAGTATTTCTTTTGCAGTACCTTTGAGGCAGAATGTGGGATGATCTGTGCCTCTTATCTGGGAAGGACATACAAACTTTCTGTTTTTGAATTAGTTGAGCCATAGAGCCTGTTAAATAATTATTCATTTACGAATTTATTTACCATATTTATTATTTATTTATGGAATTAATTCCAATTGGATTATGTGCTTAGGATTTGCTAATCTATTCTTATGGATAGTTTAAAGATGTTACTTCCTATCTGACATTTTAACTCTTCATAACAATGTTGTATACTCTTCTAATACAATTTCAAGCGTATCGATAGATATGCTTGACACGTTAATTCGATTATGACAGTTATCTTACTGATAATAACCCATCACTAAGTTTAATTAAAATGGTTAACCAACACCCAAGCAGTCACTCGTTTTTAGCAAAAAACCTCGTTATGTTACACGTTCTAATAAACTGGATGTTACAAACTCGTCGCCATAGGAAATATGAGTGTCCTTGTGACGACAGCATGTAAACTACTGCTAAATTCTCCAACGGAATTCGTGAAACAAGAGTTTTCACTAACCATCACCAAAATACTGCTTGTTGAGGTACTTCCAACCTTCGGCGCGTTTATCTTCCGAGTCCATAGTACGCTGATTTATATACTACCGCTGTTGGTAGAGTAAATACGTTCTTTTTATTAATAAATTTAATTAATTTGCACTCGATCAACTCCGCCGACGGCAATACGCCAACTGTCAAAGTCAACTCTTGAACATTGAACTGAACTGAAATCGATTGACGTGACAAGCATGACAGAAGATTTACCAGGCATGGATAAGAGCCGTTTTAGCCACTGTTTTTTAGGTTTGATTTTTTATTAACCTTTGTTTCAGAACTGTTTTGTTATTGTATTTTAGGTATACTAGTTAGGTATATATTCAGATCTTTAGTTTAATTTTGAGTATCTATATGTTAATATGTGAAGCAAAAACTTTGTACTTCTTTTTACGAACATTACACGGACGGAGGAGTGTGAATCTGACACAGTTATGGCCGTAAAGTCGATTTCGCTGATTTTACAGATGTACTACTCTTACAGTTCAAATACTGTATTGCCATGATATTGAATGCACAACATGAAAGATCGTTTCAATTATTGTCAAATGAATGAGCTACTTTCTTATTTTTTCAAGTATTACAATGCGAGATTTAGATTGTTTAAAAGCATTATTTACTACCGATTATTTTAATTATTATTTTCAGGAATTGGATTGATTTTCAACGGAAATTTATTTATGTTATTTTCGATTTAATGAACGAGAGACGGGTGCGGTCTGAGTAGCCAACATTAAAAACAATATCGTCTATCGTGTGGACAATATTGCCTATCGTATCGTATCGTGTAGAAGTCAAAACAATTCGTAAATATGTGATATTATAAACCTCTTACACCAAAATTCACAACATAGTCGTCGGTTTGAGGTCGATTAATCAAAATTAAACAATAAACAAGTAGCTCATGCTTTAGAAATTAGATCATAACAGAAATGATCTTTCATGTTGTGCAAAGAAAACTTATAGAAATACGGTATTTTAACTGTGAAAAGTCACATTAATCAGCGAATTTATAAAAATATCGAGTACGAGAAAGCTAATATATTTTTATTTAGGTCGAATTTCGATCACTGGGAGACAACTAGTGTATATTATTGAATGAACGGTCCTATTTCTTCCCGTGGGTGTCGTAAGAGACAACTAAGGGAGTTATTAGAGAATGGGCAGCAGCGCTCTCTATGCAGTTAACCACTATACTGCGATCGCCAACCCGCCAGCCAAGCGTGGCGGTTATGGCAAAGCTCCCCTAAATGACGACAAATGTAACCTCTGTAATATTGTTAACGAGAGAAATGCGTCAGAGATCACGCCGTGTGTCGATGAAGCCAGTTGCCAACGTCCAAACGATAACCTTTACATAAATTGCATGATAACGGCTCATAATATTTCCACGTTGAATTAATAACTAATCGTTCCTAAGTCCACTAAGTAAATAATGCAGTTGAGTTGGTTGAGTAATTTCTAAGTTACTTACTAAACTATTCTTGCCGCGGTCGGTTCGTGGATTTGTGATCCTGACCGTGATCCGTGCATCTGGAAAGTACGTTGGTCTTATTTGTCATTTGTAGATCTTTGACAGTCGGCCGAAAACTCTTATAACCAGTCCTAACAAGGACACCATATTTTCTTGTAACTGGGCTGTGGAGTTCAGATTATCCGTCTTTCCATGTAAAATGCTGGTTAGACTGGAAACCGACCACGATATAGTTGGGAAAAAGCTAGTCAGATTGATTAAGTACCTAGTTCCTAAGTTCTTTGTATAAAAAAAAGTTATCGTGTGGCTTCATAGATGTCGTTGTTTGTACCGAATTAAGACAACAATGATTGTTTGGGGGTCTAAATAGGATAAGCAGAGGTACTCAATTTAGCTAAGGCAAAAACTTTACAAAGGCGGGTTCTCATTGTCAAGATTAGACCTGAGCTACTCTAATATAGTACACTCTCCCTCCTATTGGTGTTTATTGTATTGTGTAGGTGCAATTATCCTATATTGAACGCGAACTCCATTTTATTAAAATAATATAATAAGTGAATCGTTTGCTTTATTTTTCTCTATTATTTTACCTACTCGGATTCAGTTTGGAATTCAGGAATATAATACTTACTTATTGTACCTATGTTCATAGCGAAAATGTGACCCCTTTAATAGAATGTAATTGGATTTTATATCTTATACCTTTAAACGAGCAATTCTTGTATATATGTATATATATAATCTGAATTTCGGAAACGGCTCCAACGATTTTCATGAAATTTAGTATACAGGGGGTTTCGGGGGCAATAAATCGATCTATCTAGGATTCATTTTAATAAAATGTCGTTTTATTCGTGTTTTCAATGACCAACTTTATTGGTAATCAACTAGAATATAAACTTATTATTTTAAACACAATTTACCAAAAAAATACCGAGCAAAGCTCGGTCAACCAGATATTGTGTGTTTATATGCTATACGCTACAATATCCTAAATGCTATTTGCTATAATCCATACTTCGCCTAGGTAATCCGCGTAAATTGGTTTAGGCGCGAGACCGGCTTGTTTTAACGAGAAAGTATCTCATGGCGGTAACATATCAATAACATATCATTTTTAGTAAAGTAATTTAGATTTTCGTACCACTTGCTCAAAAAAGTGACATTCTATGCCACAAAAAGCTAAGATAACAAACAATACTTAGTCATTTTTAATCCTTTAGAAACAGGGAAAGAAAATTGTACTGAATTTCATTCATCCTCTAGCGGGAGAATGTGATTTAAATTTGTAATACTTACCGAAATTTATACTTTTGTTTTTAATTGTCATTATCTATATATATAAAAATGAATCCCTATTTCCCTTGGTCACGCCATCACGCGTGAACAGCTGGACCGATTTCACTTTTTTTTGTTGTGTTTGTTATTGTCAGGAGAAGGTTCTTATGAAAGAAAAAAATTAAAAAATTGCGCGGAAAATTAGAAAATTTAAGAACACTTATTTAAGAATACAAAGTCACCTAACATGGGTGTTTGATAGCTAGAAAACGCTTTATGTCTTCGAAGTACCAGGTTGGCATAACTTGGTAGGAGCTCAACTAACATGGGTGTGTGGTAGCTAGATAATGCTTTAGTACCAGGTTGGCATAATTTTGTAGGAACTCACCTATCATGTGTGTGGTAGCTAGAAAACGCTCTATGCCTTCAAAGTACCAGTTTGTCATAACTTGGTCTAACATGGGTATATGGTACTTGGTTGTCTTTGCTTTGTGTTGGTGATAACATTTATTGATTCTGAGGCGGTACGAAGTTTGCTGGGTCAGCTAGTTTTTAATAAATGCTTATCTCATATTATTATTATCATTTATTCATTTTCTAACATATTTATTATATTTTTAAATATTTTAACAAAAATCTAAAAAAAAAAACATTTAAAAATGTTATACATATCTCGTATTATTATTGTGTTAATTTTTTCGCAAATGGTACGAAAAGTAGAGTATTTTCCTCGGTGATAAAGCTGTCTTAGTCTTGGGTGAACTTAAATCCCTCGCTACTCTCAGGACTCGTCTTAAATCCCTCGCTTCGCTCGTGATTAAGTTTTTAACACCCTCGCAACGCTCGGGAGTAAACCTCGAGTCCTTCGTTACGCTCGCGATTTTAATCGTCACCCGCGACAGAAGACACTGCTTTATCCCCTTGGTTAATAATCTAGGTACTATTAAACCGTTTTAACCGACATTTTTACCGTGTGGTGCCGGACGTCAAGAATATCACCACCCCATTTCTTCCCGTGGGTGTCGTAAAAGGTGACTAAGGGACTTACTAGAGAATGGGCAGCAGCGTTCTCTATGCATTTTACCACCATACTGCGATCGCCAATCCCCCTGCCCAGCGTGGCGATTATGGCAAAGCCCCCCAAATTGGGGGAGGCCTAAGTCCAGCAGTGGACGTCTTACGGCTGAAATGATGAATAATGAATTTAGAGTAAGGTAATTAAAAACTGCGCTCCATTACCTACTCGTTGGCAGACCTTGAGTTTCGGCTTCTGGATGTTAGAGACCAAGTTTGTGCACCATAGGCTAAGATGGGAATAATATGCATATCACTAGGCGTTAAATTAACGGACGATTCCAGAATAAAATACCTAGGTACACTAAAACTTCAGATAAAAAAATAGACTGGATCCAAAAATTTTAAAACAATTTTTTTTTTCTATCAGCCTGATGCAGTTGATCGCCAAGTCTGAAATTGGAATGAAATAACTGCCACTACAGTTGATGGCAGTTATTTTAGTTCTATGTGAGTTCAATCTAGTGTTGCAAAGGACTCAAGTCCTCGAGTCTTAATTTAAAACACTCGATCAATTATGCAAGACTCAGTGTGCTCAAATGACTCGAAGTCTCGCAAAATTTACGCTGTAAATATTTGATAACTGTAATTAATTGTTATTTGAAATAATTTGTTTGAATTTATTGAGTCGAGTAACTCATGTTGCCGGGGTCAACCAGGTTTGCATATGCTAACAAAGTTGGTTAGATTGAGCTATGTTATAACCTCTTGTTGTTGTTATTTGACCTCTGTGTTGTATTGAATGTCAGGAAGATATTAAAATATTGAGTTTTGTACCATCAATATGGTTGTTTGTGAAAATTAATATTTGAAATTGGCATTTTTGAGTATTGCCATTGTTTTGAGTTGGAATAAAGGTTCATTATTGTTGTACCACACAGTGGTTTCTGAACTTAACATTGGAATTGGATTAGAATTTGAATATTTGAATTGAATATGAAATAGAATTTTGAACGTTGATATTGGGTTTGAATTAAAATAAAAGTTTATTGTTGAATTGAATTGAAACCAATATATTGTTATTTCTTGAGTTGCTGACTTGTCAGTTTGATTTTGACACTTGACACTTCGCTCTTGGATTTTGGTGAAAAAAAAAAGGGAACACGTCGCCGCTTGAGTCTCGCGATCTTTTGTAAAGTGGTCCCTTACCCCGGTCGTTTTGGTGACAATAGGTCATGACCCAGTTGTGTGTGTTAATGACCCCTATCTTGGTGAAATAATACGGGCTGAATTTGGATATTTCTTGACATTGAAGAGCTTTGGAGGTTAAGTGAAGACCGCATGCTGTGATTGCCTCCAGCCTTGTTGCAGCGGATTCTAATTTTCTAAAATTCAGCGTAAAAATGAACTCGAGTCTTGTCTTAAAGAAAAACTCGAAGCATGAAGATGAGAATTGTAGCTCATCATTAGAAAAGACTCGAATAGAAGGTGATAAGTTCAAATTAGTGGTTATGATCCAAAAAATCTGACGAGTTATTCGAGTTTTTTCAAAAGATGAGCTACAAGTCTCATCTTCATCCTCCGCGTTTTTCTTAAAGACTTGAGTCCTTTTTAAGAATGACTCGGGCTCGGCTTGACTCTAGACTCCCGAGCCTTTTGAGAACACTGAGTCTTGCATATTAATTGAGTCAAGTCATTAAGACTCGTAGACTCAAGTCGTTTGCAACACTAGTTCAATCGTGCTTGAAGAATGATCTTCTCAGGATCATTGATCGAAGACTACATGGGTTAATTTATGTCGATTTAAGTTAGCTGCCTGATAATTTTTAATTTGTTTTGCTGACTTGCACCACCAGTTTGCCAACAATAGCAGGTGAAAAGCGTCATCAAATTAACATGGCTGTTTCTACTGAGTATAGACGGACTATACTTAATACACTTAATATATATTGTATTGTTGCATGTTTTCTAATAATAAAATCACGGGCGGTGTCCACGTGTTTAATTCACAAGTTTACGTAACGAGAATTTGTCACTTCGGTGCCCAAGTAGCACAGCACTGCATTATAAATGGTCATGTAAGGCCCACAGCGGTAATCTAAGCATTTATAAAGACTTATTAGTATTCACCTGTGCTGCAACAGCTGTTTCGAAAAAAACGTGGCCAACTATAATGCTTTTTTTCTGTACAGTAATTCTATTAAGCACCACAAACACGCCACAAAGTCACTGTTATTGAGCGCTTAGTAGTGCAGTACCCTATTAGCTGTAAGTTTTCTGAATAATAGCCCACACGTGTACTATACAACCGTTGCATTTTAAGAGAGAACATATCACCCACTATAACATCATCAGTTACTTTGTGAAGTTATTTAACAAAAATTTAATGCTTTATGCTGCATACAGATTCACTTTTCCCTATTAGTCAGGTGTTTACCATACACTCGAATAACAGCATGTATCCAAGTGTCGGCATGCGCGAATGGAATATTGGACGCGACGGGTTTAACCCATGTTACAAAAATTAAGACAAAAGTAACAATGCTGCAGCAGAAAATAATAAAATGTCATTAACAAAATAAAAATATACGTCACATAGTTGAAATAAAATAAAATTTCAAAATTTTACGTCGGATTTAAATTAAAGTAACAATAAATAATAATTGCACATATTAACAAAACAATACAAAAAAGCCTTTATAAATAGAGGTTAGTGTGTTTGATGACATTAGGCTGAGTAGGTACAAAAATGCCCTGCTACAAAAATCTTCTTATAACCTACCCATTTTCAGGACTAATATGGTTGCGACAAAATTAATATTGTTGTTTTATATGTTTTTGGTACTTACCTAAAAATGAAGAAAATTTATTAAGAGAAATCCAAGATTTTTTTAAAGTAATAAATTAATACCTTTCGAGACTTTTTAAGATTCCAGATTTCGACAATTTTTCTCAGAGGTAGTCAGTTAGGAAATACCGGTACAGCTAGCATCTAAAAAAAACAACGTAATTTTCTTTATGTTTATTTAATGTTCCCTTTTTAAAGTACAATTTAGGGTGTATCCAGGCCTTGAATTTTCATCTTTTTATAATTTCAAGGAGTACAAAAGTACTTCTCGGTGGCCACCATAGAATTTCCTTAGTTTTCCACTGTGCAGGAACGAATGTTAGATCGACAACACCTCTCTCTATAGTCTGAACTATTTTGAAAGTCTCGTTCTGTAAAAACAAGAAAAATATACTTATTATAATAGAAGTATCAGTTTCTTAATGACAACATTATCTATACAGTTTTTGAGGAAAAAAAAACAAAAGATACAATAACATATTAAATACCTAAACTTAACGTAACATAATGCTATTTCATGTGGAAGTAATTAAATTATTAGGCCAGAAAAATACATTATCTTTAGATAGGTACCGACTAATTTATAGGTATTTTGTCGCATATTGAATAAATCAATAACTTATGTATTATACATATAATTAAATTATAATCTCAGCTACTTAAATTACAATTTTAATTAAGTACTTATCGTCGAATAACAACTAAAAAAGGGAACAAAATGGCTTTAAAAGAACCACGGCGGAACCCTAAAAGGATCCATAAAGGTACTTATCTAGGTAACTGACGCAAATGTGAACCAATACTACTCTTCTAATCGATCCATGTCTGATTTGTATTTCACAAGTGCTAAACTATTTTACTCTATTCTCACCCTCACAAATGGCACCTGAGATCTTGCACACAACGATACACTTCATGTTTTACAATTTGACAGTTCATATCAGAAAATAAATAATTTAAGTTATTGCATTCCACAATTTCGCTCAGTGTGTAATTTCAACTGGATAAAAGTACACACAATGTACACATTCGTCTTCCTTGCTGTATAGTAAGTAACACGTGCCTCATTAATCAGGCAATATGCAGCTCTTTAGGTGACTGTTACACACATAAATGCTACTATAATGTTGTTATAATGCAATTATTTGTCAATTGGATTTCTTATACAGCTATGTGCTGAATAATTTGTGCCCAAATTAGAGTTATATCCTCTGAGGATGCGCTGTCTACGCTATTATTCAGCAACTAATGCATTCACTGTGCACTGTTAAAATGCTGTTATACACCACTTTTGTGCTACTTGGGTGGTAAACATGACAGCGTTGGCTTTACGCTTTGGTTTGGCGATTGTATTTTTTTGAATAATCGTTCGTTGTCTCGCAACATTGCTTACCTACAGACCCGTAAATATCTAATTAGTATTTTATTCTTTCAATGCAATTACTTTAATTGAAGCAACGTCATCGCCACACACGTTTTTTTAACTACCTTAGATAGTTCGGGAACATTTCGCTAGATGGCACTAGTGTATAACTTACATTTGCCATTATACAGATTTTTCTGTATGGTGCAACGAACTCATGACCTATTTATTTGCACCGACCTTATTCATATAAATCAACTCCACTGAACAGGGTTAGGGAATTGATTTCCATTACTTAATTTAATATGACGTCGGTCGTAATGGCGACTCTGCACACATTTCAACGTGCAAATTGACGGACGTTTGTTTACCAATACATTTGCGACGTCGTATGTTTCTTTGAATGAAAGTGAACGATGTTCGGTGGGTGGGACGCGATAATTTAGTTCGCAGTTGGTTTGGCAGTTGGCGACGTCATTATGTGCCCTTGACATTGTACCGAATTTTGCTTTCTAGTCAGTCGTCTGTACTAAGTACATGAAATTATTATAAGATCAAAGGCAGCTTCAGGATAATACCTAGTGGTGTATAAGTAGGTAGGTACGTCTTTTTTTTGGATAGGAAATCATCAAACGACTTCTCCCGCTCTGGGCGGAGCGGGAGGGCATGTCAGACTTTTACTGACTAAAACCCACCCGTGTTCCTTCAGTTGCCCATGTGCCAGGGTCCCGGTATCTCTCTCGAACAATCTCGCGACCCTGGCAGGCATCGGTCCTAGCAGACCTCTTGAATGTTGCTGACATCTCTTTGAGGCGCGCGTGGAACACTATACGCGCCGTCGACCCTATAAGTACGTCTTCTGTTCATGACTGAAAAAGAGCGTGAAGTTTTACGACTTATATAACAAGCATGAAGCACAGCATTTTCCACGTTAGTTGGAAATGGAAATCTTGGTTCAAGTAAAAACTCATTACCTATCGTTTCTAGAATTCTAGAAAAGAGAAAATTGAAATAAGCTAGAGGAGGGCTATCCCGAGAAGGCCTCCTTATCCTAACCCTAAGATGTAAAAAAAAACAGAAACAACACAACTGAAAACCAATATGAGGTACCTATATGGACTTGAACTTTATAAATCTAGATGCTAATTTTGTAACAAAAAGATATTGTATGGATAGGAAAATTATGTTTTTGGTAGGTATATATACTACCATATTTTTATAAATCATATACTTACCATGCCTACAGAGGGTAACATTGAGAAATACGCTGTTTGTGTGAATGGGTTTCATTTTGACAGTTCAACAACATTCATTGCGGTATTTACGTTGTTGACCAGACAATTTTTTCGAACATTTGAAGCAATGTATTAGTGATATCCTAGAAAATGATTCAGGTTGAGATTGATAGTCTGTTACGTAATTAGGGTGCAGCAACCATCAGAGATTTTGCACGTGACATGTTTGTCGTGTTCTTACGTAGAAATCTACGAGGTATTCTACCATTGTGTCTAGGAATTAGGACCAACAATTGACGCACAGTTGTGACAAAAATAGCCATCCAATAGTGGATTCAGTTTTAGGCTGAGCCAACACACCTACATCGTTTGAATGTCCGCTCTCCCTGCCTGAGAAAGATACGTGCGATGGAAATTTAATTCTGTATCATCATCATTTCAGCTGAAAGACGCCCACTGCTGGGCTATAGGCCTCCCCCAATTTGGGGGGGTTTGACATAATCGCTACTCTTGGCAGGCGGATTGGCAATCCCAGTATGGTGGTAAAATGCATAGAGAACACTGCTGCTCATTCTCAAGTAATTCCCAAAATAAATAATAGCTTTAAAAAAAGCGTGGGGTGCTTTTTAAGGTATTTTTTATTGATATCAAGCTCCCCACGCTTTTTTTTCCATTATTTTCTACTTTTTAGTTTGGTTTTCTATGGAAGCGTGTTTTTTAGTTTTTTTAAACGATTATTTATTTTCTATTTTTTAGGATGTTTCGAATTTTGAGACGTATGTCAGCGTAGTTTTTGACGTATGTATTTTTTGCTGTCCTGGTAACCCTGGCAAGGATAATGGCACAAATTTATGAAATTATAGTATTGTCATCGGTCCTCGATAAGTCTACAGAGTTTAAATGAAATCTGGTCGTTTAAAGTGGGTCAAATCGCGCTATAAGGAGTCGGTTAAAAACAAACATACATACATACAAGTGAAGTTAATATAAAGCGTGTAATAATTTTGAAGGATATTGCTAATCCATTGATTTATAATGCGCAACAACTTAAAATGCAATGTATGTTGTTGAAGTGTCAAAATTATCCTACCGTTAATATGTTATGCAATTGTCCCAACTGTCATTCGAGGTTCTTTGACAGTCTTTAGGGGCGTCAGAAGCCCGAAAGCCCGAAAAGCAGTGTTTCCTAAGGGTGTCGTGTTTTCCAGTGCAGTGGTTTGTGGAGGTCAGATAGGTAGTCGCTCCATGTTAAATAACTGGTACGGAGCTACATCTGGGAAGACTGGAAGCCGATCCCAAAATAGTTGGGAATAGGCTAAGCAGATAGATGGATAAACAGGGCCCGATAATAGTAGATTATTAACCAAGGGGATAAAGCAGTGTCTTCTGTCGCGGGTGACGATAAAAATCGCGAGCGTAACGAAGGACTCGAGGTTTACTCCCGAGCGTAGCGAGGGTGTTAAAAACTTAAATCACGAGCGAAGCGAGGGATTTAAGACGAGTCCTGAGTGTAGCGAGGGATTTAAGTTCACCCAAGGCTAAGACAGCTTTATCACCGAGGAAAATACTCTACTTTTCGTACCATTTACGAAAAAATTAACACAATAATAATATGAGATAAGCATTTGTTAAAAATAATGACAATTAAAATAAACTTAACGTTTATGTATTTGAAGAAAACAAAAACGCGGCAAATTCCTAGACTAATATTTTTTGTCGGAAAAGCAAAGGCATCAAGCTCATACGGCCTCGTCGGTTTTCGTAATTTTATTTAATAATCATAACTGCATAATAAATGCGTATTCCTTTTTCAAAAAGATGTATAATGCTTTATATACAAACTCAATGGTGTAAACATGTAGTTCAGTATAAATTTCGGTAAGTATTCCAAATTTAAATCACATTCTCCCCCTAGAGGATTAATGAAATTCAGTGAAATTTGGAATACTTACCGAAATTTATACTGAACTACATCTGTGTTTACACCATTGAGTTTGTATATAAAGCATTATACATCTTTTTGAAAAAGGAATCCGCATTTATTATGCAGTTATGATTATTAAATAAAATTACGAAAACCGACGAGGCCTATGAGCTTGATGTCTTTGCTTTTCCGACAAAAAAATATTAGTCTAGGAATTTGCCGCGTTTTTGTTTTCTTCTAATACATAAACGTTAATTGGACTACGAATGTTAACTTTTACTTTTAATTGTCATTATTTTTAATAAATGCTTATCTCATATTATTATTGTGTTAATTTTTTCGCAAATGGTACGAAAAGTAGAGTATTTTCCTCGGTGATAAAGCTGTCTTAGTCTTGGGTGAACTTAAATCCCTCGCTACACTCAGGACTCGTCTTAAATCTCTCGCTTCGCTCGTGATTTAAGTTTTTATCACCCTCGCTACGCTCGGAAGTAAACCTCGAGTCCTTCGTTACGCTCGCGATTTAAATCGTCACCCGCAACAGAAGACACTGCTTTATCCCCTTGGTTAATAATCTACTATTACTATCTGACATTTATCTATAATTTTACCCGGAAATATCTGCCTCGAACTGCTTTTATCATTGTAATGGATGAAAGCATTACTAATAAAATGTGCTTGATTGGCTGCCAGGCTGCATTATCAATAATGATTCATTATGAATTTAATTGTGAAAGCAATTAGTAAAATAGATTTAAAAGAAAATTGATTGACGTAGGTTATTAGAATTGTCACTTAACAAAAGAAGTAGGTAATAGAAAGATAGCGACTGTGGCGTCTGTCGAGCAATCGTGTCTATTATTTGATAGATTGGGGCCCGATGGGGTTCAGATAAGCTATTATTGACAATTTTTTTTCGATTACACATGTAATTTTGTATCAGATGCTTAGGCTAAGGACCCTTTTTCTATTGGAAGCGAAATATGTACCTATTTTTTAAATAGCGCCAAGGTTGCCCGCGAATTTCAGAGTTACTGTTGAGTTTAATAAAGACTCGGGCTTACTTAGAATCATTATCATCATCATAACAGCCGAAATACTTCCATTGTCGGACATAGGCCTCCTAAGCTCCACCACTTCGACCGGTCCTGTGCTTCCCGGATCCAACCGATTCCTGCAGCCTTCACAAGGTCATCGGTCCACCTTGTGGGAGTCCTTCTAACCCTACGTCTTACTTAGAATATTAAAAGCTAATAATTTAATAGCATTGGACAGGGGACAACTCTCCGTAATTGTTTGCTCATATCCATGTGATGATGCCACGTGCCCGATAACAATCAGTGGGATGGCGGGAAATACCGACGCTCAATATAGTATTGGCAGATCAGTCATATCAATATAGAAACCTATTTGTTGATTAAATAAATATTCTTTACTTGCTTGCACTGTAAAAACAATTTAATGGAGTAGTAGATTATTATTATTAGTTAGTCTTTTGTTTTTCTTAAGAACGTTCATCCTAAGGTTGTTTGGCGAATATCGTCGCGTGAAGTAAGAACCAATCAGTCCACCTTTTTTATTTTGTGTTCCTTTATTATTTATTTTTGGTAAATTAACTAACGTTTAGCTTCTTATTATATTTTAAACTGGTTTGTGGCACAGTATCAAGTAAGTTATTCATTATAGGTACTGTCCGTGAGTTAACCTCAAAGTTATAGGAAAATATGGCGTACGGTTTTTTCTTCTTTAGTTTTTGGCACAATTTTGTCGGTATTATCCTGCTTATATTTTACAATACCTTAAGTTAGATCAGTATTATGTAATGTAGAAATGCAGAATTCTAAATAGTTTTAACCCTAGGTATTGTACATAAGTTTCAGTCATTCTGTCAGATATTTTTGAGCATATTTATGCAACACGTGCTATTATGAACGTAATTCTGGCACAACTTGAAGCATTCATCTATTGAGGAAAACTGTCATGATATAAATTATCACGATCATAAAATCGATCAATTCATTAGTATTCTGTACCGCTATGATTAGAGGTTTGTTAGTAAAGAAGACTTGACATGAATTCGAATTTTCCCTGGTTATAGACAGTAGGTAAAGTAATACTCAGAAAGAGCAAGCTTACTTGCTTAAAGTGAAGGCATGTAGCACAGGTGTGGTGATGGTCTTCTTTAAAAAGGGTGACAATACCCTGCTGAATTATAGGACTATCTCACTTCTGAGCCATGTCTAAATGTTCGATGGGACCGACAGGTTCTGAAGTGGTGATCGCGTACCGGAAGACATGCCGTTGGAAGGCCACTAACACATTACCGAATTCGCTGGATGCGTGAAGCACAGAACCAATCAAAGTGGCGATGCTTGGGGCCAGCAGTGGGCGCCTTTTGTGTCTAAGAAAGCGAAAAATACATCTTAGAAAGTTTAAATGTGTAACTTTGATGCAATCGACATAGTTGCTGGATATCAAGCGCTCGGAAGTTACTCATAAAATGTTTCTTAGAAGCATCCAATAAACGTATTCGTTTCTAAACATAGTACTTACATAGTTGGTAGAGTTCATATAGTAATAAACGAAACATCAGAGGCAGCAATGAATGGGATCATCAAGGAAATTGCAGCCTACGTGCGATTACAACGTCCTGTCTCAGGCATTTGACTGAGTCATGTGACGCTGGGAATTACTGTTCACCATAACGATAGTAAAGATACTTAAGATAACATTGCTAATTTTCTTTTATTTTAACACAGTAGCGGAAGAATCAAATGTCAAGTTTTTGCAGACGATTAGCCACGCAATCGAGCATTCGGTGGAATAAGTTGATTCCAAGGGATGCCCCAAGGCAGTATTTTGGGATCGTTCCTATTTTATTGTTTGTAAGTTGCGTCTTGTTTTATCTGTAAATGGGTAATTTTTTTAATATTTTGGGTAAAGAATTAGGAGTGTCTACGCACCCCCGTTCTTGCTTTGGAATAAGCAACTAGCTTCATTTTGGTAACAGACCGAAACCACGATAGTTCAAAAGTGCTGTAATTGCAGGAATTCAAATAAATTATTTGAGTTTCCTTATCTTTTTAGTGGCCAAATATGTTAATGGATCTTTTAATGGATTTTCATTCTCATTTATTACAGAACCAATTGAATCGCTTCACGTGCATGCAATGCTTTCTACAAACAACAACAACAATAATAATCAATCAGCATTGGCACGCGGCGGCACTACGTAAATAACTCGGGTGCCAAAAATAACTAACATTCATTATGAATTGTTTTGCTCTCTAATCAATTCATTTAAAAGTGAAAGAACCTACATGATATCGATACATTATGGCCAACGCGGGCAAAATCTGAGAGGTAATAGTGTAACAGTACGAATGGATTTCATTTTACGTTTACGATTTACGTTGTTGAGCAGACACATTTTTCGAACATTATGAGACAGTGGATTAGCATTATACATCAAAATCATTCAGGTTCTGATTGAGAGTGCTGGATGAGGGTGGCACAGGAGCGTTGAGATTGTTACAAGAAAAGAAAGGCCTATGCCCAGCAGTGGGTGAAGTTGAATAGTCGATGATGATGACATGATGTCGATAGTAATAAAAAAGAATATGCTCCAAGTTTTATAGGTGTTTTACAATCGCTATGTTGCACAGTTTTAAAGTCTCTAATGGTATTTAATTTAATCGTACATAAAGAAAACTAGCCTAACTAACTAAAATAAAAATAACAAAATTATATATTAACTTAACCAAAACTATACACAAACTAAAATAAAGCATCGAAAAATTCATCCTCAACGCTGTCGACCGGCAATGTACCCAAGAGACTTAGCCGCTGGCCAAAATAAAAACCAGTCCTTGGGTCACGAGAAGTGTCAACTAGCCGCTTTGAGATTTCTTTAAAAAGGCCATGAGCACTCTGACCCCACGGCCCGAGGGTTTCAACCCCAAACGGCTCAAAAATATAATTGCCAATAAGGTTGCTATACTTTCGCCGCTTGAGGTTTTCCACAGCCGCAGCGGCAGCGCCAGCGCAGCAAGCCGAGCTAGGAAGATGGGATGGCGCAAGAGTATCGACACACGTTGCGTCCCACACTAAAGGCCTACCCACCTTCCAAGGAAACAAAGACATACCGTCCGGTCTCTTGCCATCGTCGCGTGCCAAGCCAATGGGTTCTAATACAGCTGGAACGCCGACGGTGACAAGAGCTCGTCGGATGATGTCGTTAATGTTTGCGTGCCGCGCTAAGCGACCCGCACTTCGGCTACAAGACAGGCCGTGGTGTCCTAGACTGTTGACAACTTCGCCACAGTGGCAGCGATGAGGAGAACAACAAGGAGCTCCTAGTCTTAGAGAAGCAGCAAGGCGGAAAGTAGTGTCGTCGAGCAAAGTGCCTATGTTCGACGACGGTAGCGCATGAAGCCACAGACCCGACTCCCATTTAACCACAGCCAGCAGGCGCGCACGCTCCGCAGTAGTAGTAGACGAGTTTAGTAAATTGTCTTGTACAACTCTGCAGAGTGGCTCAACCCACCGTCTCTGGGAAAGTGGGTTATCGGGTAGATTTGAATTCGGGCAAGCGAGTTTCCAGGCATCTATAGCCTCGGTGAAGCACGGCACATCAAAATTAATCAGTGTGGAAGCTAAGATTTTCCTGATTAATTTCTCAGTGACGTGGACCGAGGATATGAAAGCCGGTAAACTGAGACTGGAAATTTTGCGGACGCCGATGCCTCCCATACGAATTGGAAGAGTTGCTTGTGCCCAAGCTCGGTCATCCAAGGCCACATTTAATATTGAGGTTAGTGTGTGCCGGATAATTTGGTCCATTCTGTCCAAAAGGTAAGTGTGCTTCCATAAATGGGAAGCGCGTAGGAAATATGTTAATTTTGGGGCGAAACAACAGTATCGAATTAAGGTGATAGCCGAATGCATGTTAATTTGGAACAGTCTTTCTGAAACATCATTAAAATTTTGTATTTTTTCCTCTATAAAAGAGGGAAAGGAGTTCTCAAAGATTGTAGACCCAAGGAGACGAAGAGAGCTTTTTTCAATCATTTTTATTTCTGGAGCTATTGCGTTAAATTTTGTAAGTGTCAGTTGTCTGTCAGTACTGTCCGTTAAATAGAGTTCACATTTTGATAGGTTTAGATCAAGCCCGATGGAATGAAGCTCATGTTTTAAGAATGTTAGGTCATTTATAACTGTTTTTACATCGCCTCCCAAGGTTCCATCATCGAGATACCAAACATTAAATTTGGAATTTAGCTGTCGAATGATTGGGTGAATGGCTAAACTAAAAATCACTGGCCCGAGGGGGTCACCTTGTTGGCAGCCAACTGCAGATTCTAAAAGGTTGTCCCGATATGGTAATTTAGATGGGTGAATAATTAATGGTTAATGGTGGTGTTGCACATAAATACAAATTCTCTGTTTGTATTCGCACATGGGAAAAGAAATGACAGTGGGCTTAAAAATTGCACCTATTTTGCAGTTTTTTGCAATAAATATTCTTAAAGTCATCGTTAAATGTGCTCTCGGAGTTGAGCTGCACGTTTGTAGTGATTTGCGAAAAATACCATTTTAAACACTATAATCTACATGGTATTCATATGATCTGACCAAAATTATGTCTGAACTTTAAAATAGACTGTGATATCTGATTTTGTTTCGGCCTTTCTTCTCAGAGTTGTCAGGTAGGAAACTCTGACCTCATCCAGTTTTCAAAATATGATTGACTTGTAAAAGTTTTGTACAAACCTACTACTACCTACTACTTAAAAATAAAATCATTTATCATTTAATGTTCTTCTAATTAACACAGTCATCAAATTGACGGGAAAACCTTAAATTGTAGATGATTCGCTGACGTTTACGTTATGTTTTTTGTTTTATCATTTACTTCATTAAATACTGCATCGTATATATCGTTTCCTGTGATTCTCTAATTTGTTTTAAATTAAAAATACTTAGAACTGATTGGTGATGTCATTAAACTGATTAGTTAAGGTGAATCCGGTTATTTCCGAATAATTATTGTCGTTGGACAGATAACGAGACAATGTTGTCATCTCTATAATTTGTTGTGTCGATAAAATATCTGTATTTTATTTATTTTTATGTACACTGTGTATTTTGCTTGTAATTTGTATCTAGATAAATGCAATTAAGTAGATAGGTAGGTACTACTTGTTTTCCTATCGTATAGGTATGCATAATTTAATTATGCGTGTTTCTTAATTTGAGTCAGTAAGTATGAACGAAGCTTTAAATTACTCTTGTATTAAGTTTTTTATGTTAGGCTAAATTGTCCGTCAGACTCCGCGTCCCACTGCTAACCCCAGCTTAATCTTTCAAATCCTTCCAGGAATTCTTTTTCCGCACCACGTCGAACTCACCGTATGCGTAAGAATATAAAAAATACGATTATTCGTGCCAAACCTTGGAAAACAGAGGCAAGCAGTTTTCCTTCTTTTCAAAGTTTTAGAACAGAAAGACCAATTATTATTCTCATAGCGTGATTGGCCGCGGCAGAGTACCTAAAAGTAGCCCATAAAATAAAGATGAGTACACTTACAGACGCTGTGTAAATGATTTAATCACCACTCTCACTACGTTGAACGAAAACATCGTAAGGAAACCGAAGTTAAAACATTCATTTACCAACATGCGCTGGACCCGCGCTTTTGTCCCATCAATGAATGAATGAATTAAACCGACCCCAGCATGGTTTGACCAGAATCGATTAATCAAATGAACCCCAAGATTTGCACTAACTCTTGAAGCCTCACGTTTCATAGTGCTAAAGAGACCATTGCATATCAAGGACTAGACCAAAGGGCGCTGTAATGGTAGGAAATACAAGACACGCCTTTAGGATAGGAAAGGATTGCGAGCCATACCGGGTACGCTTTCTGGCTTCATCCCAACTCATCCCCAGTCCGAACTCGCCCGGTACATATATATCTACCTACATGTATAGCTAGAAAGTGCAAAAGTACTGATGGTAAGAAAAGTGCTTGTATGGTTTGTATTTATTTTAATTCAGTCATCACAAATCACAGTTTTAAAAACCGGCCAAGTGCGAGTCGGACTCGCGCACCGAGGGTTCCGTACAAACCTGTAGGTAGGTATCCTCGGTTTATGTATAAGGTTTATGCTTATGAAATAAAATGTTTTTTTTTATTTTTATATTTGAGTCGATTGAATGAAAGGTAAATTGCGGTTTACGATTTATGACGTATTAAAAAAAAACTACTTACTGGATCTCGTTCAAACCAATTTTCGGTGGAAGTTTACATGGTTATGTATATCATATATTTTTTTGAGTTTTATCATTCTTTTATTTTAGAAGTTACGGGGGGGGGGGGGGACACATTTTACCACTTTGGAAGCGTCTCTCGCGCAAACTATTCAGTTTAGAAAAAAATGATATTAGAAACCTCAATACCATTTTTGAAGACCTATTCATAGATACCCCATACGTATGGGTTTGATGAAAAAAAAAATGTTGAGTTTCAGTTCTAAGTATGGGGAACCCGAATTTTTTTTTTTCTATTTTAGTGTAAAAATCTTGATGAGGTTCACAGAATACATCTACTTACCAAGTTTCAACAGCGTAGCTCTTATAGTTTCGGAGAAAAATGGCTGTGACATACGGACGGACAGACAGACAGACAGACATGACGAATCTATAAGGGTTCCGTTTTTTGCCATTTGGCAACGGATTCCTAAAAATGCTCTTTGGGAAGATAACCCAGACACATGCACGTCTTTACATAGTCTTTTGTTTCTCCACGTTCTAAAATATGCAGCGATTTCACTTTTTTGAAAACGCAGCTCTGGAAGTTAGTCAGATTTTTATATTCTGGTATTGCGGACACGGCAACCCCCATGTTTTAAATCATCAACTTTCTTTTATTATAATCTTAGTACTAGTGTGTAGTTTTTACACACATCTTCTTTGCATTTCAGCAAAAATTTTATGTTAGCGTTATTTTCCAAATTTGGCACACACTGAACATACATGTTGGAACATGTACATACATGTTTAATTTAATTAAATAACACATCGTTCTCATTCTGTAGAGACACTGATCCGTTGCACTTAAAATTTTATCCTATTAACTGTTGAGTATGTGTGCGTGCGCCTACGCACCGATATTGTAAGTAAGCGAATAAACGTCAGTGCGTTACTAGCAAGCAGTTGTTTCACTCGTCTGTCCACGTACTTAACATTGGCGACGAGTACCCACGTAAAAAAAAAAAAAAAAGTTAAAATGTCCGGCACAGTTTTTGGTCTTTTAACAAGTTTTGATCACAATGTACAGTCTTGGGAGACGTACAAGTGCCGCATTAAACAGTGGTATGTGGCAAACGACATCACCGGAACGAGTGATCCTACAGGAATAAAGCGACGAGCTATCTTGCTGAGCGCACTCGCGGATAGCACACACAAGTTGGCGACGGATCTCGCGTTGCCGAAGCAGCTGCAGGACGTACCGTATGATGACGTACTTACGCTATTGGACGAGCATTTTACTCCAAAGCGGTGTGGGTTCGGTGAACGGTACAAGTTTTACGCGGCTACGCAACAAGAGGGTGAGACGTATGCACAATGGGCCGCGAGGCTACGAGGTCTGACGGCACACTGCGGGTTTTCTAATGTGGAAGAAGCCCTTCGGGACAAGTTCGTCATGGGAATGTTACCGGGATCTGACAGAGAAAAGCTTTTCTCGAAAGATCTCGCGGGCTTGACATTGGCGAAGGCGATGGAGTCGGCGGAGAACGCGCGGAGTGCACGTGCGGCAGCGGGCGCCGGGGCGCACGCCGCGCCGCACGATCAGCTGTTCAAGATTGCGCGGGCAACGGAGCCGGCGACCTCATCGCATCGAGAGGCTGCGCCTAGTTCGGGACCTAAAGTGCAGTGTCAAGTGTGTGGCTACCATAATCACGAAACATCCCAGTGTCGGTTCGCAAAAGCGAAATGTAGGAAATGCAATGCCACGGGGCATCTGCGTAAGATGTGCAAAAAGCTAAAGTATGTTGAAACTAGAGCTGTGGACGAAAGCGACGACGACGGTGAGTGTTTTAATATTCGATCAGTTAAAGGGGCACCGATGATAGAAACCGTGTTGGTCTCGGGAATCCAATTAAAATTCGAAATAGACAGCGGTTCGGCAGTAACAGCAATTTCTAAAGAAACGTTTAATAAATATTTTAGCAATGTACCATTGTCGATGACTAGCAAACGGCTATTTTCATATACGGGTGATAAAATTGTTTGTGAGGGTATAGCGCAGTTACAAGTAAGCTATGCGAACAGATCGCATGTGCTGTGTGTTTATGTTGTGCGAGACGGTGGGCCGCCGATTCTCGGTCGCGATTTTATATCAAAATTTGGCTTAGAATTTTTGCCGATACAATATTGTGACCAAATAGATAACAATGACTTATTTGTTAAATTAAAAAGCCGTTATCCATCGGTCTTTTCAGATAAATTAGGATTATTTAATAAATTTAAAGTTAAATTACAATTAAAGGACGATGCAAGGCCGGTATTTATTAGAGCTCGACCGATGGCTTACGCGTTGAAAGATAAGGTAGATAAAGAAATAGATCGGTTAGTAGGTTTAGGTGTATTGAAACCTGTCGACCATGCGCGGTATGCGTCACCGATCGTGCCCGTGTTAAAACATAATGGATCTATACGTATATGCACCGATTTCTCCACGGGTGTAAACAAACAGTTAGTTATCGATCAGTATCCTTTGCCAACTGTAACTGAACTTTTTTCTAAGCTGTATGGGGGACAGCAGTTTACCAAATTGGACCTGTCAAATGCATACAACCAATTTATGTTAGATGACGAGTCACAAGAAATAACTTGTATAAATACGCATCGGGGACTTTTTAAACAAACGCGCTTATGTTTTGGTATTGCAAGCGCGCCCGCCGTGTTCCAGCGTGCGATGGAGGGCGTGCTGGGGGGCGATTCCACTAATTTGCAAAGTTACACGTTCAATTGTGTTTTCACAACGGTTAGATTTCGATCGCAGGTCGGTAATGTCCTGTAAAGTCATTCTAATATTTGTTAAGCACAAGGGAAACTAAACTTACGCCGTATCGCAACCGAATCGTTACGGGAACATACGAGTGGGCTTCCTGTGTTACCAACATGCCAAATAGTATGTTTTATTGTTACCACAAAGAAAAAAGTTGAATCTAAAAATGTCACTAAACACGAATAAGTGGCAATAAAGGATTTTCTAATATAAAAAGATATCTTGACCATAATAATAGTTTTGTACTGATATTTTATTGTTACAAAAATACAACATTTAGCAAAAACTCAGAAGAACGTTTCGTTCTACGTCCCTAACTAGCTAAAGCTGTGAAATTAAACCTTTCGGTTATGTTGAAGACTCGAAGGGAACTTCTATTAATCGTATTTTACCTACAAAATCATTTATTGAACCGTTTTTAACGATGTTATGATTTTTTTAGTAAATATGTACCTAATTACAGTTCGAGGTAATAACCAAATCTGTTTTGATTTAAAAAAAAATACTATTGACGGTGCAGGTGTTTAATCCCGTTTTTAAGTCCGCTTACTCTCGCTTAAAGTGGTTTAAAAATCATCGTGAAACGGATTGAAGTTTTTGGTGGCTTGTCAGTTTAGCTAGTGATGTTGCTATTACTAGTATTCGTCAGGCACTGATTTTCTCAATATAATTCAACTTGAATCGAGAGTAGGTACCTCCCTTTAGGGAGGTTTCTAGCAGCTTTGTTAGTTAAAAACGAGACATTAAATAATAACTTAAAAGAAAATAATCATAGCAAAATTCAAAATGTGGCATCCGATCGATATTGGGGCTACAATCGACTCTTGCTGTGCGGGGAGCATTTTCTCTTTCTCACATTCCACTGTCAATCTGATAAATAATGACGATACGATGACAAATTACACGTTATCAACTGACTAATACTTACAGAATAATGCAAAACATAATCACTCTTATTTATAACATCCCTGATTCAGTACATCACATTATTTTGACAGTTACACGATATTAGTAATATTGAAATATGAATTGATGTAGTTGAAGACTCCGTGATACTTATCTAAACAAGACTACATCAATTGACAACGTGTGAGAAAATAAATAAATAAAATGATTTCGAGCCTTTAGTAACTTGAGTAACGAGTTAAACAAAATCGAATCGCATCACTATCTGACATAGCTGAATGACAAGTGTCAACTGTCAACTGACAACACATTTAATTTAGTTCAAAGAGTTTTAATTGCTTTAGTTAATACTCTTATTCCTCTTAACATATATATATAAGCAGCTTATAATGTTCTCACTGCTGGGATACAGGCCTCCTCTCTGTGAGAGGGTAGTTAATCCGTTTCTTTCTAATTGTACGAAATTGATATTTCAGTTTTCATGTGTGTACTTGAAGGATTATAATGAAAATGGAATCTTGAAGATGGTACAGCATTTAATACAAAATAATGTGCTGTTAACTGTTCAGTAAGATTTCAACACAATGTGTGAAGATGTTGCCCGAGACTGTTCCAGATTTGAAATAACTTATGAAAGTTTCCCTTTCTTCAGTAAAACCATCTAGATGCAGTTTGAGGAAAGTGTGTATTGATGATGCAAGAAAGAATTTAAACTGTTTATTCAATATGGAAATCTGGATACAGGGATATTTACATTCCATGGCCAGCGGCGGCTTTACATATTGCGAGGCTCTGGGCGGCAGGTCTTTGCGAGGCCCTTTGTCCTTCGTGAAAAGTATGTGATGCGAAAGTAGGTCAGCTGGTTGTTTGGTTTAGGTATTTGTCTTGTTTGACGAGAAATGCTAAAGTTATACAAATAAATAAAATTTGAATTTTAATATACTTTACATTGAAAGGTTTACAATATTAATGTCGCAATGTCGTCGTTTCCATCATACACACATTCCTCATTCCAGCCGTAAGATGTCCACTGCTGGACATAGGCCTCCCCCAAGCACCGCCACTTCGACCTGTTCTGTGCTTCTCGCATCCAACGTATTCCTGCGGCCTTCACCAGGTCATCGGTCCATCTTGTGGGAGGCATTCCAACGCTACGTCTTCCAGTACGCAGTCGCCACTTCAGAACCTTCCAACCCCATCGGCCATCCGTTCTGCGAGCAATGTGCCCTGCCTACTGCCACTTAAGTTTGGCAATCCTTCGGGCTATGTCAGTTACCTTAGTTTTCCTACGGATCTCATCACTTCTGATTCGATCGCGTAGGGAAACTCCAAGCATAGCCCTCTCCATTGCTCTTTGCGTGACTTTTAGCCTTCTTATGAGGCCCATTGTGAGCGACCACGTCTCAGTGCCATATGCTATCACTGGCAACACACACTGGTCAAAGACTTTTGTCTTGAGACACTGCGGTAAGTGGGACGAGAAGATACTGCGTAGCTTCCCGAATGCTGCCCAGCCGAGTCGGATTCGACGATTGACCGCTTTCTCGAAGTTGGACCTATCTAACTAGACAGTCTGTGTTAGGTACACATATTCGTCCGCAACTTCGAGTGTAGAGCCTCCGGTCTGGAGTGGGTATCACATGAGCATAAGACATGACCTTTGTCTTGTCCATGTTCATCCTAAGACCCACTCTTTCGAAAGCTCTACTGAGGTCATCGAGCATTGTACTGAGGTCCTCCATAGTCTCAGCCATGACTACTATATCGTCAGCAAATCGAAGGTGAGTGATGTACTCGCCATTGATGTTGATGCCAGCCCCTTTCCAGCCAAGAACCTTGAAGACATCCTCCAGTGCAGCGGTGAACAGTTTCGGAGAGATTACGTCTCCCTGTCTTACCCCTCGCTGCAGAAGGATAGGTTTTTAGTGGCGTTTTCATACAAACACTTCAGCACTTCGATGTACCGATAGTCAATCTGGCACCGTAGAAGAGACTGCAGTACAGCCTAGGTTTCGATCGAATCAAAGGCTTTTTCGTAGTCCAAAAACGCTAAGCAGAGAAGCAGGTTATACTCTTCGGTCTTCTGTATAACTTGCCGCAGCGTATGTATATGATCTACGGTGCTAAAGACTTTACGGAAGCCGTTACATACACACGGATGAACATATTCAGTTCTTCGTACAATTCATGTCCATCAATATCACATGATTTTCCTACTTTCATAGATATTTGCAAGTCGCTGCATTGCTTCAAAAGTTCACTATCGCTTATTTCCTGTAATCGTTTTATATATCAAGAAAACAAATATGCTCTCATGATGTTTTAGTGCCCCAAACCTAGGATGGCAGCTTGCGCGCAAATTGTCGACAATGACTCAAAAATAGTTTATTTTGAAAATCTCTTCCGCATTTAATTCATGAGCTTCATCTTCCCCTTCATAATCAAAATACCTTTTTTTACGTCGTCTTCTGACTTCTTTGAACTGTCTATCAATATCATTTTCCTCCACTATTTCTCGCGCTCTTACAAGGAATGACTGAAAACCATTTTCTCGAAAATTATCGAGCCAATTTGTGAATGCGTCTAGGCACATCTAAGTGCATGTTTTCGCTTTGCCACATTTTACTTATAACATTTATCTTTGGAAGAATGTCATACTAAATGACAAGTGAAACTACAAATTCGTAGGTAATTATTTCATATATCTCTCAATACTTTAAATACTATAAGAACGTAATATTCAATAAAATTTAACGATATGTAAGGTACAGTAACGATTTTCTATCTGCAAGCAAAATAATTCCAAGATGACAAGAGTTGACTAACGAAATGAAACACGGGGATTCCCTGAGCGATAGAGGGGCAGAATATTATGTCCCGACTGACCACCGAGCTGACCCGAGTGCTATTCGATTTAAAAACCGATCTTCAAGTGTTTCGAGGCGCGATATTCAAATGAATTTTTCAATTATGTTTGAATGAATTAGTTAACTAGCTTTATTTTAATTTACCATTATGTTATAATCATTATATTTAATTAAGGATCAAAATCAAAAGACTTAAATATTTTTTTTTTATAAAAAATCTATAATTTTAAAATTCTTTTGGGTTGTTGCGCGAGGCCCCTGCAAGAGCGAGGCCCCGGGCGATTGCCCTGTTCGCCACCCCCTAAGGCCGCCTCTGTCCATGGCAATCTGCAAAACAAACACATACTGTACCTGTTGACTCTGCGGGGAAAGACATAATTTTGTATTTTTTTTCACACCAATGAGAAAAATAATAATATTAGTTAGCCCCTTCTAACATAAATACAATATATATTTTTCAGGAACATTAACTTAGGTACACCCAAATATCAACTTCTGACTCAAGAGTTGCTTGTGGTCGATACAGGCAGACATTCTGCTGACTGTTGGCTGTTGTGCACTTACAATGTTGAGCATGCAATATTAATATATTATGTATTTCTATCTGGTACACGTTATCAACATGAGTGGTGAAACAACCCTACTATTTTAGACGAAATACTAAGTATCTACCTACTTCTCAAGTGGTCTGACGTTAAAATTGATATAGTAATAAAAATGCTTTGTTCCATTATTTGTTTTTTGATTTCATAAACCATTCCAATACTCAATACTTTATTGCATTCTACAATGTATATGCTTATGTGGTAAACATTGGATTTTGTTACAATCGTGGGACCCTGTCGGGCTCATCAAAAGAAATATAGTACGTAGAATAGGACTTATAATCTAACTTATTCTAAAATCAAAATAAATAAAAAACATGCTTTGGGTATTTTAACTACGTTTCAGGGATTTATCACTTAAATGTTTGCTAATACTGATATAACATTTACTTATTAATAGATTTTTTTATTTGTTAGTGAATAGATGGAGTTTATTTTCATTACTAATTGATTCGGGTAAATTCTTGTATACATTTATTGACATTACCAGAGGGCTTGTTGAATGTTTTTTAGATGGGATGTAGGTAGGTTTAGTCATGTTTTGTATCAGAATGTGTGTCTTGTTTGTATGTCTTGTCGTTTATTGTAAAATTCTTGGTGTTCATGTGCAAATTTGCATATTTCGAGTATAGTGACTGAGTTAAAATATTTAGCTTTATAAAATGGGGTTTGCAGCTATTTATCTGTTGTATGTTTACTATGATTTGGAAAAATATCTTTTAAACAGTAAACAGTGTTGGTGCATCTGTACTGTTTCCCCTCATTATTATGCCGTAACTTAGCCTTGCAAATACATAGGCGTAATATGTTACAAGGGCAGTCTGTTAATTTGTGTTTTTTTTAATTACCAAATACCTGATATTCCATTATACCTATCTACTATACTACAGCTTGGCAAAAAAGAGTCTGGAAAAAATGAGGGCGCCTGCTTAGCAGGTATGGCCACCCTGTATACTAGGACTAAAAGTGATAAGATACTTGTTGTTTTAATCCACAAACACGAGATCCCGGAAATTCTCATCAGTCAAGATTTCAAGACTTGATAGGCACACTGTCTTTTACTTTCAATGTATTTAGTAGATTGCGCATTATTTCGCTGGAATAACTTTTTATCTAAGAGTGCCATCATAATAACATAATACAAACCTATTCAGTTTAAAAATTAATTAAATTACACTCAGGGATTGCCGATTGAACCCGATACACAAGACATCAGTGGCGAAGGCACCATATAACACAATTCCTACCGGCTTGCCTTCGGGGATTCGCATTGGTAACTCTATCACTATTAAAAATACAATAGTATGTATATAGTGGCTACTATTGTCAATAAATATAGTTACACTACGAGTATTTAATTCACCATAACATTCAAACAACAAAAAAGTCTATTTATACCTTTGTATTACAACAAAAGAGAAATGTTCTAATTTAATTAATTAATTAGCCAAAACGTCATAATCGGGAACTAAAAATTCATACAACAGCGATCCCGTAATGATGTCACTTTAGGTCACGTGGCAACGCTTGATATGTACGAGAGCAAGCCGCTGTACAACGGGTTATGACAGAGACAGGTATAGAAAAATGCGTCAGCGAGAACGAGATAGAGGAATATTGCATATTTTATTCGTTTTCATCTGTTCAATTTAATTGTATTTAATTCATTACATTCCTATATTAATTTTAGAATGATAGTAAGTATTCTTTATTGATGAGTCAGTAAGTTAGGGCCGACTTGGCTTCGGCTTCTCTTTTAGAAAAATTTACGCCTCGCCGCTGCAAGACATAATGTTCAGCAATCGCATTTGCGGCCACCATCTAGGGTATTCACAACCATTCGATGGTTGGTATGCCTGTATCAAATTTGACATGAATGATACTGAACGAATCCTGTTAATGCTGACAGTTTATAGTCGACAAGAAGGCGACTTACAGCTGCTTACTGTCGGAAACTAATCGGAAGTCAGAGAGTACCTGTAGCATGTCGCATTCGAAAGGTACGGGCAATATCGAATAAACTTGAACAGTTGACTAATGAAGGCGTCAGGTATGTCTATGCGGGGTACATAACATTATCACTATTCACATGACAATGAAAATGAAATAACACGCTAAAGTTTAGATTTTATTTAAAAATAAAAACGTGACGTAACATCATTCTTGTATTCCTTTTCGGTGCTATGATAGATTTTTTCCATTAACACTAATGTGTCAGTTTTACATTTCTTATTTATGAAAATAGTGTAAAAATCTTTCTTACACGTTTACGGCTCCCATTACAACCCGTCTCCTCAAACTATAGGTAATATATTACGTATAATAGGCACCTGAAAAATAATATATATTAATTATACTTTTTTTTACTGTGGTATGCGATAATAGCATTAACAAAAAAAAAATACTTGGCTGTTTCGTTATAGTGTTGAACTTTTTGTCTAATTGCACACAGATCAAAATCGTCTAATTCTTTCTTCCGCCAACTGTTTTGGTGTTCCTCCAGGTGTAGAAAAAATCCTTAATTGTTTTCTCCTTCATTAACAATTTCTCTAATTGTACTGTGAGATTTGTTGTAACATCACTATTTAGTAATTAGTTAGTATGTACACCACTAGATAATAATCTATGGTTCCGCTCTGCATCGGTCCGACACTGCTATGTCTGATCCCGTCTGAGATACCACGACTGAACGTGCTCTGTGAAACTGTGATCCTAGTCTGATTAAACCAAGTCTACTCAACATTATCTTTCATTTCTACAAACACAACATGGTGTCAGAAGTCGTGTAAGAAAAAACAAATAAAGAAGATCGGTCCAGAAAATGCCGAACCAAGCCACGACTGACGACAATGATGGCGGACATGACCAAACATTAAGCACGCGTCTGAAAAAACTCCATATTTCGTCGGATCCAGCAAATAATAATGCGGAGGCATGGAAAAAATGGTGGCAGCAGCTGGAACTATATTTGCTAGCCACAGGCCTGGACAAGTCAAGCGAGAAGCGGAAAATTGCCATTCTACTGCATTTAATTGGTGAGCGTGGTCTCAATATATTTAACACATTTACCTTAAAGATTGATGGAAGCACACTCCAGGAAGTCAAGTCCAAATTCGACAAATTCTTTGAACCAAGAAAAAATGTGACGATTTGTAGATACCTATTCTTCACACGTAGGCAGGAAAAATCCGAAAACATCGACGAATTCCTCACGGATTTGGAAAACAAAAGCAGAGAATGTGAGTTTGGCACGCTCAGGGAGTCGTTAATCAGAGATATTTTTATAGCAAACCTCAATATAGATTCGTCACATGTACGTCAGAGGTTACTGCAAGAACCTGATTTGACATATCAGAGAATGCAAGAGCTGGCGAGGACACTCATAATCGCTCAGCAGGATGCTGAAAAAATCGTCAAAGGCACCAGTGTCGCCAGTGAAAACGTCATGCATCTCAGTCGGAGAAACCGTAGTCGACAAGATGGTCAACAGCGAGCTTCCAGTCGCAGGTCGAGCAGTCGCCAGTCAGCTTCGAGCAGTCGCAAGTCAGCATCAGCTTCGAACAGCGACCACATCAGCAACTCGAAGACATGCAGCCGCTGTGGGCAGTCTCATCGCTACAAATGTCCAGCTAAAGGCGTTCAATGCAGGTCATGTAAATCTTTTGGTCATTTTGCTAAATATTGTCTCAAGAATAAAAAAGTCAGTCAGTTGCAATCGTTTAATTCAGATAATAGTAGTCAAGAATATTTTGTTGGCATGTTGAACAGTCAATTAAAGTCGAGTAAAAGTCATTCAGATAATCATGTGGATCATAATGCACATAGTAGTCAGTCAAGTAGTCATTACACAGCAACACATAGTCAGTCTCACTCACACAGTCAGAGCAGTAGACACGGACACAAAAACACAGCAGCAGTGGTATTTCAGATGGGACAGTCACAGTCACCGTATCCCAATGATGAGAACAGTGACAAGTCTGAGAGATCCAACGTCAAGTCCAAAAGTCAACGTCCCCATTCCTTTTATCTCTGTGATGAAAGTGGTGATGTATCTGAGAGATGTATTGAAAGTAATCAACATCTCAATGATGAAAATAGTCACATATCTGAGAGATCTATTGTCCAGTCAAACAGTCAACGTCCCCATTCCTTTTATCTCTGTGATGAAAGTGGTGATGTATCTGAGAGATGTACTGAAAATAATCAACATCTCAATGATGAAAATAGTCACATATCTGAGAGATCCAACGTAAAATCAAATAGTCAAAATAGAAAATGTCAAAGTCCATATTTACATCTCAATGATGAAAAAAGTCACAAGTCTGAGGGATTACACAACAAAACACAAGGTCATAGACTTAGAAACAGTCGTCAGCATTCACAGTTTTCACAGACACACAACGGATCATTAGTCAGTCACTCAGATATAAGTCATACAGTAAAGAATGTCAACACTGTGGATAGTAACCATGCAAAACAGTCATGGGAAATTAACCTAGTAGTAGGAAATAAACAAATTAAATGCATCATAGACTCTGGTGCAGATGTCAACATTATGTCAAAGCAAACATTTTATAACCTGTCAAAAGTGTCACTTGTCAAATGTCAAATAAATGTCACAGGATTTGGTGGAAAATCAATTCCGATTCTAGGCAAAGTGAACATAAATTGTAAATTGTGCGTCGATAATAATGACGTCGTCGAATCTATAATGTTTATAGTAGCAGATTTACATTGTCCAAATGTTCTTGGTCTACCAACATGTGAAAGGTTAGGAATTATAAGACGTGTCTTTTCAGTATCAAAGCAGGGTTTTTGTAAACAAATTCTCACACAATATAATGATGTTTTTCAGGGACTTGGATGTCTACCTCCAGTCTGTCATCTTAAACTCAAGCCTGATGCAGTACCATGTGTTGATCCGCCCAGGAAAGTTCCATTTGCGTTACAAGGCAGATTACACGAAGAGTTGGATCGCATGATGGAGATGCAAGTTATTGAGAAGGTTACAAAACCAACAGAGTGGGTTAACTCAGTCGTCATAACTGTAAAAAGTTCAGGTCAGTTAAGAATTTGTCTAGACCCTAGAAATTTGAATAAAAACATAATGAGAGAATTCTATCCACTTAAGTCAATTGATGAGATTAGGTCTCAGCTCGAAGGGGCTGTATGTTTTTCTCATTTAGATGCATTTTCGGGTTTCTGGATGCTACGTCTGGATGAATACAGTTCTGAATTATATACCTTTCAAACACCATTTGGTAGATATAAGTATTTAAGATTACCATATGGCATAAATGCCTCGTCTGAAATCTTTCAAAGAGTCATGATGAATCTATTCGGTGATATCGAAGGAGTCTTAATATTCATAGATGATATTTTGGTTTATGGACCAAATGAGTCAGTTCATAATGAAAGATTACACAAAGTCATGCAAAGAGCTCGTCAAGTCAATTTAAAATTTAACAAGTCAAAATGTAAATTTTTAGTCACAGAAGTATGTTTTTTGGGTTATGTCTTCAGTAAAGATGGTGCCAGGGCAGATCAAGAAAAAGTCAAAGCCATTGTCAATATGCCCACACCAAAAAATGTCAAAGAGTTACAGAGAATATTAGGTATGATTAATTATTTAGGACCTTTCATTAGTAACTTGCCAGAAAAAACACAAATATTAAGAAATCTTTTGAAAAAAGATTCAGTCTGGACTTGGGATGAGAATTATAGTCAATGTCTCAAAAAACTGAAAGATGAGATTACAAACTCACCAGTTTTAGCTCATTACAATCCTAAGATTCCATTAGTCTTGTCAGTTGATTCGTCGAAATCAGCATTAGGAGCAGTCATATTATAGAAAAACAAACCTATAGCATACAGTTCAAAAACTTTAACTGAAACCCAGGAAAGATATGCGCAGATAGAAAAAGAGCTACTAGCAATTCAATTTGGTTGTGAAAAATTTCACCAATATGTATATGGTAATAGAGTCACAGTACATACTGATCACAAGCCATTAGTCTATTTATTCAAAAAGCCATTGCATGATGTCCCCGCTAGATTACAGCGTATGATGTTAACTGTACAAAAGTATGATTTAGAAGTAATACATGTACAGGTAAAGAAATGTATATATCAGACACTTTGTCAAGGGCAGCTTTGAAAGACCATTATACACCTGAAAATGAGTCAGAAATGTCTTGTCATGTCCATTTAATGTATGCTAATTTAGCAATAACAAAGGAATACAGCACAAAATTGTCACAGGAAACCAAAAATGATGAAACCTTACAATTATTAAAAAAATATTATAATGAAGGATGGCCTAAAAACAAGAACAATGACAGTTCATTAGTCAAACCATATTGGAATATTCAAGGTGAAATACATGTAATAAAAGATTTAGTGTTCAAAGGTTCAAAATTAATAGTACCACAGTCAATGTATAAAGAAATGTTAGAAAAAATACATCAAGGTCACCAAGGTATAAATAAATGTCTGAAAATAGCAAAAGAATCTTTGTATTGGCCAAATATGTCAAGTGAAATTAAGAATTTAGTCGAACAATGTCTTGTATGTGCAAAATTCAAACCATGTAATCAAAAGGAACCACTACAAAATTTTGAAATATGTAAATATCCATGGCAACAAGTCGGTATTGATTTAATGCATTTTGAAAGTTCAGTTTATTTAATTGTCACAGATTATTACTCAAAATACATAGAGATAGCATTATTAAATAAAAACAGTACTGCTCAAAATGTAATTACTCATTTAAAATCTATTTTTGCTCGTCATGGAATACCATTGTCACTGGTGTCAGATGGTGGACCTCCTTTTCAGTCAATTGATTTCAAAAATTTCTTACAAGAATGGGACATAGAACATGTTGTTACTAGCCCATATCATTCACAGTCAAATGGTCAAGCTGAAAGTTCAGTAAAAATAATAAAAAACATGTTAAGGAAATGTAAAGAAAACAAAACAGATCCATACATAGCTTTATTACAGTATAGAAATACACCAAAAAATAATTTGTCATCACCAGCTCAATTGTTAATGTCAAGAAACTTGAGAGACAATATTCCAGTATCATATAAGAGATTAAAGCCAAAAGTAGTAACATTTCAGGATTACAAAGAGTCAGTCAAGAAAAATGATGAAAACAAATCTAGGAATTATGATAAAAATACTAAGTCAATGTCGATGTTACATTACAATGACCATGTCTATTTTAAAAGAAATCCAAAAAGTAACTGGGAACAAGCTATTGTCAAACAAAGATTGATGAACAATAGGTCGTATGTGGTTGAGGATGTCAATGGTGTACAGTATAGGAGAAATAGAATACACATAAGACATAAGTATTCCCAAAACTATGCAAACCCTCCTATGCAATCCAACTCGTCGCAGGAGAGAGAGGAAGGTGACAGACAGGAGTCAAGACTTCAAGAATCCTCATCTCATATATCCTCAAGCGTAACAACCAGGTCAGGTCGAATTGTAAAACCACCAAGAAGGTTAATAGACGAAATAGATAAACCATTAACTAAGTAGTATTAAGAAGGTTGTCTAGATTAAATGTAACTAAGTATTAATAAGAATGTTGTCTAGTTATAATATAACTATAAGTATCATAGAGCATGTTGTCATGTAGGTAGAGTCACTTGTCAATGTACATCTTATTAATTGTTTGTCAGGGGTTTAATTTGAACTCAACAAGGGGGATGTTGTAACATCACTATTTAGTAATTAGTTAGTATGTACACCACTAGATAATAATCTATGGTTCCGCTCTGCATCGGTCCGACACTGCTATGTCTGATCCCGTCTGAGATACCACGACTGAACGTGCTCTGTGAAACTGTGATCCTAGTCTGATTAAACCAAGTCTACTCAACATTATCTTTCATTTCTACAAACACAACAAGATTTACCTTGAAAAAAATATAAAGACAATCATATTAATTCCATGTAGGTACATTTTTCAATTTCAAGTATCAAACATCAAGAATTAACGTACACGCGGTTTGTTAAACTAGAAAACATAACCTCAATAATCTATTAGTAAACAAAACAATAAAATGGCTTGAAACTTATAATACCGATAAAACTTAGTATTAGAAAGGAAAAACAATGACTGGCATTGAATAAAAGATAAATTTCTTGGATAAATACCTGTCGTGTCGGCAGTTCTTTCGTAAACATTGTCAATCGGAGACAAAATTTGTTACGCTTCAGATTCCGCCAAATTTCTTACGAAAACTTTTTATATCACAGCTCACACCACTACTCCTTATTGTTTTATTCATTTTTTATATGTTCAAAAGCATTAATAATTGATAGTTAATTAGAAATAAGTAAAATACAACTGGGAACATAACACAATGACAGATTAGCTACTTGTTGATGATAAACAAAGCAGTGCTGCCACCAAAAAAATATTTTAGTTCCAATGGTTACCACGACAGACTCTTTTTTGCCAACCTATAATATTATAAAGCTGTAGAGTTGGTTTATTTGGTTGAATGCGGTAATCTCAGGGACGACTGGTCCGAATTGAACAATTCTTTTTGTATTGGGTAGCCTATTTATTGAGGAAGGCTATATAACATCACGCTACGATCGAAAGGAGCGGAGCAGCAACGAAAAATGGCCGAAAACTGACAGGCAATGCGGTGCGACGGGAAGGGTCAGAGGAGCAAAAATTAGACGCTGATGAAGTTGTGGAAAGTAGCTAGTTTATTACTAAAACTCAAGAAATTAAAAGTTTTGACACTGCATTTACATTGCGGCTGGTCTATCAGTGTTTGGTATGAACCCAGGTACATAACAAGCCGGTGCATCCAAGATTGAGTCATGATAAATGATAAATGACTTTATTTTTGCAAGTAGGTTTGTACAAACACTTTTACACGTCAATCAATTTTTTTTTTAAACTAGATGAGTTCGGCATTTCCTATCTGACTACTCTGAGAAGAAACGCCGAAACAAACTCAGAGGTCACAGTCTCTTTTAAAGTCCAGACATAATCTTGATCAGATCATGTGAAGACCATGTGGATTGGTGTCTGAAGTGGTCTTTTAAGGAAAGAACACACAGCTTGAGTGGACCTGTCCAATCAGTGCACGCATTTGTCAGTAATCATGCAGCCCTACTCAGAACTTAAGGAGGTCAATGATTCGACGAACAATACCAAAGAAAGGACATTTGTGAAGGTCGCACAAATGACTCAAACTGCCAGACAATGTAAAAAATTAAATTAGAAGAAAAGGAAACCAAAAAAAAAAAAAGAACACCCACTTCGTCTTCACATTTACAATAGGTAATTAAAACAATATAATACTTAAAAGTAAATATTCATGTCATTGTATAAGTAAAATTAATCAATGTCAATGTGTATATAAAATCAGGAAATAGTCCCGGTCTGATCATTTGAGGACCATGTACATGGGGGTGTCTGAAATGGTCTTTTGAGGAAAGAACCATACAGATTGAGTGGACCTGTCCAGTCAATGCACGCATTTGTCAGTAATCTTGCAGCTCAACTCAGAACATAAGGAGCACAAAGATTCGACGAACAATACCAGAGAATGGACATTTTGGTAGGCCGCATTAAGTACTCAAACTGCCAGATTATCATTAAAATGGAATGAGTATGACAGATATAAAAAAAAAAAATTAACATCACCTACATAGTCCTCACATTCAAAATCACTTAAATAATAATAATATTATACTTCTGAAAGTATATATTCATGTCATAGTGTAAACAATAATCAAATGTCAAAGTGTATAAGCAATAATCAAAATGTCAAAGTGTATAAGCAATAATCAAAATGTCAAAGTGTATAAGCAATAATCAAAATGTCAAAGTGTATATTCCCAATAAAAAATTAATAAAAAAAAGGAAAGTAATTAATAATAAAAATAAAAAATATCATTCAGTACAATAATAATTCAAAAATAAAAATTAAAAATTGGAGCAGCTTAATCCCAAGCTTTTTGTCCTCAATATAATCTTTAACAGTGTAAAATGCTTTCTGGCACAACTTACGTTTAATGAATGATTTAAATTTATTGAGACTTAGATCTTGAACATGGCTTGGAAGTTTATTATAAAAGCGTATACATTGACATCTGAATGAGCCACCTATTTTCTTGAGCCTTGTTGAAGGTACAATAAATTTGTGTTTATTCCTAGTATTTATATTATGGATATCACTGAATTTTTTTTAGTCAATAGAGAATATCACGTAGTAACACACTGTAACTATGTTACCTTTTTCCGTATCAATACCGTAAGAATGAAGATTGAAGGGCATGTGTGGTCACTGATCTCGTCAATCAAAGCTCTTTCTCATGAGGTCTCTGGAGAATTGGTATGTCGTAACGCACTGACGATCCGTAAGGGGCAAAGCATTATTGCATACTCTTGACGTAAAATTTCTTCGTCTAACCTTTCCAACATCATCATCATTTGTTCTGTGTCTGGGTGTAATTTATCTATAATATTCTGCTTAGCTTGGGACTAGATGGCGTTGTGTGATAGTTGTGGAATATTATTTATTATTTTTTATTACATCACCCACATGGGCAAGTTCAACGAAATCTGTATAAAACATTATATTTTTAGGAATAAAAACGAAAGCAATCCTAGATCGATGGGATAAAAGTTGCATTTTACTGACTTATGTTCAACCGCTAATATTGACACATGAACTGCCGAAATTCAGCGTTGATTTGATTTTAACGAGTGTCAAAATAATAGCAGAATATGACTAAACGTCACGCTCATGTACGACTTTGTTAGCAGAATAGATTTTTACATTGGTTTCGATCGATCGTTGGCGTCCACTAAAACGTAGCCGCAGTTGGAGCGTTGTTCATTAGTGGAATGAGAAAACCCCTAAAAGTCGTGATCCAGTCGCGGTGCTATTGCGATTTTTGCAGAATTTTGTTAGTAGAATCGGCCCCCTGGCTGGCGTGCCCGGCACGCTCTGTATGCTTGACGATATTTTAATTACCGGGAAAAGTACATCAGAGCACTTAGATAGATTACACCAGGTGCTGCAAAAATTACAAGACGCAGGGCTTACCTTACAAAAAGAAAAGTGTGTATTTTACAAAGACGAGGTCAATTACCTCGGTTACGTGATAAATAAAGATGGGCTACATAAATCGCCACAGAAAGTTAAAGCTATGATGGAAGCACCGGTGCCGGCTAATGTTAACCAATTACAGTCATATTTGGGATTGGTTAATTATTACAGGAACTTTGTTCCTAACGCTTCTACAATTTTATGTCCTTTACATGAGTTATTAAAGAAGGGTAACAAGTGGTGTTGGACACGGGAACACGATGAAGCGTTCACCGCTATTAAGACATGTTTAGCATCGGATCAAGTATTAGCTCACTTTAACCCAGAAGCTACTATAATATTGACAGTCGATGCATCACCATTCGGTCTATCTGCAATATTATCGCAAGCGGAACCCGGTAGCTCTGAGAGGCCGATATCTTTTGCATCGAGAACGCTTAACGCTGCTGAGAAACGTTACTCGCAGATCCAAAAGGAAGCGACTGCGATTATTTTCGGGGTTAGGCGTTTCCATCAATATTTATATGGCAGGTCGGTTCCATTTATTCTTCGGACCGATCATAAGCCACTGTTGTCGATTTTCGGACCACACCGCGGGATACCGGAAGTATCAGCAAACAGACTACAGAGATACGCACTGTTCTTGAGCGGTTACAATTATCAAATTGAATATGTGCGTAGCGCTAATAACAGTGCGGATTTCTTATCTCGCGCTTGCCTGCCCGAGGGGGCGGGGGAGGACAGGGGCGTGCGGGGCGTTGACGCGACGTTGCCCGATCTGGATCGCGCATCCTACATTAATTTTGTGGTGGAAGGTACCCTCCCAGTGACCTTAAAAATATTACGCGACGCGACAATTGCAGATGTGACCTTGCGTAAGGTGGTGCATTTTGTGTTGAATGGATGGCCTAAGAAAATGTCCGGGGATTGTTTGACGCCATATCATGCGTGTAGGACGCAATTGTCGTATGAAAATGGATGTGTTATGCGGGGACACAAAGTTGTAATTCCCGAGAAATTGCAAACACAAATTTTAATGGAATTACATCAATCCCATTTAGGTATTGTAAAGACAAAGGCAGAGGCCCGAGCGCGGTTTTGGTTTCCGGGCATAGACGCTGCTTTAGAGCGTTTAATAGGATCGTGTGATGTGTGCATACAACTACGACCATCACCGGCGCGGGCGCCGATTGCGCACTGGGAATATCCTCCAACGCCATTTTACCGGGTGCATATTGATTTTATGGGGCCTATTAACGGTAACACTTTTTTAGTGGTAGTGGATGCATATACCAAGTGGGTTGAGGTATATAATATGAGGTGCAGTACGTCTACTTCAGCCACGATTGACAGGTTATACGATTTTATGTCAAGATTCGGTATTCCGCATACACTAGTCAGCGACAATGGTACATCATTTACGTCACATGAGTTTGAAGCTTTTTGTAGGGTGAACGGAATTTCACACGTGACGTCACCGACATACCACGCGGCCAGCAACGGACAGGCGGAAAGCTATGTTAAGATAGTGAAGAAGGGTATAAAAACAAGTTTGCTAAGTGGTAATGGGCCGCGAAATTTAAATAACAAACTTTTAAAATTCTTGTTTGACTACAGGAATTCCGTTCACTCACTAACCGGCTCTTCTCCTGCTGAGCTGGTCTATGGTCGGAAGCTAAGAACGCGTTTAGATCTATTGAAGCCCGAATCGTCGTCGCCATCATCCACAGCTCTTGCTAATATGGTTAAACGTAAACAGTGTTTGCAAAATAAGACGGGCGGTCACAATACTCAAGTTTTTGCCACCGGTGACAAAGTATATTATAAAAATCATACAGTTAATGGTAAATACACTTGGTGCAAAGGGATAGTAATTAAAAAAATCGGCAAAGTGTTGTATGTAATTAAAGACGAAGTAACTTCGAAAACATTAAAAAAACACAAAAATCAGTTAATAATGTATAAAGGCGACGATGGCTATGACGATAAAGACGTGGATACAGACCTAGAAGTGCTAAGCGGTGGCCCAACGACGGACACGCAGTTTCCGGAACAGACGCAATCACCGGGTACTGAAGAAAGGAGTGAGGAGACGTCACTGGCTGCAGATGGTACTGACCTGGCAAAAACAGCCACACCCCCAGGTACACCTCCAGTAGTTGGTTCACAGCCTACAACATCAGACAATTCGGGGGAGGACGAGGAGTACCAGGAGGCTTTAGCCGGCTCTCCTAGCACTGGAAATTCTGGCGAAGTGCCACCGCAACAGCAGGCAAGTGAACCTATACCAACACCACGGTCTAAACGCAATCGGCCTAAAGTCAATTACAAATTGTTTTATTAAAAAGTATTGATAACCGTAATTGATGTATTGTAGCTTAGTTCTGTAAATTGTATTTCTAAGCTAAGGGGAGGAATGTTGAGTATGTGTGCGTGCGCCTACGCACCGATATTGTAAGTAAGCGAATAAACGTCAGTGCGTTACTAGCAAGCAGTTGTTTCACTCGTCTGTCCACGTACTTAACATTAACACACACCCAAACAGAATACGAATTGTTTACACGGCGTTTCTAATACATATGTATGTCCGGCGTGCATAAGGGGTAATCCCCGTTGGTTTAAAAAAAATCAAAATGTCTACATACCATTGTTATATGTTGGTTTTTAACAATAAATGAATTAGAAACAAAGACACAAAGAAGTTCAATATAATTGCCAAAACCCACTATTACAATAGCATCAACGGATGCTACCGACTTTTGCTCACTGCGGTTATTGAATTTTATGACTGTTTTGTTCGGACACATGCAGGCTGCATGCTAAGGCTTATGGTAAAATTTCTAGGAATTAATTATGTCATAATTAATAACTTACTGCTTATTTACACGGAATCTAAGTAGGATATTTTGTTTAAAAATATATAGAATAAGATCAAGAGCAACATTCATCCATGATAAGGATTCATTTTCTACATCGTAGCACTTTTTCGACAAACAGTACCCTTGCAGCTAATAGTCATTTAAAAAAGCGGGCGAGTTGGGACTGGGGGTGAGATGGGACGTAGCCCGCTTTCTAGAGTAGGCTAAGAACTAGAGGAGAGACTGGTGATTTTTGAGGAACAGTATAGCCTGATTATGATATCTCATTACTTTACGACATATTTCAGTCTTCATATCTTGCCGTCTTTGGGGTCGAGAACATAAGCAAAGGCCACAACACAGGCATAGACTACCTGCATGCGGAGCATGACCACCGTAGAAAGGGGTTTTGTCGACGGAAGAATAGACAAAATTACAGATTGTAGAAAGATCAAAGACAGAATTAAAGATTGTAGAAAGATTTGTACTGTTTTATGCTGGCGTAGCATGACAGTTCTATCTCTATTCTACCGAGAATAGACAAAGTTCTTTCTATGGTGCTCATGCTACGCGTGCTGGAGTCCTGGATAGATTTATGTCTGTATATCAATTTCACCATACAGGTGCTAAGTCACACAAAAGCATTGAGCATTAATTGCTGATAAGGTTTCATAACGCACCTGATATCAAACGATTACGGCCTATTGTTTACACAGAGTTTATTGACCTAGGCGTACCTAGGCAAATTGATTCAAGGAGGGTTCATATCGCCTCTCATAAAGGTGGATAGATTACACAACAACAGGGTGATAAGATCAAGTGGGCTCTGGAGCCCTAAACGTTAGCGAAAAGTTGCTTGGCTGAAACGGAAATTGAATCACAAATATCAAAAACGAAAAGAGAACGTGCTATATTCTATGACATCATTCTAAAAGACCAATGTACGGAAGAAACACCAGAATAGAACCCGAAATCAAAATTCCCGACCGATCGTAACAAATATATATTTACAGAATGATAATAATTAAAGATATCAAAACAACCCTCTAAGTTAGGGAAAGAATCCTATTGAATCACTTTTTCTCGAAATATGTAGAACCCTAGAAATCGCTCTACTAAATAATGGCAGGAAACCTCACCATCCTTTAGCTACTGCAGATACTCAAAGGATATATACGTATGTAGTATAGTAACTATTAAATAATAATTACGTACCAAATGAATGAGTGTTGTTCGTTGTGCAATGAGAAAATGAGGCACATTCATTTGTTGTTTATAATTATAATCGCAGCGAACTTTGAACTCAGATATCCTCGTATTAAGTCCAGACTTTAAAATGACAAATGGGCACAAATTACTACGCACATTCGACCTGTCAGTGGATATATTTCCTACTGCATGTATGTCTAATATCAGCGTATTACTGACCCACTACAGGGTAAAGAACTCTTCTCAGACAGAGATGGCACGAGGATTTATCAATACGCTTGCTCTAGAAGTCTTAGACGAACTGGCGAATTTAGACTTATCTCTTCTAGCTTTTGCAAGCGGCTTCGCTCGGTAGGAGGCCAAAAATCATCCCACGGAAAGGTAAAACTGGGATAAATAGTAGATTATTAACCAAGGGGATAAAGCAGTGTCTTCTGTCGCGGGTGACGATTTAAATCGCGAGCGTAACGATGGACTCGAGGTTTACTCCCGAGCGTAGCGAGGGTTTTAAAAACTTAAATCACGAGCGAAGCGAGGGATTTAATACGAGTCCTGAGTGTAGCGAGGGATTTAAGTTCACCCAAGACTAAGACAGCTTTATCACCGAGGAAAATACTCTACTTTTTATACCATTTGCGAAAAAATTGACACAATAATAATATGAGATAAGCATTTATTAAAAACTAGCTTTTGCCAGCGGCTTCGCCCGCGTGGAGGTCGGAAAATATCCCGCGTGAATGTACTACCGGGATAAAATGTAGCCTATGTGTTAATCCAAGTTAATTTTTTTAGCTCGAAAGCGCATTTTCATCCGACTTGCTTCAAATTTATCGTCACTGCTCGGCTCCTATGTGTCTTAGCGTTATGTTATATAGCCTATATTCTGCCCAGGAGTATGGACTACAATCGTACCAAGTTTGGTTAAAATCCCTTCAGTAGTTTTTGACCCATGCGTGCACATACAGACAGACAGACAGACAAAAAATTTACTGATTGCATTTTTGGCATCAGTATCGATCACCATTCATCCTCCAATATTAATTTTGAATATATTTTCAATGTATGTACAGAATTGACCTCTCTACAGTTTTATTATAAGTATAGATAATGACAATTAAAAGTAAAAGTTAACATTCGAAACATTGGTCCAATTATTGATACATTGTATTTTTGTCGGAAAAGCAAAGGCATCAAGCTCATACGGCCTCGTCAGTTTTCGTAATTTTATTTAATAATCATAATAAATGCATAATAAGTGCGTAATCCTTTTTCAAAAAGATGTATAATGCTTTATATACAAACTCAATGGTGTAAACACAGATGTAGTTCAGTATAAATTTCGGTAAGTATTCGAAATTTAAATCACATTCTCCCCCTAGAGGATGAATGTAATTCAGTACAATTTTCTTTCCCTGTTTTTAACAGATTAAAAATGACTATTGTTATATTAGCTTTTTGTGGCATAGAATGTCACTTTTTAGAGCAAGTGGTACGAAAAGGTATTCTTTGTGTTAATCCAGATTTTAAACTATCTTTGTGCCAAATTTCATCTAAATCCGCTGAGTCATTTTTCCGTGATTGAGTAACAAACATCCAAACATACAACCTTTCACATAATTTATAATATTAATTGTATAAGTCCAGAAGGGGAATTTCGTGAGTTAGTATCAGCATTAATAGCAGAATCGCTGCATTAGCAAGAATCGCAATCATTTTGACAGTTCAACAACATTCATTGCGGTATTTACGTTGTTGAACAGACCATTTTACGAACATATGACGCAATGGATTGGAAATAATCTTGAAAATGACTCAGATTGTGATTGATAGTGCGTTATACAATTAGGGTGTAGGTTTCCTCACGATGTTTTTGCTTCACAGATGTTAGTAAAGTCCAAGATGACTCCAAAAGGAACAAAACTAAATTCAAACACAAATAACAACAACAACTGAAACTTATAACTATAAAGAACAATATGAACTGAAAAAATTCAGAGCTGTATCCACTAACATTGCATGGGCTGAACGACTCCACACAGCGCACGCGAATTCACCTGCAGAAAAAGATAGCGCTAGCCCAGTAATCCGTAAAACGTCAGGCGAAGCACCCCACTCTGACGAGACAAGTCGCTGTAGGAGATTGTTGCGAGAGTGTACCTTCTGCTTGATGGTCTTGCAGTTTTTGCTGAATCTTAAAGACCTGTCCAGAGAAACGCCAAGATACTTTGGGAAGTTGCTGTGCTCAATGGGCACCCAACCCCAAACTATGTTAAGTTTGCGACCCGCTTCTCTATTGCGAAGATGGAATACGCAAAACTGCGTTTTGCTCGGATTTGGTTTGAGTGAGTTTGCGTGGTAGTATGACGTTAAGTCACTAAGAGCTTCTGACAAATGGACTTCGGCGACTTCAAAGGTGGTGGCTTGAGAGGTGAGGGCAAGATCGTCTGCATAGAGGAAGCGGGACGTATTTGGGTTCGATGGTTGGTCGTTCGTGTAAATATTAAAGAGGAGCGGTGCCAAGACACTACCTTGCGGTAGGCCGTTTTTCTGTGTTCTCCAACGACTTTTTTCCGAAAGAAGATGGACCTGAAAACGGCGGTTGTGGAGAAGTTCTCGGAGAATTCTAACGAATTTGATGGACGCTACTGAAAATGCTAAGCTCGTAGCCAAATTCTGGGCTAACACTATTTAGATTGCTATCGACACGCCAAGAAGAAGAAGAAGACTGAAAAAATCTTGGTACTTGCCCGGATTTGAATCCAAAACTCGTGCATGAGAGGCGACCTACACGACATTCTGTATCTAGGTACAAACATATGGCAGAGATACAAGTATCAATATTTGTTTATGTGATACAGCTAATCTAGATAATAACAGTTATCTTAAACTTTTTTAATAACATGTAGCTACGCAAATTGCAGAAACGCTCGATCTAGAATATGGAATACATAGTCGAGGGGATAAAGTAACTGCTCTGATAGAACTCTAGCCTGTGAATAGAGGAGACAATGATGGATTTGCAAGAATAATAAAGGTGAAACAAAGGACCTTAGTCACAGATTATGGGACCACTAAAAGCTTTACTACATTGGTTTCTAAAGATGCAATATTGGGCCTTTAATCTATACTAATATTATAAAGCTGAAGAGTTTGTTTGTTTGTTTGATTGAACGCGCTAATCTGAGAAACTACTGGTCCGAATTGAAAAAATATTTTTGTGTTGGGTAGCTTATTTATCGAGGAAGGCTAAAGGCTATATAACAGTGGCGCAGGTAACTAATAAGCCCATTCCTGTCGGCTTCCCTTACGAAATTATGACAGTCAGGAGTTCCCAGCAAGGTTTAATAATCACACTGAATGTATTTAATCTTACACCATAAAATTAAAGTATTCCAAACCCCAACCTACATAAAAAAATATTTGTCTTTATATTCCAACGAAAACAAAACATTTAAAGTGCGCGCGGCACCGCGCGTCAAGATTTTTCTGCAGTGAACTCGCTTACAACGCCGGCTTATGAAGTAAATCAATTTCTATACAAGATTATCTCGTCATGACGTCACTTCAGGTCACGTGCCACACATTTTTTAGAGGCCTTGGCAAGCCACTAGACGTCGGGTTATCCGAACGAACTGGAGTAGCAATATCGTCCTTTCGTTGAATTTCGTAAGTGTTCGGGCCCTTCCCCCGCCCCCTTGAGCCCCGCCCGCTCGACGCGACAGTACTTGTCATTTTAAATGTTTGTTTGACCATTGACGTCAATAGAATTATAACCTTATAACAAACCTTTTATTTTGTTGATATTTGTGGTTAATTAGCATTTATTTCGTTGTATTCATATAAGTTATTAGTGTAGTAACGCACGATAAGAATTTGATAATTGTGAGTTTGTTGTGAAATTGTGCGTTCGCAATTAGTAATTTGTGGTAAGTCCTAAGTTTTGAAAATAAGAAACACGTAATTAGGTTAGGTCATAATTCATTATTGTGTGATACTTTTCCACAAATTACAACATTATCTATACTATATACTATAATATTATAAAGCTGAAGACTTTGTTTGTTTGTTTGTTTGATTGAACGCGCTAATCTCAGGAACTACTGGTCCGAATTGAAAAAATATTTTTGTGTTGGGTAGCTTATTTATTGAGAAAGGCTATAGGCTATATAACACTACGCTGCAACTAAGAGGAGCGCAGCAGTAATGAAAAATGTTGCAAAAACGGGGAAAATCGCACGGGTAGGCGATTCGACGCGACAGGAAGGGTCGGGGGAACAAGAAATTTAACGCGGACGAAGTCGCGGGCAGAAGCTAGTGTAGTATATTATTGACACTTCCCGTTACAGTTGCATCCGCGGAGAGGTCGTTTTCGGCTTTGAAGCGAATTCATACGTACATGCGTTATTCTCAAAAACAAGAACGATTATCTGATCTAGCCATTTTTTCTATAGAAAAACATTTATTGTTAAAAATTAAGAATCATCTCGGCTTTTATGATAATGTCTTAGCGCACTTTGTACTAAAGAATAGACGAATAGCTTTAGAGTATAAGTAGTATTATAAGTAGAATAAGTCAGTAGTCTTGTAGTTAAGTAGTTTTTTCTAGTAGACATCATACGTCAACATCATCACACTGATCACACCACAAACGGCTTTTTTCAATGCCGCTTTTATTATACTTGCAAGACACTGTTTCAATCACCAGTGCTTACACGTATAGTAAAGGTGGACTGAAGACATCTGCTTGTAGAAGACTGAAGTCAGGAAGTCAGTCACAGATTTTAAGTAACTGGACTACGTGCGCCACGTCCGGCCTAGGTAAGCATTTTTTTGCTCCGGCTTACCTCTCTAATAAAATCACCCTTCGCCACTGCTATATAACATTACGCTACAACCAAGAAGAGCGGTGCAGTAATGGAAAATGATGCAAAAACGGGGAAAATCGCACGGGTAGGCGATTCGACGCGACGGGAAGGGTCGGAGGAACAAGAAATTTAACGCGAACGAAGTCGCGGGCAGAAGCTAGTACTATAAAAAATTATAGAACTATTTATAAAAAAAACTATAGTATACATATATTTATAGAATTGACTAATGAGGATTATAATTTTAGATTTGAGTTCTACAACTTTTATTAAGTTTCCTTAGTCATTTCAAATTCTCTGTCTCTACAGATAAGCCAATGTTTTGTGTCTAGCTTTCACCTGCACAGCGGCGGTCGCGGTCGTAGTGTGATGTTAAATTACTTTTCTCAAGAATTGTAAAATAAAGTTTATTTATTTCATCATCATTTCAGCCGAAAGACGTCCACTGCTGGACATAGGCCTCCCCCAAGCTCCGTCATTTTGACCGGTTTTGTGCTTCTCGAATTCAACGTATTCCTGCGGCCTTCACCAGGTCATCGGTCCATCTTGTGGGAGGCCTTCCAACTCTACGTCTCCCGGTACGCGGTCGCCACTCCAGAACCTTTCGGCCCCATCGGCCATCTGTTCTGCTAGCAATGTGCCCGTTACTTTATTTATTTAATGAAAAAAAAAATATTATTATTTTTGTTTTCAAAGTTTATTTTCTCAGGTTCATAGAACCTAGTTTTTCTTTTTAAATCTCACGGGTGTAGACCAAGGTGAGATTTAAGTTTCATTAGTTTAGGTGTTTGCGTTAAAGTTATTGTCTAAATCTAATTGTAAAAATTTCCGGACTATGCGACATGTGTTTAATATAGCTGCTTTCTGCAGTGTAAGGTAAACATATTTTTATTATTATTAGTGAAGTTTAGATTAGAAGGATATAAGAATGCACACGGCATTCTCATGTGTATGGACACTGCGATAAGGCACACGAAAAGAAAAGTGGGAATTACAACGTCTCTGTCTAGGTATCTACTGGTCGTTATCAACAGTAAAGATAAAAGATAGAACAAAAATAAACGGAGCAAAAACTTTTTGCGATATTGAATTCTTGTAAAATACGAGGAAAATTTTATTCAGCCAGTAAAAAGAAATTACTCTTTTCCTCGTACTTTTTTCTCCTTGCTCTGGAGGGGTCCACAAAAAAGAAAAGAACTAAATAATATTACGACAAAGGGGTCTTTTGTATTTCGTTTCTTGCTTTTATATTTTCACTGCTGAAAGGGAATTAATTTGAAACGAAAGTTAATAAACTTACGTACTTGAATGAAGTTCATTTTCTTTTTTTACTTTTCTGTTTCTTGTATTTTATTCCGTTTGTAGTGATCTACCTAGTCTACCGGTCTAGCCTTTTTGCATTACTTTTTCGTGCGATTTCTCCGGAAGCAATCTCAATTCGGCATCATCATCATCTCAACTCAACTCTTCAGCGATGATCTCTGAATGATGATGATTTCTTAGGTTTTTATCAATACACAAACTAACATTATGGAAAGTGAATTGAATGGCGAAGATTTTTTTTCTTTTCATGCAGTCGTCACTCCCACCATCACATCCCACCATCTCGGAAAGAGTATTTTTAATCTTCAATATCTGAGTGGAAAAGCCGTTTTTATTCTCTAGAGGATAAAGTAAATTGAATTTAGAACATCGTGTGCACTAAGTTTGTGAATTAAAAACATCATTAAATCTATTTACTTCTATCTCCATGGTGCCGAATTTATCATTCAACCTTTTTCTAATTTGTAAAACTTAGACTCGGAACCTTCTTGATATACTTTTTTTTTAATTTGCTTTGCGCGCGCCATTTTACTTTTCACGTCACCAACATTAAGTACCTAACAATTCCCTCGCTAACGCTCAGGATTCTAATTTTGAATCACTCGCTGCGCTCGTGATTCAATTTTAGAATCCTTCGCTTGCTCGGTCATCAAAATTGAACACGCGGTTAAAAAGCAACTTTGCACTCTTGTATAACAAATAACTATTTGCATTTTATAGCCCACATCATGAGGAACGCTATTCAACACTCACGCTGCAACCTTAAGGAGCCATAAATAAGAAAAAAAAGTCGAAAACTAAGTTATAGAGCGGGTGGGCGACGCAATGCGATGCGATGAGTCAGAATACGACATTTCATTCAGGCCAGCTCGCGGGCAGAAGCTAGTACAAATGTGAAAATCACTTTAAATATGCTATTTAAGACGTTCACGTTTTTCAGCCATGACAGAAGTTATCACCACGTACAATGTACAGACAATAAAACAAACTATCTATGTACACTTTACTGTGTACATAATGGCGGCTCATCATCGTAATGTACATACAGCGTGATTAGCACATGTTTTGTGTCTAATGTGTACCTCTGTAGTTATGTGTTTTAAGATTTATTTTAAGAGAAATACCTATGCGAGCTAGCTTCTTCATCTATTATGTATTTTAAGAACAGATATGTATGTCTGACCGTCGATACTATATACACATATACATATAGCTACTTTTATACTATCTGTACAAACGGAGGCTGGTAAACAAAATTATTGAGTTTTCGATTTTCAAAATAAACTAGCTTTTGCCCGCGTGGATGTCGAAAAATATGCCACGGGAACGTAATACCGGGATTTAAAGTACCCTATGCGTTAAAAAAACGTTATAAAATATCTGCGCGCCAAGTTTTTTTCAAATCCGTTAGAATAGAATAGCATTTATTTGCAAATATGGGTTGGGTTGGTTGTGGTTCTGCTTGTTTTGCACCAATCCGGTACAAATATACAATCTGACCAAAATTCTAAAAGCTATATTTTCGGCATCGCCCGTTTTACATCTTGTAGCAATTATTTTTTTCAAAAATATTTTTTGTAGGCACAGTTTTCACTTCGTTACTATTTGATTTAATGTATAGATCATGAATTCATGAGTATTCATCGTGATCATCTGCTTAGTCCTTTCCCAGTTATGTTGGAGTCGACTTCCAGTCAAACTGGATGTAGCTGAATACCAGTATTTTACATGAGCGACTGCCTATCTGACCTCCACAACCCAGTTACTGGGTAATACGATACCTCGTGTTAGGACTGGTTGAAAGATTTTCAGGCTTCTGTCGACAACTATGGATTCAATTATGGATTCAAAATTGGTTAAGTTGTACGGGTATAAAATATACCTATCATTGAAGTTATTTCACCCAAAACATTTCAAAGGCACAGTGCAGAGCCACTAAGCCAGGACAAATAACAACAAAGTTATATTCTGCCGTGATATACCTATCTATAATGCCGTTATCTACCAAAACCGTTGTTTTGAATAACATGCAAAAACCGCGTTAAAAATTTAAACCGATGTCACTTTTCAATGACAACATCTATTTTTATTTCCAATACTATTCAAGGTAGGTATTGAAAATTCGGAAACACAGATCGATAGATTTTTTTTCTCATTATAATTTAATTTTTCGCATTAAAAGTTAAAAATCGACCATATGTCGGATAACGGCATTTTAGTTATGCCACGGCAGTATTAGTCTTCTTATCTTCTTTATCTACGTTCGCACCATTTCTATTTCCTACTCTGGTCTTTTCTAACGGCTAAGAGCTACTGTACAACTTTGAATGTTAGAATAATCCACAAATGCAAAAGTCTCTGTCTGTCTCGCTTTCCTGCTAAAACTACTGAACCGATTTAAATGAAATTTGGTACACAGATAGTTTAGAGCCTGAGAAAGGACATAGGCTACTTTTTATCCCGGTTGTATGTTCCCGCGGGATAATTTCCGACCTCCACGCGGGCGAAGCCGCTGGCAAAAGCTAGTATTAAATAATTTAATATCTAAACATAAAATATTGTCATCAGCTAACAGCTGTTTGGACGTGAATATCTTCGTTATTTGGCACTGGCCGTGACAATGAGACGCTCTCCCTGATTACGTAGAACAAAATGTCTTTGTAAACAAACAAACATTGCAGTTATTTAAGCTACTTATTATAGTATGTACATATTCCACATTCAATTAATTCCTAAGTTTCAGTAAAATACTGTGTCGACTAGTAGAAACAGTAATGTATTGAAAACATTGCTGGAACTACGATGCTTGTAAAAAGGTTGCAATCTAATTTAAGTCACTTAGCTAAGTGTACGTAATTCTTTTAAATGTTTCTTAAGAGATTTTTGCTTTCTGCAGCATTTTTCCTTTTACGCTCCGGAGCGGGAGGGCGTGTCAGACAGACTATTACTGACTAAAACCCCCCCGTGTTCCTTCAGTTGCCTGTGCCAGGGCCACGGTATCTCTTTCGAACAATTCCGCGACCCTGGCAGAAGCTTGAGTGGACCTGTCTAATCAGCAACACATTTATCAAATCAAATCAAATATTTATTTGCGTAAAACATGGTATACAATGGTGTTAAATACAAAATATGGCACAAACATGTTTAGCTAGGATATAACATAGCATGCAAAATTCTAAAGTTAGATGAAGAAGGCAACAACCATCATCATTTTTTTATCAAAAAATTCTCATAAACTATAAAAACTGCATTCGAGTAACCATTTATAAAATTTCATTTAAATGTTCTTGTATTTAATGAAATGACGTGGTATTTTGTTATAAATGCGCACGCACATGGCTAGACAGTTTTTATTATATTTAGCTAATCTAGGTAAATCATGCTAATGCATCAATACTAGTTTTTGAGGATCTCGTCTGTTCCTAGGATTAAAATCATTTGCAGTCTTGAACAATTTTTTATTTTTAATTACGAACACACATATTTCGTAAATATACAGTGACGGTAACGGTAACAAACCAAGTTTCTTAAATATTGGTCGATATGAGTCATAGGTTTAAGACAACAAATTGACCTCATGCACTTTTTTGAGCGATAATTGCTCTACAGAAGTCGGTGCTATTACCCCACATTATAAGACCATTTCGTATATCAGTTAACAGTGCAGCTCAAGTTGCGTAACACACTGTCAATCACAGTCTGTTTGATTTAGAAGGATATGGCGGATTCACTGCTTTTTTTTTTTTTGGATGGGAAATCATCAAATGACTTCTCCCGCTCTGGGTGGAGCGGGAGGGCATGTCAGACTTTTACTGACTAAAACCCACCCGTGTTCCTTCAGTTGCCCATGTGCCAGGGTCACGGTACGGATTCACTGCTTCATATGTTCAAAAAATCTACAATGAAAGTTGTTTAACTGTCAATATGAAAGCCACTGCTATTATGCATTACGCTGTTACCCCGCTGAGAAGACGTATCTTGTATGAAAGCGGTCGAAAAAACATGACAATGGTACCGATTCCCTTGTTCACAAACTAAACTAAATTTAAGTTCAGTGCATCTTTTTCTTTGTATTTCATTAAGAAGAGGACAAAAGAACATTTTTAGTTTAGTCCTGTCAAATTAATCAGCGCCTGTCACTACTCCATACAAGTTTAGACGTGATTAAAAACTTGCCTACTAAAATTACGTCAATTTACGTCAAGCGCTGATTAATTTGACAGGACTAAACTAAAATTTATCTTCTGTCCTTTTCTTAATGAAATAGAAAGAAAAAGATGCACTGAACTTAAATTTAGTTTAGTTTGTGAATAAGGGAATCGGCACCTTTGGTGCAGCAACAGTTAGATAAACGTTTAGACATCTAAACTACGCACATTCTGCTCCTTCCCCCAATCCCACTCCGTCTGGTACACACGGCTACATATCAAGCCAGTTTTAACAGACCCCTCATTGCTTTCCATACGTTGAGAAGTCAGCTAGTACTGGAAATGTATAGCTTGATTTGTCGCCGTGCTTACAGAACGTGGTTAGATCCAGTAAAGAGTCTTGATTCATTGCACGAAGCAGATGACGAAATGGTCGAGATGCAACCGGTTCAACAGACTTGCAAACTTGTTACCAAGGTCGATGGTGTAAAATAAAAATGATGACAGTCGTTTTTTACAACGCGTGACAAGTTTTGTCAAAACACAAGCGATTGAAATATGACAGAAAGCCCTGTGATGAAAACGTGTTTGAAATTTGTTTATGTGGCTGGTTTCAGCTGTTTTTTTTACTTTTTGTGAAATTCTTGGCTAGACAGTAACTTTGGTGATCGTTTTCTTTATTCCTCTTGTTGCGTCAAATCTCCAAATACCTACCGTGGCCTTTTAGAGTAGGTTTTAAGCTACATAGTTAAGTACGTTTTTGTGGCAAAATTTATTTAACGGGAAAGGGTTCGCGCCCGCCAAAATTTAAATTTTCTTGCGTTTTTTGCAATTTGCAGGCTGTGTGTTGAACAAAATACGATTTGCTACAGTGACACGTATGTATCTACAGAATTAAAGTAAATAAAATTATCAATACAACACTCCAAGTTCATATTATCCCCCATTGAATGATATTTCATGAAAAAGTCATTCAGTGCCATTATATTAACAAAAAAAGTTTTTATCATTGAGAATTTACAAAACAAGATGGTTATAAAGCCGAAGAAAAAGTCATTACATATCAAAAGGTCATCATAAACTAATAAAACGTGTAAGAAATACTATTATATAAATACAATATGCTCATCTTATCTCGACGATATTATCTCATCTCAAGTGCACTTCGAGTGTCACACACATAGAGATATTGTATCTATGGTCACACAAATGACACAATACAACAACCGTGTGTCCACGTCTCTTCTTCGAATACCAATGCAACAGTCCAGACAGTTGTTCTGCAAGTTTTAAGTCACCTACTATTTTTTTTTTTGCTACGATTTGTATTATAGTTATGATAAACTCTAGATTTATAAAATGTCTTTAAATTTGGCTACATCAAGGCTTTATCGATATGCAATCGGTAAAAGAACAAATGGCCGATGGGGCGGGAAGGTTCTGGAGTGCCGATCGCGTACTGGAAGACGTAGCATTGGAAGGCCTCCCACAAGATGGACCAATAATCTGGTGAAGGCCGCAGGAATTCGCTGGATGCGAGAGGCATGGAATCGATTGAGGCGGCGCGCGGCGGTGCTTGGGGGAGGCCTTTGTCCTGCAGTGGACGTCTTTCGACGAAAATGACGATGATAATGAATTGGTAAGATGATTTGATGATGTTTCACTCTACGGATACTAGATTTAAACTGTAACTAGCTAACTAAGCATTAAATTATATCTCTGGGATGTACCGTTGATTAACTTGGATTAAATGCACAATAGTTGAGTAGTACTCATTTGATTAACGTTTCTAAGTGCAGCTGTAAGTGACTTGACAGTAGATAGAGCTGTCAAGTCACTGATTAAATTCAGTCGTAGTCAGAGGTCTCAAATTGAGTTGAACTAAGATTTTCTTCGATGTAACAACGATGAACTAAATTCGTCATGCTTAAAATCACGCCAAATTCTAGCAATCGAGACACAATTTAGTTTGACAATGCTGGGGCGTCATCTTGTCTTTTCCTTACACGGGCTATATCAGTAAGAGATAGCAATATTCTTATTTTAGTTTAGGTGGTCAATAAAGGAATTGACACCACTGTCAGACCCAGAGAGTCATTAAATATATCGTTCTCACTGGCTACTTATAGATAGTTGGCGATGTTATCTCAACGATTACTAGTCTTATTTGTTTATTATTGCTTGGAAATACATTGGTGCCGATTCTGTTGTTACAAAATTCTCTAAACTAAACTAAAAATCACTAAAATTTGGTTTATTCCTGTCAAATGACGATTTCCTATTCTGAAATAGACTAAAGTGACAGAACTTAACTATATTTTAGTTTGACAGCACTAAGATTGCATTGAGTTATTAGTTTAGTGAAAAAGTGAAAATGTCAATTTTGCTATTCTGAGTTTGCCGGATCTCACCAAAAATTTTGACTATAATAATTTGTTTTAACTAAATCAGACTATTTTTAATCGCGATTAAAAAGGTGTGGAATAAAACTAGTGGTCATGAACTAAAATTCACAGCAACACCTGACCTTCAAGTGCAAAAACAGCACTGTATTTTTTTTCCTTTTCTTTTGCTTATATCTCGAAAATGGCGTGTCCTATCGCAAAAATAATGAAATTTTCGACCCCTTTGTTAACCCCGTCACATTTTAATCTCAACACGTGGGTAATATTTTTTTTTTTTCAAACAAAAAGTGAAAAATTCCATATAAACCACGTCCAGGCTGCGCCCTAGCACGCACCTTCGTCTCTCAAAAAAATCATTCTACGCAATGCACACACAAGTACAACGTTGCGAAGCCAAAAGAAAAAAAAAATACCACGTTGATCCGCGATTGTCAAATTCGATTTTAGTCGTGTCAAAATATTTTTTAAATTTATAGATTTTTTCTTGCAGAATAGCGTTACAATTTTCATAGCCAAAAGTAAGTAATTTTAGAGATAGTTTAGTTAGTTTAGTTCGTGTACACCAGAATCGGCACCATTGTAGATTTAGATAACAATATTTATTAGACGCTGACCTTTACCATGTACCTATTATGATAAATTGAAGAAAAAAATGGCTTCTATAAATATTAACAGTCCAGGGGGCCGATTCTACTAACAAAATTCTGCAAAAATCGCAATAGCACCGCGACTGGATCACGACTTTTAAGGGTTTTCTCATTCCACTAATGAACAACGATCCAACTGCGGCTACGTTTTAGTGGACGCCAACGATCGATCGAAACAATGTAAAAATCTATTCTGCTAGCAAAGTCGTACATGAGCGTGACGTTTAGTCATATTCTGCTATTATTTTGACACTCGTCAGAATCGAATCAACGCTGAATTTCGGCAGTTCAGCTGTCAAAATTAGCGGTTGAACATAAGTCAGTAAAATGCAACTTTTATCGCATCGATCTAGGATTGCTTTCGTTTTTATTCCTAAAAATATAATGTTTTATACAGATTTCGTTGAACTTGCCCATGTGGGTGATGTTGGAAAGGTTAGACGAAGAAATTTTACGTCAAGAGTATGCAATAATGCTTTGCCCCTTACGGATCGTCAGTGCGTTACGACATACCAATTCTCCAGAGACCTCATGAGAGAAAGCTTTGATTGACGAGATCAGTGACCACACATGCCCTTCAATCTTCATTCTTACGGTATTGATACGGAAAAAGGTAACATAGTTTCAGTGTGTTACTACGTGATATTCTCTATTGACTCAATCTTGGATGCACCGGTTTTTTATGTACCTGGGTTCGTACCACATACTGATAGACCAGCCGCAATGTAAATGCAGTGTCAAAACTTTTAATTTCTTGAGTTTTAGTAATAAACTAGCTACTGTCCACGACTTCATCCGCGTCTAATTTTTGCTCCTCGGACCCTTCCCGTCGCACCGCATTGCCTGTCAGTTTTCGTCCATTTTTCGTTGCTGCTCCGCTCCTTTCGATCGTAGCGTGATCTTATATAGCCTTCCTCAATAAATAGGCTACCCAATACAAAAAGAATTGTTCAATTCGGACCAGTCGTTCCTGAGATTACCGCATTCAACCAAATAAACCAACTCTACAGCTTTATAATATTAGAATAGTAGATAGGTATAATGGAATATCAGGTATTTGGTAATTAAAAAAAACACAAATTAACAGACTGCCCTTGTAACATATTATTACGCCTATGTATTTGCAAGGCTAAGTTACGGCATAATAATGAGGGGAAACAGTACAGATACACCAACACTGTTTACTGTTTAAAAGATATTTTTCCAAATCATAGTAAATATACAACAGATAAATAGCTGCAAACCCCATTTTATAAAGCTAAATATTTTAACTCAGTCACTATACTAGAAATATGCAAATTTGCACATAAACACCAAGAATTTTACAATAAACGACAAGACATACAAACAAGACACACATTCTGATACAAAACATGACTAAACCTACCTACATCCCACCTAAAAAACATTCAACAAGCCCTCTGATAATGTCAATAAATGTATACAAGAATTTACCCGAATCAATTAGTAATGAAAATAAACTCCATCTATTCACTAACAAATTAAAAAATCTATTAATAAGTAAATGTTATATCAGTATTAGCAAACATTTAAGTGATAAATCCCTGAAATGTAGTTAAAATACCCAAAGCATGTTTTTTATTTATTTTGATTTTAGAATAAGTTACATTATAAGTCCTATTCTACGTACTATATTTCTTTTGATGTGCCCGACAGGGTCCCACGATTGTAACTAAATCCAATGTTTACCACAAAAGCATATACATTGTAGAATGCAATAAAGTATTGAGTATTGGAATGGTTCATGAAATCAAAAAACAAATAATGTGAACAAAGCATTTTTATTACTATATCAATTTTAACGTCAGACCACTTGAGAAGTAGATACTTAGTATTTCATCTAAAATAGTAGGGTCGTTTCACCACTCATGTTGATAACGTGTGCCAGATAGAAATACATAATATATTAATATTGCATGCTCAACATTGTAAGTGCACAACAGCCAACAGTCAGCAGAATGTCTACCTGTATCGACCACAAGCAACTCTTGAGTCAGAAGTTGATATCTGGGTGTACCTAAGTTAATGTTCCTGAAAAATATATATTGTATTTATGTTAGAAGGGGCTAACTAATATTATTATTTTTCTCTTTGGTGTGCAAAAAAATGCAAAATTATGTCTTTCCCCGCAGAGTCAACAGGTATAGTATGTGTTTGTTTTGCAGATTGCCATGGAATGTAAATATCCCTGTATCCAGATTTCCATATTGAATAAACAGTTTAAATTCTTTCTTGCATCATCAATACACACTTTCCTCAAACTGCATCTAGATGGTTTTACTGAAGAAAGGGAAACTTTCATAAGTTATTTCAAATCTGGAACAGTCTCGGGCAACATCTTCACACATTGTGTTGTAATCTTACTGAATAGTTAACAGCACATTATTTTGTATTAAATGCTGTACCATCTTCAAGATTCCATTTTCATTATAATCCTTCAAGCACACACATGAAAACTGAAATATCAATTTCGTACAATTAGAAAGAAACGGATTAACTACCCTCTCACAGAGAGGAGGCCTGTATCCCAGCAGTGGGAACATTATAAGCTGCTTATATATGTATGTTAAGAGGAATAAGAGTATTAACTAAAGCAATAATAATTAAAACTCTTTGAACTAAATTAAATGTGTTGTCAGTTGACAGTTGACACTTGTCATTCAGCTATGTCAGATAGTGATGCGATTCGATTTTGTTTAACTCGTTACTCAAGTTACTAAAGGCTCGAAATCATTTTATTTATTTATTTTCTCACGCGTTGTCAGTCGATGTAGTCTTGTTTAGATAAGTATCACGGAGTCTTCAACTACATCAATTCATCATTGAATATTACTAATATCGTGTAACTGTCAAAATAATGTGATTACTGAATCAGGGATGTTATAAATAAGAGTGATTATGTTTTGCATTATTCTGTAAGTATTAGTCAGTTGATAACGTGTAATTTGTCATCGTATCGTCATTATTTATCAGATTGACAGTGGAATGTGAGAAAGAGAAAATACTCCCCGCACAGCAAGAGTCGATTGTTGCCCCAATATCGATCGGATGCCACATTTTGAATTTTGCTATGATTATTTTCTTTTAAGTTATAATTTAATATCTCGTTTTTAACTAACAAGGCTGCTAGAAACCTCCCTAAAGGGAGGTACCTACTCTCGATCCAAGTTGAATTAAATTGAGAAAATCAGTGCCTCACGAGTACTAGTAATAGCAACATCACTAGCTAAACTGACAAGCCACCAAAAACTTCAATCCGTTTCACGATGATTTTTAAACCACTTTAAGCGAGAGTAAGCGGACTTAAAAACGGGATTAAACACCTGCACCGTCAAAAGTATTTTTTTTTAATCAAAACAGATTTGGTTACTACCTCGAACTGTAATTAGGTACATATTTACTAAAAAAAAATCATAACCTCGTTAAAAACGGTTCAATAAATGATTTTTTAGGTAAAATACGATTAATAGAAGTTCCCTTCGAGTCTTTAACATAACCGAAAGGTTTAATTTCACAGCTTTAGCTAGTTAGGGACGTAGAACGAAACGTTCTTCTGAGTTTTTGCTAAATAATAAGTTAAAATGTTGTATTTTTGTAACAATAAAATATCAGTACAAAACTATAATTATGGTCAAGATATCTTTTTATATTAGAAAATCCTTTATTGCCACTTATTCGTGTTTAGCCTTTTGACCGCCACATGTATAGATGTATGTATGTATAGATGACAAACCAAAACGTGCCCAGCACGCCACGGTCACGATACCGTGACAGACTTTTAAACGTAAATAAAACTCACAAAACAACATTGTTTTCTTTATTTCCTTTGCTAGTTATGTTCCTTGACTCATCCTCATTTATATTAGTTGAGCTTCTTTCTTTATATTTCATCCATATTAACATAAGATGGCAAAAACTAACACCAAATATAAAGTTCGAAAAATATAGTGCCTTCAGCGCCATAGTCATCATATCATGACACGTAGAGATGTAGCTAGCAATCAATTTAACAAGAATATCGACTTCGACGGTAACCTACGTTATATTTAATTTCTTTAAATATTTCAACAATAAATAGATAAAACTTCTGATATTGAAGTTGAATGATTTAGGAATCATGAAAATTATGTAAATATTATTAAAATACTGAACTATCTGCTCATTAAATGTCGGTGTCAGTTGATTATCGATAAATTATAATGAGTCTAATGCCCATCTCCACCATACTGTCATATTGTCTGTGCCTGGAGCGCCAGAGTCATCTAATCGTGATAATCCTATGACGTCACATGTGTTCGATTTGTAAATAGAGCTGTTCCTTTACTTGTATCAGTAGTTTGTTATGATTACTTTATTATTCTGAACGACTTTTTTTGTGGGTGGGAAATCATCAAATGACGTCACACGCTCTGGGTGGAGCGGAAGGGCGTGTCAGACTTTTACCAAAAACCCACCTGAGTTCCTTCAGTGCTTATGCCAAAGCCACGGTAACTTTTTCGAACAATTTCGCTACCCCGGCAGGATTCTGAACGACTCAAAATGTCATATTAAAATATTCGTTTATCATGCCAATAGATCAGTCATCGGAAGATATATCCTTGTTTAACGACACTATTGTGTTTTAAGTAATTTGTTTTAAATGAAACTACATTAAGTTCAGATTTTGTAATTAAAAAGAGAATAAAATTCATGTAAGCTATTTCAAACCACCATAAGCTCGGCTGGCGTGTCATAGAATAAACACGGATCCGATTGAGGTTTATTTGAACTAAATTTCATTTGTTTCCAAGGATAATATTGTCCCTTTCTTAGTATTTATTATAATATTTGTAGGTACTTACAAATCTTGAGTATAAAAACTTCGTTTAGTGATTAAAACACAAATTCATTTGATGATTAAAATTTGCTTTCGCCTATTTTCGTCGTATTCTGATAATTATATATCTACGGTAATGGTATTTATTTCAGCTGAGATATCATCAGTACCTATGTGGCTGTACATTAAGGCATCTATATAAATAAAAATGCATAGCATAACTCGAGAAGGGCTGGACCGATTCGGCAATTTTTGGCCTTCGGAAGGTTTTAATGATTATAAAAAGAACGCGTGGACAATAGTAAAAGCAATACTTTTCTTTTTCACATAAAAAATATACAAACGATGCGACGGGATCGGTTGGGGGAACAATAAATATAACGCGGACGAAGTCGCGGGCAGAAGCAAGATGTATAAAATAAAAATGCTGCTACTGTATATAAAAAGCGAAACCATTAAAATAAAATAACTCATTATTTCGATATTATTCAAAAATATCGGATGCGCACCTCTAGAGCAGAAGCGGGCAAATTAAGAAAAGCCGTGCCGGCCACGCCAGTGTCATCATACGGTGACAAGAAAGTACGTCATGACGGAACATAGTGCTGTGATGGTATTGCCTTGCTTTTATCGACTGTTGTTTTGAATTGTGGATTTAACGCCGAAACTGTGACACATATCGTATCATTTCTGTCATAAAAGACAAAGCGGGATGAAATAAAACTCCTTTATTATATATTTCCTGTATAGTAACCTTTTATTAAAACATACTATATGTTAAAAAAATAAATGGGTAGTGCTTTATCGATATAATTTCGAACTCACTACTATTTTGTAGGTATTAAAGGACGAATTTATAGCTTGGCGCTGAGGGCACGATTTTGCTTTTTTGTCGTGGCGCTCAAAAGGTTAGTGACATTTTTAGATTCAACTTTTTTCTTTGTGGTAACAATAAAACATACTATTGGGCATGTTGGTAACACAGGAAGCCCACTCGTATGTTCCCGTAACGATTCGGTTGCGATACGGCGTAAGTTTAGTTTCATTTGTGCTTAACAAATAGTAGAATGACTTTACAGGACATTACCGACCTGTGATCGAAATCTAACCGTTGTGAAAACACAATTGAACGTGTAACTTTGCAAATTAGTGGAATCGCCCCCCAGCACCCGGTTGTCTGTCTAGTGTTGTATACATTAGTAAATAAAGAGAATGGTGACTATACTAATATTATAAAGCTGAAGAGTTTGTTTGTCTGCTTGAACGCGCTAATCTGAGGAACTACTAATTCGAAATGAAAAATTATTTTAGTGTTGGGTGGCCTATTCATCGAGGAAGGCTATAGGCTATATAGCATCACGCTAAGACCCTTAGGAGCCGAACAAAAAGAAAAAAAGTCATGAATATAAAGACCTGGCACGGGCAAGCGATTTGATGCAACGGGATGGGTCGGGGAACAAGAAATTTGACGCGGGCGAAGTCGCGGGCAGAAGCTTAATTACTGGCTTATCTGCACATCCACATTGCAAATTCAATACTTAGGTACCAACTTTGGAGGCGTTCACGTGATTGTCAAACTTTTACTGCAAGCAAAAGCATTTGTTTCTAAAAACAGTTTGAATATTTGTCATTGAATGCCCATTAATCACGAATGAAATGAGGACACATCTTTACAAAAATCTCGCAAAATAGAGTCTCCAATCACAGTATTTATCACTGTAATTTGGAATTTGGAACACATGTGCGGAACACGTAATATTGGGAACAATGGCCGGTCCGAATTCGTTTTTATTGGTGTTTACCACATATAGTTGAATAGACAAAGTAATTTAACTGGTTTCATACATCATTAAGATGATCAACATTACAAGTAGATAAATTAACTACCATTATAATAACTTACAACTTAGGTAAATTTTCGTTGCGTTCTAAGTATGATTTTATGATATGAGTAAATGGAACAGGTTTTTCTGTGACAGGTAGGTATCCGTTTGTACGCATCCATTTTCTTATGAGAACTCTTGGAAAGCAATAAGGACGGTTCTATTTGACCCAACAACAGTTTGGTTTCTACTAAATCAAAAATATCGTTGTCACAAACGAAAAACTTCCAAATAACGATACCAAGATCCTCATTCGTATTCGAAAACTATTCCAAAGCGGCATAACGTCACGTAGTTTGATGACTTCAGCTTAAAAAAACAATGAGCATGTTCAGATTCAGACGGTAAACACTTACATTACGTACGCGTCGTTTGTTATGGCAACGGTTTACATTACACAATTTGTTGTGTGGTTATCTCGGTCGCGCCACGCGGTCCGCTCGTGATTTTTCACATTATCAGCCAACACAGCTGCCCGGATAAATTAAATACCTACATAGTTTATAAATACAGGTTTTTCGCATTCTAGGCGAATCGCCGTCTTTTTGTTCACAAGAGAATTTGGAACGAATTACTTTCTGGGTCAAGGACGCGTCTTGGTAGGTTGATGGCGAAAAGTATTTTTGTTGAATTTGGAGAACACAAATTACTGCAAAGTTGAAGCGGTGTGAAGAGATTTTCAATGTCAAACTTACAGAAAATTGTGAATGAAAGTAATAAGTAAATATTTTTCTGGTCATTCGTGTGTTATTGACTGTTTTCATCTGGAGTTTCTCAGTAGATAGGTACCTACCTAGATAAGTTTCGGACTCATTCAAGGAACAAGTAAAACAAAACAATGACTCAGGGTGCGAAGTTTATGTTGTTTACAGTGTTATGTAAATGAATGGATTAGTCACTTTACTTATGTGAAAAATAAGTTGGTTAATTATTTAATAGTTACTAGATACTTCTCGGAACCATGAAAGTTATAGCGGCATCTTTACGGCTCTAACTTTGTTTGAGGCGATTTCTAATGAAAAGAATTCACATAAAATCCATCAAGCAAATATTTTATTATCTTTGAGTAAAAACAAAAATTTGCGTTGCTTCTTTTAAAAGTGTGTCACGGCTATGGTCCCATAAAAATATTTACATCTAGCTTTTGCCAGTGGCTTCAATCGTGTGGTTGTCGAAGGTTGTCCCACAGGTACGTACTACCGGGATAGAAGTATCTGTTGTGTTATAAACTATCTGTGTGGCGTAATTTCGATAAAATCGCTTCAAGAGATGATGGAGTCCCATACATTCAAACTCTCACATTATAATATTATTAGTAGGATATTTTCTTATTACGATAACTGATTCATATTGGAGTTTCTTTTATGAATGAGCGCTAAAAAGAGGTTGACAGCGCGAGCGGGGCGAGCATGGCGTCTGTGATAGACTTGAGACACGCATTTTATCGCATCACGCATCGGATTTTGCTCCCAAACTTTGCTAAAAATGTGTGCCTCAAGCCTACTACCAGGCGGTATTCGCCCCGTAGATAGGTCTAAATAAGTATGACTTTACTTGTGCTAGGTTCATACACTCGTTTAAGGTAGTCGTGTTGAGATATAGAAGACAGGAAATATTAAGTGGACAAGGATTTCGCTACAGGGCTTTGTCAAGACCAGAGTATTTTTGTATTAAATTCTCAGAGAATCAAATATGAAATTAAGGGCCAATTAACGTTACGAGAATCTTTTAACGTTACGACTTCTCTCATTTATTTTCTTCAGGACAAAATCTTAGGCGATCAACGTGAAATGAAAATCCCAAGAGTTTCTTCAGAGCTATAAAATTTATCAAACTGTGAAAGACGATTCTCCATTTATCATTTTTATTGCTGGATTTTCAGGCTCGCCAGAGAATAATGTTTTCGTTAAAATTTTGATACGGTTAATAAATTAATAAACTTCAATACCATTATCAGTGTGGAGATTAGTAGCACTCTAGAACGGTGTGACTATGCCACACTATACAAACATGACGCTACTCATGATAATTCGACGCTTATTGACTAAAGGAGTTACAACGCTTACTGCCAAACTTAAATGGCAGTGGGCAGGGCACATTGCTCGCAGAACAGATGGCCGATGGGACCGAAAGGTTCTGGAGTGGCAACCGCGTGCCGGAAGATCTGGTGAAGGCCGCAGGAATTCCCTGGATGCGAGAGGCATGGAATCGGTCGAGGTGGCGATGCTTGGGGAAGGCCTATATTCAGCAGATGAATATAATGATGATGGATGGAGAGGAAGAGGAATGCCAAAGAAAATGTAGATGGATTGTATGAGGAATGACATAAAAGAGAAGTGAGTGAATGATACCGTGACAGCTGACAGGGGACCACGGAAGAAGAAAATGCAGATGAAGATAGTAGTGGTGATGATTAAAATTCCAGTCTTAGCCTATAAAAATACTCAGATATGTAAACATCCGTTTCCAAAATAAAAACAAAAGTAATCTTACTATATTTGTTATTTACTATGCGGTCATTTACGTCTGCATCTCGTAGGTGATTGCCACGCGGTTTCACGCATTAACCTCATGCTTGTCCATTGCTCTAGCTATGAGAAGATTAAGTTATAAATATAACTGCTAATTTTAGAACCGTGGTCACTGCCACTGCTAACAGAGAATCGAGAGTTACTGTAGTGAGTTCAGGGATTGTTTGTTCTATGGAGTAGTAACTAATTTACATATTAGGCAAGACAATTAGTAGACTCGGTGTGCCAAATGCTTGTTATCTAGAATTTTTAGATTAAAAACATAAAATCCTTCCTAGTCATTAGAAAATTTGAATCTGGATGCTTCAGAATAGGCTCTATAATAATTTGTCAAACTCTCCCGTGCCTCCGCTTATTTCTTGACATATACCTCTCCCAACCTTCCTTTTTTTGGGTTGGTAATCATCAAATGACGTCTCCCACTCTGGGTGGGGCGGAAGGGCGTGTCAGACTTTTACTGCCTAAAACCCACCGTGTTCCTTCACTTGAAAGTTGGAGATGAGTCCAACCTCTTGCTTGGACAGTGTCTATTTACTGAAATTATTTCTGATCAATAGAATCTTACTATTTTTGTGCTAGGATAGTACCATAAACTCTGGTACTGTTCATAAACATAGTTATTTGGCTCTATGCCAGCGTCACGGCCTATCTAGTATCTATCAAGTACTGAGATATAATTATTTTCTTTGGCACACAATGAAAGTCATTTATGTAACAGTGTTTACTACTTTCATGGCATACCTACTTCCTTTTCGGTTTCATTAATTTCATACATAACTAAATTGAAGATGGATAAATAAAATATGAAATCATCGGGTTTAGACAATGCTTCAGGCGACCTCTATAACTTTTGAAGCAAACTGGCACAAAAATATTGAATTTGGAACATCCAGTAACAGCAAGCGTATTTGTTGTTGCTGGATGTTCCAAATTCGATGCTTAGTAGTTCCGGTAAAGAGTAACATCACTAGCCCTACTATTAAAGGGATAGGTACAAAGTGGGGTACATACAAAGCCGGTGGTTTTTGTTGTATTGTTCGTTTATTGTTGGTTGTAAATGTAATGAATTGAATATTATCAATGAGTCATTGTAACTTGTATTAAGAAATGCAATTAAATTTAATAGTACCTACCTATATTGTGATCAACAAACTAATCATTTATAAAAAAAAACAAGGATTAAATTAAAGCAATATATTTGCCAGATGTATTGCTTTAATCCATGCTATCTATCAGATCCATAGGTATATAGTTTTTGTTTTAAAACAGAAATCGAAATAATTTGACTACAACCTTATTCGTGACTACAAGTTTTATTTTTTTCAATTTATTAGTACTTTTGGAAGCCAACGTTTTGAATTGGTATGTAAATCCGTAGATAATGTAAGTCCATTTATAATATGTGGAAAAGTCGTGGGCGGTTATTTGCTCACTCTGAAAGAAGCTCAAATTTTGTGTAATATTGTTATGTGTAAGTAAGTATTTATTTTCCCAAAATAAATAAAATAATGTATCGTCTTGAAAACAATGCTCATAAGAAGCAGACGATTGCTGAAACAGACATAGTACCTACCTACGCGTTTGCTAATGAACTTGAACATTTAAACTGGCCGTGCCCGTGACCCCAAACATTATAATAGTGAATTTATAATTCATTAGAATAACACACAATAGTTTCCGGGAACAATAACATAAAGTGACTTAGGAATTCGGGTAAGTATAGTTACATAAAACAAGATACAAGATAGTTGTTTTTCATCCAGTATCATAAAGGCTTCGCCATAATTTTTTTCGGTCCTTCGATGCGGCACATTTTTTGTCCTTAGATTTTATCACAAACTAAATAATAACCGTTTAGTAGCAAATATATCATAGCACAATACAACGTAAGTTTATTTAGTAAACACAAAATAAATAGAATATTTTGTCTATAGAACATGCTAATGCACGAGGCGTCTTGGCACAGTTCGGCGCCAAATGTTGATTGTGCTTATCGCGTATTTCCGTCACTATACAATGAGCATAGATATCTGCTTTCTTTAAAATGATCAAAGGTTAAAGGAGAGAGAAAGGAGGGAGAGAGAGAGTTTAATCATTTATATGACATGAAATGTTTAACATGACATAAGTATGCTTAGATGTTGAAAGGATGAATGAAGGACGGTCCACAAAAGGTATCAAGGCAGATGTGAGTGGAAACACCGGGAGGGGACGCCCTAGGAGGACAGATAGTGACCTTATTGGTGATGTTCTTCAGAAAGGTCAGGTGCGTAGCACTCGCAACCGGCGTGTGTGTATGACCAATTGTATGAACCTAAACGAGGCAAAAGGAGTGTGTAGAGATCGTAGCAGGTGGCGTTCCGTGGTTTCTGCCTACCTCCTTGGGAAAAAGGCGTGATTGTATGTATGTATATATGTATGACATGAAATCACGCTAGTATACTTTACAGGGATACACAATTAGACACAGGCAAAGATGTTTAGTAGACAACTACACTCACATTTCCTTCACGCTAGTTGTGTAGGTACCATGTAATATGGTAGGTACAAGCCGTTTGCCCTAAGCACGCCCCACAAATCCAGTCTGCTATTGAGAAATTTTTGTGGGCTTTTGCTCATCAATGAATTTTCAATTTAATAAAGTCTATCTCCCAAAGTCAATTCTTTGCATAAATTACAGTCATATACCATATTTTTTTTCTTACTTAATAGCTCAATATAAGAACAAATTGGGTCATTTCCTAAACCTTTAATCGGCCTTCATGATACAGAGGTCGCTCAGCGATATAAGCTGGGTGCGATGACCTTCAGAAAGCCGGCAACATTACCTCGCAGGATCGATACTCAGACAGAACTCCTTGCTCTACATTGTCAAAGCACTTCTGTTGATTAAAGAGCTAACTGAAACGTCGGTAATGTGAATTAATTAAAACAAAGGGGTTAATGAGAGAATGAAAGTAGGTATTTTGATGAATTGAAAAGAAAATGTGTTGAGTGGTGACAAAATTGAAGGATTTAAAAACACAACGCATACCATAGACCACTTCTATCCTTACTCTACGAGGAATATACTTAGAAATATGTAGCTGATTCCATATTTAAACAAAGATAATGTTGTGTTTATTTTTGAAATCGCTCCGTAGAAATTTTTGTCAATCTGTCACTTTGTCTTTCATTTCTTTGTTTCGTGGCCCGGGTAGATTTTTCCCAGAATCGATTTATGGAACACCAGTTTAGCACATCGAAATACAAGAAACCTCTGTATTTCTATCTAGACTAGGACCATTTGGAAGTCACCGGATACTAACAAGCATTGTGTCTCATCATTGCTTTGTAAAAGGTTAAGTCCCACGCCCTCGTCGACAAGTTGAATGAATCGTCTGTTAGCTGGATTCCTCAGAGCTCCATGTAGTATTTAATGATCCTAAGACCTTCCGTTTTTTCTCTTCAAGGAGATGGACGAAAGTAATTTTCCTTCCTTCGAATGTTTATTGCGTTCCAGCACCCTAATAGACTATCAATCAGAATCTGAATCATTTTGAAGATTATCACTAATCCATTACATCATATGGACGAAAAAATTGTCTGCAATAAATAACGTAATGTATGTAGTGAAACTGTCAATATGAAAAGGATTCGTACTTATAGTAAGCTATGCAATTACCCTGGATAGTGCGCTGAGGATGAGCGCTAAATAGTTTCATTAAAACGTTGAGCAATTAATGAAAGAGATGAGGAGAGCTACTCTACTAGTCATCATTTCAGCTTCAACACGTCCACTGCTGCAAATAGGCCACCCCCAAGAACCGCCATTTGGACCGATTAATTTTTCGGGCGTGTGCCATAATCGCCACGCTTGGCAGGCGGGTTACTGATCGCAGTCTGATGGTGAAATGCATAGAGAACGCTACTGCCCATATTCTAGTAAGTCCCTTAGTCGCCTTTTACGACACTCACGGGAAGAAATAGAATAATGCTATTAGTACACTATCTGAATCTAGAAAAAAACCAATAAAACGCCTACATTCATAGGGCAATAGTCTATCTAACAATAGACAACTCGATAGAATCCGTAACACGATTTGATTGGAAGCAGATGCTCCGCGAATGGATTTTTTATTTGAAACAACTGCGGTCTTTGCAAATACATTTTCCGAGAAAATAGAATTTCTATTCGACAAGAGAAACTATCTGTTGTATTTTGTGGTATCACTGTATCAGCTGATTATATTTGTTAGATATATTATATCATCAATTGTTTTAACGAGCTAATAAATGTTTTAAATTTTGATAAGCTACTTTAAATCATTAGGTTTGGTAGTGGTAATGTAATGTATGTAATCTGCTTTTCTTTGTAAATAAGTTTTATACAGAATATTTCGATTTACACCAAATCGATGGATTACTTCAGAAAGGACTGGTCATCTCTGAGCTGTCACGGCTATGTTATTACTGAATTGCTTTTTTTGTTTCTTATTTTATTACGAACGCTTTTAATGTGTAGGTATGCCTTTCTATATCGTCGTCACATGTATAATTTCCACATGAATGATATAACCAATTTTGTGCAACAATATTTTGTTTTAAGTGAGAATGTCCATGGACTGTTTTGCCTGTTCTTCTCCATAGATACTTATTACGCTTTGGGAATCTTTCTGGATGACAGATCTCTTGATAATTCAAAAGTGCCTGTAATTCGTTTAATTCATAAAAATGGTTGAGTTTCAATTGTCATTCAATAATGCTGGTAGGGCTTCGCGCATAGCTACCACACGGCTAGCATTTTTTTTTCATGTTATAGATTAGATTTGGTATCTAAAATACTTGTTCCATTATCTCGTATGTGGACACAATATAAGCTAAATATTATTATTATCTTCACGATTGCACGTATCTACTAGAATGTGAATACGTGCAATCATACATATTTTACTAAATAAAGATTCATTGAATAATAAAACGACCGTCATTTCTTTATCTATCTTATCAAGGAGTTGTAAGAGAGTAGGATTATTTGCCACTGATACACTATTATCTTGAGAACGATGTAAATTATCGTTAATCATACCTATTCGTCATCAAAGTGCCTCGTGACGATAACTCAAAGTGGGGCAACTGTGTGAGATTATAAAGAAATTGTGGTGGAACAGAAATCTTTCAGAAATCAGAGCGTGAAATTATTTTAAAACTCATATTAGAGTAAAATATGAATTGGATTCCACATAATTTGTATAGGGGTTTGAATCCGCTATAAGTTTATATTTGCACAAATAAACCAATAAACTTTTTATAAACAAAATTCCTGCATGGATTATGTTTTATACGCTTATGTCTTTACCTGCTGTGTGACTTCGTTGTATTTATGTAGATATGTGTAAAACCGGTCTATACACAGCTACAGTACTAAATTATAATCCAATGAGCGATCGGTTACGGCCGCATGACACACTGTCTAGATTGTGGGTCTACAGAACACAAGGTCGTACATCGTACGGCGGATATTTTAATTATTTGGTTGTTTATTTATTTGTCTTTATACCTACAGCTAGTAATTCGCCATTCACACAAACGTAATAATAAGTGTGTATTTTCGACGCGGTGAGATTTTATTCTACTGGGTTCTCAATGCTCGGTTCAACACCCGAGAGTTTAACAGTGCACTATAAAATCCTGCTGCGATATTATTACGTTCGCATGAGCGTCGACTAATATAATTTAATTGAATGCAGCCGGTCTATTCTGCAAAACTCTGTACGTGATAACTCGCTTATGTAATCACAGTGTGTGAGCTTGAATTGAGCTGTCATTCCATCTGGTGCTAAAGATTATCAAATGAAAAAAGTCTTATTTTGGTCTTTTGTTATTTTGTATTTTTAGTCTTTTTATTTTTTTTCATTGTTTTTGTCTTTTTAATATTGCATAAGGTTTTCAATGTGTTTCCTCCCGGGAGAGGGCACTGGCTCTTATAATACAGGCACAAGTGTCAGGGACTTCACATAATTGTAAGTATCCTTCTCTTATGTAATAAAGATTATTATTAATTCACTTAAGTTTTTCACAGAACAGACTCTCGCTCAGTTCTCATAGTATTGCAATATATTAAGTAATAACCCTCTTCTAAACGATTTCATTTACTTTTTCATGTTCTCAGGTTTGGCAAATATTATGACGTCCATATAAATTTAAATTCTGATGTTGCGTCTGTAAATATTATATAAACAGTCTGTAAAAATATTGTAAAGCGTGTCTCTTATTTTAATGAAGTTGCTGAAAAAAAAAAACATTTATCGAAAGAGTGCCTTTTTGTGTCCAATCAACATGTAGGATAGTAAATATCAACCTAGTACTTACACTATTATCCTCAACATAATTGAATCATAAACACTATTTATGTGTCATTCTCATTAAAAACAATGCATCGCGTTGCCATAATATAATAGAGTCCATTTATATTTAATTAAACAATCACGAAGACAAAAGAATGAACTTCGAAATAATCAAGACATTATTTATGAAGCCTGATCTTATTATTATTAGGTAGTTAAAGAATCCACTTCTTTGGGGCATAAATAATAATTATTATCGTATAGTACCTTGAATCTCTCATAAAGTAAGCTTTACGCTTCTTCTGACTTAATAGGTGTTATCATAATAAGTCAACAAGAGCGGTTGTTATGAATTATGTTACCAAGAATTTCTAAGGAATTATGCAGGAAATTTTAGGTACTGTTTAGTAATAATTAATAAAAGTACATACCTTTCCTTACATTCTTAAAATCAGATATTTTTTTAATGTTTTGTTTGTATATGAAAATGTAATTAAGTCCGCACAGGGTGTTGTTTGAGTTAAGCCGCTCTTCAATATTCTCTATTTGATTTCGATAGCTCAAGGAACCATAAAAGTTGAAAATGGAATGAAATTGAACGAGTGAACGAAATCTATCGATTTTTACGATAGCTCTGTGACGAACTAGGAATTTTCATTATAATTAAATTATTGGAATCATGCGCACAACAGTCGGCTTTCATATCTCGTGCGCATGTTGTTATAAATATAATACCGCTACGTTACGACCGACCGCTAAGTTGTTTATAATCGATACATGTTACAGCGTCGTGAGAGGAAATAAAGTATGATAGTCCTGTTCCGATGTGAGCACATTGCAAATTGTCGGCGGTTGAATGGTTGATCGTCCGGGAGAAGAATCGAGCGGACAGCGAGCGTGCAGCTGTCACAAATTCGCGCGTCCGGCGTATTTTTAGTCCGACAGAACTATTATTCTAAAGTAGCTGTAATAGTTACCTCGGATAGGGAACGGCTTCGTCATGATAGTCTCGGTCGTCGGCGGCAGCAGCCGCTGAGTCTCCGGCGACATCACACTCGGACACAGATTCAACTCATGTTTTTTACTATCACTACTACTGTTCACGCCGCCGCGAAGTCGCAGCGAGGGCGACCCGTTTGGTACATCCATCTGTAAGCGCTATCGAAGCATGACTGAGAACCGGAATCGAGTTGAGCCGCGCGCGCTCGCAATGTGCGATGTCCACAGCTGATTGTGGTCGTGTTGGGTGAGATGGCGATATCTGTGCGTGTTTTTCTGTGCCTAGCATGCGTTGTGGGGAGTTGGGGACGACATTCAAGTGCAAGGGCGATCAGGAGAGCAGGGCGCGTCACGCAGCTCTCACGGGGAGATGGGCAGCGTGCCATTCAACTAACGTAAACACTTCCGAGATGCTGTACTCTGTATCTATCCCTAATTGACTGCGGGACACATGTTATTTTCTCGCTCGGATTCACTCATAGAATCGTGATGAAGAAGACTTACAGGGGAAGACGAGAAATTGGAAGCCAAATAAGCGAAATGAACCGAGAAAAAAAAACAGTTGAAGATTGACATAAGGCCAAGTTGAATATAAATATTGAATAGATAGATTCTAGTAGATAGATGCGTCACCAAAATGTGGCAACACATATTTAATTCAGTTACGTGTATCGAGCGTCATCGCATCACACTTCATTCGCTGCTTACCGAATTTGATCATAATCGCTCACAGCGCTCACATCAATAAATTTGCGTCTATCACAGTTGAGGGCTGTCATTCTTATCAACAATACGGAATGCTAGTTATAGCGCTAACAGTGCTCGCTTAGCATCAAAATCTTTGGACATCATATAAAACTTCTATTTCTTTTAGTTAGGTGGTGATTCTGGCCAGAACCATAATTTCTGAAAAATCCAAATTAGTTTAAAGTTATGATGCGACTCAAAACAAAACAACACAACTGTCATGTTTAACAGCGCTCACGGTGATATTAGTTTAAGGATTTGTCGGCGTTATCGCAAGATGGCACATGTCATGACGTCATCTATGACGATGCATGGGACACCATCGTTATCGCGCTAATTCAGAACAGGTGTTAGCACGCTCAAATCGATTACTGTGGAGTTCGGAACGCAGCTTATACAAACATTGTTGCCGAAAAGGTTCGGATGTAAACGTCATCCATCTCATTCAATTATGTTCATTCACTAACGTTATTAAAATTACTATTATACAGCATGTTGTTTTAAAGTTGAGTTATGTCCATGCAGCGTCAAAAGTTCATTAGAAATGTATTGCACTGCTCCGGAAATCCGGATTTAGGTAAAGACAGCGAAAGGAATTCCTGAAGGAACGCTAAACTTTATTAAGTTCGGCGACTTAGAAGTGCACTACGTAAGCTATTCAATAGAGCCAAAGGCTCCCGGACCACTGGAGCAATGCAATGGCGTCTTTGACAAAACCATGTTCATTAGCATCAACATGGCCCTCGACAGACACAACTTAGACTGACCCTGACGCGGGTGGATCACCAATATGCTCAAATTTTGAGCTTTACAAGTCACAGTGAATGACACTACAAAAGGTTACTGCACTGTAGGCTACGCCGATGATTTTACCATAATAATAAATGGCACCCATGAAACCTCTTGCGCCAAGCTTTGAAATTAGTAGATGGCTGGTACAATAAACACCAGCTATCAGTAAACCCTACAAAAAGCGAACTGATTATTTTAGCAAAAAATACTGTTTGGATCCCATACTCTAAGCCTATCAAGTGAACCAAATATTTAACTGGGCATTATTTGGACAAACAGCTGAATTAGGTAAAACACACAAACAAACACATCACTACAAAAGCCAGCATATCGCTGTGGCAGTCCAAGCGACTGCTTGGTAGGAATTGGGGGATCAGCCCTAAAGTCACCCCAGTTATCCGACTTACCAATTACCAATTATCACAAACTCTCATTACTCTGGTGGACCAGAACAGAGACCTGTTTTTCATTTTCTTCTGTTGATAATTAAGGAATATGCGATGAAAAGACCTCAGACGGTGGCATTTTTTTTTTTTCTAGATGGGAAATCATCAAATGACTTCTCCCGCTCTGGGCGGAGCGGGAGGGCGTGTCAGACTTTTACTGACTGAAATCCACCCGTGTTCCATCAGTTGCCCAGGTGCCAGGGTCACGGTATCTCTTTCGAACAATCACGCGACCCCGGCGGGATGGCATCACTCTGAGATAAAATCCCGAAACAACACTACTTTCAAAAGCATTACAACGTACATCAGAATAACAGTAGGACCACTCAGGCTCAGAATAGCTGAAAGTCTACACCAATGAATCGAAGACAGACTTCGGAACCGGAGTCAGAGTTTTCTCATACAGCCTTAACATAAACATAGGTATATAATATATCCATTGAAGGACTAAGTGCCTTAAACTCCTTAACATAGAACATAGATAGAACTTAAAATGCTGTTCGTAAATCCGAAAATATTTACGGTTTAAACCAAATAGGCGACCGCTATTATTCCGTCAGGTATTAGCTGTCTAAAATTGAAAGAAGTATGCTTAGATGGTTTGGTCAAGTTGAGAGGATGAATGAAGGACGGCTCACAAAAGGTATTAACAAGGCAGATGTGTGTGGAAATACCGGGAGGGGACGCCCTAGGAGGACATATAGTGACCTTATTGGTGATGTTCTTCAGAAAGGTCAGGTGCGTAGTACTCGCAACCGGCGTGTGTGTATGACCAATTGTATGAACCTAAACGAGGCAAAAGGAGTGTGTAGAGGTTGTAGCAGGTGTCGTTCCGTGGTTTCTGCCTACTCCCATGGGAAAAAGGCGTAATTGTATTTATGTATGTATTAGCTGTCCTCTAGGCAAATTAGGTAACCGAAAATAAATGTAAAATGTTTTGAGATTCGAAATTTCATATTTAGATCCTTAAATTCTGAATGAAATCTTTGATGGTTAATTCCCAATGTGATGATGTTAAGTGTAGTGATGACCCTACCATCTCTATTAAAATAGAAGATAAGATAAGATAATAAATTAACACACACACACACACACATACACACACGCATCAACAACACGAACAACATCAACAACAATAACATTCAACAACAACAACTAACAACATAAACAACAACATCAACAACAACATCTACACCAACATTCAGCAACAACAACAACAACATGGTCAACAACAACATTTTGGTTGTTATAAACATTATGTATGCAAACACTTTCAACTTTGAGCAGACTCAGTTGATGATAAATGTCACAGTCGGCGACCCAAACGACCGGTTTAAACACATTGGCGCAGAATTTATTTTGATAGTATTGTATTAGCGTATTCCCACACCAATCGACTGTAGGTTAAACAACGCTGTCCGCGATCGGATCATGGACGGGTCACCATCCTTGACATATCGAGAGCCCTTCGTGACTCAGAAAGCACTTTAAGCCGTTGGTCACAGCTATCTCATTCCCAAATATTTGACAGTCGCACAAGGTATTCTGAAGGCCAAAACTCTGACAAACAGTCTTTCCAAAGGGTATCGTCATCAGCATCATTTCAGCCGTAAGACGTCCAGGGCTCTGCCGTGTCAAAACTAAAATACCGTTATATGGTCGTCCGACTTATGGTCGATTTTTAACTTTTAATGCTATTATAATGAGAAAAAAAATCTATCGATCTGTTTTTCCGAATTTTCAATACCTTGAATAGTTTTGGAAATAAAAATAGGTGTTGTCATTGAAAAGTGACATCGGTTTAAATTTGAACCGCGGTTTTTGCTTGTTATTCCAAACAACGGTTTTAGTAGATAACGGCATTATAGATATATCACGGCAGTGCTGGACATAGGCCTCTCCCAATTTGGGGGGCTTTGCCATTATCGCCAGGCTTGGCAGGCGGGTTGGCTATCGCAGTATGGTGATAAAATGCATAGAGAACGCTGCTGCCCATTCTATAGTAAGTCCCTTAGTCGCCTTCTACGACACCCACGGGAAGAAACGGGATGGTGCTATTCTTTACGTTCGGCACCACACGGACCTCGGACGGAACGTGTTACCTATTATCTAGGTTGTAGAGGAGAGGTAAGAGCAGTGGTGGCCCAGTGGTAATGGCCGCGACTTACGAGTTCGAACGGTCGTGAGTTCGAACCCAAGCAGGCACTTTACTTTGCGTAAATTATTTCATCACCACTGCTCTCAAAACGGTGAAGGAAAACATCGTGAGGAAACCGGCATGTCTTGAACCAAAAATTCGAAGACATGTGACATCTACCAACCCGCACTGGGCCCGCGTGGTGGATTATTGCCCACTCCCTCTCACCGAGAGGAGGCCTGTGTCCCAGCAGTGGGAACATTATAGGCTGATGATGATGATGAGGTTGTAGAGGTCAGATAGGCTGTCGCTCCATGTAAAATACTAGTATTCAACTTCATCCAGTTAGATAGGAAGCCTTTTTTTTTATCTCTAGGAGGAAATCCTCATGGATGTCCTCCGCCCTGGGGTGGGCGGAGGGGTCTGTCAGACTCTTACTGACTAAAACCACTCTGGTGTTCCATCCCACACCTACGTCGGGGACCACGGGAACCAATATTTCTTCCGCGAGCCCCGACTGGTGCTGGCCCGCCTTTGCGGGGCCTCCTCACGTTTAGGGTTGCCAGGTGAATCGCGAAAAAATACCGGACAACCCCAAACTGTATGCTAGGTCGCAAAATATACCGTTTTTATACTAATATTTTATTTTAATTAATCACCATCACATAAATCAACTTAATTATTATCAGTAACAAAATATAATGCAGTCATAAGATACAGACAGCGAGCGAGGAGCACGCGCGGGTTTTGCGTTTGAGGGATTTCATATGCCTACTTTTGTAGGCGCTTGTGACCAGTAGTACCGACTTTCCTCAAAATACCGGACATTGTTCTGTCCGGTATGTCCATTTATTTTTTGCCGGACAGGCCTCGAAAATACCGGACTGTACGCTTAAATACCGGACATCTGGCAACCCTACTCACGTTAGATAGGAAGCCTACCCCAACATAATTGGAAAAAGACCAGGCAGATAGAGGGTATTCCCGGGAAGAATAACAATCCAATAGGGTTAACATTCCAACTGCGTATTGGATGAGTCAACAATGGCACAACTTTAGCTCTGGGTAAGCTTAGGTACCTATCATTGTGTTCCGAGCCATATCAGTCAACAACAATAAAAGCAAGTCCTTTTGTCCTTAATCCGATGTATCTAACGAGTACATGGCCTTACGTTTACAACTATATTTGCTGGCTGTAGCTGTGGTGCAATTTTAACAGTAGTTGATTATTATCTGTTATTGTTTTCCGAGACGTATCGGTCAAGTAGGACTACAATAAAAGTGAGTCCCTTTGTTCTTAGAATTGTGCAAATATACTACCTAAACATAGTAACAATTAATACCGCAAGTTCAGTGAAATCAAATAAATAAATACTTAATAACACTCAAGATCCTAATAGAATATTATTAAAGCGTTGGACGGTATGCTTGATATTCGTTTACATGATTATATACTTCTTCATGATACGCAGTTCAGGTTTCGTCTTGGACTTTCAACTGATTTCCTCTATTTTAGGTTAGAAGAATACAGTTCGATACGATACCTATTGTAGTTCGCAAGGTGCCAATATATACATATTTCCTTGACCTCTCCAGGGCCTTCAAACTTGTCTAATATGATGTGCTCTGGGGAAAAGATGGTACACAGGGGTAAACGCGAGAAAACATATGTGGACTATTTCAGCAACTGTATCATGTAATCAGACTGATCGAATCTGACAGATAATATTAATTACTTACTCACATATTATTGTATAGAATCAAGTTTTTCTAACAGACAGCTGTGCTGTTGGGGAGTTTGATGCGCCACTTCTTCCCAACTAAAGCACTAGGAAGTGGTGAAGGGCGTTTTGGGGGACTGTCTTACGTAACTTTGAAGTTCAAAACGCTGACTCTCAGCTTAGTTTGAATAAATGACTTTTTCATCCCCCCATCTCGGAAAGAGTATTTTTGCCCTTCGATATCTGAGTGCAAAAGCCGTTTTTATCCGCTAGGGGATAAAGTAAATTGAATTTAGAACATCGTGTGCACTAAGTTTGTAAATTCAAAACATCATTAAACCTATTTACTTCTACCTCCATGGTGCCGAATTGGGGGGGGGTCTGTATTTATGCTTTTGCGGTTGCACAACGACACGCTTGGCTTGGCTTTGCTTGGTAGTATAGATGCAGGCCTACTCTGCTGCCTCCCTCAGAGGCAGCAGGGTGGCGGGGTCTTGAGGGAGAGCGCTGTAGTCGTGTAGATCCTCAAGGCAAGTCTGGCGGATACACCTTCACGAGGTTGCCACCCCGTTTTTGGTCTAATTCCTTATGAAATAGACGTAACTGAAACCGCCAGGCGACTTTTCCTCCCCTATCTCCCCTCCCCACCCCCGCATAACCCCCCCATTTCCTGTTCCAAACTACCCCTCCTCACGTAATCCCACCCAAACCCGCACTCCCTACAACACCTACCTACCCACCTTCCACTCCGAAACGTGACCACCCTGTGACTGGGTGGTGGCGGGCTCGACTGTCACTAAAAGCAGCTGATGGTGAGTTAGGAGGAAGCAGTCACCTGCGCTAGGACCTGCGCAGTTGAGCGCCGTGAGCGGGGATGAAGGAGTCCTGGGGGGCTGAGCCGAACGGCACTGGTGGTTATGTGTCCGTGAGGCAACACTCCCCCTTTGGTCTGGATTTCAAGCGAAACGGTGGCCCTACCCACTAGCCAGGGGTAGGGAAATGGCCACAGTGTCCCGTCAGAGGGCCACAGGCGAGGTGCGTGAGGTCCGCTGAGGTTGTCCTCGGATGACCGAAGCGGTAGGTAAAGGTCATGCTGACGGTGTAAGTGAGGGTTGTTCAACTCGTTGGGGGCCAACCCGATCGAGCACCCGATGTCGCACTGTAAACCAGCCTTGCGCTCCTATATCTCTCTGGTAATCCTAACGTTCGAGCTTTTTCATAGCGAGACGTTCCCAGGTGCGGGCTCCATGGAGGGTGGGAGCCAGAGAGACGAATCCTTTTCACAACATTTAATATGGATGACAAAACAAAAACCAACCATCCCGGAGTGGAGGCGAAAGCCGATGAAGCTCCCAAGAGAGGTGCCTGCACTTCTCTTGCCCCTGGTCACCCTGCAGCCAACGCCGCGGGTACCAGCGCGGGCGCTGGTCTGGCTGTGGCGAAAGCTACAGGCAAGACCAACAAAAACAAGTCCCAAAAGAAACAAAGGGCGTCGGCGCTGACTGGGACCAGTACCGGCCCTTCCAAAACCCAGGAGAGGACCACGGCGAAGTCTAACTTCGCTGGCGGTCCAACCCTCCCCAAACTAACACCGGTGCCAGATATTACTGGCACTGTGAAACACCCTACCACATCTGCGGCTCCTCAAGCCTCCTCCCATAAGGAGGACGCCACCAACCAGGTGGCGACAGACAGCCACGAGGACGCGATCTCTCGCGTCTGGAAGGTTGTACAGAAGCGGGGCAAGGGCAAGGGTAAAAGAACTCAACAAGCCCGTTGCCCTTGTACAAACCCCTCATGCGCTCCAGCTGTCACAGCACAGCGTATGACGCGTAAGGAGCGCCGCCAGGCTCGCAGGAGGCAAGGTAAAGGGCCCCAAAACAACCAGGCCACTGCCGTTAGTTCGGTCAAACCGAGTAGCGGGCAGCTAAACTTTGCCGCTGGAAAACGGTCGCAGGCAGAGCCCGGCCTAAACCGCCCCTCGACCAGCCGACCCTCATCCAGTGCGCCGGTAAAAGCACAGCAACCCGGAGGGAAGGATCAGGCCGCGGCTAAGCGAGCTCTCAACGAGACCATCACACCTCGTGGAGAGCATAAGCGGCCGCGTCTTGATCAATCCAAACGGGTTGCTCAAAGAAGCTACGCCCAAGCTGCCAATGCCACCCTCGACGTAGCGGTCACCTGTGACCGCACCGGGGTGATCAGCAAGGACGTATCGGACCAGGTGCTCGCTGCTATCCAGAAGCAGATCTTACACGAGGCCTGCTCCCCCAAACAGGACACCAAGGCGCCGACTTTCAACGCAAAGCCGCTATTCGCCGGTGGTGTCCTAAAACTGTGGTGCGAGAACGACCACACCTTAGCCTGGCTAAGGAAAACAGTCTCCGATATGACTCTCCCTACTAACTTAACGTTAGTAGTCAAGAGTCAGTCGGAGATCCTAAGACGGGCACGATGTGGCATCGTGATCCCCGACGAGCAGGGGGTCCTCGGAGAGCCGACCAATATTGGCCGTGCTCTCAGTTACCAGAACCCCTGGGTCGACATAAAGCGCTGGTTGCTGCTGCATGCCGACAAACAGGCCTCGGCATGGTTCGTGGTGGTCGGTGTCCCGGTAGACCAAATCCCGACCCTGATGGGTGCGGGGCGCCGTCTATCTTTGGGGGCAGGGAAGGTGTACCTGCAGTTCCAAGGTAGGAACGGCAGGTTCACCGACGTCCCCCCGGGATGGGACCCCGCCACCGGCACCATCTCCGAGACTCTGGCGCAGCAGCCAGAGACACCAGCGGGGAAGTCGACTCCCCCAGCAAACAACCCGGAGGCAGTCGTGGCCGAACCCGCTGCAGCGGAATCGGCTGCTCCAACTGCCGCCACCCTGGACGCTAGCCCTCCTTCGGGCGCGGAATCGGACGACATAACCCTGTCCCCGGCTTCGCGCCAGGGGGAGGATGGCTTCGACGAGGGTGGCCTGTTTGCCGGGCTCAACCTGGAGGATGACGATGAGGAATTGACCAGCAATGGCGTCCTCTTCGTCAAATTGTAAAATCCTCCAGGCAAACCTCCACCACAGTCAGACCGCAACGGCTCAGCTCCGGAAGTGGTTGGAGGTTCAACACACGGCCATCGCCCTGATCCAGGAGCCGTGGATTAGAGCGGGCCGCATACAAGGACTCTCCAATCTTGGAGGTAAGCTCCTGGTCACTACTGATCACGACCAACCCAGGTCGTGTATCTATGTCACAGGTAACCTTAAAACACAGCTTCTAACTGAATTCTGTTGCAGAGACATCTCTGCAGTGAAGCTGTTTATACAGCGTAACGGCGCCATGGAGATGGCAATCGTCTTCGCTTCGGTCTACATGCCTGAAGCGGAGGCGCCGCCCCCGCATGACCTCGCTCGCCTCGTGAGCCATTGCGAGAGATCCGGGCTGGAAGCCATCATCGGTGCTGATGCCAATGCTCATCACCAGCTGTGGGGTATGGACACGCAAAACGAAAGGGGTAAGGCCTTGGTTGATTACTTATTCTCGACTAACCTATCCCTACTAAACACTGGCTCCGAACCGACCTTCGTAACCAGACGAAGCCGCACAATCATAGATCTCACTCTGGCAACAGAGGCCGCGGCGGAAATTACCACAGGTTGGCAGGTCTCCAGGGAGGCTTCCTGCTCCGACCACAGATGGATCCGCTTCGACATCCAGGCCTCTGTCCCGCCAGCAGCTCCGCGCCGCAAACCGCGGAACACAGATCGTGGTACCTACACACGCAGCCTAGAATCCAGACTTGCGACATCATGCGATCCGACGCTATTTGCGGACACTACACAGATTGAGGTACAAGTTGAATACCTCACTAAATCAATAATAGACAGCTACCAAACTGCCTGCCCAGAGACGACTCCTCGTAGTACACCGGGCAAACAGCCCTGGTGGGGTGCTGATCTGGAGCGAAAACGCGGGAAGGTAAGGAAAGCTCTGAATAGAGCCATGAATACATGTGCGGATGAGGACTGGGATGAGTACTACGCAGCCAAATCCTGCTACAAAAAATGCATCAGGTTCAGGAGCACCTCGGGATGGCGAAAATACACTGGTAGCATTGAGTCCTGCCAGGAAGCAAACAGGGTAAGGAAAATACTGGCACAACAAACCACAACTGGGCCTACCACCCTTCGAAAACCAGACAACACACTCACATCCTCGCCAGAAGAAACGCGACGCGTCCTTATTGAAACACACTTCCCTGGATGTATTTTCTCGCAAGTAATCGACTGGCAAGAAGCAAATCAAACACCATCAGATAATGACTGGTCTTATGCTAGCAAGGTGATCACGTTGGAGAAACTCCAATGGGCCATCCGGAGCTTCCATCCGTTTAAGGTCGCCGGACCAGATGGGGTGTTCCCCGCCCTACTACAGTGGGGTGGAACCCTCATCGCAGTAAGACTGGTGCCTTTAATGAGAGCGTGCCTGGCCTTTAGATACGTTCCCAAAGGATGGAGGGAAGTGAAAGTAATATTCATCCCTAAACCAGGTAAGGGCGACTACACAAACGCCAAATCCCACAGACCAATCAGCCTGACTTCTTTCCTGCTAAAAACCCTGGAAAGGCTGTGCGACAGGGAGCTGAGGGACGGCGCTCTGAAAACCCTACCGCTGCACGGTAACCAACACGCTTATAGCTCAGGTAAATCCACAGAATCGGCACTTCATCTGGTAGTTAGCCAGATAGAGGAAGCGATTCACCAGAAAGGGACCTGCCTGGGTACCTTCATAGACATCGAAGGAGCCTTCGACAAAACAAATTTCTCCAGCATCAGCAGCGCCCTCTCCAGACATGGAGTTGAACAGGTACTCATAGACTGGATCACAAACATGCTAAGCAAGCGCGTGGTTCGCCTAGAGGATGAGCAGCAACTGGCCATGATTGCCAGAGGCTGCCCCCAGGGAGGGGTACTGTCACCCCTTCTATGGAATTTGGTGATTAACGAGTTAATCGCCAGACTCAATGCCAATCACTACTACACAATAGGTTATGCGGACGACCTCGCCATCCTTGTCTCAGGGAAGGTGACGAGCACGATCTTTAACCTCACCCAACAAGCACTACGTATCGTAGAGAGATGGTGCAGTGAATATGACCTCTCAGTGAACCCCACTAAAACTGAGCTAGTCATGTTCACCCATAAGCGAGCTTTAGGCCCCTTCCGCCTACCGAAATTGTTCAATACAGAACTTCAGCTGGCCAACGAAGTCAAGTACCTCGGGGTCATTCTTGACAGTAAGTTAAACTGGAGTAGTCATTTAGACAGCAAACTAAACAGGGCCTGCATCACATTCTGGCAATGCAGGAAAATGATAGATAAGAAGTGGGGCCTATCCCCCAAAATCATACTTTGGCTGTACACCGCAGTGATCCGACCCATGATCACCTACGGGGCCGTAGTCTGGTGGCCCCGCACCAAGCTTATTACAGCCTGCAACAAACTGCAACGCATGCAAAGACTAGCCTGCATGGCGGTCACGGGCTGCATGAGGACTACTCCGACTGCAGCCATGGACGCCATACTGGGACTACCACCGCTCCACCTGTTCATACAGCAGGAAGCCACGATGGCGGCAGCGCGTCTGGACGCAACCAACCTCTTGAGAAAGAGAGACACACAACACACCGCGCTACTTAAGGAACTCAATAATGAGTTCCCCATCACCAAGGCTATAAATGACCGGGTACCCAAACAGTTCATTTTTGACAAAAAATACAGAATCCAGCTTCATGAAGATCGCCGGTGTGAGGGTCTGCGCCCCACTGAGCTGCGCATCTTCACGGACGGATCAAAAACAGACAGTGGCACAGGTGCTGGGGTCTTCTCGCAGGACTTCAACATACATATAGCCACACCATTAGGAGTCCACAATACAGTGTTCCAGGCGGAATGCATTGGGATCACTCTTGCCGCCTCAGCCATTATGGACAGGGCAGTTAAAGACCACTCGATCCGCATACTCTCAGACAGTATGGCTGTTCTGCAAGCGCTGGACAGTCACTCGATTGACTCTGGGCTTATATACGAGTGCCACCAGCGCCTCAACCAGGTGGGTAGCCTCAATAATATAACTATTCAATGGATAAAAGGACACAGTGGTTCCCTAGGTAACGATGCCGCCGATGAACTGGCCAGAAGAGGATCGAGCATGACACCGGTGGGACCAGAACCCATCGCGCCACTCCCCTTTGGGTTCCTACGCTCTCTGGTAAGAAAACGTACCAGGGATCTACACTGTAAGCTATGGGTGGACCAAAGTGAGTGCAGGCAGGCCAAGGAAGCACTTCCCACCATCGATGCCCGCCTCACTAAACAGGTCCTCCGGTTAGACAAACGACAGCTGCGTATGGTTACGGCAGCAATAACTGGCCATGGGTCGTTTAATAAACATCTATTTGTCATAGGAGTTACAGACAGTCCGCTGTGCAGGGCCTGCATTGAGGACGACGAGACAGCAGCGCACGTGCTTCTAAACTGCCCGGCGATCGCCACATACAGGGCCAAGTACTTCGGTAACCCAGGTACCCTACGTGAGATAGTCAGCAACATCAAGGCGTTGCTGGCCTTTCTCGAGGAGCTGGGGTGGATCGAATAACCGATTTCCCACCCGTACGCAAAATACGCGCTCAGACGTGGAGTTGCGGAAACCAGCCCGTTCTACCTATTACCTATTACCTATGGTGCCGAATTTATCATACAACCTTTTTGTAATTTGTTAAAAACTCAGACTCGGAACCTTATTGGTGTACTTTTTTTAATTTACTTTGCGCGCCCCATTTTCTTTTCACGTCACTAACAAAAATATTACACTCTACTTAGGCAGCTGTAGCAACTTTACTTTCAATTTTTCTTAATTATACCTAAGTATTATTTGAAATAATTTAAAGATAATTCTGTAATACTTACCTATCATAATGTAGTACCTAATAAATATTAATACCTAAACTGAAATAAAAGTATCTTGTGATTGTAAATGCTTTTTTTGCATTTAGTCATTTCCTCGCTGAGGTGGGATGAAAAGTTACGTGTTGCACTCGAGTGCAAAGATTTTTCACCTCGTGCTCTTTTGATTCCCTCGCTAATGCTCAGGATTCTAATTTTTGAATCACTCGCTGCGCTCGTGATTCAATTTTAGAATCCTTCGCTTGCTCGGTCATCAAAGTTGAGCACGCGGTTAAAAAGCAACTTTGCACTCTTGTATAACAAATAACTATTGATTTGATTCATTTGAGATCATGTAAAATGGAACGGTACGCTTTCCTAACCTTATGAGCTTGAATGCGGAGTCAGACTAGGAGGTCTGTCGTCTCCCAGGCTCTTCAACCTCTTCGTAGATGACCTCACAGAGGGACTCAGCAGCATACTCATTGGATGCAATGTTGATGGCTAAATCGGCGGCACCACTAGTCCAGTAGTTTCCACAGCGCTTGCTGTAGTTTGATGGCAAGATGTTAAACCAACAAATGCCATGACTGAGTCATCATCATCATCATCATCATGTCAGCCGACAGGCGTCTACTGCTGCGCATAGGTAAGCCTCTCCTAATTTGGCAGAGTTTGCCATAATCGCCAGGCTTGGCAGACGGCTTGGCGATCGTAGTATGGTGGTAAAATGTATAGAGAACGCTGCTGGCTATTCTCTAGTAAGTCCCTTAGTCGCCTCTTACGACACCCACGGGAAGAAATGGGTTGGTGTTATTGTTTACGTCCGGCACCACACGGAACTCATGACTGAGTACCTTATCATTATCACGCTTTTATCCTTTACGTTTAAAGCCTCTTCGGTTTTACGCAGTTCTGTCTCTTCGTACAGTATATGCCAGTGGCGAGGTGTAATTTTTTCTAAAAGAGAAGCCGATGTGAAGTCTGCTTTAACTTAATGACTCATCAATAAAGAATATTACTATCATTCTAAAATTAATATAGGAATGTAATGAATTAAATACAATTAAATTGAACAGATGAAAACCGAATAAAATATGCAATTTCTCTATCTCGTTCTCTCTGACGCATTTTTCTATACCTGTCTCTGTCATAACCCGTTGTACAGCGGCTTGCTCTCGTACATATCAAGCGGTGCCACGTGACCTAAAGTGACATCATTACGGGATCGCTGTTGTATGAATTTTTAGTTCCCGATTATGACGTTTTGGCGCCGGGTTAATTTAGAACATTTCTCTTTTGTTGTAACACAAAGCTATAAATAACCTTTTTTGTTGTTTGAATGTTATGGTGAATTAAATACCCGTAGTGTAACTATATTTATTGACATTAGTAGCCACTATTTACATACTATTGTATTTTTAATATCTAGTGATAGAGTTACCAATGCGAATCCCCGAAGGCAAGCCGGTAGGAATCGTGTTATATGGTGCTTTCGCCACTGGTATATGCCATTTACTCATCAATACCTACATATCCTTAATCTACTCGAAACAACTATAACAACGTTAGGTATATGTAGGTAGATGCGACATGCAGTCAATTGACTATCACATTACTGAACCATTCTGAACGCGAAGACAATGGATGGGCCCATGAAACACGACACACTATATATATACGGTATAGGTATACTCATACGGTATAGAACTACTTACTAATGGGTACCTACTGTGTATCGATATGAAACAATAATTGATAGATGATTGCTAGTAATTTAACTGTCTGTCCGTGGAGATCAATATCGTGTTTATCATTTGCTCCGTGTGTTTATCTTAGTTATCAAGTAAACAACTAACTGCGACTCTACCTACAGATAAATATTAATAGTTAATTATTTATTTGTGCCCATGAGACACACAAAGTATTTTATCGTCAATAACTAGGTTGTGGAGTGCCGCAGGGTATCTAATTGCGTAACAAACGACAGCAGAAATGGGTTTTGAGTTGAACAATATCCATTGCGTTATTTACGTTGTTGAGCGGATACATTTTTCGAACTTATGAAGTAATGGATCATTAATATGCCTCAAAATAATTCAGATTGTGATTGATAGTGTTTTACGCAATTAGGGTATAATAGCGGGAGTAGTTCGTAAGGTTTCGATCCCTTGAATGGGCTTAGCTGTGATACTTTACATTAGGATCCAGCACCCTACCCAGCAGCAACCCTGGTCCCGCGTGGTGGATTACACAGCCCACTCCCTTTCACCGAGAGGAGGCCTGTGTCCAGCAGTGGGGACAATATAGGCTGATGATGATGATTACCCTAATTGCGTAACGTACTATTAGCCAGGACCTGGATCATTCTGAAGATTATTACTTATCCATTCATTCATATGTTCAAGAAATTGTCTGCTTAGCAACGTAAACAACGTCATGAATGTTGTGGAACTGTCAAAACGAAAGCGATTCCTACTGATAGTGTATTACGCAATTACCCCTCTGTTGGTCAGTGGCAAACGTTACCTGTATTGGGAAGAATACAATTGAATATAAGGGCGTGATAGGTGAGCTATGAGTAGGTTGTGAGCTGTGGCGGCCCAGTTGTATCAGCCTCGACTTACTAGTAGGTATAGGTCGTCAGTTATGACCTAGATAGGGATTTCGTGTTTTTAATTTCATCAACACTGCTCTCTAAATAGTGAAGGAAAATATCGTGAGGAAATTGGCATATCCTAGAACCAAAAAATCAAGTACATCCGCCTATCCGCACTGGGCCAGCGTAATGGATTACAGTCCTCTACCTCTCACTGAAAGGAGGCCTGTGCTTTAGCAGTGCGAACATTATAGGCTGATTGTGTAGGTAGAAACTTGGTACCTGCGAAGCTGTACAGGAAAAAAACATAACATCATAAAGTTTTTACTTAGTGGGTTTTAGACTGTCCAGATGAAAGATGGTATCTACTAGATGTGAATCTCTACAGGACAACGAACATGACATTATAAATGTGTTACATATTGATTTGAGTTGGTTTGGTAATTCTGGATTCAGAAAATCCACCTAGGGTAGTTTAAAAGGGACTGCATGCAGGGACAAAGAAGGAAATAAGAAAAACTCTATCTACTTAGAAAAGGTACTCTAAACAAAAGGCGTGGTGTCTCTAAAAACAGTTTTAGTTTTTGTTCAACAAATTATATTCTTTCTCCGTATTCAACTCCATTTCGGCGAAATTATGCAAACGAGAGCATTACCTGGTACCAGTAGCGTGGCAACCATCACGTAGCATCGACCAAACTTTAGCATTACACAACAGTTCCGGGCAACCGGGTCACATTTACAGATATACGTGAGACGAGACGAGTCTTTACCCCGCCTAGTTTATTCTGAATAGTTGTATTGTGAGTCATCAGAAAGTGACGACCCTACGGCCATCTTGCATCATCTAATGAAGCGAAGATACTCAATATACGGGTACTGTCGTAGGCCTTCATTATCCAACAATTGGGCAAAAATAGACAGCGATATCACGAACAGGATGAACATGTTTAAATCATACCTGAACTCTTTGCCAAAGAACCGATCAGATTACGTTAACGTTTTGGAAATCCCGGAGATAACCCTGACTCCGTATGAGTGTGCTGATCTGGATGACAGCTACTCTTTGAGGAGTGACAGCTTTCTCACGGACAGTTTGGGGCAGTACGAGAAATCTACGCTTAGTACGAACTCCAGTATACCGCTGTCCAGGGCGATGACGGACTCCGAGATTGACTACGAGTTTTATAAACGGGTAATTTATGTAGATCATATAGTGATAGAGGTAGAGTGAAGTTTTTTTAACACGCTTTTATGAGCTTGGTTTACATGTATCTATGTAACGCAATCTTTGAACCTAATTTTCACCCCCTTTACAACGTTGTATTAATTTGAAACGTTGCATACTTATCAAGGACCAATCACAATACAATCATTTCATAAGTTTTTGCCATTAGCCTGGCCGGGATCACCAGAATAGCACAAACAAAACACGAAAAATCTCGCTTTTGTGACTAGCCAAACTAAAAAATTTAAAATAATTGAAAAAAGCGTGGAAGATGTTTGAGGTTCAAACACTCCACGCTTTTTACAATTATTTTCTACTTTTTGGTGTTTGTTAGTTATATTAAACTATTATTTATTCAAGGAGAGGTTTAACACCAAGAGCAATAAAAAAATCGCAGGATCCTGCAGACCGGCGCGTTGCGATAGCGCGACGTGACTATAATAGAACAACTTCTTTGAAAACTTCATAGAAGTTGCTCTACTAGAGCCACGTCGCGCAGCCGCGCTGTCGCATCGTGTCGCTTTGCTAAATCCTAAATGCGTAAGTAGAGATTATAGTAGGAACTACCATGCAGTGGCGCAGGTAACTAATAAGCCGATTACTGCCGGCTTCCCTTAGGAAATTATGACAGTCAGTAGTTCTAAGCAGTGTTTAATAATCACAGTGAATGTATTTAATGTTACACCATAAAATTAAAGTATTACAAAACCCCAACCTTCATAAAAAAATATTTGTCTTTATATTCCAACGAAAACAAAACATTTAAAGTGCGCGCGAATTTCGCGCGGCACCGCTCGTGATGATTTTTCTGCAGTATAACTCGCTGACAACGCCGGGTTATGAAGTACATCAATTTCTATACAAAATCATCTCGTCATGACGTCACTTCAGGTCACGTGCCACGCATTTTTTGAGGCCTTGGGAAGCCAGAATAAGTCGAGTTATGAACGAGTTAGACAGAGTAGGAATATCGGTCCATTCGTTGAATTTCGTAAGTACTCGGTTCGTGTCGGATGGAAGCTCCCTGGCCCCCTTGGCTCGCTCGACACAACAATAATTTTGTCATTTTGTTGATACTTGTAGTTAAATAGCATTTATTTCATTGTATTCATATAAGTTATTGGTGTAGTATTAGTGTAACAATTAGTATTAGATAACTGTGAGTTTGTTGTGAAATTGTGCGTTCGCAATTAGGAATTTGCGGTAAGTCGATAGATTAGCAAGTTGAAATTACTTTTTTAGAGTAGATTTGAAAAGTTATTAGTAGGATGTTTAGATTGTTGTGTGACATATTATTTGTTTCGTGAGAAAACATGCTTTTCAAGGTAAGGTTTTGAAAATAAAAAACACATAATTAGGTTAGGTCGTGCGATGGGTTTTTCAAACATTTTAATGTTTCCCTTTACGATAAATATCAATGGCTGACTGGTAGTTATAATAAATAAAAAAAATTAATAAAATGCCGTAATTAGAGACACAATAGAAAGACAATTGCTTATGTCGAACTGTGTAACTCAACGGGTTAATAATCTGATGAATTGATCAAAAAAACATGTTCAGACTGACATGACAGACTGCTTTATATTCGTAGCTGTTTAGATTTACATGACTTCGGGAATAGTAGGATAGAACCATTTTTCACTAATTCGCATGAAGGTCATAATAGGAAAGTAGGTCGAAATAGGAATTTAATGAAACGGTTTATTGAAACCGTTATTTTGTTAGGTAAAGAAGAAGTAGCTTTTCGCGGCCACGATGAACGTCCGAATTCTGATAACCGCTGTAACTATATTGAAACCTTGGTAGATCTGAGCAAGTACGACACCGTAATGGACTCTCATTTGGAAGTATGTTCTTCAGTTCAGAACCCCGCGTTCTCTAGTCTCTCTAGTGATATTCAAAATGATTTAATACATAGTATTGCATCCGTTTTACGAGACCACATTAGAAACAAGATAGACAAAGCTCAATTTCTGTCTGTAATGATTGACGAAACTCCCGATGTCAGTCATAGGGAGCAATTGACTGTAATTTTTCGATATTTATCGGAAACTGGAATCGAAGAACGATTCCTAGGTTTTTACGATGTTAGCGGAAGTGGAACTGCTGAAGTTTTATCCAAACAGTTGTTAGAAATACTTGACCAGTATCGTTGTAGGAATAAGTTTTTAAGTAACTGGACTACGTGCGGCACGTCCGGCCTAGGTACGCATTTTTTTTTGCTCCGGCTTACCTCTCTAATAAAATCACCCTTCGCTACTGCTACCATGTATGGTTATCATTGTCTGTCTGTCGTCTGTTTCGATTCTAAGAGCCGTATCATGTTAATATCTTCAGTTTAGCAGTGCGAAAGAAAGACGGAGCTATACATCCCTTTTCTCAACGGAATCATGATGCCTATAATCTATACTATATAATATATAATATATATAATATTATAAAGCTGAAGAGTTTGTTTGTTTGTTTGTTTGTTTGTTTGATTGAACGCGCTGATCTCAGGAACTACTGGTCCGAATTGAAAAATTCTTTTTGTGTTGGGTAGCCTATTTATCGAGGGAGGCTATAGGCTATAACATCACGCTACAACTAAAAGGAGCGGAGCAGTAATGAAAAATGTTGTAAAAACGGGGAAAATTTATTCCTTTTGAGAGTTTCCGTTGTTAAGGTAACGCAAAAATCATGTATGACGGAAATGTTCCTTTGAAAAAGTTCTAAAAAAAAGTCCGCGAGAGCATATGTCTATCTTTTAAGGTTGACTCACTATAACTCAAAAGGAGCGAGCAGCAACACTAGCAGGCAAATCGATGCGACGGGAATGGTCAGGGGAGCAAAAATTTGACGCGGACGAAGTCGCGGGCAGAAGCTAGTACTTCATAATACCGCCGTTGAAGGCTTTTAGAAAGAGGCATAGATATGCACGTTACTGATATTCTACCGGCCATCAATAATTAAGAACCATGCAGTATGTGGCTGATGCATTCAATACCAATGATGGACCCGAACTCAGGAAGTTGAAATTCCTTAAAATCTCTGTCTACTCGTTTGTAATAACTCTGTTGCTTTTACATGAAAGAATGATCTTTTTGCAGTACAGGAACTGTAACTACACAGACACGTGGGAGCACTTGCGAGATGCTGTGCACGCCTTCCCACCCGACTATATGGAATCTCTTAACAGGTGCCACATTTACCTTCTTCTTTTGATTATCAGAAGGGAGAGCCGCATAACCATGGGGTAGATAGGTAGGTACCCAATCTAATCATAGCTTGGCGGTAAGTAAGTATCAATATTGATTTTGTAATCGTATCAAAATTTAGATTTCAAGGTTCTTACCAACTTAAGTACAGTTATTTAACGTATTCGCGTTCACGGTAACACAGATGGTCCTAGATCTTCGAAATATTGGTAAGTCGAAACAAACACAAGAAAAGTCCTCTCAAATCAAAATTAAATATGACGACAATGAACTTGAATGACTTTCACTTTGATAGGTGGGCAACTGAGAAATATTCACGTAGAGGTTCGTTCAGAATCCAAATTGTCTTACTATATATTTATTTATCAGAATATGAATCCTTTTGAAGATTACCTTTTATGTAATCCTTTGTTTTATAATATTTGAAAAAATGGTCTGCTCAACATATCAAAAACGTAGTGTATGTGGTTGAACTGTCAAAATGAAAGGAAGAGTTTCCTCTTACAATGACTTACGCAATTACGTCGATCGTTCAAAGTGTGGAACTCCTTGCCTGCGGTTTGAGGGCAACCTATTGGTTACTTTTAACCAGTGTTAACCATTTAATTAAGATAGTAGTATTAGTATTAGAATAGACATATTTGGGTACGTAGGATCCCACTCATCACTTTCCATCAGGCGGCACCGAGGGTAGAACAAGAGCAGACTCACTTCTAGTTTAGTTTTTTTTTTATTTTTTTATTTACCGATATCTTCTGCTACTTACAGACATATGGCCCAGGACACAGACGTAGACGAGGAGTCACTAAAGCGTAAGAAGCGTGAAGCCACCGAGCTGACCGAAAGCCGGCGTCGGTACAGGGAAGACTGGCGGCGTCGCATGCAGAGGCAGTTCGATGAAGAGGTCTACGTGTACTCCCCTGACGACCCAAGCCTGGTCGAGCTGCAAGAAGCGATGCGGACCTTGGATATGAAGGTCAACCGTTTAAAAGTTTGTGATCTGAAAACCTGAATACTTAGTGCAAGTGTAGCGTCTTCAAAAATACAACCTGCTTATAGTTTTCCCAACTAAGTTAGGGGCTTCCAGTTAAATCGGATGCAAATTATAATATACGAGTATTTTTAACATGGAGCCACTGAGTATTTGACCTCCCAGTAATTGGGTAATAATGAATCCTGTGCCCCTTGTGAAGACTGATTGAAAGACTCATAGCAATTTGTAGAGTCGAACTCCAACATTGGTAGCAGTCGAAGATAAGTCGTTCACCGAGTTTGGTTAATGTTTGGACTGTGTTGCCCGTAGGTTTCTAGTGTGGAAATCAACATGACCAGTCTGGTTTGGCAATCACTGCATTCAGAGTTGAATCTCACAAGACCATCATTCTCCTGCTCTTATTATAATTTATGTGGTTGGCGCAACATATCTTTTTCTCTCACTCTACTCTTTTAGTCGTTATCGCGGTAGTCACCCGTTCTCTATCCATATCATCATTCACACAGTCTATCATCATCATCGTTTCTTTGGAATCATACAAAATCTACAGTTCAAACTGTTTAAATATCACTGCACGTATCTGTGATAAGGTGATAACATAAACAGCTGATCGCCGAACACGCAATGTGAATATTCCCCTTACCAGTCTCCAGAATCATTATCATCTTCATCCTCCAGTCCTCATCCTAATTTATTTGGAGTCGGCGCAGCATATCTCTTTCCACACGCCTCTCTACCATTCCTAAGAATATTTCAAGTCAAGTTTATCCATTCCAACCTACATTGTACTAATCATTAATTATTGTTAGCAGGCACTGGAAGCAGACCTCGCCAGCATAAAACCATCGAAGTGACGTCTCACTTCGATCCTCGGAGTAGCTTCATTCATTCCTCCTCTGGCACTACCGGCACTGCAACCTGGAATGGGTTATGTTAGATTTAAGATACACTAATGCACTTTTTAACATAACATTACGCCTCGAAAGAGTTCCGTTGAGGAGTTCAGTGCCACATTTTTCAAGTTATTAATAGAGATCGAGCTTACTGCCATTAACTTGATCACTCAAATCCAGACTCCGGGCTGAGACAATGAGAAAATCTTGACGGAAAAGCTCTTATAATGCTGCCTACGTTGAAGGGATTTCAGTCGATTAATTAGACACATAGTGGTATCAAATAGTACTTAATATTAAGGCATTCGAATCTATCGCTTTTTTATCATACAGTATACACATATATGTAAATGGATCTAAGATCATATACACATACACAATCACATCAGATATTTTGAAACTAATTCTGTTTTGTTTAATCCTGGCGTTATTGTAATTTAGTTTTTGTCCTAAAATTTTATTTTTGTCTTGATTTTAATATTCATATTGTTTTAAATTATTAATTAAATTCTGTCTTAATCCTGATTTAATACAAGTTGTTGCTATTTAATTTGCTTTAATTGTAACTTGTTTAAATGAAATGTTGTGTACTTTGACCTTATTTTTAAGTAATATAATGTTATTACCTTTTGCTGCATACAACTTGCTTAATTGTTACCTAACTAGAAGGAGTCACTGTGTCCTGAAACACAGGAACTCTAACGTAGTTCTGGAGTCAGGGTCTCACGTTTTTCTGTAACCTGTTTTTATAGCATTAAATAAATTCCGAAATGGACACATCATAATCAAGATACTAAAAATAAAATAAGGATTACTTTGTTTGCGCAACTGATTACGTGTCAATGTTGTCTGAGTCTGTGAATGTTTACAGAACCTGAAAGCTGATTTGGCCAGGATTGAACTACTAATCGTGGCTGAGAAGCAAATAAGAATTAAATTGCATTAGATTAAGCGCACAGTTCTCCATTTGTAATCACTATCGGTGTACGTATGTAGGTATGTTTCTACAATCCTGCAACAGAGTTCTCTAGCGTTAAAACTTAAAAAACAGCAGCAAGATTTAGAATATATCACGCCTGTCTATAATCTGTAATCCAATGCATAAAGCAGAGATGTATGTCACCAGTTATATTTAAGTAGAGAATTTGTGTCTGATAAATGACATTAGACTAGCTTCTATTGACATTCACCGAACACAAATTCAGAATCCGGTCTGTTCTGGTACTGAGAAATTCCTGATGGAAACACAAAAACACTGTGCCCTAACTGTACATACATCGAAGAATATGAGCTGGAGCTCTGAAGACGAGCTTACGACTACTAGAAGAGCAACGGGATTTTTTGGATTCAGAATTGGAATATGTACCTAGGTACACAAAGCTTATACACTCAGGATATCGTTATTGTTAATAGCGAGTCTTTATGTACTAGATTTAAAGTTTCAATAAAACTTTAGTAATGTGTAAAATTTAGTTTTAATGAGAATGACCTCCAACATCAGATATAACAATGTAGGTACTTAACATTATGTACTACGACGGGCATCACAATTCCTATGTACGGAACGTTACCTTCTGTAAAGTATTTTGAAGACAACAAAACAGTAGACTAGCAAAATTTTAACAATCTGCCTAAAAAAAAATTAATAGGTAGTTTTTATTTGAAACGTGGCAGTACTTGGTTTCTGTGGGAAATGGACAAGGGTTGTCATATAACAGGCGGGTGCGACGTCAAGCTGAGCGTATGAAGAAGTTATCTGTAGATTGAGTTATGCGAACAGGACTTTAGGTACGGTGACTGGAAGAGGAAGGGAACTTGCAGATGTTGCTTGCCTGTCGGTCTTCTACAGACTGTTTAGACCGACCGTTGCTCGACGAAGTGCCAGCCCGCACCGTAGCTGACCCTGTAACTTTAAATTCGTCCCTAAATAATAACCATACAGATCCAACCCGTCTTTTGCTGCCCTTTACCAGCGACGCCCTAAGCCTGGGTCCGTACCCCACAGGTAGCGAGTAGTCGCTTTAGTTTTTAAGTTTATTAGCCCCGGCTGGAAGCCTTAATTTATAAAGGAATTCACAGGAAAGCTCGGTTAAATAGTAAGTACCTTTTAGGTAAACGATGAGATTCCCTTTCATAAAAAAATGTAAGTACTGTGAAAGATGTCATTACAAGAAAAGGGCTGGGTGACAATCAAGATGACGATGTTTTAAGTACAATTCTATAGTTTTCAGAATTTTCCCTGTACTTGCAGTATAAGATGATATTACTTGCCTTTCATAGTTCAGGTCAATGGAAAGTACACTATTTTGATTCCCTTGAGAGTGTTGAAACGTACGTTTTTTTTTGCGGCATAAAAAGCCGTATCATTTTCTTAGAAGTTTGATTCTTTTACAAGTTTCAAGAGACTGTAGACTTGAGTATATAGTTTTAATTTCAACTTTTGACAGACAGACGGACAGATAGATAGACAGACGGTCAATAAAATTATCCTATAAGGGTTCCGTTTTTTCCTTTACAGGTATAGAACCCTAAAAATAGACATGTTGCGCCAACCCCAAACAAATTGATATTAGGGCAGGTAAGTGATGAATGCCCTTCTAGTTGGTTCAGCCATTTCGACGAAATTCTGCAAACGTGACCTTGGCTTCTAGCAGTCGCGTGGCAACCATCACGTAGTATCGACTAAATTTTAGCATTACACAACAATTTGTGGCATCCGGTCACATATCTTAGCAATACGTGAGACGAGGCGCGTTTTTACTCCCCTAGTTTATTCTAAATAGTTCCTGTGTGAGTAATTATTTGTGAGTGACAAAACTTAAGACCGTCTTCCAGCTATTAACGAGAAGACTGACTGTTATTACTGTAGGTCTCCGAGGTACTACTAGGCAAAGACAAAGATAGACAGTGATATCACCAATAATATGTAAATACTTAACTTCTTACCAAGGAACTGATCGGATTACGTTTCAGATTTTGACATCCTGAAAATAACGTTAATTCGTACGTGTGAACTGCTGCTCTTGGAGGGGTGACAGCTTTGCCATTGACAGTTCGGGGAGTAAGACAAATCTACCTTCAGTGCGGACTCCAGAATGCCACTGTCCAGGGCCATGAGTGACCCCGAGATTGACTACGATTTCTATAAACGGGTAATTTGTAGATTTTTCTAGCTCTTTATTTATAAGTATAGTAGGTTCCGATGAGTTACGTATGGTGCCGGACGTAAACAATAGCACCATCCCTTTTCTTCCCGTGGGTGTCGTAAGAGGCGGCTAAGGGACTTACTAGAGAATGGGCAGCAGCGTTCTCTATGCATTTTACCACCATGCGATCCCCAACCCGCCTACCTAGGGTGGCGATTATGGCAGTCCCCCGCTTTCTGGGGAGGCCTATTTTCAGCAGTGGACTTCTTTCGGCTGCAATGATGATGGTGATGATTAGAATGATGGAAGGATGATTGTAATATTTTTGTAAAACTGCTGAAAGCGCCTAAGTACAGGATCCAACGTCCAACAAACAATAAATCTTCTATCAATCTACGTAGCCATTTCCCAGCGATGTTAGGGTCGGTTTCCAGTCTAATCGGTTGGTAATGCAGTTGAGAACCAGTATTTCACATGGAGCAACTGCCTATCTGACCTCCACAATCTATTAAATGGGGAACACCATACCCTTTAGTATGGCGACCGCGTACCGGAAGACGTAAAGTTGGAAGGCCTCACACAAGGTGGACCGATGACCTTGTGAAGGCAGCAGGAATCCGCTGGATGCGGGAAACACAAAACCGGTCGAAGTGTCGGAGCTTGGAAGAGGCCAATGTCCAACAGTGGACGTCTTTCGGTGGGAAATGATGATACCCTTTGGTAAGACTGGTGGTCAGGTTTTTGGGCTTCGGCCTACACGTACCTAACGACTGTCAATAATTCACGAAAGACAGTCGGGACCAACGGATTAACGTACCTACTTTCGGAGCCACGGAGGGGTTACAGTATGTAATGAATAGTCATCCATCCATGACTGACCTAGGAAAGCGTAGCGTAATCTTCGATCGATTCGTGTGCCTGTGTTATTTAGCCATGAGCCCAGGTACAAGGTCCAATATCGTGGCGATTCTTGTGAGAGGCCTATTTTTAGTTCAGTTGAGAACATTTTTTGGTGTAGAGGTTCATGACATTGAATCGTTCATTGCGTCGTATAGTTAGGTTCTCCTAAAGGCAATTAACAAATGATGCAGTGGTTTCCGCCACCTATAGGTTGCAACTGGCTGAGAGCCGCGTATAATTTAATCATAATTCCTGTTAATTATTAAATGCAACGTGTTCCTCTTCGTATGCCATAACTTCAGGGTGTTAAGATGGTCTCATACCAAAGGATTAACTGACATACATATGCATGTTTAAAAAAAGTATTTTTTTCTTGAATACGGGTGTCAGTTTAATTGATAGGTAAAATAAAGTAAATCTTTTTATTCAGACTATTTTTTTAACATGGTCTCATTAATACCTTAAAGATATGGGATTTTTAACGGGACACATTGTATACAAATTTCTTTATGGTAAATGAGTGTTTGTTCGCAGTACGGGGACCGCTACTATACGGACACGTGGAGATATTGGCGGGATCCTTTGTACTCCTACCCATCAAGTTACTTGACTTATCCTTACAGGTGACTAATCTTTAATACCTACTTCGGTTGTTAAACAAAAGGTACACATAGGATAGATAGGATTACAGGGTGGCATACATCGATGTGCAAAATGAATGAGTTATGAATTCAGTTAATGATCCTGAAACCTCTTGCGTAGAAATATTTCGTGGGTTATACTTAAAAAAATGCTGTTTTAACCGCGTACCGTACGTATTTGCACTTATATGAAACAGCAGGTTTTTTTACTGACGAAAATTTTCTACATTGCGTCTTGAATCAGGTGCTGAATTCATGCTTTCAGCCTGGGCGTTGATGTCCCTGCCAGCCTGCCATCCTTAATTTGTAAATGTATGTGTAGGTATAGGTTGTCGGAACTAAGCATGATTGATTTTGTGATCGCATGAAAATTTAAATTTCAATGTACTAACCAACCTACATATTATAATGTTTGTGGTTGTGCAGTCATGATAAAAAGCAAGTATAAAAATAAATCTATCATATTTTTACATCATTACGCTTTTGATACCTAAGTCGAAACAAATACTTACAATGAAAAGTCCTCCGAACTTGAAATACGACCACAGTAAACTTGTTTCAACTTTCTTCTATAAATCATAAGTTTTGAGTAAAGCTGTTTGTTGAAAGACTTACAAAGCACTCGTAACTCCGTGGACTTCCGAAATATTCTCAACTGAAGTTCGAAAAATTTCAGACAGGTTAGGGCGTTTGATTTTCCTTTGTAAGACGTTTCTTACCTCAAATTTTGCTTACAATAATATTTGATAGACGATTCCAAGGTTAACCATAGTCCAAAGTGGAACGACTTTTATTGTTTTCTCTATTACATACTTCTTACCCGCGTTTTCCGACAAATTGAGAGTGTAGGAACATTCTGCCAGTAAAAGATATATCTTTTGGGTACACTTGGTCTAGTGTACTTAGATATAACCCATCGGTTTCCATTTGCGACACCGAGGCGAGGACATGAACCGACCCCTTACACAACATAGTAGATTTATCTTGCCCACCCCTTCTTCTACCTCCAGATACTCGTACCTGGACACGTATTTAGACTATGACTGGCTGGACAGAGACTGGCGCTATGCCAACGAATTGGCTGAAACCCGGCGGTGGTACGAAGAAGAGCGCCGTCGCTTACAGAGGCGGTATGATGACAAGTGTTACATCTACTCCCCTGGTGACCCCTACCTGCTCGCGCTTAAAGACGAACTGCGGACCTTGGATTCGAAGATCTACCGCATAAAAGTTCGTGATCTTAATTCTGAACTAGTGCTAGTTTTGTAGAGTCATTATCATTGCCATGATCGAACTCCTAGACATGCGTTCTCCACCGAGCATGACAAGCATCGTCAATGAAACAATTCCCAAGAATCATTTTCATCTTCATCGACCTTCCCTTATTCCAATTTATGAGTGCATCCCATCCACCCCGGTAGTCCCGTCCCGTTAACGGGGCAGTTGGGAAAAATTGTTGCATCGACCTCGGTAGTGCAGACTTCGTCTTTAAACGGGATGGATGGCACAGATCTAGTCTCATCTACCCCGGTGTGTTTTTAAGTTCCTGCCAAGTTATGACTACCTGGTACTTCGAAGGCATAAAGCGTTTTTTAGCTGACATTCCCATGTTTAGCAAGCTCCTACCCGGTTATGACAACCTGGTACTTCGAAGGCATAGGTCGTGTTCTAGCTGACATATCAGGTTAGGTGAGCTCCTACCAAGACATAATGCGTTTTCTAGCCGACTTACAAAATGTGAGAGAAAATGAAATTCCTATTATTTTTTTTCGTGAAATATTCCTGTGTAAATAGTTATTCTGCGATTCAGGCCGGTAACATTTCTATGAAATCAAAAACCATGAAAATCGGTCCAGCAGTTCTTGAGTTATAAGTGTTGTAACAAACCAGACTTTGTTTCATATTTATATGATAAAAACTGATTGAAACTTACGTTTGTAAGTTTCAATCAGTTTTTACTTTTTATTTTCAGTTCATATTTTATGTATATGAAATAATACTCTTATTCTCCCCTCGGTGCGGGGGTGTATGCTACTCAATCTGTGCTGTCCGCTTTGTTAAAAACATACCGGGGTAGATGAGACTAGATCTGTGCCATCCACCCCGTTAAACGACGAAGTCGGCACTACCGGGGTCGATGCAACAATTTTTCCCAACTGCCCCGTTAATGGGGCGGGACGACCGGGGTGGATGGGATACACTCCAATTTGTTTGGAGTCAGCGCAGCATATCTTCATCCACACATCCCTCTACCATTCTCAAGAATATTTAAAGCAAAGTTCATGCATACCTACCTGCATTGTACTAATCATCAATTATTGTTAGCAGGCACTGGAGGCAGACTTCGCCAACATCAAACCATCGCAGTGACGCCTCACTTCAATCATGGAGTAGCTTCACTTCAAATTCATTCCTCCTCTGGCACTATCCAAAGCCCGATTAACGTGATGCAAGAAAATCGAAGCAACAAATGACAGTATTGTCTGAACAGTTTTGAGACGTTTTGCAACTTTCATTGTTGCTTCAAGTTATGGTATGCCTTAAATCGGGTTCAGGTTCCGAGTTTAGATGCACCTTTGCACTTTAACATGTGTCATAACATCACGCTTGTACTCCCCAAAAGGTTCGGCATAGCATATGATATGAACATAATGTAGCATTGCATATGTAAGCGGGCATGCCCTTTATGCCTGGAGGCTTTTATTTAGGTTTTCTTTTTAATATTTTTCTGCTTGAGTTTAGTTTTCAATGTTTTGTTGGTATATTGGTGTGTGCTAGCTGACATATGGCAAATAATTTTATTTTATGTTTTGTGTTTCGTAATGTTACTTACTATTGTAGAATCCAGTTCTTCTAACTTAACTGACAGTTGTGCTGCTGAGAGGTTTGTTGCGCCACTTTTTCTTTCCACCTAAAGCACTAGGAAGTGGTGAAAGGCGGGCGTTTGCTGGTGCTGATTTTGAGCCTAGTTTGAATAAATGACTTTTCAATTGATTTGAGCTCACGGGCACGTGTCACAAACAGTTTAAGTAAGTACTTCTAAGTAGAAGGACATCAAATCGTCTCAATGGACTGGTCTGAATGCATATCTATCAAGACATTGCTTCATTGATAAATGCTGAAGTTACGCCACGCTGCTGAACTTACGATATCTTCAGGAGCGTGCCCAGTTCGGGCCCAGAGGTCTGCTTATCCAACAGTACATCGGCTTAAAGCTTCAGTTGGCGAGAGGATTTCAGCATAACACAATTATATTAAAGCTAAAAAGATAAGGAGGGGCCTCCCGCGTCTAAAGTTTAAACAGCTTTCATTTAAATTCGGGTGTTAAAATTATTGAGCTCATTTTTAACTCGCAATATTTTATTTTCGTATGTTATTAACAATTTACAGCCGAGTACCCTATTGCTTATTATTTTCTGATTCTGTGATTGCTTTCAGAACCTCGAAGCTGACTTGACCAGCATCCGACCGCGGTTGAGAAGCAGATTAGCAATGAGTCGCCTCAGAAGCTCTGTTTATGATATGTACTGGTTATAAACAATCCAAATCTAATATTTGCACATCTTACTATCAGTATTGGTGTACGTTCTTAAAACTTCTCTAGTACTCGTTTGATTCTATTTGAGCATATCATCACGCCAATATTTGCCATTAAAGACGGCAGAGTTTGTACACCCCAGTTACGTTTTAGGCCCATGTAAAGTGTAAGCTTTTTAACCTTCATGGACATATGAAATTTGCGTCGTGCTGTCGTGTTTTCGGGAGCCTTAAAGCCACTAGAAAAGGCTCCGGGCTAGTATTAAAATCTTTATTTTTATAGCTAGTCTTTATGTAGATATTTAAAATGTTTCAATAAAACTTCAGTAATGTGTAAAATGTAGTTTTAATGGGAATGACCTCCAACATCAGCTACAACAATGTACTTAGCATTATGTACTACGACGGGCATCACAATTCCTATGTACTCAACATAACTTACCTGAACAATACTTTGTGGAGCACTAAATAGTTGACTCAAAAAAAAAAAAATGACTGACATAAAAAATTAGGAAAATTTTATGAATTTTTAACTCAAGGATTTTATTAATTGACTTCAATAATTTAATTACATTTTTAAAGAGCATGCCTGATCTTTTTGACTATACATGGTCCAATCGATCGAATGATCTTCGACCGATTTTGATTCGATAAGATTTTTATTCGAGTGAACTATTTTGCCATCCACATTAACATAATAAAATATATAAAATTAAACAATAACTGTAAAAAACATATTGCACTTATAATTTTTGGGTTACAATGAGATTCACCGATAACTTTTTTTTTTTGTAAATAAAACAAACTTTTTGGGTTCAACCACTTATCGTATCAGTCAATAGTGCAAAAATAACAAAATATTTTTATTAAAATTCCATTTCTCAAATACCTTTCTTGTTTAGTTGTTTTTTGGAGAACATTCGTGTTATTGTGAAGAAAAATATTTTTCGTTATTTGTTCACTGTAATTTTTAAATACAAATTGGATTAAGATTGCAGCAGTACTCGGTACTCTACTGAAATACTAGCTTTTGCCAGCAAATTCGCCCGCTTAGAAGAAGTCGAAAATCATCCTAAGGCAACGTATTACCTAGATAAAAGTATCCTATGTGTTAATCTAGGTTATAAACTAACTGTCCGCCAAACTTCATCCAAATCCGTCAGGCCGTTTTTGTGTGGTTGAGTAACAAACATCCAAACGTGTCCATCCTACTAATATTATAAATGTGAAAGTTTGTGAGTATGGATGTATGTTTATTACTTTTCACGCAAAAACTACTGATCGGATTTAGATAAAATTTCATAACCTGAATTAACACATAGGGTACTTTTTATCCCGGAAGTACGTTCCCGCGGGATAATTTCCGACCTCCACGCGAGCGAAGCCTAGTTTATAATATTAGTAAGATTCTTTTCAAAATAATCCGGAAGGTACAGCCCGATTTAAATTATATGGCAGCTCAGAACATGAGGCGAGGCGTTGCGCACTGCCAGGGTCGCGAGATTGTTCGAAAGAGATACCGTGACCCTGGCACATGGGCAACTGAAGGAACACGGGTGGGTTTTAGTCAGTAAAAGTCTAACACGCCCTCCCGCTCCGCCCAGAGCGGGAGAAGTCATTTGATGATTTCCAACCCAAAAAAAAAGGCGTTGCGCAGTGACAAATTCGGGCCCAATGCGGGTAGATGTCACTTGTCTTCGAACTTTTGGTTCTATTGTTCTATGATATTTTACTTCTCCGTTACAAGAGCAGTGGTGATGAAATAATTTACACAAAGTAAACCGCCTGTCTAGGTTCGAGCCTACGACCTCTCAACTACTACTCACTACTCTTGGTTGGTCGTAGGTTATTTAACTCTTACAAAATTACAGTGAACAAATTACGTTTATCACAAGCGGCTATATTATATGCTTATTGAAGACATGTGGCATTACTTCTTAAATACTGTCATATAACAAGGTAGGTGAATATTTAAAAATAATATCATCGAGTGCAGATCTATGGAATATTATAATATCCAGAATAACTAATCTTATAATAGGAAATGCGCATAAACAAAATAATATTTGGTAACACATTGCCACAGTGAATTTAAACAATGCACACATAGAATTTAGGAAGACATTTTATGGTTAATTCTCGTAAATAAAATCGTTCAAAATCTAGTAACAGTCTCATTTCGGCGACAACCAAATGTCAATAACTTGTCAAAAATGAATGGAAACTGGAGGTATTTTTGACAGATTGAGACTAAGATGAGAGAGCGAACGTTCTTAAAATTACGAGAATAGCCCATGTTAGTTTTTCTTTTTTTTTGGTTGGGTAATACTTCGGTATACTGATTCTGTTTTGCCGTCGATATTTTTGTCCTATTTTTAGGAATATATCACGTGTACACAAAATCAAATCCATCAATTAGATTATTGAAGATTTTTTTTTATTGATCACCAAAACAGTAAAAAATAATGATGATATCTCCTGCATGTATTAATTCACTGTGTCATCACAATCTTAATAATTAGCAAAGAACTAAACGATTCGCTGCCCTCACCAAATGGACGTGCTTAATTTATAAAAGGCAATCTTAACCTAAGGTAATTATTACTTTAATATAAAGTAAATCGAGATATATACTTGTCGGAGGCGACGCCGATAGCTGTGTATCAGTTAAGCTAAGGATATTATCACATCTTTTAGTTTTCATATCCTGTAACTTAATAATTAGGTCAGTTTTTAATGTTTAACAATACAATACATTATAAGTAAAAGTTAAAAATACGTAAATACGTTATTTTACCACTGGATGCATCTGCAAAAATAAACTTTTGTATTTTTAATTTCATATCACAACATAACATTTGAATCAATTCCATTTTCACTGTTGATCCTTAGCTTAAATATACAAACATATAAATACTCGAAGATTCATACAATTGTAATATGAATCGTTGCAATTAGCACTATATCATTATAATATATAATTATTACGTCTTTTGTACGAGAATTATATCTACAAGTGCACAAACTGAAAACAGACGGAATAACATGAAATACACAAAACATTTATTTTGTCACATATTTTTCTACTCATGCATTTTTTTGTACCTCATGCTAGGAATCCATCAAATTCGAATTTGAATGATTTATAGAACGTTCAGAAAAATCTGTTCAAGTAAAACAGTTTTGATCCTTGTATAATCTGTGGCCCTAGTGTGAGTTTCTTTTAATCATTTCGACTTAACTCATCCGCGTTCGGTACTCTGATTGGCTCTTCACCAATCCAGGGCCAATAGGAACGCGGATGAGTTAAGTCGAAATGGTGAAAAGAAACTCGCAATAAGGCCTTTTATCGACCAAACTGAATGGTTTTTCCGATCAGTATATCAAGTGTAAAAGCAAACTACGATAAACAAAGAGCAGGCTTCGTTAGTTGTGCAAGAAATTAGGCATGCAATAATACCATTACAGAAGTAAGCAAGGAATACAATACAGTAGCATTTAGGTACGTGCTTTTGGCAGTGGCCTGTGGTTTCCCGAACTCACATATTATCTCTTGTAATTCAAATCAACCAACACCCCACACTACCCACTTTTTAAAACGCAACCTTCCTTATAAAAACGTTAAATTATTTCCAAGACCGTTCGAAAATCAAAAGCGCTTTCAACATCCAACATTTAAGACACCGCACACATTATCTACAGATACTTTTGCATCGACACACAAAAAGTCGCAAGACATAATCGTCACAAACTTTTTTTTACTCACATTCTCAGATCACAAATGTCACTTTTGTACTATAATTTTTGGTTGTTGATGCAAAAGTTACGTTTTATTCATACGTTACCTTTCCCGTTTCCTGGCAGTCTTGTCACCGTAATCTGCGCCCTCTACGCTAGCGTTCAACAACTAGTCTAGGACAACACTTAGTCTAACAACCATTTATCACTAAACTACACGCGTTCATTAGGCAATGTCGTTTGTCGCGGCTGGACCTGAGTTGATGCAGAATTTTATTCTGAATGAATTCTGCTTGCTGCTTCATGGAGCACTTTGCCATTAAGTGTGAAGAAAGGAGTAAATATTTGAATTGAAAACAGGAAAATCTTCTGAAGATTTACAAGTAAAGTTATCAAAGAAGAAGCTATCTTTTTTTTCCTCTATTTCAAACGAGGTATATCTCTCTATATTACTGTGTGATTAATTACGCTTTTTTATTGTTAGTGCGTAATATAATTTTGCATCAACCCACAATAACGACCAGTCACAAACACAGCCATAATCTAAAATTACAATGTTTCACTACAAGCCGCTCTACGAGTACGTAGTACACACAACTTGTTAGTGCTAGTCATTCTCTTGGCGAACATTGAGATTCGAATAGAAGAAAAAGATAACAACATGTAGTTTTACTTACATAGGAGAGACAACCACACATTACAGGACTGAATTTTTGAAGACTTTACCAAATTTTATTTACCAAGTGGTATTGTGCTACTTTTTTACTGGGTGGCGGAGGTCAGATAGGCAGTCACCCCATATAAAATACTGGTATTTAACTTCATCCGGTTAGACTGGAAGCTGAGTCCAACATACTTAGGAAAAGGTTAAGGCCGATTGAGTCTGTAATGTGCGCCCTCTCATGCAAGTTAGGACGGGTCTAAGAAAGACAATTTTTACATACAATTTCGTCACAATTCAACCATATTTATATTTAAGTAGTATAATTTGCGTTTCGTCTCACAACACATATTTATGTCGTAAATAATTGAATACCGTTTTCGTTATAAAAATATGAATTATTCTTTTAATAAATATACTTTGAAAGGAAGAGCATGGAGTAAAACTGTGCGCACACTGTGATAGCTGCGGTTTGTGGTTGAATTACAGAATGAACGTGTTGAAGATAAGCGATATACTTATATTTCAATGCATATTCTTGTTCAAATATTATAAAATTTGCGGTTGATTTACCGAAGTTAGAAGGTAACGCTAATAGATCAGCCACCATAACAATTGGACTTTTAATAATGGCAGAAAATTTAAGTACGAACAATTTATCTTGTCTATATTTTTAAAGCCTTGCCAACCACAAACGCGCATTAAATACTAGAAGTAGTTAGTAAAGTGAAAGAGTGCAAGGACGAGACACGACGACCACGAGAACACAACACGTAACAAACAGATGCAGTTACACGTAATTGACACCATAGCACATTCATACGTGAGACGGACAAAGTCGTTTGTTGGAGCTCCACACGCACGCAGAACAGAACGTTCTTCATGCTTTTGAATCTAGACTAGTAAACAGAAAACTAAATGCTTTTTCAATCTAAGAATGTGCTGAAAAATGGAATAAGAGGCCTAGATGGAGTTGTACTGTATAGAGGTTCCTAAATAGTTAAGGTGATTTTCACTATCGCTTTGGAATGCTGTCACAAGAGTGATTCTAACAATATTGTCATCTATGGTCTAGTGATTGCTGTAACCAATCACAGTAAAGGAAATAAAAAGGATAGAGTTATTGTACGTGTTCTTATCGCCCGACAGGACATTCGTTGGGTTAAGCTACTATTATTTCGACCCCTGAAGATTGACAAATTATGAGTGTAATACCTGTTATGTTTTTAAAATTAATACAGGATGTAAGGGACAGCCCTCCGCAGACTGATGGGGTGGATTCAGTATATTATACTAAGATGACCAGTTCAAGAAATTATTTCAGGGCCGTTATGTGAATCCAATAAACCTGATATGTTTTATTTCCTCACACGCAATGTATCTCGGATCAATTCGGAAAGCCGCCTTTGTGCAATCGCACACGACGAGTTCGATGAACTCTGTAGTTAGACGGGAAGTGAACAGCTGATTATACGCGTCGTTCGTTAGAATATTTTAACATCCATTGCTGCTTTTTTGATTTTAGCCGTATTGTTTACATAAATGGAGTGCTGCTTTCAGAGAATTTAATTTTACATTGAAATAGAACGGAAAAAGCTGAAAAAACCTAAAAAAAAATAAAAAAAATCCTGAGAAGAATTCCGGTGGAATATGATTCAAAATAAGGAGCTGAATGCACTCTGTCAGTTTGTGGAGGGCTGTCCCTTACACCCAGTATATTTAAAATAGGATCCGAAATCATTAGAGTTTGGTGAGTGCGGAGCTCCTAACACTTATACACTATTCGTTTTATGAAGCGAGCACAACGCGGTAGGAATATCCGTTTAATAGTGAGTGATAGCATTTGAGAACCAACACTTACAAAACCTGGATAACCGTAGACTTTGTAAACCAAAGATAATAAATACTCATAATAATGTTGTTCTGTCCCAGCTGTTGAGAAGTATTCGTTCTCAAATATCATCAAACATAGTATAATTCTTTCGATATAGATTTGTATTACAATTTATTAGTAAATATATATTTGAGTGCAAGAACAGTATGGAAGGTAGTGAGAACACAGAAAGGCAATGAGCTGAGAAGAGAAGAAAAATACTTGCACGCTTAGGACTCTTTACAAAGATTTTCTTTGGCTTTCAAAGATTTTCGTTGGAATATAATTTAAGTTTGCATAGAAATTGTCGTTATTTCAATTTAGTAGGCAACTTTATTAACGTTTAGGGGATGATATTAAAATGTTAAACATACATAAAACTAAAAAATAATGTTAAAAATAACGTATGGCTTTGGTAGATATAGTTTACGTATATATCGTCGAGTTTTAATTTATTAATTTTTGGTTTAACTCTACGGGAAATGTTGAGAATTCGAATATCTTTAGCGGTATAGGAGTCTTATAGGGACTAAGCGTGCAAGTACACAGATCGGAAGGAAGTTAAAATCTGTTTCATATAATAATATGTATATCTCTTTATATCCTAAGGCTCCCCTGATATGTATACAGGCCGTATACAAAAATAAACAGCTCTACACTTACACAACAATGTTATAATATCAACTTATTTTCTATTTGTCATGATGAATTTTGAAGATGTTTATTTTTTTTCTCATCACGACAGTTTTGTGATCCCGCTGTGTAAGAACTATCAGGAACTTCACTGCTTTTTATTGAAGTTTTTAAGAATTAAACCAATCTGTCACAGTTTTTTAGGTCATTCTCCACAATGTCATAAATATTTAATTTAAAGAACTTTGTAAGTCCTTTAAATTAAATATTTGCTTTAAAAATAACCGTCACTACAACTTTTGCCACCGAAAATGACAGCTGTCAAACATAATTTTGTAGCTGCAAAGATACCGACAGTGCCTACAAAGCGGGCCAGTCTTTCACATCATTGCCTTCAAGTGTCGTAGGACATAACACAGGTAATATATAACCACTACCATATTGTCATTTATTTTAACCTTCAACAAAGCAGTGTATCTTAGCTACGCTACACTGGGCGATCCCACGAGTAAGCTTACGTTACGCCACTACAATTACTAACTATACTTATTACTCAATACCATTGCACCAGTCTCCGTACGATATATATCAAAATATATACACTTAACCCTTACCTTAATTACAAAAAACCCAATTACACAGAAAACATAATAATCACAGCGTTCAAAATCACAAAAACTTGAAAATAACCCGTCTTTTCAATATTAAAATGTTAAGTGTCTTAAATACATGAGATCCCCGTTACAAAAATATTTTCTAAAATATAGCAAAATATATATAATTAAAAATATACTATCACTATAGCTAGCAACATTAACAATATTGAACATTAAGCAATATGTTTCCTAAAAAAGTTCCAATCAGATATTGGGGTTGCCAGAAAAGAGATTATTTTATAAGAATGGTAACATATAAGTTCTATCGTAATTACAAAATATTAGACCTCGGTTCGTTTGCAAGTTATACTATTACAGATAGTAAATCTTTTCAGAGTAAAACCTTCTTCAATTTATTCGTAAAATGCTATTTTATACGTAATTCTGAGCCTACACCACAATCATGCAGTTAAATGTTACCACCATTATAAACTACAATATCAAATAAAGCGTCCGTGTCAGACTTACGGCTAATACTTGTAAATGTATAAAAAGTAAATGCAAGCATCAGTTCTTACAAACAAATGTGTACAATATTATAGCGAAAACTACGTAATTCTTATTTATTTATGGCAACCACCACTACGGTTAAACACGAAACGCTTACAAAACTAGAATTAATGATCTCTCTCAGTGATTAGTTATAAGCTTATTATTCGCTTTATTGGCGTCTCCGTTTCTCTAAAGTTGAACAATTCGTTTTTCATAAAAACTTTTTATAAATACATTTTTCATGAGATAACTTTACTACATTCCACAGACATTAAAAAACTAAAGAAATTCTACTGAACTCCTACACTTTTCAGTTTGACACCTGTCAACAACGGTGTTGACACCTGTCGCTCAAACACTTTAGTGAGCAGTTTTAACATTTATAATTGACATGCAGATTTACAAATATACGTTAGGGTCTACGGGCATTATACAAGGGAATTATTTAAAAGCAGAGATTGTCACAACTTTTGAGAAACCTGAGCGCACTAAATAACCCGGCTACCCTATCGCTCCGATCGGCTAACGAAACGAAACTCATGCGTTTTGATATGTCCATCTTTACCCTAGCGTTTGGGAATAGTTTTCAAATATAGCTGTATGACACCAACACATCTTTCCAAATTTTGAAGCTGAAAATGTTTTTCTTTGGTATTTTCAGTCATATAAAATTACAGTTTAATAACTGGTATATTGCGCAAATGACTAGATATTATCGCACTGGAAATTCTATAATATTCACAAAAAGTTTTTGATTGTTCAACGTCATGCGAGTGTGTGTGTCATTCAGCAATACTTTAAAATTGACTCCCCTCCAACCAAAATGTACCCACATTTTGGTATTTCAGACTGTGATGGGAATGTAAGCGTCATCAAAGCATTTAATTGAGCTTTTCTTACTCATAAGTGAGAGCAAGCATTGGTCACAAACAGCATTAAATTTCAATGCCTTGGAATTTTACTCAAATGCATATGAAACTTTAATGTTTGCGACCAAAATGACATTTTTAAAACCTCACTTGTTCTACTAAAAATGACAAGTGTGTTGTCAGTCCACAGGTAATATTTGTGGTGGTGTGTTTCTCTCATTCAATGACTCGTTATAAGTAGTCCAAACTTTAACGCTTCTATCGACCACCACAGTTCTGTCGTGTGAGGCCCACGATCATGACAATAAGCCGGAATCGGTGCGATAGAATATCCTAAGGTTAAGTATTGACGAGAATCAAACACGCCTCGGCTTCCCGGGGCCAGGACACTCCGCTGACTTGATGATGGATGACGCGAGCGGCTCGCGCGGCCTGATGGGGTCCATCTCCATGAAGCCAGGGTTCAGGATTATGTTAGGCACTAGTTCCATTACGTCTTGATCTTCGACGTAGTCTTTAAGGTCTTCGGAAAGGTCGTGGGTAAAGTTAGTATACATACCGTCACCGAGAGTGTGTGTGTTTGTTTGTTAGTGTGCGGCCCCGCAGTCCAAGCGTGCGTTCCAAGCGAGTGCGATAGAGGGGAAAGAAGAAAAAAATCTCGAATGAATAAAAAATTGGCAGGTACTGGCGTTCTTCATTATTAAAAGATTATGCAAAAGTCATGCGGATAGATCGAAGAGTGGAAATTCGCTCGGAATTCGTCATTTTCAGCATAGACTTAAGAGCGATTTTCTAATGGCTACTTTATGACAGCAAAATCGAAGAGACGCAGTAATACTCGACACATTTTGCTGTTATAGACGAATTTCATATTTTGAAAAGATGACCACAATTTTTAAGTAACAAGGTTTTTGGAATTGGATATGAAATTCGTCTCAGAAATAGTATAATGTACTTGAGCGCTATGCTAAGCCGCTTTCTTGATTAAAGATCTTCTAAAATCATTAAAAAAAAAACTAATATCTATTGTTAATAAGCAATTGTAAGTCGGCATTAGAGCTCTAATCATATTGCTTTATTTGTCGCTGTAGTTACGACATTTTAACAGGGCACATTTGTATCGTACAAGCATTCACCATGAAATGAAAACTAGTCTGAAATTAAAATAATTTGCTTTGGATTCGATGCTCAAACAGAGTACACAATTGAACACAAATAGCCCCGCTTCATAAAATGTTTACGTTTAGTTATTATAAAAATAGGGTGTTCACGATTTTATTCGTATCGTGAATGATTCGGACACGACCGAAGCACTATATTCACATGAGTAAAACCGTATAACTCTATAAGGCAAGTTGTTTAGCTGAAATTACAAATTAGTTTTCAAATTAAAATTCAAAATATTGTTCAAATTGAATTCAAAAGAGTATTGAAAAAGAAATTCAAAATATTATATAAAAAAGATTATTGAAATATAATAGAAATTCAATATGAATTCAAAAGATTATTGAAATAGAAATTAAAATTATTACTATCTAAATTGGAATTCAAAATAGTTTTGAAATTGAAATTCAAGATAAGTATTTTTTTTCACCTCGTATTGTTAATATTTAGAAACTAATATTACAGCACGACGTTTCTTGAAAATGTTATATTTGTTGACGTAGTTTCAGATGGCAAGGAAATATTGGAATTCATTGCAAATACGTCTAAATCCTTACAAAGATAGTTATTTTTTATGGAGTTCATATTATTCCGTCACTTAAAGTTAATCTATATATTTTTTGTGCCTAATTTTAATACAATTGTGCATTTTATGCGATATTTAAATAACTTTTATTATTGCATTGTAAAGTCTATTCAAGGCCACCTAAGCAACTACTGTAGTAGGTATGATATACTTACAAGCAGTGTTTATAAAATGGTGGTCCTATATAGTAGTAATAGTGGTCCTATAGTATAGTTATAGTGGTCCTATAGAATAGTTATAGTGGTCCTGAAGTCATCACAAGATAGTGCAAGTATTTAATATTTATAGAAATTCAATGGCTATATCTATTTAACATTTAATTGGATAAGTATTTAAAGGCAAGATAATATTGATCACGTGAAAAAAACAATAGAATCCTATATGAAATTGTAACGGTTATTAGACTTTATAATAAAATTTAAAATATTTTTATATCTGTTATTAATGAAATAATTGTAATTGTTGTTGGTAGGAAACAACACGAGAGCTATACTAAAATTATTTCCAAGGAATGATTAATATTATTTGGAATATATATCACAAAAATATTTAAAAATCACAAATATACTATAATCTGTAAAACAAAAAGTTTTGGCAAGAATAAATTGTAAACTACTAGCGGTAAAGCTTTCTTTATTCCTACATCTAAACGCATTTTATACTTAAATATAATTGTTATACTTACTTTTATAAAAGATTCAAATGTCTTAAATCCTACGGAATATAGAATAATATATTCTTTCATGTTTTTTGATTATATTAATTTATGAATCGACAATTTATAACGAGCGCGAATTGTTAATATATTTTATTTTATTAATTAAATTATTATAACGAGGTAAATGAGTTTTTATAATACGCGAATATTATTTATTAATAGGATATATCAATCATTATATCTTTAAATTTATAATATTAATTGATTTTATTCTGAACATTTTTTTTATTTTTTGTCTTTTCATATTTTAAAGCTGCATAATTATTGCAAAACTGTTATGTTTAAAGCGTAATATTGTTTTATTGTAAGTTGTGAGATGTTAACACAGCCTTTTATCAAGAATGGCGAAGTATAAATTATTTTAATGTAATAGTACGGTAATATAATCGTTTTATTAGAAAAATGCATTTCAACGCATTATAGCATAGTTCTATTGTTATAATTGACGTCCTGTAGAAATTGGTCCGTATCCTAATATGTTGATTGGAAAGTATCCCTGTATATCTGAACGCATTATCATCCATCCCCTTAGCTTTTTCCCACAATTTCAGGGTCTGCTTTTAGTTTATATAGATGCAGTAGCAGTTGTCAGCATTCACTTTATTTATCTTCATTATTCTTTTGAACAATTTTTGGGGCATTTGCCCTACAAAACCTTTCCTTTATGGTCCTCCTTTGGAATGTTTAAATGGAATTAGAATGACTACATTGAACACAAATATTTTAAGCGTAATCATCGAGTGATTACACGATCAGGAAATCCGCGTTCAAGGCACAGTTCTTGGTACTTTGTTCGTTGGAATTATTATATCTTTCAGGATTTTTAACTTAATGAGTTGAAATACACCGGGCATACTTCCCAACAACCTACCTAATATAACTAACTAGCATAATATAGTAAATCTTCAGCAATATTACAGCATATAGGTAACTACTTAAAGCGAGATTCAATTGATTGCTTTTTGGTATTATAGTTATTAATAACAATATCTTATGCATAGCACCAATCGCGTAGCGTAGAAATTCTAGTGAACGCTTAAAAATGTATATTTTTGTACCATTTGTTTATTTTATAAAAATCTAATCTATTTATTTAAATATTTATTTGGAAGATTTTTGTTAATTATTATTCATTATTAAATTGGCACTATAATACTTGTTTTTTTTTATATTATTTCATTTTATATCAATTATTTATCATTTGAAATTCTAAGCTGTGCGTCGAAAATTGTAAAATTGTGCTTTGAAAAATCTAACAATGATTATCAATATATTTTGTTATTATGCATATAAAAGTCTAAGCGTTTCAATTATTGCAACAATAGGAATATTCTAAGTTAAAATGGATCATTTGAACTTAGTTCAATTGGCGACACTTCGACCGTTCGTCTGAAATTCTTGTAAATATAATATTTAATAATTTAATGAACGTACCCCTACTCTTCTATTTATTAGATGCAAATATCCTAAGCCCTCATAATTGATCACCAGACCGCGCGATCAATTAATTAAAAAATATTATTGTTCATCTTTTTTATCAAGCTTACATCATAAATGCTAATAACTTTTCATTATTGCTATTGGTTCATCATCGAATGAATTATTAAAACGAACTTCTAACCTAAATTACACGATGCTCGCATGACCGATCAATGAATAAATATTTCTAATCAAATTTTCAGTTTAACTTTATCAGTGGAATGAAAGCTAACTAAATTGAGCGCTAAAATCGTCGAGTTATCGTTTGTTGAATAATTTGAACGCCTGAACTTGATCGATGAAACAAAACGCGCAAACTTACTTCATTTATGACTGAAGATTGGATCAAATGACCAACATTTTCAACCACGCGCAACAAGTCTTGATCAATCGGTTAAAAACTGTTCAAACGTTCAAAGTCTCGAAATTCAAATTCAACGAACACTCGTCGACGCTAAATCAGTCATGCTCGCATGTATCCTGGTCGCGCGCTAGCCCCACATGAAGTAGAGGCGCGGCAAGGGCTTGTGCTAGGGCGCTGGCTCACCGTGGCGCCGCCACTCGCGGCACAGCACGCAGCATGTACCAGCCGCCAGCACCACCAGCGTGCCCATCACCACGCACACCGCCACCACCCACGTGCGCGCGTCAAATTGCTCCGCGCCCGAGAAGAAGTGCTTGTACAGCTCTGTAATGTTACCATCACATTTGAATATGACTTCCAAAGAAAATACGGCACAGTCATTCTAGTCTTCACTTAATAGTAATTTAAGTAATCTTGGGAAAGTTTGAACGCCATGAAATTGTAATAAAATAATTATTTTTGCATCAAATAAAGTGCATTGGTTTTAGCGCCCAAACTGGGACAGCAATCATTTCGAATAATGGAGATGCCAACGTATGACCAGGATCCTCCAGTTCCACTTCATAGAACTAGACGAACCAAAGTCGGTGAAGACTGATCCAACTATTGGCGCCCATCTTGGGACCACTTTCCCTCTTGATTTTGGCGCCCAATAGGGACAACACTAATTCCGAATAATGGAAATGTAAATAAATGCTTATGATCCTTCAGTTAGTAAGAATTAGACGGCAGTGAAGTCCGCAAGGAGTGATCTAACTATTGGCGCCCCAACAGAAAAGACTGATTTAACTAATGGCGCCCATCTTGGGACAAGTTTTTCGGGCGCCAATTTTTACTATGGGCGCCCAAGTGGTCCCAGAGATCATAATAAAAATTACTGCCAAATATTTACATAATATGATTCAAAGGGTTACCTATCATAAGTTCGAAAAATATTAGACCGAATTTCATTTCACCTAAAACTTCTCAACTATTATCGTTTCGTTGTTTTTTACTTCATCGAAGTCACGTCTGCCACTCTATCAGTTGACCTATTATCATTTCGACTTTTTTCGTTACTCCGACGTTTTATTTGGTCGAAAAAGTTTTTACCGAAGTTACACTTAGCCGAAATAACATTTGTTCGAAGTATTATGTTTCCGTACATTAATTATACTGCACTGTTCAGATTAACCTACTCTTTTGTTTAATTAATTAATTATTTAAATGTAATGGCACTAAATAAAACAGTTGATTATGAACTAAAGCATTTTTAAAGAGTCCCAGTAAGAAACATGCGAACAAGGATGCTTGCTTCAAGCATGCAGCATGCAAGCAGGCATGCAGCGTGCAAGCAGGCATGCAGCATGCAAGCAGGCATGCAGCGTGCAAGCAGGCATGCAGCATGCAAGCAGGCATGCAGCGTGCAAGCAGGCATGCAGCATGCAAGCAGGCATGCAGCATGCGAGCAAGCATGCAACGTGCGAACAAGCAAGCAACATGCAATCAGGCAAGCAACATGCAATCAGGCAGGTAACATGCAGCAAGCATTGTTTCTGTCACGGCTCCGGCGCTACGGGGTTTGGGCGGCCCCACGCGAGCCTATCGTTGCAGATGGTTTCGGCTTGCTGGCCAGCGTTGCCGGCCAGCCTCAGCCGCGGCGGCGGGCCTTCTAACCACCTGCTCCTCAGCTCGCGGGCCGCCCTACCCCTCCGCGCCTACGCGGGCTTTAATTACACTCTAGGGGTAGGGCAGACAAGACTACGTAAAGTCGGTTTTACAGCGACTCATTTCTCACTAAATTTTGTAGTAGAATAAATTGACTTTATGACACTACATATATTTTAATTTCATATTGAAAATGCTACCAAGTAACCGGCTATATATTTGTGACCAAATAATATTGCCTAAAATGTTGTTTCATTATGTTGAAAATATGGCAAATGAAAAAAGTTCAAAAGAGGCTTCGGCCAATAGCAAAAAGTTATTTTGTAAATCGGCGAAACATAGTTCGGTAAAATAATACCTATGACACATGATACTTCGATGATCTAAAAGTATGTCAAACAATGCATATGGCAAAAAAGACGTCGGTCAATAGTTTTCGGTGAAATGAAATTCGTACAAAAATAATTCGGATAAGTAATCGGTTCCCGATTCAAAGGCCTCCGAATCGCCGACGAACATAACCAGCAGTTCAGAACACTAAAATTATTGGCGCCCAGGTGGGACTAGTTCGTTTCGGTTAGTAGCACATTTTATAATGGAGTAAAGTAATGACTTACCAGCCTCCTGGTCGCTGTATAGCGTTGTAGCAAGCACTTCGACTGGCGGCCCCGGCCCCAGAACATTGGTTGCCCACACCCTGAACCAGTAGGACGCGTTTGTGTCTAGGTGGTACACGTCTACTTGGCGCTGAAAAGTTATTGTTAACATTAAGTTAAATATCTTGATAATTTATCCAAAACGTTTGAAAACTGTAAGAGCGGTGAGAAATTTTGGCCCAATGGTAGAAAGAAAAAAAAAGAAAAAAGTGTAAATAATTTGATCACCAGTGCTTTGAAACGCTGAAGGAACACATCATGTGGAATGTTCTAGAACCAAAAATTGGAAGACATGTGATATCCACCAACCCGCACTGGGCTCACGTGGGGGATTACGGTCTACCCCCTTTCACCGAGAGGAGGCCTGTGTCCCAGCAGTGAGAACGTTACCAAGCGGTCTAAAAACTTCTGACTGTCTATTTTCATTTGGTCCACAACGCAGATCTTCCGCCGTAAATATTAAAATAATATCTCCTTTTACCGAATTAGGACTGATATGGTTGGGACTGATAGGCCTCCAAGGCTCCAGGGTGCCGTTGACAGGCGCCGCTGAGCGGTACTGTGCGGTGAAGTCTATGATGGGATGGCCGCCATCGCCAGCCACGTTCCACAGGATCAGCGCCAGGATGGTGGACGCGTGGACTGTCACGTTCACCAGCGGTGGCGGCTCCGCTGAAAATAAAAATGGTTGAAGAAAATTAGATAAAGACATATGGTTTAAAAACTGAGCATGAACTGAACCTGGGATCTAGGCTTCTGAGATTTCGTAAAATAATAGATTGATGCAAAGTGCCTCGTGGCCACTTGTGGTTCTTGGAGCATAAGACTTTTTGATTACCTAAAGGTAGAATTCCGTGCATCGCGATCGATCGCGGCCGCGCGCGGCCTACGACTGTCGTCGATCACTCGCGACAATAGTCAAATTATGAAAATGTATGGCACCGCTACCGAGGCCCGCGACAGACGCGCGCGGCCGACGAATGTCGTGAGCCGCGCGCGGCCGTGTCTTGAAATTAGTAGATGTTGTTCGTCAGTTCCCTCTAGACGTGTATCTACCAAAGTCAAAATCATGGTCGAAGTGCTAATTGACATCCTTGAAGAAGAAGAGGAGGATAATCTCCATGCCGCATATCATATATGATTGGAGTTTGAGACACAAAATTTATTAATATTTCGTCTTCCTCGACCGAAAAGTTTTCTCCTGCGTTCCTAGACATGTTTGCGCCATGAAATCCACGATGTTACTAACTTACTAAGCGCTAGAACATGTTAAGACACGCACGGCCGCGCGCGGCTCACGACTTTCGTCGGCCGCGCGCGTCTGTCGCAGGCCTCAGCAGCGGTGCCATACATTTTCATAATTTGACTATTGTCGCGAGCGATCGACGACAGTCGTAGGCCGCGTGCGGCCGCGATCGATCGCGATGCACGGAATTCTACCTTAAAACTTTGTTTTAGTTGAGTGCTTGGATATTTGAGTCAAGAATAAACAATTTTCCATGTCTTCTTCTTCTGTGCTTTTACAGAAAGTTAAGGCATATCAAAACAAACAAGGGCAGTGATCCCACAAGTAAGCTCAACGGTATTTTTATTCAAATATACACGCCTGTGCTAAACGAATAAATATTGAGTTTTCGTCATTTGCAATTCAAAGTGAGTTATTCTAGTCTTGTTATTATGAAATAATTTAAGCGTCTGAATTCTGCTAATTCCTGTAATGGCTCTATTCACGTTAAGGAAGCGTATTTTCAAATCCAAGAAACGTCTTCCAAGCGGAACAACGCAATTTAATAACAAAACAAAGAATATAATATAATCCTGAATTTATTGCTACAAGGGTAACATAATTTTATTATATTACCTTGTAGACTCCACACTAAGTTGAGCTGTCTCGAGAAGTTTTTGAGAGTTTTTTATTTTTTTATTTTCTAAGTTTATAAACGCATTTGTTACATATTATTTTGAAAATTTATGTATCATAAAAAAAGACATATATTGACTAGAAAATACTGAGAGAGTAGAATAGAGTGAATGGTGGTATTCAATAATTACGTTTAAAGTTAATAGGAACAATTTAGATATAACTTAATAAAAGGCCCAAAAATCGCTGCAAAAGTTAAAAACCGTGGCATGGCTATCAATCAATGCCGCACTGCCGTCTTGTCACACTGAGAAAAATGTCATTTTGGCATAATCTTAAAATATCGTGACGTTGGTTTAAAATAGATGCGTTGTCTTATAATATGTTGATAATAAGTAAATATTACGCTAGAACTGAAATGTGTTAAGATGGAATCGAATTTTTTGGGTAAATAATGCAATATTATGATACTTGTCATCGTAAAAATTTGTAATTATGAAATAACATTGTCTTCTTCAAATAATAACACAATGTAATAGAAAATGGTCCACTGTCCCATAAATTAGTATGATAATTATAAATAAGATTCTAATTAAAAAACACAATGACAGTCACCGTAATATAAATAGATTTCATAGTTTAATATGAAGAAGTATCTCTAAAAATACGATGACCTCCCCCTAATGTACTATATTAAATTATAATGCTTTAAACTTATATTTTTAAAGTAAGCATCATTTTTTAATATTACAGTCATATTATTTTATGTGAATCCTATGATAATACGATTAAATAATCTCATATTTTTAGAGTAAGCATCAAAGTTCAATAATATAGTCATATTATTTTATGTGTATCCTACTAAATTATTATTACAGAGACCCATTTATGAGTAGCATTTGAATGATGTCCTACAAATTTAAGGTGACGGCATTATATAATGAGGTCTCCCTCTCTCACTTCATTCCGCCGCCGCGCCATTTCGGTCGGCCATTTGTATTTCACCGCTACAGCCGGCAAGTCACGACTCACGACTCGTTTAATTAATAGCAATAACAATTCCATTAGTGCCAGTGAACGTGTTTGATCAGTGCAAAAATGGATATGGCTACGCGTGATCTTTTGAAGAAGTGGAATTTGGAACGCTACATCGATCGTTTTGAAAGTAAGTTGACAAACCTACCTAGTAAGTTGCTAGCATGAGCTCACACATTACATTCACACATTCTAATTTCTAGCAAGAATAGGGTCAGAGTGTCGTCTTAGAGGCACTATGAAAATATACTTAAAAAAATTTCGCGACCAATTTCAAGGTCACAGTTCTAACATAACCTTACCTATGGATCCCTTCGACATCGTTTTTACGACAAACGGTTGGTCGGAGACAAAAAACACCCAGACACTTTTAGCCTTTCTAGGTGTTACATACTATAGAATCGAGAAAATAAACGATTTGCGAAAATAACACTTTTTTGGCCGCTGTACACTCCAACCAAGAATAGTCTTGTCGTATGGTACCTACCCACCTACCTAGATATACGTTCATATTTATATTATACACTAGATTCGATGTGCAACTGCAACCCAAAAAAAAACAAATAGGTAGAGTGCGTCTAAACTAAAATGACGCGCCCCACTACCGCATTTACCGTAGTGTACGTATACAAATTTAAGTAGTGGGGCGCGTCATTTCAGCTTAGACGAGCTCTACCAACCTACATTTTATAAAGTCGATGCGACGTAGTGCATTTCACAGCTGCAATCAGGGCGCTGTTAAATTTACCTTTTTTTTTCAGCTGAAAGAATTGATATCGCAACAATGCAGATGCTTAGTAAACAAGACATACATAGTATGTTCCCTCAAATAGGGGACAGACTCCGGTTTGAAGCAGCTCTGGCCATGTTAAAAAGCGACCAACCAAAAGATATGGTTTGTTTTCATGTTAAATTGTATTTCAAAAAAGTAAATTTTATTTTAAACTTTTTGCTTACACATGCCCTGCGTCGCTTAAATGCACATTCTCCTACTTGCATGTAGGTAGGTAGGTACCTACTTATTAACTTTTATTATTTTAAAGTCTTCTTAAGATACCTAACAATTTAACCGGTGCAGTATTTATTTAAAAAGTGGAATAAAATCATAACTTTTCATCAGTCTTGTTAGTTTACCAACTAAGTACATTATTATTACCTTTTTAAATTTCTTGTTAAATTTCAGGATAACTCCTACAATTAATCACTCTTTGAAGAGGACCTGAGGAATGACTTGTTAACTAGTCTACCTTGTAACTTAGAGCCTCTGCCACCGTGTGAAGGACTGCAAAGCTCAATCCTCAACCAAGACTGCGAAGCAGGACTTAACCAGGAAAATTTGGTAAGTTCTGCAAAATTGTAGAAAAGTACTCGTACTTACTGTTTTTTGGTTCAAGAGCAATATGTATTAATTTGTAATTACATCCATACTAATATTATAAATGCGAAAGTAAGTTTGTCTGTCTATCTGTCGGCTGGGGCAGGACCTTTTCACATTTTCATACCTAAGACACTGAACCGATGCAAAATTTGGTATAGACATTCTTTGAGACCAGGATCAGTCCTGATCTTGATCGATTAGTTTTTATCAGGGCCGGATCAAGGGACGAGGGCAGGACCGTTCACACCTGCAATGCTGAACCGATTACTAGTAAAAAAATATAACACTTCCCTTGAGTTATCTCCGGCTAGGGCTAGCTATAGCCTGTTAGTTAACGGTCGCACTCGGACACATTTAGTGATTATTTCAACGATTATTGAGGTTAATTGACCGTACATACTCATATTATCACACCTTTTTGTTACATGTACTATTATAACATTGTCTCAAAGTAAATATTATTTTAGGATGGTGACATACTGGTGATACCACTGGACTCGTCGTCGTCAGTGGGTGAAGCAGTTAGACAAGAGTCCACCGGGAGCAATTTAGTAAGTTATTGCCTATTATCCTGTACTTTTGATAAGGAATTTAAATTGACATTCAATATTGTTAACCCCCGGCGTAAACAGATAAGTTTAACGTCTGTACCTGTCCTGTCCTGTATGTGTGTACGGACGGCCGTTTAGGAGCTATACTATATGTCACAAAGATCAGTAATATATTTGGAGTTGGTGACAGCTATAACTAACAACTAAATGCATGATGCCTAGACTGGCACCGACTCCAACTGATCATTATACTGAATGGAAGGTAGGTATTGAACCTGTATTTTCAACATTTTAGTGACATTTTTTTTAAACTTTTACCTTGCATATTTAGTTTGTAATGCCATACTTATACTATTTGTGTTTCAGGTGAATACCATACTGAATTCATCAGTCGAGGGAAAACAAATAATAGCAATTGGGCAGAAAACGGGCACCTTACCCTCAAACGTGCGTGGGCGTTTATGCAAGCTGCTTATGGAGAAGCTCATTACGGCCGAAAACCCGGTACTTCTGACAGATTCGCAGCTGCTTGCTCTATCCTACGACATTGGCAGATTATTTAAAGAGGAGTCACCACCCCTATACTACGCGCCGTACCTGCCGGCTGATGCTTACCAGGCTAAGCGCAATATCTCTGGCTGGTTAGTCACCGCCAGAAGGGCTCGACGGCAGCATTTAGTTTCGTTGGGCCTTATTGAAAAGCCCAAGTCACGTTCTCGCTCCAAGTCCAGTCCTAGGCTAGACACCCCTCCACTCGCTGGAATCGACCTGACCGGACTTAAAGAAGGTAACTCCTTTTCAAGAAATTTTATGTTTTCAGATTGAATTAAATTATCAAGAACAAAATTATTGAGAAAAATATCTGAATTAGTATAAATTTTCGTTACAAATTACAAAATATCTGAATCTAAGAACCGTTATTGTCATTGTACTAATTATTAATCGTTTTAATTTTTGTGTGCAGGTGAAGTGGAGGACGTAGCGTCAGCATTAGAGCAGCTGTCAAGTCCTTCAGCTGGTCCGTGGCAGGAGGTCAGTGCCCTGTGGCGGGAGACGGTGCGAGCTCGCCTCCGGCACTTGTACTACGAGGAAGGGACATTACAGGAGTACTTCAATAAGTATCCTATCCTGAAGTCAAGTGATGGATGGCGACTCCTGACTCATGACTACGAAGCACTGTTCCCTGATAAATCCGGGGGCCTCGACGCCTTGGATGCTTCATCGGAAAACATACTAAAAGCTGCTCAGCAGAAGCTTAACACCACAAAGGACTCGTTTCTTCGTCGAAAAATAGCTGATACATTGGCAATTTGTGACGGTAAGGAAATGATTCTGTTATATAGTTCTAGGTGCTCGACCTCCCTGGGTCGGTGAACCCGTTATAAAATATATAGACAAAAAAGAATTTAAAAATTATCTAACATGGTGCAGTCGTTCAGAAGTAACGGGCGGGCGGACACACATTTCGGCAATTCATTTTTACTTATATAGATAGATTTTATTTTGTTCTGATACTTTTCCCTATTTGCTCAGTTAATGATGATGTGTTGTGTCAAATATACTATTATTATTTTCTTTCCAGATGAACAACCGGAGACAAAATTAATAGCAGCGATATTGCTACTCGGCTGTCTCTTTAATATTCCTCCTGCCCGTCGATCTAGAAAAGACTGGCAAGCTTCACGAGCGGAGATATTGGATGGATTTGTGACCATCGTGGATGATGACGCAGACGTGCAAGTGGTAATTGAGGAGCGTCGCCAAAAGCTTCAAAACCTAGGTATTAGCCTCCAACCATTTATAATTTGGTGCCGCCAGTCAGGTGTCTCCTTCACAGTATGTGACAATACGTTTTACAAGTTCACAACACTAACTGAGGCTGTTGATGTGACTTTTAAAATATTTCATGCTACTGCGGCTAAATATCCTACTGAAAGCTATAACATTTGGCTTATTATCCAAATTGGTTTTTACAAAGTCAAAACATCGTACGATCGTATGTCACAATCTGTGAAGGAGATATTAGTTACTCTCGGAGTCACAATTTAAATTAAGATGAAGTGTCACAGTTGTAAAAGGACTTTTCCCACGTTTTCTTCACTTATTACCCACATAAGGAAAGAATGTGAAAAAATTGATATTACTGGAGTTTATAAATGTGGTGAAGACGCATGCTACCGGTATTTCACGGACGTTAGACAATTTAGAAAACATGTTAACTTAAAACATTTGAATAAAGTAAACACTCGTTATTTGCCATCCACCTCAAACGAGGCTTGCGTAGTTCCTATGTGTGAAACAGAGACTACCAAAGTAGCAACTGAGCACATATACATTGAAGCTGATAGTGAACCGGAAGTCCTTGATAATGCTGATAGTATTATTCATAAAGAAGTTTTGAAATTTATTTCAACGCTCTATGTAAATCCCTCTGTATCTCGATCGTCTGTACAAGCTATGGTTAGTCATTTGCAAACCCTTCTTGACAATATCGCACCGTCTTTAATGTCCGTATTCGGCCCTGTGCTAGCTGATGAGGAAAGCATGTCTGGAAGCGAAATTAATAAACGACTTCATAAGTTCAACACAGCTTTGAAGGGCATCTTTTTTCCGTTTCGTTCAGAATATTTGAGATTCCGAGAATTGAATTTATTAGGTTCTTTTATACCACCACATGAAGTAATCGTTGGTTATTGTCCTGACATTTCACAAAGGAGTAACACTTTAACATTACACACCAAGCCACGTACAATGCAAGTAATTCAACTTCGCCAGGTTTTGAAGAATTTTTTTTCCATTGACACTATTTGGAAAGATGTAACGGATTATTTGAACCACCTAAGGGGTAATTTAATAATCCGTGAAGAAAATCCGATGAGGCCAATGTGTCTAGAAAATGTAATGCAGGGATCTGTATGGCTGGCAATGTGTACACCGCAGGCGTCGGACATTATTCTTCCTTTAGTAGTATACTATGATGATTTTGAAATTGGAAATCCTTTGGGGAGCCACGCTGGGGTGCATAAGCTTGGTGGTGTATACGTTTCCTTGCCAGCACTCCCACCACATTTATTTTCATTGTTGAATAACATTTTGCTGTTAGCTATTTGCCATTCTGCTGACAAAACTAAATATGGAAACAAAGCTATTTTTGACCCTGTTATTGAGGAATTGAATTACTTGCAAAACAAAGGAATTTTTATAGAAAATAAGTTTTTTAAAGGAACCGTAAAATTGAAGGTTGTTGCTATAACTGGCGATAATTTAGGCCTGAATTCAATTCTCGGGTTTACTGAAAGTTTTTCAGCTAACAAGTGTTGCAGAATCTGTAACATTGACAAGAAAGGTTTGCAAACTGCTCTATATGAAAACAGTAACTTGCTTAGAAATATGACTTCATACCACGCTCAATTGCAAGAAAACGATACACCTAACACGGGCATTAAAGAATCATGCTGTTGGCTTAAGGTGACAGGATTTGATTTATTTCAAAATGTAGCAGTAGACCCAATGCATGATATATTAGAAGGTGTAGCTCGTTATGTAATGACCTTTGTCATAAACCACTTCCTTGCCGAAGGTCTTTTAAAGATCTCAGTATTGCAACAAAGAATAATTTCATTTGATTATGGACCAGATAGGAATTCAAAACCAAGTAATTGTTTAGTTGTCCAAGGTTCGAAAGTAAAATTGAAAACTTCAGCATCAGAAATGCTTACCCTTATTAGATACTTCAGCCTAATAGCCGGGTTTTACATTCCTTTAGAAAATAAAGTATGGAAATTATACATTATGTTGCGGCAAATCACCGACAGGTTATTAAGTCATAGGGTCTTCAGTGACACCAATATTCAACTCCGGGTTATAATAGCAGAATTTAATCAATTGTACACGGAGCTAACAAAATCACCCCTGCAGCCAAAGTTTCATTTTCTGACTCATTATCCTACCATGCTAATGAAGTTCGGCCCCGTACGTAACATGTGCGCTATGCGTTTTGAAGCCAAGCACAGGGTATCTAAGTTAGTGGCTAGATCATCTTTTAATCGAGTCAATGTTTGCAAGACTCTAGCAATAAAATGTCAACTTATGCTCAATGACTTGTTTGTGAAAAATACAATACCTACAACAAAAATACTAGGAAAAAAATCTGCATTAAATTCAGGAGACACTGTCAAGTTTTCTCTCGGCACTGGCGTTGTCCTCAAATATTCGGTTACTTCCGCTACAATAGCTAGTGTTATATGGCAGCGGAACTCTATTGTTACTGTAGATATAGATGATGAACAATTCTTACCCACTTTTGGCCAAATTGATGCAATTTTGGTGACAGATACTGAAGAGGTTTTTTTCCGTTGCTGTATGTTTGAAACTATTGAATTTAATTCTCATTACAATTCTTATGAAGTTAAACGTGGTAATGATTATCTGTGCTTTCCTTGCCAAAATGCCGTTTCTCCGTGTCCTAACACGCTCACTCTAATGCGAGGTAACACGTCATATATTACAAGTAGATGGTACCTAGAGTAAAAATTTCAAAATTCTGTAGGTATTCTAACGGCTTACGGTCGCTGCTATAATACCTTGAAAATGCGCAAACGAGTTAACTCGTTTGCTCATTTTTAAGGTGTTTTTATTTTGAATCCAGTAATATCAATTTTTTTTGGAAACGTTTACATAATTATTAATTATGTACTTATACCGTACGCGGCGTTGCTAGTTTGAGGCACTGCAGAGTCCAAGGGCAGTTATTTTTTTATAGCAGAGTGCGCTCAACTAGTAATCTACCCTTAGTTACGGTATTTATCGGATATCCCTTTAGGATATCCTATAAAGACGGCCCGATAACGGTGTCCGCATAAAGTAATGGTATGAGCCAGCACCAATAGCTGGTTTAAGGTGAACGCACACTTATCAGAGCCGAAGGAGGCGAAGGAATCAAATTTTAGAATTACTTAAATGAAGTCCAATGTAACTTCGCACACTTATCCGCACCGAATCGTACGACCTTATTCGTCCGATTCGGTAAGTGTGCGAGGTTCCATAGGATTTCATACAAGTAATTCTAAAATTCGATTCTTTCGCCTCCTTCGGCTCTGAAAAGTGTGCGTTCACCTTTAGTAATAGATTTTAAAGTAAAGTATTTGTATGAGGGATAGATTAGTCTCATCGGAGTGTTTATAGTAGCACTTTACTTGAAAATAGATATTTACTATAATAATATAACCAATTTATTGTATGCAGCTTTAAGGTGAAAGCGTCAGGGTAGCCCGCGAAATTCAAATTTTCTTACGTTTTTTGCAATTTGCAGGCCAGTGCTAGGTTTTGATTGAAATGTTAGACGCGGGTGTAAGACGTATGTAGTACAACTTATGTACTTACACCCGCGTGCAACATTTAATTAACATACAACCTAGCACTGGCCTGCAAATTGCAAAAAACGGCTACCCTGAAGCAATCACCTTAAGGGCAAAAATGTTTTAGTTATAGGTACATTAATGTAAAGTTTGTTATTTTTTGTAAATTAAATTTCTACTCGTCTCAACCTTTATTTTAATTTGTAAAAACTAGAATTATTGAACATAATGTATATAATGATTCTTTATAATGACCGTCAAATAGATACTGTAATCATTAAGGCGAGGATGTTTCTAAACAAAACAGTCTTCTTTTATACTGAATATAAATGTTTAGAGTATATAATAATTATTCATTCATACTATGGAAATAAAAATACCATTCAATTTTCTGTTTAATTTATACATACATCCCTTTTCACCTTCTTACCATTCTTGCCAAGGTACTTTTTTCTATTTTTTTTACTTACTCTCCATTTTTTTAAGGTTCAAGTTTAGGGTTCTTCAGTTTTTTTTAATGTTGAGCTCACACCTAATAATATTTAAAAGGAAAGAACCAATATTGGATACTTAAAAATAAGGGGATCATGTAAGTCCAGTGGCGCCCTCAATTATAGGAGGATTGTGATTTCTAATAATCCAAACAATTTCTGTGTAATCCACCAGTATTTAGTTGTAGTCCTACTGATGGAGAATGAGTAGAACTACAACTAATCACTGGTGTATTATAGAGATATTAATTGGTTTATTAAAAAACACAATCCTCCTATTGAGGGCGACCTCCGTAAGATAATAGGCTATAACCAGAGATATGAGGAAATAGTAGGAAAAGTAAGAGGACCTAACCTAAAATACGAGGAGGTTACCGAAAAATAGTAGGAAAAATAATAGGATATAACTGGATATATGAGGAAGGCACCGAAAAATAGTAGGAAAAATTGTATGACATAACTGAATATGTGAGGAAGTCACCGAAAAATAGTAGGAAAAATAATAGGATATAACTGGATATATGAGGAAGGCACCGAAAAATAGTAGGAAAAATTGTATGATATAACTGAATATGTGAGGAAGTCACCGAAAAATAGTAGGAAAAATAATAGGATATAACTGGATATATAAGGAAGGCACCGAAAAATTGTATGACATAACTGAATATGTGAGGAAGTCACCGAAAAATTGTAGGAAAACTAATAGGATATAACTGGATATATGAGGAAGGCATCGAAAAATAGTAGGTAACTAAAACTAAATCCATGGTGACACATCATCTTAAATACTGTTATCATCAACATCAGTATTATCATCGTTCTTTTTGGTGAATCACTATGCTCCGTCCTTTGAGTGAATTCATCATACTTTAAGCTGAATTCACCTCTTTTATGATTGTCAGTTTTCTCAGTGCAACATCAGACTCAACTGCCTTCTGGAACAAGGCGATGATTCTGCTATTATCTCACTATTATTTTATGACATGGACGGATCATTGATAGCATGGTATTTAGGGTATCATTATGTTACCAGAATAGTTTTGAATCTTCCGAAACAACCGATCGAACGATTTTATTTCTGTAAGTACTAAATACGTAAGAACTAACTAATATAAAAAAGCTGCAAAATTTGTTTGATCGCATTTATTTCCAGAACTACCAGTCAAATACTCTTTTTGCACTTCGGACTTTTTTCTTTAGGAAGATCTACGGTCGTTAAGAACCAAGCAAAAAAAAAAAGTCAGAAAGAACGCTGATCGACAGCTGGGTAAAAGCCCGAACGGGCGACGCGATGCGGTGGGTCAGGAGTCAACCTTTATAGAAATGTGGCTGTTATATATTTTGTATCCTAAGACTCCAAACGAAGACTCAGCAGAAGCTAGTGTATTATAATATGTACCTGTACACTTGTTTAAAATTCCCAGTCGCGTTCTAATAAGTCTGAAGTATTTCAAGTGAGTCAATTGTGTTTAATGTAGGTTAGGCCCATTGTTTGCATTAAAGTTATAATAAGAATTTATAATTTAATTGTAATGCTTATTTTTCCGCAAACAGTTTTATTTAAACACATTTTTGTGCACTCACGATCATACAGTTGTTACATTACGTCTATGCTAGATCTTGTTAGAAGTAAAGGGTACAGTAACTCTGTAGAAGTGTACGAAACATCGGAACTAACTTCAGAACGAGAAGTTATTTCGGTGCGGTAATAAATTACAATCAAACTAAACCTTAATAAATAAACTAAAAGGCAGCATTCGTTACATATTCAGCACTGCGAAATATTCCTAACAAGAACTCAAAGCGACAGTTTAATGAAACCTGGAAGGTAATGTGACTGGCTCCAGGTAGACAACGTTAGTACGTAAGTCTGCTGTCACCGTGATGAATGCTTTGCACGGCACACGAGTATCAGTAGTTGTGATTCGCGGATTCTGGCGCAAGCGCCAGAGCCCGCGCTTGCACCAGAGCCCGCGAATCTGTAGCACCCATCGTAAAAAAAAAAAAAAAAAAAAAAAAAAAAAAAAAAAAAAAAAAAAAGGTTTTGGTGTGCTCTGATCTCAAATCTGCGGTCCATTTTAGCGTAGGATGCGTGGTTTTGGAGTTATGCAAATCAATTAACTGTTATCTCATTGATTTCCGGTGGTCCTGCACCCTCATTAGCATTCCATTGTTCGCCTAATCCTTTTATCTATTATACTTCGAACACCTCACTACGTTGCGCCAGAACCCACGAATCTGTTGCCCTACGGTTGATTTGGCGTTCTTATCTATTACTCATTGTATGTCTGCTTTTCTATGTCATCAATAAAACACATTCATTTTTATTTCAATATTTTATTACTTTTTTCTACAAAATATGAGCGGAAGATCTCATCCACAAAAATATCATTGTGCAGTGTGTTCCCTGTAAATATGTTCGTAAAACTATGCATTGAACATCCCTGAAACTTAAATAGCAAATACATTAAGCAATATTCACCACAAACTGAAGTCCAATCATTCTGAATCCTATCAACATTCCAGTCCCATCTCTTACAATTCCTTTTCAAAAACTGGAGATGATATCGCTCAGGTGTTCGTCCATATGAATCAAAATATTGACCGATACCATTCGTATCGATATGTACAGCTACCCAGTGTGAACCTGGTTTATCATCCGCATCCAAATTGCATATTATATACGTTGGTACATGTGTATACATAGGTAGTCTATTAGCAGCATAAACATTATTTTCTAGACTGGGATGAATCTTTTTCATATGTTTTTGTAATTCTAGTGTATCCATGATATTACTGTTATTAGCAGATTATTACAGTACCAATCTATTCAATGGTTGTCATAGGAATGTTCAATTATAGTGATTTGTAAATATTAAATCGCATTCTTTGTGGGAGTCACAAAGCTTAGGATTATCATTTTGCTGCAGCTAATTTAAAGTTTGTTATATGGGTCTGATTATATTAAATAAAACACTTTGAGTACATAGACATTTTTAATTAACTGATCAACACAATAATTATTAAATAAATAAATTAAATACAGACATATTATTATCAAAATACCATTTTCTAATACACACAGCATTATTCAATGCACAATTCAATTTATGGTTCACACAATTAAAATCAGTTTTATTTTTACAGAACTTTTTTTTTAATGTCGCAAAATTAGGACATCCCTTCTCACCTATGTCAATCACTTCACAGTTTGCACATAACTCTTTAATCCACGTAATCTTTTCCAAACCCTTTGTCATAATTTTTTTATTTTCTAAATATGGTAAAATAACACGTTTAAACTCTTTGTAGTCTATGTAGCCTTCACTCCAGTAAATTCCTCGATTTCTTTCTAACCATCTCACCTGCTTTTTTTCTTCTAGTGTTAGGTAATGGAATGAATATGGTGGTTTCACCAAGAACGTCTGTGTATGATCATGACTCGCAATGGCCAATTCTTTGATAATAAAATGATTTAAAGAATCTTTAAATCCTTGATAGTATATTGCATACAATTTGTTTTATTTAATTTTATAATGTTATCTTTAGTTACACACACACAAAATGCATTAAACATAACACATATATCTAAAACACAACACACATTATAATCCTAACTACTATAGTCTACAGTAACATTTCTATTTTTATCTATTTCAATAATATTATCAAACTCAGCATAAACAATACAGTTAATTGTTTGTATTAGTGAGGATTCAAATCGTACTTCTAATCTTACACTACCATGCTTTATGAGATTCCAATGGGCTGATGAGTTAGCTGATAAATCAGGAGTTAAATCAAATGCTAAAAGACAGTAACCTTTGGCATACTGTTCACGAGAGATTGCATTTCCTTCATTAAGAAAGTGAATACCAGTCCCCGAGAATAGAGTATGATATGCTGATGTAAATATATTATTATTAAAAGATGGTTGCAAAGCTTTGGAAGGTATTTGTTGACCATCAATATATAAGCTGAAAGAGTTAATACCATAGTTTTCAAAGTTAAATGGATTTTTAGTAAGTGAACCATTAAATGCAGAATTATTCACAAAACCAATAATACATCTTTTGGGTACCTGTCCTAAGAATATATTATCAAGAGTTTTTCCTTGAACACCCGATGCAATTGTTAAAACTTTAACTTCAGCACGAGTAATAGGATATTTAGCAGTGGTAGAAGCTAAAACTTTCTGATGTGCGAGTAATACACTTGGATTAATTCGTGCTCTTCGAACAATAAGAGTTGCGTCCGTAATGCAAACTTTAAACTTTACATCATTTGACCCAGCAATTAAATTAAAACTCTCTCTTGACCGAACTAATTTTACACTCATTTCAACGCCATTAATTAAAAATTTATCTTGATTGAAAATGTCACCATGAAGATGACCAATCATTTCTATTTCCCTGCTTTCATTAACTAATTCCTGTCTTTTAACAAATCCTATGTTTTTACCATCTGTGGAATCCATTTTTCCTGCTGTATCATCATACCAAAGACTACAAGTAAGATGAGATTGTTTAGCAGCAGGAGCATAGTTTAAAAGGGTTTCCATGTATGCTCGATAGGCATAGGTATTATTAGGTGGTGATACAAGTTTTTGGTTTAAATAAACATCGAGTTGACTAAAAAGTGAATGCAACCAATTATTTACAGGTGCTACTGCTGTAGCTGATATCAAGTTTGTTGAATCTTGATTTAATACTTTTGCCTTTATGTGGAGTAATGTATGAGACAAATCTATGTAGTCATCGCCTGTTCCAGGAACTTGAAACTCGATAGGTCCATCATCAGCAAGAGATGAAATTGGTTTATAGTGAATCCACAATCCATTTTCAATGCTTGTTTGTGTAGACGGTAATGCAAACAAATCTAATTCTGACTTAACGCACTCACAAGAATGATTATGAAGGAAAGACATACTTAATTTGAAAATATATCTTTGATGTTTTTTGGTTTTAGACCAAGTTTTTTCGTAGCTTTCACTTTAGCTGTTAGTGGTGGAATGAACGAGGCCAATCGTTTTCTTTTACTTATATACCCAGATCCTGTCATGTTAAATCGATTAATTTTGTCATCAGCCTTTCGTTTTAAGTTTGTACTAACTTGCTTTAGACGATCTTTTATTGAGGCTTCCATAGGACGGGCTTGAACCATATCCGATAAAAGTCCTACTCCAGCGTTTAATGCCTCCTTACCAACCACTCGAGCACCACTTGAAAGTAAAGGTAAAACTGATCTAAATAACCCTCCTAAGAAGCTCCCAATACCATGACCGCGTTGGTATGGTGAACCCTTATAAATTACTCCAACTCCTGATCCAGCTTGATGTGAATAATAATTTTCATATGGACATTTATGATGATCATGAGGAGAATACATTATTATAATTTGCGGAAATGTAGTTTAACACACACGGTTCCAAACTGGAATGGTATTTTTTGTCCTGTGCTCGATCTTATATCTATTTCCAGCGTATCGAACTCTCTTCGCATAACAGGTAAGTAGTGAGGTGGAGAGAAAATGTACATTTTATTCGCACCATAAATGTATTTTGAAGGATCTAATGAAATGACTCTTAATAGTGGAGTCATAACATCACCCACAATCTGAGGATCGATAATGTCGCAATATAGAAATAGTTGAGATGGTAACCCTAAGTGTAAATTAGCAGGACACTTCCCAAAATTTCTGTCTAGGAGATTTGTATTTGGTTCATAACCTAGTTGTAAACTTAATTTGGGTGATAATGTTACGGATGTTATATTTTTATCCAAAACAGAAACAGACACAAATTTTGTTATTTCATCATAACGAAATTTCAAGCTCTCTCTGATACCATTTAACGCTCTTAAAATATGTTCAACGTTATCGTAGTTGGTAGCGGGAATATGTTTTTTGTAGTACACTGTTGATGGTTTATCTTCATTAGGCATTAACATGGTTTTTGTGATGTATACAACATTTTCATGATCTTGAACAGTAAACATGGTGCATGGATATTGAAACTCGACAACTCCAACCGCCCATTCACCTTCTAATTTCATAGCTTTTGGTAATTTTGTTGAAAAATTTGTGGTCTTGTTATCAGGAAAGTATTCCATTGAACTATTGCTGAGCAAAGTTAAATAAAAACTTTCTTTATTCATATTTCTTTTAAACTAGAAGCTAAAATCCAACTGTTAAATTTATCTGGATAACCTTTCCACTTCACTAATACTTCTTTTCTGTTACCCGAATAACGAGTGCCAATTATTTTATCTATTTTATATTGTGAGGTGGGGTTGTAAGTGACCTTCTGTAATTCTCTTTCATAAAAAGTACCAACTATTGGTTCATTTTGTAAATCTGTTATTGTATAAACAACCCATGGAGATCTATCAATTATTGAAGATATAATAAATATTTCATCACTCCAATTTGATTCATATCCTTTTTGGAAAACATGTTTATATTTAGTTATTCGAACATAATCACCCACGTTGAAATTTGGTTTTGGATTTTCTAGAGAAAGTTTGTTTGACCCTCTATCATAAAGATTAGTCCAAACTGTCATAATATTGTTGGAACTTACATCACATGGGCACATCTTAATACTCGAGTGAATGCTGTGATTATAAGAGTATATTAAATCTTGTAAAACATCTATATATCTATAAGTATTATTATGAGTGAAATAACGCCACATTTTCATTTTTAGAGTTCTTTGAAATCGTTCAACAATACTAGCCTTAATATCAGGATTGTTAGTGGTATAGTAATTTATCTTTTTGGATTTAAAGTATTTTTGTACATCTTTTGAAACAAATTCTGTACCTTTATCAGATTGTATGTGAGTAGGTGTTGTATTACTTTCAGTAAATATACTTTCAAAACATTCTTTAGTTGTTTCTGAGTTTTTCTTTTTCATTGGTCTTGCAAAAGCATATTTACTAAATACATCAATAACACAAAGTATGTAGTTGAAACCATCATTATATTGAGAATAAGTTCGCATATCACTTAAATCAGCTTGCCACAGCTCATTAATATTTGATAGAATGTACTTATTACGCGGGAATTTTTTCCGAATGGGTTTATGTAATGTATATGTTTCTTGTGATTGTAACCATTCCTTTGCTTGCTTTTTATCCATTTTACCCTTCATAGCTTTTGATAATTTATCAATACTACCAAAACCAGCGGGGTTAGATGGATCATAATAAATCCTGTTAATTTCTTCTAGTACGGGGTCCATTTTTCCCAATCGATCTTTTTATGTATTTTAGTTATAGATCTTTTATCTCCACTGCTCGGTGTAGAAAACTCTTGAACTTCAATCTCAGAGGTTTTGTTCAGATCTTTTACTTGAAGTTGGTTAATAAACTCACATCTCTTTGGATTTCCAATATAAGTAAGTGGTACTTTAATATCTTTTAATGCTTTAGCAAATCTATCCCACCCTATCGGATCACTTTTTTTTAAGGGTCTAAGTGAATCATTTATTAAATCAACAATATTACTTCCTGGAATTTTTTCATTATCAATTATGACTGTGCCTTCATTATCCCAACGTATTTTACTTTTACTTGTTCCAATTAAGTTTAATAATGACTCACCTTTTTTATTATAAGTTTTTGGTATTAAACTGAGTATTTGTGTTGATGAATACAGTGGATTTGCCTCACTTTCTATACTTTTAATAGATCCTTTCTCCTCCAACAAAGATTCAGCATCAACTGAACTTTTTAGATCTCTATCTTTATTTTTAAAACCAATTTTAGACCCATTTGAATCTTCATTAGATGTATCAGAATAAATTGGTAATCTGAGTGGTTGACGATCCTCTTCGGTAAAGTGAAGGTATCTTTGTAGTGTTTGTAAATATAACATCCACTTCTTTCGGTCTTCCGTCTTACTATTCATAATATTTTGCATTTCAATATCTAATCGAGACAAATTACTAGTAACCTTATTTTCTTGTTTTAATTTTTCAATCAATCCCGGTTCAATAAGTATCATTTTCTTAGCATTTTCCATGTTAACTGGCTAGTCCACTTACTAATCCACTCAATATTGCACCTAATATTATTGGTAAGAAAGCCCCTCCTTTTTGTATAATAATATTTTTTCTTAGTTTATGTTTACACTTATGCACCAGTTTACGGAGTATATTTTTGTGTTTATTAAATTTTTGTTTATCTTGATCTTTAAGAGGTATCTTTCCTTGTAAAACGTTATGAATACATTCACAAATACAATTTATTTCTTCTTCATCACACGTTTTAAGTAACGCTCTTTGATATTTTGGTTTAAGCGTATGCAAAGCGTTTAGCAAATGTTTATGCGTTGTGAGTCGACGATGCATCATTTAGAAATGATTTGAATTGTTTGATTCTTGGTGTATTTAAACTGCAAAGCGTTTAGCAAATGTTTATGCGTTGTGAGTCGACGATGTATCATTTAGAAATGATTTGAATTGTTTGATTCTTGGTGTATTTAAACTCTTTCGTGGGGATGTAGACTGTGCAGTAACCATTAAATGGGAATACATTTGTCTTGATACGACAAAAATCATTTGTATTCTGTTTTAAATCTACCATTAAATATCCATGCGCTTCTAAAGTTGCATCCCTGTAAGCGTCTTCAATGAATTTTGGGTTATCTGGTGACACTTGTCGTGCTAAATATCTTATTTGAGTTTTATCTCGAGGGTTTTTAAAATAAATTATATAACTTGAGTTTAAAGAAATGTCTCTTTGACCTTTACCTTGATGAAATAAATTTTGTGTTAAATAAAATACACTAAGATTCCTGTGATGACTACCTTTTGTAAATATATCCACAATTCTTACATCAGACTCTCTCATTAGATCATCAATAATAATAAGGTGTGGGTTTTCACCATCAAACATATTAAGATTTGGAATTCCTTGATGATAGTTAACATTTGGTAAATTATTTAAAGCCTGCATTTCATCAAAGCACCATGTGATCTGATTAAAATCACAATTACATATTTCTTTAACTGATTTTATGAAATTTGTTACAAAATTTGACTTCCCACATCCACTTGGTCCTGCCACAATAGCAGTAAACGGATGGATAAAGTGAAACATTTCACACGTCTAGAGTTTTAAAGGGATGAAATAAAAATGAAAATTTTGGTGTAAAAATTAAATATATATATATATTGCTAAAATTATATAAAACATGTAATTTGTGAAAAACAGAATGATCTGTATACTATTTCTAACACAATTAGTACTTATCAGAATTTCACAATCACCTCAACGTCAAATTTAAGCACACAAATAAAAACTACAATTATTTTACATTATTTACAATCAAACAATAAATTTTAAATATGTAATAAACTATTATATAACATTACAGTAATATCATAATTTTACAATCAGTACAAAATTTGTATATACACACAGAAATAAAAGTAAAAAGTATTACACTTAGCGTAATTTATAATGTCCCCAAGCCAATGTATCAATGTTGTTGTTCATAATACATCGTTTGGTATCATTATATGATAAAGATGTTTTATTTATTTTTTGTGTAAAAATAGTGTGTTTGATTGACTTAAATCGAAGCATACTACAATATAATACATTTTTATTAAACAAACACGATTTGTAATTTTCCATATTCATTTTTTTGGTAACACTTTTGTTAACCCCTTTTGCCTTTGCTATAAATTTATCTTCTATTTCTAAGGCATACATTTTTGATCGCAACCCTACAAATTCCTTCAATACTTTACCATTATTCTCATCTTTAAAAAAACCTAACTTTTTTTTATTTATTTTTGGATATCCGTAAATATTATTTTCCGGGTAATCTGATGTATCGAAATAGTGAAGTAGATCTGGTTTTATATCCTCATAAAAATTGTCTGTAAAAATTTGATATATCAAACTATCGGTATCGGTGTACAATAACTTAATTTTATTATGAAACTTTTTAATCATGTAGTTATAATGAAATTCATACATAAGGGTCTTAGATATATCTAAAATACAAAATCCTAAATAAATCGGCTTATCATAAATTAATTTTGTTTTGTGTAATTGTATTGCAACTAAATGTTCTGAAAATATTGATAAACTATGGAATTCTGGTTTTGCAATCCAATCCTGAGCACCTAAAACTTTACCACGATTATCCCAGTGAGTTAGTAGTTTAACGTTTACTCTTTTTTCAATATTTTCCATAGTCTTACCGAAGACAGAATTGTTCATTAATTTAAAAAAGTCTTTTTCAAAGTTTGATGTAGCTAACGTTCTCAAACTAGTATTTAAGTCTATGTATTTCTTTAACCAAGAACTCTGTTTAAATTTTAAAATTCTATGTACTTTAATTAATTTAATCCCCATTTCAATGCATTGTTTTAAATTCCTGTAGTGAATGATGTATTTATTTTTATTATTTAAATTAGGAACTAATTTAGTTTCTTTAGTATTACCCACACATATGTTTTCAGGACATAACGGAAAGTCAGAATGCAAATTATGAAGTTCATCAGGATATTCCAAATCAACTTCTAAAACATAACCGAAATCAGAGTTATCCGACACATTATAATCTGTATTAGAATCTATCCATTCGAAACCACCAACAGGAAGAGATTGAGACATTGCCCAACCATATAAATTATTCGCATCAAAATATGTTAGATATGAATTAGGTTTTTCACTATCATAATCTTCCATGAATTTATTATTTGCTCTAGCAAAACGATTGCTACACTGAGATACACCCCCTCTAATACCAGCTTTAAAAAAAGCAATTTTGTCATAGTCCGTTAACAATTCTAATTCTATTTTGGTAAATTTTAACATTGCATCCCAACTTAAACCTGGGGCAGTATAGTAATGAGCAGGATCTAATCCATAAGTTTTAATACAAAGCTTTCTAAAGTTTTCGAATACATCAGTCAAAAGTAAAACATCAGTTTTTAAATATAAATTGGAATAATCAGACATACTACTACACTTAAAATGTTGCCAAATATCTTTTGCGTGATTATAATCATCATTTGAAATATTTGAATCTGTGAGTGAACTATAAAATTGGTGTTGATCAGGAAGTGATGGATGTTTCAAGCAATCACTATTACACATAAATTCATAAGGATAAATACCTTTCCGTCTTAAACGTGAAAAATCTTCATTATTAGGATAGTTCCTTTTTAGTTCTGTAAACTGATCATCATTAAGATTTTTAGCTAGTTGATCTAAACTACACGATAAAAATTTCAATGAATCTATGAATCTTAAACTTACTGGTTGATTATTTATTGTTAACTGTTTTGAAAATGATATGTATCGTTCTTTATTTTGTGGAATAACTTCAACTTTGTCATCATCGAGGTTTAATGCATGGATAATGAAATGAGCATCGTAATGACTGAGGTTATGTAAAAATATTGGAATATGACGAGGGGTTCTGTACTTAGAACTACACACTTGATGTGCAACACCCCTAAAACTGCCAGTGTGCCAATCAAAATCGTAAAAAAGATCTTCATTTAACTCAGTTTCACAAATATGACATATGTTTGAATTTGAAATTTTAATTTTATCTTCATCTGATAATGGAACGAGACATTTTTGGAAACTATTTTTTTTAAATATTGTTTTCACATCTTCACAAAGGCGATTCATAAACACTTGTGCACAGTTTGACCCACTATACGTCTCATATTTTGATAATCTGTTATCATATGAACATTTAATGTAATATCCAAAACTATACACTTCATGTTTTTGAATATTAATTGTACTAGGCTTGGATGGATCGTTACTACATGATTCTATTGGGTTCAAAAATGCCTCAAAGTCTGCATAAACCACAAAGGGCATTTTCAACTTTTTCACGAATTTATCAAATTTTAATTTATTATTTGAGGTTGCTTTACCAAACCAATCCTTTTTGGAATCCTCACCGTTTGGTAATTCCGTACAAATGTGAGCGCAATCATATTGTTGATGGTTATTAAGTCTTTCCTCCGATGGGAAATGAAGTAAACATGAATCACATATATAAACTGCACAATGATGTCTTGATATTTGTGAACTAACTAATCGCGATAAGTTTTTAATATAACAGTAATGATTGTTAGTACCATTCGATATATATAGTAGGTTAATATGATTAGGTGTACGACATTTTGTTAAATATAAAGGACCTACAACAGAATTACACTTTTTTTCTTTATTATACTCTAAGCCAAAAACATTAATACTAATATTGTTTAATTTCTCTACTTTTGATATATCTGCAATTATAACCGGAAAAGAAATACCAGTAAATTTTAGTTTATTTCCATGAATTGCGTAAGATGCTACCCGATCTACACTTTTACATACAGGATATAAACCAGAGAGTAATGCCCATTTGAAACACATATTATCATTATTTTTAACATTGATTACAGCTTTTTTTGATTTAATATCTTGAGGAAGGTCGATATATGAACTACCACGTAGGGGGTTGAATTTGTTAACATTCATATCTATGTATTTAATTTGATTAAGACTCCAACCACTATCTTTTTTTTCAAATTGACAAATTTTACCGACTACAGTGTCTATTAATGATGAATAAAAAATATTTAAGTCATCTCCCTGACAAATTATGTAATTAAACGTTTGAAAATCAAACGTATTTTTAATATCTTTAGTTTGTTGTATGAAATCAGCATGCAATATGAAGTTTATTTTAAAAATTGTATGTTGTTGAATACATTCATTTATCAAAAATAAGATATCAATTTTTAGCGAATTTAAAAACGATTCCGGTGTTTCAAAATATTGTCCCGATTGAAGTGTTTTACTATTAATTCTATATGTTAAAATTCGATTGCCAAAAGCGGTTTCAACAACTGTAACATTTGTTAATGAATTATGTGATTTTAAAAGATTATTTTTATGTGAATTGCTTTTTAAATGGTTGTTTAGATACCTTTTATTAATATAAACATGACATGTATCACATTCCACCTTATTGTTGTCCACATCATTGGTTTCAATTGATGATGTAGAAGCTCCTTCATCAAATTTTGCTTTCTTGGTAACCTTATTTTCATCAGTAGTGATACCTCGTTTGATACCTCTTCCAACTTGTTGTTGACTGTAACAAAAAGAAAATTATTAGACAAATCTTAAAATAAAACATTACTACAATAATATTTCTTATTGAGTTTGTACTTCTAATACTTACATCAACTTTGTTTCAACCATCAAACATTGATTATACAACTCATCATCATACGATGAATCGAACAGTTCATGCTTCTCTATTTCATCACAAACTTTAGACAGCTCCTGATTGAATTCGCTGTTGGATTCTTCTATATTCTCTTCAATGGGCGCGGAAAAGAAAGCACTGGTGCACATTTCACTGAAGTTTTCCATCTTTATAATAAAGAAGAAAGTATGTAGCACAGTAAGTAACAGTTAAGTGTTGGTAGAGCAACTGATACCCAATTTCAAATAATGTCCAATATTCATAGTCTAACAAAGGATTAGGAAAGTCATGTAAAATCTAATGAGTACACAGAAGTACTTTAAGTAAACAGAATCACATTCACTAATCCACTAATGAGTGTCATTGTTAAAAAAGTATTTTTTAACTTTTTCACTTTCTGCTATTGTCTTTGTAATATTGTATACGAGGCCGTTTGTGTTGTCGTAGATGCTATCCTTATTATTCTTTATGTAATATTTAATCCTCGTGGTAGCGTGCTTCCAGTGATCACTAGTTGGAATCTTGGATAGTTTCTTCATATCATACATTTCAATTTTTATGAGATGCGTCGCTTGGTCTCCGTCGTCAGAATTTGTAGAGATGTATGATACGCCATCTCTAGCAGCTCGTGTCACAGTCGAGGATAGCAGCTTCTTCCTTTTTATTTTTGGTACCACTTCAAAAAATTGATCAATCGGTTGCGATTTCCTTTTTCCACCATCGTCTGTGTTATTAACGACGATGTCATCACTCTCTTCTTCGTGTTGAGGAGAGAGTGGCGAGTAGTAATACTGTTTATAGGTATTTTCATTACCGTCTGCGAAGCTGAATGATCTCTGCAACAACAGAGTTATCACGTTAATATCAATTTGTTTACACTTAATCACACACGTTAGGAAACAACAACAGAAATACAAGTAAGTTTGTCAATAGAATAAACACTTACCTCCATGGCCATTGATGCGTTGAAGTAACACAAACGTAGTATTGGTAGACGTATACAATCCACTGTGGTCAAACGACCATAGACTGACTGCATGACTGCAACTGTTCGATCTTATATAGCACCATTCTTATCTAAAGCAAAGTACTAAGTACAACGAAACTGATTGTAACTCTATGAGTCAACAAACTTATCTCACGTTCCTTATTCTTATCTAAAGCAAATTACTAAGTACAACGAAACTGATTGTAACTCTATGAGTCAACAAACTTATCTCACGTTCCTTCGCAACAGGCATCAACCTGCTTTGTGACTCCCACAAAGAATGCGATTTAATATTTACAACGAGCAATACACCAGATTTCAACAGTCGTATTACGGACGTCGACCGGAACCCATATTAAGCGAAAAACAGTTTAGAGATTTAGCACCGCTGTTTGTCATTGATTGCTCTAGACAAGTGGATAATCTAAAGACAGGGCCAGTTGTGGACGTGAGAGTAGAAATTGAAAGTGATTCGGAGATACCAGATCAAACTTCAGCATATTGTCTCATTCTGAACGATTGCATTGTTGAATACAAACCATTAAGTAACATTGTTAAGAAGATATCATGAAGACGGACACCCTTATAGTGGAACTCCAAGGATTTAAAGATTCTTTAAATCATTTTATTATCAAAGAATTGGCCATTGCGAGTCATGATCATACACAGACGTTCTTGGTGAAACCACCATATTCATTCCATTACCTAACACTAGAAGAAAAAAAGCAGGTGAGATGGTTAGAAAGAAATCGAGGAATTTACTGGAGTGAAGGCTACATAGACTACAAAGAGTTTAAACGTGTTATTTTACCATATTTAGAAAATAAAAAAATTATGACAAAGGGTTTGGAAAAGATTACGTGGATTAAAGAGTTATGTGCAAACTGTGAAGTGATTGACATAGGTGAGAAGGGATGTCCTAATTTTGCGACATTAAAAAAAAAGTTCTGTAAAAATAAAACTGATTTTAATTGTGTGAACCATAAATTGAATTGTGCATTGAATAATGCTGTGTGTATTAGAAAATGGTATTTTGATAATAATATGTCTGTATTTAATTTATTTATTTAATAATTATTGTGTTGATCAGTTAATTAAAAATGTCTATGTACTCAAAGTGTTTTATTTAATATAATCAGACCCATATAACAAACTTTAAATTAGCTGCAGCAAAATGATAATCCTAAGCTTTGTGACTCCCACAAAGAATGCGATTTAATATTTACAAATCACTATAATTGAACATTCCTATGACAACCATTGAATAGATTGGTACTGTAATAATCTGCTAATAACAGTAATATCATGGATACACTAGAATTACAAAAACATATGAAAAAGATTCATCCCAGTCTAGAAAATAATGTTTATGCTGCTAATAGACTACCTATGTATACACATGTACCAACGTATATAATATGCAATTTGGATGCGGATGATAAACCAGGTTCACACTGGGTAGCTGTACATATCGATACGAATGGTATCGGTCAATATTTTGATTCATATGGACGAACACCTGAGCGATATCATCTCCAGTTTTTGAAAAGGAATTGTAAGAGATGGGACTGGAATGTTGATAGGATTCAGAATGATTGGACTTCAGTTTGTGGTGAATATTGCTTAATGTATTTGCTATTTAAGTTTCAGGGATGTTCAATGCATAGTTTTACGAACATATTTACAGGGAACACACTGCACAATGATATTTTTGTGGATGAGATCTTCCGCTCATATTTTGTAGAAAAAAGTAATAAAATATTGAAATAAAAATGAATGTGTTTTATTGATGACATAGAAAAGCAGACATACAATGAGTAATAGATAAGAACGCCAAATCAACCGTAGGGCAACAGATTCGTGGGTTCTGGCGCAACGTAATGAGGTGTTCGAAGTATAATAGATAAAAGGATTAGGCGAACAATGGAATGCTAATGAGGGTGCAGGACCACCGGAAATCAATGAGATAACAGTTAATTGATTTGCATAACTCCAGAACCACGCATCCTACGCTAAAATGGACCGCAGATTTGAGATCAGAGCACACCAAAACCAATCCGCGAATCACAACTACTAGTATCTCTGCAGCGGCACGACCGGCACTGATGTCCGAAGTAATGGGGCAAGTGTGTTACGCCTGACAGATTCGTATCAAGGACGTTAACAAATTACAACTAAATCATTTTAGGTAGGTAGGTAAATGGTGGGTTTTTCGATAGAATAAATAAAACGATATTATGTTAAACGGTAAATGATGATTGCAAACTGCGAGCCAAATTCAAGCTAAAAACTAAATAAAGTTAAATTTGACGTTAAAAACATATACGTACGTGGAAGGACCAGAGGGCAGGCAGGGTGGTAAGCAGTAGGAATGGCTTTCATTTTCGCAATACACCAACATTCATGGCGTTATTTACGTTCTTTAGCAGACAAATTTTCAAGCAAGTAATTTTCAAGCATATGAAGTAATGCATAAAAGAGAGAAGTCAAAATAGAGAGTTCAACATTTTGCAGACTCTGATTAATGAGTGTTTAAATTAGTATACCGCTCGAAATGGCCGGAAAAACGACTTCTATTTCTTTAGGATTAGTTCACATTACCACATGAGAAATAGAAATAATGCGAGGCTTTGGCCCAGCAGGGAGCCAGCATTGTAAATATCTGTTACCATTGAAGATGTTCTTTGACCGACAAGACTTTGTAGCATGGCATTCCAAATAGTTGGATTGAGAAAATCTTCCCAATTATTACATATTTACATTATAAAGTATTTGAAGCCCTTAAATATTTGGCTTAAACTAGGGCAAAGATGATTTCACCCAAAAGCAGCAAGTGTAAATGCCACAAATCCACGCAAACGCCAGCAAGTAATGACATAAAACCACGCTTCAGCGAGCAGCGTGTGAATGGGCTGCTGGAGATAAAATCTCCAACATTTTAATTCAGAACGGAGTTAAGTACACGTGCACAAAGCGTTCGTGCGTCGTTTATTGGATGCATAGCGTCACATTGCATAGCTTCTGTCTGCGTTAACTTCAATTACCATTGTCCGTTTTATAATAGAGAACACCGAATTAGATTTTTTACATTTAATTGGATTTAAAAAAAAATGAGGTCAACACGAATAAACGCTTTTTCATTTTTTTTTTAAATTAATTTTAATATATTGATATCGTTTTCCCATGTATATTTAGAAAAACTTGATGGATTAGTCTGGGTATGGCAGAAAGGTGGCTGTCCTCTACTTAAGAGGCTTAGAGAACCCAAAATTGTCAGCTCGTAAACTTTTGGCGTCATATTTACTGCCATTCTACATTTCTGTCAGGCCTCAACCATTTGGCATCAAGGACACACATCTCGGGCTTGCAACCTTCCAACTAGTATTAAATTATATTTGACATTTAAACGGAATGCAGCCCACGAGTTTCTATACAAAGGACTAGTTCGTGAGTACGTGATAAGACTACGGTCCGTTGTTTACGATTCCTTAAATGAAAACATAAAAATGGCGGCACGCTTGCTAGTGAGCCTGAGCAACCAGTTCCAGCAAATGAATAAAAAAATAAAAGGTAAATCAATATTTCGAAAACAAGATGCTTGATAATATCGAAATTAAGATCAAGAGCATAATTGATTGCATGGTGACTCGTCGCTACACAAATCAAAGGGACGTAATTGACATAAGTACTGGTGCTCAATTGGTAATAGCGGTTAGATCTTGTACGTTAGACTGCCTATTCATTTGAGCGGAGAAGTGCAGAGAATAGCAAAGCTTTGCCAATATTAAATAATGGACTCAACTCAGCTCCGCTCCGCATGGATGCAAATCAAATCAAATTAAAAAAATAATGTTGGTTAATATAGGTACAGCTCCGCTCCTCTCCGCTCTTCTCCGCTCCAATGGACAGGCAACCTTAAGGGTACACGCGAAATCCAAATAGACTTGCGTATTTTGCATTTTTTTTTTGCTGTACGTTGAACAAGATGAGATTCACCACCGTAGTTACAGAATTATAATCAGTAAAATCATCAATATAACCTTCTATATTACATTCATGATAATATTTGGTGGGCTACCACAAGGAGAGTCTCTTCGATCGAAGCGACTTTGTTGTTATTGTCGCCCTGTTTATCCTATAAAATGCAAATACTCCAATAATATCATCATCTTCTAATCTAGTACGTAGGCAGGTATTAGATCTAGGATTAAAATATAAATAACCGAATAACTGGCATGTATTGCTCGTAACTACCAAGAGGCAATAACTTTCTTGCGACCTTTACACCTACGACGGTTATAGAGCCTCACTCAGAACTATGTGGAGCCATTAAAAGTTTCAGACCCACTAAGACATTTAAACTGTTTTATCTTGAAATATTATTTTATGTGGATAACTCTTACATACAGTGGACATAAAATAGCAATTAATTGCAGCCTCATGCAAATTCATGACGACGGGTGATGGAGGACAAAGGCAAAGTATTCTAATGGATTCTTAAGAACCAAAGAAAGACCAGTACACATGGCAAGGTCTTTAATCAGTGTATAAGGTGGACAGATCCACCTAAATATCTTCTACTAGCTTTATCGTTCTGACTGATAGACTCCTTGACAATTCTAAAGTGTCTACAAATGGGTCAATTACAACAATTATTGAGTTTGGTTTATTCTGGCTGGAATCTAACTGAATGATGCACGAATGAGTAATGAAGCACTTCTCTGGATCTCTTTACAACCGTGGCGTTCTAACCGATTTTGGAGCCCATTACGCTAACAAATAAAATAAATCCAAAATTGAGGACTATAATAAAAACAAACAATCAATTAATCCATACTTCCATACTAATATTATAAATGTAAAAGTAACTCTGTCTGTCTGTCTGTCGCGCTTTCCTGCTAAAACTACTGAAGCGATTTAAATGAAATTTGGTACACAGATAGTTTAGAGCCTGAGAAAGGACATAGGCTACTTTTTATCCCGGTATTATGTTCCCGCGGGATAATTTCCGACCACCACGCGGGCGAAGCCGCTGGCAAAAGCTAGTTTTACATATTTGTTTGTTTTTTGGACCGAATCCAGTCGAGTCATTCGACGTAAAGCCTTAGTTAAACAATAGCAGATCGCGTGTAGCTAATCTCTACACGTTTCACCCTAGCATATAAACAATAAAATCCGTGCGACCCTAACCAAGCCGTCTGTCGCGGACTCGCGGAGTACGTCAGTCAAAATATTCCTATACTCCAGTCGCGTGTTTATTAACAGTAAAAGACTACAAGTGATACAATGTCACTGGCTGATATGCACGTCACCACCATAGGGTTGACAGGACATGTAATTAACTATACTTTTAAGTTTTTTCACGACTTCCTTCTACATTCGTTCGTTTTTGAGATCGATATCTTTATGTTTGGGACTACTGATTATAAAAGCATGATATCTTTGATGTGACTCATTCCCCAGTAAATGTAAAGCTGATAACTATGTGGGACGTACTCCAGCAACGTTGCAGAAAACAATTGCAATCGGGGAATTCTTCTTGTGCAGTGTTTCTGATTGTCAATTTATAGCTTCCTTTGTCGCCCGATACTATTGACTGTATCTGCTATAAGCGAATTGGATCATTAATCAATATATAGGTTCTTGCATCCTTCTCTGCTATGTTATACAATAGGGTGTAGGTTTGTAGGATATGCTCGCCTAGATTCCTTAATGAGGAAACAATGCGCGCATATTAATGATCCCATACCCAATTTCGTTTCCATATGTATAACATCGATCTATCGATGATATACATAATGAAACGAAATTGGGATGAGAATGCGGCTACGGTTGTTAATGCCATGACTGTAACTTTTAAGGTACGTTCGAATTATCCCGCAAAACAAATACTCAACCGCTCGGATCAACCATACTCAACGACTGGCGATCGAACTTTTCACAGAGCATCCCGTTGAAGAAAATAACTTACATTGTCCCTACAATCTCCTTAGTATGGCCAAAATTAGAAAGAGAGTTCCAAATAATGATAGGTACCAAAATAAAATCCCTCCTAGAGTCCTTTCCTACCTAAAGTGTGAATTTGAATAAGGACTGAAAGGTTTTGCAACCACAATCCGCTTGTAGAGGGGTCGTCAACGTCGCGAAACCCTAATGAGGTTATAATCCTATTAGTGGACGGGCGAAAGTGTTAAAAAGTCAAAGTGGCTTATAATGAAAACATGACAAAATCTCGTTAACTAAGTTGTGCTGGAGAAAATTCACTGCTGTATTATGCGAAACCCGACTACAGAAAAACGAACTATAGATGTTTCATAAAGATGTCTCGCGTACGGCATATTAAATTTCTTGTGACCTCATAAAGTCGGAGATACTTTTTTAGATAAAGACACATTCTAGGACATTTCATTAGTTGAAATTGACTTCATAATATAGACTTTACGAGGTAAAACACTGACTCATATATCCAGTTGTAATGACAACCCTTCCCTTCGGATTTGCCTTGGTAAGGTAAAAGGGTATAGCATGTATATCAATGAAACCTGAGTGTAGGCTGTCTCACTGTTTGTATTGTAACTAGAATTCCAAGCTACGACCCTATTCAATACCTGTGGTCCCCCAACTATATGAGCGAGCGATGGAACCTTGCGTTTACACTAGCCAAATATTTGTCCAATATGTCTCTGTTAAATGCCATCCTATTGATCTGCGGGATAGGCTAGACATCCACAGCCTTATTCATAAAAATCTCGCTAATCACTGATTAGCCACTGTTTAGTTAAGCAAATGGTTAGCCCTTAAGTAATGATTAACTTTTCTTTATTCATAAACGCTAGTTAGCAGATGATTAGTTACGACACGAAATAGAGGGGAAATTATGCGTGCAGCACAGATTATAAACAATATAGTTGACTAAAAAAGTTAAAAAACCGAATTAAGAGTATAAAGTTGTCATAACCACGATATTTGTATCTGTGGTGCCTTTGACAGACCAAAGTCAACAATGTCATCGTATATTTCAATTTGAATAAAATAATTTAATACGTCTATATCATATTTATTTCATAGTTTTTGCGATGGTAGCAATACAATATAATTAGCTCTAATGGCTGGAGGATACAGGTATTTATTTCTGATTTTATATCCTTAAACTGACCAAATTAATGTTAAAAAGCCGTAGCCCATAATAGCTATGTATTTGCATGTCCCCTAAGCTTATTTACATGAATATACTCTTTTAAAAACATATAGGTACTTGTGTCTATTCTATATTACTTCCTATTGCTTATGTACTGGGGTTTCAGTGTATTTTAATAAAATTAAAAAATCCTTGTTTTCAGTTGAAAGTTTGACGAAGCACCAATACTATATAACCTCGGAAAGACGGCGAGGGCGCAGAGCATGCTACGTGAATAAGATGAGGAATGAGAATGCCAAGAGAAAAGAATAGCACCCATATAACTGTTAAGGAGGAAGAATAATTGGAAATCAAAAATACGAATTTATAACAAAAATGTAGCTTTATTAAAGTAAACGTAATTGTTGCTTGGCTAACTAACATGGCTATTCTGCATTTCATTTCGTAGGCGATCAAGTACGGTGTCATCCAACATATGATTACGCTGGATGACCCGCACCTGTAGTGCTATTCTGTAAAATCTCACCGTGATAAATGAGGTGAAGTGAGCTTAAAGTGATTTGTCATTGGTGCCAATCCCTAGCGTCACATGCAATGACAGCTCACTTTTAGGTCACTTCACCTAAGTTTTCACAGTGAGATTTTAACAGAATAGATCGGCTGATCCAGTTGACAGTTGGCTCAAGCGCCTGAAAAAGAGAAAGCATCTGAACATGGTACGCGGTCAGATTGTTTCCCCCCTCTGTAGCCCCATACTATGAGCGCATGACATACTTATTGATGGCTCTTGTCCATCTCATGCGCTGGCATGAGATGAAATGGCTCCACACATTTCTGTATTTTGCTAGTGTTGACTAGCAAAATACAGAAATGTGTGGAAAAGGGAGAAGGAGGCCTTTGCCCTGCAGTGGAACAATATAGGCTAGTTATATTAGATAGATAGAATTGTTGCTTATGAAATGTCTCATGTTATTTGAGCAAGACTGCCACAACATGGCTTTTCTTTAGTTCTGTGCCTTGGAACTGGCGTCAAAGAATGTGAGGGGCCTAAAACCTACTGAGCCTCCTCCTGTTTGAGCTTTCCCTAAAAATCCTTTATCACGTTTACTTCGCATATGGAATATGCACCTAATATGGAATTATTCTCATCGCAGATGTAAACAAGCCTTGTAGGTCTTCCTCCGTCTATTTCCCGTCGGCGCGTAGCGTTTCAAAATTATTTAATTCTCCTATACTATTCCGAAATCCCGTAAATATTGTTAAAATCAATATTTAATAAGGCACAATTAGTTAGTAGGGACAAAATAACCTTGAAGCACACAATAATCTGATTGAACCGATCAGCTGATTCAAATAAAATCCGCCATCTTGCCTCTTAGCATCCTCTTAAGGGCCTTGGTTCGGTTTAGTGCCGTAAAACGGTCACTTTCTGAAACAATCTTCTCATTAACGGCTTGGTTTGAAAATTTGAAAAAAAACATATTTTTGCTATAGATTCATGTACATAATTTTGTCAAGAGTACTTTTTTCGTAGGTTTAAAACCTTTGCTGTAAAAAAATATTTACGAAAACCCCATTTTTTGCCTTATATTTCCTACTCCTTCTAAACAGCTTTGTTATTTGAAAATATTTTTACATAGAAAAATAAACGGTTATAGGTACTAGGATTCCACAATAAAATATTGTAAATTAATCAAAATTTTGCAAAGAAATACCCCCACTTTAAGCTGTCAAGGGTATAGGGGCTTTGCGCGGGCGCGGTCTGCAGTCGTGCATTAGCATTCAGACGGGAGGGCTGTGTCGCTCGCTGCTCCGCTCCGGCTATCGACCGACTATGCACATACGTATGTGTTAGTGCAAATATTTACGAACTTTATGTATTAGTGTGCGTTACTATGCGTTCATAGACTAGCTCGCTCCAGATAGCTTCATTCGATTGCGCGCGTAGGCGCTTTATTTATTGTTGACTATTTGATGCGTATTTATTTTTTATGGGACACGTAGAGTTTTGGCATAAGAGTTAGCTCGCCGAACTAACAAATCTGTTAAACTCCTTGTCTTTTTCTAATTACCATTTACTCTACCAGAGTGAGAGAGGCGGAAAAAGTTTTTTGTTTTGCCTTGTGTCTTAGTTTCGCTAAGTTCAGCTACACTTCTCAAGGTCAGCCCTTGGATGGGTGACATTTAGTTTTTGTTTTGCCTTGTGTCGCAGGTTTGCTAGGTTAAGCTACACCTCTCAAGGTCAGCCTTTGGATGGGTGACCATTTAGTTTATGAGTGGCGTTATGTCGCAGACGCGTATGTTGTGGGACATCCACGCACTAACTGCTAAAGATTCAGTACATGATTCTGAAACACCTACGTTGAAAATTTTAATGGCAGGGACATCCACGCAAAACTGTTAAAGATTCAGCATATGATTCTGAAACACCTACGTTGAAAATTTTAATGGTAGGGACATCCACGCGCGAACTGTTAAAGATTCAGTACATGATTCTGAATCATCTATGTTGAAAATTTTAATGGCAGGAACATCCACGCGCAAACTGTTAAAGATTCAGTACATGATTCATGGCAGGGACATCCACGCGCAACTGTTAAATATTCAGTACATGATTCTGAAACACCTACGAAAATTTTAATGGCAGGGACATCCATGTAAAACTGTTAAAGATTCAGTACATGATTCTGAAACACCTACGTTGCAAATTTTAATGGCAGGGACATCCACGCGCGAACTGTTAAAGATTCAGTACATGATTCTGAATCATCTATGTTGAAAATTTTAATGGCAGGAACATCCACGCGCAAACTGTTAAAGATTCAGTACATGATTCTGAATCATCTATGTTGAAAATTTTAATGGCAGGAACATCCATGCGCAAACTGTTAAAGATTCAGTACATGATTCATGGCAGGGACATCCACGCGAACTGTTAAATATTCAGTACATGATTCTGAAACACCTACGAAAATTTTAATGGCAGGGACATCCATGTAAAACTGTTAAAGATTCAGTACATGATTCTGAAACACCTACGTTGAAAATTTTAATGGCAGGGACATCCACGCGCAACTGTTAAAGACATGATTCTGAAACACCTACGAAAATTTTAATGGCAGGGACATCCACGCACATTTTGTTAAAGATTCAGTACATGATTTTGAAACACCTACGTTGAAAACTTTAATGGCAGGGACTTCCACGCGCAAATTGTTAAAGATTCAGTACATGATTCTGAAACACCTATGTTGGAAATTTTAATGGCAGGGACTTCCACGCGCAAATTGTAAAAAATTCAGTACATGATTCTGAAACACCTACGTTGAAAATAATCGGGTACTAAAAAAATTTCTATTCCATATAGTCTGATTGATTAGGTACCTATGCATTTATCCAAGAAACAGTATTTTTTTATGATAACCGACGAAAAATTTCTACTCCACGTGGTCTAGACACATAAATGTTGAATTCGTGGTCATAGTTTGCGAATATTCCCAGTCGCCCCCGCGGGGATTGCCACCGGAGGCAAATGGGAATAAAAATTCACAGTCGCCACCGGTGGTGACTGGGAACTCATTGCCCCCACTTCACTTTCACTGTACATTGCTTTCTCCATCGTAGAGAATAAAAGGATGGGGCAACTTATCCTAATCCTGCCTTTATCTCTAAAAAAAAGACAAAATGCATTGATTTTTTTTTAATTTTGATTTCGATATGAATAAACTTGTTAAAATTAAACATTTGAACTGATATATTGTATCACAGATAATCAGACTCTTAAAGACAGTAATTAAATTAAAAATAAATAATAATATTTTTTTAATAAATACGTATTATAAACAAGGCTGCAAATTATGCCAACCTAGTACTTCCAAGACATAAAGCGTTTTCTAGCTACCACACACCCATGTTAGGTGAGCTCCTACCAAGTTATGCCAGCCTGGTACTTCGAAGACATAAAGCGTTTTCTAGCTACCACACACCCATGTTTGGTGAGCTCTTACCAAGTTATGACAACCTGGTACTTCGAAGACATAAAGCGTTTTCTAGCTACCACACACCCATGTTGGGTGAGCTCCTACCAAGTTATGACAACCTAGTACTTCCAAGAAATAAAGAGTTTTCTAGCTACCACACACCCATGTTAGGTGAGCTCTTACCAAGTTATGACAACCTGGTACTTCGAAGACATAAAGCGTTTTCTAGCTACCACACACCCATGTTGGGTGAGCTCCTACCAAGTTATGACAACCTAGTACTTCCAAGAAATAAAGAGTTTTCTAGCTACCACACACCCATGTTAGGTGAGCTCTTACCAAGTTATGACAACCTGGTACTTCGAAGACATAAAGCGTTTTCTAGCTACCACACACCCATGTTAGGTGAGCTCTTACCAAGTTATGACAACCTAGTACTTAGAAGACATTAATAAAAAAAAATATAGCCTACGTTACTCGCAGATAATGTAGCTTTCTAATGGTGAAAGAATTTTTAAAATCCGTCCAGTAGTTTTTGAGTTTATCCATTACAAACAAACAAACAAAATTACAAATTTTTCGTCTTTATAATATTAGTGTAGATAAGAGGCAGGTTTAGGATAAGTTGCCTCATCCTTTTATTCTCTACGATGGAATAAGCAATGTATAGCGAAACTGAAGTGGGGGCAATGAGTTCCAGTCACCACCGGTGGCGATTGGGAATTTTTATTCCCATTTGCCTCCGGTGGCAATCCCCGCGGGGGTGACTGGGAATATTCGATAGTTTGTGCGGCGGTGTCCCTGCCAACTTATTGAAAGCAGAAGCGCTCTTATCTTAATGATAGCACTAGCTATTAGGTTGTAAGTACAATTTTGTGAAATATGCCTATCTATCAAACTTTTTCAAAATTTACCATGTGCGGTTCTTGAAAACTTTAGAAGTGACTCACACACAGCAACATTTTCTTTAGAATAAATTATTTTTTTATTCGCATAACTATAGGCACTCATATAAAATATGTTAATAAAAAAAATGATTAAATCATTCCGTCGAGAGTTAACTAAGTATGTCATGTACTACGGATAGTCACCCATCCACGAACCGACCGCGGCAGGCGTAGCTTAACCTGGTCGATCGATCCGTGCGGCTGTTATTACATAGTCATATGTTCGAGCAAAGTAAATATATTTTCTTATCTTACTTTAATCAATCACATACCTACATGTTTAAAAAAATATGTCCATTATAAACATAAAAATATTTGCGTCTATACTTATATAAAATTATCAGCCTTAGAGCACAATACCTTCTAGAGTCGTAGGCATAAATACCGAACTTCGTCCGCCTTTGCATATTCTTTGGTAATCTTTTTAGTGTAGCGCGCCGCCGCCGCTCGTTACGTGTGTGCGGGAGTATTGAGCTTAGCTCCGCCCATATGCTCAAGGTTAACGAGAAACCTATGCGCCTTAACAAGCTACCAGTGGTGTTTAATTTTGACAGCTTTTAATCAAATGGTTAGCGACTACTTAGCGCTAAATAGCGTTTATGAATAAGAATTTCACTAATCAGTTGCTTAGCAATTGATTAAAATTTAAGAGTCGTTTATGAATAAGACTGCCAATTAACATAGTAAACAAACTAGTGCGCATATGTTGGTAAATTCAGCTAGGGTATTTGACACAAGCGAGGGTATTAGGGACTTAATGAACGTTTTATGGTAATATGTCGTAATGGCAGGGGAGCAGTTTATTTTCGGCGGGTTAAGGGAATTTAATTTTGATTTTCGGCATAGATTATGTAGGGTTCAATGGCCGGTTTTGTTGACCGCCCACTTGGTTAATACGGATGTACTAAAAGAGAGTAACGTTGCGTGGAAATTCGTAAGTGCTACTAATGCCACTTTGGCAAAAGGTTTAGAGAAGGTCACGGGAACAAAGATAGATTATATGGCCTATCTGCTTTTAACCATGTAGGTAATCGCCATTTGCGACATGTACACCAGTGAAGAAACTTTGTAATATTTAAAAAAGGGTTTCCCCAGCCAATCAGCAATTGTAATCGCGTAGCCCTAGTTCAACAATACGTGTCATGAACAAGCACCGTCGCCCATAATAGCCGACACGTATTTATGAGAAAAATGGCCAGCGACACGTCGTTACGTCACTATGCTTAAACCACCAATGACTGTAGACCTGCCTCGCTACTCCGTTGCGAAATGAATAGTAGGTGGAGGGGGGATGTACTGTACAAGGTGAGAGGTCAGCTTGTGATGGCTGATGGCAAATGACAGTCATTACGCGGCCTTCGTGTGGCGTACGCGGCTTCAGTACTGTAGAGTAGCCATGTACAGGGGTTTAGGAAGAATATTGTTAAAGTTGAAATAAATGTTAAAACTCATATTAAAATTATACTTACTTTGTAAATAAACAGATTAGAGGATTACTGCCAAAGTGAGAATGCTCGAAAACATGCTGGTCCTGCTCCACTGGACAATCTAGAGTATAGATAATATGAAACTGGTTGCCAATGCAACTGTTTATTATGACTTGCAAAAGGAGGAGGTTCTCAAGTCAACGCGTATATTATTTTTTTTATGTATGACTACGCATAACTTTTTACAGAGTAGTCCGTTTTTGATAATTATTTTTTAATTGGATAGGGTATACCTCGCCAAGTTTTATTAGTACATTTTAGCCACAAAAAGTATAAAATAAAAGCTTTTTAACAAAAAAATGTAACCGCCGTAAAAACTGAAAAGCAAAAAATAATAAACCTTTCAGTAATTTTGAGTCGGCGCCGAACAATCAATGTACAAAAGGTTTATTATATTTTGCTTTTCAGTTTTTTCGGCAGTTATTTTCAGTAAATACTTTAACTCACACTTTCAATTACTTATTACGTGTCCAAATTTTTGGAAAATCATTTACCTTTGTAGAATTTGTAAATATATTATGAACACCATGATAAATTACACGTAATAAATGTATCTATCATTATTTTATTTTTACCTATTGTGGTTTAATAATTTTATCCTAGATGCCATCGTCTTCACATCTGTATGACTATAGAAATAATGTACTTATAGAAAATATTGTAAAATGGTGCAGTTTCTTGCCAATTCTTCTCCATACCAAAAGTACCTTTTGGTTTATAATTGAAATTGGTATAGTGTTGTTCTACAGTTTCAAGCTTCTCTTTCTGAAAGTCTTCACTAAATGTCGAGAAATTATTTAGATGTGAAATAATTGCTTACTGCCGTCGTTTACTCGATTTTTCATTAAAAGACATTTCAATCTCAACTCAATCTGCAGAGCAATTAATTGGTTATCGGGTTGGAAAGCTTGGATCTGTCCTCCGTGGCTTTAAATTGCCGTAAAACAGCGTTTTTTGCTCCATTGTCATTTCGATAATGGCACAAGGACTCCAATTTGCAGGGAAATAATTACGCGCTATATAGGCACACCTGTGACGGTATTGTATGGAATAATATAGAAGACGCAGGTGGAATGCGTAATGAGCTCATTTTTCGTTTTATTAAAAGTAATTAATTATGATTGTGCGTCTTTTTTGTATCGCGGCCGGATTTTATAGCGGCAAATCTTAGAACAAAAAATTCAAATACATGTGACATCTTCCAACCCGCACTGGGCCCGTGTGGTGGATTATAGCCCACTACCTCTCACCGAGAGGAGGCCTGTGTCCCAGTAGTGGGAACATTACGGGCTGATGATGATGGGATTTTATAGCGCACTGGACTTTCAGTACTAAGTCTTGAACCGAGCATTAAGAATCCAACAGAGTGCATCCCAGCCCGTCAAAAAACACACTGTTCGTTCGATTTTCAACTTTAGACGCTAAGCAGCGCGTCGAAGTTCCAGTGTGCTAAAAAACCCAACCGCGATATTTTGACGTCCTTGCGAACGTGGATTAAGTGCGTACATAACCGTGGCATATGGGCAACTGAAGGAACATGGGTTTTAGTCAGTAAAAGTCTGACACGCCCTTTCGCTCCACCCAGAGCGGAATAAGTCATTTGATGATTTTCCGCCCAAAAAAAAAGTGCGGACGCAGGAACGGCTACTGTCACCGCTGTATTGTCTCGGAGTGCGTGCGTCTCTATCTGAGATGATTCATTTTCACAAGGTGTACTGGTGACCTCGTGAGGGCTGCAGGAATCCACTGGATGCGGGAAGCACAGAACGCGTGGGGAGGCCTATGTCCAGCAGTGGACGTCTTTCAGCTGAAATGATGATGGGTCGCGAATAAGACTCGGATATCATGTTCAGATGATAATCAACCAGCATAATTCCTTTCTATTCCATCAACTTACATCCTGTCTTCTAGGTGAAAGATAAACAAACGTCATCATCATCATCTGTCGAGCATTTTTCCAACTAGCTGCAGACAGCTGCATCTGGTTACATTAGAAGCTGATACTAAGTCAAATTCTCGTCAATCAGAAGTAGTTGAATACCAGTATTATAAACGGCTTCCCACATGGTGGACCTTTTTTTCTTCTTTTGATTTAGTTTCAATCATGGTCTGGCAGTTTGATTGTCATTTATGCGGTCTACCCAAATGTCCTTTCTTTGGTGTTGTTCGTCGAACTGTTGCGCTCCTTAAGTTTCAAGTTGAGCTGCATGGTTATTGATAAATGCGTGCACTGAGTAGACTGGTCTACTTAATATGTGTGGTTCTTTCCTCAAAAGACCATTTCAGGCACTAAACTACACGGTCTTAACATGATCTGATCAAGACTATGTTTGGACTTGCGACATGAGTTTATCCGAGTTTGTTTTGGCCTTTCTTTTCAGAGTATTCAAATAGAATACACCGACATCATCTTGTTTTTAAAATATGATTGACATGTAAGCATGTTGGTACAAAGCTACTTGCAGAAATAAAATCATTTATCATATACAGATAGCCATTGAAAACTAAACAAGGCTAATAGATATAACTGAAAAGCAAAAAATAATAAACATTTTGGCGCTTTGAGTGATCTTTGTTCATTGATTGTTTGGCGCCAACTCAAAATGACTGAAATGTTTATTATTTTTGGCTTTTCAGTTTTTTCGGCGGTTTAATTTTTTGTTAAAAAGTTTTAATTTTATGATTTTTTGTGGCTATAATCTACTAATTACTACATGCTTGCAAAATCGGATTATTCTGTAAGAAGTTATGCATGACAATCAATGAGTGAACACAATCAATCATCCCCTGTTTTCCTACCCTTAGGGTCGTCATTTTCTTTCCAAACTTGCATGGGAGCACCTTTGGGATATACCCTTTCCAGTAAAATAAGAATGATCAAAATAGGTCCACTCTGTAAAAAGTTATGCGTGGTCATAAATAAAAAAAAAAAAAAAAAAAAAAACAAATACGCGTCGAATTGAGAACCTCCTTCGTTTTTTTTTCGTCGGTTAACAAAAAAGAAACTGCATTAAGTTTAACTATGACTGACATAAAGGCACCCTGAAAACCTGAATGTGCAGAAAACTTTTCTCTCTTTGATAACTATGATGGATGACTGGCGGTTCTTGGAAAATGCAGACCATAGAAATACTGTAAGCCTTTTGAAAGTTCGTTTGTTGAAGTTGGATGTTGACATCAAAGAGACCTTTGCAGAAATTATGTTTTGAAAATGTGCCCCAATTTTTTCCTGAGAACTTTTTTTTTGCAGTTAGTTCCTGGAAATGTTTAAGAGCAGTGGTGGCCCAGTCGTAATGGCAACGACTTGTGAGGTTGTAGGTCGTGGGTTCGAACCCCAGCAGGCACCACTACTCTCAAATCAGTGGAAGAATACATCGTAAGTAAAGTGGTATGTCTTACAGAAAATGTAAAACATCTCCGCCGACTCGCACTGGACCCGCGAGGTGGATTATGGCCTACTCCCTCTTACTGTAGGCCTGTGTCCCAGCAGTGGGAATATTATAGGCTGATTATGGTAAAAGCATTTAATTAGTTCATTCAGGTAAATCTTATCGTACAGTGAGAGCCTACATTCGTCTGAGAGCTAATAACAACATACTTGATCTATAATCTATATATATTAATACATGAAGCAAAAACTTTGGATCCCTTTTTACGGAAATTGGGCGGACGGAGGAGTGTGACATTTCGCACACTTATAGTTTATACAGAGAAGTGACGAATGCTAATATTTTTTCAATTATGCGTAAAAATACATTATTTTCAATAAATAACACGTTACACACACTACTATTCATTACCGTGTATTTAATACACACAAGCATAGATATTCTTTTGTTTATGGTCCAAATCTGTGGTCCAATCGAGAAGATCTGTCGTTAATATTTTGTGTCTATAGTCTTACTGAATGTCAAGTAAAACCAAAGGTACCTAATTATAGTCCAGTCATTTAAGCTTAAATTAGGTAAGAATCTCGGAATTCGAGATACCCAGCTGTAAGTCTGTAAATACTTGTATATTGACACCCTAAAAGTTGTCTCAAAACCTACATATGGTAGGGTGTAAGCAACTATTAAATTTCAAAGTCAAAGGTCACAAAAATCGTTTTTTTGCGCTTTTTTGGAAATATCTCATTTCCTATGGGTTTTTTGCTATTTGTATTTATTATCAATATTGTAGAATACAAAATTCTTTACAAATTTTGTTTAAAAAAAATTTTATACGGTGAACCGTTATCGAGATAGAGGGCGGAGAGCGCGCGGTCACAGCATCACTACAGGTCAATGATAAAATATAATATAATAGTTAATAAAAATTGACAAATATTTATAATCATTGATTTATCGATAGTTCATCAACTATATATGGCGCGTTTTCGACCGGAGGCACCGGTTGACCTGAAGTGATGCTGTGACCGCGCGCTCTCCGCCCTCTATCTCGAAAACGGTTGACCGTATAATTTTTTTTTTAAACAAAATTTGTAGAGAATTTTGTATTCTACAATATTGATAATAAATACAAATAGCAAAAAACCCATAGGAAATGAGATATTTCCAAAAAAAGTGCAAAAAACCGATTGTTGTGACCTTTGACCTTGAAATTTAATAGTTGCTTACACCCTACCATATGTAGGTTTTGAGACAACTTTTAGGGTGTCAATATACAAGTATTTACAGACTTACAGCTGGGTATCTCGAATTCCGAGGTGAACTTACTATAATGACTGGACTATTAATTAATTTTATAGATATATACTATTAACTTCATCTATTAAAGTCAGTGACAAATATAAATTCTGTGCCAGTGCTGAACTCATAACAAAACTTTCATAAGACTTTCTTAGTGCATTCGAGTTGAGTATTACTTATAAGTCCGTATAAGTCTAGCTTGTTGTACTGTTACAGTTCCTTGTTGTTCCTTGATGTTTTCGAATGAAATTGAATTTGATTAATGAACTGTTTGGTTCTATTCGGATAAAGTTGAAGGTTAGTGTTTTAATATCATTCATTTTAATGGATAATGTTATTCAAAAACACTAAACTTAAACTTTATCCAGGACTCTGGTTACTTATCGCTTTTGGTGTTCCTGCATTACTATTTATACTTTCTGTAGATTTTCCGGATATTTTTTATCCGGAAAATATACATATAGTTGTTCGCCAGACTACTCTAACCGCCCCAGAGATATTAAATTGATCAAATTACGATATTGTCAATATACCAGTAGGTATATTATACCAGTCTGCACTGTTCGAATGTAACACGCCTTCACGCTAGGGGAACTCAGTGGATTGGCTGAACCTGCGAGGTTTCATGCCGATGGGGTTTCGAGTGCGATATTGCTACATATCCATACTTAGGTAGGTACTGTAATAAGTTGATTACTTCGGCTTTATGTATGGTTTGCAATATGTACGATCGTAGATTTGCGATCTGTGCTAATAAGATCTGGGTACGTCTTTCATTTTTTTTCATCAGAATTGATGCATTTGTAAATATATAATAATCGCATTGTCCGTGTGGTGGCGGATGTAAAGAATATCACCATCCCAAATGTCCTCCATAGTCGCCTTTTACGACCCCACGGGAAGCCGTGGGGTCGTAAAAGGCGACTAAGGAGGACATTTTACCACCATATTGCGATCGCAACTCCAAGCGTGGCGATTATGGCAAAGTCTCCCAAATTGGGCGAGGCCTATGTCCAGCCGTGGGCTTCTCACGGCTGAAATGATGATGACGAATAAGCGCAAGGCTATCTTGTAGCGAGTTGGCAAACTTAAACACAACCGGAAGATCGGAATAGAGATTTATTATTTACTTTACAACTATTATAAATAATAAATCTCAATTAAACATTTCCAGTGTTTTGCAACTTACAAGTAAAAAAAAACTAATCAGTTTTTAAACCGTGCCTTTATAGGGCTTCGCAAGTGCAATGTTCGCTCAATCAGCCTATGAAGTTCACACTGCTGGGCCACACATAATCTATACTATATATATTACTATATAATATTATAAAGCTGAAGAGTTTGTTTGTTTGATTGAACGCGCTAATCTCAGGAACTACTGGTCCGAATTGAAAAATTCTTTTTGTGTTGGGTAGCCTATTTATCGAGGAAGGTTATAGGCTATATAACATCACGCTACAACCAAGGGGAGTGGAGCAGTAATGAAAAATGTTGCAAAAACGGGAAAAATCACACGGGTAGGCGATTCGACGCGACGGGAAGGGTCGGGGGTACATGAAATTTTACGCAAACGAAGTCGCGGGCAGAAGCTAGTCAATAATAATTAGCCATTAGCTGTGTTCCCAGAACGGGTTGGTGAATGACACATATCTTCGAATTTCTTGATCTAGGCACCATACATGCTGGTTTCTTCAGGATGATTTCCTCTACCCTTTTTAAGAATGTCATAATAATCTTAAACCGTTTACTAGCGTGATACAAATGATGATAATAATACATTGCGCTTATGGAGACATCTGTTCTTTGTATTGGTCTACGATTCACGTGTTTCTGAATACGTAATGCGCGATGTCGTGACGAGATAAGTCTTGGAGTCTTGTTTACTGATTAGTTAGGTATCCTGTTTGCCTCTGGGTTAACTAAGCTTGATAGCTAATTAGTTGCTTATTTAATTGAGACGGTTTCCACTAACAGTTTTGAGTTTCTCGGCCAATTTTGACGGCCATCATCTTGCTTATCTGTGTTTTATTTCTTCTTGTATTTTGACATTGGACACGGTGAGCTCGTGGCTAACTAATATTAGGCGAATGGGTTGATCGATTAAGTTAAGTTACGCTTGCCGAGGTTTGTGCATGGATGGGTGATCTTTATATTGAATCCCCTTCGTGGCTTAGAAAGCACACCGTTTGGTCCGGGCTGTCACTAGTAGATCTTTCGAGAGTTTTCGACTGTCGATACGAGTCGTCAGAAGCCCGAAGATCCGACAACCAGTCTTACCAAGGAGTATTGTATTACACAGCAACTGGGTGGTGGAGGTCAGATAGGCAGTTGCCCCATATAACTGCTGCACCCGGTTAGGATGGAAGCGGATCCCAACATAGGGGACTTGGGAAAAGGCTAAGACGATAGATAGATCATTATTTGTTTTACACAATTCAGCTAACTTTTTTCTTCTTCTTTGAATTCAAAGAAGAAGAAAAAAGTTAGCTCTATTCTTGGTCGACACAAGTTTCTTTCAAAGAGAGATTGTTTTGCAGAAATTGTATAAAGGATTCATTTGTAACAGGAAAGCATTACGAGGGCGGCACTGAAGATTTCGGGAATCAAGGAAGTGACACAACATTACTATTTAAAAATGTATCAATTGCTTTTCGAAGTATTCTCCGCGAAATTTGACACATTTTTCCATACGATGGAACCAATCATTGAAGCAACCATTCCATTCGGAAGTTGGGGTCTCCAAAATGGCCGTTTTGTAGGCGTCCACAGCTTCTTCAGGTGATGAAAATCTCTGATCACGCAATTTATTCTTTATTTTAGGGAAAGTATAGAAATCATTAGGGCTTAGGTCTGGGCTGTACGGCGGATGGTCTAATAATTCTTTGTTTTCTTGCTCTAAAAACTCTTTTGTTCTGTGCGCGGTGTGAGAAGTCGCATTGTCGTGATGGAGGATGATGCGGCGGTTGCGGTTCTCTTTACGGAGTTCAGAAACGACCTGTGGCAAACAAATGCTAGCATACCATTCTGCATTAACCGTTCTTTGTCCCTCAAGAGGAATAGTCGCAACATGTCCGGTTTTGGAGACAAACGTGGCCACCATTTTTTTTTGCAACACTTCGTGAACGAACTATTTTTGATGGCTTTAACTCATGTTCGAACACCCAAACTCGTGACTGGTTTTTTGTTTCGGGTTCGTACGCGTATATCCAGGATTCGTCACCTGATACGATGTTGTATACAGCATTTGAGGACCCTGTGTGGAATCTTTCGAGAGTTCTGACGCAACAAGTAACGCGAGCCGCTTTTTAACCGACTTCAAAAAGGAGGAGGTTATCAATTCGGATGTTTATATTTTTTTTTTTATGTATGTTCGGCCATAACTCCGTCATATATAAACGGATTTGCAAAATTCTTTTTGTTCGAAAGGGGTTTATTCCGAAATGGTCCCATATAAATTTCATGTAGATCTGATGATGAGTTCCGGAGACAGACACCGGAACTCTTTAAAAAATGACGGCAAATCAACCGCGATTTCTGCTATCGCATTAATATGCATTGTTTGTTTGGAATTAGTGCGGGGTAGATACCAAAACTAAAAATTTAAAAATAAAAACACCGAATTCCGAAATTAAAGTTATTTTTCACTTTGTAGTGTTTTTAAGGAAGTCGGTTGTTTTTTTTTTTGAAAAAAAGTTTTTATTGCTCTTCACAGAGCGAATGCGGTATCTATCGGGAAAACAACTTTTTTACACCTAATTGTTCATGCAAGATTATTTGTATTTGACTCATGCCAATGTCTAAAGTTGGCTGAATTTCGCGGTATGTCACATGTCGATCTTCCTCAATCAGCTTACGCACACCGAGTTGAGCTAAACGATTAGTGACAAATGCTTGCACTGACTGGACAGGTCCACTCAATCTGTGTGGTTCTTTCTTCAAAAGACCATTTCAGTCACCAATCTACATGATCTTCACATGATGTGAACAAGATTATGTCTGGACTTTAAAAGAGACTGTGACCTCTGAGTTTGTTTCGGCCTTTCTTCTCAGAGTAGTCAGTTAGGAAACGCCGAACTCATCTAGTTTAAAAAAATATCATTGACATGTAAGTGTTTGTACAAACCTACTTACAGAAATAAAATCATTTATCATTTATCACAGCATCAACGTTTTCTTGGGTGACTGCAGTTTTTGGACGACCTTGACGGGGATCATCACAGAGCTTAACACGGCCACGTTGAAATTCAGCAAACCAGCGATAAATTGTGGTTTTGGATGGGGCTTCATCACCAAATGCAGAAATCATCCGGTCAACACACTGTTTTTGTGTTAAACCACTTCCAAAGTCATAATAAATCATCGCTCTTGAATTTTCTCGAGTCAATTCCATTTTTCTCAACGACTAAACAAGTTTGACAAAACCTTGTGACAAGACCGAGAATCTTTTTTTAAATAAATAAATGGTATTCCATTTTTAAAACCAAGGAATTATCAATTAAAAAGATTTTAATATGACAGGAACAGTGGAAATATTCCATTCCCGATACTTTTAGTGCAGCTTATGTACATACTAGAAGTACCATAAAATCGAATAAGAGTTGATTATTTTACAATTTCTCATGTCTTTTCGGGAGAAGATATGAATGTCTTCATCATTATTTCAGCCGAAAACCGTCCAGTGCTGCACATAGGCCTTTGGGGCGGTTGGCCATAATTGCCACGCTTGGCAGGCCTATTGGCGATCGCAGTATGGTGATAAAATGCATAGAGACGCTGCTGCCAATTCTCTTAGTCCCTTAGTTGCCTCTTACGACGAAAGAATAGCACCACACGATACTAATGAATGTCTAAATATATGCAAATCAATCGTTTCTACGAAGGGAAATTCTGATTGAGCTGATCACATATTCCAATATACTAACTTATGCATGCCATGTTAAAGTAGAACGCTATGGAATATAGAATCAATTACAATGTAGGCATTATTTCTTTCCATGTATTAGGTATTAATAAAATTAATTAATATTCTATGAACTGTGCGATACATCAATAACTGCTATGACCATAAGCGTTTCGAAACATTTTAATAACGAGACTTATGGGAAAATGCTGAACTACATTTTAAAATGTAATTACATTAATCAATGTGCAACAGGGGTCGTGGGCCTTTTGGGACCGGGACCGCGGTCCCGGATTCCACCTAAAATACAAAAATTTTTTTGCAGTAGTATTTTACGACCACAAGAAAAATGAAGTTAAAGTACAGTGAACAGAACAAATTACAAGAAAAAAAAATAATTTTCTCATACATTTTGTGTCAGCTACAAAACGCGTTATGCCTTTGAAGTACCAGGTTGTCATAACTTAGTAGGAGCTTACCAAACAAAGGAGTGTCAGCTAGAAATCGCTTTATGCCTTTGAAGTACCAGGTTGTCATAACTTAGTAGGAGCTTATCAAACATAGGAAGGAGTGTCAGCTAGAAATCGCTTTATGCCTTCGAAGTACCAAGTTATCATAACTTGGTAGGAGCCTAATAAGTTAACACATCATTAATTTATTGACTTTAAGGCGCTCAACGTTCGCTGGGTCTTCTAGTATATTATTAAGATAGCATATTTTAATGTCATTTAATTATGTTTAATTTACAGAAATAGTCATGATATTAAATAGTTGTGATAATTATGACTGCTGCTGACGTGTCTAATTAAGATAGGGAGGATTTTTTAAATTGTATGGTTACGTTTAGGTGGGTGATTAGGGGGACGATTGGTAATTTAAACAAGATTACTTTTTTAAATAGTATTTTGTATTCTTTTTTAGGATAAATTCTCATAGAAGTTGGCATTGATGAAATAAAATAAATATTATATCGTTTAATAAAAATAATTTTATTTGTATAACTTCAAATTTTTTGGCTGACCGTACTTTACCAAGACATAACTTTGTTTATTTCACTTGTGGTCCCAAAATACTACTAAAAATATTTATTATATTAATAGGTCGAATCTCGGACCGCGGTTCCGGTCCTAAAAGCCCCACGACTCACAGCATCTTCCCAACTATCTTGGGGTCAGCTTCCACTTTAACAAGCAGCTGCTTAGTACCAGACATGGAACCACTGCCTATCTACCACCCAGAGTTTGGTAATACAATACTCCTTGGTTGTCAGATTTATGGTTTTTTGACTACCTGTGACGACTGTCAAATATTTACGAATGACAGCGCGATCTACGGCCTTCATATTTCGAAGCACGGAGAGGTCTCGATATACGAACCGACTGCGGTAAGCATGGCTTCACCTTCGTTCTACCCGTGCGGCTGTTATTATTTAGCCATGAGCCCTGATTAATGGATATACAGGAACTCCACAAAATTTATAGAATGAGTGTTTTCAAAGACTACTTTAAATGATCTTGGCTGTAAGCTCCGCTACAAACCTTGTTGATTGATTTAGAAAATAATATGCCCACCCCAATATGCCAATCCCATGCAGATATTACGGAACAAGGCAAGAATGATCCCCTCTCTTCACCACACGCTTCATTAGGGACATTTCCGGGATAATACGATGACGTGAGGAAATCAGAACCAATCAGTGCACGAGGGGAGGGAATTCGCAATGTAGGTAAACCCCAAACTCCCTCTAAAATGAACCATATATCGAGACCAGACTGTATAGAAAAACCAGTCCTAATACTCTCGCAATCCATTGTCCCCCTACTAGCCTCATTTGATCAGATTGCCGTTTCTGTCGCCTGGATTTGTATTGCTCTCATTGTGTGTAATAGATTTCCTCTCGTACAATGGACACTTTAAACTGTTCTCTAGGGATGCTACAATTCCACTGCTAACTTTCAAACGATCGATGCCAATGAATTATTTAGTTTGGTCGATCGAAAATTTATGGATGACGAGCAAAGAAGAGTTGTTTGCTGATTGTGTCCTTTTTTGCTTCTTCTATATATTCATTTATTTAACCAAGATTTTTGCAAGTCAATATTTTAAAACTAAATGGCGCCGGATGACTGCATGATTTCTGAGTATACTTTGTATTTGTGCAAATATTTTTTTATGATTCGATTAAGTAAGGAAACATCAAGTAAGCTCTTCATTGTCCCTTGGGTGACTTTTAGCCTTCTAATGCGACCCATTGTGAGCGGATAGTTACTGTACTACCTGGACAGTAAAATATTATCTATATCTAATCTGAGGAAAATGGTTAGCTTGAATGCTGATTACGACTGCAACAATGTTCCTTAAGTCACGCGCTACGGTTTATGTTCTATGGTTATTTTATTGTAAAGGATAACAATGGACTGAATAATTTGATTTATTGGGTTGTTGCGCAGTTGCTGCGGTTACGGTTTTTGTAAATACTTGGCATAATAATTTTGTCCCAGGAAGAAGTAGCAAGGCGATCTGCAAGGGTTGGTGCGAGGTGGCTCTAGGTACGGATGCCTGGAAGGATTTTGGGGGATACCTTTGCTCAGCAGTGGGAAGGTGTTGGCTAATAAAAAGCCATAAAAAATAATTTAGAGACCTCATCCAATGCATTATCAATGCTTCCATGCTTTTAGATAATCCTAGACCGTCGGTGACGATTTCTAAGTTATAGAAATCAGCTAACCTAAAACTCACTTTAAAATTGGCCAGCTGGGGGTAACTTTACGAACTTTAAGGATATACTGCTTGATTCCACTATTTTGATTCTATGTTGACTAGATGTGCAATATCTGAGTTAACCCTAGCTTGTAGCATCCGACATCTTTATTTTAAAAAAAAGTAAGTTCAAAAACTAAAAACTGACTACTACAAAATCACGCTCTAAATTGTAGGTACGAAACAAGAAAATGGTTAGATCTGAAAGCCGTGGTCGTATGCTACTTCGCCCTAAAGATTATGTGAGGTTGGTGGTATATGATATTTTTTTGCTCTCTACTTTATGTCCTGTAGAGCGCACTTATCTTATACCTTTAAACGAGCAATTCTTGTATATATATATATATAAACTGAATCTCGGAAACGGCTCCAACGATTTTCATGAAATTTAGTATACAAGGGGTTTCGGGGGCGATAAATCGATCTAGCTAGGATTAATTTTTATAAAATGTCGTTTTATTCGTGTTTTCAATGACCAACTTTATCGATAATCAACTTGAACATAAACTCATTATTTTAAACACAATTTACCAAAAAATACCGAGCAAAGCTCGGTCATCCAGATATTACATTATATAATATTCAACTGAATGTCACAGCTAGTGGACGATTAAGACGTTTCTAACGACACCTCATTTGTCAAATTATAATAAGGAGCTTAGAAGTTATGAGGGAACAGATGAACATATATCATCATTATCTGCCTAGCCTTTTCCCAAATATGTTGGGGTCAGCTTCCAGTCTTAACCGGATGCAGCTGAATACCGGTATTTTACATGGAGCGATAGATTAACATAGGTACATACAGGTCAAAATACAAATCTGAACTATCGTTAGACCAAAAGCTGCAAGTTTGTTATTAGCGAAAATCAGCATTAGTTTTACTGGAAACACAACGCATCTATACTATCTATACTAATATTATAAAGCTGAAGAGTTTGTTTGATTGTATGTATGTTTGTTTGTTTGTTTGATTGAACGCGCTATTCTCAGGAACTACTGGTCGGAATTGAAAAATTATTTTTGTGTTGAGTAGCCCATTTATTGAAGAAGGCTATAGGCTATATAACATCACGCTACGGTAAAAAGGAGCGGAGCAGCAAACGAAAAATGGACGAAAACTGGCAGGCTTTTCGATGCGACGGGAAGGGGAGCGAAAATTTGACGCGGACGAAGTCGCGGGCAGAAGCTAGTTTAAGTATAATTTCGCCAGTATAAACAAAAACTTTTTATTGCTACCGCTTAAAATATCAGAGGAAATACAAAACGAAAACCGCATTTCCAGTCCAACTACAGTTAAAATAAAAGAGCAATGCTCATATTTGCGTTCTGCGGAATTAAACAGCGCTTCAAGAGCTACTGGCTTGAAGCGGCATCATTAATATGCGCTGCTGTGTTTAAACCTTTAAACATCGCATAATTCTGTAACAGGTGGGTACTTATTGGGGGCTAAGTTCAACTTGAACTGAAATTGATACTTGACGACGATGAGTTGACTGGCTGAGCATGTCTTTGAAAACTGGGTGGCTCTTGGAACATGGCTAGAAACAAGTGGAAATGCGTTGAGACTTTTGTAATAAAGGTTGCTTGATGGGGATTAATGTTAGGGCACACTTATTCCACAAATCACCTCAATACATTTGAAAACATCCCGCCTGTTTGCCCCGCAAGGTTGGGCAGAGGTGTACCTATAGTACACCTACATTTAGCCAGTTATTTTTAAGACCCATGTAATAGCTAACATGTTTTGATCATCATTCTGGCACTGTCATTTTTCAACAGAAACAAAAATACCTACCAATGATGTTCAAGAGTATGGTTTTCGCACTTAGTCCTTCAGGTGGACTACGCTATGCATGCCGTTACTGTCTAAGCGAAATAAACGTCTGGTTTGTCATTTAAGGCCGGTATAGCTTCTCTGGACTGCCTGCAGCCAGGTGTCGAGCTCCACCAACTCTCCGTGTGGGTGAAATCCTTTAGCCACCTTCGTAGCTTGTTGAAGCAATTATGTTTTAAATTCGTTCATTTGTTTTTTTAAGCGATAAACGAATTCAATGATTAGTTGTATAAGCGGCGTTTGTACTTTCGAAGCTCCGTCTACTTATTCTAACCTCTATTTTCGTACTCAGCTGTCTTTTCAAGACTTTTTTTTTTTTTTTTTTTAATTTATTCCTGACCATGGATACATGTCCTTCAGTCGTAATCATTAAACATACTACTCTTATTCTCAGCTAAGTACATCCCGAAACAATTAAATTTTTTCTACAGTATTCAGTAAATATCTAAATAATGAATTGAAATAAACTGTGTTGGAAAGTAATTCCTGAACGTGGCGGGGAACACATAAAAGAGTTTTGTTCTGCTATATCACTAATTTCACTGACAAGTAACAGTCTTTGCATGTCGAACGATTCACAGTCTAACGTGTTTTATATCCGCATTTTCTTCAGAATAATAGGTACATTTGCTTTCACTGATGAATCTTAGCTTCAATGTCTTCAGTAATTACTTTAAAATATGCAAATATGTATTTATGTTTTTGTTGTATTCTCTTCCGTTTCATCTTCACATTCTTCATCTTCAAAGTTTTCGTGTGATTCGTTCTCAATTAGTAGCAAATCATAGAAGATCTCGTCGTGGAATAAAGCAGCTGTTTCAATGTTAACATTTTCGTAGAAATCTGAACTGTTAACATCAATTTCTTCAACATTATTTGGTTTTTCATCCATATCTTGAATTATATTAATAAATATAAAATTATTGAAAACTTTTTGTATCTTTCCCGCCAATCACCATTTTCCTTCTCCCTCTTTTCAAGACTTCAGTTCCATCGATACCAAATACGATTTGTGTGTGATACCTCACTCACAAAGATGACACAACAGTGAGTGAGACGGGTCGCCTTGTTAAATTGAAATATGTCATCTAAGTGTCAAAACTATTGTCATTTATTGAGCGGGATGTGCTCAATAAATGACAATAGTTTTGAGCCCTAAAAATGTTTTCTTCACATATGTGCACTTTTCAACAGAAGAACAAAGAGCAAAATGTATGTTTTTATGGTTTTATATACAAGCCTTGTCCCCGACGGGGTTTCGCACCATAAAGAATGACTGACTTTCAAACAAGTTTCCATCCGTTTCATCACCGTATAGGGGATGAATTTACAAAAATTCTCCCTTAGCTCACTTTCGTCATAAAATTAACTTGTGATGTAAATTTCAATACTCAATACTTTTATTGCATTCTACATGTATTCTTAGGTGGTAAACTTATAATTAGATCATATGGACCCTGTCGGGCACAGCAAAATAAGTAAGTTAGGAGAGAGGAAGCATTTGTTAATTTTGTAGCATTACTTCGAAAATTTACTATCTATATATATAAAAGAAAGTCGTGTTAGTTACTTCACTTATAACTCAAGAACGGCTGAACCGATTTAGCTGAAAATTGGCAGGGAGGTAGTTTAGAGCCAGGAGAAGGACATAGGATACTTTTTTTTTTTTTTTTTACTTTTTACCATAATCATTTATTTATTCCGTTCGACCGCGTTCCCGTGAGACGTCACATAAAACGTCAAAGAGAATACAAGTCACTATAAACGTTGCCTTCGAAGTACCAGGTTATCATAACTTGACAGGAGCTTACCAAACAAAGGAGTGTCAGCTAGAAAACGCTTTATGCCTTCGAAGTACCAGGTCATCATAACTGGGTAGGAGCTAACCTAACATATGAGTGTCAGCTAGAAAACGCTTACCAGATCACCACCGCGTACCAGGTTGTCAAACTTGGTACGTCTGGGTCAACTAATTATCTATACTAATATTATAAAGCTGAAGAGTTTGTTTGTTTGATTGAACGCGCTAATCTCCGAATCGAATCCGGTCCGAATTGAAAAATTCTTTTTGTGTTAGGTAGCCTATTTATCGAGGGAGGCTATAGGCTATATAACATCACGCTACACCTCAGAGGAGCGGAACAGTAATGAAAAATGTTGCAAAAACGGGGAAAATTTATTCCTTCTGAGAGTTTCCGTTGCGTGCGCTGCGTAAACGGTTAAAGTAACGCAAAAATCATGTATGACGGGATTGTTATTTTTAAAAAGTTCAAAAAAAAAGTCCCAAGAGCATATGTCTATCTTTTAAGGTTGACTCACTATAACTCAAGGAGCGAAAATGGACGAAAACTAGCAGGCAAATCGATGCGACGGGAAGGGTAAGGGGAGCAAAAATTTGACGCGGACGAAGTCGCGGGCAGAAGCTAGTAATAATATAAAAATAATGATTAAAGATAAAATAATGAGTAAGATATTATAATTGTGATAAACTAATAGCGATATTAAATACAAGATAGAAAATATGATTGAGAGATGTAATAAAAAAATAAATGAAATAATATCGTTGATGATTTTAATATCGTTTAAAGTCGAGTACCTAAATTATGAATTTAGTAAGTTTATCACTTAGGTATTCGTTTATTGAGTAATAGCTTTTCTTTATCAAAAATAATCTAAGTTTTTTTAAGAATATGTTTATTTTGTCTGCTTCCAAACCTCGATGTTTAGGCTGTGCGTTGTTAGCCAATGAATGAATTATGAGATTTTCATTTTGTAGATCTCTCAAAGGACATAGTGGAAAGGTCTAATAATAGTGTCATTATTAGAGCTTTCCACAATTTCAAAAATAACATTAATATTTCTGAAAGCCAGTCAAATTGTGCAGCGAACTATAAATATCACGAAACAGTAGCGAAACTAGAACATCAGTAAACCGCAGCTCGGGATCTGATACCCCGGCAATTATATCAAACTGTAGCTCAAACTTCGTTAGTCATGCAGGATCGCGCCGAACACAAGTTACCTTACGCTATTAAAACTTAGTTTAGAGAATATTGAATGTGTAGGGTTATTTTAGTCAGCTATAAACGTGATTTAGAGCTTTTCATCTTTCATGACAGCCAAAATACCATCTTTTTACACGCTTTATTTGCTTCACTTGTATGTTTGTTTGTAACCGACTCCTTATAGCGCGATTTTGACCCACTTTAAACGACCAGATTTCATTTAAACTCTGTAGACTTATCGAGGACCGATGACAATACTATAATTTCATGAATTTGTGCAATTATCCTTCCTTGCCAGGGTTACCCAGACTGCAAAAAACTGTTTTCGAAAACTACGCTGACATACGTCACAACATACGCTGACATGGGTCCACCCTTTATGGCAGAATTTTTTTCGTCATAATATTTTTTGCTTAACAGCGGATAGCATAAACTTCATTTCGCAGAAAATCGTTTGGCATACACTCATTTATCATACATTCACAACGCATAATTTTATTTTGGCATACCCTCATTTATCATACATTCACAACGCATAATTTTATAAGTCAGAATCATCTTTAGGCATAAATTTTATATCCATAATAATCAAAAGGGAGAACCATCATATCGCAGAAAGTTCGCAGTCAGAATCGTCTCTTGGCATAATTTCATATCGATACTCATTAAAAGGCAGAACTATCATATCTCAGAAATTTTACAGTTAGAATCATCTTTTGGCATACATTTCATATCCATAATAATTGAAACACTCATATATTACATTACAGAAAAATCATAGTTAGCACGCTGCATTCAGACATGCAAACAAGCATACACCATGCATGCAGCATGCAAGCAAGCATGCAACATGCAAGCAAGCATGCAGCATGCAAGCAAGCTCACAGCATGCAGGCGAGCATGCAACATGCAAGCAAGCATGCAGCATGCAACGTGCAAGCAAGCATGCAGCATGCAACATGCAAGCAAGCATGCAGCATGCAAGCAAGCTCACAGCATGCAGGCGAGCATGCAATATGCAGTCTGCAAACAAGCTCACAGCATGCAGGCGAGTATGCAACATGCAGCATGCATGCTTTCTGTCACGGCTCCGGCGCTGCGAGGCTCCAGCGGTCCCACGCGAGCTCTTCGTCGCAGATGGTTTTACGCTCACCACCGCGGGCCGCCTCGCCCCTCCGCGGGTTTAAATTACACTCTAGGGGTAGGGCAGAGAAGACTACGTGGAGTCGGTTCTGCAGCGATTCGTTTCTGTCAAAAACTTTTGTAGCACAACATATATTGACTTTTTGAGACACTATTTTAATTTTAATTTAAGGTCAAAATGCAATATTATACAAATGACAATATGCCTAACAAAATTATTCAAAATGAAATTCTGCCATCTTCATAGTATGCCAAGTGAAATCATGCCAAATAATCGTCGCTCCAAATAAATGTTATGCTAAACGAAATTACGCGAAATTTTAAGTCTCCAAAGGTAATTATGCGAAGTAAAATTCTGCCTTCTTAAAAGTATGCCAGCGTAAAGTCGGATATATAAACATTCGGCCAAAAAATGATTATGCTAAACATTTTTATGCCCTACAAATATTCGTATAAAGAAGATTATGCCAAGTGTGTTATGCCAAATAAAATTCGGATCATCAAGTTTCTGCCAGATAGAGGGAACCCACGCTGACATACGTCTCAAAATTCGAAACACCCTAAAAAATAGAAAATAAATAATAGTAAAAAAAACTAAAAAACACGCTTCCATAGACAACCAAACTGAAATGTAGAAAATAATGGAAAAAAGCGTGGGGTGCCTGATATCAATAAAAAAATACCTTAAAACGTATTAGTGAGCTGATCACGTCTATCTAGACCAGCACCCTAATTGCATAACAAACTATCAATCAGAATTTGAAGCATTTTCAAAGATTTTTTTTTAATACATTTTGCTTCATAATACAGGGTGTAAAAAGACATAGCCGTCAACTACGCATTCTGTAGTTACATCACACTAAGTAACACTGCACAAAAATAATTACTACGAAACAACTTTTATATTTGGGATTTTTTTTTAATACATTTTGCTTCATAATACAGGGTGTAAAAAGACATAGCCGTCAACTACGCATTCTGTAGTTACATCACACTAAGTAACACTGCACAAAAATAATTACTACGAAACAACTTTTATATTTGGGGTCAATATCTGCTGTTTGCGGTTGTGCGCAATATGACACACGCAAAACTTTGTGTTTATGGGTGCATGTAACGGTACAGGGGTCAAGGAAATAATTAAGGTTGTGTTTTATCGTTAAAAACCTTTTTACGTAGAAACATGACCATAAAAGTTGGAGTTTTAGCCTATCCGTACCTATAGCAATATATCCGAAACCAAAAGTTTCCCAAGTCCTGTACAAAGAGATGATTATATTGACGGGGAGTACAAGTGACTCTCGGCTTCGTTACGTTTCTTTTTAAGCCCGATATATTATGTTCGAAAAATTTGTCTGCTCAGCAAAGTCAAACGCAATGAATGTTTGTTGAATTGTCAAAATTAAAACCATTCCTACTGTTCGTGCGTTTCACAACTACCCCCCCTTGCCAGGGTCGTGAGATTTGTTCGAAAGAGTTACCGTGGTCCTGGCATATAGGCAATTGAAGGAACACAGGTGGGTTTTAGTCGGTAAAAGTCTGACACGCCCTCCCGCTCCGCCCAGAGCGGGAGACGTTATTAGATGATCTCCCACCCACGAAAAAAGGCTTATATCCATTTTTAAAGTTAACTAACAAGTAAATAAATTATGAATGTACAAAGGACAATTTGTCTCCATTGGAAAAGAAGATAATGGGGTAGAATTAGTATTCCTGACTCATCCAAACAATATTTTATTCATCCTCATAACTTTCGTCGGGATAAAACAAATTAGGACTTATAAGCGAAACGACTTCTTGGATTAAGAAAAAAATTTGTTTAAGAAGGTCTAAAAGAATTTTTCGCTTCTAATTGTTTACTAAACTTAGGTTGAAATCTTTTATGTTTCAGCGTTTACCTCTGAATTCTAAAGACCTTATACTATGTAGTCAGACGTCAAGATATGGTCGATTTACCTTTGGTCGGGCAATTACAAGATAAGCACAATTAAGGCTCACAAAACCGGTTTCACGAAATTCGAAAAAACCAGTTAACCCGGTTTGCCCGTGATTTTTGAAACCGGGTTTCAGTTTAGCGAAAACCGAGGTTTCGATTATTTCGGTTTTCTTTTAAAATAATAACTTATCCAACGATATGACATGTTCACAATGTACACATACTGTCTCATCAATTACAATTATTATATTCATTACACAATTGGTGCTATCTTTGCCTAGTTATAGTATCAACCAATTGAAAAGTTTGTGGCTGAGGCTCAACCTAACAACGGACGAAGTCCACCGCTTCCCCTCTTTGAGGAGTGCCTGGAGAGGCTCCACGGCGTCCTTAGATTCCGCCTTACGCAGATTCTCACCGGACACAGGTGCTTCACGAGGTTCCATTCAGGATAGGGTAGCAGGAAACCCTCGGGTGTTACCACTGTGTGGATCGCCTGGAGGACACGGTGAAGCATACGGTGAAAGTGTGCCCTGCCTGGGCGAAGCACCACCGTACAGAAATGGCATCTGTTAGTTATCCTTTAACATCCAAACTATTTCTTCTTTTAATATTTTGATTGTATAGAAACGCCTCGTCTACAGATTTATTATATGTATAAAGCGATCGGCGGCGGCGTTCTCTCGCGTCCGGCCCTGGTGCAGGCCTTGTACGAAGCGTGAGGGCAGCCGTTACCTCCTGCGAGGCAGTAATGCTCGCGAAGGAGGAGGCGGAGCACGTGAGGGAATGGCAAATATGCGCCCTCACGCCCTTACCCGCCGCAGGAAACACCCCGGGCATCGGAAGTCCGTTGCGGCTACCGTAGGCGCGGGCTTGCGGGTGGCGAGCAATGGGTAGCTCGCCGCCCGGTAAGGAACAGGCCCAGTCTACGGCGCGTTGTATTTCACGTGCGCCTCAAAGAGATGTCAGCTTTAATGAAGGGGTCGGCTAGAACCGATTCCTGCCAGAGTCGCGGATTTGTTCGGAAGAGCGGTGGCCCTGGCATAGGCAACTGAAGAAACTTGGGTGGTTTTTGTCAGTTAAAGTTTGACACGCCCTTCCGCTCCACCCAGAGCGGGAGACGTCAACTGATGATTTCCTACCCGAAAAAAAAAGGACGTCCACCGCTATTGATACGGGATTTGAGAATGATTTAACTGCCATCATTCAAATAGAGCTAGCTCTTTAAGAAAATTGAGGTTTTTGCAGGTGTACAATAATTTGTTTAAAGTTCCTCCCTCCGAGTGTTGAGGCTAAAATAATCTTCTCGTCAGCCGGTTACCTATATAACCACTTAAAAGGCCGTGACACGATTTTTTTTTCGATTTTGGTGATTTATGTGATTTTACAGTTAAATATATAATACTGTATTTCTACTTTCGTTTATCATTTCAATTTTGATCAAACTATGATCATTTCAATTCTGATGAAATTAATGAGCTACGTTTTTCTTTTTATAATTTGATTTTGATTAATCGACGTCAAACAGACTGTAAAAACGCTGAATGATAATACTTTAGACATTCTTTCAATTTTACGGTCGAATTACAAAAAGAAGAATCGAGTTTAATTTATCGTTGCTTTAAGCCAGATGTTTTCTTGATTCTCAGGTTCAATAATTGTTGTTATTTTTAGTTTATTCACTCAAAAGGAGTTTTTCAATTTATCTGATTTAGCAATAAAGCTTATTAACGACTGTCGACGACAAAAATACTTAAGAACCATAAAAATAGGTCTAAGTAATAAAAACATGGAAATAATCGAAATAACCGGAAAAACCGGAAAATCGGTTTTGGGATGAAATGAAAATCGAAAAACCGGTTTCCTAATATACCAGCGGTTTTGTGACCCCTAACCACAATATATTTGACGCCTGATGTACATGTCACACTTTAATAATAGACACGAAAATTGGTGTATCAGCGAATTAAACTTCTTGCTGTGTAAATGATTTTGGTAAGCCCCCAGATATACTGGGTGGTACATCATCATTTCAGCCAAAAGGCGTCCACTGCTGGACATAAGCTTTCCCCAATTTGGGGAGGTTTATTTGCCACGCTTGGCAGGCAGGTTGACGGTCGCAGTATAATGGTAAAATGCATAGAGAAAGCTGCTGCCCGTTCTGTAGTAAGTCCCTTATTCGCCTCTTACGACACCCACGGTATGAAATAGGATGCGCGTCGATGTCTCCGCCAAATCCTCCGTTGTTAACTGCTTCATATGGTATTAAAATATGTCTCTGAACTGGTACTCACTCCGCACAGTAAGATTGACTCTGTCGACGTACGCTGTCTCGTTCTCTACTGAACACTCGTACAGGCCTGCGTCATCTACAGCTATGTTTTTAAGCAGCAAACTGCCGTCGCTCTGTAACAATACAGAATATATTATAAAACCATTGTCTTTATCAGAAATATATGGTTGAAGCAAAGAACAGGTCCATCTCTTGCAAGGGGTACAAACTGTTGTCAAGTGCGGACAAATATGCCCTGACAAAGTCAAACCATTTATGTCAAGTAGAATATTAAAAACCGGCCAAGTGCGAGTCGGACTCGCGCACCGAGGGTTCCGTACAAATCTGTAGGTATTTTCGGTTTAAAAATTTATATATTTTTTAATTTTTATATTTCAGTTGATTGAATGTAAGGTAAATTGTGGTTTACGATTTATGACGTTTTAAAAAAAAACTACTCACTCGATCTCGTTCAAACCAATTTTCGTTGGTAGTTTACATGGTAATGTACATCATATATTTTTTTTAGTTTTGTCATTCTCTTATTTTAGAAGTTACGGGGGGGGGGGGGGGGAACACACATTTTAGCACTTTGGAAGTGTCTCTCGCGCAAACTATTCAGTTTAGAAAAAAATGATAATAGAAACCTCATTACCATTTTTGAAGACCTATTCATAGATACCCCACACGTATGGGTTTGATGAAAAAAAAACATTTTTGAGTGTCAGTTCTATGTATGGGGAACCCCAAAATTTATTGTTTTTTTTCTATTTTAGTGTGAAAATCTTAATGCGGTTCACAGAATACACCTACTTACCAAGTTTCAACAGCATAGCTCTTATAGTTTCGGAATAAAATGGCTGTGACATACGGACGGACAGACAGACAGATAGACAGACATGACGAATCTATAAGGGTTCCGTTTTTTGCCATTTGGCAACGGAACCCTAAAAAGCACTTTTGAATTCTAAAATTTCCAAGAAAATAGAATTGATTCTAGTTGCCCCTTCCAAAAGGTAGTTTCGTATGGCGAAGATTGACAAGAATGGCAGAAGCAGGTCAATACTACAGTTGCAATGTATTAAAAATTAAGCAACGATCTACGAGCGGTAGCCCCATCTTTCTAATCAATTTACTACCATAACAATAAAACGTCTGAGTCTCTTATGTGTCCCCAAAAGATTTAACACCAGTGGGCTAGGAAAAAAGTTGCTTTATTGGTCAAAAGTTGTGATCACCAAAGGCACACGTAGGTATTGGGGACTGATTATTCCTTGAAAGACATTCGGATTCGACAACCTCTTATATTTGAGGTAACAAACATTAAAAAATCAACTGAATTGCAAACCCACTCGTACCTACTCTTTTTTTTAAGTCAGTTAATACGTAAGCAAAGTCGTTGATGTGTTTAATAGGCATTGATTGCTACTACGGCACGGAAATATCCAGAAATATGTGTAATACAGAAATAAGTACATTGTTTTGGATTTTTTGCTGCCCTACATATATTATTTCGTCCCATTTTCCTCAAAAACGAAGGTATAAAAGCCAGAGTTGACTTGTTTTCGAGTTATTGTGTCGTGTTTGAGTATATTGGTACTTCGTCTCTATATCCACATGTGACCTTCCAGATATCGCGTGACAACAGAACTACTTCAATATGAGACAGGGCGTGAATTTATAAACGAAGTCACAATATTTTTGAGACCGAGTTCTGTTTTTGTTTGTTTAAGCATAAAGACATGTAGGTATAAAGACAGCAATTCTTAACACTGGGTGTCCAAGGCTGTGCGGGCTCTAGGGCAAGTTTGCAGCACTTCTTAACTTTTTTAAACCCCTCTAAATGTAGCAAACTGACAAGTTTCCGTAAACAAAAATTATTTTAGGAAAGTTGAATATACTGTCTAGCGCTGTGTAAGAAGAAGAAGAAATGTGAATTAAAACAATATGCTCGATAAAAAAAAAAATATAAAGATGGCACTAAATAGCTGTTTAAAACGTGTACCTTGAAGAGATTCCATCATTACCATGTAAAACTTATACCAAATGATAGGGCTTATTGGTTTTTAGGGCATACTGAGAAAACATTGTATAATTTCCTTATAATTTCTTTTTCGAAATAAATACACACCAAATCTAGCTGTTAGAGCACTCGCAGACCTCGCGACCGGCCAGGCTCGCTGAGACTTCTTCAACAAGAGGGCCTTAAGAAACAGTGAACGTCAAATCTCTTCATGCATTAACAACATTCAGAATCCAGGTGCAAAAAGACGAAAATCTAAGAACCTAGGAACTTAGGAGTTGTTAAAAGTGAGCTGTGACTCAAAAAGTCGTAAGTTGGTATTTAAGGACCAATATTGTAATCTTTAATGCTTTTACTACAGCCGGAATGGGTCGGCCTGCTATACACTAACTTGTTTCTACGATAAGGATCAACTAAGGGAAATTGGTTAGTGCTGTGCCTGTAGGCGTTGGAAGTTGGACTACTGACCTATTTAATGCACCGATTTAAAAACCCGGAGTGCTTGTACATTCCATTGGTATGGACGCATTTCTGGTATACGTATACTACATACTGTCAGGCCTTGAGGTTTTAGGTGTTTACTAAACTGCAAGGTTTTGTTAGCCTTGCAGTTTCGCAACCAATTTTTGGAGGTTAGGATTTGGCATGGCAGATTTTTGAAGATGTAAAGGCCAACTCGGGAAATGCTTCGTTGAACATTAATCTATCTATACGTGTACTATACACTTATAGGCTTGAAGTTTTAGAAGGTATTTGCAAAGCAACAAACAAAGTTCTAGCCTTGTAGTTCCTTTACCTATTTTATGGTTGAGGATTTACCATGGTAGATTTATAAAGATGTGAAAGAAAGCAAGAACGCTTTATCCGTTACTAGCTTCTGCCCGCGACTTCGTCCGCAGAAAATTTGCTGTACCGGGCCCTTCCCGTCGCGTCGAATCGCCTACCTGTGCGATTTTCTCCGTTTTTGCAACATTTTTCATTACTGCTCCGCTCCTCTTGGTTGTAGCGTGATGTTATATAGCCTATAACCTTTCTCGATAAATAAACTACCCAACACAAAAATAGTTTTTCTATTCGGAACAGTAGTTCCTGAGATTAGCGCGTTCAATCAAACAAACAAACTCTTCAGCTTTATAATATTATATAGTATAGATGAAAGTCAACATTAAATTATTTATTTTAAGTAGGCCAATAAAAGTAATTTTGAAACTCAACAATAAAAAGAATATAGAATTGATTTTAGTTACACTGATATGACAGTGCTGTCGTTGCAACGAGCACGAGCGATCTTTGACAGTCTTTACGACTAGACAGAAGCCCGAAAGTCTGAAAACCAGTCTTACCGAGCTGTATCTTACCCAGTAACTGGGTCGTGGAGGTCCGATAGGTAATCGCTTTATGTAAAACACTGGTACTTAGCTGCAAACTGCTGCTTGGAAGCAGTACTGGCCCAGTAATGGTAGCGACTTACGAGTTGTAGTTCGCAGGTTCGAACACAGACAGTTGCTTTACATTGTGTAAATTATTTCAACATCACTGCTCTCAAACGGTGGAGGAAAACATCGTGAGGAAACAGGCATGTCCTAGAACCAAAAATTCGAAAACATCTACTAATTTACACTGGGCCTCAACACGGTGATTACGGCAAATTCCTTATTACTGAGAGGAGGCTTGTGTCCCAGCAGTGGGAACATTATAGGCTGATTGTGTAGCATCTGGTTAGACTGAAAGGCGACCTCAACAGAGTTGGATAAAGGCTAGCCAGATGATGACACTGGTTTTCTTAAAAACGACTTTATAAAAGACTAGCTGACCCGACAGACGCTGTCCTGTCTTAACGATAACTATTTAATTCGAATTGGTATCTATATCTATATAAAAATGAATCCCTATTTCCCTTGGTCACGCCATCACGCGTGAACGGCTGGACCGATTTCACTTTTTTTTTACTTTTTAAATTTTTTCTTTCATAAGAACCTTCTCCTGACAATAACAAACACAACAAAAAAAATAAAAGTGAAATCGGTCCAGCCGTTCACGCGTGGTGGCGTGACCAAGGGAAATAGGGATTCATTTTTATATATATAGACAATGCTCACTTCAGAACGTGGTGTCTTTCGAGGGTCACCATCAATATAATTTTAGCCAAAAGACGTCAACTACTGCACATTGGCCGCTCCCAATTTTGGGTGGTTTGACATAATCGCCACACTTGGCAGGCGTGTTGGCGTTCGCAGTATGGTGGCAAAATGCATGGAGAACGCTGCTGCGTATTCCCTAATAAGTCCCTTAATCTCCTTTTACGAAACCCACGGGAAGAAATGGGATAGTGCTATTCGTTACGTCGGATATCACACGGATCGAGAACGCCAAAAAACTTTTTAACAAAAAATTAAACCGCCGAAAAAACTGAAAAGCATAAAATAATAAACCTTAAAATGATGAGTCGGCGCTTTGAGTGATCTTTGTTCATTGATTTTTCAGCGCCGACTCAAAATTTTAAGGTTTATTATTTTATGCTTTTCAGTTTTTTCAGCGGTTTAATTTTTTGTTAAAAAGTTTTTATTTTATAATTTTTTGTGACTTTAATGTACTCATAATACTTGGCAAGGTATACCCTATCCAACAAAAAAAGAATTATCAAAATCGGACTACTCTGTATAAAGTTATGCGTGGTTATACATTACAATTAGTGAGTGAATAATCAATCATCCCCTGTTTTCCGACCCTTAGGGTTCGATTTTGTTTTCCAAATTTATATGGGACCACCTTGGGAGTATACCCTTTCCAATAGAAGAAGAATTGTCACAATCGGACCACTATGTAAAAAGTTATGCGTGGCCATACAGAAAAAAAAAAAATATACTTACGCGTCGAATTAAGAACCTCCTCCGTTTTTTTCGTCGGTTGAAAATTAAACAACAGATTCTTGCTAAAATGAAGAGAGACAGACCTTAGAAACAGACGGCGAAGTCACTAGGTCAAAGACATTGTAAACTGATCGATCACATAAACCGTCGTCGGCTGTCATTTATAGCCTAAGTTACAGACAGACATAAATCTATAAGTGCACAAAGTTGAATTTACGACAAAAGCCATTAAGTGATTAATACCCGTAACTTACTCGTAATTCCGGCAAACATAAATATTGGCGGCAGAACAGCAATTTTGATGGCGAAGTTTAGACAGTTAACTGAGAGAATCAGGTTAACGGTATTTACGTAATACCAGAATCTGTGGACCTTATGTGATCTAAGACGTAACTACTGAGCTAATAAATCTTGTTTACAAACTTGCTCACAGCCTCATTACATGCACACATTCTTTTGTTTACCTTTTAGTCTTTAGTTTTAATTAACATTGCAGCCGAAAGACGTTCACTGCTGGACATAGCAGGCGGATTGGCGATCGTAGTATGGTGGTAACTGCATAGAGAACGCTGCTGCCCATTCTCTAGTGAAGAAATAGGATGTTGCTATTTACGTCCGGAGTTACACGGAAACGTTTTTAGAGAATCATAGGTGCATATTAAACTGTTGCTTTTGTTTACTATACTTTCATATTATATGTCGAAACAGATTGGAGCCTGCGACACAGGGTATTCCAGTGCGGGATCCAGAGTCACATCTCAATATTATAACAGTTTATGAACCAATAACTAAACTAAATTTATGCAGTAAATTCTAATATTACCACCACGGGACATGAACTTCCTAATGGAGGGCTCTTAGCATTTGTAGCAGTAGGAATATAAGCTTGACGTGCATGAGGCTAAGTTATAACAGCCGCCAGGTCGATTGATCAGGTTAAACTACGCTTGCCGCGGCTGGTCCGTGGATGGGTGACAAACTTTACATACCAAGACCTCTCCGTGGTGCTAAAGCACGCTAAGCCGTTGGTCCTGGTTGTCGTTTGTAGATCTTTAACAGTCGTTAACCAGTCTGTCAACCAACTGTAAGTCTGACAACCAGTTTTACAAAAGTGTTTACCCGGTAACTGGGTTGTGGAGTTCAGATAGGCAGTCGCTTTATGTAAAACACTGGAAGCCATCCCCTACATGGTTGGGAAAACGCTTCGCAGATGACTATGAGCAGTAGGTATATAAATTAGGAGCAGCTATATTAGAATATATATATCGGTTAAAGACATATTAGTCATACCCTTATGCTATCTAAAGCACTAACCTCAGGATGAAATATTTGTTCTCTGGACAGAAATGACCACAATGAAATGCCAGAAATGTTCGTCAGTCTATTTGTCCTACGTGTATGTGATTGCATAGATTGATAAGTGCACAATGGGGGGTTTCTATCAATTTGTTGGGTAGAATATCTTGGTTATCATTTGCTATATCAGAACCTCCACAGATAGCTCCAAAAGTCTTGAATCGTATTGTGAGGTAATTCATCATTTCCATCATTATTATACTTAGCTCCCAAAAATTCAAAGTGGAAAAATTCCCATGAAAACCAATCAGAATAATGCCCGTAACTCAATTCTGCCGAAGTCCAATATTTGCTAAGGCAATTTTAGTGGCACCGGTACCGTTTAGGCCGGGCTTCGAATTATGTAGGCATCGGGCGGCCTTGGTTCAGGCCTTGAACTGCGATCGATATGGAGTGGCCCACGTCTGCCGAGGGTAGGTATCAACAGTTGTATATAAATACCATGTTACAGCACTTTATCCACGGGAATAGTTGTCTAAGTACTGAGAATAAGTAGCGAGGGACACCGGCAAGAATTTGTATGCAAAGGAATAGGCTAAACTATGCCACCCTGTTCCGTAATGGTTCAGGTTAATTTATGTTTAAGAGCCATGCTATCATATGTTCATGTATGTATCATGCATATGTTAATAATGCATTGTTTATTTAAACCCAATCGGTCTATACGACTGAACAAGTGAAGGTCTCCAACAAAGACGTCTGAAGAATTTGTTAAAGGACACAATAATTTCCATTTTTTAAAGTTTAATACCATGTTACAGCACTTTATGCACGAATATAGTTGCGAGTATGCGAGGGAAAACGGCAAGCGGAAACTACCTTGTTCCGTCCAGTGGTTAATTTATGCTTAGGTGTTGTTTGTTTTGGCTGACAGTTATTAGCATATAATAGACAACAATAGAGAAGGCTTTTCTTTTCCCATTATTTATTCAGCGTTTGAACCTATTGTTTTGTTTTCTGAATCATGGTTTCCGACTGATATGTCAGAAATTTGAAAGACCACCAAAGATCCTGGCCAGGGTCGCGAGATTAGTTCGAAAGAGGTCCCGTGGCAATGGGCAACTGAAGGAGCAAGGGTGGTTTTAGTCAGTAAAAGTCTGACACGCCCTCCCGCTCCACCCAGAGCGGGAGAAGTCATTTGATGATTTCCCATCCAAAAAAAAAACCACCTATGATTTTATCAATGTTTCTAATTTGCTTCTCTTCTACTTTTCATCATCATCAACATTTCAGCCTAATGACGTCCACTGGACACAGGCCTCCCCAAATTTTGGGTTTTTGCCATAATCGCCATGCTTGGCAGGCGGATTGGCGATCGCAGTATGGTGGTAAAATGCATACAGAAAGCTGCTGCCCATTCTCTAGTAAGTCCCTTAGTCGCCTGTAACGACACCCAAGGGAAGAAATGAGGTGCTACTATTCTTTACGTCCACGGAACCATTTTCTTTGGTAGTGATAATTACATTTGCATTTGTAACAAATCACCAGATATTATCAGATGTAACGTATCAGAAACCTTTAAGACCTATGTTTACAAACAGTTGCATAACCACTCTTTGTACGGCGATGGCGCTTACATCACTAAAGCCTGGTAAGTAGTTACATTATACTTAAACTGGGTAGTAATCTGTTATCACATCACGCTTGATTTGATTAGCTATTACATCATAGCAGTTAGCAATAAAATGAAACGTTATGTGGAGTGGCAGGCTGTAAACAAGCCCACAAACTCAAGTTTTTTATCACTTGCGTGAAATGGCTGTATTGGTGACTAGCTTCTACCCGTGACTTCATCCGCGTGAACATAATATTAATAATTTTAACATAATATTCGTATATTCTATGACACTAAGCAATATTGTGGCTACATTAGTCAAACAATTATCGGACTCGGATCGGTAGTTCCAAAGACTACCCCCTAAATAGAAACTCACAAATTTTACCTCTTTATAATATTAAGTAATAAAAGATTACATGATTTCCTTCTTACTCACGCATTGGTGAGGTTTTAGACGGTGGGTGGCCAGACTTTTTACCGGCTTTTGTAATGTTTATAACAACGTATAATGCTGAAACACATGTATCTCTGTAATTGGGGTATGATTTTTGAGCAGGTATAGGACCCACTGTACTTTTTTGGGTAGATAAAGCCCTTTTTAATGTTTTTTGAAAACCCCAAAGTGCGCAAAATCTTAGTTGCCTAGAAAAATTCGCTAGTTTCTTTCGGGATTGTGGGAGTATTAAGAATGGGGAAGATCACATGGCGGGTCTCAATTTGTTTCCCAGTAATAATATTAAGTCGTACTCAAAAAGGTAATCAGGCGGAGGATGGAGGATCCTCTTCTAATGTAACCGTCCATGTCGGGTTGCCCCAAGTCCAGAGCCCGCTTCGCTCACTCTTGCATCGAAATTCTCTTAGTAACATTCCTTATTTACTAAATCGAGATGTGTTACCTATTTTTGTGTATTATTTTGATAAGTTCGGGGAGTTTAGGGACGCCATGGTGTCAATAAATCATTATTCGTTGTAGCGAACAGGAGTAAACACTCTCGACCATGAGTACATACTCGTACTCGATTTACGATGAGTCAACTGACCTGTCAGTCAAACGTTAGCCTTTTTCCTTTAATTGGTCTGCGTACCTACTTGGTTTACTCTAATTTCTCTATTAGTAGGTACTTTGAAACGTTGCAGGAATCTAAACCGCATTTCAACTTGGAAATTTCGCTGGAACAAAGAAATTTCGCTGACATGCTAAAATTAAACCTTTTCGCGACAAGACGGCAATCTCTTAAGTATCATCAAGGACAAAACGTCTCTTGCTCGTTTAAGTTCATATCGACCAGCATGTCGATTCTGTAAAATTCTCACCGTGGAAAGGTGCGTGGAGTGAGCTGTCAGTGTCATCCCAGTGCTGCTAGGGATTGACCAAACATAACATTTACAATCATAATCGAGATTTTGATAATATTTTTTATGCTAATTCTATAGATCATTTTATGAAGATTTCAAAGCTAGTTAATTATTTTAACATTACTACTGTTTCGGCAAGTTTTTCAAATAAATAGCAAAACAGACAGAAACTGTTGTTCTTGCGTGTCGCCCTTGTGCGTCAGGCAATAAAGGGCTAGTCGAGAAAAAAAAAAACAAAAAAAGCAACAATGCGTTTCTGACTGAATTTCTGTTTCACTATTTCATTTGAAAAACTTCCCGAAACAGTAGTATTTTAAATACACTAAGCTAATAAGCTTTAAAATCCTTTCAAAAATGAACAATAGAATTAGCATTAAAATATTATCAAAATCTCGATTGCGATTTAAATATAACACTTGGTCATCCCTAGCATCAGGTGGAATGACACTGATAGCTCACTCCACGCTCACTTCACCCGGTTACAGAATAGCACTGCAGTCTAGGCTCTAAATATACTTTTATACAACCACTAAAAGCTAAGTTCAGGAGTAGTCGGTTTAAAAATAATCTGCGATGTTTTCGAATTGTGTATCTGTATCTGTCTGTCTCTTTTAACAATTAAGGCACTATTAATATACGGTTTTAGTTGTTTCATGACCCCTTTTACAGCGACAGCTGTATTCTGAAATAATTTCCGAAATTACTGATTTCTTGTAAATCAACCGGCGTTTATCGTTCAGGACTTTCCGCGTAATTGAATGTTTTGCCAAATTAGATAACTCGGTCTTATTTGGCGGCGGTGAACCATCTACTGTGATATTTACTTGCAAGCCTGACACTAATCATTATCTTGCCATTATCCCTTTTTATTTGGAGTTGGCGCAAAATGTATTTTTCTTCCATACTTCTCTAGTAGTCGTCATCTCGGCAGTCGACCCCATTCTATCCATATCATCTTTCACACATTCCACCGTTTCTTTGGTCGTGCCCTACTCTTATGGCCACCATCAACATTCATACTCTAAACTTTCCTTATAAATCAGATACAAAACATAATCACCCTATAATGTACCCACTGTTAGGAAACAGGCCTCTTCTCGGTAGGAGGTACAGGCAGGCCCAGTGCGGGTATGATATTTGTCCTGCCAGGGTCGCGGATTTTTCGAAAGATTTACCCTGGCCTTGGCACAGGCAACTAAAGGAACATGTGTGGGTTTTAGTCAGTAAAAGTTTGACACGCTCTCCCGCTGCGCCCACAGCGGGGACGTCATTTGATGATTTCCAACATAGAAAAAAAGGCCCTGTGCGGGGATTAATATCACATGTCTTCGAATCAACCACAAACCAGATACAATGTGTAATAAAAAAATAATACTCAGAAGAGCAATAGGACCTTAAAAGATTCGATTAGCTCATATTGAAGGCTCCATTATCTTATTGGCGTAAATTGAGCGTCCCATTTGAAGCGCTCGATCTGATAAAATAAACATGGGCTTGGGATAATATTATCAAGCTTAGGTATAGCTATTGTGGAATAAACAGGTATTTATCTAGGACAGGCAATCTACCTGAAGTGTTCGTTTTCCTGTCAAAAACACTCTGCAAGATATTGTCGTTCCACAAACACTGATTTACGATACGAAAAAGCGAGTGGTTACGCTACCGGAGAGGAGTGATCAAATTGAGAGAGAACTTTTAAATTGAATAAGGTAGTATATTTTACAGAAGAAGTAGTTCCCTACATCGACACTGAATAATAAATTAAACCTGAAAGTGTGCCTGTTATCCAGCACTTTATTTATGTGGGAGATTCGGGTAATTTATGGTTGACTAGCAAGCAGCGAGCCGACATCGGTTTTCCTTGCGTAAAATTAAAGTCAAATGGTCCTGTAAGAAAATTGTGTTAGGGACTATTCGTCGGGTTCCGAGTGTCCGACATTAGACTTCATTTCAGGACCGGAACCCTTGTTGAGTTTGTTAGTGTCATTGAATTTGCGGTTCATTTTCACATGAATAGGGGATAAGTATTTCGGGTATTTAAGTTTTGGGGTGTTTTGTGCGGGAATCGTTTGGAAAGTCAACAATTTAGTCAGATGCAGTAAAGAAGAATGTTGGAGCCATCACGATCGGGCGTTCCATACATGGGGAGACTGCAAAATTGGAGACTTGACGTTGTAGTCGTGAACCTCAGCTGGGAGCGCACAACGAAGAAGAAGAATGGTACTCAGGTCCATTTAAGGAAAATCCTTCATAATTTATATGATTACCCCGAAAATATAGTAAATTCGCAGAAAAGGATTAAAAGAAGCTGCTAAATGCAGTCATCCATATCAGTCAACACTATAGGCATTAGGAAACCTAAATTACAAAGCATTTGCAAGGTAGACCAGGTAATTAATGAGGACCATCTATTATGGGGAATGTTTGGCTCAACAATTAATGGCTTGCCGCCGATATTCACTAATGAGTATTAATTCGTTACTGATTGATAGCTTATCATGGCTTCTGACCAAATTGCGCATTAAAATATGACATAATGGGCATAATACATGATTGAGCAAAATTGACTCATTGGGATTAAAAGGGTACGGCCGGCATTGATTGATTCCCTTTTTTTATGTCTACACGATTCAATTTAGTAGCGTCATCCAAATTGAAAAGGCGCAAGTGAACCGTGGATTGCTATGAATTTTAATATTTGCGTTGCATTGGTACGATTAACTAATAGCTTTTAGTCAGATAAGAGCTAGGTGGAGTTTTCAAGATTTACTCTTTTTTTCTATTTTATTGTTGACCTTATCTTTGTCTGGTTTAATTTCTTTCGCTAGCCATACTAATATTATATAGCTGGACATTTTGTTTGGTTGAATGCGCTAATCTCAGTAACTACTGGTTCGAAATGAAAAATTATTTTAGACTCCTTTTTTTTTTTTTTTTTTTTTTCAGCATGGGAAATCATCAAATGACTTCTCCCGCTCTGGGTGGAGCGGGAGGGCGTGTCAGACTTTTACTGACTAAAACCCACCCGTGTTCCATCAGTTGCCCATGTGCCAGGGTCACGGTATCTCTTTCGAACAATCACGCGACCCCAGCAGGCATCGGTCTTAGTAGACCCCTACTCTGCTGCTGACATCTCTTTGAGGCGAGCGTGGAACACTGCGCGCCGTCGACCCAAGCTTGGTCCTTACCGGGCGGCGAGCTACCCATTGCTCACCACCCGCAAGCTCGCGCCTACGGTGGCCGGGAGTCCGCAATCGACTCCCGACGCCCGGGGCGTCTCCTCCTGCGGCGGCTAGGGACGTGAGGGCGCAGAGACTGCCACTCCCTCACGCGCCCCGCCTCCTCCTTCGCGAGCATTACTGCTTCGCAGAAGGAGGTGACGGCTTCCCATTCCCTCTCGCTCCGTACCATGGCTCGCACCAGGGCCGGACGCGAGAGGTCGCCGCCGCCGATCGCCTCCACGAGGACACGGCGGTGCTCCGCCCAGGCAGGGCACACCTCCACCGTATGCTCCACCGTGTCCTCCAGACGATCCTCGCAATGGAAACACCCGGACGTATCCTCCCGCTTTATCCTGAACAGGAACCCACCGAAGCACCCATGCCCGGTGAAAACCTGCGTCAGGCGGAAGGTGAGGACGCCGTGGCGCCTCTCTATCCACTCCTCAAAGAGGGAACTTACCGCCGCAATTGTGGCGTGCCCAGCACTGGATTGCGACAATCGTACCCGCCATGTCGCCATGAGATCACACCGGAGCTCTGTCCGCCGTGCCGCGATTTGTCGCGGCAGCGGGGTTTTGCCCCGGCGGCGTTTCGCCTCCTCGCGCCACTCCCACATGTGCGCGAGGACCTTTGCCTCCAGATCCCATGGATTTTAGACTACTTAACATCACGCTAGGAGCTCAATAAGAAAAAAGTCACGAATATGAGACTTCGCATGGGCAGGCAATTTGATGCGACGGGGAGAGTCGAGGAGCAAGAAATTTAACGCGCACGAAGTCGCGGGCAGAAGCTAGTCTTTATTAAAACTGTCTTTCTGTATACAATGAAGAGCTCCACATTATTAAAGGTAAGCAAGAATATTATGTAAAGGTTCCAAGGTCATTGCAGTGCATAAAAGGGCAGTTATAATAAACATTATTTTTCCCCACGTGGAAACGCGTGGGGTCTCGGCAATACTCGGTTATGCTCGGCGTTAATCGTGAGTTATGTGAGGACGTGGTGTGTTCCACTTAGAAGGTTAAACACAGGATGTAGAGAATATGACCCGCCATTTATTTTATGAGGCTTGGCTTCCGAACTCGGCGACTACGGCGAGGGGCTCGCCACTGATTTTGAATATTTTAGAAGATTGTTTTAAAGAAACATTTTGGTTTGGGAAATTTCAACGCAACAGCTAGAAGGTTGGAAAATTGAAACACATTGTTATGTAACACGCTTTTTATTAGCAGTATTATAAAACCTTTTACTTCAGGCCCGTAATATAAATAAACCTCGTCACTCATAAATAAAACATCCATTGTATTAAAACAATAAGAAAAATAAATAATCCTCCTTCAAAACTTTATAAAGACAGATTGAGCCATGATAAATTACTCAAACACCGAAAGAAGATAAAACAAAGAACTGTCCAGGTCATAACTGTTGTAACTTGAAACCAGCCGAAATTGAACCAGATCCTTATTACCGTCTAGACGGAGTTTGATTAAATGTACCCAGTTATAACAATGTACAAAAATAGACGAAATAGTAGCGGCATTGTGGCTAAAATTCTTAGGGGCTTGTGGCTAAGAAATAATAGCCGTACGATTCGATCGATCAGGGCTACGTTTACCATGGTCGATTCGTAAATGGGTGACATACTATTCAATATCGAGACACCACCGTGATTCGGAAAGCACGTTAACCCGTTGCTCCCTGCTGACATTCGTATAGATCTTTGACAGTCGTTATGGATAGTCAGTCAGAAGCCCAAAATACTGACAACCAGTCTTATCAAGGGGTATTGATTAACGGTAAAGACTAATGTTGAGTAGGAAGACGTAAACAAAACGTGCCAAAATCTTAACGCTCGCCAATTTCAGCAAAAGGTTTGATGAAGTTGTGGAGGTCAAACAGGCAATCGCTACATGGAAAATACTGGTATTCAGTTGCACCAGGTTAGTCTGAACAGTGAGCTGTGGTGCCCCAGGGTAGCGGCCGGGACTTACGAGTGAGCCTAAACAGGCACTTTACTTTGTGTACATTATTTCGCCACCAATGCTCTCAAAATGCTGAAGGAAGACACGTGACATCTATCAACCCGCGTAGTAGAGTACGGCCCACTCCTCACCGAGAGGAGACCTGTATCCCAGCATTGGGAAAATTATAGGTAGATTATGTAGGTTAGACTGGAAGCCAACCCCAACACATTTGGGAAAAGACTACCCCAGGTTAGGTAGATTGATTATGGCTGAAATTCAATAAATGTTGTATAGAATTTTGCGGCCATGCGACAACATAAGGGTCATTGAGAAGGGGGACGTCCTCGAGGACGATCGATCAATTGTTATTTATTGCACTCATGAAATTTTTTTCTTCTTTGGGTATTGTTTTTCGAAGTTATGAGGTTACCGGCAATTTTATGAGCATTATTGCGATAGAAACTCTTGTCTCCCGGGACTAAGTAGGTATCGTTATTGGCAAATTGAGAATGAAATATGACACACCCCTCGGATATATTTTGCGCTAGTATTTTATCGAAATTATAGATGTCAAAAATGCATTCTCGTATATAAAAATAAAAAGGTAATAATCCACACTATATATAATATTATATATTATATATATTTATATAAATATATTTATATAAATATATTTATATATAATATTATAAATGCAAAAGTAACTCTGTCTGTCTGTCTGTCTGTCTGTCTCGCTTTCCTGCTAAAACTACTGAACCGATTTAAATAAAATATGGTACACAGATATGTTAGAGCCTGAGAAAGGACATAGGCTACTTTTTATCCCGGTAGTATGTTCCCGCGGGATAATTTCCGACCTCCACGCGGGCGAAGCCGCTGGCAAAAGCTAGTTTGTATATAAGATCTAAAGAACTGAGCAAGTCTGTATTGCATCATCAGCATCATTTCAGCCGAATGACGTCCACTGTTGGACATAGGCCTTCCCAAAATACCACCTCTTCGACCGATTCTGTGCTTCTCGCATTCAGCAGATTCATCACGTCATCAGTCCATGTTCTGGAGTGGCGACCACGTACTGGAAGACGTAGCGTTGGAAGGCCTCCTGTATAAGTTAGTTAAAGATAATTCTCAAGCAGTTTTGAGCGAGTGTTTTATTTGACGTCAAAACTACATTCTCGTATCAAAATTAAATTGTTGGTAAGTAGTTGATAAAAGCAAGATGAGAAGAACTGGGCAGTCAGTGATGCAAATTGGTGGATGTTTTAGATTTCCATACGCTACCTACGCTTGACAAAGCGGCTACTGGATAAAGTGGCTACCTACGCTTGAAGCGGCTATACGGTACGAAAATAGCTTGAAAGTAAATGCAACGATAGGTTAGTAGGCCATACAGTTGCCCTTTTCCATGAAATTGATCCGCATGTTAGGTCATCAGGGTAAGAACAGTCAACTTTGTTAGTCTAGCTAGCGATTGGAAGAAGAATTATTGAGTTACTGGAGTCTTGAATTTGATTTAAAACTTGGGCCGAGTTATTGGATTTCTAAGTTTGTAATGTAGATTAATCATTGCCTCATTGGTCTAGTCGACGCTAGCGCTACTGCTAAGGATGAGGTTCTAGGTTCGATTGACTGGTCGAGCAAAGTGTTAATGGGTTATTCCATTAGAAAATTCTCAGTAACAGCCCGGAGTTTAGATCTGTGCCCGGAAAATCACCCTTACAAATTGGGACTTAAACATAAGCGGGGAAATTTCGGGGCAGTATAAGTACACCCCTGCTTAACCCTTCTGGGAAACGAGGCGTGATGTTATGTGTGTTACGTTATTATTGGTGTTGCTTTTGCAATGCATACACGACGCGTTAAAACCAATTATAATGTTTTTCCTGAGCTATATGTATATTCTGACAACCCTTTCAATCTTTCAAGAAATACCTGCATGATAGCACGAGAAGTAGGTCAAGCCACAATATTATTACCTACTAGAAAATGTTTACATTTAAGTACCACCTCAGCACTTTATGGCTTATTTATCAGAACCTGTGTTACTTTGCGGAACTGCCCCATATAGCTTGAGCAAGGACAATTCCTTTCTGATAAGGTTGAGTAGGAAGGCACCACAGTTAATCTAGGGTACCTTATAGTAAAACGTCTTATATTGTTTTCCACAAATAGACTGTTCATCCAATTGAATTACTCTTTGGTCCTTTGGTAGAAGATCCACGCAGAGGGGCTCGTGACTATGTAAATAACAGCCGCACTGGTCGATCCATCAGGTTAAGCTACGCTTGCCGCGGTTAGTCCGTGTATGGCTGATTATCTTTACATAACAAGACCTCTCTGTGCCTCGGAAAGCACATTAAGCCGTTGGTCCCAATTGCAAACCGGGAACCAACTGGTTGTCAAAAGCCAGAAAGGCGGTTACCAGTCTTACCAAGGAGTAGCGTTTTACCGTAGTTACTGGGTTGTTGAGGTCAGAGAAGAGTCGCTCCATGAAAAATACTAGTATTCAGCATCTGGTTAGACAGACAGGCGACCCCAAAATATTTGGGAATCGGCTAGGCAGATTGATTGGTTGAAAATCCATTCAAAGATGGGAAAGACTAATCACAGGGATTGAGTGTTGAACTGTATGCAGAACCTGTACGTTTTCAAAGATTTTATGCAAAACTACCATAACAATGGAATTTAATGTGCATCTGGATTGAGGGCCCATTTTTTGAACCCTTGCGTAACGTAACGAACTAAGATTTATAGGGAAATTAGTTAAAAATAGTAAAAACTTAAAGCAAAGGGTCATAAATTTCTTAAACTTGAATTAAAATTGTTATGATGAAATAACTTGGGCCCTCAATCCAGACGCGTGCATAAAGTGGCATAGCCTAAATCTCAGTAAGAACTATCTCAGTGTTAATAATTTTTGTTTAAGAATTTAGTTAAGAATTTCTTAAATATTTTAAGAAATTCCCAAATCTGTGAAATATAAAATTACCGATTTATGGCGGCATATCTAGGGCCCTCACTTCATTATTGTTTGTACTGAGGAATCTGCAAAACATGAATATATCTGAAGAAATACATAAATACGACTTTAACATGTTTTACTTACATACCTATTTGAATTAGTTAAAAAGAAATAAGGACACAAAACTTAATTGTTAAGAAGTAAATTAAAGTCGAATTTTACTAAAAAGTCTGAACTGAGAGCCCAATATTTTCGGCTTTATTGACTAGGCTCAACCTCATAGATTAACGCAAATTAGAATAAAAGTTTTAACTATTTCTTAATTAAATTGTAACATATCGTTCGTTCTTCTAAATGTCATACTTTAAGAGAAAATTGATTTTCAATTTTTTGTAAGAGAATTATTTGTAGGGTGACCATAATGTTCAAAGTAAGTACCTGTCCATTTTGTAAAGTGCATTCGGAAATTCATAATACTTTGATAGATTTACCGTACGAAAATCACTACTGGATATGTTCTTATGACCACCATGTTATAGAATCGTTATACCAGTTAAATATATTACTTATTTACGAAAATAAACTAGAAGTTAGAATGTCTTAAAGTAAAGGCTCCCATAGGCAGGCGCGACGCGAATCTAATAGAACGATGTTTATTAAAATTTCATGGAAATTATTCTACCAGAATCGTATCGCACCGTATCATCGCGACTGTCTGTGGGAGCCTTAATGCATGTTAATAATACATGACTGTACGAACAAGGTCTGTTGTCGATAGACATAATGTGAAGGACATGCTATGTATAGCATCGAGACTTCGTGATAAGCCGAACAGACTAGCCATATTTATATGTTATATCTATGCGTGGAGTAGCTTGGATGTTTTTACTAGTTTATAGCTTAGCCAAATATTTTTTTATATTTTTGCATGCCATGAAAAAATTATAGACAAATAATTTTGTATTATTATCATCTCTCTAGCCTTTTCCCAACTATGTTGGGGTTGGCTTCCAGTATACCCGGATACAGATAAATAAGTCTGTTTTACATGGAGTGACTGCCTATCTTCACAACCCAGTTACTGGATAATATGATACCCCTTGGTGGCCGTCTATTAATCACGTGATGTTTTTTTTTGTCATTTTTTAACCCCCCTCCCCCTTGGTGATACATGGTGAGGTTTAAGACTACCCCCCCCCCCCCAATATCACGTGTATTTATTAGTACCTACAAAGATTCTTATTTTTTATTTTTTTTTTAATATAAAGTTCACTACAAGCCGCTTTCGATTTTGTACGCGTTTGCCGAAAAAATAAATACACGTAATATATTACTATACCCCCACCCCCCTTGTGACATTTCGTGATTTCTATGGACCCCTCCCCCCCCCCCCCCCTTCGAGCCTCACGTGATTAATGTAGAGCCCCACAGGTACTGAAACTGCAATACCTATTTACGGATGTTACCCAAGGAAAAACAACACACAATTTTTATTCGATTCAAAATGTTAAGATACGATACCCACACGTTTGCGGAGTTTTGCTTGCTATTTTAATTTAACCCTGAATGGCTAAGCTAGTCGACACGTCGGTATAATATGTAAAAATGGCTACTATTTACCTTTACAACACTTCTGCTATACTTAGCAGAGGTATTCTGAAGCTAATACATTCTTCGTAGAGCGAAATAGGAATCTGCAGACGAGGATTCATATTGACGACATAGGAAAAATATACATGAAAAATTCCACGTCGCGTCGTCGTGACGTGTTTCAGAAATACGCTTTGAGTATTTTTCACGACGTAAACAGGTTTAAATCATAGTGCTTTAAAGTGGGACAGCTTCAACATGAAAGCAGGCGCCATTTTTCCACTTTAGAGGAACGAAACAAATCCTTCAGAAGTGCAAAAACCTACTTGTTTTCTATCAGCTGTTTTGCATAAGCTTTATGCGGTGAAGTAAGTAGTTTATAGGTCGTGCTCTTTTAATCTTTCTTGCTACATTTTTACATACATACATAAACTAGCGCCTTCTCCAAATGGGAGTGATAAAAACTACAAAACGCCACCTGCTACAATTCTTACTTACTCTTTTGCTTGGTATACGATCATACATCAGCAAAGGTATTCACAACCATTCGATACCCTTCCGTTAACGAACCGAACATCAATCAGTGTTATCGTAGGAGTCCTACAAACGCTGTTGACAAATCCAGAACCTGAAAACTTTGTCAGTTTAAATAGACGACCGCTATTCTTCCGACAGCTGTTTGCTGTGGAGGGCAAGGCAGATCAGGTTATCAAATAGTGTCATTTTTGATATGCCAGCCCGTCGAATGTGTGCGAATTGTTCATTCATAACTCTCCTGCCCTTATTCCAATTTATTTGGGGTCAGCGCAACATGTCTTTTTCTTCCCAACTTCTCCAATAGTCGTCATTCCGGTAGTCAGCCCTTTTCTATCCATATCATTATTCACACAGTCCAGCCATTGTTTCTTTGGTCTCCCTCTACTCTTATATCCATCGACAATTGTGATACTGCACGCGTAGCATGACCACCGTAGAAATGGGTTTTGTCGACGGAAAAATAGACAAAATTACAGATTGTAGAAAGATTAAAGACAGAATTAAAGATTGTAGAAAGATTTGTACCGTTTTATGCTGGCGTAGCATGACAATTCTATCTCTGTTCTACCAAGAATAGACAAAGTTCTTTCTATGGTGGTCATGCTACGCGTGCTGGTCATATACGTACACCGGTTGTGAGTAGTATTTACCTGAAATTTCTAAAAACATCACCAGTAATGCCACTGTATGTCCTTCTAAGGTGACCTATCATGGCGTTTCCACTCACATCTGCCTTGTTAAATATTTTTACTTGTAAATGAAACATTAACGCATTATTTACAGGCGATTTTATGGCCTGCGAATATCTACATAATATATTATACCAGCGCGGTAAAACCCTGGCCCTGAATTGCAAATTGGGTTACAAAAACGATTGTGTTGTCTGGCGTAGTTGCCTTTATTGTAAGGTCTAGACAGTTTTTTACTTGTGAATGTATGCAAGGACTACAATATAGTTGGTCCTAAGGTCACTGTTTACAAATATTGCTACAAAATTTGATCCTTAATTACCTAAAACGTACAAAAAAATACTAATGTGTAAGTGTAAAATACTGCCACAGGTTTTTCTACGCCAAAATATTAGCGTATCATACTAGTACGGCTAAGTCATAACAGCCGCACGGGTCGATCAATCAGGTCATACTTGCCGCGGTTGTTTTGGGGAAGGGTTAATTTCTACATACCAAGACACCTATGTCTGACAGTCAGAAGCCCGAACGTCTAACAACCAGCACTGCCAAGGGGTATTGTGTGGACTCCCGGCCACCGCAGCCGCGAGTTTGCGGTCGGCGAGCAATGGGTAGCTCGCCGCCCGGTAAGGACCAGGCTCGGGTCGACGGCGCGTAGTGTTCCACGCGCGCCTCAAAGAGATGTCAGCAGCACTGAAGGGGTCTGCTAGGACCGATGCCTGCCGGGGTCGCGAGATTGTTCGAAAGAGATACCGTGAGTCTGGCACATGGGCAACTGAAGGAACACGGGTGGGTTTTAGTCAGAAAAAGTCTGACACGCCCTCCCGCTCCGCCCAGAGCGGGAGCAGTCATTTGATGATTTCTCATCCAAAAAAAAGGGGGTAACCGAGTAACTGGATTTTTGAGGTCAGTTAGACAGTCCTTCTGATTAAATGATTTTATTTCTGTAAGTAGGTTTGTTCAAAACCTTTTACACATTAATCACATTTTTTTTTTAAATAAAATGAGGTCGGCGATTCATTCAGCTGTATCCGGTTATACTGGAAGCCGAGCCCAACAAGGAAAAGGAAAAACCTAGGTAGATGACGATCTCTCTAACTACCAAAACACTTAGATATTAAAATCTCATCAAGTATGTGCACAAAAACCGAATGTGTTGACGCGGTTACCGACGAAAAACTTGGTTTAACTTCCATCGTATACAAGTTTACTAAAAACATAATTATACTAAGGGCGCGTTCTCACTGTTCAAAGTATCTTTAGCTCGCAGCCTGAAACTTTTTTATTTAAACTAGCTTTACCCCGCGGCTTCGCGAGTAGTAGTGATTCGCGGATTCTGGCGCAAGCGCCAGAGCCCGCGCTTGCACCAGAGCCCGCGAATCTGTAGCACCCATCGTAAAAAAAAAAAAAAAAAAAAAAAAAAAAAAAAGGTTTTGGTGTGCTCTGATCTCAAATCTGTGGTCCATTTTAGCGTAGGATGCGTGGTTCTGGAGTTATGCAAATCAATTAACTGTTATCTCATTGATTTCCGGTGGTCCTGCACCCTCATTAGCATTCCATTGTTCGCCTAATCCTTTTATCTATTATACTTCGAACACCTCATTACGTTGCGCCAGAACCCACGAATCTGTTGTCCTACGGTTGATTTGGCGTTCTTATCTATTACTCATTGTATGTCTGCTTTTCTATGTCATCAATAAAACACATTCATTTTTATTTCAATATTTTATTACTTTTTTCTACAAAATATGAGCGGAAGATCTCATCCACAAAAATATCATTGTGCAGTGTGTTCCCTGTAAATATGTTCGTAAAACTATGCATTGAACATCCCTGAAACTTAAATAGCAAATACATTAAGCAATATTCACCACAAACTGAAGTCCAATCATTCTGAATCCTATCAACATTCCAGTCCCATCTCTTACAATTCCTTTTCAAAAACTGGAGATGATATCGCTCAGGTGTTCGTCCATATGAATCAAAATATTGACCGATACCATTCGTATCGATATGTACAGCTACCCAGTGTGAACCTGGTTTATCATCCGCATCCAAATTGCATATTATATACGTTGGTACATGTGTATACATAGGTAGTCTATTAGCAGCATAAACATTATTTTCTAGACTGGGATGAATCTTTTTCATATGTTTTTGTAATTCTAGTGTATCCATGATATTACTGTTATTAGCAGATTATTACAGTACCAATCTATTCAATGGTTGTCATAGGAATGTTCAATTATAGTGATTTGTAAATATTAAATCGCATTCTTTGTGGGAGTCACAAAGCTTAGGATTATCATTTTGCTGCAGCTAATTTAAAGTTTGTTATATGGGTCTGATTATATTAAATAAAACACTCTTGAGTACATAGACATTTTTAATTAACTGTTCAACACAATAATTATTAAATAAATAAATTAAATACAGACATATTATTATCAAAATACCATTTTCTAATACACACAGCATTATTCAATGCACAATTCAATTTATGGTTCGCACAATTAAAATCAGTTTTATTTTTACAGAACTTTTTTTTTAATGTCGCAAAATTAGGACATCCCTTCTCACCTATGTCAATCACTTCACAGTTTGCACATAACTCTTTAATCCACGTAATCTTTTCCAAACCCTTTGTCATAATTTTTTTATTTTCTAAATATGGTAAAATAACACGTTTAAACTCTTTGTAGTCTATGTAGCCTTCACTCCAGTAAATTCCTCGATTTCTTTCTAACCATCTCACCTGCTTTTTTTCTTCTAGTGTTAGGTAATGGAATGAATATGGTGGTTTCACCAAGAACGTCTGTGTATGATCATGACTCGCAATGGCCAATTCTTTGACAATAAAATGATTTAAAGAATCTTTAAATCCTTGGAGTTCCACTATAAGGGTGTCCGTCTTCATGATATCTTCTTAACAATGTTACTTAATGGTTTGTATTCAACAATGCAATCGTTCAGAATGAGACAATATGCTGAAGTTTTACAGTACCAATCTATTCAATGGTTGTCATAGGAATGTTCAATTATAGTGATTTGTAAATATTAAATCGCATTCTTTGTGGGAGTCACAAAGCAGGTTGATGCCTGTTGCGAAGGAACGTGAGATAAGTTTGTTGACTCATAGAGTTACAATCAGTTTCGTTGTACTTAGTAATTTGCTTTAGATAAGAATGGTGCTATATAAGATCGAACAGTTGCAGTCATGCAGTCAGTCTATGGTCGTTTGACCACAGTGAATTGTATACGTCTACCAATACTACGTTTGTGTTACTTCAACGCATCAATGGCCATGGAGGTAAGTGTTTATTCTATTGACAAACTTACTTGTATTTCTGTTGTTGTTTCCTAACGTGTGTGATTAAGTGTAAACAAATTGATATTAACGTGATAACTCTGTTGTTGCAGAGATCATTCAGCTTCGCAGACGATAATGAAAATACCTATAAACAGTATTACTACTCGCCACTCTCTCCTCAACACGAAGAAGAGAGTGATGACATCGTCGTTAATAACACAGACGATGGTGGAAAAAGGAAATCGCAACCGATTGATCAATTTTTTGAAGTGGTACCAAAAATAAAAAGGAAGAAGCTGCTATCCTCGACTGTGACACGAGCTGCTAGAGATGGCGTATCATACATCTCTACAAATTCTGACGACGGAGACCAAGCGACGCATCTCATAAAAATTGAAATGTATGATATGAAGAAATTATCCAAGATTCCAACTAGTGATCACTGGAAGCACGCTACCACGAGGATTAAATATTACATAAAGAATAATAAGGATAGCATCTACGACAACACAAACGGCCTCGTATACAATATTACAAAGACAATAGCAGAAAGTGAAAAAGTTAAAAAATACTTTTTTAACAATGACACTCATTAGTGGATTAGTGAATGTGATTCTGTTTACTTAAAGTACTTCTGTGTACTCATTAGATTTTACATGACTTTCCTAATCCTTTGCTAGACTATGAATATTGGACATTATTTGAAATTGGGTATCAGTTGCTCTACCAACACTTAACTGTTACTTACTGTGCTACATACTTTCTTCTTTATTATAAAGATGGAAAACTTCAGTGAAATGTGCACCAGTGCTTTCTTTTCCGCGCCCATTGAAGAGAATATAGAACAATCCAACAGCGAATTCAATCAGGAGCTGTCTAAAGTTTGTGATGAAATAGAGAAGCATGAACTGTTCGATTCATCGTATGATGATGAGTTGTATAATCAATGTTTGATGGTTGAAACAAAGTTGATGTAAGTATTAGAAGTACAAACTCAATAAGAAATATTATTGTAGTAATGTTTTATTTTAAGATTTGCCTAATAATTTTCTTTTTGTTACAGTCAACAACAAGTTGGAAGAGGTATCAAACGAGGTATCACTACTGATGAAAATAAGGTTACCAAGAAAGCAAAATTTGATGAAGGAGCTTCTACATCATCAATTGAAACCAATGACGTGGACAACAATAAGGTGGAATGTGATACATGTCATGTTTATATTAATAAAAGGTATCTAAACAACCATTTAAAAAGCAATTCACATAAAAATAATCTTTTAAAATCACATAATTCATTAACAAATGTTACAGTTGTTGAAACCGCTTTTGGCAATCGAATTTTAACATATAGAATTAATAGTAAAACACTTCAATCGGGACAATATTTTGAAACACCGGAATCGTTTTTAAATTCGCTAAAAATTGATATCTTATTTTTGATAAATGAATGTATTCAACAACATACAATTTTTAAAATAAACTTCATATTGCATGCTGATTTCATACAACAAACTAAAGATATTAAAAATACGTTTGATTTTCAAACGTTTAATTACATAATTTGTCAGGGAGATGACTTAAATATTTTTTATTCATCATTAATAGACACTGTAGTCGGTAAAATTTGTCAATTTGAAAAAAAAGATAGTGGTTGGAGTCTTAATCAAATTAAATACATAGATATGAATGTTAACAAATTCAACCCCCTACGTGGTAGTTCATATATCGACCTTCCTCAAGATATTAAATCAAAAAAAGCTGTAATCAATGTTAAAAATAATGATAATATGTGTTTCAAATGGGCATTACTCTCTGGTTTATATCCTGTATGTAAAAGTGTAGATCGGGTAGCATCTTACGTAATTCATGGAAATAAACTAAAATTTACTGGTATTTCTTTTCCGGTTATAATTGCAGATATATCAAAAGTAGAGAAATTAAACAATATTAGTATTAATGTTTTTGGCTTAGAGTATAATAAAGAAAAAAAGTGTAATTCTGTTGTAGGTCCTTTATATTTAACAAAATGTCGTACACCTAATCATATTAACCTACTATATATATCGAATGGTACTAACAATCATTACTGTTATATTAAAAACTTATCGCGATTAGTTAGTTCACAAATATCAAGACATCATTGTGCAGTTTATATATGTGATTCATGTTTACTTCATTTCCCATCAGAGGAAAGACTTAATAACCATCAACAATATGATTGCGCTCACATTTGTACGGAATTACCAAACGGTGAGGATTCCAAAAAGGATTGGTTTGGTAAAGCAACCTCAAATAATAAATTAAAATTTGATAAATTCGTGAAAAAGTTGAAAATGCCCTTTGTGGTTTATGCAGACTTTGAGGCATTTTTGAATCCAATAGAATCATGTAGTAACGATCCATCCAAGCCTAGTACAATTAATATTCAAAAACATGAAGGGTATAGTTTTGGATATTACATTAAATGTTCATATGATAACAGATTATCAAAATATGAGACGTATAGTGGGTCAAACTGTGCACAAGTGTTTATGAATCGCCTTTGTGAAGATGTGAAAACAATATTTAAAAAAAATAGTTTCCAAAAATGTCTCGCTCCATTATCAGATGAAGATAAAATTAAAATTTCAAATTCAAACATATGTCATATTTGTGAAACTGAGTTAAATGAAGATCTTTTTTACGATTTTGATTGGCACACTGGCAGTTTTAGGGGTGTTGCACATCAAGTGTGTAGTTCTAAGTACAGAACCCCTCGTCATATTCCAATATTTTTACATAACCTCAGTCATTACGATGCTCATTTCATTATCCATGCATTAAACCTCGATGATGACAAAGTTGAAGTTATTCCACAAAATAAAGAACGATACATATCATTTTCAAAACAGTTAACAATAAATAATCAACCAGTAAGTTTAAGATTAATAGATTCATTGAAATTTTTATCGTGTAGTTTAGATCAACTAGCTAAAAATCTTAATGATGATCAGTTTACAGAACTAAAAAGGAACTATCCTAATAATGAAGATTTTTCACGTTTAAGACGGAAAGGTATTTATCCTTATGAATTTATGTGTAATAGTGATTGCTTGAAACATCCATCACTTCCTGATCAACACCAATTTTATAGTTCACTCACAGATTCAAATATTTCAAATGATGATTATAATCACGCAAAAGATATTTGGCAACATTTTAAGTGTAGTAGTATGTCTGATTATTCCAATTTATATTTAAAAACTGATGTTTTACTTTTGACTGATGTATTCGAAAACTTTAGAAAGCTTTGTATTAAAACTTATGGATTAGATCCTGCTCATTACTATACTGCCCCAGGTTTAAGTTGGGATGCAATGTTAAAATTTACCAAAATAGAATTAGAATTGTTAACGGACTATGACAAAATTGCTTTTTTTAAAGCTGGTATTAGAGGGGGTGTATCTCAGTGTAGCAATCGTTTTGCTAGAGCAAATAATAAATTCATGGAAGATTATGATAGTGAAAAACCTAATTCATATCTAACATATTTTGATGCGAATAATTTATATGGTTGGGCAATGTCTCAATCTCTTCCTGTTGGTGGTTTCGAATGGATAGATTCTAATACAGATTATAATGTGTCGGATAACTCTGATTTCGGTTATGTTTTAGAAGTTGATTTGGAATATCCTGATGAACTTCATAATTTGCATTCTGACTTTCCGTTATGTCCTGAAAACATATGTGTGGGTAATACTAAAGAAACTAAATTAGTTCCTAATTTAAATAATAAAAATAAATACATCATTCACTACAGGAATTTAAAACAATGCATTGAAATGGGGATTAAATTAATTAAAGTACATAGAATTTTAAAATTTAAACAGAGTTCTTGGTTAAAGAAATACATAGACTTAAATACTAGTTTGAGAACGTTAGCTACATCAAACTTTGAAAAAGACTTTTTTAAATTAATGAACAATTCTGTCTTCGGTAAGACTATGGAAAATATTGAAAAAAGAGTAAACGTTAAACTACTAACTCACTGGGATAATCGTGGTAAAGTTTTAGGTGCTCAGGATTGGATTGCAAAACCAGAATTCCATAGTTTATCAATATTTTCAGAACATTTAGTTGCAATACAATTACACAAAACAAAATTAATTTATGATAAGCCGATTTATTTAGGATTTTGTATTTTAGATATATCTAAGACCCTTATGTATGAATTTCATTATAACTACATGATTAAAAAGTTTCATAATAAAATTAAGTTATTGTACACCGATACCGATAGTTTGATATATCAAATTTTTACAGACAATTTTTATGAGGATATAAAACCAGATCTACTTCACTATTTCGATACATCAGATTACCCGGAAAATAATATTTACGGATATCCAAAAATAAATAAAAAAAAGTTAGGTTTTTTTAAAGATGAGAATAATGGTAAAGTATTGAAGGAATTTGTAGGGTTGCGATCAAAAATGTATGCCTTAGAAATAGAAGATAAATTTATAGCAAAGGCAAAAGGGGTTAACAAAAGTGTTACCAAAAAAATGAATATGGAAAATTACAAATCGTGTTTGTTTAATAAAAATGTATTATATTGTAGTATGCTTCGATTTAAGTCAATCAAACACACTATTTTTACACAAAAAATAAATAAAACATCTTTATCATATAATGATACCAAACGATGTATTATGAACAACAACATTGATACATTGGCTTGGGGACATTATAAATTACGCTAAGTGTAATACTTTTTACTTTTATTTCTGTGTGTATATACAAATTTTGTACTGATTGTAAAATTATGATATTACTGTAATGTTATATAATAGTTTATTACATATTTAAAATTTATTGTTTGATTGTAAATAATGTAAAATAATTGTAGTTTTTATTTGTGTGCTTAAATTTGACGTTGAGGTGATTGTGAAATTCTGATAAGTACTAATTGTGTTAGAAATAGTATACAGATCATTCTGTTTTTCACAAATTACATGTTTTATATAATTTTAGCAATATATATATTTAATTTTTACACCAAAATTTTCATTTTTATTTCATCCCTTTAAAACTCTAGACGTGTGAAATGTTTCACTTTATCCATCCGTTTACTGCTATTGTGGCAGGACCAAGTGGATGTGGGAAGTCAAATTTTGTAACAAATTTCATAAAATCAGTTAAAGAAATATGTAATTGTGATTTTAATCAGATCACATGGTGCTTTGATGAAATGCAGGCTTTAAATAATTTACCAAATGTTAACTATCATCAAGGAATTCCAAATCTTAATATGTTTGATGGTGAAAACCCACACCTTATTATTATTGATGATCTAATGAGAGAGTCTGATGGAAGAATTGTGGATATATTTACAAAAGGTAGTCATCACAGGAATCTTAGTGTATTTTATTTAACACAAAATTTATTTCATCAAGGTAAAGGTCAAAGAGACATTTCTTTAAACTCAAGTTATATAATTTATTTTAAAAACCCTCGAGATAAAACTCAAATAAGATATTTAGCACGACAAGTGTCACCAGATAACCCAAAATTCATTGAAGACGCCTACAGGGATGCAACTTTAGAAGCGCATGGATATTTAATGGTAGATTTAAAACAGAATACAAATGATTTTTGTCGTATCAAGACAAATGTATTCCCATTTAATGGTTACTGCACAGTCTACGTCCCCACGAAAGAGTTTAAATACATCAAGAATCAAACAATTCAAATCATTTCTAAATGATACATCGTCGACTTACAACGCATAAACATTTGCTAAACGCTTTGCAGTTTAAATACACCAAGAATCAAACAATTCAAATCATTTCTAAATGATGCATCGTCGACTCACAACGCATAAACATTTGCTAAACGCTTTGCATACGCTTAAACCAAAATATCAAAGAGCGTTACTTAAAACGTGTGATGAAGAAGAAATAAATTGTATTTGTGAATGTATTCATAACGTTTTACAAGGAAAGATACCTCTTAAAGATCAAGATAAACAAAAATTGAATAAACACAAAAATATACTCCGTAAACTGGTGCATAAGTGTAAACATAAACTAAGAAAAAATATTATTATACAAAAAGGAGGGGCTTTCTTACCAATAATATTAGGTGCAATATTGAGTGGATTAGTAAGTGGACTAGCCAGTTAACATGGAAAATGCTAAGAAAATGATACTTATTGAACCGGGATTGATTGAAAAATTAAAACAAGAAAATAAGGTTACTAGTAATTTGTCTCGATTAGATATTGAAATGCAAAATATTATGAATAGTAAGACGGAAGACCGAAAGAAGTGGATGTTATATTTACAAACACTACAAAGATACCTTCACTTTACCGAAGAGGATCGTCAACCACTCAGATTACCAATTTATTCTGATACATCTAATGAAGATTCAAATGGGTCTAAAATTGGTTTTAAAAATAAAGATAGAGATCTAAAAAGTTCAGTTGATGCTGAATCTTTGTTGGAGGAGAAAGGATCTATTAAAAGTATAGAAAGTGAGGCAAATCCACTGTATTCATCAACACAAATACTCAGTTTAATACCAAAAACTTATAATAAAAAAGGTGAGTCATTATTAAACTTAATTGGAACAAGTAAAAGTAAAATACGTTGGGATAATGAAGGCACAGTCATAATTGATAATGAAAAAATTCCAGGAAGTAATATTGTTGATTTAATAAATGATTCACTTAGACCCTTAAAAAAAAGTGATCCGATAGGGTGGGATAGATTTGCTAAAGCATTAAAAGATATTAAAGTACCACTTACTTATATTGGAAATCCAAAGAGATGTGAGTTTATTAACCAACTTCAAGTAAAAGATCTGAACAAAACCTCTGAGATTGAAGTTCAAGAGTTTTCTACACCGAGCAGTGGAGATAAAAGATCTATAACTAAAATACATAAAAAGATCGATTGGGAAAAATGGACCCCGTACTAGAAGAAATTAACAGGATTTATTATGATCCATCTAACCCCGCTGGTTTTGGTAGTATTGATAAATTATCAAAAGCTATGAAGGGTAAAATGGATAAAAAGCAAGCAAAGGAATGGTTACAATCACAAGAAACATATACATTACATAAACCCATTCGGAAAAAATTCCCGCGTAATAAGTACATTCTATCAAATATTAATGAGCTGTGGCAAGCTGATTTAAGTGATATGCGAACTTATTCTCAATATAATGATGGTTTCAACTACATACTTTGTGTTATTGATGTATTTAGTAAATATGCTTTTGCAAGACCAATGAAAAAGAAAAACTCAGAAACAACTAAAAAATGTTTTGAAAGTATATTTACTGAAAGTAATACAACACCTACTCACATACAATCTGATAAAGGTACAGAATTTGTTTCAAAAGATGTACAAAAATACTTTAAATCCAAAAAGATAAATTACTATACCACTAACAATCCTGATATTAAGGCTAGTATTGTTGAACGATTTCAAAGAACTCTAAAAATGAAAATGTGGCGTTATTTCACTCATAATAATACTTATAGATATATAGATGTTTTACAAGATTTAATATACTCTTATAATCACAGCATTCACTCGAGTATTAAGATGTGCCCATGTGATGTAAGTTCCAACAATATTATGACAGTTTGGACTAATCTTTATGATAGAGGGTCAAACAAACTTTCTCTAGAAAATCCAAAACCAAATTTCAACGTGGGTGATTATGTTCGAATAACTAAATATAAACATGTTTTCCAAAAAGGATATGAATCTAATTGGAGTGATGAAATATTTATTATATCTTCAATAATTGATAGATCTCCATGGGTTGTTTATACAATAACAGATTTACAAAATGAACCAATAGTTGGTACTTTTTATGAAAGAGAATTACAGAAGGTCACTTACAACCCCACCTCACAATATAAAATAGATAAAATAATTGGCACTCGTTATTCGGGTAACAGAAAAGAAGTATTAGTGAAGTGGAAAGGTTATCCAGATAAATTTAACAGTTGGATTTTAGCTTCTAGTTTAAAAGAAATATGAATAAAGAAAGTTTTTATTTAACTTTGCTCAGCAATAGTTCAATGGAATACTTTCCTGATAACAAGACCACAAATTTTTCAACAAAATTACCAAAAGCTATGAAATTAGAAGGTGAATGGGCGGTTGGAGTTGTCGAGTTTCAATATCCATGCACCATGTTTACTGTTCAAGATCATGAAAATGTTGTATACATCACAAAAACCATGTTAATGCCTAATGAAGATAAACCATCAACAGTGTACTACAAAAAACATATTCCCGCTACCAACTACGATAACGTTGAACATATTTTAAGAGCGTTAAATGGTATCAGAGAGAGCTTGAAATTTCGTTATGATGAAATAACAAAATTTGTGTCTGTTTCTGTTTTGGATAAAAATATAACATCCGTAACATTATCACCCAAATTAAGTTTACAACTAGGTTATGAACCAAATACAAATCTCCTAGACAGAAATTTTGGGAAGTGTCCTGCTAATTTACACTTAGGGTTACCATCTCAACTATTTCTATATTGCGACATTATCGATCCTCAGATTGTGGGTGATGTTATGACTCCACTATTAAGAGTCATTTCATTAGATCCTTCAAAATACATTTATGGTGCGAATAAAATGTACATTTTCTCTCCACCTCACTACTTACCTGTTATGCGAAGAGAGTTCGATACGCTGGAAATAGATATAAGATCGAGCACAGGACAAAAAATACCATTCCAGTTTGGAACCGTGTGTGTTAAACTACATTTCCGCAAATTATAATAATGTATTCTCCTCATGATCATCATAAATGTCCATATGAAAATTATTATTCACATCAAGCTGGATCAGGAGTTGGAGTAATTTATAAGGGTTCACCATACCAACGCGGTCATGGTATTGGGAGCTTCTTAGGAGGGTTATTTAGATCAGTTTTACCTTTACTTTCAAGTGGTGCTCGAGTGGTTGGTAAGGAGGCATTAAACGCTGGAGTAGGACTTTTATCGGATATGGTTCAAGCCCGTCCTATGGAAGCCTCAATAAAAGATCGTCTAAAGCAAGTTAGTACAAACTTAAAACGAAAGGCTGATGACAAAATTGATCGATTTAACATGACAGGATCTGGGTATATAAGTAAAAGAAAACGATTGGCCTCGTTCATTCCACCACTAACAGCTAAAGTGAAAGCTACGAAAAAACTTGGTCTAAAACCAAAAAACATCAAAGATATATTTTCAAATTAAGTATGTCTTTCCTTCATAATCATTCTTGTGAGTGCGTTAAGTCAGAATTAGATTTGTTTGCATTACCGTCTACACAAACAAGCATTGAAAATGGATTGTGGATTCACTATAAACCAATTTCATCTCTTGCTGATGATGGACCTATCGAGTTTCAAGTTCCTGGAACAGGCGATGACTACATAGATTTGTCTCATACATTACTCCACATAAAGGCAAAAGTATTAAATCAAGATTCAACAAACTTGATATCAGCTACAGCAGTAGCACCTGTAAATAATTGGTTGCATTCACTTTTTAGTCAACTCGATGTTTATTTAAACCAAAAACTTGTATCACCACCTAATAATACCTATGCCTATCGAGCATACATGGAAACCCTTTTAAACTATGCTCCTGCTGCTAAACAATCTCATCTTACTTGTAGTCTTTGGTATGATGATACAGCAGGAAAAATGGATTCCACAGATGGTAAAAACATAGGATTTGTTAAAAGACAGGAATTAGTTAATGAAAGCAGGGAAATAGAAATGATTGGTCATCTTCATGGTGACATTTTCAATCAAGATAAATTTTTAATTAATGGCGTTGAAATGAGTGTAAAATTAGTTCGGTCAAGAGAGAGTTTTAATTTAATTGCTGGGTCAAATGATGTAAAGTTTAAAGTTTGCATTACGGACGCAACTCTTATTGTTCGAAGAGCACGAATTAATCCAAGTGTATTACTCGCACATCAGAAAGTTTTAGCTTCTACCACTGCTAAATATCCTATTACTCGTGCTGAAGTTAAAGTTTTAACAATTGCATCGGGTGTTCAAGGAAAAACTCTTGATAATATATTCTTAGGACAGGTACCCAAAAGATGTATTATTGGTTTTGTGAATAATTCTGCATTTAATGGTTCACTTACTAAAAATCCATTTAACTTTGAAAACTATGGTATTAACTCTTTCAGCTTATATATTGATGGTCAACAAATACCTTCCAAAGCTTTGCAACCATCTTTTAATAATAATATATTTACATCAGCATATCATACTCTATTCTCGGGGACTGGTATTCACTTTCTTAATGAAGGAAATGCAATCTCTCGTGAACAGTATGCCAAAGGTTACTGTCTTTTAGCATTTGATTTAACTCCTGATTTATCAGCTAACTCATCAGCCCATTGGAATCTCATAAAGCATGGTAGTGTAAGATTAGAAGTACGATTTGAATCCTCACTAATACAAACAATTAACTGTATTGTTTATGCTGAGTTTGATAATATTATTGAAATAGATAAAAATAGAAATGTTACTGTAGACTATAGTAGTTAGGATTATAATGTGTGTTGTGTTTTAGATATATGTGTTATGTTTAATGCATTTTGTGTGTGTGTAACTAAAGATAACATTATAAAATTAAATAAAACAAATTGTATGCAATATACTATTTTTTATTTCTTTATAAACCTCTCCTATTTAATCTTATACAAAACAGTGTTCGAGTTTAAACTTTACATAAGCACATACGAAACTGATTGTAACTCTATGAGTCAACAAACTTATCTCACGTTCCTTCGCAACAGGCATCAACCTGCTTTGTGACTCCCACAAAGAATGCGATTTAATATTTACAAATCACTATAATTGAACATTCCTATGACAACCATTGAATAGATTGGTACTGTAAAACTTCAGCATATTGTCTCATTCTGAACGATTGCATTGTTGAATACAAACCATTAAGTAACATTGTTAAGAAGATATCATGAAGACGGACACCCTTATAGTGGAACTCCAAGGATTTAAAGATTCTTTAAATCATTTTATTGTCAAAGAATTGGCCATTGCGAGTCATGATCATACACAGACGTTCTTGGTGAAACCACCATATTCATTCCATTACCTAACACTAGAAGAAAAAAAGCAGGTGAGATGGTTAGAAAGAAATCGAGGAATTTACTGGAGTGAAGGCTACATAGACTACAAAGAGTTTAAACGTGTTATTTTACCATATTTAGAAAATAAAAAAATTATGACAAAGGGTTTGGAAAAGATTACGTGGATTAAAGAGTTATGTGCAAACTGTGAAGTGATTGACATAGGTGAGAAGGGATGTCCTAATTTTGCGACATTAAAAAAAAAGTTCTGTAAAAATAAAACTGATTTTAATTGTGCGAACCATAAATTGAATTGTGCATTGAATAATGCTGTGTGTATTAGAAAATGGTATTTTGATAATAATATGTCTGTATTTAATTTATTTATTTAATAATTATTGTGTTGAACAGTTAATTAAAAATGTCTATGTACTCAAGAGTGTTTTATTTAATATAATCAGACCCATATAACAAACTTTAAATTAGCTGCAGCAAAATGATAATCCTAAGCTTTGTGACTCCCACAAAGAATGCGATTTAATATTTACAAATCACTATAATTGAACATTCCTATGACAACCATTGAATAGATTGGTACTGTAATAATCTGCTAATAACAGTAATATCATGGATACACTAGAATTACAAAAACATATGAAAAAGATTCATCCCAGTCTAGAAAATAATGTTTATGCTGCTAATAGACTACCTATGTATACACATGTACCAACGTATATAATATGCAATTTGGATGCGGATGATAAACCAGGTTCACACTGGGTAGCTGTACATATCGATACGAATGGTATCGGTCAATATTTTGATTCATATGGACGAACACCTGAGCGATATCATCTCCAGTTTTTGAAAAGGAATTGTAAGAGATGGGACTGGAATGTTGATAGGATTCAGAATGATTGGACTTCAGTTTGTGGTGAATATTGCTTAATGTATTTGCTATTTAAGTTTCAGGGATGTTCAATGCATAGTTTTACGAACATATTTACAGGGAACACACTGCACAATGATATTTTTGTGGATGAGATCTTCCGCTCATATTTTGTAGAAAAAAGTAATAAAATATTGAAATAAAAATGAATGTGTTTTATTGATGACATAGAAAAGCAGACATACAATGAGTAATAGATAAGAACGCCAAATCAACCGTAGGACAACAGATTCGTGGGTTCTGGCGCAACGTAATGAGGTGTTCGAAGTATAATAGATAAAAGGATTAGGCGAACAATGGAATGCTAATGAGGGTGCAGGACCACCGGAAATCAATGAGATAACAGTTAATTGATTTGCATAACTCCAGAACCACGCATCCTACGCTAAAATGGACCACAGATTTGAGATCAGAGCACACCAAAACCTTTTTTTTTTTTTTTTTTTTTTTTTTACGATGGGTGCTACAGATTCGCGGGCTCTGGTGCAAGCGCGGGCTCTGGCGCTTGCGCCAGAATCCGCGAATCACTACTACTTTCGCGCGCATCGAAAATTATCTCATGGAAAAGCACCTACTATCGTGTCGCACAAGAATCATTTATCTTTTACTAAGGAGGCAATTCTCGTAGTTTTAAGAACGTTCAAAGTCTGATCTTAGACTCGATCTGTAAAAAATACCTCGGGTTTCCATAATTTTTTGACATTTGATTGTCGCCAAGATGAGACTGCGACTAGATTTTGAACGTTTTTAATTACGAGAATTGGTCCTTCCTTCATTGGTCTTCCTGTGTGCCATATTTCATCGGAATGCGTTCAGCCGTTAAGTCGTGAAAGGTAGCAGATAGACAGAGTAACTGTCGCACTTATAATATATGGGTGTAGCTGTTCACATGATTGCATGATTAACCGCCATTCGTGATAACTTTACTGTGAACTAGCCTAATTTTATAACGTCTCGACTATAACACTGCGGTTAGCTATCATTTATTTCTCAAAGATTTACTTAATCACTTAATGAGAAACAAAGTTTTTAATAATAACATATAGGTTAAAATTAAGAGCTCGTCGTGCAGTTAGCCAGTATTTACAATTGTATCAATCATAATGACTGGCCTGTTAGTCTAGTGGTTAGTGACCGTGACTGCAAAGACCGAGGTCGTGGGTTAGATTCCCACCCAGGACAAATCTTTGTGTGATGAGCACAATCATTTGTTCTGCGTCTGGGTGTAATTTATCTATAATATGTATGTATTTAGAAATATATAAGTATATTTATCAGTTGTCTGGTTACCATAGTACAGGCTCTGCCTAGTTTGGTATCAGATAACGGTGTGTCGGTTGTCCTAAGATATTTATTTGTCCTAAGATATTTTATAATCTGAATAATTTCGAACGATATCACCGACCCATCGCTTCTTATATTCGAATAATTTATCTTTTTAACAACGTAAATACTGCAATAAATGTTGTTGAACTATCAAAATGAAAGCCAATCCTACTGAAAAAGTGTTAAGCATTTACCTTGCTGAAAACAGTTGGTACCGAATATCTGCCAACGATAAAAAATCGTCACCACAAAGTATAAGGAACATTCGTTCAGAATGTTTTCAGAGAAGACGTCTTAAATAATACTAAGTCATCTCTGGGTGGCGGTGCGAGCTGTGGTATGCAGGTGCCGCATTCTTGCTCGGAGCGCGGTGAACAAAAGTTAAAGGGCCGCTAACACCAGGCGTCTGGGAGCGGAGTGGTTTATAGCTACTTCTAAGGCTGCGGTTAAACTGCAGGGTTTTCAGAAACACGCTTCGAGCGGATAAATAGAAACTTTATAACAATTTTCTTCGGCTTTTCGTGGCGATGGTACTCGTACAGTTTTTGTTTCTTGATATTTTGAGTCCAGTAGGTGGCTACGTTACTCGCGGCATCAGGGGCATTCTTTAGGTATTTAATAATAATAGAAAATTAGAATAATGTTTATTTCGGGACCCAATCTTAGAATTTACCACATCCTGATCAAGTGAACGAGTACAAAAAAGACCCAAATTATAACATTTATTTTGATGCGTATTTTTTTTAAACAATCTTAGCATTGTTATCTTTATTTTTTAATAAAAAACGTACATAATATACAAGCTTAGAAGCTAACAATAACTGGATTTCATTATAAAATTATTTCGCCTCTGTAAGTGACACTGACTCCTTTCTAAACCTGGAAGCCAATTCTCGTAATAAAAAAACGTTCAAAATCTAGTAGCAGTCTCTTTTCGGCGACAATCAGATGTTAAAAACGTTTAAAAAATGTGTGGAAACTCTAGGTATGTTCGACAGATTGAGATCAGACTGTGAATGTTATAAAATTACGAGAATTACCCTTCTGATCAAACATCATAAAGCGAGCCCTCGTAGCACCGTAGAAAAAAGAAACGCTACGAAAAATCGTAGATACCGCTACGCGGTCGGGCCTAGTATAATTTATTTTCAAAGTGCCTCCGCTCTTTGCTACGCTGCTACGAAACACCCGGGCTAACTTACCAGCAGCTTATTTAATGCAGGTGCTTCCACCATTTTTATACTTCTTGTAATTCCGTTGCGTCTAGCCGCAGTTTCGAATGAATTATGTGAAGAGGCGGAGTAGCTATAACTTAGACAAGCAGCAATATTATTCCTAGAAGCAAGAACTGAACTTTATGGACACCACAACGGTAACGTGGTGTCAAGCTATTTTAGAAGTTATGGCAGGAAGTGAAGGTGCTTTAGCTGACGTTTGCTGGAGTTATCCAAGAATTTAGTGAACACGACTGAAGGTATTATGGACTTTAATGAATTTTGGATGTATTTCTATTTCAGTTAGTATAAATTTATTGCGAATGACTTGAACTAATATTTTTTTTATAAGTGAATAATTAAAATTTACAGTTCAAAATATAGTTGGCAAATATTACTAATTAAGACCGAGGAACATTTTCATTCACATTCAGATGTGACTAGCGCAAGCCAGCTAACCTAAATATGACATCTTCCTTATCATTTTTATTTAAACTATAAATACTATTTTACTGATTTTTGACTTGTTCAAGTTTTAGGAGAATTAGATGTTGATATCAAACCAAAAATCTTGTGGATATAGAAAACTGCACGTACCATACCTTTGCGGTCAAAATATATAGCAGAGCATTTTCTTTATTTTTTGCAATATCCTGGTGAAATCATCTATTCCGTTAGGAAACGCTCCTACCTTCTACATACGTAACTTACGACACTTGGTTCCCTAGAGACATGTGCATTAACCCCCCTTCCCTCACCTATTCCTACAGGGCGGTCAGGTGTCTACACGACAACCACAAAGCGACTAACAGTCAGCAGTCGTAAACACTTTATTACCTTAGCCGACTATAAACTAAACTGTACCCACGAATATCCAAGTTATAAGCGGCAGCGGGTACCTTAACTCCAAGGAGAAAACCTTGTAAGACTGAGAGCATAACTGAATAAGAAGTAAAGAGAGTTAAGACGATCATCCACGACGCTACCTTCAAGTAATTTGTCACAAACTCGAATTAATAGTGAGTTGGCTACTCACTGTCATGCAGAATGTTACAACACTAGTATTCAATGGCGGTCCGTACACAACGCTACCAATAACAAACATAATCTTTTATCTTTTTTATTTTAACTAGTGATCGCCCATTGGTCGAACTTCGACCGCACTTCATTTGAATAGAAATACATTATTAAATGAAAAAATATATATATAATAATAAATATAGACAAATTGTTGACGCTGTACTACTGTGGAGAGGGTTCGCTGGCGGGATGGTGATGGCCAGGACCAGGACGTAGGTGTAATGAGTAAAGAATACTTCTTCAGGACTCTCTTCTTTATTTTCTTAATACTTCTTAACTGCTGGATATGGAATAATTATCACAGAAAGCTCTGTTTTTATAGAATTTTCCCTATTATTTTTAATTAACTAAGACAGTTCAAAATGTCATAATTATAACCAGCCTCTACAATCTATGACCAGCCTGTACAATCGTGAGGCATACAACCTCTAAAATTTGCACACGACACTAAGTTTTGTACGGGAAACTTACTAATGCCATACTTGACACTCCCCATAAAACCACAAAAATATTTCTTATAAATCTAAACAAAATTCCTATCGTCGCTAATACAAATAATATTAAAGACAAATATTCTCGATATGACCATAGATTAAAAAAATGAAATAGGTTATATATCTATAAATTAACTTATTACCTTAGCTTATTACCTATGGTTATACTTGACACTTGACATTCAGTAAGACTATAGACACAAAATATTAAAGACATATTCTCTATGCATGTGTGGATTGAATACACGGTAATGAATAGTAGTGTGTGTAACGTGTTATTTAATGAAAATAATGCATTTTTACGCATAATTAAAAAAAAAAAATTAGCATTCGTCACTTCTTCTCTGTATAAACTATAAGTGTGCGAAATTTCATACTCCTCCGTCCGCCCAATTTGCGTAAAAAGGGATCCAAAATTTTCGCTTCACGTATTAATATATAGATTTATCGGTTTTAAGTGACAACTGCACATTGTCCCTACCTCAGTAATTGCAATGAATTAATTGTTATTGTTTAATCAACTTCGAAGCGAAAATTTTGGATCCCTTTTTACGCAAATTGGGCGGACGGAGGAGTATGAAATTTCGCACACTTATAGTTTATAACTATAAGTGTGTGACTTTTTCCAGAATTTGGATAACTTCTTGGCGGGAAAAGAATTCAATACCCGAGAGGCAGTACAAAATGCCTTTGAAGAATTTGTTGCCTCCCGTCCACCTGATTTTTTTTAAGAAGGGCATCAATAAACTGCCACTGCACTGGCAAAGATGCATTGATTGCATGGGTGATTATTTCGATTAATACAAATAAAAAATACATGAAAAAAATTCGTTTAATTTTTTTCATACAAAACGGCATTTTCATAGGTCAAGACCTATTACCTTACGCGTTCTTGCATTAATGAATGAAGTTTACAATTCTAATGTTATGGAAATTGATTCTGAATGAACGTGTTGCAAGGACCATGAAATCACTGAAGCTTATTGCAGAAAACGACTAGATTTGTTTAAAAAAGCTATAAGCAATTCTCTCCTCCTCCACCTCTCATTTTCTCCTCTAATTCATATAGAAGTACAGAAAAACAATTCTAAAGTGACTATAAATGGTTTCATTGAAACAAATGCATAGAAAAACGAAAGCTTTACATGGTCGTCTAGTCATCCCCAATTTATTATAGTCTAGCGAGCATCCCCCTACATCCCTTAAGCTGACTCACAAGTTACTAGTCACCAGCGCCGCCATCCCTCGTCACTTACTCCTATACCTCGTCTAAATATGAGTCACCTACAAGGGGCAACGCACCCTCAGCTAATGCCATGCACCCCTGCGAATAGTCGTGAAGCCGCCTGAATCATAACCGCGGACTGCAAGACGTATGGGAAGTGTCCAACTTTGTAATGCAGTAACTTTGCCGAGGCAGCTTTTAATTGAAAAGTTTTAATACTTTTGTGTGAAATAAAATAGGAGTTATTTCAGTTGGAACTTGAAGTTTAAGCTTAGTTCTTAGCTTTTAGCTATTAAAGTCGGGCTACTCTCTAAATCCATCAACAAAGGTACGGGTCCGTTGGAAACTAGATGACCTTACAAAACAACTAATTCCAAATTAAATTTTTTTGACAGACAAAGACATAGCATCAACCCATTTCCTCCGGTGGGTGTCTTAAAAGGCGACTAAGAGACTAAGGGCCGATTTTTCAATCCTCAGATAAAAGTACCAATAGCTACCTAATAAAGTTATTAGACTCTTTATTCGTCAGATAAGTGGTTGTCAGTTTTTCAATCGTTATTTTATTTAGGAATAACTATCTGACCGAATATCACATCTGTGAATACGCTAAATTCAGGGGGGTGAAACAAAATAAACGAATGTTAGAACGGGACGGACTATTTCATTGTTTACTGTCAATGTTATAAAAACAATCTGTGGCAGCCAGATGTCCTTTTTTTACGTTGAGAGGATGCTTTTTTTGGTTGTGTGTTATTTTTATTTGTAACTAGCTTCTGCCCGCGACTTCGTCCGCGTCAAATTTTTGCTCCCCTGACCCTTCCCGTCGCATCGATTTGCCTGCTAGTTTTCGTCCACGTCGTTTTGAGTTATAGTGAGTTAACCTTAAAAGATAGACATATGCTCTCGCGGACTTTTTTTTAGAACTTTTTAAAAGGAACAATTCGTCGTACATGATTTTTGCGTTACTTTAACCGTTTACGCAGCGCATGCAACGGAAACTCTCAAAAGGAATCAATTTTCCCCGTTTTTGCAACTTTTTTCATTACTGCTCCGCTCCTCTTAGTTGTAGCGTGATGTTATATAGCCTCCCTCGATAAATAAGCTACCCAACACAAAAATAATTTTTCAATTCGGACCAGTAGTTCCTGAGATTAGCGCGTTTAATCAAACAAACAAACAAACTCTTCAGCTTTATAATATTAGTATAGATTCCGTGATTTTGAATTGTATTAAAATAATCATGAAAGCAAAGCTGAATCCCACACTTTAAACTGTTCGACACTCGGTCTTACAATCCTTTCTTTTCTTTGATTATCTTTCTTTATTTTCATTCAAATACTTATGTTTATTAATTATGGCTTCATCCTCAATTGTCATTTCACCAATATTATCGAAAATATCCATTTTCATTAAGTACACTAGCTTCTGCCCGCGACTTCGTCCGCATCAAATTTTTGCTCCCCTGACCCTTCCCGTCGCATCTAATTGCCTGCCAGTTTTCGTCCATTTTTCGTTGCTGTTCTGCTCCTTTTAATTGTAGCGTGATGTTATATAGCCTATAGCCTTGCTCAATAAATAGCCTACCAAGCACAAAAAGATTTTTTCAATGCGGACCAGTAGTTCCGGAGATGGTTATTAAGTATTCTTAAATAAGTGTTCTTAAACTTTCTAATATTCAACGCAATTCTTTAATTTTTTTCTTTCATAAGAACCTCCTGACAATAAAAAACACAACAAAAAAGAAAAAAGTGAAATCGGTCCACCCGTTCCCGCGGGGATCCTGCCGTTTTGCCGAAAAGATTTTGCCAAATTTTCATTACCCAAACAAATTTTAGCAACCTTTTTTTATACCAATGTAATATTTGGAATAATTTTAGTACGCACATTTTCATTTGGTCAAATGTTTACTTGGCAGATTGTTACTAAGGATAATTTCATTAAGGCTTTTGGTCTTTAATCAAATGATTTATTACAGCAAACAATATTAAGACAATAAACGTTTAGTCAAATGATTTGTTATGACAAAAAATATAAAGGCAAAAATAAGATTTTTTTGGGAATTGTATAATTAAAAATGCAATTTTATTTTAATATAGGTAATCATTCATTAACGCGAGTACAAAATAGCAAAAGCTAGTACAAAATATTTGTAACTTACAATTTTAAATTTAAATACTATAATCATTAAATCTCCTAATTTTGCATGTTATAAAGTCATATGTCCTAAGTATTGTATTATATAAAGTGTATTATGCCGAATGTTCATTTATAATAAAATCGTTAGTAGTAAAAAATTGCTACAAGTTAGGTTTTAGTGACAGAAAAGAATCGCTGTAAATCCGACTCCACGTAGTCTTGTCTGCCCTACCTCTAGAGTGTAATTTAAAATCGCGTAGGCGCGGAGGGGCGAGGCGGCCCGCGAGCTGAGGAGTAGGTGGTTGTAACACTCGCCGCCGTAGCTGAGGCTGGCCGGCAAAGCCGGCCAGCAAGACGAAGCTGCGGTGGTGATCGTTAAGCCGTCTGCGACGATAAGCTCGCGTGGGACCGCCTAAGCTCCGTAGTGCCGGAGCTATGACAGAAACCATGCCTGCTGCATGATGCATGCTCGCTTGCATATTGCATGCTTGCTTGCATGCTCGATTGCATGCTGCTTGCCTGCTTGAATGCATGCTTGCTTGCATGCTACATGATGCATGCTTGCTTGCATGCTCGATTGCATGTTGCTTGCTTGCATGCATGTTGCATGCATGGTTGTTTGCATGTTTCTTAGAGGGAAATAAAATCACATGTTCACAATCACCTGATTTATTGAGTGATAATACATACAGCGCCATGTCAGACCTTGATAAATGCCTTATTGCTTCTGCATCTTTACTATTGATGTCATTGGCTACGCAATCGACTAAACAGAAATGGTAAGTTTAAAATTGACGACACCAAATATTTGGCTTATTTAATTTTGCGTAAAATATGTTATACCAACTGAAATATTTGACTAGATAAAAAACCGGCCAAGAGCGAGTCGGACTCGCGCACCGAGGGTTCCGTACAAACCTGTAGGTATTCTCGGTTTAAAAATAAATGTTTTTTTTTTAAATTTTATATTTCAGTTGATTGAATGTAAGGTAAATTGCGGTTTACGATTTATGACGTTTTAAAACAAAACTACTCACTCGATCTCGTTCAAACCAATTTTCGGTGGTAGTTTACATGGTAATGTACATCATATTTTTTTTTTAGTTTTATCATTCTCTTATTTTAGAAGTTACGGGGGGGGGGGACACACATTTTACCACTTTGGAAGTGTCTCTCGCGCAAACTATTCAGTTTAGAAAAAAATGACATTAGAAACCTCAATATCATTTTTAAAGACCTATTCATAGATACCCCACACGTATGGGTGTGATGAAAAAAATTTTTTTGGGTTTCAGTTCTAAGTATGGGGAACCCCAAAATTAATTGTTTTTTTTTCTATTTTAGTGTGAAAATCTTAATGCGGTTCACAGAATACATCTAGTTACCAAGTTTCAACAGCATAGCTCTTATAGTTTCGGAGAAAAGTGGCTGTGACATACGGACGGACAGACAGACAGACGGACAGACAGACATGACGAATCTATAAGGGTTCCGTTTTATGCCATTTGGCAACGGAACCCTAAAAATGGTAAAAGTACTAGTTGGTGAACAAGTTATTGTTCAAACGTCCACTTGCCAAACATATGTTTTCGTAACAATTATTTGTAAAGAGATTTTTTGGTAAGTAATAATTTGGCAAATGAAATTATGCGAAAATTTGTTTGGGAAGTGATAATTTGGCAATTTCTTTTCGGTAAAACAAGGGAGACCCGTTCACGCGTGATGGCGTGACCAAGGGAAATAGGGATTCATCTATACTAATCCATACTATATACTTATACTAATATTATAAATGCAAAAGTAACTCTGTCTGTCTGTCGGTCTGTCTGTCTGTCTGTCCATCTGTCTGTCTGTCTCGCTTTCCTGCTAAAACTACTGAACCGATTTAAATGAAATTTGGTACACAGATAGATTAGAGTCTGAGAATGGACATAAGCTACTTTTTATCCCGGTAGTATGTTCCCGCGGGATAATTTCCGACCTCCACGCGGGCGAAGCCGCTGGCAAAAGCTAGTTTTTATATATATAGACTAGTTAAAAACGAAAACTAACCTCAAGTTTAGTAACGCCAACATCGTTTATCAATGGAACAAGCGGTTATCTGGCCGTCAAAGAGCCAAATAGATTTATTCCTCCGTTAAGGGAATTATTCGACGAATAAAGACTATTTGACGATTGAACAACAGATTTTTTTACTATATATTGAATAAACCCTATCTGTCTGTTTATCTGAGGACTGAAAAATCGGCCCTTACTAGAGAATGGGCAGCAACGTCTATTTTACCACCATACTGCGATCGCCAACCCACCTGCCAAGCGTGGCAATTATGGCAACCACCAAAATGGGGAAGGCCTATGTCCAGCAGTGGACGCCTTTCGGCTGAAATGTGATGATGATGATGAAAGACATCGGGAGTAGGGATAACTGACAAATCATGTTGTCATTCATTCTTAGTTCGGACCACGAGCTTATCTCCGTGGTATGGAGCAGAAACCGCCCATATATTCGGCCAAAACTACGGACTTCGTGCTAAGGATTAGGCCCCTAAGAATCGGGTCTCAAAAAGAAAGGACCAGCTTGGATTATTAGCAAAGAAAAGATGGCGATTATGAATGCTATTTCTAACTTTCTATTTTGACGTTTGAAACGCATAATGCAACAACAACAACACGAGTGTATGTAGGTACGGTTGAATGACGTTTGAGCGAAGTATGTTCGCAATATTGCCGTGTCAGTATTTATAAGTATCAGGCAATTTGGCAACATCCGAGTGTTTGTAAATACCACCATAGCCGGCTGCGTATATCCTGAATGTCATCAGGAGCTCCGGTCCGGAATTCCCGATTCAATTTCCGGGAATACGATACATCATTGACTTATACGAGACGGGAAGCCTCCATTCGGTATAATTTTTTCCTGTCTTCCGTTTCGGAAGTCAAATTCTGCGAATGTTGAGAGACACACACTTCCCTATCGATGAAAAAGTTGTATTGCTCAAGTTATGATGGATTGGGGGGCAGCTGTTTACACATCTAGATCCTTTCGACCCCGGAGAAAAAGAAAAGGAAGGAAAAATTAAAGTCTCTGATAGGCATGAACCATACCAATCTAAGGTATTGGAAAAAGAGACCTTTAAAAGATTGACTTAAACAGACAACCTACCTCTGGGTTACTAAGATATCTAGCTCAGTGGCCTATGAACTTTTGCACCCAAAAATGGCCAGTAAACAAACCTTTTATAATCACAGTTTACATATCGAATCTAACTAGTTTATATTGTTTCACTGCAAAGCAAAAGCCTCCCTTTTCCTTTTCCACACAGTTCTTTCTTTTACTATATGTAATGTAGTATCCCCTAGTCCTTTTTGCTCTTCACAGACCGAATGCGGTATTCATCGAGTCTGAGTTTCACGAGTATGAGTCAAGCTCGTGGCGCCATCTTCGTCTTGGTCTGCCGCGATGTTTTCGAGTGTTTAATGGGACCCAATCGGTGGCTCTCTTAACCCATTTCTCATCTGACATGCGTCACCTATGTACAGCCCAGTACCACTTAAGCTAAGCAGTTTTCTGGGATAATATCCCTAAGTTGATTTTGGCGCGCAGTGTTGTGTTTACACATACAAAGCAAGTAATAATCTTAAAAACTAAAAGATACTGTACTACTACTACTAAGGGTCCATATTCCTTGCTATAGATGCGACTAGTAACTTATTGCACTGCATGCAACACAGTAAGAATAAGCCTTGCATAATGATGATGTACATACAGAATTGCTCTATTACAATTTGCGAGTTCATTTCGGATGTATGCGGTTAGCTTTAATGTGTTCGGTTAGATAGCTAGTATGCTTCCGATGGAGCGGTTATTGCCACATCTAGTCGACCAAAACTACAAATATGACCGACTAGCTTTTGCCCGCGACGTCGTCCGCGTAAATGTCGATTATCGCGGACGCAAACGAAATATTGCGGAATAAAAAGTTGCCTATGTCCTTTATTAGGGTTCAAACTTACCCCGTAACAAATCTCATCAAAATTAGTTCCGTGGTTTAGGTGTGAAAGTGTAACAGGCGACAAAGTTACTTTCGCATTTATAATCTATCTTTATATATATAATTCTATTGTACGTGTGTATGTCACTGAACTCCTCCTAAACGGCTGGACCGATTTGAATGATTTTTTTGTATGCGTTTGGGTGGCACCCTGGATGGTTTAGATTCACTATTGGACCAGCACCCTAATTGCGAAACGCACAATTTATCAGAATCTGAATGGGATTGAAGATTATTTCTAAACCATTGCGTCATTTGTTCGAATAAATTGTCGGCTCAGCAACGTAAATAACGCAATGAATGTTGTTTAACTATGAATATTAAACCAATTCCTACCGATAAAAAGTTCCGCAATTACCCCTCTGGTAGGTGGCGCTGCTATCGAGTTCTAGGGAACAGGACAACGTCTGTCCGGTCAGCTAGTCTTTATATATATAAAAAGCTTGTGTCACGATGTATGTTGCGAATAAACTCCAAAACTACTAAACCGATTTCAATCAAATTTCACATGTACCCGTATTTTGGTCTAACTTACTGGATAGGATAGTTATCACCTCAATTATTCGCTTATGTCGTGAATGTAAACGAATAAAATGTATCAATTAATTGTTTCTTAAGCAAGTGTTTATTACCGCCATCTATGAGAACTTCATAAAACTAAATATAGTTTTATGTGTTATAAGTGTTATAAGTTGGCGGTGTACGTTGATTCATCGATAAAATTCTTCAATATTGTTTGACATCTAGGTTACAAATACACCCAATAGATGGCGCTGTGTTCTGTTTCTTAGAATATAAATTCTATTACTTTATTTCACGTAATATTTATTTATGTTCACGATATAACCGTATTATTTTAATGGTTTGTGACTGATATTTTTATAATTATACTGCGTATTATGTTACAATATTATTAGCATTAATAACAAAAAAAAAATTGTACTATTTTTGTTTGGGAATTATTAAAGTCTTGGCGCCAAATTTTAATCAAAGTTTCGAGATCTGGCCATCAAATTCTATCGAGTCGCCATCTGTGGTTTGAATGTCCAAAGCTTTGGTATCTCATTCGTTCTCGAGACCTCCTCTGAGCGTAACCAAAGCTCCCATCTCGAACCATCGAGACCCACTATTTCGAACAATCGATCAATCGATTCTTCTCGAAGCATGCGAACTAGAACGTTCGGGGAATTCAAGGTTCAGATATAAATACTGGCGCCGAGTGTCACCGCAGTTCAGTTCCTTTTTAAACGAATGAATTAATACTATCTCCCGGAAAGTGATAGTCTCAGTAAAATCTCAGTGCAAGTCTTAGTACTACTCTCTGCGTCAGTCTCTACGTAAATATACCTGTGCATTTACCAAGTATATAACCTCTGCAAGTATTAATCAGTGCAAAATCGTAATTTTATACACATGTAAGTATTTTTGCTTGCATTTTATTTTATTTTCTTCATGTATTTTGTAAATAAGTCATTGTTTATAAAGAATAGTTAAAGATAAGAAAAATAAAATCTACATTTAATAAATTATAGTTTGAAAAAACTAAAAAACACGCTTTTGAAACTAACTGAACTAAAAATTTAAAAATAAAACTGGAGTACTCAATTTAAAAATTCATATTGTTGTACAAAAAGCGTGGGGTGTTCGATTTTCATTGCTGTAAATATTTTAACGATAGTTTAGTATACCTGTAGTAATTATAATAAGCACCCCACGCATTTTGTACGACAATATGAATTTTTCAATTGAGTACTCCAGTTTTATTTTCAATTTAGCTAATTCGATTTTACCGGAAGGGTTTTATTTCCTCAGTTGCGATTAGAGAAATAAAATATGGCGGAACGAAGTTCGCCGGGTCAGCTTGAAACATCGTAAGGAAACCGGCATGCCCTAGAACCAAAAATTTGAAGACATGTGACATCTACGAACCCGCACTGGGCCCGTGTGGTATATTACGGCCCACTCCCTGTCACCAGGAGGAGGCCTGTGTCCCAGCAGTGGGAACAATATAGGCTGATTATGATGATCAAGCTCTTCTAAGTGAAGAGACAGTTGAGCTGCTGAAGAGTTTGTTGCGTCAGTTTTTCTTCCCAACTTGCCGGGGGACTGTCTTCTTCCCAACTAAAGCACTAGGAAGTGGTGAAGGGCGGGCATTTTGGGAACTGTCTTATGTAATTTTGTCATTCGAAAAGTGCTGACTCCAATCTGTGTCCAATCTACGGAACAATGAGATCGCTTCGGAAAGCCTCTGATGCTCCCAGGAAGCTTCTGCGCTTTTAGGCGGAGCTAGACTGGCTTTGTTAGCCAGAATAAAATAAATATAAAAAAGACCCTCATTCGGGGACCCACCCGAATGAGGGTCTAAGTGCGAAAAAGGGAGTCCCATCATAATCGAAAGGGAGACAAAATCATGTTCAAAGTTTCCGTTACATAGGCACATCTATACTTAATATTATAAAGCTGAAGAGTTTATCGAAGCGCTAATCTCAGGAACTTATGGTCCGAATTGAAAAAATATTTTTGTGTTGGGTAGCCTATTTATCGAGGAAGGCTATAATAGGCTATATAAGATCACGCTACGGTTCAAAAAAAGCGGAGCAGCAAACGAAAAATGGACTAAAACTGGCAGGCGATTCGTTGCGACGCGACGGGAAGGAGAGCGAAAATTTGACGCGGACAAAGTCGCGGGCAAAAGCTAGTAGTATATAAAATTCAAAGTCCTAAAGTGACTGACTGACTGATATATCAACGCACAACCTAAATTGCTGGTCCTAGAGACATGAAATTTGGAGGGTGTGTTCTTTTTGAAGAGTATGTATCCACTAAGAAAGGGTTTTTTGAAATTCCATCCCTAAGAGGGTGAAATAGGGGCTGAATTTTCTGTGAAACTTTTTATTTTCTGGGTTGATGAACACGCGGATAAAGTCGCGGGCAGAAGCTAGTGGTATTAGTATAAATTGATTGCGACATTTTTTTTTTTTTTTTTGTTTTTTTTTTTTTTTTTTCAGGATGGGAAATCATCAAATGACTTCTCCCGCTCTGGGCGGAGCGGGAGGGCGTGTCAGACTTTTACTGACTAAAACCCACCCGTGTTCCATCAGTTGCCCATGTGCCAGGGTCACGGTATCTCTTTCCAACAATCACGCGACCCCGGCAGGCATCGGTCCTAGTAGACCCCTACACTGCTGCTGACATCTCTTTGAGGCGCGCGTGGAACACTGCGCGCCGTCGACCCGAGCTTGGTCCTTACCGGGCGGCGAGCTACCCATTGCTCGCTACCCGCAAGCTCGCGCCTACGGTGGCCGGGAGTCCGTAAACGACTCCCGACGCCCGGGGCGTCTCCTCCTGCGGCGGCTAGGGACGTGAGGGCGCAGCGCTCCCTCACGCGCCCCGCCTCCTCCTTCGCGAGCATTACTGCTTCGCAGAAGGAGGTGACGGCTTCCCATTCCCTCTCGCTCCGTACCATGGCTCGCACCAGGGCCGGACGCGAGAGGTCGCCGCCGCACGGCAGCATTATTTCACTACCATTAAGTGTTTCAAACGCGATAATCGTTTCATAAAGACGTTAATGACTTTAGGTACCATGGGTTAATTCGGATGGCGATCTGGCTTGACCTAAAAGGGGTTCAGTACATATAATAGCCACATTAATCTTTGATTGCACCCAAGTTAAATGGCGGATTTATCGGGTTCAAAATAACCAAAACATATGAAACCAAGAACGACAGTACACATAATTAAATAACAAAAGAAAAACATGTTTTTGTCAGAGACAAACGCGCTGTGTAAACGTAGAAAAAACATTATTATCATGACAATATTGTTGCACAAACACACAACCTTATTGTAGTACGACAAAAGCGGCCATTACAACGCACAGTTGCTTTTAGCACGCTCATTGTCTATGATTAAACGACGGTACACTGAATGGCTTTGTGCTCTGATGAGTCGAGGGAATCATTCATTTGTTTGGAACGGCTACCTGCAGGTGGACGGGTGAATGGAAGGAAAATCTGGGATTGGTTTAAAGCTGTCACTGCCATCATCAAAACTTTGTTTACCTTCCCAACTTCGGAAGCGGCTGTTATAATCTGTACCAAATCCCACAGAAATTGTGTTGTTCCTGTCTGAACTGAGGACGACAGAGCACAGACTGATTAAGATCATAATTGCATTAAGTCGCGAGATGGCTCGCACCGAGTCTTGCGAGAGCCGCAGTAATCCACTTATAATTGACGACTATCATAACTTGTGCCGCACAATAACCAACAAATCAAAATGTATCCAGTGCTGCCTGTTTCAGAAATCAACAATCGTTTAGTAAATACTAAATACCGACACGTTTTTGCAGACTGAGCTCAAGTTTAGCGATGAATCATCACAGCAGTTTGAAAGAAAAACACCAAGTGCTAAAGGCAGCAATTTCAAAAATTGCAATCTCGATCCAACGAACAACGGATTGTTTTCCTCGGGTTGTATTTATTTTCAGGATCATGAACGGCTAGTAAATAAAGCCACAGTATATCAAAACAGGACCGAAATAAACCTTTTTATTAAATTGATACATGCTCGGAGGCGCCAAACAACGCGGCTCATATATCTAAGAAAACGTTTTAGAAGGCGGAAGCTATATCTGGACACAATGAACGCGAGGGATCTCATCCGACATCCGGGGGGGTAGGGGTGGCTGCTAGCCAGATGGGATATTGATAAAAGACACGTCCGGTAGGTATGTCTGGCGCTTGGCAAATTTTATCGAGGACCAGATTTGGGGATTTTATAGCTTTTCGTATCGGGATGAAGTAATCTTTCATGGGAATGGGAGAAGAGCTTTGTACACTTGCACAGATATTATGATACGGCACCTAACAACATTATTTTGATTTGCGCCAAAGTAGGGAAGTTATTTAACCTCTTGAGGAAACTATTGTTTCGCAAACTAGGTTTATTCCGTTTTTTTTAATGGTACCGAGAAAAATAAAGCCTGTTAGTAGCACGAAGCAATTGCCTCGAGCAAAACGCTTGTGACAACAAAGCGGTTGTGGGTTTAAAACGTTTGAGGTACACGAAGTAGGTACACGCTGTTGTGTGCACCACTGTAGAGGTAACGAAATTTTGTTTTATAAATTCTGCAACAGTATTTAGTATTCCACTCCTGTGGCGTATTCGCACTAGTGGATTAGCCCTCTTGGGTTTGGTAGAGGTATATTGGCACAAAAAGCCTTGAGGGGATTATGGCTAAGAATTAACAGGTGCACGGGGCGATCGATGAGATTAAGGTACGCTTCTTCTTTACATACCAGGACCCCCTCTAGCATCTTTACATGCCTCGGAACGCACGTAAAGCCGTTGGTCATTTGTGGATTTTTGGGTCAGTCGTTACGGGTCCTCAACACCCCAAAGTCGGACTACCAGTCTTACCAACGGTTATCGTGTTACCCAGTAACTGGGTTGAGTATGTCATATAGGCAGTCGCACCATGTAAAATACTGGTATTCAACTGCATTCAGTTAGACAGGAAGCCAACCCCAATATAGTTGGGAATTACACTGGAAAAATGATTATCAGCCTTAGGTACCACTCTAAAATAGGTAGTGGTAAATTGACACGAACAACTAGGAGATGAGGATGATGAGTGGTAAAAAAATACACAAATAACCAGGAGACTAGAATCATAAAGCAGTATGCTGTAGGATAATGGGGAATATACTGGAAACTATAGATTGGATTTTGAGAGCCGTATATTTATTATGTTACTAGCTTTTGCCAGCGGCTTCGCCCGCGTGGAGGTCGGAAAATATCCCGCGTGAACGTACTACCGGGATAAAAAGTAGCCTATGTGTTAATCCAGGTTAATTTTTTTAGCTGGAAAGCGTATTTTCATCCGACTTGCTTTAAATTTATCGTCACTGCTCGGCTCCTATGTGTCTTAGCGTTATGTTATATAGCCTATAACCTGCCCAGGAGTATGGACTACAATCGTACCAAGTTTGGTTAAAATCCCTTTAGTAGTTTTTAACCCATGCGTGCACATACAGACAGACAGACAGACAGACAAAAAATTTACTGATTGCATTTTTGGCATCAGTATCGATCACCATTCATCTTCCAATATTAATTTTGAATGTATATTCAATGTACAGAATTGACCTCTCTACAGTTTTATTATAAGTATAGATATAGATATAGATGTTATTGCAGGAAGGTGGTACGAACCACTAGGAGATCAGAATCATGAGGGTATTAGGATGACGACCTAATTTGCACAAAAACAAGCCAACGTTAAAATTTTCTAGAGAAAAAATCTGGAGACCGCTATCAAATCGACATCGGTCCTGCATCTGACATTGATAAAGTTTTTGCTGTCGTCAAGTTTGTAGCTGACCTCAATACACAGTTGGGAGGGCCAGTAAACGACAGGATTTGTGAGGTAGGTCGGGAGATTAGAGCTGTCATCTCCGTAGATGTTGATTATGATTATATTTGCTGTTTAAGAAATGAGTTAATTTTCTTTTCACGGGGGTAAGTTTAAAATTAAAAAAGTTGAAGTCAATTTCCCAAATCCAATTATAAATCTAATTAAAAGAAATAGTTCAGACATAATCGTACACCGTCGTGTCGTTTTGTGTGGTACTTTTAGGTGGGTGTATTTTATTTTAATTTTGTAATTGTTTGTACCTATGTTTTTTTTTTGTTTATTTATTATTTTATAATGCATTGTTTGGACACCTAGTCAAGTTATTTACAAAATGAACGCAATGAACGCAATACATCAGTAGCCAATTATCAGTGGAGAAGATTCACTCACGAATTCACGATTAACAAAATTCGCGATCAACAAACTACCAACGCAAAAACAAGCGAAGACATAAGTACCATAACAAACTCCAACTTCCTATGGAAAAACCAGTTTCTTATTCTAATATGCACATTAGCCAAGATCTAGAAATTTCGGCAGCAAAAAACGTGGTTTTATCGAACATAGAGGAAATGTAAGTAGCGTCGACCAAGGCCGTCTAAATAGACTTTTTAATGTATTTTTACAATTAGGTTAAATAAACTACTTTGACTATTGGATATTGACTGCTTCGTCGGTCTATTGGCAAGCGCGATTATTGAGAGTGGAGTCCTGATGGTCCTACGATTCCAACTAAGAGCTCTATCTTCATATTCATGGAAATTTACAATACCAGCCAGCTCTGGAATTGTGTCCGGTTAACAGCTATGACCAGTAAGTTGATCCTTCTATCACAGGATTAAAGACGAAAGTGTCCAGGTATCCTAAAAGACATGAAAATCATCAATACAACTCTCGTTCAAATTGCCCTAACATAATCAGACTTAATGTTCCTACTGTTGGAATACTGGCCTCGTCTCTGTGAGAGGGGGGAGTAAAGAGTAATTCATCACGCGGGCCCAGTGCGAGTTGGTAATGTCACACGACTTCGATTTTTTCGTTCTAGGATCTGCCGGTTTCCTAACAATGTTTTCCTTCACCGTTTTCATGAAATAATTTACAAAAAGTAAAGTACCTGTCTGGGTTCGAACCTACGACCTTAAAGTCCTACAACTAGTAAGTTCGCGTCGTTTTCCAACAGGCACCACTGTACTACAATAAAAAAAAATGCCCTATTAAGTGATTATTTCATGAAAACAAGACATTTGAGGTCCATTCTTATAGATTTTTCTGATACCTAACTGTTACAATTCTGTTAATACATCTATGTAAGTCGCAAATTATATTTTGGTCAATATTAAACAGATAAAGACCTGCAAAATTAAATTAATAAAACATCCCTCTTTAAAATAACTAACAAATATGTCTCTACCAATGTAGCTGATGTGCAATCTGCCTACCTTCGCGGAATACAGTCGTGAAGTTATGACGTTATGGTTATAAGTGTTTGCAGTACACCGCTCGTTCAACGCCACATCGGCTGCGATTGCGTGTAAATATTGTAGATCCAAACATGGCTAAGTGGGATTGGATTGAAGTGGGAATGGCTCGGACCGCACGAGGGTATAAAATTGAGTACATTTATCAAATAGATTGAAAATGGTGAGGTAGATTTGGATTTAAAACATGGATTTGAGACTAATCGAAGGCTTGCTTGGAAAAGGCTTGTTAGAAGTTTGACTACGTGTATACTTCACATTTCTTCAAATTGCTGTCAAGGTTGAACTGTCAAACTAGTCATAGAACACTGGCCGCGAAGTGCGCATATCCTATTGAAATGTATTTAATAATAATATTATGTAAAGAATGAGTTAAAACATGTGGTTTTATTCGGCATCGACAAGGTCCATGAAAGATTCAACACTATGTAAAATGTTAAAATAAGAATAAGTTAAAAACCTAAACCTCCATACGACATCAACATAATGATTTAGCTATGTTAAATGCAATTTTGAATATACATGAATGAAGAAATATGGTAACAAGATGTAGATTCTTGAGATAGAGTGAGGCGTAGGCTTGGGCGGGCGTAGGTTTGAACACGCAAAATTTAGGTTATCCACTTATATAAATGCCTAAAGGCGAAAAGATTAGCGAGCTTTACGTAAACTAATTAGAGGGATTAAAGCTTAGTGCTTTCCAGTCTACAGTTGACTAAAGTTCCGTTTGCCGACAGTTATTAATTATCTAAGTAGTAAAATGCAGTGGGCGAAGTTTATCGAAATGAAATGTTTACTTATGTAAGTAGATCTTTTTCTTTTTCGTCCCACTCTTGGGCAAAAGCCTCTCCCTCCACTACTTCCAAACATCGCGAAGCCGCGCGTCCTCCTCCCAGTTTTTACGGAACCCATCCAGCTCGTCCCGCCATCTCCTACGTAGTCTGCCGCGACCCCGCCTCACTGTCTCAGGGCACCAGTTCTGTGCTACTTGGGCCCACAGTTCAGCCGGCATGCGGCAAACTTGTCCTGCCCAATCCTATTTAAGTTGGGCTGCTTTTTGAACCACGTCAGCTATCTTTGTTTTGGAGCGCATTATTGTGTTTTACATTTTTTGAAAGACTCTTGTACACGTCATTATTTTGTTGTTAATATTTTAAAATTACATAGCACCGGGATTTGCTAGCTGACTGATCTTTGAGAAGAAATGCCGAAACGCACTCAGAGGTCAAAGTCTCTTTTAAAATTCAAATATCATATTATTAGGATATTATTACATTATACATATTATTGTTAAGTTATTTATTTTTAATATACTACTGTTGGTTTCTCCTTACAAAATATAGGTCATCATTTCTGATAAATAAATAATGTTATCCTGTGAAGTATAAGTAATGATTTATAAAATTAATTTACATAGTTCGTGTAGTTAGAATACACACGTCAAAATCACATTAAAAGCAAAGGTTTCGGTACTACATTTCCATTTACAGCTTGGCTTATCGTATGAAATGAAAAAGCAAGTCCACATTAATTCCCGAGAGATGTTGATTAAAAATATTACTGAAAGCGCGAAACGAGGGCAAACATTGACTGACTCATAAAAGTAGATTACTATGATCATAAAACTCTGCTATTTAATGGTACATGTACGGCTGAAAGTGATGTTGAAAATATATGAAAGCTACACAATATGTTGATAAATGAATCTTATAGATAAAGCCAAGAATTATCGAATTTGAAAAGACATAGAAAGTGCTAACCGATAACTAATTCAAAACGCAATCTCTAGGGATTCTAATTAAAAAGTAACTAATATTATGTAAATATAATAACACGGCAGCAGCAGGGCAAAAGCTAGTATCTAAATATAAAACACGGCAGCATGACATATCATGAAATTGTAATAAATATGGAAAAAATTCTCCATCAAGCAGTGAACAATATTTAACAACAACCAAAAACAACCGCATTCCAAAACCATAATTGTGAAAAATATCTTTAATTTCAGAAAGCGATGGCGATAAAACGAAAGTACAAGACACCGAAATAAACTCGTATACCAAACTAGCTTTTGCCCGCGGCTTCGCCCGCGTGGATGTCGGAAATTAACGCAGGGATTTTTCTAAAATAAAAGTAGCCTAAGTTACTCCTTATTACATCAGCTACCTGCCAATAAAAGTCCCGTCAAAATCGGTCCAGCCATTTTAGAGATTAGCCGAAACAAACAGACTGACAGATACAAGTTAAAAAAATGTTTTTTTGGTGTAAGTACCGTATTTACTTTCATATGCATTTAGTGAAAAGCTGTTAATTTGAAATTACAAACAGACACTTCAGTTTTATTTATTTGTATAGATGGATAGATAAACATACCAGTATACCACCATAATTATGCTATATGGACAACAGTGACAGGCATTTTTAATCATCAAAATACACAAATTGGATGGACATTGCGAATGGACAATGAAAGTATCGTTGACCATACCCTCAAAAAAAACCGGCCAAGTGCGAGTCCGACTCGCGCACCGAGGGTTCCGTACAAACCTGCAGGTATTCTCGGTTTAAAAATAAATGCTTTTTTTTTAATTTTATATTTCAGTTGATTGAATGTAAGGTAAATTGCGGTTTACGATTTATGACGTTTTAAAAAAAAACTACTCACTCGATCTCGTTCAAACCAATTTTCGGTGGTAGTTTACATGGTAATGTACATCATAGATTTTTTTTAGTTTTATCATTCTCTTATTTTAGAAGTTATGGGGGGGGGACACACATTTTACCACTTTGGAAGTGTCTCTCGCGCAAACTATTCAGTTTAGAAAAAAATTATATTAGAAACCTCATTACCATTTTTTAAGACCTATTCATAGATACCCCACACGTATGGGTTTGATGAAAAAAACCATTTTTGAGTTTCAGTTCTATGTATGGGGAACCCCAAAATTTATTGTTTTTTTTCTATTTTAGTGTGAATATCTTAATGCGGTTCACAGAATACATCTACTTACCAAGTTTCAACAGCATAGCTCTTATAGTTTCTGAAAAAAGTGGCTGTGACATACGGACGGACGGACAGACAGACAGACAGACAGACAGACATGACGAATCTATAAGGGTTCCGTTTTTTGCCATTTGGCAACGGAAGCCTAAAAACAGACAAACATTGATCCCCCTTTTTTGGAAGTCAGTCTAAAATCGAAAAGTAAGATTCCTTTTCCGTCAGTATAAATAATTTTGCGTATCAAACACACGGATAATTTCATGAGAGCATAACCATACGCCAGCGACATCTTATACAGACCATACATATAATTGAACGTAAGTATTAATTAACTAACGAGATAGTTCCTGATCCCTCGCCCCTTCCGATTTAATTGGAATAAGTAGGAGCCTTGAGGATACTCCGGTTGAATAACCTCCCGGCTTTGCAGGCTTAGAAGAACATAATAATTACAAGGAAATTGTTTTCACAGATAGACTGGGCTTGAAAGAAAAGAAAATGAAACTATAATTTAACGACAATAACTATGTATTTAATGGCAAAAACGTTAAACACTAATATAATAATGATCATTATCAACATACTGTTTTTGTAACGTCAAAGATGTCTAAGATAAACATCCATCTTAAAATCACTGAAAATAATAATAACGTCGTTTATTTCGTCTCTATAAACTGAGACAGAATGTCACAACCAATATTAATAACTGTTTCAGAGTGGAAAAAGCCCCAAACATTTCAATTTTCTCTCAGATTCTCAGCAACATTGCCATTTGTGCGGAGTTAATTAACATCTGGAACAGAGCTACTAAACAACTATAATATAGTTTCTTTGTTTTCCAACATAGTGGAGTTTCATAAAACTGAACTTGACAGAGCAATTTCAATCTGCCTAGCCTTTTCCCAACTAATGTTGCGGTCGGCTTCGAGTAAAAACGGATGTAACTGAATACTAATATTTGACATATGGCCTATCTGACCCCCACAACCCAGTTACTGGGTAACACGACACCCCTTGGTAAGACTGGTTGTCAGACTTTTGGGCTTCTAACTACTCGTAACCAGGGATGTTAGGGAGCTCCGTAACCGTAACCGAAACTATCGGATATCCGATATAAAAAAATATCCGTAACCGTAACCGAATCCGAAATAAAAGTTTCGGATAATATCGAATAAGTTATTGTTATTGTTGTTTTGTTAATGTGGGTGTACTGTAAGTACACCTCTGCCTAACCCTTCGGGGAAACAAGGCGTGATGTTATGTGTTATGTGTGTGTGTTGTTATTACATTTTTATTTTAGGTAGATTAGATAACACTCAATATATTATATTTATAATATTTTTTATTTTAAATAGCTGTAATAATTATTACTCACAGGCTGCTTGTAATTCCTACCAAATGGTGACATATAAATAAAACCATTTTATTAGCTATTTGTATTTTACTTTTGCAATGTTTTAAAAATTTTAATATCCGTAACCGAAATTATCCGAAACTAACGGATAATCCGAAATAATTTCATATCCGTATCCATATCCTGTATAATAATCATTCCTACATCCGTAACCAATCCGTATCCGAAATTTCATATCCATAACATCCCTACTCGTAACGATTGTCAAAGATGTCTAAATGACAGCCGCGACCAACTGCTTAGCGTGCTTTCCGAGGCACGGAGGGATCTCTTTATACGTAGTGGATGGTCACCTATTCATGGACAGACGTCGGCAAGCGTAGCTTAACCTTCGAACGACCCGAGTGGCTGTTATTATGTAGTCTCTAGTCACTAGCCCCACAAGCAATAAAAGGATGTCATTCATCAGTTCTATCAAGCAACATCTGCCTTGATAGAACTCTATAAATAGATGGAGAACTGTCCGAATTGAGACATTGGCCAATTTACTTTACAGTAGGCGGCAGCCATCTTCGCAAGATCTCGACTCAATTAATACCATTGAATTGTTATGGGAGGAGATTTTTATCGTTTTTCGTCAAAGTACTGATGATACATTCACATACACATCACAACAAATAACTCGACGACTCATTAAGGTTTTATGAAACAAACAAACATATCTCTCAGCAGAATGAAACATTTTGAAAAAAATAACAGCAAACTTTTTTGTAGAACGAAATATTCTTTAGACGTTTGTTTAATCTTATAAGACATAAAGGGAGACACGTAGAGAATGAAAGGCAATGCAACAAAGCGTGCCCGGATTAAAGATTTATATCACCTCCCAGCGGACGAGCTATCCAGAAATATCCGAGCAAAACAACTAAACAAAACCAGTTAGAAATTGGTCCTTACATCCCTCTGCTCAAAATTTCGGCAACGGATTCCCAGGACTGCCTCCGAAACCGCAAATCCTTTGAGAATCAATAATAGGTAGGTATGTCGAGATTGTTGTCCTTGTTGCAACGAATGTGATTGAGAGAGATGGAACATAGTGGAGCACGTTGATTATCTCCAAATGAATACCAGTTGTATCCAGATTTGTCGAGGCCGACGGTGGGCAACGGGGACGATCTTGCAGTAGATAGAGTGGAGCTATAAAAATTCTGATAAACATGACATTTGGATGTTGAGTGTGGCAGATTGATGTTGTTGTTTGTTTGATTTTATGTAAGATGAAACGTTTTGTAATAGTAACTGAAATAGCGACAATATATCTATATATATAGATAACGCTTCAGCCTTGACAAACGCAGACAAATCTATCAGTAATATAATAATTATAATTCGTCTCTAAATTATGAATTCTTAAATTAATTTTGAAGCTCTCCGAACTCCAAGGCTTATAATAAGTTCACATTCAAGAACAGAAAATACAATATAACAAAACCAGACCAGACCATTCTTTCTATGAAATATAGATATTATTAAAACTTATCTTTAGCGGATCTTCAAAAGAGCGGCACGTAACTGGTTTTTCATCCCCTAAGCCGAAGCTGAGTTAAGCAAATGGAAAATGCACGACCCTAATCCTGATTAAATGCATTGAAGGGAGGAAATACTGTCGAGCCCCCTAGAAAAGGATCCGCCGTTAAAATACGCCAATGGAAATGGTAATAAACGAATTCGATGTTATTTGCATTTAATTTTGTAAATTGGTTCCATAAAATATTTTAATGCAGGTGAAATATGAGTTCTGGGAAAAACCAACATTACTTATTGAAAATTCTTAGCTTACTCTTTGTTCTCTCAACTCAACTCTTACGTTGATAAATGATCAATTTATTTTATTTTACTTTTACAGAGTATCATATTTTAAAACTAGATGCAGTCGGTGATTCCTATGGTACTATCCGTCTGTTCTGAGAAGAAAGGCCGAAACGAACTTGGAGGTTCTATTCTCTTTTTAAGTCCAGACATAATCTTGGTTAGATCATGATCATGTAAATACTATGTAGCTCGGTGTCTGAAATGGTATTTTAAGGACAGAACTACACAGATTGAATAGACCTGTCCAGACAGTTTACGCATTTATCAGTAATCCTCAAGTTCCTTAAGTTCTGAATTGAGCTGCATGAGCTCAACTCAGAACTTAAGGAGCTCAACGACGCAACGAACAATGCTAAAGAAAGGACATTTGGGTAAGCTGCATAAATTTTAATATGCCAGTCCATGATTCAAACGAATGAGAAACCAAAAAAAAATCGTTCACATAATCTTCAAATTACAAAAAAACAAACCAAGACAAAACAAACAAAATTCAGTAGGTACCTAGTATCTATCATATTCAATTTACATTCAACTAAATTGCTTTGATTAGACTCTTATCGTTCATTAGACTTTCAAAGTAATGCTACATTGGTACCTTAGCTGAACTGAAGTCTACACATTACTAGTCTGTTTTTCTTCCTAAATTGGGTTAAGTGATGCAATCTACAGAGTGTTTGCCAGGCAATTTCTACTATGTTTACCTTCGAGAATGTAGATCAAAAGTTAAAACTACTATTCGCAATAATCTCTTAATTAAATGTTTTCTGCGTAAGGATATGAGAAGATAAGGTGTATGTAAAACTACGAAGGAAAACAGAACTCGTTTAGATTATCCGCGCGACAATGTTTGGGACACTTATCTGACATACAATATAAGGGAGGCTCTAAGCCTGTAATCGTCTACCAAGGACAGTCGTCTGGCATTGATGCTGCTAATGCTTTTACCGATACTCTCATGCCATCAACAAAATTGTACGCTCGTAAAACATGTGGTCTCTATACGAAGTTACTGAGTATCGATTTTTGGGGCTTACTTTCAACTTACATTTCAGACAGTAATCTACAAATAGTCTTCACATGATCTAACCTCGATTATGTTTGGACTTTAAAAGACTGAGCCGTGAGCTTTTTTCGCCATTTCTTCTCAGTGGGTCATTAATGCAATTTCGACTCATTAATATGACGTCTAAAAGTGATTTTACACCCGACTAGCTTTTGCCAGCGGCTTTGTTCGCGTATTATACATATATACCTCCTTCTTGAATCACTCTATCTATTGATGAAAACCGCATTAAAATCAGTTGCGTAGTTCAAAAGATCAAAGCGTGCAGACGCGGTCAGCAACTTTGTTTTATATTATTTAAAGAATATTTACAAAATAAACAATTTAGTTTTTCAAATCTTCACCCAAACTCCTTTACTAAAGGTTTCAAAGATTTTGGGCCAATAACGAAACGCGTTTTCTCTTAAACGAATATTGTTCAATCGCTGATTGGTCCTCAGTTGCACATAATAGCGATCACACTTCGCAACTCAATTGAAACTAGACACGCAGGCACCAACCGTTTGGTCCAAATTGGCTGCAAGTGCAAGGTTATATGCGGTCTATACCGGTATGCTCTAACGTCTATTTGGTCCGGTTCGGTACTAACCAAGGCCCGCAGGGCGCTGACCCAATTATTTTGTATATCTGGGTATGGGTAGCGTAATTGACATACCCCGGATCTACCTAGCTTATAGCTATTTTGGTAAAGGCTCAATTCAAGGTCATTGGAAGGTTAAAAAAGATTGTGTTGAGGTTCTAAAATGAAGATGATTTTGAGCCTGACTTCAAAATATACCACATGTATATACTACTAGCTGTGCCCGCGACTTCTCCCGATTGGTGTTCAGAAACTATCACACAGGGACGTGATACTCAGCCAAAAACCTATGCTAGCCTATGCAGCTATCTACCAGTGAAAGTTCCGTCAGAATCGGTTCAGCTGTTTCAGAGATGCGCCGAAACAAACAGACAGACAAAATTTTTAGTAAAGTAAGTACCGTATATATTTTCACATGCATTTAGTGAACCGCTGTTAATTTGAAATTAAAAACAGACACTTCAATTTTATTTTCGTTGAATAGATATAGATTAGTTGTATTTAAGTCAAGACTGATGGTCCTGCCAGGGTCACGAGATTCGTTCGAAAGAGTTACCGTGGCCTTGGCATATGGGCAACTGAAGGAACACGGGTGTGTTTTAGTCAGTACAAGTCTGACACGCCCTCCCGCTCCGCCCAGAGCGGGAGAAGACATTTGATGATTTCCCATCCAAAAAAAAATGCCTGATGGTTGCACGTAGTCGATCCCAGCATTTGACAGCAAAAAAACAGTACAATCAAAAGCTTTGTGACCACAGGGTGAGTCGCAGGTCTACCGTAAACATTGCGTTGTAATGTAAATCGCTAACAGACTGGCAATGGGCAATACGGTCGCTGCTTCATCACGCACCGCTATTGTGTAACACCACTAGACTGCGATAGACTGATTTGATTGATTGAACCAGTGAACGTAACGGATATGATTGAATTCCCACCGCCTGTATACCGATATGCAGCCTCTTTGAATAGAGGTCTGAAAGGCCGCTGACCCAATTAGCCTTTCACCGTTGATAGTTGAAGTTTGGCGGGAAAGGCGCATCAGTGGTTTCGGGACCACTTTATTTCTGGTTTAAAGAACACGTTCTGTAGGACTTGTGAGTTAAAAGAGTTGATATCATACTTTAGATTGTGATTGTGTCAGCCTAGATTAAAATAAAATACTTGAGTGAGAAACCAAACATGTAGGGTTAGTTTTCAAAGACCTGCCAAATTTCAGAGTGTGAACAGACCATCAGACTGAACAATTTGCTCCATGTGAGAAACATCGTAACAGCGGGAAAATAATCAGTAGTCCCATACACTTACGTTGAGTAGTGGGTAATGAAATTTTGCACGGAACAGTTAAAAAAAAAAATTAGAAACTTTGAAAACGATCCCTGTATCTCAGTCCTCCGTCTCTTATCAGTCAGTACAAGTTCCACCACCTAGTTGCACGTACATCTTATCAAAAGCTTTCATTAGTAACACCTCTATGAAGGTCTCAGGACACAGAGCATAAAGTTAAGTGTCCTACGTTTAAACCAAGACAAAGAATGTTCTCTTTTCTTTTTAAAATTCGTTTTATCTTTCCGTTTTAGAAACAAAAGATCTCTAAGGAGCTCCCACTTTTCATGTACATACGCCATCTGTCGTGTGACACAATACGTGTTTGTTAGATACATATTTAATATCTTCGTTGGAAAGATTGTGTATCGTGGAAATGATATATTTTCGCTGAAACAATGTAGGGGCGGGGCGACATATCTGGATCAACTGTACATGCTGTTTCATTTGGTTTAATATTTATGGTTTCAGTGAAAGAGTTACGTAAGGACAATTTTTGATCAATTTCTTTTCAAGGCTTAAATTGTTCGACGTAAGCATGACCAGACAATTTAATAAGAAAAGACGATCGACCGCTACGCGTGACAAGATTTTTAATATCAAAGTTCTTGGTTTTGATATTAATTGTTTCAGGCACATGCAATTTTCAGAGACACAAAATATGAGGTGACATATAGTGATCTTATTGGTGATGTTCTTCAGAAAGGTCAGGTGCGTACTACTCGCATCCGGCGTGTGTGTATGACCAATTGTATGAACCTAAACGAGGCAAAAGGAGTGTGTTGAGATCGTAGCAGGTGGCGTTCCGTGGTTTCTGCCAACCCCCATGGGAAAAGGCGTGTATGTATGTACAAATATGACTATCTTGCCAGACAGTTTCCAACTAGCAAAGAATCTAATAACACTTATCGTTAGACTAAGAAGAGAAGTATAATCATCACTAAACATTGAAGTTCTAACTACAGTTGAGAACGAATAATCGTCCGTTTTGCTAATATTAGTTCTAGCAAGTTGAAGAAAAAGAATGTTATAATGAGAATACAAAATTTTACGCTGAGCCGTTACATAAACGGGATGGCTAGGTCATCTGTTAAGTGTCAGATATTAATAGTGAAATATTAACTACAGACTGGGGACGGAGGGTCACCCTTAGCGTTGGCACTGTGCAGACTTCAGCAAACTAAGAAATTAATTACAATTAGCGACTCAGAATCAAAATCGAAGAGAATAGTTAAAAAAAAACAGTAATGACTGCCATTTATCACTAAGTAGACCAAGCTATAGAATATCATGAAGTAAAATATGGAAAGAGAAAAACGAAATATACAACAACTTGGTAGATTACTTTTGTGAAAAGTTTTTATTTCTCATTTTTTGAGTTACCACCTTTTCGTATACCGCTATTTGCTATGTTAAAAACAGTAACAGGAAGTATTAGAACAACATCAAGATACACAAATAAGATTAAATAAATACGGAATATCGAAGTCAAGCAAAAACTACCCAAGCAAAGGAAATAAGATTTAATTGGGACCACTCCTGAGGTATGCCTCCACATACCTCAGGAAATCCTCGAAATCGATCCACAGCTATCGGATATATCGGGAACATAAATAAAAAAATAGACTAATTGTAAACCTACTCCTTTTATAAGTCCGTTAAAAGACACAAAACTATAACGTTGCTGGTCCCAAACATACATTGCTTAGACAACTCTATACACAACCGAAATTATACCATCACGATGACACAAAACATCCTCAATTTTTCCAACGTATAATTATCGATAATCGTTTTGACTATTAGTGCGACTCCCCTAATTCACACTCACTAAAGGCTTGTAAAGGATTACAACGTAGCCAGGTGTGAAAACCCATTAGGGACATTGGGAATACGATACCATCATACCATCATTTATCATATTTACATCAGAACCCTCAAACCTGCAGTTATGTAGACATTCAATTACGTAAATGTACAAGTTGATGTGTTATTTTCAATATTTAATGAACTGGACACAAGCAAAGAAATGTCACAGGCAACAAGAACTGAAGCAATTCGGAAGGGGAGGTAGGAAATAAGGACACGCTGCTTGAAAGAAGGATAATATTTCACTGTCAAACTGAGGTCCACAAGCTATTAATTCATGTTTCCAATTTTTTTCCATCGATCATTAGAAGCACAATGCGAATAGCTTTAAATGAAGACTGCAGACAGCGTGAAAGCATAGGTATTCAGACTGATTTCCCATAGGCGCTTTACATAAGCTGTGTCGCTTATAAGGTTCTGCATAGTTGAAATATGCAGAACCTAATAAGCGACATAGCACTGATTTGATTGAACTATGATAGTTCAATCAAACTGTTAAAACACGGGCTTCCTTTCTGTGAGAGAGAGTTAGCCGAAATTCACCATGCGAGCTGAGAGAGTCGATGAATGTCACAAGTTTTCGAATTTTTGGTTCTAGAACGTTCACTCATGATGTTTTTCTTCACCGTTTTAAGAGCAGTGCTGAAATTATATATGTTATGGACCAATTGAGAAATTGGGCATTATACATAATGCCCGGTCATTATGAAAAATGCCCAATAAGAGAATGCAATGTGATAAGAATTATTCAAATAATCAAATTGACCGGGCATTATACATATTGTCCATCACCTTTTGGGTAAAGTAATACAAATATATTTAATGGCATAGAATTCAGAATCAGAATCAGAATCATTATTTATTTGTCAAACATAGGTTATTACATTATAAGATCTTATGGTAAATAGTGTTAAGTGCTCTATGTTTTGTCAGCTAAGACATACAAATATTTGTGTTATACATTTTTGAATAATTATTAAACATGAAAAAATAAAGAAAGAAATGTAATTAAAATATTAATAAATTGTTACAGATTAAAATTAGTAAATGAATTAATTAAAGCGGCAGTTCAGTATTTGAGTTATGGTAGGTAAAAAAATAAAAACGCATGTTTGCAAACTAGTTTAGCAGTAAAAACTGAGCAGTAAACTAAATAAAAATGAGTCATAAAATAATTTAAACGGGCAGTTCAATAAATACTGAGCCGTGGAATAGTTGAACTGGGTGGTTAGGCGCGTACTGTTAACAAATCGTAATTGGTTAGTAATAAATTTTATTTAAAGCAGTTCTATAAACGATGAGGCATGCAAGCAAGCATGCAACATGCAGCATGCATGGTTTCTGTCACGGCTCCGGCGCTACGGGGCTCCGGCGGTCCCACGCGAGCTTATCGTCGCAGATGTGTTTTACGCTCACCACCGCGGCTTCGCCGCCCAGTCTCAGCCACGGTGGCGAGCGTCAAAACCACCTGCTCCTTAACTTGCGGGCCGCCTCGCACCTCCGCACCTACGCGGTTTTAAATTACACTCTAGGGGTAGGGCAGACAAGACTACGTGCAGTCGGTGTTGCAGCGATTCGTTTCTGTCACTAAATGCAGCACAACATATTGAATTTATAAGACAATACTTGTAAAAATTAAACAGTTGTAAAAATGAATTCCCATATATAATTAATATTTTTTATTGTAATCGTTGAATATGTAAGCGAGCACGCCCTTTATGCCTGGAGGCTTTATTTACGTTTTAAGTTCTGTTTACGATTTTGTTTTATTATTCATTTCAGCTTGAGTTTAGTTTTCAGTGTTTTGTTGATGGTATATTGGCGTGTGCTAGCTGACATATATGAATAATGTATGTTTTGTTTTATAATATAAATTACTCACACAGTATTGTATAGAATCAAGTTCTTCTAACTTAACAGACAGCTGTGCTGCTGGGGAGTTTGTTCCGCCACTTCTTCTTCCCAGCTAAAGCACTAGGAAGTGTCGAAGGGCGGGCGTTTTGGGGGGACTGTCTTGTGTAACTTTGACGTTCAAAAAGTGCTGACTCTCAGCCTAGTTTGAATAAATGACTTTTGATTTTGATTTTTTGATTTTGTCATTTAACTTAAAATAAACTAAATATTAAATCATTTAAATAATCAGACTCATTATTTGGATTAATTATCAAGGACTTCTACATTAAGAATTCACTAGGTTTTGCATTTAAAACATAAGGAAAGTCATAATGGCGGTCTCTGATTGGTCATAGCGTGCCACACCATGCGTGCCTCCCTCCCCGCCCTCACACCGCGTCATATTTAGCTTTATTATCAAATTGCCCAATTATCATGTAGCAATATAATAATGACCGTGCAATGTGATAAATAATGAAGTTAAGATAGTATTAGTCACTTTGCCCAATAGAGCTAGACATTATTCATAATGCTCGTACATTATGTATAATGCCCGCATTAATCACCTGGTCCATAACATATACACTAAGTAAAGTGTGTATCTACGTTCGAACCTGCGACTTAGAAGTCGTAAGTTCGAACGTAGTAAATAATTTTGCATCCATATTTTTCTTGTGAGAGCAATGGTGGCCCAGTGGCTACGTCCTCGCGTAGCCACTGGGCCACCATTGCTCTCACAAGAAAAATATGGATGCAAAATTATTTCCTGAATTGCTATCGTCCTTAGTTGCTTCCATGATTCAGTATAAACGATATTTTTTTATTGGAACGCATGTTTGTGACGTAATGCGGTCGTTAAACAATTTGCCATAAATAGCCAAGAGGCAGTAAATATATCGTAATTAAGGTTTGTACCACCAGTCACCACTCGCGTTTCCAGGCTTCTTTTAGATGACTACAAGTTTTAATTGCATTTCCATGTGTAATGAAATTGCAGGTCCTTAATTTCTGGGGCAGTAGCAGCAGAGATTTCAGTGAGCAGTGGTGGCCCAGTGGTAACGACCGCGACTTCAAGTAGTAGGTCGTGAATTAGATCTCAAGCAGGCGCATTATTTTGTGTGAATTATTTCATCACCACTGCTCTCAAAACGGTGAAGGAAAACATCGTGAGGAAACCGGCATGTCTCGAACCAAAAATTCGAAAGACATGTGACATATACAAACCCGCACTGGGCCTGCGTGGTGGATTATGGCCCACTCCCTCTCACCGAGAGGAGGCCTGTGTCCCAGCAGTGGGGACGTTTTAGGCTGCTGATGATGATTTCTGGGGTCTAAATGGGAAGATTTGGCTGTTTTAGCTCAGGTAATAAACCATGTACTTTAGTGTACTGGAGGCAACCAGGAGGGGCTTTTTTTTTGGATGGGAAATCATCAAATGATGCGGGCGTGAAGAGCGAGTCAGACTTTTACTGACTAAAACCCACCCGTATTCCTTTAGTTGCCCATGTGCCAGGGTCACGGTATCTCTTTCGAACAATCTCGCGACCCTGGCAGGCATCGGTCCTATCAGACCCCTTCAGTTTTGCTGACATCTCTTTGAGGCGCGCGTGGAACACTACGCGCCGTCGACCCGAGCTTGGTCCTTACCGGGCGGTGAGCTACCCATTGCTCGCCGCCCGCAAGCTCGCGCCTACGGTGGCCGGGAGTCCGCTATTGATGGGGATTGAGGCTAAGTAGTAACAGCCGCATCGTTTCGTGGATGAGTGGATGGTGATCTTTACATATGAGGACTCCACCGTGCCTCGGAAAGCATGCTACGCCGTTGGTACCGGCTATTATTCATAGATCATTGACAGTTTTTAAGGGTCGTCAGAACCTTGAAAGTTTGGCAGCCAGTCTTACCAAGGGGTTGCTTATTACTCAGTAACTGGGTTGTGGAGCTCAGGTAGGCATTCGCTCCATGTAAAATACTGGTACTCAGCTGCATCCGGTTAGACTGGAAGCCGACCCCAACATAGTTGGGAAATGGCTAGGCAGATAATGACTTTAGTCACACCGACGCCCGCCACAGCTTCGTATTGACTGGCTTTTAGGCATAAGTCCGCCTTTGACCTTTTTGTGTGCGAGAAGGCGAACAAAAATGTCCGAAATATTTTTTTTCGCTCTCATGAAATTTCTAAAGAATTAAAATCGTGTATCGGAAAAAAATCGTGGAGAGAACGTTTCCAGAGATTGGCACCTAAAAAAATAATATCCTATTTTTTTCTGCAGTTGACATTTACTTTTTAACTTTGAATGGCAAAGGTAATCAATTCCTGTTTTCATTTCATTTCTTTTTCGTGGAAGATCACGGGTGAAAAATTCGCTAGTATCGCTTGGCGGAAATAAAATACCGTAATTTAGCCATCCTTTATGATCTAACGACATGGAAACCGTACAGGATTTTATGAAAGGTCGCCCTTTGAAAATGGGACAAAATCAATGATCCGAATCTGTGAGCGAGGCACGAGACACAGTTGCTTTTACATATTCACCCCCCTTCATTTGGGGGACATTGGACTGAAGCGTATTTGGACATCAATGGCGGACAGACATTACGAAGTCATGATGAGGGTTCAATAAAATAGTTTTTAGGGTTCCGTTGCCAAATGGCAAAAAACGGAACCCTTATAGATTCGTCATGTCTGTCTGTCTGTCTGTCTGTCCGTCCGTATGTCACAGCCATTTTATTCCGAAACTATAAGAGCTATGCTGTTGGAACTTGGTAAGTAGGTGTATTCTGTGAACCGCATTAAGATTTTCACACTAAAATAGAAAAAAAAACAATAAATTTTGGGGTTCCCCATACATAGAACTGAAACTCAAAAATGGTTTTTTTCATCAAACCCATACGTGTGGGGTATCTATGAATAGGTCTTCAAAAATGGTAATGAGGTTTCTATTATCATTTTTTTCTAAACTGAATAGTTTGCGGGAGAGACACTTCCAAAGTGGTAAAATGTGTGTCCCCCCCCCCGTAACTTCTAAAATAGGAGAATGAAAAAACTAAAAAAAATATATGATGTACATTACCATGTAAACTACCAACGAAAATTGGTTTGAACGAGATCGAGTGAGTAGTTTTTTTTTAAAACGTCATAAATCATAAACCGCAATTTACCTTAGATTCAATCAACTGAAATATAAAAATTAAAAAATATATATATTTTTAAACCGAAAATACCTACAGGTTTGTACGGAACCCTCGGTGCGCGAGTCCGACTCGCACTTGGCCGGTTTTTTTTTTTTATTGACATACGGACAGACTTGATCAACGGGCAGACCATTTCAGGAAACGTAAATACGTTTTTTGTCATTAATTTATACATACAAATAAATAAAATTTATGTGTCTGTAATATCAAATTAACAGTTTGCTAATAAATGTAAATGAAAATTACATAAGATCATTTACAAAAAATTGTCTGTCAGTTTGTATATTTCGACCAATCTCCAAAATGTTTGGACCCATTTTAATGTAATTTGGTATGGGGATACTTTAAACCCAGGAAAAGAACATAGGCTTCTTTTCGACATACAACGCAGATGAAGCCGCGGGCGGAAGCTAGAAATTAATATAGAAAGTGTAATATTACAGATAAATCCATAAAGGAGAAACCTATACTTATTTTGAAAGAAAACTTGCGGTACTTTTCGGGCACGCGAGCGGATTTATTCTTATCTTAGCAATATGTTTGTACAAGTGTTTACATACTCAAACAGGTTTCGTTCTTATGTTCTTCACATAATGCAAAGACTTTGTACCTAGTACCTATGAATTTATTTGTACAACAAATCTTATATCTTTAAACGAGCAATTCTTGTGTATATATATATAATCTGAATCTCGGAAACGGCTCCAACGATTTTCATGAAATTTAGTATACAGGGGGTTTCGGGGGCGATAAATCGATCTAGCTAGGATTAATTTTTATAAAATGTCGTTTTATTCGTGTTTTCAATTACCAACTTTATGGAAAATCAACTTGAACATAAACTTATTATTTTAAACGCAATTTACCAAAAAATACCGAGCAAAGCTCGGTCATCCAGATATTACAGGTTTAACGCAGATAACCGATTTGCACCGGCAACGGAGCAGCCATGATATTTAGTGATTGTCTGTTTTTAATTTTATTTTACTCATCTTGACTACCGACTAGAGAATTGTGGCTTAACGCACAGTCATATTCTCTATTGAAATGGTGGTGATGGTCACCAACTTATGGAAGTGTCCAGGTTTGATTGGACGATCCATGCATGAGATACCTGCGTAGGAGTGCGTTTATTTTTTTTTGAACCGCCCATCAGTTTGCACCAGGAGCCATTTTGAGGTCTTTTCTTTAGAAGCCATACACGAAATTGCAAAAAATTAAAAAGAATTGGCAGTAAATAATGTTTCAAAATAACCTCGCATTAAAATTTTCGAATAAAAAATAATAGTTTAAAAAAAAAAAACTAAAAAACACGCTTCCATAGAAAACCAAACTAAAAACTAGAAAATAATGGAAAAAGAAGCGTGGGGTGCTTTTGAGGTATTTTTAATTGATATCAAGCACCCCACGCTTTTTTTTTCATTATTTTCTAGTTTTTAGTTTGGTTCTCTATGGAAGCGTGTTTTTAGTTCTTTTAAACTATTATTTATTTTCTATTTTTTAGGGTATTTCGAATTTTGAGACGTATGGTATCGTAGTTTGTGGCGTATGTCAGCGTAGTTTTCGAAGACAGCTTTTTGCTGTCGTGGTAACCCTGGCAAGGATAATGGCACAAATTTATGAAATTATTGCATTGTCATCGATCTTTGACAGGTGTGCAAAGTTTAAATGAAATCTGGTCGTTTAAAGTGGGTCAAAATCGCGCTATAAGGAGTCGGTTACAAACAAACATACAAACAAACATACAAGTGAAGCTAATATAAAGCGTGTAAAAAGGATTCATTAGATAATAACTCTAACGATCTTTGATTTTGTGCATTCTTTACTCTGTAAAATCAAGTAAATAAGCGAAATCGACAAAATTTCGTATACGGCCTCTGAAGTTCTACTTTTGGTGATTATGATTATTGGATCGATTCATAGTTCGTCGTCTGTCCACTAAGCACATAAACTTGACACTGAACAGCGAAACGACTACATTTTTATGAGCAAACGTAAATGTTTTATGAACATTTAAAATGAATGTTGTGGAGAGGTTTATTATAGGCAGGTACTGTCAAATGATTGTTTACCGGATGACGATAAAAAGAGTTTAAGGCTTATTCAGACCGGCGCGACGCGACAGCGCGACGCGATTCTTGTAAAACAATTTCCATGAAGTTCACATAAAAATTGTTCTACGAGTGTCGCGTCGCGTTGCCGCGTCGCGCCGGTTTGTAGGAGGCTTTATAGGCGGGGAAATAATTTGTTTTCTATATCGAGTGGCTCCCGGATTTTAATACGGGATAGGAGTTTTATTCCTACGTGTATTACCCTCATCAATTCGCCGTGGTATCGACGTATAGTAAAAAGCCGTTATGGAGATGCGGTTGGTCGAGAAAAGGGTCTTGATTCAACACTATTTCCCTTACCTTCCTAGGAAACACTTAAATATAAGCCTAAGGTCTTTATGGGATTCAATTCTGTGCTGCACTAGTAGGTCCAGTAAATTTTTTAGGTGAAAGAGGCAATGGGAGGCCCAAGAAACGCTGTCGTAACGATTTGGACCTCTTCCTGTTTCTGACCGATTGGCTTGAGAAGGGAAAACATAAAGAAAACTGTAAAAGTATGGAAAGAGACCTTAGCTCAGCAGTGGGGTAACAGGATCACAAAAAAAAAAAATGCGGTCGGGGGTCAGGACGGAGTTCCACACGCGCACACATACTCGTACAGAGAGGGAAAGTAGGTAGCATAGGGGGGCATTACACTTTTTCCCGGCGTGACGATTTGTACAAGTCAGCTCCTACTGCAGGCCACGCTTAGGAAATTCGTTGTAAAAAAGAGGCGTTATAGTTGGTCTGTAATAGAAATTGCCATTACATTAAAGCATCCCTGGTTGATTCATCGCATGAAAGACCTATTAATCTAAATACTATAACTTCTAAGGACTGTGAAAATCCGACTTCCATTTATGATCCTGGTTATGTAAAAATGTTAAACAACGCGGATTTTATATTGTCCGCCGAAATAAAAAAATATTTTACCGGTAAACGATTTACCATTTGAAGGCACTTACGTTTATAATCACACAAGCAATGTAACTTCAAATAAAATATTATGAACAAAACCAATAAAACTTTTAAGTGGTTTTCTGGCAAATGTTTGTTCACAAAATAAAGATTTAGGTACAGAGATCTAAGGTCATTGGAATGACAATTCCGTTTGAATTTTATTGGACGACTAGTTTTTGTATACCGTTTTTGTGGAGACTGGATTTGTGCCCGGTTGATGGGCCTGCCTCTGTTACGTGGGACTTCAAACACAATTGACGAAATGTGGGTGTAATATAGAGGCCTAGCCCTTCGGATGAGCTCATACCGAATTCCTGCTGAAGAGTTTGTTACGCCACTTCTTCTTCACAGCTAAAGCACTAGAAAGTAGTGAAGTGCGGGCGTTTTGGGGGACTATCTTATGTAATTACTAGCTTCTGCCAGCAGTTTCGCCCGCGTGGATGTCACCATTTCAACCCCCCATTTCACACTTTAAGTAATGGAATTTCAAAAAACCCTTTCTTAGTGGATACCTACTCCTCACAAAGAACACACCCTCCAAATTTCACGTACGACCAGTGGTTTAGGCTGTGCTTTGATAATATATCAGTCAGTCAGTCACTCAGGAAGTCAGGACTTTGAATTTTATATTTATATAGATGACGTTCAAAAAGTGCACACTCTCAGCATAGTTTGAATAAATGACTTTTGTTCTTTATTTTAATTTTAATACCAAGATTTATTTTGACTGAAACTATTTTGTACATCACAAGATTTTCTTCAATGCACGCATAACAAAGTCCCGGAAAATTGTACCAAGATGACAACTTGAAAAAGACACATCTGATGAATGGGTGAAGATAGAAAACAAGCAGGGAAAGTCTTTGGTTCGCAGGAAGATGTAATGGCCCAAAGATAGATTGACCAGGCTGCAGCGTGGCTTCAGCCAACGGATGAGCGTGCCCCTATGTTTGCTAGATGCACTATTAAACCTTTAGTGATGGCTAGTCTCCGCTAAGATTGGCCGCCATGATCGATACGGAAGGACGACGTATTATCTAGCTGAGCCTACCAAGACAAGAATCATCTTTCCGAAAGTTCTTAGCCTACCAAAACAATATAAAATATCAAATAATTACACCCCGTTCTGTCTATCATTACTTCATTACGATACGAGACGAGGAAAATGACTTTGTAGGTATGTGGTCTTTGAACCTAACAATTACTGATGCACGTGGCGTTCAGTGCCAGGCGCTCGGAATATATTGATGGTCATTAGGTCCGCTGCCGTTAGAGAAGACGTGCGTTCATAACTTATTTAGACAAATATTTCAAAAAGTTTAAGACGTACGGCAATATGGCGGATGAGTCATCATTTAAGCTTCTGCGTGAAAGGGTAAAGTTATTGGAATCGCAATGTTATGAAAAATACTTGGATTTAACTGAGAAGTCTATAAAAGAAAATCCTAAATATTTTTAGACCTTCGTTAAAAAACGACACAACTCAAATGCAGTTCCGAGCACTTTAAACTATAAAAGCGACGCGTTGCGTACCGGAGAAACAATATGCGAAGCGTTTTCTACATACTTTCACTCTACATTTCTAGATACTAGCCCTAGTCATGGAATTTCTTCACCCCGTCTTTTTACTGAATCTTCCAGCCTCTCAGATATAAGTAGCATTGTGGTGAACGTTGAGGAGGTGTCTGACTTGCTTCGCAATTTGGATACTTCTAAAGCGGCTGGCCCAGATAATATTTCATCCAAATTTCTTGTGCGATGTTCGACTTCGATTGCCAAGCCTGTCTCGATTCTCTTCAGGAAGTCCTTGGATACTTGCGTTGTACCTCAACTTTGGAAATCGGCTTTCATAACGCCTATTCACAAAAAAGGAGACAAAACTGAAGTTGTTAACTACAGACCGATATCTAAGCTCTGTGTTGTGGCAAAGATCTTCGAAAGGATCATCTATAACCAGGTGTACAGTGCTCTAAAAAATTCGTTCAGTTCCTTTCAACATGGTTTTTTGAAGGGAAGGTCTACCGTTACCAACTTAATTCTGCTCAATGATTTTATTACTGACGCCATGGATAACGGGAAGCAGGTTGATGTTGTTTATACTGATTACAGTAAAGCTTTTGATCGGATTGACCATGCGATCTTAATATCAAAGTTATATGGCATGGGAATTCGAGGAGATTTACTCAGATGGTTTGCTTCGTACTTGGAAAACAGGTCCCAAGCAGTAGTTTTAAGCAATTATATGTCTAGTTGGGTGCCTGTCCCCAGTGGAGTCCCCCAGGGTTCGTTGCTCGGCCCATTACTCTTCATTATCTATATAAACGACATCAACTCTTGCTTAATTTCTTCCAAACTCCTGTGTTTTGCCGACGATATGAAGATCTATGCCACAATATCATCTCAGGTGGACGTGATTGCACTTCAGAATGACTTACGTCGTCTGGAGGCTTATTGTCGTGAGAGTAAGCTTGATCTTAACCCTGCTAAATGTTCGGTCCTAACGTATTCTCGAAAACGTGTTATTATACCTTCATCGTATATTTTAGGCGATCAAGTACTACCTAGAACGAATTGCATCCGAGATCTGGGAGTGCATCATGATTCTAAGCTTACATTTGAGTTTCATGTTGATGCCATAGTCGCTAAAGCATCTAGGGCACTAGGTTTCATAATGCGTCTGTCCAGGTGCTTCACTCGTGCCAAAACATTAAAAATTCTTTACTGTACTTTTGTTAGAAGTCACTTGGAATACGCGTCTGAAATCTGGAATCCGTGTTATCACAAGTACATAGATCGTATAGAGAGTATCCAGAAAAGGTTCATCAAGTACTTGTGTTATCATCAGAAAGTGCCCTACCGGTCTGAAGATTACCTCAACCTCTGTAAGAGGTATCATATATTGCCCCTAATTAATCGGCGTGCAATCTCTGACTGTATCACTTTATTTAAAATTTTCAATAATTCTATTAATAACTCTGATATTCTATCCAAATTTTATTTTAAGGTTCCCAGTAAGTTAAAGCGATGGAACGCACCGTTGCGTGTTCCATTTACCTCTACAAACTACAGGCAAAATTCATTTATAGTGCGTGCAAGTAATAACTTCAATAGCATGTGTAAACAGCATGATTTTGATCCCTTTGTAACAAGTGTGTCCTCGGCCAGAAAGAGCCTGAGCCTTGGTTTTTTTAAGTAAGATTTTGTGTGTCCCGGCTTTGATTCTCGCTTTGAATATAAAATGTGAATTTAGTTTAAGCATGAATGTTATACTGTTTTTTTCCTTCTATTCTTTTTTTTTGGTAACTGTGTTGTGATGTCCACACTCTTTCTTTCTTTCTAATTTGTTCCTATAAGTGATGACTTTTAATTGGCTGTCAGTCTCACACACAATTTTTTATTCTGTTGGTTTTAGCTGTAAGTCATCCATAGTTATTAAATAAATAAAAATAAAATAAATAAATAAATAAATAGACTGTTGACGCACAAGCGTGACAGTTTACTGAGTCGGTTCTTGGTGTGGCGCAGCTACGAAACTCTTTGGACATTTAAGGAGTTTATCTTTGTGAGGTTTTGACACACCTGCAATAACCTCTCCACAGACAATGGTCCACCTGCCATCCTGCGCCAAATGATCTGTCACCTGTCACCATTTGATGTTTATATAACTGCACCAGAGAGCCGAGTTCACGCAACTGAATTTTGTGCCAAAAATGGTTGGACTTTTTGCCATCAATACGCTAAGAAGAATAACTATCCCTCTTTATCATTTAATCAGACATTCTGGTAAGATGAACAGTTATTAAAGGGTTATTTTCAACTGTTTCGTTCCGTGTTGTGACGAAATTAAAGAATAGCACCATCCCATTTGTTCCCGTGGGTGTCGTAAGAAGTGACTAAGAACTACTTACTAGAGAATGGGCAGCAGTGTTCTCTTTGCTTTTTACCACCGTACTGCGATCGCCAACCCGCCTGCCAAGCATGGCGATTATGGCAAACCCCACAATTGGGATAGGCCTATGTCCAGCAGTGGGCGTCTTTCGGTTGAAATGAAGATGATGTTTTCGACTTTGGCAAGTACTAGTTTCCTTTCCTAAAACACGAGTGCGGGCAGAGAAGACTGATTTTTTTGGCACCGCTTTTTCAAAAGTTCCGATCTGGATTTCTAGAACTATAGAGATCTAAAGCGCCGGGAATCCAGTAGCTTTGTGTCGTTGATCAAATATTCCTGCTAGTTAGTCGCCGGATATAAGTAGGCCTTACAATCAGCTGGAACATTTTGTTTGTCCATTCATTAACAGGTCTTTGTTGTAAATCCAAGCTTAGGCTTCTTCAGACAGGCGCGACGCGTCTCATGTACAACAATTTCCATGAAGTTTTTAAACAAATTGTTCTACGAGAGTCGCGTCGCGCCTGTTTTTGGAAGCCTTTATGACAATGAATATAAATAAAATACAGATGCTTTCTTAGCAATTATGAATGAAGTTCCACTTGACGAAGTGTGATTAAGAACAATTTAATTTCTGAGCTGTTTATTGTTTGATGCCTTTGGTTATATGGATGGATGGAAAGTAAGTAGGTATTTCTTTCTTTTTTTAGGTATAACATTTAGCGAAATTATTTCTTTGAATACCTACAAGTACTATATATGTACGCTACTTACGAAACGCTTTTTTAGAATCTATTGAAAAATTGGTGTGGGAAGCAACATGTGTTCACACCCCATCCCATATTTTTAGCACGGTGGGCTGTGTAGGTGCGAAAAACCTCAAACGGTAAAGGCATTTCACTTTTTTCGAAATTATATGTTCGTGTTTTTTAGGGTTGAAACTCTAGAGCCTTGGGATCTCAGTGATCCCTTTGTTTTTTGAGACTTTCCCAAGCGGTTGGTCGACGTGACTAGAGGGCTGGCCTATTTTTCGGCCAAAGAATCAGCATTGCCATACAACGTGGCAATGTTGCCAGTGTTTCGGATACATGCTTTTCTTGTTGACAACGATGCGGAGAATTTTAATGATGTCCTATGATTCTTCTATTTTTATATACGGGTACATCTTATATAATATTAAGCTTTTAAATTATGCTAATAATTAAATATTATACACCTAACTAAGATAGAGGGTCTTGCGGCTGAGTAATAACAGGCGCACCGTTCGATCGATAAAGTTACGATTCCCGCGGTTGATGCGTGAATCCAATTCATCCATGACCATCTCTAAATATCCAGAACCCTCCGTGCCTCGGGAAGCACGTTAAGCTGTAAGACCTAGATGTCGTTAGTTTTTGGCTCTTTGACAGTCGTTACGGGTCATCAGAAGCTCGAAAGTCTGAAAGCCAGCTTTACCGAAAGATGTCGTAAAGCCAGCTTTACCGAAAGATGTCGTAACGCCAGCTTTACCGAAAGATGTCGTCAACCCAGCAACTGGGTTGTGTAGGACAGATAGGCAGTCGCTCAATGGAAAATACTGGTATGCTGCTGCCCGTTAAGACTGGAAGCCGACCCCAACATAGTTGGTAAAGGCTAGGCAGATGATGAAACCTGCCTAAGATTATTATCTTTACCTATATACAAACATACAAATAACTGTAATATTATTTAATTATTTATTTTGAAGTAAATCAAATCTAGTCAGATTCTTATAAGAACGTGGTTGAACAGTGTAATTTTCGCAACAATATAATTAAAAATCGTAAATGACCAATTACTATAAGACGTTATTATTGTTCTAATAGCTTAGATTAATCTCCCATTCATGAATTATGTAAATAACCACTTAGGCAATGGTGTAATAGGCTGCAAATTACAGCTGTTTGACATCACTATTTACCTGGTATATAATCTAAGATTTAGGTAGGTATCTAACAAGGTTTATGTATGTTTAAGTTTTTAGTGGATTTATAGAAGAGTTCCTGTGAGGATTGGGGGTAGCGTTTGCCGAGTATTGGGACTGTTGAAAATAGGTTGGAATCATCATGCGTCCCATAGAGTTAGTTTTTGGTTTTGTTACTAGGTAACAACTTGTTTATAATTTTCTGTGTCAGTGTGATGTCTTAATAAAATACAATGATAATATTTAAAACCAACTGCGTGTTAACTCTGTCGTTTAGCTCCCTTTAGTACACCAATTTACAACAGGTTATGGGCCCAGGTACGTAGTCTCGTTGATACTAAATTTTAGGGACAGTTATATGTATTGAGAATAAAAAATGACGTCGCAAAATACGACGCAAATTTCCAAGTTGTCGGGGCAAGAAAACTACGCTACATGGTCTTTTTCTATGCAAATGCTCCTTATCGACAATGATCTGTGGGATTGTGTTCAAGATACGTTCAGTGCGACCTCAAATGAGTTGGTGAAGCGGGATGCTAGAGCAAGAGCCAAGATCTGCCTGATGCTTTCGGAAGGCATCTACCCCCTTGTGACGGAAGCAAAGACGGCACGAGAGACTTGGCTGGCACTAAAAAATGCCTATGCGGATGCTGGACTAATGCGCAGGCTTTCGTTGCTGCGAAAAATGTTTCGCATCAAGCTGGAATCGTACCCAAGTATGGAAGCCTACGTCACGGAAGTTCGAGCGATTCAGCAGCAGCTGCGAAGCATTGGTGCCGGACTTGACGATGAGTTTGTTGGAATAATAATGCTGGCGGGATTGACGGACAACTACAATCCGTTAGTAATGGCCATAGAGCATTCCCGCTCGACAATTACCTCAGAACTGGTTATATCAGCACTTCTGAAGGAGGGTCAACGTCAAGAGTCGAATGAAGCCCCAAGGGATGATTCGGCGCTAGCATCTAGCGCTGGTGGTAGTGGAGGAAGAGAACACACCAGAGAGATTGTTTGTCACTTCTGCAAACGGAAGGGCCATTTCAAGTGGCAATGCAAGCAGTTCAAGGCCAAGCAGACGGATAAGAAGAAATCAAATGCGAATTCGGCCATGATGACCAGTGTGAACGCGAATTCAGACTTTTTGACCTTGTTGTCATCTGTTGGTAGCAGTGATAACTGGGTGTTGGATTCAGGAGCCACGTCCCACATGACACCGGTGAAATCCCTCTTGAACCCTACGAAATCTTGCTCCAAAACGATAACTTGCGCGAATAGCGAGAAAATTGTTTCGACTTCGCAAGGTTCTGTGGAGTTAAACCTGCGTCACGGGGAACGTGACACTGTAGTGAAGATGAATGATGTTCTTCACATTCCTGAACTAATTACCAATTTAATGTCTGTAGGAAAGTTTGCAGATGCAGGAAATATTATTGTTTTTGATAAAACCAAATGTAGTGTTTTTAACAATAATGTAAAAATAGATGGTAAGGCATTGTTTACCGCACCGCGCCAAAACGGACTTTATGTTATAGGTTCCGGTTGTAATCAGGCTACAGCTCTTTTAGGGGAAGACAATCAGGACAAGTTTGAATTATGGCACCGGAGATTGGGCCATTTGTCTCCCGCGCAAATGTACATTTTGAAAAGAATTGTCCAGGGCCTAGATTACGGCAAAAAGGGTGATGGAGCCCCTTGTGTTCCTTGTAGTCAAGGAAAGCAGTGCGTAAAAAAGTTTCCTAAACGGAAGAAGTCTTTTAGAGCCTCCGGCATGCTGGACTTAATACATAGCGACGTAGCTGGTCCAATAGATGTAGAGACTTGGGGAGGAAACAGATATCTCCTCCTGTTCATTGACGACTTCAGCCGAAAGGTTTTCGGTTACGTCATGAAGCAAAAGACTGAGGTGTTAGAGAAGTTCAAGGAGTTTAAGCGTCTGGTAGAGAACCAAACCGAAAGAAAAATTAAACGGTTTAGAAGCGATAATGGTACTGAGTATACCAATAAGGAGTTCCAGGCTTATTTGGCCAAATATGGAATTATGCATCAGACGAGCGTTACTCATACTCCTCAACAGAATGGAGTTGCGGAAAGGACGATCCGCACCATTACTGAAAAGGCGAGATGCATGCTCCATGACAGTAACCTAAGTAAACGGTACTGGGGAGAAGCGGTGGGGACTGCGATCTATTTGAAAAATCGCTCACCCACATTAGCAATCGCCGGGAAAGTTCCCGAAGAAGTTTGGACAAATCATGAGGTGGATTTTACCAATTTAAAAGTTTTTGGGTCCACAGCTCAGGTTTTGGTGAAAGATAATAGCCGAAGGAAATTCGACTCCAAGACCCGTGAGCTTGTCTTCGTTGGATACAGTGAAGTACAAAAGGGGTACAGATTTGTCAACCCGGTCAATCCGCGCCGCATAATAGTTGCTCGCGACGCCGTGTTTGACGAGCGGTCAAAAGTAATCAAGGAGATTAAACCCCCTGAGCGCAGTGTACAGGTTTCGAGGGAGAAACAAAGGCGAGAATATATAGAGGTACCAATTTTTACTGAGCCAGATACTGCTCAAGGCACTTCTAGGGCTGTGGCGCCTGAGGATGGCCCAAGCCAGAGTAACATGGTTATGTCACCAAGTTCATCGCCCACTAGTGCTGAAGAAGAGTTTCACGACTCTTTTGAAGAACCGTCAACAGAGCCGGTTCAAGCTGTAGAGGAGCCTGAGGAACGGCGTTATCCTCTAAGAAATAGAGTCAGAAGAATAGATGAGGACATGGTATACAACTTCCATGTCATGAATGCTACTGACCCGATTTCAGTTATGGACGCTATGGAGCGTTCTGATAAAGACCTGTGGATGAAGGCTATGAAGGAGGAATACGACTCTCTTATGGAGAATCAGACTTGGGAGCTCGTCGATCGTCCCAGAGACGCTAATGTCGTCAAAAATAAATGGATTTTTAAGTTGAAAATCGGGGCAGATGGAAAGGTTCAACGACATAAGGCTCGCCTTGTCGCCAAGGGGTACTCTCAAAAGTTTGGAGAAGATTATACCGAGACCTTTGCTCCTGTAGTCAAGCTTTCTTCCATTAGGCTTCTGCTGGGATTATCAGCAGAATTGGATTTAAATGTACACCATATTGACGTCACCACAGCATTTTTAAATGGTGATTTAGATGAGGATCTGTATATGGAGCAACCTGAATCTTTCATAAAGAAGGGAAATGAAAAGAAAGTATGCAAGCTGAAGAGAGCCATCTATGGCCTCAAACAAGCTGCACGTTGCTGGAACGTCAAAGTACATGATCACATCACTAAAAGTGGTTTTACAAGATCGAAGTATGATCCGTGCGTGTACATTAAAAGAGGGAAAGATAATACCGTGATTGCAATAGCACTTTATGTCGACGACTTCTATATTTTTGGAAGTTCAGTGGGGGACATAGAAAGAGTCAAAAAGACAATCGCCAAAGTGTTCAAAATTAAAGATTTAGGTGAGGCCAAGGATTGTCTAGGGATCCATATCACGCGATCCAATGGGCAGATATCCCTATCACAGGCAAGCTTCGCCAAAAAGATTCTAGAAAAATATGGAATGCAAGACTGCAAGCCTGTAGCTTCTCCGATGGAATTGAATCTACGACTTGCAAAGGGGGAGAGGCGTGAGGATTTTTCTTTCCAAGAAGTAATAGGATCGCTCATGTATCTATCCTGCGGCACAAGGCCTGATTTGACATTTGCGGTCAGCTATTTGAGCCAGTTTAATACATGCTGGAATGAACAACACATGACTGCGCTCAAGCGGGTGCTCAGGTACTTAAAGGGCACCGTGGACTATAAACTAGTCTATGAAAGAACAGGCAAACCCCTGGTTGCATACTCAGACGCTGATTGGGGAGCCAACGCCGATGGGCACTCATTTACCGGTTATGCCCTTATTTTCGGTAGAGGTGCTGTTTCCTGGCAAGCTCGCAAACAGCGATGCGTAGCCTTAAGCACAGCTGAGGCTGAATATATAGCCATCTGCGAAACCGCAAAAGAACTAGTCTGCGTTAAAGGCTTGTTAGAAGAGCTAGCTGGATTCAACGACTGCGTTACAGTGTTCAGCGACAGTCAGAGTGCAAGTAAATTAGTGTACTCCTCTGCGATTGGTAGAAGGTCGAAGCACATCAACATACGCTATCATTTCATAAGAGAGTTGGCTGAAGCCGGTGTGATTCGTATAGAATATTGTGATACAAACCAGATGCCAGCTGACTGTCTTACTAAAAGCCTGGCTCGCATTAAGCTAAAGTATTGCATGGAGCGCATGGGGATTCAGTGGGGGTGTTGAAAATAGGTTGGAATCATCATGCGTCCCATAGAGTTAGTTTTTGGTTTTGTTACTAGGTAACAACTTGTTTATAATTTTCTGTGTCAGTGTGATGTCTTAATAAAATACAATGATAATATTTAAAACCAACTGCGTGTTAACTCTGTCGTTTAGCTCCCTTTAGTACACCAATTTACAACAGGGACAGTATAGGGAATACGAAAAAAATGCATTTTTAATAGAGGTGCAAAATAGTTTCGGTACCCTAAGACGACCCACTAACCACCTTTCCCTTGCTTCGTTTACTGTTCAATTATTTAATTGTAGGTATTTTTGTTGCATTATTTTGTTTGTATAGGTATTTTAAATGGTTAGTTATATTTTTAAGACGTAATATTTTGTATATTTTAATACATATTTTGACTTCAAAAAAATAGACTTTGCATTAAAACACTAAAAAAACGGTTTAAAAATAATATCCTAAAATTTTAATTAGGTAAATCTAAACTCACCAAAACTTCATGGTGTGTCCGGTTGCCCCTGTGCACCCACTGCACATTGGGCACAGGAACGGTGTCTAAACTGCCACAAGGAACCGTCACATTTATAGTGCCCTTGTCTGCAGCTACATCCCGGATCTCCACCTCCTCGGCCAGAGCCAAGGGAAAGGCTACAAAAAATAATATAATAAAAAATGTTTTTATATTATTTTAATGTTTTTTCTTTATATTAAATTTAATTTGTGAATTTATTTATAGCCGGTTTTTATACGAATGCAATTTATTTACCTTCTAATCCAAGGCAGAACACAGACAACAATATACGCTCGAAAAACATTCTACTAAAACTACATCTAGACACTTAGAAAAAATTCTCCAACTATACTTTTTGTAAAGTAAAAAAGATTTATTCCCTATCTATTTATTTTACATCACACAGAATTAATTAAACGACGGAAGGCGAAATAATAGGAAACAAATTTCACAACAAACGTCTTCACTCCATTGATAAAAGGCATAGACTAATTTAATTTTGCCGTAAATTATGTTTTTCTCTATCTCATTTGTCGCAACACAATATTGCTACTCAAAAAATGAAATGTCATTTGGAACTAAAGGTAGGTGTACATACATACATTAACTATAGTTTTATTTTTGAAATGTTTTTCAAACTAGACTTACTGTACAAAATATGAATTTATATTTTTACACTGTAAAGTGTATTTTTTAATGTTTTGAATGTCACTTTTATTCTTTTAACAAATAGAATATGGGGAAATAAATAATGCTCTGTGAACTCCATGCTTTAGAAGCCCATCGACAAACGGTTTACGGACAGCAAACCGTACTCGTAATACGAGTACGGTTTGCTGTCAGAAAAGGAAAACAATAGAAAAAACTAACTATTCTTTATTTGTAACTACCTTAATCCGGGTATTAATGAATGAATTTTACATTTTATGAATATTTGTACGAATTTTAGATTCACTTTCTTTGTTTTTGTGAAAATGACATTCCATTTTTCTGACAACTGTCAGATACTACTTGTCTATGGTTTTACAATGCACGATCATAGACTAAAATATAGATTTTCTTCGGATATGGCCGCTGTATCGGCAATACAACATCTGCAATGTTTTGTAAATTCATTTTTATAAAATGAATAAGGTGTTTTTTACTTATGTATAGTGATTAGCGGACCGTGTACAGTGCTGTGATATTTGTAATGGATGCAGAGAACGAGTACGAAATAAAGAGAGTTCGTGAGGCCATACAAACGATAGAGACTATCCAGTCCATGATCGACGTTTCAGCTGATAGACTCGAGGGTTTACGGACACAATGCTCGACGAGCGCCGAGCTGACACAGCAGGAGATCCGGACCCTGGAGGTAGGGGTGCTAACCTTCACAACTCGTTATACGTCAAGGGGAAATAAGCAATGCCCTTGAAAGTATTATGCCGAGAGGCCGGGCCTCAAGGACTTTGGTGCACTCAAGGACTGGGGTGAATAGTTCATTGCCGTAGTGGAAATCGTTGCCGTACGCGCGCGCCGCTCCCTCTCACCTTGAATGTTTACCTTTTTTAATTTCACGGGTTGAAAAGTTGTAGTAGTCATTTTATCGGTATTTGAATTTTGATGCTACAGTTAGGTTGTGAAATCTATTTTAACATAAAATAGAAACATAATGTGCGAAGATATTCGTAGAAAAGTAGGTTTATGTGTTAGGAATTCGCATTATGTGAAATGTGGCATTTTTATAGCATTTTAATGAGAAAAAATGCATTCCTTAAGAGAGAGTAAATTATTGCTAGTTGTGTAGTCAGTAGCTAAGGAATCTAATAATTATCATTGATCCACTGGTTTCTACTGCCACAGATAAAGATTAGACATGATAAAAAAGTACAATGATATGATTTAGTCTTGAAATTACATTGCATCTTTACCTCATAGTAACTTAATGATTTTCTATAAATTTTTAGTTCTATCATAGTTCTGTTACCAAGCAGAACAATTTATTCGAATACATGGGTTTTTTTTGTATGCTTTTATTCAAATAATCCAAAATTTTAAACTTTCTTTATGTAGGACTTAAATGTATTCACACTGCAGAACATTTACATCTTCATCAAAAAGTAAAGGAAATAAAACCATTTTACTATTGTATTAGTTTGCTACCTGTATTTAAGACAGATCTTATTGGGATGGCCTGTTATTGCTGTTTTGACCAAGTCAAAATTAATCTGCCTAGTCCTCATCCCAACTGTGTTGGGGTTGGCTTCCACACTTAACAGCAGTATTTTACATGGAGCGACTATCTGTCTGTCCTCCACAACTCAGTATAGATAGTGCATTCCACGACGACGCGCCCCTCTATGTGCCTTTCCTTTGTTTTTAACCACTCTCGGTACAATTGTCAAAGAGTGGGGCGCGTCTTCATGGATTGGACTATCTATAACTGGGTAACACAATACCCCTTGGTAAGACTGGTTCAGACATGTTAAGCCCAAAGGCTTAACATGCTTTCCAAGGCATGGTAAGGTTTAAATATGATGTAATGGATGAAATGACTGCATTAAGCATAGCTTAAGTTTCAATTGGTCTTTGTGGCTTTTATGATTTAGTCTCAAGGCCTACTTATTTACTACATTAAACTAAATAAAGGTATCAATTCAACTCAGACTCTGAAACGAGTTATTAAATTTTACAGATCCTCATGAAAATCTGGTCATGGATACTATGAACTTCAATGAAATGCCTTTTGTTCATTAATCCTTAAAACAAACCAAAAACAGTTCAGAGCGGTCATCAAATACCTGGTTTGAAGAAAGTTCCTGTCGCCTTTGCACAGTTGGGTAATAAAAGCTAGAGATATTAGTGTAACATTTTAACCGTCACAAAACTTTTGCTATGTAGTAAAAGTGTTGTGTCAGTCAAAATGTTATACTTTGACAGTCAAAATCTGCAATACACAACTTCAATCCAAAAGCTAAGTTCCTGACTACAAACCAGAATGACACATACATACAAAAAATTCGTAACAAGCAGCGGTGCCAATGTGTCATTGTGCCATAATATTATCAACAATGGGTGGGCTATTTAGCCAAGTGATTCAATGTTAATGTTGATATGGTTCCTCACACTTATTGACGCTTGTGTTATTGTATTGTTTTTTTGATGCATTGCTGGGCAAAGATTTTAAGATAGTTGAATTTCATTATAAGAGCTTTAAATTATTCAGTAAGAAGGGATTTCAGTTCAGAACTTCTAGGATATCTTTTTTTTCACAAACAAATGTTTGGCTACAATTAAGTAAATGGTGAATTTTAAATAACATAACATCACCTGTAATGCCCCAGGGTAAGGCAGAGGTCTGCCGACAGTATGTCCTTTTGTCTGTTAGATTTTAGTCCCATATAAGTAACTAGCTTCTGCCCCCAACTTCGCCTGCGTTAAATTTCTTGTTCCCCTGACCTTTCCAGTCGCGTCGAATCGCCTACCCGTGCGATTTTCCCCGTTTTTGCAACATGTTTCATTACTGCTCCGCTCCTCTTGGTTGTAGCGTGATGTTATATAGCCTTCCTCGATAAATAGGCTACCCAACACAAAAAGATTTTTTCAATTCGGACCAGTAGTTCCTGAGATTAGCGCGTTCAATCAAACAAACAAACAAAGTCTTCAGCTTTATAATATTAGTATAGATAGGGGGTGAGCCTATTATCGTCAGTTAGGCACAGATCAGGACTATGGGCTGAACTGAGAAATTCCTGATGAAAAAACCCAATGCCACTTTGCCTATAATCTGGGAATCGAACCCAAGACCTCATGCTCAGTAATATGCATGTGTCCACCACTTATAGACAATAGTAATTCATAAGATCCTTTTCCTTTTGATGATTCTTACTGAGATGGGATTTCAACTCTGTATTATTTTAAGCTACTTAAATATGCAGATCGGCTCTCAGTTCATCCAAACACTCTGGTAGTCAAATTTTGGCACCTTCCCTACCAGTGAAATTGCTGAAAAAGAAAGATGTGTTCTAGAAAGGCAGTAAAGACACTGGTCTCTTTGCCTAAACGCCATTTGCATGTAACACATCTGCTTATAGTCTTGGTGACTGATTGCAGATTTACCAGGAAAAATTAAAAAAATTATAGGAGCATACTATTTCACGGTATCATGAATACTATCCTATAATGTCCTTCTTTAAAATAAACCTACCTCTCTTCAATTCAACCTGGCTTGCAATCGTACAACCACAAGAACCATAATCGAATGTTCTGAATTTCTTTAACATGTAATGTAGGTTAGTTTTACCCAGTAACTGGGTTGTGGTCAGATAAGTAGTCCCTCTATGTAAAATGCTGGTATTCAGCTGGATCCGGTTAGACTTGAAGCTGACTCTAACGTAGTTGGGAAAAGGCTAGGCAGATTAATTAATGTAGGTTAGTTTTAATAAAGTTATAAACACTGTGACTCACACACAATCTTGAAGCTCTTACAATAAAAAATATTGTTTGTGTTATTCATAGTTTGTTGACAAATATTGCTTATAAATAAATCATCTTTATTGCACATTTGTTTTCATAAACAATTAGTATACATTTTATAACAGTGTTTTGAGATTGAATTGTTGTGTGTGGCTTATCCATGTCACAACACAGTCACTATTTTAATATGTATATGATTGCTCTAAACTGTAGAGCAGGGGTTCCCAAACTTATTTTGTCTACTGCCCACTTTGAGAATAAATTATTTTTTAGCGACCGCATTTTTTTTCTGGGTCTCTTACCTTGTGGGCGTTGCAGGCCTAAAGGGGGGTGCCCTTTAGGCCTGCAACGCCCACAAGGGGGCGTTATCGCCCACTTTGGGGAAGGCTGCTGTAGAGCAATCATTATAAGTACATTGAATAGTTATGCTAAGTTATAAAAGCAGGACAGGTCATTCCGGCAGGTTAAGGTAAACTTGCCGCGGTCGGTCCGTGGATGGGTGACCATTTTTACATAACAAGACCCCTCCGTGCCTCGGAAAGCACGCTGAGCCGTTGGTCCCGGATGTCATTCGTGGATTCTTCACAGTCTTTAAGGGTCGTCAAAAGCCTGACTACCAGCCCTAGGTAATAGGTAATAGGTAGAACGGGCTGGTATCCGCAACTCCACGTCTGAGCGCGTATTTTGCGTACGGGTGGGAAATCGGTTATTCGATCCACCCCAGCTCCTCGAGAAAGGCCAGCAACGCCTTGATGTTGCTGACTATCTCACGTAGGGTACCTGGGTTACCGAAGTACTTGGCCCTGTATGTGGCGATCGCCGGGCAGTTTAGAAGCTGCTGTCTCGTCGTCCTCAATGCAGGCCCTGCACAGCGGACTGTCTGTAACTCCTATGACAAATAGATGTTTATTAAACGACCCATGGCCAGTTATTGCTGCCGTAACCATACGCAGCTGTCGTTTGTCTAACCGGAGGACTTGTTTAGTGAGGCGGGCATCGATGGTAGGAAGTGCTTCCTTGGCCTGCCTGCACTCACCCCATGGTCCACCCATAGCTTACAGTGTAGATCCCTGGTACGTTTTCTTACCAGAGAGCGTAAGAACCCAAAGGGGAGTGGCGCGATGGGTTCTGGTCCCACCGGTGTCATGCTCGACCCCCTTCTGGCCAGTTCATCGGCGGCATCGTTACCTAGCGAACCGCTGTGTCCTTTTATCCATTGAATAGTTATATTATTGAGGCTACCCACCTGGTTGAGGCGCTGGTGGCACTCGTATATTAGCCCAGAGTCAATCGAGTGACTGTCCAGCGCTTGCAGAACAGCCATACTGTCTGAGAGTATGCGGATCGAGTGTTCTTTAACTGCCCTGGCCATGATGGCTGAGGCGGCAAGAGTGATCCCAATGCATTCCGCCTGGAACACTGTATTGTGGACTCCTAATGGTGTGGCTATATGTATGTTGAAGTCCTGCGAGAAGACTCCAGCACCTGTGCCACTGTCTGTTTTTGATCCGTCCGTGAAGATGCGCAGCTCAGTGGGGCGCAGACCCTCACACCGGCGATCTTCGTGAAGCTGGATTCTGTATTTTTTTATCAAAAATGAACTGTTTGGGTACCCGGTCATTTATAGCCTTGGTGATGGGGAACTCATTGTTGAGTTCCTTAAGTAGCGCTGTGTGTTGTGTGCCTCTCTTTCTCAAGAGGTTGGTTGCGTCCAGACGCGCTGCCGCCATCGTGGCTTCCTGCTGTATGAACAGGTGGAGCGGTGGTAGTCCCAGCATGGCGTCCATGGCTGCAGTCGGAGTAGTCCTCATGCAGCCCGTGACCGCCATGCAGGCTAGTCTCTGCATGCGTTGCAGTTTGTTGCAGGCTGTAACAAGCTTGGTGCGGGGCCACCAGACCACGGCCCCGTAGGTGATCATGGGTCGGATCACTGCGGTGTACAGCCAAAGTATGATTTTGGGGGATAGGCCCCACTTCTTACCTATCATTTTCCTGCATTGCCAGAATGTGATGCAGGCCCTGTTTAGTTTGCTGTCTGACACCAGCCCTACCTGACACCAGCCCTACCAAGGGGTTTTATGTTACCCATTAACTGGGTCGTGGAGGTCAGATAGGCAATTGCCCCATATAAAAAACTGAAATTCGGCTGCTTTCTGTTAGACTAGAAACTGACCCCAAATATAGTTGATAGAAGACTAGGCAGTTGATGATGCATAAACCAAGGGGTTTTATGTTACCCATTAACTGGGTCGTGGAGGTCAGATAGGCAATTGCCCCATATAAAAAACTGAAATTCGGCTGCTTTCTGTTAGACTAGAAACTGACCCCAAATATAGTTGATAGAAGACTAGGCAGTTGATGATGCATAAATATGGAAAGAGAAGTAGGTAATCACAATGATCTTGCAGTGCAGCGCCGCAAACGAGCGATATGGCGCCGCTAACGAGTGATATGGCTCCGCAGCCATATCGCTCGTTTGCCACTGAGGAGTGGGCGGACCTTTAAAAGAATATTATCGTTCGTGAAGTTCATATTCCGATCTCTCCATATCCTCATTCCTGATAACATTATCATCATCTCAGCCCGGAATCACCCACTGCTGGGTGATTCCAGGCCTATAGACCTCCCCCTTTTTCCGCCATACATCTCGTTTCCGTGCGTCTCTCATGCATGCATTTCTCGCGACTCTGACGATATCGTCAACCCAACGCGCTTTTGTACGGCCTTGGTTACTTTGGCCTCATCTTGGCCACCACTCGGTCACTGCAATATAGTCTTGTGTAGTTCACGAACGAACTAGGTCGTAAGAGCGCTCCCACAGATGAACTACGCGAACTAGTTCTCTCATTACCCGATCCGCAGTTTGTTAGTTCGTGACCGACTGTGCAAGGATGGCGGCAACCGAACTAATGTCGTCACAGACGGGACCGAAGTACCGGGTATTATTTACAATGATGATCATTTTATGAATTATCATCAGGTTTTTACTGTTTTTGAGTCCAAAAATTGTAGGCAAAAGTAGAACATTCCATAATCTTGTCGCATGCAGTAGGAGCAATATCAAAACGAGCGAACGATCTGCCTTTGTTTGAATCGAGCTGGAAGCTGACGAACTAGAAGAGCGAACTCGTTCGTTAAGGAGCGGCGAACTAAACTGAGCGATCGCAGTCGCGAACTACTATGCCCAAGACTACTGCAATACTCCATCAACAATCTCCTCGTCTAACTCTGTCTTGCCCAACTCCACTTGAGACTCAACTGACATCGAAGACTTGTCCGACGACGGGTTTCGACGCATTTTCCCAATATCATGTCGTATTCGAAACCGCGTTTACCTCTATTGAGCATAACATCATGCCTTGTTTCCCCGAAAGGTTAGCAAAGGTGTAGGTACTTATAGTACACCCACATTTCGCCAGTTATGTTTAAGTCTCATGTAATAGGCGGAGCCTATTGCTGTCAACTGGGCACAAATCCAGAAACCGGACTGATACTGAGAAATACCATATGGAAAAATCTAATAAGACTTTGCCCGACTTGGATATCGAATCCAGGACCTCATTCTCAGCAATTAATAACCACTGAACCAACGAGGCAGTCAGCTCTATTGAAAGATTTAAAAATCCAATTGTTATTACTAGAATAATTTGTTTACGATTCAATGATTGTACGGTTCTCGAAGCGTGTGTACAATTCGCTAGATATCCAGTTGTAATTTCTCGGCGTTTACAGATTTCTTTGCTGGTATTAGCAAATATAAATCCAACGTTTAAGTGTAAATATTAATAGCGTTTATAGGGTGGCAAAGAATTTAAACAGCGATAAGTACGTCAATACACAATGTTTGCTCGCCTTTTCATTGAGAGGTTTATCATAAGATCAAAAACAACCAACTTTGCTAGTTTTGCTATTAGTTACATGTAATGGTTGGCTCAAAAAAAAAAAAATGTATTCTCGGTTACTATCCTGAGCAGAACAGCGAGAAAAACTTTACACAATATTAAAAAAACAAAGTCGCTTCTCACGTCTGAACGCTTAGGTAAACTACGCAACTGATTTTAATGCGTTTTCGCCAATAGACAGAGTATTTCAAGAAGAAGGTTTATATGTTTAATTCGCGGGCGAAGTCGCTGGCAAAAGCTAGTAGATTATTTATAGTCCTCCAGACCGTATTTCGGCCACGGCAGCCAATCTCAACGGAGACTAGCCATCGGCGCAGGAGATATTATAGTGCTCTAGTGTGTGCGCAGACACAGGAGCACTCACTGTTCCCTCACTCTCATAGTCCGATAGGACGGCAATCCGACACGACCGGAGAGAGATCAGGTGTAGGACCAACGGGTTGACGTGCTTTCCTAGGCACGTGGGTATCAGACCGCCAACTTGCAAACTCCGGGCTAAGGACTAAGGAATTCCTAGTGAAAAACCCAATAACACTGCCCGACCTGGGAATCGAACCCAGGACCCCACGCGCAAGTAGATTATAAGAACTCATCAGTCTTACTGGCATTAGCCACGTATTGGTTGGTGCAGGTGGATTCACAACCATTCGCCATCTGTTGCGTCAAAAAGACAGTTTTTAATTACTGGATTTTCCTTACCCCGACAGTAAATAGTTGTCGGAATAATAGCAGTCATTTATTTGATTTAAACTGATTCAATTCCGATGTTCGGTTCGGCACTGATGCGTGTCGGAAGTTTAAATCTAGGTTTTTGCGGAATCAAAACTAAACATTCATGTAAACATTTTAGTGTCATAGATTTCCGCAAAGTAACGCCTAATTCTATAACTTATCTACAGCACTGTATAACCAAACTCTTTCTGTTCCAGGGCAAGCTGGTGAAGCACTTCTCCCGGCAGCTGGTGATCAAGGCCAGCTTCGGTGAGGAGCTGCGGCGTGAGCTCGGCGACGTGCCGTGTCTCGCGCAGTGGCTCAGGGTTGTGGGGCTCGGCCCCGATTCTATCGAGGTAGGTACACATTTCCCAAGAAAAGTATGCCATTGAAAGTCATCGTACATCTTCGGAAATACGACCGCGTGATCTATTATAGAGCTGCAACAACCATGATAGTACTTGTCTATTTTGGTATTACCATAGTTACAGTGGTGGCCCAGTGGTAATGGCCGCGACTTACGAGTAGCAGGCAGGCGCATTACTTTGTGTAAATTATTTCATCGCCACTGCTCTCAAAACGGTGAAGGAAAACATCGTGAGGCAACCGGCATGTCTTAGAACCAAAAATTCGAAGACATGTGACATCTACCAACCCGCACTGGGCCCGCGTGGTGGATTATGGCCCACTCCCTCTCACCGAGAGGAGGCCTGTGTCCCAGCAGTGGGAACATTATAGGCTGATGATGATGATGATGATAGTTACAAAATTATAGATTAATATCTCTATGCAATTCCAAAAATCTTTTGAGTGACAGATGACGGTCTGCGTCCGGAATAGGTAACCTTACAGAAAAAACTTCATACAAACGCGTTGTGATAGGTGCTTTACTACAATACTTTTTGCGTTTGTGGTAAGGGGTTACCTTGTGGCCCAACGTTCGTATTAATTCAGTGAAACGAAGATTACCGAAGTTTATACTTTTTTTGGTTTAGTTGTATTTAGATTTACGAGATGGTGTACTAAGGCCCACTTACGCAACAATTCATTTCGCTAAGTCCACGTTCTGTGCAATTGCTTCATGTTAAAATAATACCATGAAAGAATAAAAGACGGTCAAACTGAGGTCGTATGCTCAGTTATTCAACCCTGTAGGTAGGTTACCCTAAACAAGAAAATGGTGACTATGACTCACTCGCTGTTCATATGAGTCACAAAATTGACAGATATGTGATAGGTACTGTTGAAGTGTTGATTCACAGTGATCAACATTGTATGTATTTCATGTTGTAAATGGTCACGGCCCAGCGATTACTTGCTTACATGACATGTCTTAATTTCCTCCACTACCGCAGTTTCATGTCAGTTGTCATGAAAATTATGCAGACAGCGAGGTTTGACGTCACGGTGTCAAAAAACGCTCGCTAAGACAACACACTTCGCTTGTTTTTTCATTTACAGGTTGGTGTGTAATTCGCCGGTAAATTGCGTAATTTTATCGTTCTTCTAGGAAACCGCAACTTTACCCCTGATTTTAGGACACTAACTTCTACAATTTCACAAGAGGAAGTAAATATTTTGTAGATTGTTTTGTATACTCAATGAAGGTAATAAATACCACGGGAAATAACAGTTAGTTTTGACGTATTGTATTCTTTAATTTCAACATCTTTTCAGTTATAAACTGTCGTCAAATATGTAAAAAGGTATGATAAGACTGATAAAGAGGTTCCGGTGTGGGCTTCTTAAGAAGCAATAATAACTCGTTTACTTTCGTAATCAAATAATGAACATGCATCATCACAGTTTAGATATAAGATAAGGTATATTATCTAAACTACTATGGGTTCTCCCGCCTGGTAAAAACCAACCAGTGGGGTAAATACGTAACATACTAACGGTAGGAATGGCTTCCATTGTGACAGATCAACAAAATTCATTGCGTTGTTTACGTTGATGAGCAGACACATATATTTATTTATATATACTTTATTGTACACCATAAAAATACATCACAAAAAAACATTACAATGATTACAAAATATACAATGGGCGGCCAAAAAAAAACACGTGTTTCGGACATGTGAAGCAATCGATTACGAATACTTTCAAAATGTTTAAGATTCTGATTAACAGTATGGTAACGGAATTAGGGTGTTTCATAAATCAGCCAATACCGTTCGCACTGCTGGAGGACCCAGGTCTCTCTCGGTGAGAGGGAATAAGCAGTTATCAACCACGCAGGCCCAATGCAAGGTTGGCAGATGTCACATGTCATCGAATTTTTGGTTCTAGGACATGCCGGTTTACTCACGATGTTTTCTTTCACCGTTTTGAGATCAATGTTAGCCCAGTGGTAACGGCCCCGACTTAGATAGTAGTTGTAGGTTCGAACCAAGTCACGCCATTTACTTTTGAGCACATTACATATGAATGAATAATGTGTTGTTGTTTTGTAGGCGGTATGTTCCCGCGTGGCGTCGTTAGAGATGCTGCGGGAGCGCTCCGACCACGAGATGCGCGCGCTCCTCGCCAGCGCGCGCGACGAGGAGGTGCTGCGGCTGTGTCGGGCCATGCAGCGGCTCAGGAGTTATATAGGTGAGCTAACTTGGAAAACAAGCAGGTTTCGCAAAGTTTTGAGAGTGTGCATAGGTATTGATAACCATTCGATGTGTTATCGTAGCCCTGACATGTAGGCAACTGAAGCAACACGAGTGGGTTTTAGTCAGTACAAGTCTGACATCCTACTCCGCCCACAGCGGGAGCCGTTATTTGATGATTTCCCACCCACAAATAAGATCCCATAAATGACAAATTTCGATAACTTGATTTGCCTTACCCCCAGCAAACAGCTGTTTGAATTTCAGCTGAAATCAAATCAAAATATTTTTATTTCACATAAGCCTGCAAGGGCACTTATGAAACGTTAGAAGCTAGGTGTACGGTTCCAAATTGTTGATTCCTATGCAGAACAGCCGGCAAGAAACTCCACGGAAGATGTCCACTACTGGATATAAGCCTCCACCAAGTTAGGAGATTTGCCATACTCGCCACGTTTGGCGGCGGGTTGGCGATCGCAGTGTGGTAGTAAAATGCATATAGAACGCTGCTGCCCATTCCCTAGTCACCTCTTACGACACCCACGGGAAGAAATGGGATGGTGCTATTCTTTACGTCCGGCATCAAACGGAATGGAAGTCGGAAGAAAAGCGGTCGTCTATTTGATTGAAACTGACGGATTTTGTAATCGTTAACAGAGATTATGGGACTTCTATGATGACATTGATGTTCGATTCGGAAGCGTATCGAATGGTTGTGAATAGTTATGCTGGTTTGACTCCCAAACTTTCGCGAAAACACGAACATTCTGCTTCAAGTTCATAGCAAGTTATGGCGAAACCCCTTTTTTGCCACATAAATGAAATTTGAGCAGTCGGCGTCAAAAATATCGGGACGAACTGACTGTTCAAAATTATATTTAATTAAAGATTTTTAATTAAAGAAACCGCAGCCAAATTGTTTCACCCGTTTAACGGTTACGGTGCCTCAGACAGACATACATAGCGGTCAAACTTATAACACCCCTCTTTTTGTGTTGGGGGTTAAAAACCGTCAGAAATTGTCGACGATTTCAACCGCTTTTCCAGATATTATTCTATGATTAACATACTACGTATTGCTGTGGTATGCACTAATACAAATGAAAGCTAAATACTCGTTTTGTTCTCAACAGAGGCTTTAGGTCGCGGCGAGGGCGGTGCAGAACTCCAGTTATTTTGGGATTCTTGGGAGCGGACCGTACGGGCGTCACCTAGAGCTCCCCGGGCCAGGCATGCCAACCACGAACATCATGGCACGCCGCATAATAAGAAAGGTACTGATATTATCATGAGCATATTTTAAAATCAGGAGGAACTTAGCTCAGCGTTCTTTCTGTTTTTTTTTTGTTAATGCTTGGCTGCTAAGGGTCCTAGCGTGATGTTAAGTAGCCTATTGTATTCCTCATGAATTTGGTTATAAAATGAAACAAAAAAAGAAACCAACTGGTAGTTTAGCGAGCATTACCACATTTAAATTAACAAATTAATTGTTCAGTTTTATTATTAGTTTAGATTTTAATTCGTATAATTATAACTATACTACAAATAAACATATAATTAAAAATATAATACATTTAATTTTCCGTAAAATTGTACATACCGTTAGATTGTAATCTATCTAGCGTGATTGTAAACTGTCGAAAGATTGTGAACCGTAACATACTGCTTACAAATCAACGCATTATTTTTCGGTAGATTATAATCTATCGAAGTCAATCCGTCAAATTGTAAAATGGCATGCGATATTTTACTTCTATGATACTGCTCTTACCAAACAATAATATTCCAGGTGCTAAATCTCCCCCCACGCCGGTAGCCAAGCGGAAACAGAACAGCACTCTTCCTCCTCCCGCGGCACTTACCAAATCTCGATCACACGAGTCGCAACTATCTGTCAGACCTGACGCCTCCGACCTCAGGTAAGTAATGGAGACGAATAGGGAAGTACCTTTTATTCTGAGAGCCAAACGGTAAATTATAAAAGCGCCCAAATGACCCAGACACGCGATATATCTTGCGTGAAATTTATTTTTTTATGTAAAGATCTATTTATCAGTCAATGCACATTCTATTTCCATTCAAATTCTTTCGTGTAAACAATGATAGAGCATTCTTTGTTCATTAATTTTTTCTTTAATTCAATCTTGTATTCATACTAAAATGTCAAGATAATCAAGAAAATCATGCTCTTGTTCTTGGTCTATGTTCATTATTGGTCTATAGTTCTGAACCCATGAACGTCAAGAGGTTTAACTACATACTGTGCAAACTCTGCTACCGTGTGGATACCAGATATTATACTGTTTGCCCATGCAGGCTACTTTGTGTAGCCGGGTCTATAGGATGCTTTTATCAGGGTAAATATACCGTAATATTCCAACAATTTACTATTAAATTATAGCGACAACAGCCAATCATCCGCTGTGGGTACAGTGGAAGTAACTCCCCCTGCCTCTCCGCACGACACAGAGTCAGAAAACACGCCGCAACACAGACCTCCAGCCTACTTCAACAATAACGTAAGACACCAGTACTTATTGTATTGCATTTGTACAGATTAGCGCTTTAGACTTGTGATGTGTGCTATGAAAGTCCTCAAATTGACGTTTAGGAATGCTATCATCACAGTTGTTTGAAAAAAGCACTGCACTCCTGCATATTATTACAATAATATTAGGAAAATACTTATTGTATTGGATTTGTACAGATTAGCGCTTTAGACTTGTCATGTGTGCTGTGAAAAGTCCTCAAAAGTGAAGTATAGGAGTGCTATCGTCACAATATTGGTAGGAAATAAGCACTGCTTTCCTGCATATTACAACAGTAATGTAAGACACTTACTCTGTCGCATTTGTACAGATTAGCACTTTAGATAGTCCTTTGTAGGATGTAGAGCTTTATTTTATAACCCATGTGATATTAGCCTGCAAAAGGAATGTCATTGCAGGAAAACTGTTAGGCCTGCCCTAATGGAGAAGTTTCAATATGTTGCTAATACTATATTTAACATAATGGTATTAAAATCTGGATATAATGACTGAAAAATAGTTGAAATCATTCAATAAATTACTTACAAATAAATGATTGAAGTTTATGTATTTACCATGGAACGTCTATATTCTCTGATTCGCCTGTGACGTCATTTGGCCTATCCGAGGTCGTCGCATAAGTTTCGTAGTCGTGCCACGGCTCTTGCGCCGTTTGTATGTAGTTATTTAAGGGCAGTTGATTTGTTTTATGAATGAATATGTAGCTTTTATTTCATTATAATTGAAGAGTTTCTAAAAGGTGATAATTTGCCTGATATTGAAATATATTTGTTTGTTAATTCGTTTGTTGTTATGTAGCATTATGAACATCGTTAGATTATAGGTTAGGTTAGAACCGTGACCAACCGCGTGAAAGACGAGTGAGCGAAGCGAGCAGTGCCACGGAAGTGGCCAGCGAGCGCTACTTCAATAATACCAATTAATAATCCCACTGTAATAGTTTTGTAACTCTATGGTAAAATCCTGATTAATAACTGGTATTTCTGAGTTTTGTGGATGGACAGACTTAATATCAGACATTGCGAATATTACATAGGTTCACACGCATAAAAAATATTAAGACACGGAAAATGTATGTAACCTAGGTTGCGTTCGGTGACTAACAAACTTATTTATCATTCAAACTGCACTTCTTTGGTTAATCACAGATTCATTTTACATCCACAACAATGTCATATAACTAATTTTAAAGCTTTGAGTTATTTTTAACAAGAAATCGATTTACAATCAAAAACACTTTGTTTACATTCGACAACAAACGAATTGACAATTGACGTTCAACCAATCAGTGCGCGAGGTGCGTTTCGTCGCATGCCATTTCACAATTTAGCGGTTTCACTTCGAGAGATTGTAATCTAACGAAAAATAATACGTAGAATTGTAAGTAGTATCTTACGATTCACAATCTTTCGACAGACTATAATCTCGCTAGATAGATTGTAATCTTTTCCCTGGTATTCTTATCATTTGGTACACGAAAAAAACAAAATGGCGTTTGTAACTCTCGTGTCACATATTTGTAGGCGTATTTTTTTACCTCAGCCATCATGTAATAAACAAAACGAATCTCGAACGGCGCAAGTGACTACACACTAATGAATTTGTACGAACTCAGTGACTACGAGCCGCGTCGTCTAGGTCAAATGACGTCACTTGCTGGAGTGATGCGTTTACACACCCAACTTATATTTGCAAGCGCAACTTCAAAATCCCATAACTTTTCATTTCTAGAGATACGTTAAGGATTCTTTCACATTTTTATTTCTTTTTTTATATGTATGCATTAAAAAACACGGGATTTTCCTCATTGCGAATTTCATTCCTTTTGATATTTTGTAGTTCAGCATGTGTTGAGTCCAATTTGCAAAGCTCCTATTGAGCATTACCTTGAATAATTTAGAATTTTAGTAAGAATAGGATGTAGATTACCATGTTACTGACCTCAACTGCGTTTAACTGCTCATTAATGCACACACATTACTAGATATATTATCAGACGCAGCTAAAAAAAAATCAGTCTATAGATACACGTAAAGCTTTTTTTCTTTTTCAACTTGTATTGTCCCACTGCCGGGCAAAGGTGGCCCCATTGCTTTTCATTTTTCCTTATATGTTGCTTTCTCCGGCCAAGGTAAAGTTATCAGCTCAGGTTATTTAGACATAGATGAATGTAGGAAGGGTTGTTTGTGCCGCTCGGCGCCATGAACGTTGGTGTAGATATAGGCTTGTTGTACCGGCGGCGCAGGCGGGCCCGCACGGCGCGGGGCTGGCGCGGCGCCTGGCCGGCCTGGTGGCGTGCGCCTGCGCGGCGCAGCTGCCGCCCCGCCAGCGCGCCGCCCTGCCGCACCACGACCCGGTGGGTATGCGTGACTGCACACTACTCAGATCGTCCGGCGAGCGTGCGCTTACACAAGCCTTTGTACAGATACAATGCTTCTTTTAAATAATTACTTATTGTTTTAACATAAATATGTAAATACGGGTAATGATAGGCTCCAAAACGGAGACTCTAAAAATTAACATTGTTCTTTCATTTCTGATACTAAGTGGCGTTTTTCGAACAATAAATACCCATGTATATGTCAGTTCTACATACGTAAATTAACGCTATTTTCCCATAGGGGTAGACACTAACTACGGACCGCTACCTGCTACGATCCCTATATACTCCTTTTGCCTCGTATAGGTTCATACACACGCTGGTTGCGAGTACTATGCACCTGACCTTTCTGAAGAACATCACCAATAAGGTCACTATATATCCTAGGGCGTCGTCCCCTCCCGGCGTACTTGTTACTGACTTATTTTTTTTGCATAACTATATAAATGCATTTGTAAATAGTACGAGAGGTATGAGGGGTTTTGAGCAATCATAAATGCAGAGAATAAGTTGATAATTGAGTTGGTGCGGCATGATGAGAGAACACCGTAAAATATATCGGTAGCATGGTTCTTTCATTTCCGATACTAGTTGGCTCATCGTTATTCAAATAATATATGCCTATGTAAATATCAATTCTGTCCGTGGATATGGTACCGTAAAATTGTGAACACGGTGTTCACAATTTTACGGTACCATCTCGCGAGATAGATTACAATCTATCTCGCGAGATTATAAACTATCGAAAGATTGTGAACTGCAATAACCCTTTACAATTTAACGCATTCTTTTTCGATAGATTATAATCTGTCCATGGCAAACCGACAAATTGTGAACCGGTATCAAATTTACATGCGAAGGATCGCATCTTACGCTAATACTAAATACCCAAGTAATTGCCACTATGGCGAAAAATGTCCGACGATATAGGTCTGCGTACCTAGTTTAGGGGCCGGAAATCTGGGAATAATGTTAGACTCAATTGTCTACATGTGTAATAAATATCCTTTGTCTTCCTTTCATATTTGCCGTTCATAAAAAAAATATCGAAGAAAAATTACGAAATTACGATGCTTCGAAAGTTGACAACGTTGTAAATAAAATAACTATCTATCAGCTTAGAAGTAGCGCTCGCTTGGCTTGCGCGCGGTTGGTCACAGTTCTAACTAACCTAATGTAAAGATGTTCATGTTACGGTGACATTTACATTCGACAACAAACGAATGAATAAACAAATATAATGAGGCGGTGCATCGCATGCCATTTCACAATTTGACGGTTACACTTCGATAGATTATAATCTACCGAAAAATAATGCGTTAAATTGTAAGCAGTATTCTGTTCACAATCTTTCGACAGTTCACAATCATTCAAGATAGAATATAATTTAACGGTATTTACTAATTTACGGTGACATCAAATTCGGGCGCTTCTTTAGGATTGATCCTATTAGAGTGATTAATTCAGAAATAATGGGACACCAAAAAAAAAAAAAAAATTAAATGCGCTAAATAAGCGGCGCTACGCTGACGATCTGAACCAAGTCTTACAGTTTATTCGAGCAAAGAAAAATACATGTTATCATCAGTGATAGTGAAAAACATGTATCGAGAATTTAGTCAAAAGTATCGATCGGCAAAATCCACGACACATGCACACAATCATCGCTTTGTTTAAATAAACTGTACCTACACACTACGTCCTTTAATGCTCTCACTTCACTACGCGTATTTGACAGATTTGACGAGTTACTTGTAGTAATACAATATGTAGTTACTTTATTTTCAAATGGAATAAAGTTAATTTTGTATTAACGAAATAATTCGAATATTTTGAAAAATCCACAAGTGCAGTGTTGGCATTTATACATACACCTCTTTCAATTTATACCTACATTTACACTTTACGTTTCCTTCCCCAGGCTGTAGTAGTGGGTGTGGCCCCTCGTTCGCCTCGTACGCCGACGGTGAGTCGATGTATGGCGCATGACATCGCGCATCGGTTCACGAAGACCTTCAATATGATCGCGACATGTGACTACTGTGATAAGCAGATGCTGTTCGGTTCTGGTTTGAAGTGTAAGGAGTGCAAGTTTAAATGTCACAGGTTAGTGGTTGGTAAAAGTTTTTTTTTTACTCCTAAGAACTTTCTTCAATGAAAGTGTGCATTTCAATTCGCGTTAACGGTTAATTTATACATTTTTCATTTACTAGTTTTAGCTTAACTTTATTCTTAACAAAATATCTACGCGCAAACCGAAACCATGAATTGAATACATGATTCTAGATCCACCATCCACCAGGCGTCAATTTGTTTTAGGGTTATCAAAAATATAATTAAAAAAACACTGTTGTGTCATAGAAAAGTGCAATAACTACGTGGTCAAAATGTATGTATGGAACAGCTTTTCTAAATAGTCACGAAATATTTTATGAGACTAGGGGTCTTCAGATTTATGTATCTACTGAATCCATGGTAACAATTTGCGCGTTGGTGTTCCCTGCCACCCTGTATAAAATATAAAACGTTCTTAATATTTTTGTTCATTATAAGTGCAAACATTGTGTAAATAATAATGAAATCTTATTTATTTCAGGGATTGTGAAAGTAAAGTACCTCCATCGTGCGGTTTACCGCCTGAGTTTGTAGATGCTTTCAAAGAAAAGTTTCACAAAGACGGTAAGTGCGTCAGGGATTTACATTTTAAATAATTTTCAAATGAACTCCCTCGTTCTTATCATAAGCCAATATCTTCCGTAACTTCACAAGGTGTGGTGACATTTTTAGGATTGTCGTGCGAGTTCGACTCGCATTAACCTGTTTTAATTCGTATTGGCATGCGGTAATAAAATTCAGTTGTACGGCCACTGCATGCGGGCATGCATATAATCAAATCTTGAATTTGATTCATAATGAGTTCAGTTATTATAAATATTTTATACATTGATTTTATTTGTCTAAAACACGAGCATGTACACATAAAGTCTAATTCAAACTACACATGAATTAAATATCAATGTCATGTTTGCCTTACAAAACAACGTGCATAATAAAAGTGTTAAGTTGTTAAGTTTACTTTAAACTGTATGTTTTTCATCACCATTCTCAAAATGGTGATGCGAAACTTCTTGAGGAAACTGGCACGTCCTAGAACCATAAATTCAAAGACAAATAGCAACCACCAACTCTCACTGGGCACGCGTGTTAAATTACGGCATATTCCTTACCTGAGAGGTCTGTGTCCCAACTGTAGGAATGTTATAGGTTGATCATGGTGTATGTCCCACAGGTGGGTACTACGGCTACGTGTCCCCGCAGCCGGGGCGAGGCTCCGGCTTCCTGTCGTCGCTGACGCACCGGCGCCGGCCGCACGCGCCGCCCGTGCCGCACCACACGGTATGTATCCGACACAGTACTCGCCGGGGCGAGGCTCCGGCTTCCTGTCGTCGCTGACGCACCGGCGCCGGCCGCACGCGCCGCCCGTGCCGCACCACACGGTATGTATCCGACACAGTACTCGCCGGGGCGAGGCTCCGGCTTCCTGTCGTCGCTGACGCACCGGCGCCGGCCGCACGCGCCGCCCGTGCCGCACCACACGGTATGTATCCGACACAGTACTCGCCGGGGCGAGGCTCCGGCTTCCTGTCGTCGCTGACGCACCGGCGCCGGCCGCACGCGCCGCCCGTGCCGCACCACACGGTATGTATCCGACACAGTACTCGCCGGGGCGAGGCTCCGGCTTCCTGTCGTCGCTGACTGGCGTTTGTAAAAACTGTTTTGACACATCAAAATAATACTACAAAGTGGAAAATTACTTTTACTTCGGAAGTCGGTGGTCTTTGGATGAAATATTTCGGAGAAAACCAAAATACAGGCACCTACGTATAGATTAATACCATCTAAATCCGAATATCACCATAATTATGTTCAAAATATGTCCGAATTACAAATGATGACGTGTGCACAATTCGTTGTCGCATTGTAACATGCTCGTTCTATTCCTGTCAAAGTCAAAACATTCATTTCAATTAAACCAATTACAAATCTCTTTTGAATTGTCCAAGAGTCGGAAAGTTAGCCGGAAAGTTGAAGCAAGGATATTTATAACTGAGTGGGTACAGGGCGGGCCCGACTCGTCGTCCAACACGTCGTCGTGCAACAGTTCGACGCCGTCATCGCCAGCGTTAGCCCCGCCGCCGACGCCGCACCACGCGCCGCACGCGCCGCACTCGCACCACACGTCGCACGCGCCGCATGCGCATCACGCACACCATCCGCCCACTACTAAGCAACAGTTCCACTTCCCAGGTAAGGCATATTTTTATTGACAGTGTCCTTAAATTCAAGAATAATAGCCGCACAGGTTGGTCGTTTAGCTTAAGCTACGCTTGCTGCGGTTAATACGTGGACGGGTGACCATCTTTACATACCAAGAGCCTTCCGTGCCTCGGAAAGCACGTTAAGCCGTTAATCCGGGCTGTCTTTCGTAGATTTTAGACAGTCGTTACAGGTCGTCAGAAGCTTGAGTCTGACACCCAGTCTTACGGGGTATTACCCAGTAACTGGGTTGTGGAGGTCAGACAGGCAGTCGCTCCGGTTAGACCTGCATCTGGTTAGACTGGAAGCCGACCCCCACATAGTTGGGAAAAGTCTAGGCAGATGATAAATGTCCTTAACTTCGGCCGAAACTACGGCCTCCGTGCGTAAGAAGTAAACCCCCAGTTCCAAAATCCAATTATTTAGCAAAGCATTTTCCATGTCTTGATACAGTGGCGCCATGTAGTTTTAAAATATTGACGAGTAAAAGTGTTTTAAAAGATCTACTTAAATAAAAATAAACATTTAATTACATTTATAGATTTATTTTGTCGATAGAACTAAAGCCGGTGGTGTCTAGTCCTAATCACGCATCAGTACAGTCGCCGGCGAGACAACAAGAGAACAAGGAAGACCTCATGGCTAGCGCTAAAAGTGGTGAGTTTAAATTATATGTCTGTAATAAATGTGTGCGGTTGGGAGGGACCTCGTATATGGGAGATAGAGAAAGAAAGTGTGAGTTTAATACGTGTTTTAATATAGCGCCATCTAGTATTCGTTTTTAAAAGTTCTCTTAAAGTTTTCGCCATCTAGGTTTTTTTGTTGCTTTAACACCCTCTAAAACCATAAACATTATCCTCCTCAGTCGGGTAAAAAGAATACCCATGATGAAAAATTTTAACATGTTCTCAATCGCCATCTTGTATTTTCATTTTGACCTCGCTATCGGCTTTAACACCCTCGAAAACCATGAAAACGACATGCATGTTGAAAAAGTTAAACATTTTCGCCGCCGCCATCTTTGTTTTTCAGAGGGAAAAGTCGCATGTGGGGGCAAAACGCGTTTTCGTTACTTGACGATTTCTACCAGTTTACTCTTAGCGCAAGCCGCGTTAAAGAACTTCGATTCAATAAATATTTATCGTTGAAAAACCTTAGCTATCCACCCTGTAAATGAAATAATTGAGCACCGAACGAAATTATCATTGAACTTACCTATAATGATGAGTTCAGGCTGACGAAAATGCAACTGTTCTTTGTCAAATCTGGCAAAAAAAAAATGCAAAAAAAAAAAACAACTTCGCGATGATTTCATTTTCGAGTGTTAGTTATTTCAATTATACCGCGTGCAAATTGTTTTGTGTGTAAATTGGGTACTGTTTCACAGTTTGTCGGTTTGCCTTAGACGATCATAATCTATCGAAAAAATGTAAACCGCAAAAACATTTACAATGTAACGCATTATTTTTTGATAGATTATAATCTGCTCAAGGGAAACCGACAAACTGTGAACACTTATCCAATTTACATCGCATCTTGCACTAATAGTAAAAAATTGTCAAGTAACTGCCATCAGCTTGGAAGTAGCGCTTGCTCGGCTCACGCGTGGTTGGTCACAGTTCTAACCTAGCCTAATCTATAATCTGACGATGTTCATAATGTTACGGTGACATTTACATTCGACAACAAACGAATTAACAAACAAATATGGCAGCGCGGTGCACATGACGTTCAATCGACTAGAACGCAAGTTACGTTCCATCGCATGCCATTTCACAATTTGACGGTTTCACTTCGATAGGTTATAATCTACCGAAAAATAATGCGTTAAATTGTATCTTAAGGTTCACAATTATTACGACAGTTTACAATCTGGCGAGATAGATTATAATCTAACGGTATTTACAAATTTGCGGTGACATATAGATCACTAACTACCACACAATAAATATATACACAATTCTTTTTTTTATGAGTATTGTGTAGTGTTTATCACTACACAATGCTCATAAAAAAATATTTCTAAGTAAGGAATTGGCAGACAGTATAGTACACTTTATGCGTTAAAAAGCTTCGGAGGCTATATTTGAACAATGATAGCGGTCTTTCAATTGCTTAGGTAATTTATAACAAATGACCGGAGCAATGCAGTAGACACTCGCGCATTAGTGCCGTTTTGGCGAATACACTTCCCACTAACACTCTTGGTTATTGTCGCGTCTAGTACAGACGCTAGCACTTGAAGAGACCTACTGCAATCTGTCAAACTTTAATAGGTTTCTAGCTTTAACGCTAAAGTATTGAGTTCAAGATTGATTGAGAAAATTTGACAGTTTCGGGTACCTTGACGTGGTGGCGTCTGTACGTGGGACTACGTCAGCCAGACGTGTATGATATAAGTATTGTATGTGTTGCAGGCGACAGTTCCCGCTGCGTGTCGCTGTCGGGCTCGGGCTCCACGGACAGCGGCGGCTGCCAGCGCGGCGACTCGCTCGACTCGTCCAACAAGCACGACAACCGGTGGCCGCGACAGAATAGTGTAAGTATACTAACCGTGACCCTGATCAAATTGAACTTTTGTCCCATTTGCTGGAGTCTCCCAAATGTCCGTTCATCTGCACCTTGGTGGTGGTTGAAGAACGCTTCATGATCATCAGCAGTATAATGTTCCCGCTGGGACACAGGCTCGGTGAGAGGGAGTGGGCAATAATCTACCACACAGGCCCAGTGCGGGTTAGTAGATGTCACAAGTCTTCGAATTTTTGGTTGTAAGACATGCCAGTTGGCGGCGACCTCTCGCGTCCGGCCCTGGTGCGAGCCATGGTACGGAGCGAGAGGGAATGGGAAGCCGTCACCTTCTTCTGCGAAGCAGTAATGCTCGCGAAGGAGGAGGCGGGGCGCGTGAGGGAGTGGCAGTCTCTGCGCCCTCACGTCCCTAGCCGCCGCAGGAGGAGACGCCCCGGGCGTCGGGAGTCGATTGCGGACTCCCGGCCACCGTAGGCGCGAGCTTGCGGGTGGCGAGCAATGGGTAGCTCGCCGCCCGGTAAGGACCAAGCTCGGGTCGACGGCGCGCAGTGTTCCACGCGCGCCTCAAAGAGATGTCAGCAGCAGTGTAGGGGTCTACTAGGACCGATGCCTGCCGGGGTCGCGTGATTGTTCGAAAGAGATACCGTGACCCTGGCACATGTGCAACTGATGGAACACGGGTGGGTTTTAGTCAGTAAAAGTCTGACACGCCCTCCCGCTCCGCCCAGAGCGGGAGAAGTCATTTGATGATTTCCCATCCTGAAAAAAAAGAAAAAAAAAGACATGCCGGTTTCCTCGCGATGTTTTCTTTCACCGTTTTTGAGAGTGCTTGTGTTCGAACTCACGACTTACTACTCGTAAGTCGCGGCCGTTACCACCGTGCCACCTCTGCTCTCGAACAATGCCTCTGATGCTGCAATAGACGTGACTAAAGAAGTAAGTGGACTGAAATGTGACTAGAGTGAATTAGATTACAATGCAATGAAATACTTGTAGCGGTACAACACATGCGAACTACGCGATACACTGACGACACGAATAATCCAGCATCTCGCAAGCAGAGTGTATCGCGCAACTAGCAATATATACAATGTCCTGACATCAGTCGTCAGGCAGTAGCCACCGGGCACGACACCTGTCTGCTCCGAGGATCCTTGCTTTTCTATTCCTCATGCTTTTTATATGCTCCTATTTTGTGGTTCAGCCTCCAAACACGCTTTTCTATTCGTCATGCTTTTTATATGCTCCTATTTTGTGGTTCAGCCTCCAAACACCTTAAATGCGTAACACACTATCAATCACAATCTGAATCCATAACATTGCCTTACATTGCTTCTTAAGTCCGAAAAAATACGCAATTACCCCGCTGTAAATTATTTTTTCTTTATTTAGTGCAACGGCTAACATTCGTACAGTTTTGACAGTCGTTCATCATTTCAGCCGTAATACGTCCACTGCTGGACATGACCTCCCCCAATTTGGGGGGCTTTGCCATAATCGCCACGCTTGGCAGGCGGATTGGCGATCGCAATATGGTGGTAAAATGCATAGAGAACGCTGCTGCCCATTCTCTAGTAAGTCCCGTAGTCGCCTCTTACGACACCCACGGGAAGAAATGGGGTGACAGTCGTTACATCGTCAGAACCCCGAAAGTTTGACAATCATTCCTACCCAAAGAGTCTGGAGGTCAGATAGGCAGTCGCTGCATATAAAATACTGGTATTCAGCTGCATCCGGTTAGACAGGAAGCCGACCCCGACATAGTTAAGGCCTAGCCTTAACTATTTTGGGGTCGGCTTCCAAGTTGATATATTTAATTAAGACCAATCAAGATGGGACATCCCCAAATGTTTTTTAAGCCTGTTCTCTTCATTCGTGTTACTCGTAATAATAAGTTCCCTTTTAACTCCACAATAACGTAAACCCATACAAACAGTAGTAGTATAGTTCCGGTCATTATTCCGATAACGCCCCGAGGGCGCTCTCCTAGCGATAACGAATGATACATGACATTAACTTTGTGTATTGTTGTAGTCTACTTGTCAGTTGCAAAGCTTTCCCAGTGGGAAACCGTTATTAGTTGTAGGAATGTGTTAAAATATCTATTTGTGATATAGTTTTGTAGATAAGTGGACTATTATACTCAACAGTATTTTTTTTAATGTGTTTGTGATTTTGAACTTGTCAGTTTTAAATATGAAACAGAAATGTGGCTTTGTTTTACGATATATAGTGATGGAGTAATGGTATAGAAGAAATAATGATGTAATTCATTTTTAATTCGTATTTAATTAAAACTTGAAAATGATTTAAAATCACACATAAAGAATATAATAATACTGAAATATTCAAATCAAATATATAGTTAAAGGGTTCGTGATTTTGAACTAAATCGTCTATGTTTATAAATAGACAAGCTATACCTAATAATGTCTTTGTTTGTAACAAGACGTAGACTGTTTGAGGAAGTAAGTATTTCGGTATTTTATGTTGTTCTGAAAAATATTTCCCTTAGTGCTCGTATTTTGGAGGTGAAGCAAATTTTGATTGTTTTGAACGTTTTGGTACATTTGATTACTGGGAACCGTCATTTGGTAAGATTAGTTCAAACTTACAAGAAACATTTTTAATGGATCTGCTTTAAACCGCCAACCTAGTTTTTGAATAAAGAACCCAATATGTCAGAAATGCAGCTTTTGTTTTAGAAAAGTAACAACTTAGTCCCGTGACAAGTTGTAATTTTTTATGAAGAACTTTACCCAAAACTGGCTCGAAGATTTAGTCTAGAACTAAAGAGATTTCATTTTGTAATAAGACTGGATTTGTCCAAAAGTACCTCTATGGATAATATTGGTATTCAGTTGCATAAGTGGAAAGAGGAAATTGGGGCCTTTGCCCTGCAGTGGAACAAGACAGGTTTTAAAAAAAATGGTGCATCCATGAGACTAAAAAACCATCACAACATAGATGTTAAAAGGCTAGGCAGGTGATAAAGATAAAAAAACAAATAAAGATCGCCGACTTTGTTAAAATCTATATTTAGATTATTGTTCATTCAATATCTTTTCTTTGTAACACTCTCAAAGTGGTCCCCAAGAATTTTTTTGTCTAGGGGCTGATTTGACTCGCCGCACGATTTCTCTCCATCTACTCTGATTTTTCAAATTGAATGTGCATTCATACCAGGATCGCCCACTTCGAATTTAATTTGGTTAGTTCATTTCATGGTTTTGTCTAGTATCCTCCAATCTACCCTGCACGACCGCTTTATAGAGTCACTGTCACGTCTCGAGACGTGACCGAAGTATTTTAGGATCTGCGTTGGGACCAGAACTGATAGACGCTTTTTGATATCGAGTTCTTGGTATAGAAGTGTTGGTACGAAACTCCATCTACGACACCCCAAGCGTTTTCTCCACCAAATTTCCAGAATTTTTCAGTATAGTAACACCAGCTTTGTTTCCACATAGCTATCTATGAAAGAATGGGACATCCCGTACGACGAGCTGAAGCTCTTCGAAGTGATAGGTACGGGTCGGTTCGGCACCGTGTACCGCGGCAGCTGGCACGGCGCCGTGGCCGTCAAGGTGCTGCACGTCCTCAGCGACGACTGCGTGCCGCTCGACACCTTCAAGCACGAGGTAACTGGAAAATTATTACTTGATATATCGGTAAGAAGATCGAAACAAGCATATGTGACTTTTCCTTCCTAGCCTTTTGATAGCAATCTAAATATAGTCAGCCCTGAATTTGGCTACATACGAGCACTTTCAGAAGCGTCCATCAACTCCTGTAGCGTGCAAACAACAGGACATGCTGGAAAAAATATTAAGTGCCGCATTGTTTGTGGGACAGCACCACATTTACACTCCAGAGTGGAGCCATCTGTGGATATATTAAGTCACTAGAACACGTAAAGTGTTAAGGTGCAGCTCGTGCATCCACACTGAAGTTACTTTTCATAGACCAACATGATTACATTAAGTATTTTTTCCTACTTTTGTAAGTATTTTTTTTTTGTTATCTGTTATGGTCCTAAGTTACTTTTTGTGGGTGTAGTTTTGTATAAGTAAAATATATAAGTATGGGAAAACTAACTATTTTATGAAAAATCATTGAAACAGACACCATTATAATACATTGGATTCGTTCATGGATGATGGCATCCTCTCGTTTATCTATATAAATAAAATTCAAAGTCCTGAATGACTGACTGACTGATATATCAACGCACAGCCTAAACCGCTGGTCGTAGAGACATAAAATTTGGAGGGTGTGTTCTTTGTGAAGAGTAGGTATCCACTAAGAAAGGGTTTTTTAGAATAGTATATGTTTGAGTTGTATTAAACCACAACATCCACAGCTATCACAGAATTTATCCTAGCTAGTTGAGTTCTGCATAGATACCGACCAATACCTGGCATTGTGTTAGCACTGCGTCAGTGAACGCCATTCGCGTAGTTAAATTTCGGGCAACACATGAACTTTTTGACATCTTACGTAAAGAAGAAAAGTAGTTAATTTGTTGTGTCTTTCAAATTTTTGACGGATTCAAGTCTCTGATCACAAACACTAGTCTGGTGGTCACTGGTCTCGTGGCTAGTCTCTATTATAGAAATTGTGCCATTGTATTTTTAATAACCTCGGCATCATCTAATCTACTCATAGTTTTTTTTTTACCCCCTCTTATGAAATTGAAACAGAACTAGCTAACCAGCATCTCTGTGTGCAGGTGGCGACGTTCCGCAAGACGCGTCACGAGAACCTGGTGCTGTTCATGGGCGCGTGCATGAAGCCGCCGCGCCTCGCCATCGTCACGTCGCTCTGCAAGGGCATGACGCTCTACACGCACATCCACCTGCGCAAGGACAAGTTCACCGCCAACAAGAGCGTCATCGTGGCGCAGCAGATCTCACAGGTCGGTATCATGACGCTCTACACGCACATCCACCTGCGCAAGGACAAGTTCACCGCCAACAAGAGCGTCATCGTGGCGCAGCAGATCTCACAGGTCGGTATCATGACGCTCTACACGCACATCCACCTGCGGAAGGACAAGTTCACCGCCAACAAGAGCGTCATCGTGGCGCAGCAGATCTCACAGGTCGGTATCATGACGCTCTACACGCACATCCACCTGCGGAAGGACAAGTTCACCGCCAACAAGAGCGTCATCGTGGCGCAGCAGATCTCACAGGTCGGTATCATGACGCTCTACACGCACATCCACCTGCGCAAGGACAAGTTCACCGCCAACAAGAGCGTCATCGTGGCGCAGCAGATCTCACAGGTCGGTATCATGACGCTCTACACGCACATCCACCTGCGCAAGGACAAGTTCACCGCCAACAAGAGCGTCATCGTGGCGCAGCAGATCTCACAGGTCGGTATCATGACGCTCTACACGCACATCCACCTGCGGAAGGACAAGTTCACCGCCAACAAGAGCGTCATCGTGGCGCAGCAGATCTCACAGGTCGGTATCATGACGCTCTACACGCACATCCACCTGCGGAAGGACAAGTTCACCGCCAACAAGAGCGTCATCGTGGCGCAGCAGATCTCACAGGTCGGTATCATGACGCTCTACACGCACATCCACCTGCGCAAGGACAAGTTCACCGCCAACAAGAGCGTCATCGTGGCGCAGCAGATCTCACAGGTCGGTATCATGACGCTCTACACGCACATCCACCTGCGGAAGGACAAGTTCACCGCCAACAAGAGCGTCATCGTGGCGCAGCAGATCTCACAGGTCGGTATCATGACGCTCTACACGCACATCCACCTGCGGAAGGACAAGTTCACCGCCAACAAGAGCGTCATCGTGGCGCAGCAGATCTCACAGGTCGGTATCATGACGCTCTACACGCACATCCACCTGCGGAAGGACAAGTTCACCGCCAACAAGAGCGTCATCGTGGCGCAGCAGATCTCACAGGTCGGTATCATGACGCTCTACACGCACATCCACCTGCGGAAGGACAAGTTCACCGCCAACAAGAGCGTCATCGTGGCGCAGCAGATCTCACAGGTCGGTATCATGACGCTCTACACGCACATCCACCTGCGGAAGGACAAGTTCACCGCCAACAAGAGCGTCATCGTGGCGCAGCAGATCTCACAGGTCGGTATCATGACGCTCTACACGCACATCCACCTGCGGAAGGACAAGTTCACCGCCAACAAGAGCGTCATCGTGGCGCAGCAGATCTCACAGGTCGGTATCATGACGCTCTACACGCACATCCACCTGCGGAAGGACAAGTTCACCGCCAACAAGAGCGTCATCGTGGCGCAGCAGATCTCACAGGTCGGTATCATGACGCTCTACACGCACATCCACCTGCGGAAGGACAAGTTCACCGCCAACAAGAGCGTCATCGTGGCGCAGCAGATCTCACAGGTCGGTATCATGACGCTCTACACGCACATCCACCTGCGGAAGGACAAGTTCACCGCCAACAAGAGCGTCATCGTGGCATCCGTCTTGCTTGCCAGCCAGATTCTTTACCCATTCCCTATTGGTCTATTACTCAAAAACGTATAAATCTTCCCCAGGGTATGGGTTACCTGCACGCGCGAGGCATCATCCACAAAGATCTGAAGACGAAGAACATCTTCCTGGAGAACGGGAAGGTCGTGATCACCGACTTCGGCCTCTTCAGCGTTACCAAACTGTGTTTTGGAAACAAGTTAGTACAAAGGTCAATACAGGATTTTGCACTTTACTTAATTTAATTATAAACTTAATATGATGCTTGTAAACGGTGCATGTAATATTTTGGTACCGAAATATGCAAGTTATACAGTATGGAAACCACATATATGCCATATTTGAAATTAATTACTTGTTAACACCTTTCCAGACGAAACTGTTGTTTGTACAGAATGAACAATTTTTCTTTCTTTCTTTCTAGACGATGTAGAAAAATTTAACGAAATCGGTTCAGTAATTAAGTAAAAAAAGTATAGTTTTATTTTTGAGAAAATTTGTACACTCTGTAGATTGGATCAATAGTTCAATGATCTTGAATCCTTGAACATTAAAAAGCGATGTTGCCACACAGTGTAAACTTTCACGACGCTGTTAACTACTGTACTTATTTGCCAAAAATGTAAATATAGGAGCGTCCATTAATAACGGGCCACCGACGGCGTTCATGGCGTTTTCGACCGAAACACTTCTATGTTCAACACGCTAAAAAACAATGAAAAATAATTTTAAAAAGTATCCCAAAGCACATAATCGATAGATTTTTTTCTCCCCTTTCCGATGGCGACATATTTTTTTTTCTAAAATGTCGTTTTTTAGGTTAGAATTGAAGTTTAATGTTTACATCAGTTTTTCGGCATGATGGACATTCTTAATCGCAAAATAAATACCACCAATCGAAAGAAGAGGTCAAAATCTATCGGAAGCAACTATTCGGAAGGTGGGGAAATAAATTTCTGGGCTCCTACAACGATAAAAAGAAAGCGAGCCGGCGGGCGGACGATGGTTTTTTTTTTTTTTTTTTTTTTTTTTTCAGGATGGGAAATCATCAAATGACTTCTCCCGCTCTGGGCGGAGTGGGAGGGCATGTCAGACTTTTACTGACTAAAACCCACCCGTGTTCCATCAGTTGCCCATGTGCCAGGGTCACGGTATCTCTTTCGAACAATCACGCGACCCCGGCAGGCATCGGTCCTAGTAGACCCCTACACTGCTGCTGACATCTCTTTGAGGCGCGCGTGGAACACTGCGCGCCGTCGACCCGAGCTTGGTCCTTACCGGGCGGCGAGCTACCCATTGCTCGCCACCCGCAAGCTCGCGCCTACGGTGGCCGGGAGTCCGCTATTGACTCCCGACGCCCGGGGCGTCTCCTCCTGCGGCGGCTAGGGACGTGAGGGCGCAGAGACTGCCACTCCCTCACGCGCCCCGCCTCCTCCTTCGCGAGCATTACTGCTTCGCAGAAGGAGGTGACGGCTTCCCATTCCCTCTCGCTCCGTACCATGGCTCGCACCAGGGCCGGACGCGAGAGGTCGCCGCCGCCGATCGCCTCCACGAGGACACGGCGGTGCTCCGCCCAGGCAGGGCACACCTCCACCGTATGCTCCACCGTGTCCTCCAGACGATCCTCGCAATGGAAACACCCGGACGTATCCTCCCGCTTTATCCTGAACAGGAACCCACCGAAGCACCCATGCCCGGTGAGAACCTGCGTCAGGCGGAAGGTGAGGACGCCGTGGCGCCTCTCTATCCACTCCTCAAAGAGGGGACTTACCGCCGCAATTGTGGCGTGCCCAGCGGACGATGGCTTAGAGCGCGCCGCCGCGACTCATGTGATCATTTGGCTTTCCTCATAGAGTGTAAACAAATAAATTTTCATGTTAAGAGTAAGGAAGTTCTTTATTTGATATTGTTATGACGTATTTATTTGTATCTTCATCCTAGGCGTGCTCTTAAACGAAGCGTGTAAGCGTGTGAACGATATTCTTAAACGAAGTGTGTAAACGTGAATTTTATTTTTCAATTCCAAAATTCTAATAATTGAGGTTATAATTCCTATCCGTTTTTATCCGTTATTCCTGACAATATATCACAATATTTCATGTAGGACTTGCTCATACTAAATTTCAGAGTTGGATCTTGTTTATATTATGTAATGGTACAGTTGGAAGATGCGTTATCGATGCTGTAATCCTCTAGGAGAAATAACAAAGCATTCATCTGAACTTCCACAGAACATTAAGTTATTTTACCCTAATTTAGATGACAAAGCTAAAATTTGTGATTCATGCAGGAAAAGTTTACTTTTGATAATCAAATCGACTTTTGTGATTATTACGAAATCGTGCGAAATTTATACTATTAACTCCAAGATGAGAAATTGTCACACTTCTCTGCCTCAGAAACAAGGTTTTTTCATCCAAGAACAATTGTATCTGACAGCTCGAGTGAGAAGAAAAGTTATCGTAGGAAAAGAAATTCTGTTCCTAAAACGAATGAGAAATCCAAAAGGAAAAAAAAAATATTCCTCTATTTATAATTTATTAAGAAAAACATTATGATTGTACACTTTTTTTTTTGTTTCGTTTGTTTTTCCGTTAATTTTTGTAATGAATTACAAAAAGATTAATATAACAAATTCATGTTTCGAACGTATCGATATTTTTATTTTTCGGCAATGAGAATTTGATTATAAATTTCAATTTTCTCCGCGTGAAATATAAATGAGCCTTTACATTCAAAACATTTCAGAAGATAAGGTGAAAATCTATCGATCCATGTTTTTCAGAATTTTTACGCTCCTTTTAACGAATCAAACGATCATATGAGTCGCGGCGGCGCGCTCTAAGCCATCGTCCGCCCCCCGGCTCGCTTTTCTTTTATCGTTGTAGGAGCCCATAAATTTATTTCCCCACCTTCCAAATAGTCATTTCCGATAGATTTTGACCTGCTCTTTCGATTGGTGGTATTTATTTTGCGATTAAGAATGTCCATCATGCCGAAAAACTGATGTAAACATTAAACTTCAATTCTAACCTAAAAAGTGACACTTAAAAAAAAATATGTCACCATCGGAAAGAGGAGGAAAAAATCTATCGATTATGTACTTTGGGATACTTATTAAAATTATTTTTCATTGTTTTTTAGCGTGTTGAACATTGAAGTGTTTCGGTCGAAAACGCCTTGAACGCCGTCGGTGGCCCGTTATTAATGGACGCTCCCATATGTGCTGTACTGCTGGGGAGTTTGTTGCGCCACTTCTACCCAGCTAAAGCACTAGGAAGTGATTTAGGGTGGGCATTTTGGGGGACTGTCTTGTATAATTTTGACGGTCAAAAACTGCTGTCGGTCAGCCTAGTTTGGATAAATGACTTTTAATGTTGAGTTTGTAAAGTCGTTTCACGACGAGGTTACGTAGCGAAGTTGTCTAAACAGATTGTTTACTTTTACTGAATTTATTTTCATTGAATATTTCATTTTTTTATTGACGGTTTTAAATTTAATTGTGGTCTCATCGTCTTTAAATTTCTTTACATAGTATAAAACAAAGTCGGTACCCGCGTCCGTACGTTTAGATTTTTTTAACTACGCAACAGATTTTAATGCGATTTTCATTAATAGACAAAGTGATTCAAGAGGAAGGTTTATATACGCTGGCGAAGTGCTGACAAAAGCTAGATTATCGCATAAATGTGGTTTCCATACTGAATGTTAAAAATGCCATCATCAGTGCAAGAGTTAGCGGTCTTGCAACGTACATGTTTCAATTACATGCTCTTCGTATAAGCAACTTGTAAACTAATATTATCACAGACAAGGCTTGTATAAATAAGTTGTTCGGACCAGGCGTCCACTCTCCCTAACTAAGCGAAATTTCGGCAGAAATAAGTATGGCCCTACTCCGTATCACTTACGTATATAGATTAGTTCGGGGCCCGACCTAGGAATAAATGACAACACGTTTTGACAGTTGTCCCTACGCCCGAAGACAATTTGCCCGTCCAGAAAAAAATAAGGATCGACCTATCAGACAGGCCCTAATCTTGAGCCAAAATAAAAATTCTAATTAAATTTTCTTTTCCGGTTTTTAGTATCGGAACCATTAAGTACCTGTACTTTACCGGGCTTTTAGGAACCTTTTCAATCCCTGCTGGCCGGTATAATACACAACGTAAAATAACAGGTTTTGGGATACGAACAAGAATTATTAGCTTAGACGAACGCATTCTTTATACAAGCCTCTTCAAAAGTGTACACAGGAGGATTGATTTTCAACTGCAATACAGCTCGCAGTTGCACGACCACTGCATGGGGCCTTTAAGCGTGGGGAAGTCTTCTATCTATCTATATTATATAGGGTGGCAGGATCCAGTACATGATTCTGAACATGTGTTGAAATTTTTTGTAGGAAATTAACTGCTGTTCCACACATTTGACCGCGATTTTTCGTTGAAAAATTATACACTAGGAGGTCTAGAATCTTGTACTGAATTCATGGAAATAGTTGCCGCGTCGCTATCCCTGCCACTCGGTATAAGCACGAATACAATGTGGTCAAGCACGGTATAGCAAAAATATTTAACGCATCTATGGCACGACGACGAAGTAGGAAAATTCTTGGATAATGTACCTAATAAAAATCTTAAATTCATCCACTTACCGACAACACACAGCCTAGAATTGGGTTGAAAGGGATGAAAGTTTTATGAAAGTTCGTTTTCTGATGTGAAATATCATTAGGCCCTTAGCTTGTTATGATTTAAAATTGAACATTGGTGCCGATTCTGTTGTCACAAAATTCTCTAAACTAAACATCACTAAAATTTGGTTTATTCCTGTCAAACGACGATTTCCTATTCTGAAATAGACTAAAGTGACACAACTTAACTATATTTTAGTTTGACAGCACTAACAGTCTTATTCATAAACGCCTCTTAAATTTTAATCTATCGCTAAGCAACTGATTAGTGAAATTCTTATTCATAAACGCTATTTAGCGCTAAGTAGTCGCTAACCATTTGATTAAAAGCTGTCAAAGTTAAACACCACTGGTAGCTTGTTAAGAGGATGCTAAGAAGCAAGATGGTGGATTTTATTTGAATCAGCTGATCGGTTCAATAGGATGATTGTGTGCTTCAAGGTTATTTTGTCCCTAATATCTAATTATGCCTTAGTAAATATTGATTTCAACAATATTTACGGGATTTCGGAATAGTACAGGGGAATTAAATAATTATGAAACGCTACGCGCCGATGGGAAATAGACGGAGGAAGACCTACAAGGCTTGTTTACATCTGCTATGAGAATAAGTCCATATTAGGTACTTACATATTCTTCATGCGAAGTAAACGTGATAAAGGATTTTTGGGGAAAGCTCAAACAGGAGGAGGCTCAGTAGGTTTTAGGCCCCTCACATTCTTTGACGCCAGTTCCAAGGCACAGAACTGAAGAAAAGCCATGTTGTGGCAGTCTTGCTCAAATAACAAGAGACATTTCATAAGCAACAATTCTATCTATCTAATCTAACTAGCCTATATTGTCCCACTGCAGGGCAAAGGCCTCCCTCTCCCTTTTCCAAACATTTCTGTCTTTTGCTAGTGTTGGCCAGCGCATGAGATGGACAAGATCTATCAATGAGAATGTCATGCGCTCATACTATGGGGCTACAGAGGGGGAGAAACAATCTGACCGCGTACTGTGTTCGGATGCTCTCTGTTTTTCAGGTGCTTGAGCCAACCGTCAACGTTCCAACCCAACGACTATCGGATCAGGTGCGGGTCATCCAGCGTAATCATATGTTGGATGACACTGCACTTGATCGCCTACGAAATGAAATGCAGAGTAGCCATGTTAGTTAGCCAAGCAACAATTACATTTATTTTAATAAAGCTACATTTTTGTTATAAATTCATATTTTTGATTTCCAATTATTCTTCCTCCGTAACATATGTATGGGTTTTTTTTTTTTTTTGACGGGAAATCGTCAAATGACTTCTCCCGCTCTGGGCGGAGCCGGAGGGCATGTCAGACTTTACTGACTAAAACCCACCCGTGTTCCTTCAATTGCCCATGTGCCAGAGTCACGGTATCTCTTTCGAACAATCACGCGACCCCGGCATCGGTCCTAGCAGACCCCTTCAGTTTTGCTGACATCTCTTTGAGGCGCGCGTGGAACACTACGCGCCGTCGACCCGAGCTTGGTCCTTACCGGGCGGCGAGCTACCCATTGCTCGCCACCCGCAAGCTCGCGCCTACGGTGGCCGGGAGTCCGCAATCGACTCCCGACGCCCGGGGCGTCTCCTCCTGCGGCGGCTAGGGACGTGAGGGCGCAGAGACTGCCACTCCCTCACGCGCCCCGCCTCCTCCTTCGCGAGCATTACTACTTCGCAGAAGGAGGTGACGGCTTCCCATTCCCTCTCGCTCCGTACCATGGCTTGCACCAGGGCTGGACGCGAGAGGTCGCCGCCGCCGATCGCCTCCACGAGGACACGGCGGTGCTCCGCCCAGGCTGGGCACACCTCCACCGTATGTTCCACCGTGTCCTCCAGACGATCCTCGCAATGGAAACACCCGGACGTATCCTCCCGCTTTATCCTGAACAGGAACCCACCGAAGCACCCATGCCCGGTGAGAACCTGCGTCAGGCGGAAGGTGAGGACGCCGTGGCGCCTCTCTATCCACTCCTCAAAGAGGGGACTTACCGCCGCAATTGTGGCGTGCCCAATGTATGGGTGCTATTAATAGAATAGCATGGCATCATCATTCCTCATCTTATTCACGTAGCATGATCTGCGCCCTCGCCGTCTTTCCGAGGTTATATAGTATTGGTGCTTCGTCAAACTTTCAACTGTAAACAAGATTTTTTAATTTTATTAAAATACACTGAAACCCAAGTGCATAAGCAATAGGAAGTAATATAGAATAGACACAAGTACCTATGTTTTTAAAAGAGCATATTCATGTAAACAAGCTTAAGGGACATGCAAATACATAGCTATAATTGTATTATCGGCTACGGCTTTTTAACATTAATTTGGTCAGTTTAAGGTTAGCGCATATAAAATCAGAAATAAATACCTGTATCTTCCAGCCTTTCGAGCTAATTATATTGTAGTTTACCATCGGAAAAACAATGAAATAATTATGATATAAACGTATTAAATTATTTTACTCAAATTGAAATATCCGATGACATTGTTGACTTTGGTCTGTCAAAGGCACCACAGATACAAATATCGTGGTTATGACAACTTTATACTTTTAATTGGGTTTTTTAGTCAACTATATTGAATATAATCTGTGCTGCATGCATAATTTCCCCTCTATTTCGTGTCGTAACTAATCATCTGCTAACTAGCGTTTATGAATAAAGAAAAGTTAATCATTACTTAAGAGCTAACCATTTGCTTAACTAAACAGTGGCTAATCCACGGAATAAAGAAAACTAGAGGAAGTGCCCCTCACATATCGGACGCGTGTCAACATTAAGCGCAGATGCGCAACATTTAGCTTATTCGCCGTCAGATACTTGTCGCGATTGTATGTCTCAGAAATACGCGAATTATTACAAATTATGCCTTGTTGTACGGTTTTGACCTGCAAAAACGAAAGCAGAAAAAAATATATATCTTGTAGAAGGGTGTCGTATCATTGGTAAGTGCTAAACTTTGTTAATTTTTAATATAATTGATTTTAATTACAATACCACATGTTATGACTTCAATGCAAACTATAAACAACCTTATATTTATTGAAACAAAGTCTAAATGCACTTGGTCGTCATCTGGAAAATCACAAACTAAATTCTAGTAACTTCGACGCTACTCGATTAGGGATGGGACACATCCGTAAAGTAGGTCGGTATCGATAGTTTTGTCTGATTTTAGTACGGAATCAATAGCTCACATAGCTGGTTATATAAAACAAGACAGTTGATACCATAAGTGTGATATTTGCGTTAGTGCTTAAGTAACAGAAAAACAAATCAATAATTACATAGATTTATTATAGGTATGGCTAAAGGGGGTTATTATGCCTATCAGAATCTGTGATTAAGTTATGTCAGACATCCGAAATATTTTTATAAGACGGTCATATATTTAATAAAGATTATATCATGGCTGAAATAATGCACCAGTTTATTGGGTCATCAATATTCCAAAACATAAGCTATAACCAATTAGCGGATTTTCCTACGTCTAATCATATTACTGTCTTAATGAAAGCTATCACGGCTAAATATATTAATATTCGACTATCAAAATGGCAAATATTAAATAAATATGTATTATTTCAAGGTCAGTAAATATTTTTAGCACCATCTGTTATCGTTAGCTTCTGTCAGCAGCTTCGCCCGCGTACTTGATTTTATGAAAATAATATTACCCCCCTACATACAAACATACAAATACCTCTGTAACATTGATATTTTAACGAACCTTTACCTTAACCCTCCGCCAACCGTACCAGACGATATCGTCCGTGCCAAGTTTGGAGCTGATGCATATCTTTGGAAGGAGAAAAGGAAGGGGCCTCGAACCCCTCTGTAAAAAAACTTACACTCGCCCACACCTCACAGGCGCAAGCGCGTCAATAGCTATTGTAACGTCAGTGAGTACGAGCGTGTTCAAGTTTGTTGACGGACGATATCGTCCGATACGGTTGGTGATGTAACTTTTACGAATTTTTAGGTATGTAATATATTATTACGAGCTGGGGTTTCGGGATAAATGAATTCAAACCAATATTACCGAAACACACAAAACAGTTGAATTAAATAATCACAACAACAAGAAACGTCAAAAGGAATCACTTGTCTCGCTTGTACTGTATAACTTGAATCGCATTCGACCGATACAGACCATAAGAGCAGTGGTGGCCCAGTGGTAACGGCCGCAACTTACGAGTGGTAGGTCGTGAGTTCAAACCCAAGCAGGCGCATTACTTTGTGTAAATTATTTCATCGCCACTGCTCTCAAAACGGTGAAGGAAAACATCGTGAGGAAACCGGCATGTCTTAGAACCAAAAATTCGAAGACATGTGACATCTACCAACCCGCACTGGGCCAGCGTGGTGGATTATGGCCCACTCCTTCTCAGCGAGAGGAGGCCTGTGTCCCAGCAGTGGGAACATTATAGGCTGATGATGATGATGATGATGATTCGACCGCATTCGTAAACGAACTGCTCGTCGTTTTTTTTTTTTTGTAGGACTGCTCGTAGTTAACCTGAAACAGTTCTTACTACTTAAACGGATGGTGGCCCGGCGAGTTCTAAAAAGTAACCTTTTTGGCCTCCAGCCGGGGCTTATTATACTTAAAAACTAAAGCGAAAGCTCTAAGGGTTACCCCTAGAGGGGTACGAACCTCGGCTTAGGCAATCACTGGTGGGGGGGACAGCAAGGGACCGGCTGGATCTGGGTTAAAATTATTTAGGGACTAATTTAAACCTATAGGCGCAGCATCGCGGGGTGGCTCATGCAAGGGAGGGAACTGCTCGTCGGCCCGATAATCCGCTATTTATATCCCGAGCAGAACATTCGCGAACATTCGACACTGTGCCACAGTTCACTTGTAGCGTAGAAGCTACACTACTAGGAACTATTTTTATTGAAAAATGTTCCCTTTAAAAATTTACCATTTTCGAGTGTTCAAATAAATATACTTTTTTGAGCGATGTAAGATCCAACTAATATTTTTTGAAAGGCCCTTGTATGAAAAATAAATCCCCAAAACATTACTCCTTATAACCAATGTATATCCAAGATATCGATTTTTTAGTGAAACCTTCGAAATTACGGTTTTTGCAGCGATTACGAAATTTTATTCCATCAGGGGGGCAAAGTATTCAACTCAAAAACTATGGGAACAGGAAAAAGAAACTTAGAACATTTTCCCTGATTTTTTTTGGATTTTTTCCCTACGTTTAAATGGGTTAAATTATCGGTTTAGACGATATCGTCCGCGACGGTTGGCGGTGTGCAATAAAAAACACACGGTTGTCGGAGGGTTAATCAACCTTTTCCGTTATTAAGCATTTTTACGATGTTAACAAAATCCTACATTGTTCACCCGAATAAATTACGTAACATCAATATTAATATATCGATATTGTCTACATCTCTAACTTTTTTTTTTTGTACTCACCACAAGAGATTACAAGTGCATATGAATATGACATCTATTTCAAAGGGGCTAACGTTCTGAATGGAATGAATTGGTTACAGCGCCATCTAGCGTTGAGTTGCTGAACTCGTTGTAAACTTGTTAACTTGCCTATTTAAAGTTTTTAGACGAAAAACAACTTTATTGTTTGTGTCATGTCAAATAATAACAACTTTCACTCGTTGCAATAAGGCGTAATTTTTTAAAGCAATAAGAAGATGATTTGTAAAAGTTGCGTTTGTAATTTGTAGCCAATCATATTACTGTTTTTTATGTGTGTAATGGACAATTTGATATGCAAATGTGTGAGTTTGGCGACACTGGTTCCCGTGCTTAGCCAGTGTAGGGGCACTTCTCCTTTATTCTTTGTTCTGTGGGCTAATCAGTGATTAGCGAGATTTTTATGAATAAGGCTGTAAGATTGTACTGAGTAGTTATTAGTTTAGTGAAAATGTCAATTTTGCTATTCTGAGTTTGCCGGTTTTCACTAAAAATTTTGACTATAATAATTTATTTTAACTAAATCTGACTAATTTTAATCGCGATTAAAAAGGTGTGAAATAAAACTAGTGGTCATGAACTAAAATTCTCAACAACGTCTCGCCTTCACGTGCAAAAACAGTTCTGTATTTTTTATTTCTTTTTTGCTTATATCTTGAAAATGGCGTGTCCTATCGCAAAAATAATGAAATTTTCGACCCCCTTAGTAAACCCCTGCACATTAAAATTTTAACACGTGGGTAATATTTTTTTTAAATTTTTCAAACAAAAGTGAAAAATTCCATATAAAACACGTCCAGCCGGCGTAGCATGACCAATTCTATATCTATTCTACCAAGAACAAGAAAAGTTTCATATGTATTTTAATTCTGTAAAAATGTTTCTATCTCATCAGAAAAATAGTCATCATACTTGACATCGTACTCTTGTCGATTGAAGAATAGAAACATCTCTTCTTTTCAGTTTTACACAATTTTTCTACGATACTTCACAATCTATCAGTTTGTCTTCTCTTCCGTCGACAAATTCCGTTTCTAGGCGGTCATGCTACGCGTGCTGGCTGCCCCGAAGCACGCGCCTTCGTCTCTCAAAAAATTCATTCTACGCAACGCACACACAAGTACATACAACGTAGCGAAACCAAAAGACAAAATAAATACCACGCTGAGTCGCGATTGTCAAATTCGATTTTAGTCGTGTCAAAATAATTTTTAAATTTAGGGATTTTTCCTTGCAGAATAGCGTTACAATTCTCATAGCCACAAGTAAGGAATTTTAAAGATAGTTTAGTTAGTTTAGTTCGTGTACAACAGAATCGGCACCAGTGTGTGTTTTATTGGACCAAAATACTTTACCCCCTCTCAGTGTATATTTATTAATTAGACTTACCTATTGCCTATTTTAACTGCATTGAAGCCGCACCTTGAACGAATATTGCATAAATTTGGAGGGAGAATGCATCTCTCAGACACAATTTTGGGATATTGCAGATTGTGTTGAAATGTCCCTTCAGAATGTGTCTGGGGGATATTACAAATTGTATCTGGGGCTATTATAAATTGTGTTTAAGAGTTCTGGCATATTGTGTCTGGGAGGTGGCAAATTATCTTTCGGCCACTTCCCGGCCAGTGTGTGGCGCTGTGTTGACTTGTCCCGCCCGTAGCCTGCGCGGCGACAGCCTGGGCATCCCGGCGGGCTGGCTGTGCTACCTGGCGCCCGAGCTGTGCCGCGCGCTCACGCCGCACGCCTCGCTGCATCTGCCCTTCTCCAAGGCAACCGACGTGTACGCCTTCGGGTAACTATACACACACATACTAACTAAACATAATATATCACGATAGGACACTTAGAGGAGCCTAGCGAAAAGAAAAAAAGTCAGAAAGAACCCTAGGTGAAAACGTAGTTATAGCCCGAGTAGGTGATGCAATGTGACGTGGTAGATCGGGAGAGTAATAAATTTCACGCGATTGAAGTCGACGGCACAGTTTAAACATTGTATCCGTCCGTCATACAAACTAACGACCTCTTCCTTAAGCTCAATGTATCCATATACACGGATACTAAGGAACGCACGACGGAATTTTAAAACTTTCTGATTTCGTTCGTTTTCAAAGACCTGCCAAATTGAAGGGTATGGTAGTCGTCTTCAGAAAACATAAGCGTTATTATGACTATGATAATTAAGTATGTTCCTATTGAGTTTAATAAATCTCTACACTTAATGAAAGCTTATGAAGAAAAACTACTTATATATGTTACAATCTATCATTGAATGTAATACACATATGTAAACTTTTCAGCACGGTATGGTACGAACTCCTATGCGGCGAGTACCCGTTCAAGGGGCAGCCACCCGAGGCTGTGATCTGGCAAGTTGGGAAGGGCGTCAAGCAGTCACTAGCCAACATGCAGGCTTCTAGAGATATCAAGGTAACATCTAGATTTTTCTTTTTCTTCTCATTTGTAGTAAGCTAATTTGTTTTTCTTATATGCAAGTGTTTCTCTAGCATTTTTTTAAATTCAGTTTTTCTAGTAATCAATTGTATTGTAACATTGTTTTTTAAATACTTTAAAATACCAAGCTATACAACGAATAACATAATCAATGCAAGACTTCATACACCCCCGAGTATTCAGTTAAAAGCGTAATATCCACTCAACCGTCCAACCCGCGCGGCGATTATCTCCCCAACTGTCCGGGCGTCAAATTTCACTTTCTTTTTTATGACATTGCGAATTTTTTGCACAAAAACGACTGAAAAACTACTATAGCTATATTCTAATAAGAAATACTCACGGAAAGCTAATAAGATATCGAATTCTAATTGGAAAAAACTAAATTAATCAAACAAAAAGCTAATTAGATATTGAATTCTAATTAGAAAATAAAGTCGGGGATTTCAAAAAAATATCGTATTTATTTTTTATTTCGTATTTTACAAGAAAAGTATAATAGTTACTGTTGGATACGGGACACAAGTAAAACACAAGCGGGCTGTGAACGCACTGACTCTTTATTTTAAACACACGCAAGCGTGCCCGCGGTGGGAGGCACGGGGTGCGGGGCGCTGCGCGGCGCCGTCTGCGCAGGCAGTCCATCAGGCCGCGCATCGCTACACACATACATAATGCTTATATGTAACATCTCCCAACCTTATTTTGAAAGATACAATTCTTAATAAAAATACTACACTACTTAAAGGTACCTATAACTAAACACACGTACAACGTTTTAACATTATGCCATCCACTGGTCACTTGCCTAGCGCAAGGCTTCTATAATCCACCTTTGGGAGCTGGCGCAACGCCCTACCGGGACGGTCCGGCGGCACAGGCGCGGGCGGCGATGTCGGCGCCGCTGGCGGCGTGCTTGCACCTTGCCCCCCCTCTCCCGCGGCGTCAGCTTGAGACGCGGGTTGGGGGCTCGGCAGAGCCGCTGATGATATGTCCTCGTCACCATCATCCTCGATTTCTCCAGCCCAACTTTGTTGTACATTGCCTTTATATAACACAATCTGGTTTTTGTGTTTTTTTATTACACTCCCTGTTAAATGATCCTTGACCAAATACACAACTTTACCACTCCTGTCTACTATCGTCCCTCTGCACCATGTGAACTTATCTTTATTATGAAATTTTTTGTATAAAACTTCGTCCCTTTTTTTAAAAATTTGTGTATTTTTGCCGCCATAGAATTTATACTGCAAACACTGTTTTGATTTTACTGTGCTGTCCAGTGACGCGTTTGAAGGTGACGACAGTGGTTTAGGCGACACTAGATCCAACCTTGATCTTAGCTTGTGACCAAAAACTAATTGAGCCGGAGAGAACCCTGTCAATGAAGGTACTGAATTCCGGTAATCGAAAAGATATTTTAATAGTTTGACCCTAGTGTCTTTTTGGCTGTTACTACTTAAAATACACGATTTTATGCCCTTTTTAGCAATTTTTACGTAACTTTCAGCCTGACCATTGCTCGCAGGATTATAGGGCGGTGACGTCACGTGCTCAATCCCGTTAATTGCACAAAACCGTGCAAATTCTTGTGACGTGAACGCCGTGCCATTATCGCTTACAATTGTATTTGGTAACCCGAACCTTGATACAAACTCGTATAGTTTTTCTAGTGCAGCTGATGAGGTCGTTGAACCATACATATCGTAAACTTCCACCCATTTTGTGTATGCGTCTACTACTATTAAATAATGTCTATTATCTAACGGACCCAAGAAATCTATGTGCAACCGGTAGAATGGTTGGGGTGGGTATTTCCAGGGGGCAAGCGGGGCGCGCGGAGGGGTAGGACGTAAATGTATGCAAACACTACAAGAATTGATCATAGTTTCTATTTCTTTATCAATACCCGGAAACCAAAAACGGGAACGAGCTTCGGCCTTTGTTTTTACAATTCCCAGGTGGGAAGTATGAAGTTCGTTTAATATTTTCATTTTTAGACTGTCTGGTAAAATCACTTTATACCCTCTCATAACACAGCCGTCTTCATAAGATAATTGATTCCTGCATGCGTGGAACGGTTTTAAATTTACATCAGACACGCTTCTAGGCCAACCCTTAAAAATAAAATCAATCACCTTCATTAAATTAACATCTCGGCTAGTTTCCTTGCGTAATTCGTCCCGCGTAACTGGCATGTGTCCGTCTATCACGAAGTGAATATACGACGCGCGGTCCATCGGGGCGGCCGCGGCGGCGGCGGCAGCGTGCTGAGCGCTGTCCCCGCGTTCGCTGTCCGCGGTCATTGACCGCGATCGCTTATCGTCGTCGGGAAGGCTTGCGCGGGACAAATAATCCGCGATGTTATTCTCGCTACGAACGTATTCGATTTTATAATTATATGCGCTGAGGAACAACGCGTATCTTTGTAATCGGTTTGCCGAAACCTCCGGTATACCTTTGTGCGGGCCAAAAATTGAAATTAAAGGTTTGTGATCGGTGCGAAGGATGAACGGGTCTGACTTACCGTACAAGTACTGATGGAATCTTCGAACTCCAAAAATAATAGCCGTTGCCTCTTTCTGAATCTGAGAATAACGTTTTTCAGCTGTGTTTAGAGTGCGGGACGCAAACGAAATAGGACGCTCGCATCCATCTTTATCACTTTGCGATAATATCGCACCTAAGCCATTAGGTGAAGCGTCCACCGTGAGGATTAACTTTGCATTTGGGTCAAAATGCGTTAAAACCTGATCCGACGTTAAATGTTTTTTTATTTCGACGAACGCTCTTTGATGTTCGTCGGCCCACTGCCATTTAACACCTTTTTTTAACAGATCGTATAAGGGACTTAAGATTTCGGACGCCTTAGGTACGAAATTGCGGTAATAATTGACTAATCCTAAAAATGATTGAAGTTTGCCTACATCTGTGGGCACTGGGGATTTCTCAATTGCTATTACTTTATCAGAAGATTTTTTTAACCCGTCTTTGTTAATAACATACCCTAAATAATTGATTTCGTTCTTAAAAAATTCACACTTATCTTTTTGCAAAGTTAGTCCGGCATCTTGCAGCCTCTGTAACACTGCCGTTAACCGTTGTAAATGTAAACCCGGTCCATCGGCTGTTATAAGAACATCGTCTAAAAGACATAACACACCGTCCATACCAGACAATAAGTTTTCCATTGCGCGCTGAAAAATAGACGGTGCACTGGTTAAACCAAAAACCATACGTGTATACTGAAACAATCCGCGGTGAGTATTTATGCATGTAATTTTTTGTGAGTCTTCGTCTAAAACAAATTGATTATAGGCCATGGACAGGTCTAACTTTGAGAACTGTTGACCTCCGTGCAATTTTGAAAACAGTTCGTGGACTGTAGGCAACGGGTATTGTTCTACAATTAATTGTTTGTTTATAGTTACAGAATAGTCTGCACACAGCCTAACACTTCCATTTCGTTTTAATACTGGCACTACGGGTGATGCATACTCCGAGTGATCAACCTGCTTAAGTATCCCTAAGTTTACAAGGCGGACTATCTCTTCATCTACCTTGTCTCGCAAAGCAAAAGCAATAGGACGCGCTTTGAAAAATTTTGGCACTGAATCATCTTTTAACCGTAATTTTACCTCGAATTTATTGAATTTACCTAATTTATCTGAAAATACGTCTCTGAATCTATTATGCAAGTCATCGATTGTTTTTGTTTCGTTATTTATGAAATTACAGGGTGCTAGTTTTAACTTAAATAAGGATAAAAAATCTCTTCCGAGCAATGGCGGGCCTTCGCTGCGTACGACGTAAGCATCTAGTGTGTGTGTACTCAGCCTATAAGTGACCGGTAGGCGAATTATACCGAGACACACAATATTACTACCCGTGTAGGTAAATAGCCTTTTCTTAGGTGGTAACAAGGGCAACCTGCTAAAACATTTGTTGTATAAACTTTCGGAAATTACCGTTACTGCGGATCCACTATCAATCTCAAATTTGATTTGTGAGCCGTATACGGACACGATTTCTGTCATGGGTTCTCCCCGCTCTGAAGTGATGTTACAACATAAAAACTCACCATCGTCGTCCCCCTCACTCACATCGCCGGCCACCACACTCTTTACTTTGCACATTCTACGTAAGTGACCCTTTGTATTACACTTCCTACAAGTATAGTTCGCGAATCGGCACTGAGACGATGCATGGTTCTTTCGACCGCACACGGAACACTTCTCCATTACCGGTTCCCTATCAGAACCCGCACTCTTGCCCTGCACCTTGAACACTGAATGTTCTTGCTGTGTGGTCGACGCCATCGTGGAAGCGCCGGCGGCGGCGCCTGCCCGCGCGCACCGGACGCTCTGCGCCAACTCCACTGCCTTTGCCAGGGTCAAGGTATCTGTGTCCTTAGTGAACAGTTTTTCCCTCTCGGGACCCGCCAACATGCCCATCACGAAACGATCTCGCAATGCTTCCTCTACGTTGGCGAATTTGCAATGTTTCGTGAGGCCACGCAGTCTTGCCGCCCACTGCGCATGCGTCTCACCCGTTTGCTGCATTGCCGCGTAAAATGTGTATCGCTCCCCGAATCCACATTTTGTCGTGGAAAAGTGAGTGTCAAGGAGCTCATAGATGTCTTCTACTGGCACCTCCTCCAGCTGTTTTGGCAAGGCCAAGTCGGCTGCGAGCTGGTAGGTGCCGTCCGCGAGTGCGCTCAGTAGGATTGCTCGCCGTCTTGAACCCGTTGCGTCGTTTTTTTCGGAAATATCGTTCGCCACGAACCATTGCCGCAGGCGACTTTTGTACGCCTGCCATTGGTGCACTGTGTGGTCGAAATTACTTAATAACCCGAAACTAAACTGAGCCATCGTGATATAGCGTGGGTCGCTCTCGTCGCCACTGTTGGATACGGGACACAAGTAAAACACAAGCGGGCTGTGAACGCACTGACTCTTTATTTTAAACACACGCAAGCGTGCCCGCGGTGGGAGGCACGGGGTGCGGGGCGCTGCGCGGCGCCGTCTGCGCAGGCAGTCCATCAGGCCGCGCATCGCTACACACATACATAATGCTTATATGTAACAGTTACTAGGCAAAATTATTTTTATTATAATAGTACATAATATACCCTTCAAAATGACACCAATATCTAAATATAAGTATTTAGTTTTCTATCAAGAAAAAACAAATACTTCTCCATTGGTCCCCGAGCCAACACTAAAATCATGAATTACGAGTTGCGTTTGAATAATTTGTAGACCCCATCTCAATATATTTCGTTTGTAAATAGCTGTTATAGTGCTAATAGTAAAGTATTCTCTTATATTTAAGCATTTATTTAACAAAAACAACTAATTCGAAAAATGGATCAACAACAACCAACGAACAATGTCCGCGCGGTCATCATAAAACTTTTCCAGCTATATTATTCCATGTAAACGTTTCGAAATTGGCGTAGTAATGCATATTTCGTAAAGGAAATATCTTCACGTTTAATTTGATATACAATAACAACATAAATGTGGTATAAAAACAGAAAACTTACCATATTTTAGTTGGAGATCCACACACAAACATAGTTCACTAGACAACACGGATGAACTGTCATTTTCTTTTTTTTTTCTAAATTTTATGTTGCCGGTCCATAGATGAAATTCACTCTACTGGATGACAAATCTCATATAGCGACATCTAGTATTTTTCTAATGTACGACTATCAAAGGACTGTAGCGATAAACACGTTTCAAGTGACGAATGACGCATAAAACGTCCATGGTTACAAAAGTAACCATGGACGTTTCGACGAAATTTTATTTGGTTACTTTTGTAACCATGGACGGTTGAGTGGATATAATGAACAAAACTATTTTTTTAAAGTTTACTGTTATTATTTAAAAAAATCATCTTATATCTATATCTTTGGGACAACCAACACAACGTTATCTGATCCCAAACTAGGCAGAGCCTGTAGGTACTATGGCAACCAGACAACTGATACATATTATACATATTATAGATAAATTACGCGATAAAATTATATTTTTATGTCCAAACGTTGTGTAAGTCAAGAGTCTGAACAAATAAACTTTTTTGTAAATGAATATGGTGAAATTCTAATGCCATTCTGCATAATGGCACCAATTAACAAGCCAGTTTTTTTTTACATTTATGATAGACTAGACTCCTCATTTAAAAAAGAACTTGTGATCTTCCCAGGACATCCTCATGCTGTGCTGGTCGTACCGATCGTCGGAACGACCGGACTTCCCGCACTTACTGACTACGCTGCAGAAGCTGCCGCGCAAGCGTCTAGCGCGCTCTCCCTCGCACCCGGTACATCTGTCCCGCTCGGCCGACTCGGTGTTCTGAGAGCGGCTTGCGGGGGCACTGTGTGTGCGACCCTAGTGCGGCGGGACCGTGGGGGCTTAGTGTGGTATACTTGTTCTGTCGATACTTGTTATACTTGTCGATATTTGTGATACTTGTCGATACTTGTTCTGTAAATACTTGTCAATACTTGTATACTTGTTCTGTGAAGAAATAAATAATTATATAGAACAGTTAAAACTGGCGTCCCGCCCCGTGCAATCTAACTGATGCAGCGACATCCTAGATATTATTTTATATCTTGCAAAATAAATTGTGAATAGCGCATCAAAATAAAAGAACTAACAGACACACCGTGGTCATGCGAAAAACATCGATTTTGTTTTGTACTATTACAGTACTGCAGACTGTGCAGTGCAGTACATTAGGGAAAACGCAGAATTATCGGGCTTGTTTCGTGCCTCGTCCGTCCCGTATACACAAATACGCTTGGCAACGTCTCGTTAACGGCAAAACCTACGTAAAGCCACCTGCTACGATCATTACATATTCCTTTTACCTCAATTACGTTCATAAATCAGTGGGACAATTCTCGTAATTCTAAGAACATTCACAGTCTGATCTCAGTCTCAATCTGTCAAAAATACCTCGAGTTTCCATACGTTCTTGACAAGTTTTTGACATTAGATTGTCACCGAGGTGAGACTGCAACTAGACTTTGAACGTTTTTAATTTCAAGAATTGGCGTTCTGATCATACACGTAGTCATCAATCACCAAAATCGAAATATGAAAGTAGTTAACTGTGTTCACCTGTAACTAATAGTGTATCGAATATCGACTTATCGACAACTATACCACACTAGCCATTTAAACCACAAAAAGTATTCTCTCACAAATCTCTCATTCGACGAAAGAACTATTTAAAAACTGTATGTTTATAATTTGAAGTGTAATAAAAGGATTTCTTTCTCTTCAACAAATTGGGAGAACAATTCGATAAAATATTATTTTCTAAGTTATTTATTAAATTAATAATGTAATGACAATTGGTTAGTATCGTCCAAAATTTCGCATAATTTATATAAATTGTAAAAATGTTGTAAGTTTCTTTTGTTGACGTGTAATTTAACGCTTTTTTTGTTTACATTATCGTTATAATCAATTTTTCGTCTAATTATAAATAGGAGTTCTTGACAATCTCAAGAGATCGTAGTCCCCTGTTGGACACAAGTTAGGCCACAATACAGTATTGCTTAAAGTCGTTTTGTGTTTCTCGAATTGTTATAACTTTTAAAATTGTTAAAAGTTTCAGAAATTGTCCTCCCAAATTGTAAACAAAAAATGATATAACAACTGTTATACATATTCAGTATAACACAACAAACGGGTTTTCGATACTTAGTGTAAACATTTATAAATAAAATGTAAAATATGTTAATAACGTCTATTGTAAGTAAACAATCTTGATCTCTAAATAATCGATAGAGTAAATTATATTTTCGTAATTAAAATAATAATTAATTCAGGTAAAAAAAGGAAAAAAAAACGTGAAAATGACTGCTTTGTTGATAGAATGTAAATAAATGTACGGTGTTACAATTTTGCTGTGATCGATGAATCGACTGTTCTAGTGAACAAAAGCCATTACTAGCATTTTTTGGAGACAGGAATTTAGCATCTTTATGATCTGATTATTTACACAATTTTGACCCCGAAAGGACAAAATTGTCCTTACAAGCATTAATGATAGTCATTCCTTTTCCAAAAATGTCGAATATGAGTTATTTTTTTCTATCTTAGGACAATCAATTTGAATGCACTGATCTGATCACACCAAGATAAAGCCTTATAACAATATTATAAGTATATAAAAAAACTCGTAGATTTAGTTATTAAAGTTAAAACAATTATTTTTGTAACGTTAGTCCCCGAAGATACCAATTTTTGAAATGTAAGTCAAGTCCCGAAGAAACGAATATATGGAAGCGAAAAACCTTTATTAGAGTAACGTCTTAAAATTACATAGTTATAAATACACGAAGATCAGTGCATTCAACAAAGTATTACGTCTAAACTAGGCTAACAGTTGACATATTTCATACCTACTACATTATTTTAACTGGTTTTCGTATTAAAACTAAGATAGCCCTTTCACAGTATGACACGAATTTATTTGATATTACATAGTATAACGACACGACAGTTTATCATATTGAACAGTCAACATTCTTGCTAGAGTTACTGAGATTATAAGAAATTGGGAAAAAAGTGGAAAATCAGTGCACAAAGGAGATGGCGCTATAAGTTCTAGATAGCTCCATCTCTTTTCCACATTGCAACAATGAAGACTTTGACATTTCCCTATACGGCCTCATATTTTTCAATTTTATACCTTTGGTTATGAATAATCACCTCAATTTGGTACAAACCAGACGAGTCATTCGTCAATGTCGATAAAAATGTGGGTTCGACCGCAAATATGTTTTGTAAATAAAAGAATATAACATTCCTTTTCGTAGGTTGTTGAGGTTTAAAACTTGATAGTTACTATTCAAGATGTAGTGCATCAGTTTGTATCTTTTTAAAAGTTACCACTTTCTTATATATCGTTGCTAAGAGGCTTATCATTAGTCTAGGCTGAAATACAGGCGATGTTTATGCTATGTCGCGGGTTTAGATGTGACTGGACTGTACTCTAAAATAAATTTATAGTTTGAAAAACACAAGAAAAACACGCTTTTATAAATGCATGTAAAAACCAAAAACTTAATCGTGGTCAAAGTTTATTACAAGACTTTTCTAACAAGTCCAAACACATCTATGATACGATGTTCCATCATGAAGTTCCAGTTCATATCTTCCGGCTCCATCATCAGATCAGTTCGACAGTAACATATTATTGTATTGTCATCAGAACTATATACAGCTGCCAATTTTCATGACGCTACGATCTTTGGAAGATGGTTAAATTAACTAATTTAACCAACTTCTAAAGATCGTAGTGTCATGAAAATTTAAGCCGTCATATAATTTTGTAATTTAACTAACTATGTAATGGAATCTAAGGTTCCACCTTAGATTCCATTACATAGTTACTTACATACAGGTCGACCTAATAAAAGCGTGTTAAAAATAGAGTGTTTTAAATGAATGGAAATGATTGCATTGTGGATCAGTATTTTATATAACACCAAAATTGCTAATTTATTGTGACAAACTTGTCAGTCTAGCTAGGCGTAAGATGTGTATGAAAAAAGTGGACACGAATTGTTAAAAATAAGTGCATATCTATGCAATCATCTTAGGAAATTTATAAAATCTCAGTCACATTCAAACTCGTCACAACAAAGCTATCATCAAATCATCAATATTAGCAAAAAATTATCATTTAAAATGAAAAAAAAAAAAACGAAAAATAACAGCTCATTATTTTATTGTTTACTAAATTATTGTTATAAAGGAAAATTGTTCTGGTCAGTCGACTCCTATTATGATAGTTTGTAAAAAAAGCGATGGTGTCCCGCAGTACTGTAAATATGAAAATCGCGGGACACCCGCCATTTGTAATATATATTTATTAGACAAGAACATTGGTTGGAATGCAGATGGATGTAGTTTTACATTATGTATTGAGAATTGAAATGATTAGGTTAGTTGCATTTGCCAAAATAAATTTCCCGATCACTGTTTCTCTGTTGTTTTATTTATAAAACTAACTGCGCCCCGCTGTTTCATCCGCATGTCTCGATCTCGTGGGAATATCGGGATAAAAGTGTTTTCTATCCATGTGTCAAATTTCATCCAAATCTGTTCAGCTATTTTAGCTTGAAAGCGTAACAAACATACAGGAAAAAAAATCTAGTCTCTTTTCTTTACAACATAGTCAACATTACTTTACAGCTGTAAGGGCGTTTGCCCATCGCCGCGGTCACCAAAACGTCACCAAGCATTAAGCCTCCTACAAACCGGCGCGACGCGGCAGCGCGACGCGACACTCGTAGAACAATTTTTATGTGAACTTCATGGAAATTGTTCTACAAGAATCGCGTCGCGCTGTCGCGTCGCGCCGGTCTGAATAAGCCTTTATGTGATGTCACAGTGATGGCTATCGTGTCGACCGTAACCGAACTCTGTATGACATAAAAAACGAAAACTGGGCCAGCGACACCATGCGGTAGTGTGTGGACAAGACAACACTGTTTTGTATAGCTAGCATACGGCCCGACTTTGTGCCGGGCAAAGTTTCAGGTGTCATGCCGAAACTTCGGCGGCCGGGATGACGGACAATGGTGGACAGGCGGCTATAGTAAATGTATCGCAATATGATTGTTGTTAATGTAACTAAAGGCTGAACTGTTCAAATCAATATATGAATTGTGATGTTTGTTTGCAGTGGGGTTTGAATCATGGGAACAGTAAATAAAATTGTGGTAGTGTGAAAGGTAGTTTTTTTTTCCTTGTAATGCCGGACATAAAGAATAGCACCAGCCCATTTCTTCTCATGGGTGTTGTTATGTTTGAACCTTGTTGATTGTTTTCATTAGCTGTCAAGTCTAACATTTTTGTATTGAGGGTAAAAAGGAATAAAACAGTTTGCTTTCTGATCTCGATTTGGTTGTATCTTTTATTGACGACTGCGGAAAATAAATTTGATTTCGGTGACAATGACGGCAAATGTAACGAATATAGTGTTTCCCGGACAATTTAACCCAAAGACTGATAAGTGGTGTGATTATAAAGAACAATTACTGTGCGCCCTTGATGCGGCGGGTTATGACAAACTTAACCTCGACAAGGGACGATCGCTGTTTCTTTCTCAGTGCGGCAAAGACACTTTCGCGTTAATTGCATCGCTTTTAGTTCCAAAACGTCCTACGGAAGTACCTTTAGTGGACATTTTTAGAGTTTTGGATCAGTTTTATGAACCTGAGGTTAACGAAATTTTGCAAGCGGGAAAATTTTACAAACGTCAACAACTTCAAAGTGAAAGCGTGCAAGACTTTGTGGCGGCTATAAGTCTGCTTGGTGCAAAATGCAATTTCATAGACTTAAAACGCCAGTTGAGAGACCGACTAGTACTGGGGGTGCGGGACGATCGCTTGCGACGTGACTTACTGAAAAAGAAAGACTTGACATACGAGGTCGCGTTACAGATGTGTCTGGATTATCAAGTGACGTTCCCTGATTTGTACCCTGCGTGTGTGGCTAGTGAGTCTAAGCATACTCCGTCTAGTGTCACGGAGACTGAACCGATGGACATTGGTAATGTTAACTCGAACGAGTGTCGACGGTGTGCACGCACACACAGGCCGGGCGAGCGCTGCCCGTTTGTTAAGGCGAAGTGCTTCTACTGCAAAAAGATTGGGCACATTGCGGCGGCCTGCACCAAGAAGCTAGGTCGTGTACACCAGGTCGACGACATGAGGGAAGTCAAAACGAGTGTTAACACTTCAGCTGAGGAGATGATGGGCGTATATGTATGTCTGCGTGGATAATTACTCACCACCTATTACCACAGACGTTATGATAGACGGCGTTCATTTATCATGGAAGTGGACTCGGGTGCATCGCGTACCATTATGTCGGAAGAGACATACAAGATGCTGTGGTTGACGCCTCCACCCCTACGAGCTACCAATCTAAAGCTCGTGACATGGACTCAAGACCCTTTGAAAGTATTAGGAATAGCAGACGTGCGTGTTGTGCTAGGTAATAAGGAAGCGCAATGTGAACTGGTCGTGGTGTCGGGGAACGTTCCAAATCTGCTGGGCAGGAACTGGTTCCATACACTAGGCCTTCAAGTATCAGGATTGTGCTGGGCTGAAGAGAAGATAGAACAATATAAAAAAGAATTTCCTGAACTATTTAAAGAAGAACTCGGCGAGTACAAAGGTCCTGAGGTGTCACTTCACGTGCGGCCAGATGCTACGCCCCGCTTTATAAAGGCGCGCGCGGTGCCGTACCCCCTTAAGAAAAAAGTCATTAGACAGTTGAATGAGATGGTGGAGGCGGGTGTACTGACACCTGTCCGTTATTCTGAGTGGAGGACACCGGTGACGCCGGTGATAAAAGAAGACGGAACAGTACGAATGTGTGGCGATTATCGTGTCACGGTGAACACCGCTATAGATACAGACATCTTTCCGCTGCCGACGTCTGTGGAAGCGTTTGTGAGACTTAGTGGCGGCAGAATATTTAGTAAGCTGGACTTGAAAAACGCATACACACAACTGAAGGTAGACGACGCGACAGCTATGCTGCTCACGTGGAACACTCCTATCGGTCTAATGAAAGTGAATCGTCTGCCATTCGGTGTCAGCGCGGCGCCAGCGATTTTTCAGCGACTGATGTCGACGGCGTTAGCGGGTATGGACGGAGTGGCGTGTCTATTAGATGATATCGCTGTCACTGGAGCCACGATTAAAGAACACAACCGGAGACTTAAACAAGTACTGAGCAAATTGCAACAGATGGGACTCCGCCTCAACGTAAAGAAATGTGTGTTCGCTGCGAACAGCATCACATTCCTAGGCCATATGATTAATGCAGAGGGACTTCACCCAGCACCTGCGAAAGTTAAAGAGATTCAGGAAAAGTCGGCCCCAACCAACAGAAAGACCTTGCGTGCATTCCTGGGCTTATATAATTTTTATGAAAAATTCTTGCCTGACAAGAGCACTGTGTTGGAACCACTGTATCGACGTTTAGAATCAAAAAGACCTTGGAGCTGGGGTGAGAAGGAACAGGAAGCGTTTGTGGAGGCGAAGCGATTACTGTCATCAGATCGAACGTTGGTGGGCTATGACTTGCAGAAAGAACTTCTTCTCATTTGTGATTCATCGGAATACGGTCTCGGAGCGATTATTGCACACGTCATGGAGGACGGGTCAGAGCGGCCGGTGATGATGGCCTCACGGACACTACAGGCGCACGAGAGACGATATGGGCAGATTGATAAGGAGGCCCTGGCTATTATATTTGGATTGACAAAGTTTCACGAATTCTTGGCGGGTCGTAAATTTTGTATTGTGACAGATCATAAGCCGTTGGTCGGTTTATTCAATCCCGCTACACCAATTCCAGACCAGATATCACCCAGGATGTTGCGCTGGTCATTGAAACTTTCCAGTTATAATTACAGTATACAGTACAGGCCTGGTAAATTAATCGGCAACGCGGACGCGTTGACCAGGTGGACCGCTCCGGACACGTCGAGTGTGCAGGAGGATGTGCTGCGCGACGTGCTACTGCTGGAGGAGCAGCCGAGCGGCTGGGAGCTGGACGCTACTAAGATAGCCGCGGAGACCAACAAAGATGTGGTATTGCAAAAAGTAATGTTTCACGTTTTGCACGGATGGCCACGAAGGAACACAGACCCGACCCTACAAGCTTATTGGACACGGAGAGAGGCTCTTTCACATAATAAAGGTTGTTTATTGTGGAGCAACAGAGTCATAATACCTTCGTCCTTACAGGACAAAGTGTTAAAGTTGTTACATGCCCCTCATGCGGGCATTGTCCAGACAAAAGCGTATGCAAGAGGCTACGTGTGGTGGATCGGCGGATTGAGTGCGGTGGCCGCGTGTCAGCAATGTCAGCTAGTGAGAAATAACCCACCAAAGGACCCGCAGACTTGGATTGTTCCAGAGAAGCCGTGGAGCCGTGTGCATGTGGATTTTGCGGGGCCCTTTCAAGGAAAAACGTTTTTAGTCCTAGTAGACAGCTACAGCAAATGGTTTGAGGCTGAAAGCATACCAGCGATGAACAGTGGTACGGTGATAGCTGTTATGAGAAAAATTTTCACTTCACAAGGGCTACCCGACGTGTTGGTGTCCGATAATGGACGTGCGTTCACCTCGGATGAATTTAATAATTTTCTTAAAAAGAATGGAATTAAACATTTGTATTCACCACCCTACCATCCAGAGACTAACGGGCAGATTGAACGCACGATTCAAACATTTAAGAATAAAATAAAGAAACTAGAGAACCTGGACATGCAATGGCAGGAGAAACTTTACAAAGTTCTATACTATCTACGGACTGTGCCCAATAGCTCCACCAACAAGACACCTGCTGAGTTACTGAATGGGCGAAGATACAGGACTGCAGTGTCGAGCTTACACCCCGACTCGGTGCCGAGTCGCGCCGAGCAGCAACTGGAGGCGGCGGCGCAGCGCCCGCCCGCGCGGACTTTTACGCTGCTGCAGCCCGTGCTCATACGCATGTACGGGCCTGGGAACAGGTGGCGTCGGGCCACAGTGGAGACGGTGGAGGGGCCGGCCACTTATGTGGTGAGGACGGAAGATGGAGAGCTGCATCGGCGACACGCAGACCAAATACTGGCCAGACCGCCGGACACATCTGCTAATGGGGCACCTGTCATTGACAGTCAGTCAACTAATGATACGGACCCTGAATTATCACAGGATCCGCCGATTGTGATTCCACCGCCTGAATTATGGCCAGATATTATAGGAATTCCTAATGAATGACTTAAGTGATTGTTATGTTAGAAGTAGACCTTTTTGTTGAATTGATTTTGTTATCTACTGTTGAATTTATTATTGTATTTACCAATCATTATGAGAGAAAGGTATGTTATGTTTGAACCTTGTTGATTGTTTTCATTAGCTGTCAAGTCTAACATTTTTGTATTGAGGGTAAAAAGGAATAAAACAGTTTGCTTTCTGATCTCGATTTGGTTGTATCTTTTAGGTGTTAAAAGAGGAAACTACAGGACTTACTAGGGAATGTGCAGCAGCATTCTCTATGCATTATAACCATACTGCAATCGCCAACCTGCCTGCCAAGTGTGGTGATAATGGCAAACGCTGCCAAAATGGAGGAGGCCTATGTCCAGCAGTGGACGTCTTTCGGCAAGTTCAAGTTCAAGTTCTTTTGAGCAAATGTAGGTACAACTTATCTATCCTAAACAAAAACACAATGTACAAGTATTCGGGTACTAAAAAGAGAGTAAACAGCGGTGTCTGTGCTAGTATTAACTGTGTTACAGACACCAGCGCCTTCCTCCTACAACCTTCGTGGCTACTATATTGAAGTCCGTGGCGGTGAAAAGGTTAAGTTACCTGATATATAACTGTCAATCAGTAAGTTTTTGCTGGGTATAGGTACCAAGACTATGTAAACCTGCATCATTTGTTTCTGGTTTATCAGAAATGGTAGTTTTTTTTTTTTATATTTTTATTATCCTACACTGTCCCACTGCTGAGCAAAGGCCTCCCCAAATTCCCTCCAGGTAATCCTTTTCCAGGGCCACCAAAAATGGTAGGTTAATAGATAAAAAACATCATTTTGGGCTTAAAAATATAATTAACATAGAAGTTGATGTTATGAAATATGTCCAGCCAAAATGCTCGCAATATTAGTACACATGCTTTTAATCTCATCGTTGCTAAGATATTCTGATCCTAAGATTGCATTCCCTAATGCAATGGTTTCTCTCATCGTGTTTGCTTTGATCCAGATCCTACCATTCATGCCTGCTGCTAATTCGAAAGGCCATTCATTCTTCAAAGAGGCTAATAATGGGCATTCAGGATTTAATATCTTTCTTATCAAATTTAAGGAGCATTTGAACACGAAACCGTCCTCTAGTACTCCCAAACGACCTTTCTTCCCGTGAGAATCGACGCAAACTATTTCAGGCTCCATATCTTTGCTGGCTACAAGCATTTTGCCATATACTACGTCACCGTTCAGTACTTTTGGTCTGTTTTTCTTCGTAGCACCTTCGAAGGACAGGTAAGATAAAGATGCGGTATTACTGCCCCCGACATCGACTCGAAAGATATCTCCCGCTTTCTGCACCACAATGCCTATAACATTCTCCCCGCGAGCTGGAATGTATCGCTTCTGGTAGTTATCCACCCAATACGTGTTTGGCGCTCGTTTCCTTAAAGTTCCAGCTTTTGTTATAAAAATACCGTCGGCTTCTTTCCTTAATCCTGGTCCGAGGATAACTTTACTTTTCTCGCCAACTGCAGCGATGTCTTCGGAGAAATCTCCCGGTAGAACAACGTCACCAACTGATACCTTCATGACTGATTCCTTATATCATTTGTTTCGGAAATAAATAAGCTTTTTTCGTAAAATGCAAACAGAAACTTCCACACAAGTAATTAACCAGGTTAACCTCAAAGTTTGTTTTGACAGACGGGCTGACTGACGATATTTTTTTTCTAATGACATCGTGCAGTTTAAGCTCAGAGGTTATCAGCTTCTTAATAGGACTTACCTGTGGCTACATTAAATTACAGGTAAATTCAGGCCTCCAGCCAGGGCTTAAAAACTGAAACCTAGAGCGACTACTCCTATGGGTACCCCCTGTGGGGTACGAAGCTCAGCTTATGGCATCGCTAGTAGAAGAAGAAGATAGCAGAGACGGGCTGGATCGGAATGATGCTAATAATCCTAAAGAACATGAAAAACTGAACATTTCTTTCAGTACACCATTACACAATTTATTTATTTTACTCATTGCCTGCTCATCGTTTTTTTGCTCATTGCTGTCTCATTGCATCAGAAAAATCTCTTTGTGTTTGTGTTAGTTATAGTGTAACGTAACGTAACAAGGGCATATCTGTCATCTTGACAGTGACAGTTGACAGTAATTTTTAGTCTGTGCCGGACTACACGTGTTTTTATTTGGCCGAATGTTTACATTTTCAATTTACACTGAATCTCGATAAAATGGTAGCGACAGTGCATAGTGACTTAATCGTATACAAGGGCAGCAATTTCTTTCGCCAAAGACTGCTGCTAGCCACACTTAGTGGTCGTACAATTAAAATAGACGAGATTCGGAGTACACAGGATGATCCAGGTCTTAGGGAGTATGAAGTGAGTTTAATACGACTTCTGGACAAAGTAACGAACGGTACCAGGGTAGAGCTGAGTGAGACGGGTACTTCTGTGTACTACCAGCCTGGGATATTGGTCGGCGGGCAAGTTACCCACAGCTGTAGCACACAGAGGGGTATAGGTTAGTATTTACTTATTTTTGTGCAATTTTCTTCATAAAAGTAGTTTCTTGTGTTATGGGCTTAACCGACCCTTGTCTCTTCCTTAGAGAAATCACCAAGTACACCTTTCCTCAAAAGGTGGGTGTAATTACCAAATCTTTCTTAAATACGCACATTTATATTTCTCAGATTGATCATGGATGTACTTCTGCTACTTACTATTACAAGAATAACCTCTTATCCAAAATAAATAAATTAAAAAGTATGTTTTGTTATAAAGAAACCTTTGAAATAAAATTATGAACTTTCAGGATACTACCTAGAAATTCTACTAGCCCTGGGTCCGTTCTGCAAGGAGCCTCTGAATGCTGTCCTCCAGGGTGTCACACACAGTGATCTAGACGTCTCAGTAGATAAGATCAAGACATCTGCGCTGCCGGTGCTGCTGAAGTTTATATTAGTTGATGATGGACTAGAGTTGAAAGTTGTCAGGAGAGGTGAGTAAGCTTGTGTAGAAAATTAGAGTGATTAGTGTCTAATATTGCATATAAGCTAACTGAAACTTAATTTTTATGGGATTTAAAGATAAAAACCGGCCAAGTGCGAGTTGAACTTGCGCACCGAGGGTTCCTTAAAAACCTGTAGGTATCCTTGGTTTATGCATAAGGTTTATGTTTATGACATTAAATGTTTTTTTTTAAATTTTTTATATTTGATTTGATTGAATTAAAGGTAAATTGCGGTTTACGATTTATGACGTATTAAAAAAAACTACTTACTGGATCTCGTTCAAACCAATTTTCGGTGAAAGTTTATATGGTTATGTACATCATATTTTTTTTTTAGTTTTATTATTCTCTTATTTTAGAAGTAACGGGGGGGGGACACACATTTTACCACTTTGGAAGTGTCTCTCGCGCAAACTATTCAGTTTAGAAAAAAATGATATTAGAAACCTCAATACCATTTTTGAAGACCTATCTATAGATACCCCACACGTATGGGTTTGATGAAAAAAAACATTTTTGAGTTTCAGTTCTATGTATGGGGAACCCCAAAATTTATTGTTTTTTTTCTACTTTAGTGTGAAAATCTTAATGCGGTTCACAGAATACATCTACTTACCAAGTTTCAACAACATAGCTCTTACAGTTTCGGAGAAAAGTGGCTGTGACATACACGGACAGACAGACAGACAGACATGACGAATCTATAAGGGTTCCGTTTTTTGCCATTTGGCAACGGAACCCTAAAAAGTACATAATAATGCTTTTTAGTTTATGATGGAAGAGCAGAGGTGGCGCAGTAGTATTGGCCTCCACGTATGAGTCTCCTCCGGTCTTGGGTTCGAACCCAGGCAGGCGCTTCACTTTGTGTAAAAATGATCTCATCCCCATTGCTCTAAAAACGGTGAAGGAAGACATAGTGAGGAAACCGGCATGTCCTACAACCAAAAATTTGAAGACATGTGACATCTACTAACCCGCACTGGGCCCGTGTGGTAGGTTACAGCCCACTCCCTCTCACCGAGAGGAGGCCTGTGTCCCAGCAGTGGGAACAATATAGGCTGATTATGATGAGTTTATGAGTTAGTGCCAAACTAAATTGCCATGTAAAATGAGTGAGAATACGCATCCTTTTAATTTGCACATCTTGCGGACTGTCTGTTACTCCTATGACAAAGAGATGTTTATTAAACAACCCATGGCCAGTTATGGCTGCTGTAACCATACGCAGCTGTCCTTTGTCTAGCCGGAGAACCGGTTTTGTGAGGCGGGCATCGATAGTAGGAAGTGCTTCCTTGTCCTGCCTGCACTCACTTTGGGCTAACGGTAGCTTAAAATGTTGATCCATTGGTACGTTTTCTTACCAGAGTGCGTAGGAACCGAAGAGGAGTGGCGCGATGGGTTCTGGTCCCACCTGTGTCATGCTCGACCCACTTCTGGCAAGTTCATCACCCGCGTGCCAAGCATGGCCATTACTGCAAAGCCCCCTAAATTGACCGTGTCCAGCAGCGTCTTACGACTGCCTAGCCTTGTTCAACTGTGTTGGGTTTGGCTTCAATGTATTGGATGCAGCTGGATTTTCATGAGTTATTAATTTTTCCAGAATTTCTGTTTATTTTATAAATTATGCGTTTTCAGGCGCGCCCCCACTTGGCGGTGGTGAGGTAGTATTCAAGTGTCCGGTGCGGCGCAGCCTGCGACCGCTACAGTGGACTCAATGGGGGCTGGTGAAGAGAATACGAGGCGTTGTGTACGCGCTGCGGGTGTCGCCTACCATGGCTAACAGAGTTGTCGATGCTGCTAAAGGAGTAAGTTATGAATGAATAATTATGTGTGTTGGATTAGAAGGGAAGAAGAGTCAGGTCCGTAGTACTGCTAACCGGCGCGCGTGAAACGCGCTCTCACGAATAATGTAGCTTTCTACCAGTGAAACAATTTTTAAAATTGGTTCATTACTTCCGGATATTACCCCCTACATACAAGATTACAAACAAATGTTACCTCTTTATAATATTAGTATATATTAGTATTAGTATACTAGCTTCTGCCAGCGACTTCGTCCGCGTTAAATTTCTTGTTCCCCCGACCCTTCCCGTCGCGTCGAATCGCCTACCCGTGCGATTTTCCCCGTTTTGCAACATTTTTCATTACTGCTCCGCTCCTTTTGGTTGTAGCGTGATGTTATATAGCGTATAGCCTTCCTCGATAAATAGGCTACCCAACACAAAAATAATTTTTCAATTCGGACCTGTAGTTCCTGAGATCAGCGCGTTCAATCAAACAAACAAACATACAAACAAACAAACTCTTCAGCTTTATAATATTAGTATAGCTATTAGAATATTAGTATAGATATTAGTATATTATTATAGATATTAGTATAATTAGTATATTAGTATAGATATTAGTATATTATTATAGATATTAGTATAATTAGTATATTAGTATAGATATTAGTATATTATTATAGATATTAGTATAATTAGTATATAAGTATAGATATTAGTATATTATTATAGATATTAGTATAATTAGTATATTAGTATAGATATTAGTATATTATTATAGATATTAGTATAATTAGTATATTAGTATAGATATTAGTATATTATTATAGATATTAGTATAATTAGTATATTAGTATAGATATTAGTATATTATTATAGATATTAGTATAATTAGTATATTAGTATAGATATTAGTATATTATTATAGATATTAGTATAATTAGTATATTAGTATAGATATTAGTATATTATTATAGATATTAGTATAATTAGTATATTAGTATAGATATTAGTATATTATTATAGATATTAGTATAATTAGTATATTAGTATAGATATTAGTATAAATTAAGAACCGGTAGGTGGTGCTGTTCGTGCAGGGCAGTGCACATTAGGTACAGACGCCACCAGGTCAAGCTACCCGAAACTGTCAATTTTTCCCAATGAACCTTGAACCTAATGCTCTAGAAATAAAGTCGAAAATCTATCAAAGAAATCTGACAGATTGTAGTAGCTTGATGTGTTGGCGTCTGTACTCTAAAATATAGTAGCTTTTGTGTGATAATTTAGAGAAGTTTAATGTGCGTTCAAATTAAGCTTAAATATGGTTCTGTTTTTTCAAGTAGTTGAACGTCGTAATATAAACGACTACATCCTATTGTTAATTTAGTTAAGTTTCTGTTTAAGTGAACTGTATTTAAAGCAGTTCTGTCAGACATGTGCCTTTACAAAATAAAACTATGTTGAATCACCAAAGAGTTTTCGTTCCAGTTAATTTTTTTAGTTAAATACCAAACAAAAGTTTAAATGATCTAAAAACTTTAATAAGACGATAAGAATAAAACTACACCATTCCATCCAACTTGCATAGAATTTTTAAGGAGGCTCATGGGAAACCTCTATAAAAAAAGAAAAACTAAGAAGTATGAACTTTGCTGTAGTCGGAATAATGTCTAAAACAATAAAAATCAAACCTACCTGCGGCTGATGTATATGCTAAATCAATAACATATTTATTCTTTGATTTCCAGGTAATGCTAAACTTCATCCCGGACGTGTACATAAACACGGACCAGTGCCGCGGCTCCAACGCGGGCAAGAGTCCCGGCTTCGGCGTCAGTCTCGTCGCTGAGACCAATGAGAAGACCTTCTACTGCGCTGAGGCTGTAAGTACCTTTTGTTATTTTAAACTAGCTTCTGCCCGCGACTTCGTCCGCGTTAAATTTCGTTTTCCCCCGACCCTTCCCGTCGCGTCGAATCGCCTACCCATGCGATTTTCCCCGTTTTTGCAACATTTTTCATTACTTGCTCCGCTCTTCTTAGTTGTAGCGTGATGTTATATAGCCTATAGCCTTCCTCGATAAATAGGCTACCCATCACAAAAAGAATATTTCAATTCGGCCCAGTAGTTCCTGAGATTAGCGCGTTCAATCTATCAATCAAACAAACAAACTCTTCAGCTTTATAATGTTAGTATAGATAGTATAGATTGATAAACAGAATGAACAAAATTCGGAATTTTTTACAGCGAAAATTTCTACGCTACAATCATATACTGAATTCCTGGTTACAGTTTGCGCATCGACCGCGCTGTCACCATCTTTTTCCATGCTGTTTTACAATTTCAGACATGCCACTTTTCAACTTCGCATTTTTAAATTGGCCGCATTTACTAACAAATTATTTCCATTCAGAAATCTACCGACGTCGGTACGGGCGACATCACACTACCTGAGGACTTAGGTCGCGAGTGCGCTCAGAGGTTACTGGATGAGATATACCGGGGAGGCGCCGTGGACTCGTCCTTCCAGTGGTTATGTGCTCTGTGGATGGCGCTCGGGCAGAAGGACGTCAGTGAATGTATTGTAAGTTATTTATTTTCATTTATAGTTTTCATTTTTAGTAGTGTAGTGCGGATGAGATGGGGTCTTTTACCTCCACTAAAAGACCCCATCTTAACCGCACTACACTCATATCTTCAGTTTCATTCCATTGACCAGCAAAAAAATAATCTATAAAATTTTAACTCGGTACGGTTAGCAACAAAAGTCCAATAACACTTTCACTTTTTATATACCTAATTAATTTTAAGCATTTACTATAACAGTTGGCAGTTAGTATTCTTAAGATTTAAAATAAAACCGAATCATTAATTGACTTTTGTGCCTGACCAACGGTATCATACCAAATTCCATGATTTATCACGAACTAAATCACAAGACGTGTTTCTTAAATTTTACCATAAGAATGTTTTTTTATGCATATAACGTTATTAGCTGTATTAATTATCTGAAACTTGTCTTAAGACGGTGACGTGGGCCATAAAATTAATAAAATATTCTCTTTCCCAGGTCGGTCCCCTCTCAGAGTACACAATAACTTTCCTGCAACTCCTCAAAGAGTTCTTCGGCGTGATGTTCAAGCTAGAGGTGCAGCGCTCAGGGTCTGGAGACGACGAGTCTGATGATGAAGAGGTCACGCCCGCCAGCAAGATCAAGATGACCTGCGTCGGCATAGGATACGTAAATATTAGTAAAAGGACGCTGTAAATAGTTATTAATAAACGGTATTTTTAAGATTTATGCTCTTATATTTAACCTGAATCCTTATTTTTAACGGGCAATAATAAACGAGTTAATACGAGACACAACTATGGATTTTAATAGTTTTCTAAACAAAATGTTTGTGAAAATATATTTGACGATTTTTTTACCTCTTTTAGAATTACAGAATCAAAACGGGGCATCGAAAAATTGGAAATTTTGAAATAATCCTCGAAAAATGATGAATCTTCCGATGAAGTTTTTTAGTTAACGCTTTATCAAATTAATGAACATAAAAAAATGCACGCTTTTTAAAATAGAAAAAAATGTTTCGGGGCTTTTCTGACGGTTACTCTGTTAGTTTCTGGTAGTAACTAAGCTAGGGGACCGAGCGGGTTAGGTCAGAACTGATACCGAGCGCGAGCCGAGCGAGCGGAGCGAGCAGTGCTGTAGCAGAGGCCGGACTACTAGGAAAAGGTATGTGTCATTTGAATTTACAAAATAGGTACTAAAATAAAAAACAAAACAAAATAATTTTAATATTTTATTTGTCTCAATAAACTTATAGCTAAAATTGTAAAATAATTAAGGCACATTCTGAAATGTATGTAAATCCACAACAGCGGGTACATTCAGGATCTCTCTCTGCCTAGGTACACATTTGTATACGAACTTAGTCTACGAGTATTGGCAGTGTTCGCACGAATTTGATACAAAAGTACCAGCTTTGACTTAGAATTATAATAATAAGGAGCAAACTGCATTACAGAAAAAAGACTGAATATATAATAATAATTTTCAGGTCATATTTTGTCTTTAACAAAATTTTGTCAGCCAATGACAAAATATTGCAATGACTAATGACAAAATCTTGTAACTGTAACAAAAAGTTGTCATGAAAATGACAAAATTTTGTCAGACCTCTCAGATCGTGCCTTCACTTGTGCTTACTCCTTTTTTAACTAAAACATTTTATTTATAAAATTTAATTTACTTTGTTCAGTCAATGATACAGGATAGTTAAAAATCACATATTTTTTTACAAAATTTTGATATTATATTAACATAAATATTAAAATAAGATAAAATATAAGACTGAAATAATAAGTACCTATACATAAATGTGTAATTAAAATCAATACATAATATTTTGTGAACAAGAATAGTAAAAACCACTATTTTATTTATTTATTTACATTCGTTTTCATTATATTTAAAATCAAGTAATGTTCGCGTCCTAAAATGAATTTTGTACGAAATTCTAATTAATTGAGTATAAACTTGAATAAAAACTCGATCTAAATAAAAAATCGTTCGTATCATTATACATTTTTGCAAAACCGTTTCTTTTCAATTTGGAAAAAGAATAACAGTCAAATTTCAAATTCTTCAATAATCATGTAAAAATAGTCCAATTCGATCCTAATTCACATTAATTCTTCTATGAACCAATTCGATTCCGGGATTTCTCAAACGTCTTTCTCGTCGCAACCAAGTCCTGCAGACCAGTTACAGATGCCTCCTACGGGGTCGAAACTAAGGCCTTTGGGACACACATACTCCCATCCCAGAAGCGATCCGTTGTCAATGCGCGCGCAGGAGATGAACTTCTTGCAAGACTTTGGATGAGGGAAGTTACCGATGTCTAGGCATTCGATTTGACCTGTGAAGAAATAGGAGGTGATTAAATAACATTTATAAATTGATCTACCAGCGTTGGCCTTTGAGACAAATAGATTGATGAAGTGTTGGTGTTAATAATGGTTGTGGTGAACTGGTTGAGAACCGCAGCGACTGTGGCAGTAAAATCTATGGCAAGCAGCAATCCTGCTAAATATTGTTACATATCAAGGGAGATGTAGATGGTGACTGCAGTCAGTTTTATATTACTTATTTAATCGTAGGTTCAATTCCTTTAAGAGTTCTAGCTATGCCATCTTTGTCCATTCAGCGTGAAATAAGTCATTTCTCCAGAAAACCACTTAATAATACATATCCTAAATCACTGCTATGATTTCCTGAAAATAGAGATTAAGATTTTGCGGCCCCGATTTACGAGGTGAAGGTCGTGGATTGGAACCCAGGCAGGCGCATTACTTTGTGTAAATAATTTCATCACCATTGCTCTCAAAACGTTGAAGGAAAACATCGCGATGAAAATGTGTTAGAACCATAAAATCGAAGACATGTGACATCTCACAGCCCACTCCCTCTCGAAGAGACTTGCGTCCGACTACTTAGTCAAAACTAAAATCTTACTCACCATTATCATGCATCACAATCTTAGTTCCCTCCACGTATTTCACAGCCACCTTCTCATCACTGTCATCATAGTAATCATAGTTCGCTATCGGCCTGTAAGTCTTCTTGGGGACCTTAGGAACCTTCTCGAACGGCTGCTTGGACACTCGGCGGCGTGGTACGGGCGTGGTCGTAGATGGTGCCTCGGTGGGTCGCAGAGTTGTGGAGATCCTGCGCTGGATCTTCTTTCTGATGACCTTCCGTGTTGGTGGGGTCGCGGGCGTTTGTGGGGTGGTGATCGGTGAGAGGTATTGGTATTCGTCTGTTGAAAAAAGTACGTGTTTAGATTTTTAAAAACAATTTACACTTATCGATTTGCAGAAACGAAATGGTATTGGTCTTTTCTTCTTTCTTCTCGTAGGTGTAATTAATTGTATGGCTAAAACATTGCTCTAAGCGCTTGGCAGCAGGATTGATTTATATCTTATGCTAAAACAACAACATAAGTCATTGTTGCGAAGCGATACTCAAAAATATTTTTATCCCTAGAACAATGAGCTAAATGGCTACAATATGATTAATCATAGTTTTTCACTTACCATCATAAGTCTTAGTAACAGGCGATTCAAGAAGATATTCCCTGGTAAAGTACGAAGGTTCTTGACTGGGTCCAGTATACGAAACCGTAGAGTAACCAGTATTCTCTACTGGTACCGGTATCAGCTTCTCAGTTCTATACCTCTGAGTAGAACTCCTCTGGATTCCAGTATACCCAGTAGGAGTAGCATTCGTTGAAGCTTCACTGAATCTGGAGCGGCTTCTTGAGAACTTGGTGGTAGCTGTAGATTTTGGTACGTATGCTGATGAAATTCTTGGGGAGTTCTCAGTTGGTGTATCTGCGAAGGTCGTTCTCTCGAAGTATCTCGTCGGGGTTTGAGGAGCTACAGTCGAAGAGATTTTAGGAGCGTTCAATTCTGTTTGCGTATTGTCGTACGAATTAAGTGTCGTTCTCACAAATTCTTGGCTTATTGTATTCTGGAAGTCGTTTGATGGGAAGTTAGGGACGTAAGTAGGAGATGTCTTTTCGACTAATTCTGTTGAAGTATCCAAGTAGGTGTTGGCGGTTGTTCGGGCGAATTCTGAAGGTATTGTGTTAGTTGGGAAATTGGTCGCAGTTGCCTTCGGAAGGTAAGTATTTCTGGATTGGAAGGTGCTTCCTGTATTGTATGAGCCTCCGAATGTTGTTCTTACAAATTCTTCGTTTGTCACTGTATTGGGGAAGTTAGTTGAACGTGACCTGGGATTGAAGGTAGGAGTGACTTCAGGAAGTTGATATGCAGAAGTATTGATAGTATATTCATTTGGATTGGTTCTAACAAGCTCCAAATTCGCCGTGTCTGCTGTATTTACAGTGTTAGGGAAGCCTGTTGATTTTGGAACGTCGTAAGTTGTAGTAGAAATTTTAGGAGCATCAAATGCTGAAGTGAACGGTTCATTTGGTGTTGTTTGAGCGTAATCAGTATTGTAAATAGTTGATGTTGTTGGCAATTTTGGCACTTCGAAGTCAGTAGCTACTTTAGTAGTATCGAAGTCAGTGGCTATTTTAGTGGTATCGAAGTCAGTGGCTATTTTAGTTGTATCGAAGTCAGTAGGACTTTTGTAGGCTGTAGTCTGATCGAAAGTTGCCGAGCCCCTATAGATTGGCGTACTTTGATATTCATCATAGGTAGGTGTTCTGCTGATATCTGTGTACTCGTTGTACTCCCGGCTAGTGTATTTGTATTCTACGGTGGTTTGAGTCTTTCTGGTAGGTTTGACATCTTCTTCGAAGTCGGGTATGCTCGGTATTGGTGCTGTGATTAGTTGGTGTGCTGCTATCGCTAGAGCTGTTTCGGCACTAAAATCTGAAAGGAAATTGTAATTTTTGTAAAGTATATTATGGTATGTAATGCTTTGCGTTGTGAATTTGGGAAGTAACTTAAACGTTGTGTGGGTCGTGCCTTATATGCGCTAACTACGAGAAAAGTTTATGTGCTGGTGCTAAGTCTTTGTGGTTTATTGTATTCTTTATGCTTTGTTAAACTTTAATTCTTAATGCCAACCAATAAAGGAGTAAAATCAGGAGTTCCATACATTTTTACCAAGGTAGGTAGTTTTGAATGAGACAGCAGCGTATTTTTAAATATTCGACGCAAAGTCGCTACGATTATGTCATTTGATCATGGACAGAATCGAGGTCCCTTACACCGTGCTCTTTTACTATCTGTGCTACAATAATTCCCTCCCCTGTAGTCTTATCTATAAACTCACCTTCAGCAGTAGTCTTCCTCTCCGTAGACGTCTCCTCCTGACTTTTCAGCGCCAGAAGTTCGTTCAACTGGTTCTGTTTGATGGTTGCGCTGTACTTCTTACTCTGTCTCTTGTTCTCTTCTTCGTTGGTTGCTGACGGGTTCTGGTCTTTGGTATCGTCCTTTAGATTGACTAGAGGACGGCGTGGGACTTTGGAGTTCGTTTTAGCTGCTTTAGGCTCTAGAGTGGGGTCTTCAATTGCGTCTGTTATGGGAGACAAAAATGATAGAATAAAGTATTTTTCTACAACTATTTTGTTTCTGCAATTGATTCATAATTTCAACATTGACACGATTAAATGTTGGAAGGGTAATTGTAACCTATGCGGGAGTTCAATTTGAACCCTCGTCGCAAGCGGTCGTCTGTGCGCGCGCGCAACACATGTTGGTTCGCCCGACTTCGAAATCAAAACGCGTTTTTTGTGTTTGTGTCTCTCTGTGTCGTAACTTGTAAAATCGGGTGGCTACAACGTGTAACATAATTAACGCAAGACCTCATATACCCCCATTAGACTATTAAGTTAAAAGCATAATACAATAACCAAAACTTACTCCTTTTAAAGCTAGCAGTTATAATTAATAAAATCGGGCTGACCCTAACATCACTCTACGCATTTAAAATTGTGTCTTATAGCCTTCAAATAAGGTTGAATTCTCTTTGGGCCATTCGGCGGACTTGCATCTATTCTGTTACACCTTGTATAAAACAAAGCACTGTAGTGAAGACTGACTGCAGGAGGACGAGTAACCCATGGCGTTAAACCCGGTGAGACCGTTCTTAATATTACAGGGATTCGTTTGCAAAACTGCGTACGACGGGCCTTGATATGCCGCGCACGCGCACACAACGTCATCTCAAGCAGCCGTTGCGGACTAGTGTCTTCACACCAACAAATTCACGTTATTATTCTAACACTAAATATGACATCGTTAAAGACGCCGTACACACGGCTACGTATCAAGCTATGGATTTCCAGTTTTAACAGACCTCGCATCGTATAGGCTTTCCGTACAAAGAGAAGTCAGTTTATACTGGAAATGAATGGCTTGATTTGTCGACGTGTGTACCATGGTAACAAATTCCTTAAATTGTATTGCAAAAGGCCACGGTCACCGGAATTTAGATGTACATGTGGACTGAAGAGATTAAAAAAAATATACCCCGAACTCTTGAGTTTGCACCAGACGTTTTTGCTCTACAGATAGCGATACAAAACAAAAAAAAGGGTCAAGCTCACAAATTAGACAGTTTCAGCCTCTTACTGACACAAATGTGTTTGACTAAACAAAAGCAATTACAATGTTTATAATCGTGCTCATCTCAAAAGACGGGAACTGTTAGACGGGAACTGTTTGTTTTGTAAGATATCTCACCAAATACTCGTAACTAATCTAACGGGCTTAACATTTGATCACAAGATTATCCGTCAAAGTCTCGCTACATATGTTTTGGAACATTATCAGTATGATAGACTTCGCCTAGCACTTCTAAATAATATATAGGAATTTCTCCCCAACAGCATTCTTTTCCAGGAACAAAGGATAACAAAATACATAACCGTGCAATTAATTAATAATTCTGGTATATCGAATATACCATCATCACCGCGTCCGAACTGTACCTCGTAAATGTGAATGTACACATAAACAGAACGCAGAAAAACACCGATTGGCGATCGAGAGAATCCGCCAATACATCCGCCAATACACATTCTCTACACGAAGCACTATGATAGCTGGGTCCTGATCAAAGTAACAATACAACAACAACTGGATAAACAAAACGCAAAGTTCAACAAACGCATCATACCACCACACATTATACCAGACCTTTAGGTAACCAGTACAACATATACATGAAAAAGCCACAAAAACGTCAGCTTCAAACGAACAGTCCCCAATTAGTTATTTCATTAACACCGTGCGAACAACAAGAAGCAACACTACCTACACCGTTATCAGACATAATCGCAGACGACACTGCATGTACGTACACCAGAAACCTGACCACCACCGCAAAAAGTACATTTGCCCAGATCTGAGTATTGCAAGTTGAAACGATCGCGGCGATTCAAAATCGACCAAAAAAAAGAAAAAAAAAATTTAGACGCTGAACTTTCACGTAGAGGCATTCATATAGCCAATCTACGGGGAACAGGGATGAATGCAAGAACGTATATCTCCACACACTACGAATGACACCTCTCAGGAATTGCGGGTAACACACACCGGGGCCTTGCAATTTCATTAAGAAAGGATGCCCAAAATGAAGCAGTTTACAATAAAAAGTATACCGACGCGATGTCAGCTACCCTTGAGGTTGGCATCGGAAGAGACAAACCAACTCCTCTGTACATAATAAATTCACACCCAACAGCTGTACTTAGAAAGCAATCAGATCCTTCACAAACGTTTTAAGCTTGATTAGACGAAAAACAAGGAAAGGTGCGCTGCAAATACGGCACTTCAACGCCCATATTGGTCGAGGTCGAAGTATCCAACGCAAAGGTTTGATGCAACACATGCTTCAGCATGAAGATTCCAACTACAACGGCGAACTATTAATGAATATTGCCAACAGGGAAACACTTCAAATAGAATACAATAAAATAATGTGGGGACTGCCAAGATCAAATATCATAGAACCGTAAACAAAAAGGAGAAAAAAAAAACCAAACACAAAAACAATGACAAGGTATGAATGAAACAACGGTTGAGACCAAGTATGTCAATCATAAACAATGCAACTGTGCTGCGCTGAATAGAAATTCTACCAAACCAAAATACCAGGACTGTATAACAAAAAACTAGCAAATATAGTAATCACCCCAACGAATGAAAACATCGAAGTACCCTGGAACATTCTAACGGAGATAACTCTGACTCTTCAGACAATTTACTCAAGGGACCACCGATTAGCCCTTCCTAACCTACAGAAGGCCAAATTCCTACAAAGCAAGCAACCAAATAACTCCAATATGCAAAATCACGTAAAAGAAAGCCAGACAACACTCCAAAAGGTTAAATATCAGAACAAGAAACAGGCAAACAACGACTTGATAAACCTGCCTCACCGGACTAGGGGAAAAAAAATCACCCCGCAAAACACATGCAATCGCTCAACACATTCCACAGGAAAAAAAGCAACAAACAAAACTGAAAAACAGGGTACCGATATTCAAACGGGAGAAAAGAAAAAAAAGGTCCGAGGGCCTTCAAATACCAACTGTTAATAAAACAAAACTAATCGAAGGAAAGACCGACCACGAAAGAAACAAAGGAAATCATCATCACTCCCGATGGAAGTATCATTTTCGGACGACCTTATACTCATTATAGATGAGCTGGAAGAACTAAACGCATCCAATACCGCATTATTGCGGCTCAGAAGAAATGAACGAGTTGAGTCATGATTTGATCGGCCAAGCTAGGAAAAAGGAAATCAGGAACTGCGGACATAAAATGCATCAAATCCTAATCGGTAAAACCGCAACAAAACCCGTCAAGAACCCTAGGATGTGCTACCTAGCACACGGTGAACTACACCACGCATGCACGCAGCAATGCAGTACAAGGCCAAATCTAAGAAGGTCGAGCGACCTACTTACAAATGGAACGACAACCATGAAATACGAGTACTTCGACATGGGAATTAAGTTTTGGACGGACACAGCTGGACACATTATCGTACCTTGTATGATATATGGCTTAAAAGTATCAGCACTCACAAAGGCGAACCGATCAAGACCGAGAAGATATGAACGAGTTATTAGAGAGACTCGATCAACAAACCGAGACAGAGAAAATGCATCAAATCTTAGACGGGAAAACATAACAAAACGCATCAAGAACCACAGGATGTGCTGCTACCTGGCATACATTTTCAGACGCTCTGAACCACACCTGTTTCATGCAGCAATGCAGTACAGGGCCAAATCTAAGAAGGTCAGACGATCTATTTAGATTTACTCATGGAATGACAATCTAAAACAGGACATGAAATACTTCGACAAGGATATCCAGTTTTGGAGGGACACGGCTGGAGACGGAAATACGATCAAGTAAGCGGCTAGTGATATCTACAAAAAAAAAACCAGAAACTGATATCAGCGAGAACTCAGAAGACGACCAAGAAAACAACAACACGGAACATAGCGAAGCCTCGACATAGAAAAAACCCCACCTAAAGATGCATCGGTGAAGCTAGACCTGGATCAACATGCCGGCGACGACGTGAAAAGATGCCCTCCTATAGACAAATATGACCCTTCTCTCCACTAGTCCAATGCTTACTTAAGGCTGCATAGTCGGTAGGCTCGTAATCCTTTCCTATCCTATGGGCACGTCTTCCCTACCATAACAGCGCCCCCCGGTCTACTTCTTGATATGCAATGGCCTATGTAGCACCATGAATCATGACGCTTCAAGGGCTAGTGCAAATCTCGGGGTTCATTCGATTAATCGAGTCTGGTCAAACCACGCTGGGATCGGTGCAATTCATTTCATTCATTTCATTCCAAGGGTAATTGTAACCTATGCTCCTTAGACCAAGAATCAAAATTGCACATCCATATCATCTACTCATGACTCAGAGATATCCAAAGCAATATGAGAAGGTACTTAAATTATCGGTTACATCTACTATAATTATACTGAGTACATTCTAATGAAACTAAGTATTTATTTACACTACTAACGATATATGGAAATGATAAATAATTTTATTTCTGTAAGTAGCTTTGTACATACACTTTTACACGTCAAACATATTTTTAAAACTAGATGAGGTCGGCGTTTCCTATCTGACTACTCTGAGAACCCTACCTACTTTGAGGCCGAAACAATCTCACTTTTCAAATCGTCACAGTCTTTTTTAAGTCCAGATATAACCTTGGTCTGACCATATAGATTGGTGTCTGAGATTGTAATTTGAGGAAAAAACCTATATATTAAAAAAAAAAAATATATTTTTCATCCCCCATCTCGGAAAGAGTATTTTTGCCCTTCGATATCTGAGTGCAAAAGCCGTTGTTATCCGCTAGAGGATAAACTAAATTTAATTTAGAACATCGTGTGCACTATTATGTGAATTCAAAACATCATTAAACCTATTTACTTCTACCTCTATGGTGCCGAATTTATCATACAACCCTTTTTTAATTTGTTCAAAGCTCAGACTCTGAACCTTCTTGGTGTACTTTTTTAATTTGCTTTGCGCGCGCTATTTTCTTTGTTCATGTTGTTATTAAAACCTTAGGTTAAAAACAAGAAACTTGAAAATAAGTGAAAAACCTAATATGAGTAATTCTAGTGACAAGGAAGTTTATTTGACGCCAACAGAACTGACTGAAACTGTTAATAATGAGCAAATGCTTTTTTTGCATTAAGTACTTTCCTCGCTGAGGTGGGATGAAAATTTACGTGTTGCACTCGAGTGCAAAGATTTTTCACCTCGTGCTCTTTTGACTCCCTCGCTAACGCTCAGGAATCCTTCGCTTGCTCGGTCGTCAAAATTGAGCACGCGGTTAAAAAGCAACTTTGCACTCTTGTATAACAAATAACTATTTAACCGATTCCTCATCCTCGCGAACGTATGCCACCACTATTTGGTGCGACTTTAGATCATCATATCATCATTTCTGTCGAAAGACGTTCACTGATGGACACAGGCCTCACCCAAGGTCCGCCAGTTGGACCAGTTCTATGCTTCCACAACTAGCGGATTCCTACGGCCTCACAAGATCATCGGTGTTTCTTGTGGGAAGCCTTCTAACTCTACGTCATCCTGTTACGCGATCACCGCTCCAAAACTATTCGGCCCCAGCGCTCGTCTGTTCTTTGAGCAATATGCATTGCCACGTCCCAACTTTAGGTGTTCTTAGTAAATTAACTGTTCACTTACCGATATCACCAATGTCCTGTAGTGACTCTTCATCTTCATACGCGTTAGTCACCGCCTGAGGAGCAGCCGTCGTAGGAACAATTGTAGTTGTAGGTGCAGCTGTAGTTGTAGTCGTCGTTGTGGTTGTCGAGGATACTAGACGACGGCGACTGGTCACGCGGAACGGACGCCGAGTCACTATCGTTGATGATGATGTTGATAGCGGCGCTGCCGTTGATGTTGTTGTTGTTGTTGTACCTGTAAAGTTAATGGGATGGTTAGTTGAAGGTTAGTGATTTATTCACAAATATGAGAACTGTGGTTAATATGTGAATCCACGTTCGCAGGGTCGTAAAATATCGCGCGTTGGATTTTAAACTCTAGGTGCTGAACCGAGGACTGAGAATCCAACAGAGTGCATCCCAGTGCATCGATAAAACACACTGTTGGTTTTAAACTCTCGGCGCTGAGCAGTACGTTAAAATCAAGGAAAAAAGTTCAGCCACGATTCCGGTCCAATCAAAACAAAATCATATTGTAACTCATTTTGATTGATGGCACTATAAAGTGTTCAAATGAGATAGGTAGCGGTCCTTCTGTGGGTTAGTATCTACGAAGTAATTCTTATATGAGCTGCTCGCAAATCAGAAACCCGATTTTTTAACAGTTTTAACTAAATAAACGAGCGCTATTCTTCCGACGGCTATTTGCGATCGGAGTAAAATACATCATATTCGACTCGGAAACCTGTCAAGCGGTTGTGAATAGCTATGCTGATCTTCTGAGCATGTCGATGGGATCCTAAATGGAGTCGGTCCAGAATTCTGCTATCTGATTGAGTTAGCAAAAAAAGGTGATGATTGCAAAATTTCTTCACACCTGTTCTTTGAACTCATGTTACGATTTATCATAATGTAGATATAGCAAGAGTCCTAACACACGAAATACAAGTGATAATACCATTTTAAGCTCCACTTATCCCATTCGTATCTCTTGTCATAATCATAAATGATGCTTACTAAATTCAGTTTGCAAAATAAACATAACTCCAAGGTCCGTGCAGACATTTGTAAAACAAACAAGTGTTGTCTATTGTTCGGGTTCAGACCGTGAAATAGCCGGACGCTCTGCCGGACAGACAGAGATACAATGTATCGTTTGCATTGATGTGGAGTGTGAATTGTGGGGCTTGTTTTTGCTGGAGCCTTAATCGTCAAACACAAACCCAAGGTACATTGCTCTGCCGATTATTTTCGCACTTAGGTAAATAATGGTACAAAATTCCAGAAATAAATGAATTCCAACGGACTTGTTTTGTCTGCTAAAATCTTAGGATTATAATAAGGTGCGAAGAACCACAAATAATGCATTCTAAGAGGCTACTCCAATTTTCAGCAAGCTCTATTACGATGTCCTACTAACAGTAAAGTTGTATTTTTTTCAGATCGCCCTATTTATACATATATGTGCAATGAACTGAGCTTCGAAGTTGCATTCGAACTAGTTGCAGGAATAGCAGCATACATTGTTGGTCTAGTGGCTGGCGCAAGCGTTACTGCTGAGCATAAGGTCTAGGGTTTGATTCCCAGGTTGGGCAAAGTGATATTGGGTCGGAGGATTTATACCCGGTTGATGGCAAGCCTTATGCCTTCTATTACGTGGAACTTAACCATAATGTAATTGTACCATAGCACAGTACGCCTTGTACCGTGTGGTGCAGGACATAAAGAATAGCATCACCCCATTTCTTCCTGTGGGTGTCGTAAAAGGCGACTAAGGGATTTACTAGAGAATGGGGTGCAGCGTTCTCTATGCATTTTACCATCATACTGCGATCGCCAACCCGCTTGCCAAGCGTGGCGATTATGGCAAAGCCCCCCAAATAGGGGGAGGCCCATGTCCAGCAGTGGACGTCTTCGGCTGAGATGGAGATGGACAGTACGCCTCTGCCCTAACCCTTTGGGGAATACTAGCGTGATGTTATTATGTTTAGAGTCCCAAAAAGGTAAGTTTGCCAGATTGAATGCTCTCCGCATTTAAGTAAAATCAATCCGTGGCGACATTTACGAAGACAGTCTACTAACTAGACGGTCGTGAGTGAATGTAAAGATAAGAAATTAAGAGCATTTCATTGGTAACAGCATCTTATGCTGCAAATAAGGCAGCTTCGGTGACGCAATGTGCGCTCGTTCGCAAGACATTCTGAGACGAGTTCACGCGTAAGACATTGATTAATATGATCCAATTTCTGCAGACACGATCATTTCATCATGTATCACTAAGATAGGAGAAAGGATCGAAATAATTGAGAAAGCTGATGGAACTACTTTATTAGCAGCATGTGAAATTAAAACGTTAAGAATACATATTTAGTAGCCGTGCATTTACATTTGTAAGACAACGTTTGAAGAAAAAAATTGGTAGGAATAATCAGCTCAAGAGTATTGGTGGGCTAATGGTATTGGCCCCAACAAATGAGTTGTTGGCCGTGGTTTCGAAGCCAAGCAGGAGCTTTACTTTGTGTAAATAATTTAATCACCACTGCTAAACCGGTATGTCCCAGAACCATAAATTCAAAGACATGTGTCATCTACCAACCCGGACTGGGTTCACCGAGAGGAGACCTGCGTCCCAGCAGTGAGAACGGTATAGGCTGGCTATGCTAATCAGCTCAAAAGTTAAGAGAAGAGATAGAAATCCGGCCAAATTCAAAGAAGTTCGGACTTCATGGTTTAAATATGAAAAAGTAAACATACATACACATGGGTATGTTAGTCGCTAGGCAGGTTGTTATCTAGAAAGTAATTACGATACAAGCACTATTTAGACAGCACAGGATATGCACAATTCAATTCTATGAAAACGACAAGTGTGAACTCTGACATCTGTCTATTACAGAGTCAGCAAGCGCTCAACAACCAGTAACTTTTATATCGTAATCTTCAAATCTTATAGTAATTAACAAGAAGCTCGTAACGCAATTAATTTTAATCGTACGGTAGCCATTACCGATGACACGCCACTCAATGTACGCGGCTGTCGGTAGCTAACTAACTGACTACACACATAATTGTAGGTTGTATGGTAATTGAGGAATGTGTGGTCAAAGATTGGTGTTACTTTTGTAATTGCTGTATGGTTGGCAGATATATAATATTACTAGCTTCTGCCCGCGACTTCGTCCGCGTCATATTTTTCCTCCCGTAGCTGCTCCGCTCCTTTTGATCGTAGCGTGATGTTATATAGGTTATGGCCTTTCTCAATAAATATGCTACTCAACACTTATAGATTTTTTCAATTCGTACCAGTAGTTCCTGAGATGACCGCGTTCAACCAAACAAACAATCAAACAAACTAATCAGCTTGTTATACCGTACTTGTGGCTAAGGTAATAACAGTCGCACAGTTCGATGTATCCGGTAAAGCTATGCTTGCCGATGTTTCGGGGATGCGTGAGCATCTTTACATACCAAGACTCATTGCAAAGCACGTTAAGCCGCTGGTCACGACTGTCACTCGTGAATTCTTGACTGTAGTTACGTGTCATCAAAAGCCAGAAAGTATGAGAACCAGTCTTACCAAGGGATATCGTAAATAACTGGGTTGTGAACAGTTGTGGTGGTCAGACAGGCAGTCGAGCTATGTAAAGTACTGGTATTTACCTGTCTCTGATTAGACAGGAAGCCGACCCCAACATAATTGTTGTTAGATAACAAAAAAATACTTGACGACTACTTTTATTATACAACCTTCCGAAGCTATTCTCATCAAAACCAAACCAAACCTATTATTTATCTACTAGCTTCTGCCCGCGACTTCGTCCGAGGAAAATTTGTTGTTCCGGGCCCTTCCCGTCGCGTCGAATCGCCTACCCGTGCGATTTGCCCCGTTTTTGCAACATTTTTCATTACTACTCCGCTCCTCTTGGTTGTAGCGTGATATTATATAGCCTATAGCCTTCCTCAATAAATAAGCTACCCAACACAAAAAGAATTTTTCAATTCGGACCAGAAGTTCCTGAGATTAGCGCGTTCAATCAATCAAACAAACAAACTCTTCAGCTTTATAATATTAATATATAAGTATAGATTAGACCTTTCAAACGAAAAATGACATAATCTATGAAAAACAGCGACAGTTAGGTGTCTAATCTATGAATGACAATTAGGACATGGGGTCTATGGGTGACCCAACCAATGCCCCAAAAAATAAAAAATCGGTCGGTCCATGCACCAGAGACGCCTTGTATAGGTAGTATGTAAGTAATGATGGCAACATTCCACAACGATTGGCGGTTTATTCAGACGCTCGTGTTCATTACATCTTGTTACTTCAACGTGCAGAGCAATTATTTAATTAAATTTTGTAATCGTGTGTAAGCAATCCGAATGAATATCGAGTACAATTTATTTTTTTAATAGTTCGTTACATCATCTGGTGATTGGAGCTCTACATATCCTTGTATGGGATGGATGCATTTATTAAGTAGAGCATATGTTGTACCTAGTATGTTAATTTTGGTTAACCGACAATTTACAAAGACAGATATGAAACTTGCAGATTTAGATCTGTATAGGTTGGTCCAAATAGCTGTCGCTTACAAGCGTGAATGGTCTCCCAGACAAAGACAGATCACTGACAAATTAGAAAGAAAAAGAAGAAAGATAGAAACGACCGACGAAGAACCAACATACGTACATTTCGTTCTTTTTCATTTTACGTTTCGTTTACGTTACGTTAAATTGACTGCTTTCCCAACGGCCTGTACTTATTCATTACTTTTGACCTACGAGACCATGTTGCTTCCTATGCTGTCATAAATAGGCTTTACCTTTACAGCCGATACTTTTAATGTTTCACAAACACATAACTTGAATATATCAATTTAAACGACGAATGGAAGACATAAACAAAATAGACATAACACGCACTGCAATTAAAACGCACCAATCAGATCATCACGCAACAACACCATAATGACTGATCTCAAATCCTATAAACCTGATTGTAGGCGTTCACGTTAACCTATCGAAAGTCACGGTGTTAACGCGTTTCCTAACGTTATCTCGTTAACTCAAACACCATGGAGCATGCATGGCTCAACCAGAGCGTGGGAACTGTAAGGGTTTGCGTTTAAGTTGCGTTTTTATGTAGAACAGCACATTTTTACGATAACAGCCGTGGTTGAACACGGCACTCTTATAATTATTGCATAAGGCCTTCGCATAATATAGCGTGGGCATTCGCCAAACGATTTTGACACGCAAACGCAACGGTAACTGCGCGTTAACGGGACGTCTACACGGCGTAAACGCGTCCTCTACAAACGCCAGATGCGAAGACATCCTAGATGGGATGTTATTTGCCTTGCGTACTTTTAGTGCACTTCCAGCACCACCTGGGCAGGCAACCCTTAATACCTTGGTGACTAGGTTGTACGGTATGTTAAGATAAAAGAAGGGCTCAGGAAAAGTTTATTATGGAATGAACTTTGACATAATATATTGCATGGAGATTGGAAGTTGAATTTTGTATGAAAGACCACATGTTTTTAATCACGGCTTGTTTCTTCGGAGAGTTGGGCAAAGGTGAACTTATAGTACACCATCATTTCGCAAGTGATGTTTTTTTCCCATGTAATATGGCGCTCAAATCCACACTTCCTGCCACTGAGAAATTCCAAAAACCGAATAACACTTAACCCAATTTGGCACATGCTTTTTTTTAATATTTCAGGGTAAAATTTGTTCATTTTCATAAAAACTACATCTCCTTAAAGTATGTCCTTTTTTATAACTTAACACATTGTTCATATTTTCACCACAGCACGATATACCGATACACCAGAAAAAGTAGCATTAATTTACGAACGAAACATTCCTCTAAAAACCACATGAGTACATGCTCATTATGAGGGTTGAGTGCAATCCATTCGGTCTAGTTTCTCACGCCTTCGTAACTATGGGACGATTGCGCGACAGACGGCAGGCTTTATGCGCAGGGGCAACCTTGATGCAGATGGTGTCGTGCTCCTAATGATCTTGCGACATTGATCATTACTGTATGAAAAAACTGAGTGATGGGAGGTGTTGTGGATACAATTCTACTTAGACGATGGACGTCGGATTCAACGATTTATAAACGAATAAATCATTGAATCCACTACTATATAATAAACTTTGTGTACAATAAAGGTACAAAGAGGGACTTTTTACGGTTTTGATATTAAATTGTTGAGATGTCTTCAAATCGTAGTATTTGGTATCGCGTTCCTTTAAAAATTCTGAAAGCTTCTAATGCCCGATTCACATTATTCTAGTTCAGTAATCCAGAGATTATCAAGCGAGTCTAGTGCTAAACTCTAGATCATATTGTCTACAATATTCAGATCATTCAGTCATTCACACACACACACCTCCACACACACAAACATTAATTCGTAAAAAATATAAAAAAATCCGAACATATTTTTGCTTTGTAATCAATTGTTTTATTTATTTTACTCTAATACACAATTGTTTTTATTTTTTTAAAAAAGCTCACTTATTGTATGAAACTTTTATTACTTGCTGTGATATCAGATGTAAGCAATTGAATGTGTAACAACGAACAGGTGGGGACCTGGTGACCTGTATTACAGGTGTTACTACCTACCACAGGCACCAGCGATCCACAACCAAAAACTGTTAGCTATTTCCTGTGTGTAAACATTTTTTGTATTTTTTGGCTTGTGGTGAGAAATAAACACATTTTATTTATTTATTTTATTTTATTGAGACAATAAACGACAATGCGTGCTAACAGCTTAACGTTTAATCCAGCACTGGATTATTCGTCTACAATATTCCATGGGCGAACTGGGATGAAAAAGTAGACGTCACACACTGTGTTGTTCACAGGGATGAGTACGTTCCATTTTTCCAATGACATTCCATGCTGGTTTCGATCGTTGCACCTGAATGTCATTGGATTTATGTGAATCAGGCATCACTACATAGTATAAAACAAAGCCGCTTCCCTCTGTCTGTCCCTATGTATGCTTGGATCTTTAAAACTACGCAACGGATTTTTATGCATTGTTTTTAATAGATAGAGTGATTCAATAGGAAGATTTATACGTATAATATGCGGGCGAAGCCACTGGCAAAAGGTAGTAAAAGATAAATGAGTTTTTAATTATATGCATGAGACGTGCAATCCAAATTCTAAAAATAATAGCTAGCGCCGTCGCACCATGTTCGATCAACAGCCTTTCATGCAATTATAACTCTCTCAGTCCGTCAGCTGCTGCTTGTAATTTACGGTCAGATGCAATTTCTACTCACTTTTGATCACTATCGAATATCACTCTAATTTCAAATATATTAGCACATAGGAATCACCTCTAAATTTCTAAAGAAATTGACCTTTAAAACACTTACAAAAATATATAATACTAGTTGTCACCTAGTGGTCGAAGTTCGGCCATATTTCATTTGAAACTCAATGTAGTTTGATTTTTTTTAACTAATGCCGTTAATATGTATAGAATATCGTAAAAAGGGGTTCAAAGTTTTTAATTCATATTTATTTTTATAGTAATTTGTGTTGATTCTCTGGTCGATGTAAGTAGTTTCAAAGTCGTTTGTTTACCAACCAAAAAGATGTTATGGGTCTATAAGATTATAATTATGTTTATTACTTATTTATAAGAATACACTATCAGAAATTACCATTGGTCCAATAGGACGATCGCCACCCACAATGTTTTCATAATCCCCCAAAGACGTCATTTCCAAGCATCTGTCACATTCACATCACTCGCAAGTGTCACCAATGAAAGTGAGTTGCTATCGCCAATGGTTACACCTGACCGGTCGCTTTCACCTCATCTCTGTTGATAATTGCTATTGTTATTGCCAGTTGTTTTCTGTATACTTATTGCGGTTGTTTAAGACTGAGAGTTGAGAGAAGAATAGAACTGTTTTATGCAGATTCTTTCGTGTTTTTACAGTTTTAAAAGTGTGAATAATTGTAATTGTTATAGATTGTCTGGTTTCTTTGATGTTAGTTTTTATGGATGACTTTCGAATTTTTAAAGCTGAATTGAATTTTATCGATGCATTTATTTTTTATGTGGTTCCGGATTTTTTCGTGTTGTACAGTTTGGAGTTATTTCCTTGTAGCAATAAGATTTTGCATGCTTTTAGAGGTGAGTTTTTGAATAGGGTTTCGGTTTCCCTAGGCAAAGGTAACTAAATAAGAATCTGAGGGGCAATTTTCGTAATTTTAAGAACTATGTAATACACACACAAAAAGTAGGAATGGCTATCAACTTTGACAGTTCCAACAACATTCATTGCGTTATTTAAATCAGTGAGCACCCACATTTTGGACCGTATGCAGCAACGGATTAACAATATTGTTTAAAATTAATTAAATTACGATTGATAGTGGGTTACGCAATTAGGGTGCTGGTATGTTTAGTATATTAAATAAATTTCGAGGTGCCAATTTATTTGTGGTCGGCGCAACAAGTCCTCTTCTTCCTCACTTCTCTATTAGACGTCATCTCGGTAGGTTTCTAACATATCATCATTCAAACAGTCCATCCATCATTTCTTTAGTCTCTCCCTACTCTAATAGCCATCGACATTCATACTCAAAATTTGAATATGTGAAGTCGCCGCGCATTAGCATAGTATAAAACAAAGTTGCTTCCCTCTGTCTGTCCGTTTTGATGCGTTTTTTTTAAATAGATCAAGAGGAAGGATTTTTCATATAATACGCGGGTGAAGTCGCTGGCAAAAGCTAGTTAAATAATAAATAAATGTACGAAAATAGCTGAAATCGTATTCATAGTCAGTTTACTATAAAAGAACGCTTCATCATGCAAGAATCTCGCTGACCCGCCCCGATGCGACCATTGCATTCGAGGATATCGACAGGGCTGAATGCCTAGCCGATAGCCTCGAAGCCCAATGCACACCCAGTTCGCAGCCAGTAGACCAAGCGTTTGTCGATAAGGTAAACGCAGAAGTCGAACGCAAAGCCTCACTCCCGCCCGTTGAAGACCCTGATGATCCCCTGCCCCCTGTCACACCTGACGAGGTGCACGAGATCATCAAGGGTCTAAAGTCTCGTAAAGCCCCCGGATCAGACGGCATCACCAACAGAGTGATCAAGCTGTTCCCCGCTCACTTGATGCTCATGTATACCATCTTCAATGGTGCCTTGAGTAATAATATTTTCCCCCAAGCGTGGAAGGAAGCCACCGTCATTGGCATCCCTAAGCCCGGTAAGCCCAAAACCGAGCCCACGAGCTACCGCCCCATTAGTTTGCTCAAAATTCTCGGCAAAATCTATGAGAGACTTATTTATAAGCGACTCAGGGATTATGCCGAAACCAAGGGCCTCATCCCCAACGAGCAGTTCGGTTTTCGAACCCAACACTCGTGTGTCCATCAGGTACACCGCATCGTCGAACATATCAATGCTGGTTTTCAGCGTGGTATGTTCACGGGCGCTGTATACTTCGATATAGCGAAAGCGTTCGACAAAGTCTGGCACAACGGCTTATTATATAAGCTGTACCAACTCGGAGTGCCAGACCGTCTCGTGCTCATCTTACGAGACTTTCTTGCGAACCGCACCTTTCGCTATCGCATCGAAGGGGCACTTTCCTCCCCTCACCCGATCCGTGCAGGAGTCCCTCAAGGCTCTGTACTAGCCCCCCTCATTTTCACGCTGTTCACTAGCGATATCCCCAGAAGCAAGAAGGCAAGGTTAGCTCTGTTCGCAGACGACACTGCCATCTTCTTCTCGGGATTTAGTGACACAGCGCTGGTTCGCTACCTCCAAACCGCAGTCGACGAGCTCGGCGATTGGTTCAGGAAGTGGCGAATCGAGGTCAACCCCGATAAAAGTCAGGCGGTCTTTTACACCCGACCGCGACGTAATCACCCCCCTCCCCGACCCATCTCAATGTTCGGCAAGCAGATCCCTTGGGCGAAGCAAGCCAAATATCTAGGTGTCATCCTCGACGAACACCTCACCTTTTCCGAGCACATAAAGCAGGCTCGCTCGCGGGCCGCTTTCGCTCTCAGTAGGCTCCATTGCGTCCTGAACAAGCGGAGTAAATTGTCTCTTCTGTGTAAGAAGCGGCTTTACACCGCTTGTATCAGGCCGATTATGACATACGCAAGCCCAGTCTGGGCACATGCCAAGCCCCGATTCATCCATAGGATGCAGACTCTCCAGAACCGTTTTCTCCGTCAAGCCACAGGCTCGCCTTGGTTTGTTCGGAATATCAATCTTCATTTAGACATGAAACTCCCGACTATCCATCAATACATAAAACGCGCTTCGAAGCGTTTCTTCGATAGGGCCGTAGCCCACCGCAACCCTCTGGTTGTGGCGGCAGCTACTTACACCCCCTCCCGTATTAGCAAAGTCCGCCGCTCGCGGCACGTTCTTACCGATCCTGATGATCCCACTACTCTCCTCCAGGAGAGTCGAAAAGAGACCAGTACAGCTAGACCAGCACACAGACACAAACCGTACCGACCTCGCCGCCGAGGTCCGTCGTCGCGACCCCGACTTAACAGTCCCTCCCGACCCTTGCAAGAGCCAGCCCGCGATGCTGCGCCGTTAGCTTTAAATTAGTCCCTAAATAATTTAACCCAGATCCAGCCAGTCCCTTGCTGCCCCCCTATCAGCGATTGCCTAAGCCGAGGTTCGTACCCCCCTCGGGGTAACCCTTAGAGCTTTCGCTTTAGTTTTTAAGTATAATAAGCCCCGGCTGGAGGCCTAAAAAGGCAACTTTTTAGAACTCGCCGGGCCACAATCCGTTTAAGTAGTCACAATCTTTTCAGGATTAACTACGAGATGCCCCACAATATAAAAAAAAAAAAAAAAAAAAAAAAGCAAGAATCTCGCATTCTACGCTCGACGCCCGCCTTGGAAGGTCGTTACGCTGCCGCTCCGCTGCGCGTATCCCCTCCACCGCCCGCCGCTCGTTCGCCCGTCAGTTGTGCTCCGTGCGCCACACTGCGTAGTCGCCCCGACTACTCTCCGCTATTTTGCGATTTAAATTTATTTAAATCGCAAAATTCGGAATTTCCTGTTTCTTCAGATTCAGTCTAAAACCGTACTGTCTTGTTCGCAAGACAGTGGTATTCTGATTCGTCAGAAAATCGTCAAAAACGTGTGTTGTGTTGTGGCCCCTTCAGGGCAAATCCACAGTTTCGTGGTCACTCGGTGGATACCTTAACGGTGCCAACGAAGCCGAGTGGGTGCAGACCCAACGCACCCGTCTATCCCCTTCAGGGCTAGACGAAAGTTGGACGGGTCCCGGATCGCTGGCCTTGGGGGCTTCCCTCGTCAGCCCCGGTGACAGTCTTCCCTCCACAGCCGCGTACTAGTGCCGCGGGTATATCTATACCCCCCGCACTAGACTGGTCGGGTACCTTCAGTACCCATCGCATGACCGGTTAGGAACCCGTTCGCACAATAAGATTGGCGACGGGAGTCACTCTTAGGGCTCACCAGGATCACCTCCCTGTCTATACCCGACAGGGAGTGTAACACTCACCCCCGGCATCCCACCGGGGATTAGGCTACGTAGGAGTAGGGTTTTTGATCAGGATCACTCTCATGAGTGATTAGGTCCCCCCCACCCCTTAGTTTTTCTCCCCGGGAAACATGGTTAAACCCATATCTCCCGAGGAGAGGGAAGCCCTCTCGGAGGCTTTCTTCGAGCTTGTGGATGATGACCGAGAGTTCGTCATCTCTTTTAAGAAACGCTGGAAGGCGAACAGGGAGAGGAAGGCCAGAGCCAACAAGCTAGTCACTGTTTTCAGTGACGCACTTGAGACTCCGGCTATCCCCTCCCCCATCGCCCCAGTAGACGATCTTCCGGTGTCCATGGACACGGAAGATCATCCCGATACCGCCTCAACCGCTCCCCAGGCTGACTCAAACCCCTCCTCGTCCTCGGACACGGAGGCGTATGAGTTAGTCTCCCATACAAAGGGCAAAGGGAGCAAGAGGAAAAAGAGCAAGGACAGCAGCTCAGCCCCAGCCGCTAAAATCATAGCGGCTGAGGACTCCGCTCCTCCGTCCCGCGCCCCCACCCCGCAGGCGACCTCCGCCAACGCGTCCGACCCCCTCCCCGATACGCAGGCGACCCCCGCCACCGCGACCGCGTCCATCCCCCCCACGCCGCCGGCGACCGCCGCCACCGCGTCCCCTTCCCGTCCCTCGCCTTCAACCTCCGCGAAGGTTGCCGCGCCCCGCGCTAACGGTAGCGCCCCGACCGCTAACTCTGGCTCAACCACCGCCAGGAAACTCCCTCCACCGCCCCCTGTATTTATACAGGACAAGGCCAAGTGGACGGAGGTGTCCAAATGGTGCGTTGACCAGAGGGTCAACTATACCAGTGCCCGTGCCACCCAGCAGGGCATTAAGGTATCGGTACCGACCTCGACCGATTACCGCGAGCTGACCAGGCTCCTCTCTGCCAGGAACGTGTCCTTCCACACGTATTCCTTGCCCGAGGAGCGTCTGACCAGGGTGGTGATCCGCAGGATCCCCTGCGAGATCCCCACCAGCGAAATCAAAGCGGACCTCGAAAGACAGAACGTGCCTGTCACAGAGGTCCATAGGATGCACAGATCCAGACAAGGCATTGCCTTTGATATGGTCCTGGTGGTGTGCCCTCCCACGGAGGGTCACCACCCCATTTTCAAGGTCAAGGCAGTCTGTAATCTGTCTGGTCTCATCATAGAAAAGCCCCGTAAGTCGAACATCATTGGCCAGTGCCACAGATGTCAACTTTACGGGCACTCAGCGTACAACTGCTACGCCACTCCCAGGTGCGTCAAGTGCCTGGGGGAACATGGTACAGCAGATTGTACCCGGCCCAAAGACCGCACTCTCTGCACCGAGCCACCTAGTTGTGTGCTCTGCAAAGAGTCCGGTCATCCGGCAAACTACCGGGGCTGCCCGAAAGCCCCCAAGTCCTCGTCCCCTAAATTGGCGCAACGTTTCGACGCTCGCCAGAAAAGGGAATCCCCCTCGGCCAAACTCCCCGCGAGATTGGCCCCTCAACGTCCCTCCCAATGGCCTCTTTTGAGTTCCCAGAAGGAGTTCCCCGCACTGGCCTCCTCCAGGCCAAAGCCCGCCCCCATCCCTCCCTTAGTGGACCCGCGTACCCGCGCCCCCGCGCCCCTTACGCCCCCCGGTTTTCCCGCGACCGCTCCCCCCGCCCGCGCCGCGGCCCCTCCCACTGCCCCTATGGCAGGACCCACCCCAGTTCAGAGGAAAGGTCAGGCTCCCCTCAATGCGTTTAACGTCATTGCCGGGACCTTTAACACCTATAGCACGTTCCTCTCCCCGCGTGCCCAACAGATGGCCCAGGAGCTAGTTGCCGCCGGCGGCAACCTGTTCCGTATCCAATCTATATATGCTGCGTATCCAGAGATCACGCAAGCACTCCACGTTATGAACTCCCAACGCCCCTATTATGGATAGTCGAAGAGTATTAACTAGACTTAAACCCCGTTCCCTAAAGCTAGGCTTCTTTAATGCCAACGGCATTCACGGCCAACGTGATGAGATCGCCACGTTCCTCCGCGACCATCACGTAGACATTTTACTCATACAAGAGTCGTTCTTAAAGCCTCATCATCGTGACCCGAAAATTGCAAACTATCGTTTAGTTCGCAACGACAGGTCACGTTGTCACAGAGGCGGCACCCTCATATACTATAGGAAGTCCCTGTACTGCATACCTATGGATCCCCCCCAGCTCTCCCGATTAGAAGTTTCGGCCTGTCGGTTAGCACTGACAGGTCACCAGCCGATCACTATTGTGTCGGCTTACCTTCCTCCCACACATGAGTCAGAGGACCCTCAACTCCTCGCTAACGACCTTTGCGATCTCTTCGGCATGAGTGACTCCGTTATCATAGCGGGCGATCTCAACGCCAAACATCCCGCCTGGAATAGCACCAGGACCTCGACTAGAGGTAGGCAACTTTTCAACCTCTGTTCTACCATGAACTTCGATGTCATCGCCCCGATGACTCCCACTCACTTCCCCTTCGATGTCGATCAGCTACCCGACGTTCTTGACATAGCGCTCCTTAAGAATATCAACTTAAGGTTGGATTCTATAGAGACTATTCACGAACTCGATTCTGACCATCGACCAGTAGTCATGAACCTGGCCCCCCGATTAGGTATTCGCGACCCCTCCCAACCCCCCGCCACTAAAGTGATCACTGACTGGAAGAAAGTAAGCGAACGCTTACAATCTAACACGTCACATCACTTAGACTCTATCCCAGATCAGTTTGACTCTGTCGCCGCCACAACGGCCGCGATCGACTCTCTCACGGAACACGTACAATCGATCGTGAGCGAAAGCTCACGGGAGGTTCCAGATACGGGTGACCGTAAATGGAAACTCCCCGACGATGTACGTGATCTGCTGACAGAGAAGAACGCGGCCGTTCGTGCTTACAGCATCTTTCCCTGTGATGCTAACAAAGCTCACATGCGTTACTTACAGCGTGCTGTAAGGACACGTGTGACTGAGCTGCGTGACGCTAACTGGGACAAGATGGTGAGCGAACTAGAGCCGACTCATCTCGCCTTCTGGGAACTTCAGAGGAAACTGAAATCCTCTGAGTTTTCCACTATGCCCCCCCTGACCCGCCCCGATGCGACCATTGCATTCGAGGATATCGACAGGGCTGAATGCCTAGCCGATAGCCTCGAAGCCCAATGCACACCCAGTTCGCAGCCAGTAGACCAAGCGTTTGTCGATAAGGTAAACGCGGAAGTCGAACGCAAAGCCTCACTCCCGCCCGTTGAAGACCCTGATGATCCCCTGCCCCCTGTCACACCTGACGAGGTGCACGAGATCATCAAGGGTCTGAAGTCTCGTAAAGCCCCCGGATCAGACGGCATCACCAACAGAGTGATCAAGCTGTTCCCCGCTCACTTGATTATGCTCATGTGTACCATCTTCAATGGTGCCTTGAGTAATAATATTTTCCCCCAAGCGTGGAAGGAAGCCACCGTCATTGGCATCCCTAAGCCCGGTAAGCCCAAAACCGAGCCCACGAGCTACCGCCCCATTAGTTTGCTCAAAATTCTCGGCAAAATCTATGAGAGACTTATTTATAAGCGACTCAGGGATTATGCCGAAACCAAGGGCCTCATCCCCAACGAGCAGTTCGGTTTTCGAACCCAACACTCGTGTGTCCATCAGGTACACCGCATCGTCGAACATATCAATGCTGGTTTTCAGCGTGGTATGTTCACGGGCGCTGTATACTTCGATATAGCGAAAGCGTTCGACAAAGTCTGGCACAACGGCTTATTATATAAGCTGTACCAACTCGGAGTGCCAGACCGTCTCGTGCTCATCTTACGAGACTTTCTTGCGAACCGCACCTTTCGCTATCGCATCGAAGGGGCACTTTCCTCCCCTCACCCGATCCGTGCAGGAGTCCCTCAAGGCTCTGTACTAGCCCCCCTCATTTTCACGCTGTTCACTAGCGATATCCCCAGAAGCAAGAAGGCAAGGTTAGCTCTGTTCGCAGACGACACTGCCATCTTCTTCTCGGGATTTAGTGACACAGCGCTGGTTCGCTACCTCCAAACCGCAGTCGACGAGCTCGGCGATTGGTTCAGGAAGTGGCGAATCGAGGTCAACCCCGATAAAAGTCAGGCGGTCTTTTACACCCGACCGCGACGTAATCACCCCCCTCCCCGACCCATCTCAATGTTCGGCAAGCAGATCCCTTGGGCGAAGCAAGCCAAATATCTAGGTGTCATCCTCGACGAACACCTCACCTTTTCCGAGCACATAAAGCAGGCTCGCTCGCGGGCCGCTTTCGCTCTCAGTAGGCTCCATTGCGTCCTGAACAAGCGGAGTAAATTGTCTCTTCTGTGTAAGAAGCGGCTTTACACCGCTTGTATCAGGCCGATTATGACATACGCAAGCCCAGTCTGGGCACATGCCAAGCCCCGATTCATCCATAGGATGCAGACTCTCCAGAACCGTTTTCTCCGTCAAGCCACAGGCTCGCCTTGGTTTGTTCGGAATATCAATCTTCATTTAGACATGAAACTCCCGACTATCCATCAATACATAAAACGCGCTTCGAAGCGTTTCTTCGATAGGGCCGTAGCCCACCGCAACCCTCTGGTTGTGGCGGCAGCTACTTACACCCCCTCCCGTATTAGCAAAGTCCGCCGCTCGCGGCACGTTCTTACCGATCCTGATGATCCCACTACTCTCCTCCAGGAGAGTCGAAAAGAGACCAGTACAGCTAGACCAGCACACAGACACAAACCGTACCGACCTCGCCGCCGAGGTCCGTCGTCGCGACCCCGACTTAACAGTCCCTCCCGACCCTTGCAAGAGCCAGCCCGCGATGCTGCGCCGTTAGCTTTAAATTAGTCCCTAAATAATTTAACCCAGATCCAGCCAGTCCCTTGCTGCCCCCCTATCAGCGATTGCCTAAGCCGAGGTTCGTACCCCCCTCGGGGTAACCCTTAGAGCTTTCGCTTTAGTTTTTAAGTATAATAAGCCCCGGCTGGAGGCCTAAAAAGGTAACTTTTTAGAACTCGCCGGGCCACAATCCGTTTAAGTAGTCACAATCTTTTCAGGATTAACTACGAGATGCCCCACAAAAAAAAAAAAAAAAAGCAAGAATCTCGCGTAAAGACTGCTCGTCATCTACATCCCTCGCATGGTTACACAACGCTTAATATCTATACGGAATAGATCATCCGCGAATAGGAACTGCTGAAAAAATGCTAATTGCTGCCATTACTGTCACGCGAGCGTCGATATGATGAGTCTAGCAGTTTATAGAGTTGCCACACGAATGGCTGGAAATGAGTCGTCAAATTATGCAATGGTGGTGGATAAAACGATGTGTTTTCGAAATGCAGAGATTTTTAGGGCCAAGAAGGTATATGCTGCCCGCGTCTTCGCGTTCAATTTGTTTTTTTCGCAAATTAACCGCCGCATTACATCGGCTACTTTCGTTATTTCTGGGTTTTTTTAACATTGCTCGGCTCCTAAGGGTCCTAGCGCGATGTTAAATAGCCTAAAGTCTTCCTGAAGAATTGGGTTATCAGATGCAAACGTATTTTTCCTAATCCCACTGATATCCCCAGAGATCGGCGCGTTCAAACAAACAAACAAGTGCTCTACGTTATTAATGTTATTATTATCAAATAATATAGAAGATAGTAGTACTTACAGATAAAAAAAAATCGAGTAGCAACACTCTTTGTTTCTTTTAAAGCTTACCTATTCAGTATCATAATATGTAATCTGTGCTCCACGTCTATTGTCATTCTAACATTTGATTTTTGTTAGTCCAATAAGTAAATACCGGTTACCTATCATAAGTTCGAAAAATGTTTGACCGAATTTCATTTCCCCTAAAACTTTTCAACTATTATCGTTTCGTTTTTTTTTACTTCATCGAAGTCACGTCTGCCACTGTATCAGTTGACCTATTATCAATTCGACTTTTTTCGTTACTCCGACGTTTCATTTGGTCGATAAACTCTTTACCCAAGTTACACTTAGCCGAAATAATATTTGTTCGAAGTATTTTGTTTCCAGACATTCATTTTACCTATGTTAAGACTAACCTACTCCTTGGTTTAATTAATTATTTATTTAAATGTAATGGCACTTAATAAAACAGTTTATTATGAACAAAAGTGTTTTAAAGGGTCCCAGTAAGAAGCATGCAAACAATGCTGCTTGCTTCAAGCATGCAAAGAAAGAAAGAAAGAAAGAAAGAAAATTGCGTTTATTGGCACTATATCATTTTAAAGTAAAACCTTAAAACTAAAAAACAAAATAATACAGAAACAATGATAATAATGCCAAAAGGGCCTCAGCTCAGCATAATGTCAGATGACAACACACGCAACCATGCATGCAGCGTGCAAGCAGGCATGCAGCAGGCAAGCAGGCAAGCAGCAAGCAAGCATGCAGCATGCAAGCAAGCATGCAGCGTGCAAACAAGCATGCAACATGCAAGCAGGCATGCAACATGCAGCAAGCATTGTTTCTGTCACGGCTCCGGCGCTGCGGGGTTTGGGTGGCCCCACGCGAGCTTATCGTCGCAGATGGTTTTAATGCTCACCACCGCAGCTTCGGCTTGCTCGCCGGCTTTGCCGGCCAGCCTCAGCTGCGGCGGCGGGCCTTCAGACCACCTGCTCCTCAGCTCGCGGGCCGCCCTACCCCTCCGCGCCTGCGCGGGCTTAAATTACACTCTAGGGGTAGGGAAGACACGTAAAGTCGGTTTTACAGCGATTCGTTTCTCACTAAATTTTGTAGCACAATGTATTGACTTTTTATGACGCTACATATATTTAATTTAATATTGAAAACGCTACCAAGTAACCGGCTATATATTTGTGACCAAATAATATTCCCTAAAATTTTGTTTCACTGTGGTGAAAATATGGCAAACAAATCATATGGCAAATGAAAAAAGTTCAAAAGAGGCTTCGGCCAATAGCAAAAAGTTATTTCGTAAATCGGCGAAACATAATTCGGTAAAATAATACCTATGACACATGATACATCGATGATTTAAAAATATGTCAAATGATGCATATTGCAAAAAAGACGTCGGCCAATAGTTTTCGGTAAAATGAAATTCGAACAAAAAAAATTCAGAAAAGTAATCGGTTCCCGTAAATACCACTACAGCTAATCTAAGACGATGCAGTAGTTGATCATCTAAGATTTTATAAAGCTTTCACAATTAGGAGCTGAGGTGATCATTCGTAAAGTACAGCAATATTACTCAATATGGCAAATTGCAAGTGGGTTTCATTTAGCCCTGATTGCCGCCGCATTTCCGGAATATCCATATGGCACTGATTGATGTGAGCACGCAGATTGTCAACATCCGGTACTACTCTAAATGTAAAGCATTTCTATCAAGTTCGGATGATAGAGCAGTACATATATCAAAGCTGCTCTCCTTAAGAGACTCCTAAGTAGGTACTGTTAACGCTGTGTGCGAAAGTCGACCTTATGTTGTTCGTGCTGAAGGTAATATAACTCTATTATCATTCAAATAGTCAAGTAAATTTAGAAATGGAATGTTAGATACCATCACCTGCTGTTACTACAGTAGGTGATATTTGTCTGAAAAGCCAAGATATAAGCAAAAAATATAAGGCAGTGGTGCCCCAGTGGTAACGGCCTCAACTTACGAGTTGTTGTAGGTTCGAAACCACGCAGGCACTTTACTTTTGGTATATAATTGTTTCACCATTACTACTCTCAAAACGGTGAAGGAAGTGGCATGTTCAACTATAAATTCGAAGAAATGTGACATCTACCAACACGCATTGGGCTCGTGTGGTAGATTATGGCCCACTCCCTCCACAGAAAGGAGGCCTGTGTTCCAGTAGTGGGAACATTAGACTGTTTATGTTCTGCCAACATGCAAAAACAAATGAGTTAATAGATAATGCTTACATTTAAATTAATAACCGAACAGGTAGTATACCTGCATGTCTAAACATGACAGTGATCCTGACACGTATGACAGAATGGTGTCACGGTGTTGACGGAGCCTTGGCAGAGCATTTGTAAACAAATACAAACATTAATTATATTGTTTGAAAGTGACAATCAAAATGTTATGTTAGCACGGTCGTGCCAGGAAATGACTTTTGTGACAACTGTTAATTGGAAACAAGTGGAAGTTAGTGTATATAGTTGTACTTATATTGACCTTATTGGTGATGTTATTAAGAAAGGTCAGGTGCGTAGTACTCGCTACCGGCGTGCGTGTGTGACAAGATGTATGAACGTAAACCAAGCAAACTAAGCATGTGAGGATAGTAGCAGGTCCCGGTCTGTAGTTTCTGCCTACCCCCATGGGAAGAAGGCATGAAATCATGTTTCTGAAATTATATATATATATACTCAAAACTGTTCCATTTATGAACATGGTTTGAATTGTCAAAGAGTCAGTCAGTGAGAAGCTCCAAGAAGTGGATATTGAGGAGTACTTACCATATTAAGAACTATGGCTTGTGATCCTCATAAATGAAATAAGGACGTCGAATACACATTAAAGTCGAAAGTATGCAAAAGCTACTCAAAACTACTTTTTGTGGCTTTACAGCCACGTAGACTGTAAAACCACGTAAACAGCACGACCAACAGTTTAGCAACATGATTACTTAGATAATGCCCATATTTTGTGTTTATTTAGCCTATCATCTTCTGCTAAACCTTTTCCTAACTATGTTGTAGTTGGCTTCCAGACTAACCGGATGCAGCTAACCAGAATTTTTACATGGTTCTACTACCTATCTGACCTCTACAACCCAGTTACTGGGTAATAACCCTTCGACATGCCAGGTTGTTAGATTTTCGGGCTTCTGTTCTGTCGTCGTTAGATCTTCACGGATCAACCGCGGCAAACGTAGCTATTTATTTAACATGTAATATGCAGCAATGCAATAGTGATTTTCCTCTTGGAACCACACAACCTCACTATAATCTTTACAAAGATACACGTATATTGAACCCGCGGTCATGGCTACAAAAGATCATAATTAATTTGACCCTGCCAAACTTGCTAAATAAATACAATCATTCAGCTGCCTTTGTAAGCAACACCAGCGATTTCAGAGGGGTCGAACAAATCACTTCGAGCTGGTCAACTTAGCGGGCAGATGTTAAAATGTTCACGGTCAAATCGTTGCCAAACAATGAATGCAACTGATCGTTTCGCCAGCTATCTTTACTTCAAAGTATAGGGGAATGAAATATGTATAATTCGCGACCGTAAAGGCCAGTGCAGACTACCGCGACGCGACAGTCACGCGCGATTCGGCGATTTGTATCCGTAGAACAATTTCTATGACTGTGTCGCGACGCGGCGCCCCTGTGTGAAAGGTCGCGCGCGTTTTCATAGAAATTGTTCTGCGGATACAAATCGCCGAATCGCGCGTGACAGTCGCGTCGCGGTAGTCTGCACTGGCCTGTGCCCAGAGGCGTGCATTGCTTTACTGTATAGGTAGACACTAGGCTGCCTGTTCTTGTCTAGGTAGACAAACGCGGGTTTATTTTAGGTATGATAATTTAGTCAGTTTCGGGCACACATTAAAATATAATTGACCGATTTATGGTGATTTATCGAGGTAGGCACTGCTTATATGCCTATTTGAAATGCTCGCCACTACCTGTGTCCAGTAGTCGGAACATTAAACTGTTTATGTTCTGCTAACATGAGAAAACAAATGTGTTAATAGACAATGCTTACACTTAAATTAATAACCGAACAGGTAGTATACCTGCATGTCTAAACATGACAATGATCCTGACACGTTTGACAGAATGGTGTCACGGTGTTGACGAAGCCTTGGCAGAGCATATGGAAACGATCTAGAGATACCTGCTTGTAAACAAATACAAACATTAATTATGTATATTGTTTGAAAGTGTCAGTCAAAATGTTATGTTAGCACGCTTGTGCCAGGAAATGATTTTTGTGACAACTGTTAATTGGAAACAAGTGGAAGTTAGTGTATATGTAGTTGTACTTATATTGACCTTATTGGTGATGTTATTAAGAAAGGTCATGTACGTAATATTCGTAACCGGCGTGCATGATTGTCAATATGAATGGACGTAAACGAGACAAAAGAAGTAGGTATGTGAGGATCGCAGCAGGTGGCGTAACTATAATCATTAAAATCATCAATCGTCTTAGTTCATGTCACCATCATCACTATTTGAGCCGAAAGACGTCCAACTGCTGGACATTTGTCTCTTCCAACTTGGAGGGGGTAAGCCATAATCACCACGCTTGGCAAGCAGGTTGGTGATCTCAGTTTGGTGGTGTAATGCTATGGTATAATCCACTTTTACTATTTTATTTTCAGTGTAGTCAGTGTAATCAATTGTTGGTGAACCTAATATTAATTTTAAAAAAATGCATAGAGAATGCTGCTGCCCATCCTCTAGTAAGTCCCTTAGTGACCTCTTCGGACAGCCACGGGAAGAAATGAGATGGTGCTATTCTTTACGTCCGGAAAGAGATTCATTGGCATGAACGATTCTCATCGTGCCGACACGAAATTTGTTGCAACACCAGGAACAAAGTAGCACCGAATTCGAGGGTCCTGCGGGGTAATTGTAGAGCTCGCCAGTAGTAGGAATAGCTTTAATTTGACACTTCAACAACATTCGTTGCATTATTTGCGCTAAAGAGCATACCATTTTGTTGCACATTTATATTAAGCAACTAGCTTCTGCCCGCGACTTCATCCGCGTGTCAATCGACACAGAGAAAAAAAGTTTCACAGAAAAATCAAACCCCTTTCACTCTCTTGGGGATGCAATATGAAAAAAAACCCTTTCTTAGTGGACACCTAATCTTCACAAAGAACACAGTCAGTCAGTATCAGTCACTCACTCAGGACTTTGAATTTTATATATTACTAGCTTTTGCCAGCGGTTTCGCCCGCGACGGTCGAAAATTATCCCGCGGGAACATACTACCGGAATAAAAAGTACTCTATGTGTTACCCCAAGTTATAAACTATCTGTGTGCCAAATTTCATCTAAATCGGATCTGTAGTTTTTGCGTGAAAGAGGAAAAAACATCCATACATTCAAACTTTTGCGTTTATAATATTAGTAGGATTATATATGTAGATGGATTAGCAATAGCCAAATAAATATACCAAATAAGCAATAACCTTCAAAGTGATTCGTGTGTTACACAATTAAGGTGAACCTAACATTTCCTCCTCCTTCAAATATTAAAACGCCATAATTTCACAGACCTTTACAGAGTAGCACTACAAGCTTCACAGTCCACTAGATTGTTTTAACAGGAGAAAGTTCTGGGTCAACACACAGAGCCGGCGCGGACGCATCATTAGGCGTCTTACATAACGACGCACCCATTGTTAGGTGGAAAGTGCGATGGGAACCTCAGTGTGACATCACCTTATGTATTTAGGCTTTATTGTTTTTAGCTTGACGCGGCACGTGGGTGACGAAAGATCAGGAGATTACAACAGTTGGAATCTCACAGTATTTACATATGAAACAGTGCCGTGACTGATGAAGAGAAGACGTATAGGAATGAAGATGAAACGTGACATTTGGAAGATCAATTCTTTGAAAGTATAAGATTAGGGTCAGTCAAGGTGCAGCTCTAAGCTTCATTAAGATTTTTGGATCTATCTAGCAAATTGATGTTAGAACTGAAATTTAGCTTGAAGAGGCGAATGGCTAAGGAATAATAGCCGCATGCGTCGATCGAGCAGGTTAAGCTATGCTGCGTTTTGGAGTACTATAAAATATTCAGTGTCCCAAAGCGAAATTTACGATGAAAATACCTTCGTGTACAACTAGGTTTATGTTTATATAAGCTGCTCGCGAATGTGAGCAAAACTTGTTATTTTATGCAAAGAGAAAACTCTTGACAGGAAACGTAAAGGTGTGGAGAAAGATAGAAGGCCGGCAGGATATCATCATTATTTATAGATTTGCATTGCTGATACCTAATGATTCGGTTAATACGGCCTGAAATTTAGGAAATATGTGTCAGGGTTGACACAAAATGAAAAACCCTTGATAACTCTGAATTAAATTATTTTATTTCGTATTTTTCACGAACTAATAACTGAAACATTTATAGCTCACATTTAACACTTTTATGGCACTAGTCTGTAAAAAACAACTTAATTTAATTCGTTACAAAAGTGTTCCAAGAAGAAAACAAAAAAAAAAACAGTTACATTTTAAATTTCTTCTGAGTAGTTTTTATGTCATTCTTCCTAATTTTCTTAATTACTTCATAGGTAATTAAGATACATATCCGTAGATTTAGCTTCTTTTCAACTATAAGTATTTTGGATTCGGCAATGCAGCATTCTGTCTAAGAGCGATTGATTGTCAAAATTTTGAATGGTAGTGGCTTCATCTTCACCTTTTCCAGTGACAATCCCAAATGGACTTTAAAATCATCCAAAAAGATGCTAGACTAGTCAGGTAGCATGGTTTACTTCACCATCATTCATCTTATCTATTCCCAACTATGTTCGGGTCAGCTTACAGTCTGACGGGACGCGGTTGAACAGGTGCCAGTATTTTATATGGAGCGATTGGCTATCAAAGCTTCACTGACCAGTTCATGGGTACGATACCCAGTAGTAAGACTGGTCGTCAGACTTTCTGGCTTCCCGTAACGACTGTCCAGATCCACGAATCACAGCCAGGATCAACGGGTTAACGTGCTTTCCGAGGCAAGAAGGGGTCTTGGTATGTATAGATAGTCACCCATCCGCGGACTAACTGCGCAAGCGTAGGTTAACCTGATCGACCGACTAGTGCGCCTGTTATTACTTAGCCCATCTAACATAGTCTACGAAAAAGAAGTAAATTAAATTAATAGTCATCACATTCACGGACCGACAACCGCAAGAACAATTTAAATATATTTTTCTATTTGCGTGGTTGCTCTACAATTTACAATACATCTAGATGGCAGTCTCTACCGTATCTTCTATAAATGAGATCAGACATTCTATCCATTACTTAATAAACATTTTCCACGACAATTTGTGTACATTTGTTTGACAATGAAAGGCCGTCCAATATATTTACCAAAGAATTTTCTTCTTACATCCAAGTTTTCCTCGCAGCATTGCGTGATCTTGGACTTGTAACGTCATCTAGTTACGCGCGGCTACCGGTGTGCTAGTTACTGTTTCACACTGAACTATTAAACCAATTTGAATATTTATTGACTGTTTATTTGATTTATTACTGCTAGTTATTATTGTAGCTATATTTTTCTGCAGATCTGGACAATTACCTTTTGAGAGCAGTGGTGGCCCCGTGGTAACGGCCGCGACTTATGAGTTGCTTTTGGGAAAGGATCCTCGCGTCTACATTAAAGTAAGCACTTCGAATGGCAGCAGGTGTTTATGCTTCTAAAGAATCATTGGGTCTCCTAAGCTAGAAAGCAGTGAAGCGAAAGGCGCTTCCAATTTAGTGATAAAATTGTACCTGATACAAACAATGAAATCAAATGTTTATAAAATTGGTTATCATCTAAAATTGTTCATATTTACTAACGAGGTGAAATTTTCAATTGGATTTTAACGTTGAAATAACATAGTTTGTCGCGAAATATAGCACTTAATCGTAATTATAACACAGTGAATACATTAAAGTCCCTTTTGGCAACAAACTATATTGTTACAGTGTTAAAATTCGTTTGAAATTTCATCCCGATTCACCTTTGCATCCCTATTCAACCAGTTTGACAGGATATTCTAATCACAACTGTCAAAACGTTGACAGTTGTATAAAATGACTACAACACAGCAATCGACGTAGTATGTCAGTTTGATATACAGTAAATTACCCTAGCCATACTTACTTAAGAATTACTTTTGCATTCAGCCATTATCCTCCATCTTTAAGACTACTAGACTTTATCCGATCATTTGCGTGGGCAAGCTCTTACAAACATAGCTCAAGACCATTTAATTCTTACATTCTAGCCAATAAATATGTAAAGTAGGATATCTCCACAAGTCTGACATCACTACGATATACTTTAAATAGTTAAATGATAATTTTAGCATTTATTTTACTTCTGCAAAGGCGACCGACCTCCGTGGAGGTCTGTACCACACTGGCTGGTGGGGACAACGTCCCCGGAATGTCTAGGTCGAACTCTAGGCTGTGCTTGTTTTAGTTTATTTAAGTTCTTAGTACTGGATGAATGGACTGGCTTATTATTCGATTTTAGGGCTGCCTTAGTTGAAAGAATGTTCTTATTTCAAAAAAAAATTTTACTGTTTTATGATGATAGTGTATTTTGAGCCAAAGTTACCTGAAATATTGACATATTTACCCGTAAAGCGGTTTGTTAAACTGTGAGGAAATCAAAGACAAACCAATTTTTAATTGGCATTTTTGAACGTGAAAAGTCACGAGAAAATTGAATTATTTCGTGTGGAAAAGTAAGGGTTATAAATCCATAGCAACTCTTTTAAATGTTCTACAATATTTTGTACACATTATAAATAAATATTTGTATGTCTCTGATAAATGGTTACGGCTAGAGATGTGTAAAAGATTGCATTTCACGCCTACAGATTTCCATTAAAGGTATTAAGTCCATGTTGGGGTCGACCGTATCGCCATTTATCTCACAGACTTTGGTATTTTAATCTTTTTGATTCTTTTATTTTGTAATATCACCTACCTATCTCTTATATTGAGGTCGATGATGTCATACGGTTGTGTTTTGATCGAATTTATTCGTAAACAAATATATAATTTTTGTTCGTTTTTACCGATGATACTTGGAATTAATTCAAGGTTAATATTCCTACAACTATTTAATCAGATCTAACAGATTACATTTTCTAACAATTATTACAATGTACATAACTTATGAAAATGGCTATTTATTTATTATTATCCCTGCAACTTATTTTCTAGATTTGTATTTAGCATTTTTACTACTTATTTTGCCATGTTTCAGAAGTTGGTGTATAACTTGTTGGAAATCAAGTTCTAGAAAGTTGCTGATGGCGATCGAGAGGTCATGAACTTGTGAGTTACAGATTAATGTAGTGTTGAACATTTTCAGTTGCTACTGATGATTTCGGAAAAAGATGTGAGCATCTTTGGAAAGGCTCGAGTCAGAATATTAATGACAAAACTCATCGAAAAGAAAACTAAATTGTTGAATTATATATAACTAGCCTTTGCCAGCGCCTTTGCCCGCGTATTATACATTTATACCTTCCGCTTGAATCACTCCGTTTATTGATGCAAGCCGAATTAAAATCCCTTACGCAGTTTAAAAGATCTAACCGTGATAACGCGGGAAGCAACTATGTTTTATACTATGTAAAGAAGATAGTTGGACTTATAATGATCGTTCCAGGTCTATTGAAAAGAGGCCTTTACACTGATATGGGATGATTGGAACAAAAAAGAAAAACGGAAGAGAAACTTGTGATAAAGTATCAGAATCTAAGGCTTTCGACAGTGATATTGAACTTCAATAAAACACTTTAGATGACTCTACAATGGGGCATGACTTTCATCTAGTGAGCGTTTGATTTCTCTTGCTTCACCGTTAGTGTCACGCTCTGAAGTTCTTTATGTAATACTGGTCAAAGGTGAGAGAGAGCTGGTTTAATTATGAGTAAAAGTGATGTACTATAGATTTATCTTTATTATGTTGGAACTCGCAGATTGTAAGCAGTATAGGGATCCGTTTTTCTGTCACTTTATTTTAAGGTGTTCGGATGAAGTAGTGATATTGATTTTCAAGTGGGTTAGTAGTTTATATTTTTTTTTTCGTATTACTGATAACAAAGTCCAAATTAAATGGGGATTTTCACGATATTTGAAACTTCAAGTAAGCAAATATTAAAGGAGGTTTGTAATAAGTCGCATTCATATGTGTCAGAGATGACACTGCTCTTGAGTTTGATGTGATGTGAATGTCAATAATTGGTAACACCCAACTAATCAGCCACCTTATTGTTATTGCTGATAGTGGGCGTTTCTTAATCACAATGGATAAGTACATACGATTATGATGACGAATTATATACCTTAAATGTTGCCGCCCACTGGCGTACTAACTTCCAAAAGTGTACACCTACCTAATTTGTAGTTTTCTGCAGAGCCTATACTAGGATAAGTACTAGGATAAGTCTATCTCTTTTTGTAGTGTTTTAAACAGCTGCTGCTAATTCATTCATTTGCAGCTAAGTCCCCTTTGAAAATATTTTCTTTTAATTGATAAAATTTACTCGGTTCTTAGCGGTTATCTACGCCACATCTCTATTACTACCTCTCTCTCTCTACTTCTATCTAAGTAAATAAATTATAGCCGTAACAGGAGGCAGAGATTGTTGGTTGTGTCTGGGAGTCGATCCTTCGCTGGAGCCCAGTCTCCTATCTCTAGAACACTCTGGGATCAACGCTATCTTGGACGCTAAGCCTGACTGTGAAGTGTTCGCAGATGAATGAAAGGAGATCTTATTAGTACTTATGTCTGGAGTATTGCGAGACGATCGTATGACTGTCGAGTAGTTTTGTATTTTTCGTTATTTCACTTATTGTTTGTGTCTTTATATAAAATAAAAAATTGCTAAAGTTTTGGCCGTATTATGTTAAAATAAATAAATAAATCTACATTATAAAGTAGCTATTCTGTTGGTAAGTAGGTGTCTAAACAGGAATCAGGTGCAGTGTTCCCAGTACTTCAATCGATTGCTTGTTCAAGTAGGCCGCGGCGAACACAATTCGGCAAAGTAGGGGATTACAGACCAGCACCCTAATTGCGAAACGCACAATTTATCAGAATCTGAATGGGATTGAAGATTATTTCTAAGCCATTGCGTCATTTGTTCGAATAAATTCTCGGCTCAACAACGTAAATAACGCAATGAATGTTGTTTAACTATGAATATTAAACCAATTCCTACCGATAAAAAGTTCCGCAATTACCCCGCCGGAGTCTGTAATCCCAGTGCGAGTGCGGTACGTCTGATCAGACCCAATGTCCCAATTGCTGGAGTGTCCCAAGTACCTGTTCACCTGCACCTCAGATGATCTAAATTACCTACTTACTGGGCTCAAAAAAATATGAAAATAAAGAAAGTGTACGAGTACTATGGACACGAAAAGCAGAAGAAGTATTGAAACGAAATCCGACTTTTTATCAAACAAGCAAGACAGAGTCCTATGTTTTTCATCGATTCCTACGTTGGCGAGTCACGTTCCAAGTCTTCCCTTCTAAAATCTATAGTTAGCACTTACAGCTATCATTACACCATGAAATCGTGACGATAGTAAGTCGCAACGACCTTCGATTTCCACTCTATGAGTAAGGGCTCCAGTGGAAAAGTTACGATTGTTTTAACATGTCTTAAAACTTGCGTAAACTAGTATTTTATTAGGAGGTGATTAGTAAATATTTTTGTTTTATAGAGTTTATGGAAGAACAAGTCTGGATGGTAGGGTGTAAAAAGGATTTTTATGCTTTGCCGAAGAATTATTTGAAAGGAAATGTGCGAGGAAACTCACGTGCTAAAATATATTTAAAAAAATGATCTGTAAATGAAGTGTGAACTAACCCTTATTACGTTTAAGAAAGTATAGTAGCAATGTCAAATCACGCTCTGTTGGTAAGCCAGCAACCAGCTTCACCGCAAATTTCCATTCGGCTTTCCATGGAAACTGTGATAGAATCTACAGAAAATAAACACAAATAGCTTAGATCAAAACCGGACTCACCGTTTGCCCCCCCAGGCCGCACGCGAACAAACTTGCGAGTCGGGCGCTCACTACGCCGCGCACCGCCATTGAAAGATGGCCGACGCGAAGTATTTTCTACCTCGTTTTTCGCAGTCGCACCTTTTTTCTCGAGTTCAGCCTCTTTTCGCGATTTGAATTTGGAGTTCCCGCGTCTAGTGAACCTGTTTGTGGTGGTTTCTAATTTATCTGTGGCGGATTCCGTCTCCGTTGTGTCTGGAGGCGCTGTCGCTTTTGTACGGCGAAGGAAATTGCGCCTTGGAGCCTGTGGAAAAATAAAACGGTTAGTAAATTTTTATTTTTTATTAGTATTAAAGTTTTCTTAAATTGAGTTGTGTTTGAGCCTCGACTCGAATGGAATGTTGTTTATTGCTAAATGGAGTTACTACGTAAAACTATTTCGTACTATAGCTTTGTTTGTATCCCTGTTTGTAAGGTCGTCACAATATCATTTTGTAGCTTGGTCTAGCTTGAACTTTAAATTGCACAATATTTATACAAGAGAAGGCATCTATAATAAATCGTATAAACTTACCTAAATGAAAATTTAATAAGAAATCGACTGGTCTATCAAAATAATATTTAATTAGTTAGAAAGTTTTGTCTTTTTACAGAACAAACAATTAAATACTAATTAATAGTGTGGTGTTCATAATCGGATAATTAAATGTTGTTTCGTAATTTTTAAAAGCATTTGTAAAATTATACGATACAAATTAATTTGATATACTATTCTTTTAAAACCAAATGAAGAAATAAGGATAAACATTTATTTCTAGAACTAATTGGCAATTTCCACACTGTGTTTATTTACGAAATTGGTCATGGTTTGTCTATGGTTGGTAAAATTGGTGTTGTTCAAATGTAATGGCGCGAATTATACCGAAGGTAACGCTTGATTGTGGTCTGGGGATTATTTGAACTCATAGAGCTTGTAATACAAGATATCATGCGGTTTCCTTTGCGGTTGAAATTAGTGAAGCGAAAAATTGTGACCCACATTCCCGCCTACTTTATTTGTTCAAGTTTGGATTAAATCACCTACATCCGGAGTTTAATGTTTAGAATAATGGAACATTAGCAATATGACTCGCGATTTTGTTTCCGCTATTGCAAAAAATTAAATTAGCGCGAGTAACAAACCGCGTTATTTTGACAGCTTCGTTTTGGTAATAATTAGTTTACTCAATAAAATGTTAAGGACTAGCTCCTGCGCGCAACTTAATCCACGTTGTAGTCGACTATACTTAGAACATATCCTGACATCGGCAATATTGTAGCTCTTTGCCAATTTTTGAAATCGGAACAGAACTTCCAGAGATAACCTACTACATAACAATTTTACCTTTTATAATATTTGTGTAGTTAATTAATTAATAGGTATTATATTAAACTTATTTCGTAGTTTCCCTTGTACAGACGCCACCAGGTCAAGCTACCCGAAACTGTCAATTTTTCCCAATGAACCTTGAACCTAATGTTATAGAAATAAAGTCGAAAATCTATCAAAGAAATCTGACAGATTGTAGTAGCTTGATGTGTTGGCGTCTGTACGTAATGTAATAATGACACCCTTTAGTTGGTAATTTAACTATATTATCTATATAATTTGTTAATTGAACATAATTTGCTTACCAACCTCAAAAATAATAATGGTTTTAGTGAATTCCTTTCCTTTAATGGATTTTTTGAAAAATGAAAAATAATCTGCACAGAGTAATAAAGTCTGTCAATTATATTAGTTTTCTCATCTGACCTGTGAAGATTTTCGCAAAGATAATTATTTTCAGATACGTAGGAACGTTATTTAAATACCGATGCAGTTAAAAAAAAATTGCCTCCCTAGGCTATGGACACAGAAATATAAACTATTAAAGATCGTGAACTTGTTTCTGAATTCTCACAAATCACGTGTTAAAACTTGAAATGTAACATAAAATATTTAAAACTATGCCCAATCACCATAATTTAAAATTCTAAAGTGTTACCTAATTTTATTAACATAACGTAGGACAGATTTACTAGTTGTAAATAAAGGTTTTATTGGCTTTGATTTTTAATGAAAAACTTGGGAAAATTCCGTAATTTTTTATCAACATGATTTCCACATTTCAGCATCACGTAACTTCAAACTATTGGTCTTAAGACATATTATGGCTTTAAATAGGTTTTGGTTGACTGTTTAGGAAGGAATCCGCGGGAAGTGAGAATCACAGAACTGGTCGAAGTAGCGATCCTTGGGAGAGGCTTATGTCCAGCAGTGGACGATCTTTCTTCGTCGCTGCGGTCTCGGAAAATCAATTCAAGCAACATTTTTTTGCGATCCTATATTGCTCCAGGATATCTTCAAGAAAAAAGCGTATCCCAAGACCATGTCGTGTGATTTATAATAATTTGTTGAATATGACTTTGGCTACTTTGGGCAATGGCAATTTTTTTCCCAGTCAGTGAAAACGAGTCAAAACCTAGTTTGGGTAAAATATACCTTATTACGTAAAGAATTTCTATCTCATTTAAATTTTAAATCAACGTTCGTAGCTTCATAATATTCAGTTTAATAGTCTCAGATTTTATATTACGACGTTCTTTCTTTTCTCGTATTTTTAAATTAACAACTTCTTTTTCTATAATTTATTTGACGTTTTGATTAATCTACTCTTTTGATTATAACATACGAGTACTTTACACATTACGTACGATTTGAATCGTTGTATTTTTGTACATACTACTGTGATAATGAACACAACTACTCAAATAATAAAATAGTAATTTCATTACAAATGTAAATAGTTTAAAGAAAGTTAATAATGTTACATAAACTTTTCACAACTGACAAGGCTGCATACCACAACATAAACGTCTAAAAAAAAAGAAAAAGAAATCGCAAGTGCGCACCTCGCGAGTGATTTTGTTTACGAATTATGAACAATTTTAGATTATTTTTAAACTCATTCATATCACCAATTAGCGAGTTAAGATTTAATCATTAGGTGAAATTTGTTATTAATTAAACATTCTCGGACAATATCAGGGTTTTCTTGTCTATGGTGAGACACGGTCGGTTGCCGAGCAAACTGAGCGTGACGGCTGGAGGTTTGTGATGAGCGGAGCGGAAAGATCTGTCATTGTATTTTTATTTGTTGGATTGAAAGTCGAACGTTGATTTTTCTTTTGTTTTGACTTTTAAATGCAATCGTCAGATTTCGGAGTTGGAAATAACTTAACGCACATTGATTGTTTTGCTATTTATTAATAATTTACTATTGCATTACAATTTTTCACGGAGCTTTTTATAGGATAGAGAGTCATTCGGTGAAGTAGGTATTATTCGTTTCAGTATTAGGTTGTAATTTTAGTAGGTTGGTATTATTTATCATGATTCTGAAAACTCAAAAAGTAATAACTCACTAACCTGTTAAATCTTAATTAATTGAAATGACTAAATAATGTGTTCAGTGTGTAACCAATACCTCCGTAAATTTCTTACATAACAGGTTGCAGACACTCCTCATTACTTAACTCGGTAATAAAGGTCATACGCAAAGCCTAAAGTCTCTACTGACCCACTAAACCTAAGTACAAAGATATTTTATTGGTTGCCTACTCTTACGGTATTTATACGGTAGATACTGTGTGTGTTTATTGTACGTACACCTCACAAGTAACAAAATTATAGTGAAACTGGCCTCTTATATTTTGATATTGTAAACAAACATATGAGTATTTGAACTTCGAAAGAGATACCGTGGCCCTGGCATATGGGCAGCTGACGGAACACGGGTGAGTTATAGTAGTTAAAAGTCTGACACGCCCTTCCGCTCCACCCTAGAGCGCGAGACGTAATTTCGATGATTTGCCAACCAGAAAAAAAAAGTATTTGAACTTAAGTATATTTTCTTTGATGTCTCATTTAGAAAACAAACATTATGAAACATAGTACACAAATGCCAAATAATTAGGAGTCTCCTCGTCTGTCAATGTGTCTGAAGGAGTCGGAGTCGAGGGAGGAAATGAGATAAAATATGGGTGTTAATATTAGTAAGAAGCACAAAGCTTGTGAATTATATACATAAAACGACTTCGAATTAACCAATTTAAGACTTTATTTTCTTCAAAATCTAACCACCGCCATCTTTGTTTACTACATTAATCAATAAAAACATATTTTATTAGATCTCTGGTAACACTAGCAGCAATGGCAGCTGTTCTTTAGTACTTGCGTGTGACAATGATGTAGCATGTTTAGATATAGCTGCCTCAGTTGATTCATATCGTCGCAGCAATTTTAATCATAAGGTCTTATTCTGTTCGTCATTGGCACACCTTATTTAATTAGCATTTTCTTGCTGACTCATTCAAAATAAATGCAGCATGAATGCACCACGTGGTTATGAGAAAATATTTTGTGGCGAAATACGTATTGTCACATTCAGCTCACGTGAAGTTTTTTTTTTTTTTGAGGATTCGGCATGCCTGGTGTAGCCTTTTTGATGCAACCTTTTCGTAGGTATTTTATAAATTACTGGATTTAGGTATCATAACGTTTTTGTTATCTAAGTGCATCGACTATTTATTACGTTAATATTTCGAAGTAAACGACACAGATTCTAGTTTAAAGACCACCCCATTAAATTTCTTCTCAAGTTTTTGTGATTTCAGAATCATTGCACATGAATTTCAACACATTTTAATAGCGGTAATCATGTCACATAGCATATTTAAAAAGATTAATGCATTTGCACAGATCATTATAAAGATATGTCGCAAAAAACCGCTTATTACTCTAGTGTGATCTTAACCTTAAATCGTGACAGGCACATTATGGTACTTATGTCGCGAAATAAAAAATAATGGAGACAAAAATGATAAATATTTTAATGATGTTTTCATAAAAACTGGTTCAAGAGTTGTCGGATTGAGTTTCTATGTATAACTAAACATGTTTTGTTAGATTTTTCCTTAAAGATGACTTTCGTTCTTTATATTTATATGATAAGAGTTGATTTGATATAAAAATAACTTTACGCAGAAACTTATTTATGTTTTCCGTCTTCTCTCTTAAAAATCACAGATCTGCAAAAAGTATCTAAATCACAACATTTTATCAATAGGTGTTGCTCCAGGTCATATACCGACGTGTCTGCGTTGTTAGCCAACTATGTATGCCTAATATTACTTTAACAACCAACTTTTCATAATTGTCTAACCCTCATCTAGGATTTAAAACCATATTGAAACTAGGTACGCGTTATTCAGGGAACCTCGCCTAAATCAGAATGAAGAAAGAGAGTAAGAGTTTAAAACCACATGAAGTAAATATCTCGCCCTAAATGTCGTGTGGTTACAGAATTTCAGTGTCTTCACATAGTAGGTATCATCTAACCTCTACAACTTTGCATGCATGCCAAATCCTTACAGTTAATTGAATTAACTCTTCAAACAAACCTTGTCCTAACGACCAAACAATAATTTAAACCAATCGTAGGTGTGCAGGTGGGATGCTCAACATTTGTAACATAATCACACTACAACATCACTCAAGGTGATCAACCACTGATCATCTCGGCACAGATTATAAAATACTCTTGTAATTGCGACCATACTCGTTATAGTGCCCTTGGAATATTTTATCGTGAGTGAAGATTTAATATTCCAATTTTAAACGTAGTAGACTTTATGGAAGGTAAGCAAGATTTATTTTCCCGCAATTCGGGTTAAGTTTATTTGTATTTCCGTATTAATGGTGGTGTAATGTAGGTGAAAGGAAAGTAAAGATTGCTATATGTGTCTTTGGCTGATTGCGCTTAAAATTCGTCAATTGAAGAGCACTCTTCAAGAACCTGGTTTTAAAATGCAACTTTCCTGTTAGTTCACGTGGGTGTCGTAATAATTATGTAAATTGGCCACAAAGCTGTCACTGTTTTACCATCGTCAATAAATGCGAATTCTCTATCCGTTATAATTTATTATTATATTTATCTTAGAATTTATGCTAATTCTCATCGCATGTTGTCTTTGAAATATCCAGAGACAAGATAATTTTTTTTTAGTAACAATACAATCTCAATCAATACATCTTTTTGTAGTTTTTATGTTGGTCGTGAACCAAGTAGAGTAGATAAGTTAATTAGCATAACTTGATAGTAGGGCAGATTACAATAACTTGTTCCTCCATGGTATTCGTACTTAATGGTAAGCAGGTTATGATAACTAGTAACTACCATAGTATGTACTGGCGATCGTCGAATTCCTACGGATATACGAGAGCATAACTATATTTAAATGTAAATCATCCATAAGAGTTAACTTCTTAATGATCATAATTGGTACTGGCTGAGGCTTCAGCTTTATTTTTTAACTGCCAGCCAGTGCAACGGGCTCTTTCTGAAGACATAATTTTTGCAACACTGCTTGTCTATGCTAAATATAATGGGCAATCTAATATAAATAACAGACTACCTACCATAAAGGTTCCAAGTGAAACTGTCATACTGAATAATTGCCACTTTTTCCTGAGGAACTGTTCTTTGGGTCTACTCGCTAAGCTTAGAGAGTATTACTATAATATATATACACCTTAGTTCCAGTAACGAACTGCACAGATATTGAAAAGAATTATTATATTGGTGTCCTCCTTTGTGTTAACTGCTAAACTATAAGTAGACGACTATAATAAGAATAAGCTTATGTACCTACATGTTCACTGAGTTACGGACTACCATTCATCTTAGTTGTATGTCAACCGAATACGACCCTTTTTTGTTCTAGCTCGTGAAGTTTGATTTATTTTAACGACAAATATTTAAATAACTGCATTGACCTTCTTTCAAACTCATAAATAAAAACGAGCGGAAGCGCTTTTAATCCTACAAATATTTAAAAGCATCATCAATTTACTACCTATCCATTAAAATATAAATAACCACTCCAAGATAATGTCTTAATGACATAGGAAAATGAAAAATGAAAACTGATTTTAATCATTAACCCAAAAAACATTAAGGCTGTATGCCGAACAACAATACCGTATTTACTACCTACGGAAAAAAAAAACACGGAAGCCATTTTTGATTACAACGTGATTGGTCTCATGAGTATGACCAGCTACACTGTTGTTTCAATTAAATCTATAAAACCATCTGGTCGCCCTTGCGTGGCCGAAAAAGGTGCGAAGATTGCATGGACCATGGTGAGCTGGGCTTTTGTCAAGGAATTTGGCCTTTCGTGTGATGAAATAATAAAAATAAGAGATTATTTTACGGAGGTATAGTAGCATGAGAAGGAGGATCATGTTAATTTACATTTAATTTACCTACGTTGGGCGGGCTATCCTGCAACTCCATTAAATGAGAAAAGGATAAAGAGAGAAGGGAAGGAGATAAACTCATTTAGAACTTAGAAGGTTGGTCTGATGATTTCAATTACTATAATTCTGTTAAGCCATATTGGTTACGATCGCGAATCATATTTATTCAATATGAAACCTGACACTGACCAGCAAACTGCAAAGGCGTAAGAAAATTTGAATTTCACACATCCTCTTTAACTTGTTAGTTTGAAGTGAACTGTCATCCCACGTGATGACAGGGATTGTCATAATTGACAGCTAAATGCGAGGCAGGTTCCTAACAGCTTATTTATCATGTATATTCTTTCATATTTAATTTTGGTTGTTAGGAGCTATAATGGTTGGTTGTTTTAAAACAATCGTGTAAACTCGTGACTGAGGACTAATTAAGTCAACCATTCAACTTACGATAGATTTGACGCAGATTTTAGAAACCGCAGGATTTTTCTTTTTTTTTCATTTGGAAAATCATTAAAGAGTAGAATTTTATTCAAATTCACAAAGCTTTTGTGAATTGTTTATCAGTAATTTTACCTACCTATGTAGGTGGTATGTTAGGTAATGTAAGTCCACCTTGGTTACCCAATGTAACGTGCTTATAGTACCTCGAAGTATGACAAGGTATGGGTTGGGTTTCGTATGCTAGCTTTCTAGTTATAAAAGGTAATTGAGGAAGAATTTCAACCATCCATGTCATTTAAAATACCAGAAAGTTTTTAAACGAGGAATTTTGTGGATTCAAAACGCCCTTGCCCCAAAAATTTTAACTTACGCAAACCCTTAAATATGTCACGACCTTATTCTCAATAATTTGCAACATCCATTCGCATACCAAAAACCCTTACAAACTACTTGGTAAACCCACACTGGTCGCCAAATCACCAACATGTCAACATGGCGAATTCGCTGTCAAATGACGTCATGCCTTAGTATGCATAACAACGCATGTATAGCAAATGTAAACACAAGTTTTACGCTACCCTCATCAATGTATGCTCATCGCGATCACATCGACTTGTGAATCGAGTTAAAGGTCATTCGGAGTGCTGAATAACAATGTTATTGCTTTACGATATACGAAGCAGGAATGTTAAGTAGAACTTGTTTTTCCTGGTAGCAGGCAGCTTTGAATTGTCTATGGAATTGTTGGATTCTATAAGAAGAAAAATGTGTTTTTAAATTGTTGCGCATTTTTCTGTGAAGGTTGGCTGTCATGGAGGATGTAGTATTATTGTGTAGCAGGTTTCTGGTTATTTAATTTTTATTAGGTTAGTTTTGCCTACTTCTATTATCAAACGCCTGTACTCTTATGGCAGGCCTCAAGCTTTTAAAGTTTTATAATTTGAGTACATTTTTATTTTACACTTTTGTTTCGGATAGAAATATGAATGATGAGTTGGTAACTTGTACTTTGTTTGCTAAACAAACTTTAACCTTTTCAAATTAAAATAGATAATGCACTTAAAAAAAAACTACCACAATTAAGTCGTTAAGACCACCTCTTTTTTACCAAAACCAGGAAATATAACAGCGGTAGGTCACGATTATAGCTAAATTTAATAATGGCCAGTAATGTATTACTTTGAATAGTAAAAACATCCATCCTAAAATGAAGTGTCTATGTTGTCTAGGCATCAATAATTGCGCAAAATTCTAAAAATATTTGCTTGTACGTGATGGAACGGTTGACCATGGAACCAGTGGTTTTTTAACCACTTAGAAATATGTAAAAACATGCGCCCTTCTGGCGTAATCGTAATGGCGGTTAGTACCATTAAGTTGATCAATATGAACTTGTACACATTTGGTAAACAATTAACTAACTGCTGTAAATTGGTAATTGCAATTCACGCTTGCCCTTCAAAAATTGATAGAACTACCGTAAGAATGAATCCATCTTGAAGACATTTTCCAACTACTTGGTTTTGCTTATCTATTTGTTAAAGTTTTTTAAATAATAATGCAGTTTAGGTAGTAAAACAAATATCTTCCTTCCCTACATTTTATGTATCATGATTGCGATTGCACACCGTAGCCATGACACCCATGAGTTTCTCATATTCCCGCGCAGATTGGGACAGCAAACTCTATAATAATGTGAAGTATTGTCGCAACATTTTAGTCTATGGTATTCATAAGTTAACGACTAATGTTCTATTGCTGCTCGCGGCTTATACATTGCCATAAAATGTTATATATGCTATCAGTACTTTCTAATTAATTTACCCATCCTGAACGCTCAGTAGGACATCAATGGTTGAAGCCTTTCAACCTTGTTGAAAACTTTATTAAAATCGCAGAATTTATCAAGATTTGCTGACTAAGACAGCTGTAATATTAAATAATACCAGTCTATGACAGTCCTGGTGTAAAGGCACGAGTGGTTCACCACACTTGCTGAAGACAGGATGGCGATTTCAGATGTAACTATGTCCAGGTATTTACGATGTGTTTCCTTCACTCACCAAAGTCATTAATGTCCAAGAAAAACTCACAAAGTTACTAAAATATCTACCCGATACAATATATTCTACGCAGATTATCACACTGATCACGACATGTATAGGTACCTACATTGCTTGTATTTCCGTATTATCCTTTTGTAGTGGGCTCAGTTTAAACTAGATCACAATCCAGATAAAGACAAAAAACGTGAAACATAACACCCAGATTGCCAATCGGCCATGGTAAAAAACGATCATGTTGAATGATCATTCCCATTTTAATAAAAAAGGTTTTTATGTAACTCGTTGCGAAACTACGCAGTGAGTTACATATTTCTTAATGAGATCTCGTGTTCGATATTTGAATCTATTTGTGGTATAAATAGACTTGATATGTCGTGAAACTGTGACACTCGATATTTTGATGATCAATTCGAGTCTCTCCTTCTTTTCTAATGATTTCAAAGATATTCTATTTTTGCTTTTTGTCTGAAAGAGCGATATACTTTTCATGAAAGGGAGTGGGAATAGTGATACATAAGGTAGACTTAATGTCACAAGGTATTCTATACCAGTGGGGTTTTGGTGTAGGTACCTAATTGCGGTAATTATTTTTTTCTTTTAGGTACATGTCATAAAAACGATGTCTTTTTCCGAATCCAGTGCCAATCACGCCTCAATTACATATAATCGACTATCTCGAATACGACTCCTCACCGATTAATCGTGAATTGATTCAATGAGTTAGCTCGTTTGTCATGGAGGCCAGTTTTGTTCGGATGCCATGCGTGGGCCTTGGTCGCTTTGTAACAAAGTCCATACATTAGCATTACGATCACATAGAGCCAGTGGTGTTACTTAGCGGGTTTAAATTTCATGGCATGATTTTTCTGACATTATTTTGTCCTTTATCATCAAGAGATGAGACAAGAGTCTAAGTTCTATTTTTTAATCGATACGACAGCAAAATTTTCATTCAGTCTTTTTGCAGCAGAAAAGATTATCTTGAATTTAAGTAAATGGATAAATATACTCAATAATTGTCTTGCCAGTTAATATGTAGGTACTAGCTTCTGCCCGCGACTTCGTCCACGTTTAATTTCGTGTAAAATTTTCCCTGTTATTCAACATTTTTCATTGCTGGTCCGCTCCTATTGGTCGTAGCGTGATGTTATATAGCCTATAGCCTTCCTCGATAATATGGACTAAGCAACAGAACTTTTGAATTCCAACCAGTAATTCCTGAGATCATAGCGTTGAACCAAAGAAACAAACAAACTCTTCAGCATTATAATATGAGTATACATATTTTGACTAACATCACGTAGGATCTTTTTATGAGACAGAAAGCTACATAATAACCTTCTACAGTCATCGTCCATTTTCCTTGATTCCATATACAATTCAGCCTCTTTGACCATTTTATAATTTATTTTGTGAGAAAAATGTTCAATAAAGATGGTAGGCTGATATTTAATCGATATCTCACGTTCTTATCTCTTTAGGAATCTGCTGAAAACTTTTTCGTGTTAGCTTGATACGGCTTTTATTTTGGCCCTTCTGACTTCTATGAATGCCTATAGACTATACCTTATAGTATTTTCGTTTTAATAACTCTTCTGAAAAGGGGGCTTTGAATGCCTATACTAAACTATACCATAAAATGTTTCTTTTCAATAACTCTTAATCCTGACTCACGAAGCCATGACTCACGTCCAGCATCTGTGCCGGAACTGAGGGTCCACTTACATGCGATTACGTTGGCCAACCGTGTCACTGACCATATCTGACCGTGTGGATGATGTGCAATGAACGCTAACATAGTCAGGTGACATTTTTGAAACCTATGAATGAGATCTTTCGTTCTTAGAATTCAAAGTCGGGAAGAAATTTAGGAAATAGTCACATTAAAGCTTGTAGAGAATAGATACTTATATATAAATATAATAATATTTGAAAACCTGCCAGCTATGGTGAGATTTTTTTTTACTATGCCTTCAATTAGTTTTTCTACGGCCTAACATAAAGCCGGCTATTCACACAGAGGCGTGGCGACTTATGCGCTGTTTGACCGTGAATGGGATTTTGCATAACGCCTGTCGCAACACGACAAAAAATGGCGGGACACCTGAATGATGAGCTTTCTATTTAATTAGACGTTAGGTAATTGAGTATTAGTGCTCTCGACGACTTCCTGCTATGCCAATTTGTTCAGGAATGTGACATGCGAAATGATGTCTTTGTTTAGGTGTTTGTGCGGACATTGGAATCGCTTCATTAGTGCCATATAAGGGAATATGTTTGCGGTAGCACATTGGTTTACAAATGCTTTGGGGTAAATCGAAGTATATTGATTCCGGTAGATGCAAAATCGTGTGGTTTTAGGCCGAGAAGAGAATTCTCTAGGGTTCTATGTTAATATGGCCGGGTTAAAGTTAGGTATGTAGGACATGTATAAGTCTTAACAACAACGTGATGCAAAAGACTGTAATTAAATATGTAAAAAAAGAAATACCGGATGTCAGCTGCAAACATCGTTGCGTTATTCAAATGCATAATCTGAGAAATCAACATAGTAAAATGTTCACACGCATTTTACTACGACAAAATTACTTAACAGTATTCAAGTTAATTCGTCTGCATTTATTTCTCAATGGAAAATATCTTCTAAAGTACAGGAAATGGTCTCATTACACAAATATGTTACTCTGACCATACGTATTCAACCTTCTTAGAAACTCTTTAAGGAAATCCATAGACCAAGTCAACTCAAATTAACATTTCAAGTAGGCAAAGGAATATAACAAAAGGTCCTGTTCAGCCTATTCGGAGCAAAGCGAACATTACATAAGTCATTACTTCATCGGTTAATGTAACGAGAATGTGAACCAGTTAATAAGCGAATGTTACCGGTTAATTTGTAAAATTACCGGGTACGGTGAGAAACGGAAGCGGAAATGTGAAATTGTGGCAACATTATCAAACTTCTTTTACCTACCGTAGTAATTTGAAATTAGCATAAACTGGTCATTAATAATTCTTGTGTCAGATTCCTGTGTACGATTACTTAGTGATTACATCAGAATTAATAATTACTCTGGCAGATAATTAATTCTCTAATTTAGTTAAGTTGTAACTTTCCTTTGCCATCCCATCCCATATCATAACTAATCTAATTTTTCCGCCCTTCCCACTGCATATGTGTCTACTGAAACATACCTACTAACAACACGAAATAACTAAGCTTCAAATAATTTTCTACACCTGCTAGATCTATGCCTATTCCAAATTCAAAGTGTTAAAACCATGGAGTAGAGAAAGAAGTTTCACTCCCATGTCGTGTGTGTGTCCTGTTGTCTGCACGCTATAGGATTTAATGGACGCTACTGAAATTGCCAATCTCGTATCCAAATCCTGGGCTGATTGTATATACTTGATTGCTATTGACACACTGAGGTGTTTCATTCCAATACAGCCCGTCTCTTCCTACCCTCTACCAGCGATGCCCTAAACCGAGGTTCGTATCCCACGGGGTGGGTACGAACCCATAGCCAGTAGATGCTCTAGTTTTAAGTTTTTAAACCCTGACGGTCTTCATTTTTTAAGGTAGCCTCAGGCAATTTTGGTCACGCAATCGGTAACCTCATAGGTTGGTTGTAAATGACACACTGAGAAATCCTTTACAATTACTACAAATAAAATATTTGCCTCTAGCTATACGAACTGTATACTCAATCATCTGTAAACATTGACTCGGTCAATATTACCAAAAAGTACGAGTATATGATCGCACCTCGTTATGTCATTACACAACTCGTCAGTAACTACATCGAGGTGCTATTTACGCTCATGAAGTAATATGAATGGAGGGCCTATGTGTGAATCCTCTCATAATATTAGGTATATCAATAAGCTTTGGCTTGAGTGCCATCAGTGCTATGCAATATAGACAAATCGACTTTCATATCTTTTTTTGGATTGACTTCTCGCAGATTGCCTTAATAAATTAAGGCCTCCGGCCAGGGCTTAAAAACTTAAAACTAGAGTGACTACTCGCTAAGGGCATCCCTGTGGGGTACGGACCTCGACTTAGGGCTTCGCTGGTAGAGGGCGGCTGGGGACGGGATAGATCGGAATGATTATTATTTAGGGACAAATTTAAAGCTAATGCCTCAGCGGCGCGGGCTGAATCGAGCAAGGGTCGAGACGGAACTTTCACATCTTTATCTTTTTGTCTAATTATTAGCAACCTAACACTACAGCAGTGACGGCTCAGTGGTATCGGCCCCAACTTACGAGTTGTAGGTCGTGAGTTCGAGCCAAGGCAGGCACTAACTTTTGGTATTGAATTTCATCAGCTGAAGGAAAATATCTAGAGGAAACCGGCATGCCTGTAGGCTTTCTGAAAGTAAACACTACAGAAAAAACTTACTACTTATTATAGGTATGTAACACTTGCTAAAAAGTTTAATTGGTCTAATATCAAATTCACATAAAGATTTGTCTGGGTATAAATCAGATGCTTTTTTGGGGCTAGAGCGACTTAGTGTCCCCCTTCTGGCACTGGGTATGGAATCATATTAGGTACTCGCGTGACTACTATAAAAAGCTAGCTGTATTAAATCGAATTATGTGATCGTGATCGATAGAAAAACTGTAATGATATACGAGTTAGTTCTCCGAAGTATGGGGAAGTGAATGTTACAACGTAATTAGGTGTTTTCTTTACCCTTACTAGGAACGTTGTTTATTAGGGTTCCGTTGCCAAATGGCAAAAAACGGAACCCTTATAGATTCGTCATGTCTGTCTGTCTGTCTGTCTGTCTGTCTGTCTGTCTGTCTGTCCGTGTATGTCACAGCCATTTTTTTCCGAAACTATAAGAGCTATGTTGTTGAAACTTGGTAAGTAAATGTATTTTGTAAACCGCATTAAGATTTTCACACAAAAATAGAAAAAAAACAATAAATTTTGGGGTTCCCCATACATAGAACTGAAACTCAAAAAATTTTTTTTCGTCGTACCCATACGTGTGGGGTATCTATGGATAGGTCTTTAAAAATGATATTGAGGTTTCTAATATCATTTTTTTCTAAACTGTATAGTTTGCGCGAGAGACACTCCCAAAGTGGTAAAATGTGTCCCCCCCCCCCCCCCCTGTAACTTCTAAAATAAGAGAATGATAAAACTAAAAAAAATATATGATGTACATTGCTATATAAACTTCCAACGAAAATTGGTTTGAACAAGATCTAGTAAGTAGTTTTTTTTTTATACGTCATAAATCGTAAACCGCAATTTACCTTTCATTCAATCAACTCAAATATAAAAATTAAAAAAATAGGATTTAATTTCATAAACACAAGCCTTATGCATAAACCGTGAATACCTACAGGTTTGTACGGAACCCTCGGTGCGCGAGTCCGACTCGCACTTGGCCGGTTTTTAATTATTTTGCATCTATACTAAACTGATAAAAAAAAACAAGTATTTCTGCCTAATTAACAAACATATCGACGGTCCCTACGTACATAAAGACATGTCAAAAAAGGAATCTTTTGACATGTCTTTATGAAGGGACCGTCGATATATTGGGTTCGTTTCTCATTTAAATTAATTGGCTTATGATTATCTATAAATTGGAGTTACGTGCTTATTATCAAAGGTCGGTCAAATGAATATAAATAATATAATTAAATATTATTTTGGTCGGCCTCTACTTCGTTAATACGTTTTTAATACATGATTTATTTCATGTCAGCTAATTAATCTTGTATTATATACTTGCCAGGTCAAAATTGATTTCAGTCCCTCTGACTACCATAGCATTGATTGGACTCCTTTTAGTAAACAAATACTAGATAATTAACATGATAGTAGATAAAAGTTACAATATCAAGTTGTAATAGTTGCTATAAAAGCACTGAGTACATAAAATGGCATTCAGCTTAGACAACGTAATTAATATTTTATAGGTTATAGATGCATATCGCAGTTCTATTAAAACTTCCCTTTATTTATATAACTAACGTGACCATAAATAACGGCTATCAATTATAATTTATTGATGAACTAAATATAACTATATATACTATGTATATAAAATGACCCATTCAACACTGGACGAACGCCATTCATTCGAATCCAATTAAGATCGAAGGAAAAATAAACCTAACAGATTAAAAAAGAACTGTAATTAATAAAAGAGTTGGAATCAAAACGTGTCAACATCTGACGCAACCGTTAGATAATATCTCGCTAAACAAGTCATTGCTCAGAGAAAGTGGTTTTCTCCGGTGGGATGCTGCGCGTCGATACTGTGGGTGAAATGCGTGCGCGCAAATTTGATGAGTTGATGTTTTATTTAGCGAGTAGGTGCTATATTAGTAGCCGTTGTAGTAGCAATAGTACAGTCAACAACATGCGATAATAGCTCTTATATTCAGGTAGAGTGATTTCGTAATTCTAGTGTTACTACTGATGTTATAATTATTGATCATTCAACTTTTGGTATGCATAGCTTTTTGCTAGCAGTTTTACCAGCGAGGATGCAAAAAAAAACCCACGCAAACATTGCTACTTGGATAAAAAGTATCCTATGTGTTAATCCAGGTTATAAAATATATGTGCGCAAAATTTTATTCAAATCCTTTCAGTCGTTTTTACGTGATTGGGTAACAAACATCCAGACTTCACATTTATAATATTATAGCACGATTCCTGTTTATTTTTATGTGCGAGAGATGAAAGAAAGATCTTGTAATTAGATTCGTAAGACAATAGTACGCCACTATTAATAAACATCTTTGTCCCACCTTATAACTCGTTTATCTGTACTAGCCTAGGGAATATTGTAATAGTTTGTATTATAATGTAGTTGCGTTAAATGCAAACCACATCCAGGGTTTATTAAACCGATACAGGCGTAAAAAAAATTACCAGGCAACTAACGCTAAAGTAAGCACGTTGCTAAGAGTCGATAATAAGCAAAGAATGAGGACTTGTTTTTCGATATAACCACAGCTCCTGACGCGTTAACAGCTTATAGCAACAACGTGCGAACTCACAAGATTCCAATAATGTATATGTAGTGAAATCGACGACCAGTAGCATCGCAAGAAACCGGCCATTCCTCTCAGATGCTAACAACTCTCACAGTTCGCGTGGGAACCAATCGTTCCATACATACTATGTTTATATAGTCTAGACGTAATAAATTCTCGCTGCAATGATTGAAGATTATTAACATGGCTTCTCTGAAGTTGGAAACATATCTAGTTATGTATTGAGGACGCCCAAATCTACCTAACTAACGATCTTAATATTATATACATAACATCACGCCTTGTTTTCCCGAAGGGTTGGGCAGAGGTGTACCTGGTACACCCACACTTCGCCAGCTATGTTTAAGTCCCATGTAATAGGGGGCGAGCCTATTGCTGTCAACCGGGCACAGATCCAGACTTCCGGCCGCTACTGAGAAATTCCAGATGGAAAAACCCAATAACACTGCGCGATCTGGGAATCGAACCCAGGAACTTAAGCTCAGTAGTAGCGCTTCTAACTACTGGATAAACGAGACAGTCCTAATAATATTATGTCCCATGTTATGGAATATGTTATCGACAACTATATTAACGTTTCTTTTTAATTGTTTCAGAACAACAATGGAAGGAGGATGAAGCAAAAATTTCGAAGCCAGATTCGTCTGGTGACATGAAGAACAAATAATGAAGAAGGATATTGGGACTTTGGAGAAGAATTTGGAAGATATCCAGGGTAGATTTAAGAAGCCAATAATGATACAGATTGTAAAATAAAATAAGTCAATTTGCGTGTTTCCTTGATTGACCCTGAACCCTAAAACACCCTTATTAAGTAACTTTGATGTATAGAGTAGTCAGGCAAAAATGAATTTATACAGATAACGATTTAATTTGATATTGAAAGTTGTGATTGGAGGTGGTATGACTTTTACTCCAATCGTAATAAAAACAAAATAATTGTGATCAGAACTTTCACTTTACGAAGATAAAATTCAATGCAGTATAATAGAACCAGTTTTACATAATATTGACACAGACGATTTTTAAAGAGTCGAAGATGCAAAGATTGTGCTTTTGAGAAGTATATGCTCTGCGTGGCATATTAATGTAGGGAGCAGAAATCTGAGACAATATCAACAGATTCAGCTTTATAAGGTTATAGTGGATAGGAAGGGGGTGACTATTGAGATAAGAGAAGTGTGTAAGAAAGAGACATGTTACGCTGACCTTAAATTAGGAGCAGGGCAGGAGAATTATTAAAGATATAGAGCTAAATCGAGTAATACAGTGTTTTCTATAGTGGATAGTGAAGTCGGGACGCGAACTCGTAGCACCTAGCAATAATATGCCGAATATATAGACAGTTAAACGTACGATAGAACTTTACACAACACGTCATCGGTCCATAACAGCCTATATTGTGAATCTTATGCTAATTCAAATAAGAAGGCCCTTCTCTGCTTACCACACAAGGAAAATAGCTTAGTACTTAACAATCTATTTGATATTCATAGCAGCGTCTGCTAAACCGGCTCAAAAGTGGGTCGCTGATGATACAACACTCGTCATAACTAAAATAATATTAACCCGAGATATTACGCAAATGGCTGCTGAATTTTAAAGAAGTAATAGGGATAACAAGGGTGAACTAGCCCACATGTCATAGCTGAAAGCTAATAGAATCAAAATTCTTATTACACCATAAAAAATATGACATGTACCTAGTGTTATTCTCTTAGCAAATGTAAGAACAGAATATGTTTAAGTTACTAGAACAATTACAACATTATGTTGATGTAAATCTACGATGAAAGCAAGAAATGATTACAATTTTATTATGGACAGAATAATGTCAACCATGTTAAGAAAATAATGAAGAGTTAACAAAATAATACTAAAAGTTTAGTCCATTAATGAAAAAACTTCCAATTTAAATTAGTCATCAGATATCAGTACATCCCATTAAGAAGTTTCAACTGAATCCTAATGTTTAGTCAATGGGTACCAGGTGATATCCAGGCGATAAATCTTTAAAAGTATGTAAAGCAATATTAAAACAGTGAATTTCCCGAATAACAAAAGCCTTTGTTTAGACTAGTTCATAGGTAAAATATATGCTGGATAGTAGTTGCTAAGCTCCCTACGGCAAGCACTAACAAAATGATGAAACCACCATGTAAGTATCATGAATGAATAGACAAAGACAGTACATAAGCAGGTTAGTATACGAGAATCACGAGGATCCAGTATCGTAAGATGAGCAGGAGTTACGACTTTTCGTTATTTATGATCGTGAGTATTTTATATGGCCTAGGGGTTTGAACCTAAAGTTCCTGATGACATGATAGTAGCTAGTTTAATTTCACGATCAAGTAAATATTTTCATAACTTTTATCACTTTGATGCCAAAAGGACAGTTAGCAAATAAGCATAGTTTGTAGCTTATAACTGAAAAATTGCTAAATGATGAAGAACAAATCGTGCATCTAGGTATCAAGCTATACAACAAATACACAAACTTAGACAATGACTTAGAAATACTTTATGAAAACGAGGAATCCGTTGATTGCAATACAACGTAATCTTAGGTAGACACGGCGATTTATTTGTGATTTACGGCTGTTGTTCCCACGGCGATTTATTTTGCGCATTAGAATTTGGCGTGCACATGGGCTAACAAACTTCTATAACTACTTTTGACAGCTGTCATATTACAATTTCATACTATCATTGTTGCAAGCTTACTGCAATCCTTACTAAATCCGTAGCGCAACTACTTGCAGATATCAACGAACGTATGATTAACTAGAAACTGCTATCGATATAAACCTAGCTTACCTAACTTTAGGTTTCATTTAACTGCTGTTAGTTTAAACATAAAAGTGTGAGCTGACAATCTCATGTGTGATTAAAATTCTAATGCAATGCGGGTCATTGCTATTAGACTATATATTTTTGTAAATTAATTAGGTTGCTGTGACCATGACAAAATTATTCATCCAACTGATTAACTCTAACCGCAAACTTTGAATTATCCGTTAGACTCGTCTAGGATTGATTTAAATATATATCTTTATATATTTATATATATAATAATTCTACTGTACGTGTGTATGTCACTGAACTCCTAAACGGCTGGACCGATTTGAATGATTTTTTGTATGCGTTTGGGTGGCACCCTGGATGGTTTAGATTCACTATTGGACCCGGTAGGTGGCGCTGCTATCGAGTTCTAGGAAACAGGACAACGTCTGTACGGTCAGCTAGTATATATATATACTAGCTGGCTATTTTTACTTTAATGTGTAAAAATTGATCCAGTAACACTAAATAAGATACAACAGGCATCAAAAAAATCAGCAAAAAAAACCCACCATATATGTCGTATTTCTTACGCAGATTAATTAAAGTAAAAAAACAACGCTTTCGCGGTTTTTTCAAAAATCTGTGTTGTCAGAAGGTTGTCTTTTAAAGAATCACGGCAGATATAATATCGGATGAAAAGTCTAAATGTCCTCATACCATCCTACAAACACTATTTACCTTCCACCCCCTGGACGCTTAGACTGATCGTTGGCTGTAAGTCAGGTGATCATAAAACTCCACTCGAGAGCAATGAATCCGGGTCACTTAAAGAATCCTAAAAATCTCGGAAACTAAAAATGCTAGGTTAATGCAATAAATTGTATTTAATAGACAATGTAATACTCCTTAAATGAAGGTATTAAAACTTCTTAGTTATTGTAAAGTTATATCATAAAAAAATCAAATTTGAAAAAGGGCCACTTTCGAAGATGGAACTACGAAATTACAGCATTTGGTTTTGCTTTTGTTTGTAATCTGTCATTTATGTGGGTACATAAACCATGTTGATAGTGCTCTATATTCATTATTCAAGCTGAAATTATGTCGCTTACGCCTGAAGAATGCACCAGAATACTTACAATGCTGGAAACCGGCCGGAGTCAGCGCGATACAGCCTGGACTGTCGGTGTGTCGCTGTCAACAGTACAAAGAGTTCTCCGACGTTACGAAGAAACTGGTTCTAACCTACGCAGACCAGGAACGGGCAGAACCAGGTGTACCACAGCACGAGAAGACCGATACTTGGTGAACACCATGCTTCGAAATCGCTTTCTCACAGGAACTGAACTCACAAATCAGTTTCGACGCCTCGGAGGAAGTAACCCAAGTGCATGGACAGTAAGACGTCGGCTTGCTGAATCTAACTTAAAACCCCTTAGACCTGCAAACGGCCCTAAACTGGAGCGTGGGCATCGTATTTCAAGACTAAGATATGCCCAGAGCCACGTAAATTGGAGTATTGAAGATTGGTCAAAAGTTATGTTCTCCGACGAATCAAAATTTATGCTCTACAAGCACGATGGAAGACACAGAGTGTATCGAAGACCAGGGGAAAGATTCAAGCAAGCATGCATCGAAGAAAAAGTAGCCTACGGTGGTGGGTCTGTACTTGTGTGGGCCGGAATTTCTTCTGAAAGTCGCACAGAGCTGGTGATCATAGAAAACGGCTCTTTAACTAGCGTAAGATATGTGGAAGAAATCCTCAATGATCACGTTGGTCCATTTATGGTCAATTTAGGTGAGGATGCTATATTTATGCATGACAATGCCCGACCTCATACAGGTAGGATTGTGAATGACTACCTTCAAGAGATGAACATTACTCGTATGGAGTGGCCAGCGCGCAGCCCGGATATCAACCCGATCGAGCATGCTTGGGACGAGCTAGGCAGATGCGTAAAACAACGAAACCCTCCCCCAATCACGCTTCGTGAGCTCAAAATTGCTCTCACAGAGGAATGGGAGAATATTCCCCAAAATCGTACAAGGAACTTGGTGTACAGCATGCCAAACCGCGTAAACGCAGTAATGGAAGCACGAGGAGGCAATACGAAGTATTAAAATTCAAGAAAATCGTAATAAAGTTCAAAAATTTCATGTTTCCTATTTTTGTTTTAAGGAGAGATCAGCAGTTTTTTTCTTTATGTAATTTTGTGTTAATAAAATGTATGGTGACTCATATTTTTTTTACTTTCATTTAAGGAGTATTACATTGTCTATTAAATACAATTTATTGCATTAACCTATCATTTTTAGTTTCCGAGATTTTTAACATTCTTTAAGTGACCCGGATTCATTGCTCTCGAGTGTAGTTATATAGATCGTAAACTACCAAATAATTACTTGTCCTATTGTTGCTGTGCTAGAATTCTGTTTTTCGCCTGAAGGCAATTCCATTACAGATTTACTGTGAAACGTTGTTTACCGATTACTGAGGCTAAATTATGAAGCTCAATTTACTTTCAAATAAAAGCCTGAATCTTCAGAAAAAGATCTTCTGAATGTATGTTAACTATCAGTATTTCTTCTGTAATGGCTACCGTTCTAAAAGCGTATTCAATTAGTTTTTCTATCAAGCCATTGATTGCTGTCACTCTATCAACCAATCACAATAAGTAAATATGAGACAACAAATTTACCAATCAGAAACTTTATCAGCCCATCAGAAACACAGTTAATCTTCGCACGCGTCAAGCCAACAAGTTTAATTTCAGAATCATTGCGAAACAATAAGTACCTGCGGATTGGAATGGCAAAGCATTCTACAGACCATTAGCTATGAATGATTCATATACAATCATTACTTGTGAATGAATTCAGTCTTTGTATTTTAACCCCTTTATTTATAAACGTTGCATATTGTTACGTCTGTTTAACCATATATTTATAATGTTTTAACGTCTCATTACTTAAGCAACGTTTATAAATAAACCCCTGCATTGTGGGTAGGTGATAGTTTGGGTACATCCTTATTACTGTTACCAAACAATAAATGAGGATAATATCCACATTTTTTGTGTTGATAATTACAATGTTCAATGCAGCTAGAGAGGGTAATAAATCATTTCGGGTTATGCACTGATAAATATGCAGTTTAATTTGAGTAATAGTTTTAATTTAGACGTCCTAGTATTTCTGCAGTGATTGACAAAGAGTATGTTTTTGTAATTTACAAAATTTAATTGCTGACTGTAATTTATTTCGATATTTGACTATTTTGTTCTTTTTTGTGTGCAATAAAGATGTTATAAGAGCAATATATGTGTACTTTACTCTATGTATAGACCTAGTAAATACTAATTCCATGCTTTACTATAATATATCTAAAAGTTAATATGCAGTTTGTATTTTTTTGCACATTCGATGCACAATTTCTAATGAAATGTCCACACAATATTGTATTTTGACATGCCTCTGTGAAAATCTTTTGAGTATGAGAGTCGATTGTCTTTCAATAATAGCTAACTATTGTTCCGAACGCAATAAGAAATAGCACAATGCAGTTTTAAAAGGTGCCGATAAAAACGGCGATTACGGTAATGGGTAGGTAAAAAGATTCAAGAAAAGTACTCGCTAATATTAGGAACTAATTTGTTTGATTCACGAAAATAGATTTGATATAAAAACGTGATAGTCATTCAGTTAAATTGATAGTTAAAAATACAATACTTTCATGAAAGTTAAGGTCATTATAATGTTGCGAATATTTATTTACTTACTCAAGTTTGAGATAACAGCATTTTTATTCAGTTTTACAGATAATTGCAAATTATTTAATTGTAAATAGTTAAAAAGCCATCATCTAGCGTAATAACTGTCTACTAAAATAGACAGTCACGGGGACTGCAGACAAAAGAGAAAACTTTAAACTTTGGAAAAAAGCAATCCGTAATTTTAGCATATCGTTAACTTGAACCTATAAGTTTTGCGCCTACCAAAAATCGCTTTACGTGGCTAAAGAAGTTTTAAATTCACAAATATATTTTTGTCTATATTTGTGATGGTTTTTTCCAACACTAATATATAAACATACATAATTATATACTTGATGCAATTCTCTGTAATTTATGCCATTCTTGTAACTTAAATAAGAAGAATATAGAAATAAGCACTTACCTGCTGATCCCAGTCACGGTCGAGCACAAACATAATAAAAAATGTTTAAATTTCTGCTAATTTTATGTTTACATACAAGTTTTGAATTAAGTTGAAAGATATTGTGACGACTCTGTTAATGAAAGGGGTCCGAACAAAACACATATTTGTTCGAAAATTTTGTTACAACTAAAATAACATAAAAAATAAATTCTAATACTTTATTACAAACCTTTTTCTTTGAATGTTACAATATTTCATTCACATTATTACAAAAAAACATTCCAATCCTAACCATCCATATGTACATTTAATGGTAACGATTAATAATTATTAATATAATAATAAAACCTTTAAATAAATGTAATCTAATCATAACCTATGACATTTTGTAAACTGAAAGTCTCTTCTACCAAAACGAACTAATAAATACAATTATTTGGTACAATAAAACTTTCATTATAACCTAGAAATATTATTAAAGCTATTAAAATCTCTAAAGAATATGACTATAATGATGTTGTGTACCTATATATACAAGTCATACCATCAGTATAAAAGAGTATTTTCCAAAATGATCATGTTAAAATATAATGCCGTGAAAGATCAACGAATGACAATTTTAAAACTTTTCAATTTCATATTTTCGGATTCGGACGAAACGAGTTTCCATTATTAAAACCAATTATACAAATAATATCAGTCGTTCATGCTATTATGGCCAGAGAAACCGGATCCTACTAGTGGGAGCCGCATAGATCTAGTTAAATCTAAATTTAGTCGGATTTTTAACTGTCTTCAACGACGGGAGGCGTTTTTGTTTTTCTTGGGAAGAAAGCTGGTCTAAAGTTAGGTCTGATTGGTTTGAAGTATATTTTTCGTTCTGTTGTCGTCTTTGGACTTTCCGTCGTGTATGTTTTTGCTGTAGTAAAGGTCTTAATAACTACTTTGGGAGAGCTTTTATTTTTAAGATCTACTGGGACGTTTTGAACTCTGTTTGCACTGAAACGAGACTTAGATGGACTGAAAGCGGTTTTGTTTGATTTTTGGTTCGAATTCGTTGCTGTAGTCACGTTTATTTTCTTATATGTTCTTGGAGCTACGCTTGGTCTAGTAAAGTTTGAAGATTTTATTATTGGTCTTCTAGGTAATCCGAATTTTGCCCGTTTGGCATCCAAAGGCGATATTTTCACTGTCGTCGTTTCTTCTGGTACCGTTGCTGTAGTTGAGAATGTGTCTGTTGAAGTAGTTGTTGGTATTTCGGTAGTAGCTTGTGTCGTAGAAAGCAAATCTATGATAGGACTTGAACTTGGTAGACTCTCCGTTGTTGTTGTCGTTGTGGGAGCTGTCGAGGAAATAGTTGTAGATGTCGTAGAAGAGGGCGACACTGTTGAATTTTCAGAAGTTTGCGGTAGCACTGAAATATTGATTATTGGATTTTTCACCGTAGCCACTTCATCGCCTGAGCCTCCGTTAAATTCTTGACCTTTGGCAAAAGTAAGTATACTACGACCTGATTCAGGTTTCAGGGGAGTTATTTTTACAATATTCGCGTCTTCTTCTTGGTTAGGTACTGATGCAGAATATACGACAAAGGGTTGATTTTTATCATCATTTACTTTACGTGCCATAAGTGGGTTTTCAGTTTTGAATAATCCTTCTAAAGATAAAGTTGATGGGTTTGTGAGCATCGAGCGTGGTGTTACAATTTCAAAACTTTTAGCTGCTCTTACTTGTTCACTTTCATATGCTGCAGGAACGAACTGCCATGTAGCGAACAGTGGGCCGTCATTTTCTGAGTCAGTTTTGTTTTCTTCGTTTACGTAAGATAAAAAGTCATCGCTTGGCAGATGTTCCACATGGTCTTTATTTTCATCGGCTTTCTCAGAATCAGGTACTTTCTTGATATGCCTGTAAGCTTCATTAACACTCTCCGAGGCAACTAGATTTTCTCTGGGTGTTTCAGGAAAAGTATCAACTAAAGCTCTAGCATTTCTTGCTTCGTCAATACGGATATGGTTTTCAGGTGGGTGTTCAACTGGATATATGTGGCCATATTTAGTCAAATAGATTGGAATATCATCTTCAACAATTTTGATAAGACTGAATCTACTGACTTCACCGATTTTATCAACAACAGGTTTCTTTTCGACCATGATTTTGCCTTCTTCAACGAGAGTGGTTTCATTATTTTTGTTAATGTGATGCTTATCTAATTTTGAATTTACTTCCACAACTCTAGTGATGGAGAATAATTTGTCAAATTGCGTTTTGATGATAGGTGGTGGTGGCGGAGCCAGCTCAGTTGTAGTAGTTGTAGGAATAGTTGTAGCTACTGGTTCAGTTGTAGTTTCTGTATTAGGAACAGTGTAAGCAACAGTATTTTGTATAAGTGTTGTTTTAATTTCAGCCTCAGTTTGTGAAATTGTGGTAATGTCTTGTGTTGTTGGGTAGTTCGTAGTACCTTCTGTACTTTCTAAGTAATCATCAGTACTATTGTCTACTTCCATTTCATACGTTGCCGTTTCCATTTCGTCAGTATTCGTTGTAGATACATCGTCAGAGGTGGTGAGGTCTGTACCATCATCAGTTGAAGTTGTTACTGTGAGGTAATCATCATCAAATAATGTAGTAGTTTCACCTTCAGTAACTAAAGCTGTCGTAGTTGTTACATCTTTAGATTCCTTCTCAGCTCCTTGAATTCCATTCCTAATAATAACTGGACCAGTACCTTTAGGTCTAGATGCGTTTACCGGGGAGTTGTAACCTGGTGGGAAGTTTTGCACTCGTTTTTTATTATCAACTGCTGGTTTGTTACTAAATCTAGTTATGATTGCAGTTCTATTTTGAGAGCTTGAAAACCTTTTTGGAATTTCTGTTGTAGAAGTGGAAGCTCTAAAAGTGTTTGAATTTACTACGCGAGGTCTAAAACCTGGTCTCCTTGTTGTGAGTGCAAACTTTGTTGGTGTCTCATCCTCATCTACTACCTCTTCGTCGTACGGTCCCTCTTCTTCTTCATCTAACAATTCTTCAGAGTTAGCAGCTTCATCATGTATATCTTCTTCGGAGTCAGGCTTTCTTGTGAACAGTTGGTTAGGTGGTACGAAAACGAATGGGTTATCAGATTCTGGATCCTCTTCTAAAAGTTCCTCGTCATTGTATTCTTCATCATCTTCGAATTTCTGGGTGGTTCTTGGAGTAAAAGGCTTTCTAGTAAATAGTTTAGAAGAAAATGGTCTTCTTGTACTTCCAGTTGGTCTGAATAATGGTCTATCTGCTGACGCAGGACTGGTGTAAACACCAGGATTGTATTTCCGGCTAAAGACTCTACTAGTAGATGGTAATGAAGCTTCCGTGGATGGTGTATATAATTTTTTTCGTGGCCTGTAAGGTAACCTAGTTCTGCTTGATGATGTGGTCGAAACAGTGGTGCTCGCGGTTGTCGTTTCTGTTTGTGAGTCATCCGTTACAGTTGATTCAGTTCCAGTTATTTCTTTGTTTTCAGAAATATCTACAGACTTACCGTCAGATATTACTGTCACCTCGAATTTTTCTTCCGTTGGTTTTATGTCTGTTTCAATTTTTGCTTCGCCTTCAGAATTATTAGAACTTTCCTTATTTTCTCCTTCAGTCTTAGAATTATCGTCAAAACTTGGTTTTGTATCAGTGGATTGGGCTTCTGTAGCCGTTTCTTGCCCACTTTCTGTATTTTTAAGTAAATCCGTTGGAGTATTTTCATTAGCTTCAATGTTAGCAGGTGTTATAGTCGTTGGTTCACCTGCTTGCTCTACTTGTTTTTCTTCTTCGTTTTCAAGGGTTTTTTCTGTAACGTCTTCCTTGGGCTCAATGTTTCCTCTTTGTAGCTCCGCTTTAACTTTCTTCTCTTTGTAAAATTCAGTAACTTCCTCTATTATTGGCTCTGTTACAATTTCAGTAGTTGTAGTAGTGGGTCGTGTCTTTTCTCCATAATTAAATTCTTCAGTAGTCGAGCTTCTGAAAGTGTTGAGAGAACCAATAGACTTAGCTGTTAATTCCGCATCATCGTTCGCAGGTTTTAGTTTTTTGCGAATGACCTTACGAATCCTCTGTGGGCCAGGTGCAGTAGGCGCTTCAGTAGTAATTGGTTCTGGTGCTGCTGTCGTAGAAGTTGGTCTGCGTCTGATAATTCTGAATCTTTTTTTACCAGAATCATCAATAGGAACTGTTTCAGTAGAGACAGTCTCACTATCGGCTGCCCTGAATTTCTTAATAATAACTCTACGTTTAGGCGCCTCTTCATCTTCAGTTACTTCATCTTCCGCGTGCTCTTTCTCTGCTCTCGTGCTCTCAGAAAGTAAAATATCGTCACTTCTGCCTTCAGGTTCATCGTCATCATCATCGTTGTTATTGGATAAGGTTTGTTGTGTAGTTGATTGACGTGACGGGAATGGTAATTTTCTGGCTACTATTCTCGGTGAAGCGGTTGATGTTGGTCTAGATCTACCAAAAGGTAGACGAGGTGCTATTCTTTGGGTTGTAGTTTCTTGAGGCAGTTCAGTATTTTCATCATCCGCATCAGGTGAAGCAGTTGAAGATGGCGAACGTGTGAAGGGCCGTGGAGTGAATCTTGCAAATGTTGGTCTTCTCTGAGCAAAAGAAACAGAAGCTGGTTGAGCCGTGGCCTCAGTTGTGGTACTTATTGTGAAACGGCTACGACCACGCGGGAGAAGGTTTGGTCGACTAGTCTCTACAGTAGCAGCTGAACCTTCACTATCAGGAATCGCATCAGAGGCAGTGCTAGTAATAGGTCTGCGGAAACGACTATCAGCTCTTGCACTAAAGCTTGACGCTTGTCTCGGAACGAATTGTGGCTCCACGTCAATTGGAGTCAAAGAAATAACATCATTAGGGTTCAAGACTTGGGGTTTAAACGAACCCCTTGATACAGGTGACGCGGCAGCGGGAATAGAGTCATCACTGCGAGCGGTCTGTGATGCTTGGAACCTACTCCTAAACTTCCTACCGACGGGACCGGTTTCCCTAGGTATAGCTGCATCGACTTCACGACTATCCGGAGTGGTGGATCTAATTTTACGAGAAACGTCGGCAGAATCGTCTGAATCCAAAGATATTTCGTTCGGCCTTGGCTGAGGTCGTCGTCGGTTCACAAAAGTATAATTCCTGGGACTCACCTGTGAGGTGCTTGATGGGGCTGCTGTACTTGCTACTGTAGATGGGGTCGTGGAGCCTCGCCGTCTGATCAAAGTACGTCGAGTGGGGACACTTGGAGGGGCTGGAGTTGTTGTAGTTGTAGTTGTAGTTGTGGTTGGAGTCGTAGTTTCAACTACAGTAGTCGGAGCGGGTGATTCGGTCTCAGTAGTCTCGATTTCGGCGGAGCTCGGAGAATTGAGTAAGGAGGATATTTGGACAGATAGGACAGTAGTAGGGTCAGGACTACTTGTTTCTTCAGTAGCGACTGTGGTGGAACGTACTCTAAGTACAGGGGCTTCAGAGCTAGGCTCTTCAATGGGACGGGGGGTTGCACGAGATCGCACGATAGAAGTATATTGGGGCTGTGTTGATATTTCTCTTTCTAAGGCTGTTTCTTGGAGTTCAACTTCTTCTTCAGAATTTTGATATCTAAAAAAAAGAGAAATATATTTTAAGTATATGAAAAAGTTGATTTTTGTTAGTTTTAAATTTAAATCATTTAATTGTCATTATGTTTGTAATATAAAATATAACTTACTGCACAGTAGTAGTTTCCTGAGTGGTAGGTCTCTGTCTCCTGATTGTAACGTATTCTGGTTGATTTTCTCGTCTTGCGCTCAATATGTCCAGTGAGTTCGGTGTGTCAGAAACAGTCACGAAAGGCTCTGAACGTTCGAACAGAGCGTTCCTAGAATAATGTAACATAATTAGAATGGCTATGGGTTCATTGTTCAAATAATAATAACGTTATTATGCTGTGTCAGATTTTTGCCAACATCACTTCTGTATTTGTGTTTGATTTGTGCTCGAATTAATGCGCATCCCGCATAAAAGTCATTAAAATGATTTCTCATCAAGTTGAAAGCTTACCTTGAAGCAGAATCATCAGCTGTGTCTGAAGTGGTTGGTCTCGCTCGTCGGATGTTTACATATTGCAGTGGCTTGGCAGTTGTGCCGAACCTCGACTCCTGGACTGTAGCCGCGGGCTTAGCTCTAAAGCTCGACTGTACTTCCTCTTGGGATTCATCTTCAGTCTCTTCACTTTCAGGAGTAGCTTCAGTCGTTCCCTTGGAACCACGTTGACGATTGATCGTTGTGTACCTGGACGATATTTTAGTACATGAGTATGGAGTAAAAATAGTGGTGTGTAGTATTTTCATTCATAAAGTTGTCGAAGCACGCATTTCAATCGGTGTACATTATCTTTATCTTTACATATTATAAAATAAAGTCACTTCGCTGTCTGTCTGTCCCTATGTATGCTTATATCTTTAAAACTACGCAACGGATTTTGATGCTGATTTTTTTAATAGATAGAATGATTCAACAGGAAGGTTTATATGTATATAACATCCATAATGTAGTAAAGAAACACTGATAATTTTAGAGGTTTCTAATGTGATGTCATAAATAAACACATTTTTTTGCGCTTACATTGCGAACGCTGGCTGAACCCTTCGAAATAGCTCAAAATAATGTACTACAGTATTGTACACCTTAAAAAGTTCTACAAAAAAGTCCGCGATGGTATATGTCTAACTCTTAGGGATAACCCATAATAACCATTTTTATCCTTTACTTTTTACGAGAAATAATGGCTTATTTATGAATGCGATTTTAAGCAATACAGCATTAATCCTTATCCAATTAAGTACCTTAAATAAATTGTGCATTTCATGTAGATCAAAATTGCCCTTTACAGCATTTCATTAAAGTTAATATTTTAGAAGATATCAGAGATTATAATAAAATAGCCGCAGAGCGGCTAGCGGGCCGTTCCACGTCCAGCCATCTCACTTGGTAGCGGTCGGGTATTGCAGGATTAGTAGGATTGTAATTCATATTACTTTGGCTTCATAGTAAATGCGAATATCATGTGTGTTCGAAGTACTCAAAATAAACCTAATTGTATTATTCCAAGTAAGAGACCGTGAAATATGGCTTAGATGTTTAGATTTTTGGATGGATTTGGATTTTTGGTTATCCTGGATACTTACGATATAGGATACTTTATCCCGGTAGTACGTTCCCGGGTGATATTTTCCGACAGCTATACGGGCGATGCCACTGGCCAAAGTACTATTCTTATAACTATGTTTAATTTGGTGTCTGGTAAATAACTGAGTGTCTGTATAGGTAGAATAGGAGCGTTAAGAAAAACCAGGAAGACTTATATTCAATTCAATCCAGCCCTATGTCGCAGTCTTCTTACTCTGAATATTATTAGTTTTATTTTAAGTACATCAAACACACATGATATGTAGGTAAGGACCGTAGCAGGTGGCGTTCCGTAGTTTCTACCTACCCCCATGGGAAAAAGGCGTAATTTTATGTATGTATAACATGGATTAATACATTCTTACCGCGATAATACGTCCTCTTGCGATAATTTCCGACATCTACGCGGGCGAAGCCGCGGGCAAAAGCTAGTATTGTATATTTTAGGGAGTTATAAGACTTACTGTGGTCGGTCTTTTCTTATCAGGGTGTCTTTATCATTTGATGATTCTATACCAGCATTTTGTGGTCCTCGCCTACTGTTTGTTCCAGAAGTTTCAAGTATGCTATTAGGTCCAGTGTATCTGTAGAAGACGTTATTACATTTTAATCAGAAATACAGTCTACATATTTCACAAATTTTGCTTTAACGAAGATATTTAATACGTATTTTGTGGTGTGTTTCTATGAGGCAGTTATATTATCTACTAAATGACTACCTGTTTTGTCCGCGTGTCCTCTCCAATACTTTCTGGTACAGCTTCTTCTTATAGGGAGATGGCGTGGTCGTGACGGCACCGTCGGTGCTAGCCTGGTTGCTCTCGCCAAAGTGAAGCTGTTTCTCCAATTGTTCGATACCACCTAAAAATAACAAGTTCTAGTTGAAAAGGCTGTTTTGGTAAGATATTTCAATATATTACTATCACGTATTGTTGATGTAATTGAGTTAGTAGAGACTGCCTGAAAATTGAACTGAGAATCTTTTGTCAAATGCTATAAAATTCCGGTGGATACAAAAGAAAATATCATTATCTATCTGTGCATTCTCTGAGTTCAAAGAAAGAGTCCCGTAACCATAACAATGGGCTTAAAATATTATTGTTATGTTGTTGTAACTTACCGACTTTCTTGATCAGATCAATCAGTTCCTTTAATACTCTCGGATCTTCAGCATCGTCATCAGTTGGGTCTTCCTGAGATTCATCTTCGTATTCTTCTTCCTAAACAATTTAAAATAGCTTTTGTTAATAATATGCAGCTTGTGGTCGACATAAAAATCAGATTAGGTTTTGGCAAAATAATATTACCAACCTTACTTGGATATTTATATGTGCAAATTCAGACTATATTTATAAATCTTACCAATATCGTTTCAAGTGATCTGGTAGAGATAGATGATAAATATATTTTTATTTTGGTCGCATTAAAGTATAAAGTAAAGAATTTTGATTTCCCCAGTGATAAATGTAGATATAACATCGGGTAAAGCTTTAGAGAGTAAAATTTAAGGAAAATGGTATCGTAAATAAATATCAATAGTCGAATACTTTAAACTAACCTCTGGTTCAGGGGTAGTCGTCGAAGTAGTCCTGAACAGCGAAGAGCTCTTGGTACTCAGTCTAATCGGTTTCCTAGTAGTGGTAGTGGTAGTACTGGTGGTGACGGCCTTTGTGGTGGGGGCGCGAGTGGTGGGCGCCTTGGTGGTGGGGTCTTTAATCTTGCAGAGAACGTTGCGGGCAAAATCGCAGGAGTCAGCCGCCTTGTTGAAGAATAGACCTGAGGAATGGGTAGAGCGGTGAAAAAATGATATCTGATATATTTGAGGTAAATGTCTATGATAAGAATACTAAAAGATAGACAATATTCTAATAGTTGAGCTTGATACAGAGAAACTGTCAGTTTGCATCATCCCACTCTTAGGCAAAGGCATGAATTTGACTTCTAAGAGAAAAAAATCAAAGACTAAGTACATTACTTTGAGATTGATTTTGAAATTGTAACTTAAGTAAATGCTATGTTAACAAGAAAAGATAACAAATGAAGGTTTTCGTTACATGAGGGGAACTTACCAGAAGGACAAGTAAACTGATGAGCAACGATTCCGAGGTTTGAGGGTCCAGAATCGAGACACCAGAAGTACTTCTTGCAGTCGCGAGGATGAGGGTAGAAACCTTCGTCAACACACTTGAAGTCTGGAAGAAAGATAAAACATTTTATTACATACATATATATTTTTACTGTATATTTCATTTCACAGAGAATATATTCTTTGCAAAATGTAATATCTAAGGTTACCGGTTCAGAATACTTAAAAAAAAATATATCAACTTATGCCAGACAATAAGTTGATATATTTTTTTTTAAGTATTCTGAACTGGTTTTTTTATTCTAAGGGTTATCGCTGTAATATCTTTACACGTTGCGTTTCTGAACACTTAGTGAGGTACAATTTCGGTTCGGTAGCTAACTTAATCAAAATTAATAGCTATATGGAGTTATATAAATTATCGGGCACGAGGCATTTAAATAAGTAGAGGAGTAGAAAATCCTGCCTACGTGTATATGCGAATCAAACTATGTATCATCATCATTTCAGCGGAAAGACGTCCACTGTTGGACATAGGCCTCCCCCAAGCTCCGCCACTTCAACTGGTTTTGTGCTTCCCGCATCCAGCAGATTTCTGCGGTCTTCACAAGGTCATCGGTTCACCTTGCGGGAGGCCTACAAACTACGTATGTACAATTCAAATTCACGGTTTCTTTTACAAAAGATGATACACGGTTATTATGACTGCTGCAAGATTAATGAGATACAATGTATTTGATAAAGTGGACCGTAACTTTGGGAAGAATAAAACAGATAAAGTACCTGAACCAGGATCAGGGGTGGTTGGTGGTTCCGGTGTGATGATGTTCCACGCTGGAGTAGTACTGGTAACACTTGTGGTTGACTTGCGTCTGTTGCTCCTGTAACAAATTTAAATTAGATATCATTCTAGAATTAAGTAGTTGGGAATATATGTATGGCATAATTTTTTGGCTTTCATTTTTTCTTTTTGTGTTTATCAACACATGTTATACATAAGTCAAATGACCACTGCAGAAACCGAAGAAATGAATGGAAAGTATAGAAAAAGGAAAAGAGGAATGTCTATAATGACTTGAAAGAGTAAAGATAGGAGTGATAATTAATGTAGAAATCTTTAGATACGCGTTCAGCAAATTATAAATCTCGTGGTTCTGTGTCAGGCCAACATCGGATTAAATTAAGTATCCTTTGAGCGAGAAGAGGTTACGTAGAAACAACTCACTTGGATGATGGTTTGGGCGTGGTGGTGGTAGTGGTAGTGGAACTCCTTGGTCTGCTCTTCCTCCTGGTGCTGGTTGGTACCTTCTCCTTAACGACGTTGCCTGTCGACCTGTTGAGGAAAAGATCGATATATGAATATTTATAAGAAAACAATACACACTGTTTTCCCCTAGAATTACTAGTACAGTGAAACAAAGAAGTTTGGGGAATGAGGAGAGTTCTGTAGAAGTTTAGAGAAAAATAACCATAATCTACAAGACTAGGATCTTGTAAAGTCAGATTTTGGTTCTTTTTCTGACGTGGAACGCCAGACAATCAAATCAAAAATCTAAATAGAAAGTCACTTACTAAAATTAGGCTGAGGTTCAGCACTTTGCGAACGCTAAAATTACATAAGACAGTCCCCCAAAACGCCCACCCTTCATCACTTCACAGTGCTTTAACTGGGAAGAAGAAGTGGCACAACAAACTCCCGAGCAGCACAGCTGTTTAGTTAGATAAACTTCATTCTATACAACAGTGTAGACATAATTATTATATTATATTTCAAATATTGTGTATTTTATATTTAGAAACTTAGTAGGTATATTAGACATTATGTTTTTTTTTATTGTTAATTGTAAGATAATGGATAGTTGTAAGGGAGATTTTCATAATTAAATATATAATAATACCAACAAAGGCTGGTTTGTGTTTATTTGAAAGGAAACCAGTAGATACTCACCCAAGTTTAGCGAAGTACGACTCCTTGGCAGCTTCAATGAGCGGGTAGGGCTTTTCATGACACGTACCGCGGAAATCATCGTTGTCGATAGACCAGAACATAATACCTAGAATAAAAATATATACATATTTGTATTAGTTCTCTATAATTTCTGCATGCGGTATCTAAGGCTGTTCGAATATATTTGGTGTCCATTATGCAGTTTGAAGTAGTACAATAGTTTACCTGATTAGCCAATGGCACTATTGATATATAAAAAGCACGTTCCAAAGAACAAAAAATCAACTTCGGTTTGAATGATGTGAGGTCACTATCTTCGATATTTTACATTCCATCGCTACTTACTCAATTATCTTCTTTAGCGTAATGCATTCTAAGTTGATTTTTAAGTAATCATTGGTGATAAAAAGGTCGTAAAATATTTGCGGAAGCAATGGATTTAGGTTTTTGAACTTTGGCATGTTATGACATTGACTGAATTTATTGTTCCATATCTTGATCTGTGATTCTGAATTCAAATGGACATCGGTAGGTACTCGTTTTCTAACAGTATGTTCGAAAAGCTTAATCCTAAAATTTATTCTAAATGCAACTGACCTCCAAGTCCATTCTCTGCGACATATTCAGCCTTCTTCCGAACGATATCCACGTCATCGTAGCCGACCCACTGGTTGCCTTTGAAGGCGACGGGACCCATCGCATCAGGGTTGGGATGCATGACTGTCCATTCTTCTTCCTCCTCTTCCTCATCTGAATACTCTTCGGAATCCTCATCAGATGCCTGGCGCTTCTTCTTTTTGGGTTTTAGGGATTCACAGATCTGGAAGGAGTGAGAATATTTTAAGAATTGTGAAGTCTGATAGTTTTTATTAACAACTAGCTGACCCAGCGAACTTTGTACCGCCTCAGAATCAATAAATGTTGTGTTAAGAAGATGCGCGCTCGAGTTTCAAGCGGTTAACTTATCAGATCCTACCAACACAAAGCATAGAGCACCAAGTACCATATACCCATGTTAGACCAAGTTATGACAAACTGGTACTTTGAAAACATAAAGCGTTTTCTAGCTACCACACACCCATGTTAATTGAGCTCCTACCAAGTTATGCCAACCTAGTACTTCGAAGACATAAAGCGTTTTCTAGCTATCAAACACCCATGTTAGGTGACTTTGTATTCTTAAATAAGTGTTCTTAAATTTTCTAATTTTCCGCGCAATTTTTTAAATATTTTCTTTCATAAGAACCTTCTCCTGACAATAACGAACACAACAAAAAAAAAAAAAAGAAGTGAAATCTGTCCAGCCGTTCACGCGTGATGGCGTGATCAAGGGAAATAGGGATTCATTTTTATATATATAGACGAGACAATTTAGCTTGCATAATACTTAATTACATTATTATCAGTCTTTTTTTGGTTACTTGCTTGATGGTATATTTAAATATTAATGAGACTAGGCAAGTATGCATTTAATCTGGGAGAATACAGGGTGTCAGGAACGACAATGCCCCAACCATTATCATGCATTCAGTACATGATTCTGAACCTTCCAAGTTCACTTGGCAGTTGACATTGTAGTTACGAATCTTATATCATAAATCATAATATACTGACCGTTTGTTGACAAGTTGTTAAAGCTGTTTCAACTGGTACAAATAATTTATCTGACATGGCAATGAAAACGTTATAGACTAGTGACAATATCTTCATCTGCTTAGCCTATTCCAAACTAAGTTGGGGTCGTTTCCAGCCAAACTGCAGTATGTTACATGGAACAACTGGCTATCTGGCCTCCACAACCCAGTTATTGGATAATACGACACCCCTTGGTAAGACTGGTTGTCAGACGTTTGGGCTTCTGGCAACCCGTAACTGCTGTCAAAGCCCCACGAATGACAGACGGAACCAACGGCATAGCATACTTTCCAAGACACGGAGGGATCTTTGTATAAGATGGTCACCCAACCAAGGACTGACCTTGGCAAGCATAGCTTAACCTGATCAATCGAACCGTGCGGCTGTTATTACTTAGCCACAAACCTCCCCCATAAGTGACAATATAAGAGGCACTGTTGACCGTGATAGTAGCAACGATTCTGTACTATAGTCAATTGGTCACAAAACAGATATAACAGTACTGACGTACTATTGTACTGTTATTGTATTGGGCTGTTAGCCCAAACCTTACATTTTTATTAGCCTATATGATGACTTGAACACCACGCAAAAAAGAGCCCCTAAAAAAACTTTTTTTCGCTCCTCTCTGGCCTTGCAAGAAACGCTTAAATAACAAGAACAATCAAGAAATTTCTTCTTACCTCATAATAAGCCAAGTACCCCTTCTCCCTGGTAGCGTCTCCCTGTTCTCCTGGCCCATCAGCCGGTGATCCGATCTCTACAGCATCTGGGTTAAACAGCGTGTAGGAGCGTCCGTACGTCGGTATACCGAGTACCAGCTTGGATGGGTCCGCGCCGCTCTCGATGTAAAACTTGATCGTGTAATCCTGGAAGGACGAAGTTGCCATTTTAGAATTTTGTAAAAGAAGTAGCGTGGAAAATAGCCTCAAAAATCCATTTACGTCCTGAAAAGACGTCTCTTCAGATTATGAAAGCGTTTTCAATGTTATCACTTCTCAAAAAGTCAATTATCAAGGTTGGTTGGTTATTGTTATTTTCTGGATATGAACGATAATAATATGCTATGAATGAACGAGAACAGTGGTGGCCCAGTGGCAACGGCCAGTTATAGGTCATAAGTTCTCGAATCCTGACAGACGCTTTACTTTGTGGAAATTATTTCGTCAATACTACTCTTGAATCGAGGAAGGAAAACATCCACGCGGTGAAAAAACTGGCATGTTCTAGAACACATCTACCAACCTGCGTGGTGGATTAGGGCTCACTCCATCTCACAGAAAGGAGGCCTGTGTCCCACTAGTGGGAAGATTATAGGATGCTTATATATATGTATATGGTATGTATGTATGCTGTGAGTCACACAAAAATAGTTTTTTTAACAGATATATTACAGTTCATGATCAGTCATTCAAACACCAGGGGCTGACTGGTATCTGCTATTACACATCGTAATGTCGTTGACCTTGGCCGTACAATGTGAGTATACCGGTCTTCTGAAGCCAAATCGTGCTGCAACATTGAAATGCCGACGTCTCGCAGCCGTCTACAATAGATTGATTGAAGGGTTCGACCGGTTTCTCACTGAATACTGTCCGTGCCCACTGTATGAGATATGCATACTACAGCCAATGAAACAATGACTGCAGCAATTGAGCAATGCATATAAAAAAAAACAGGGTGGCTGGGACATTGAAGTGAAACCTGCTACCGCGGATTCAGAACATGATTAAGAACACATATTCGTTGAAAAAAACGCTATTGCGTAGGTACATTCTGACCGCGTACGTATTGTACTGTGTTATGAAACAGCAGATTTTTTTTTAAATAAATATCGAACAGTTTCCACAATAGAATCATGTAGGCACTGAAGTTATGGTTCCAGTTTGCGCGTCGATTTTCCTGCCACTTTTTATTTTGAATTCGTCATTGAATATCAATATCTCCGGAGTAGGTCCTGTTGTTTCGAATTCATTCAAGGCACTTAAACCCTTTGCATTACAACTATGTAACAAATAAGAACAATCACTACTTTGGAAAGAATGAATATGGTCTCAACAGACAATTGGGTTTTTGCTCTCTCTAATTGGTAAAGAGCCTCCCAAATGAACTTCGAATATGAAAATTGGTCACCAAAGTCTGAAGTCTATGGCGTATTGGTTTCAGATTAAACCATTTGATTTGTATAAGGCTTCCGATTCTCTAAAACTTTTTTTTTAGTCTATACTGTCCCACTGCTGGGCAAAGGCCTCCCTCAATTTCTTCCAGGAACTCTTGTCCCGCACCACCTCAAACCAGTCGTCGCGGTACGCATCTAGGTCGTCTCGCCACCGCTTTCTGGGCCGACCGCGGTGGCGACGTCCATCTTCAGGCACCCATTGTGTGCAGACCTTAGCCTACAACATAACTTACAATATTAAGTTCGTTGTCCACGCTGTATTCGTTGGGCTCTTCCAGCGGGTACAAGGGTGCGTGGTGGTTGACTGCCGGCTCGAACGCAGAGTGGTAGTCGTACGACAGCAGGTTCATCCAGTCCAAGTATCTGAAACAGAGATGCTGTATTTAGAACTATGTAAATCATAGGAATTTGCGTAACCTTTTCCTAACTTTATGTTATTAGGATTGGCTTCATAATTAGAACGAGATAATCTATACTATATTATATATAATATTATAAAGCTGAAGAGTTTGTTTGTTTGATTGAACGCGCTAATCTCAGGAACTGCTGGTCCGAATTGAAAAATTATTTTTGTGTTAAGTAGCCTATTTATCGAGAAAGGCTATAGGCTATATAACATCACGCTACAACTGGAGAGGAGCGGAGCAGTAATGAAAAATGTTGCAAAAACGGGGAAAATCACACGGGTAGGCGATTCGACGCGACGGGAAGGGTCGGGGGAAAAGAAATTTAACGCGGACGAAGTCGCGGGCAGAAGCTAGTTTGACATAAAACCATTATTTGGTTCCTCGAAAGGACTTTTAACCGACTTCAAAAAAAGGAGGATGTTATCAATTCGACTGTATTTTTAAAATTTTTGTTACCTGTTAATTATTGACTGGGTGAACCGATTTTGATGATTCTTTTTGTTTAAGTCCGTCCGTAGTATTTTATATGAAACAATTTTAATTATTTAAAAAAAATAACATGGCAAATGGCGTTCTGTAATTTCTGCCTAGGAAAAACGTGCGAGTTTATGTAGGTATGTGTTGAAACTTTTTTTGTTCATATCGTTCCAACCTCAAAACAAATAATTTTATTTTGGTATTTTTAGTAAAAATATTCTATAACTGTTTAATGCTAATTGCTTTTAAAATCCATAATCTACGCAGATGGCAATAAATTTATTTATTACTAGCTTTTGCCAGCGGCTTCGCCCGCGTGTAGGTCGGAAAATATCCCGCGTGAACGTACTACCGGGATAAAAAGTAGCCTATGTGTTAATCCAGGTTAATTTTTTAGCTCGAAAGCGCATTTTCATCCGACTTGCTTCAAATTTATCGTCACTGCTCGGCTCCTGTGTGTCTTAGCGTTATGTTGTATAACCTGCCCAGGAGTATGGACTACAATCGTACCAAGTTTGGTTAAAATCCCTTTAGTAGTTTTTGACCTATGCGTGCACATACAGACAGACAGACAAAAAAATTACTGATTGCATTTTTGGCATCAGTATCGATCACTATTCATCCTCCAATATTAATTTTGAATATATTTTCAATGTATAGAATTGACCTCTCAACAGTTTTATTATAAGTATAGATTTTTCATATTGTCAAACAGCCTATTTATTCTGTTAGTGAATATATCAATTTAAACATGTATAATAAAGCTGCAACAAATAGTAGATATGAATACACGAATAACAAAGCAGGAGTAGTGTATTCGAATGGGGCCAAAGCTTGGCCTAGAGCGTATCCGCGTAGTATCGTATCACGTTTTTCATGCCCTAAATGACAGTTAGTGACAAATAGATCACGATCGACAGACCATAAACAAATGACGATTCTATACACAGTAGCTTAGCGAAAATCTTGACCATTAGGGGTCAAGGGACATGGAACAAGTATGTTCGAATTGGTGCCCTGATTTTGGATGTATATGTTTGTACTAAAGAACTCGTAATTCAGGAGACCCAGTATTGGCAATATTTATAGTTAATATAGGTATAGTTGATTTTTATCTATACTAATATTATAAAGCTGAAGAGTTTGTTTGTTTGAATGCGTTAATCTCAGGAATTACTGGTCCGAATTGAAAAATTCTTTTTGTGTAAGGTAGCCAATTTATTGAGAAAGGCTATAAGGCTATATGACATCGCTACGATCAAAAGGAGCGGAGCAGCAACGAAAAATGGACGAAAATTGGCAGGCAATTCGATGCGACGGGAAGGGTCAGGGGAGCAAAAATTTGACGCGGACGAAGTCGCAGGCAGAAGCTAGTAATATTATAAATGTGAAGATGTTTGGTTGTTGGTTACTCGCAGTTACGCAAAAACAGCCGATCGGATTTTGATGAAATTTGGCACATAGACAGTTTATAACCTGGATTAACAGGATACTTTTTATCCCGGGAGTACGTTCCCACGGGATAATTTCCGACATCCAAACTCGCCAATCCATAGACAAAATCAAGTAGGTACTAAGTTCGAATGTTTACACTTCACTCCGATCTTATCGAATGCGGAATATCTCAATCACCATTAACACCTGACAAACCATGATTATAATTTCAAGATCGCCATGGGAACGGACGACCATTAAATATGGTCCGAAACTAATTTGCCTTGACCTATGCAGGAATTCAATCGGATGCCATAGCACGGAATATTTGTTTAACCAGTTCACCTACGCGCATCATTAAGAAGGTAAATTATTCTTATGTGTGAATGAAAAGGAGATATAATTATAGTACAGTCAACTGCATGTGTACCGTGTGGTGCCGGACGTAAAGAATAACACCACCACATTTCTTCTCGTGGGTGTCGTAAAAGGGGACTAAGGGTCTTACTAGAGAATGGGCAGCCGAGTTCTCTATGCATTTTACCACCATACTGCGATCGCCAACCCGCCTGCCAAGCGTGGCGATTATGACAAAGCCCCCCAAATTGGGAGAGGCCTAAGTCCAGCAGTGGACGTGTTACGGCTGAAATGCTGATGATGAATGATGAACTGCATGTAAGTAATAACATTTGAAATACAAAAATCGCCCTTATTACTACAAAACAAACACGCTGTCAAAATCAAATTTGGAATCATTTTTTTTTTGGATGGGAAATCATCAAATGACGTCTCCCGCTCTGGGGGGAGCAGAAGGGCGTGTCAGAGTTTTACTGACTAAAACCCACTCGTTTTCCTCTAGTTGCCCATATGCCAGGGCCACGGTACCTCTTTCGAACTAATCTCGCGACCCTGGCAGGAAATCTGGTACCATGCAGTTGTGATTGACTGTATATCAGCAGATGATTACGTATTTCCTGTATGATGATGAATTAGAGATGAATTAGTGTAGGTTCAAAGGCGGTCCTTTGTTGGGTGTGTTATTAAATCAGTGTGTTTGTAATGTTAATGTACGTGTATCATTAGTTTTTATTGATGTGTAAATACAGTATGTCGGAAATATGTGGGAGGGAGCATCATCGACAGAATTTGATTCAAAACCTTGCAGGGATTCGAGAGTGATAAGATAATATTCGGATAAATTAAAGAAACAAGTGTATTCTGTATAATATGTGTAATCATTATGTTAAGTTAAAAGCTCCAGGGCAGCCCTCAAAATTCATACTTTGATGTATGTTGATTAAACTAAGATTTGCGCCCGTAACAAGTATGGCTTAACATAATTATAATCATTTTAATCATCAATACAACACTCAAGTTCCTTTTTCCATTGATGACTTTTTCATGAAAAACTCTAATTAATGAATCTCTACGAGTACCTCTGAATTCTACCTTGACCATTCACGTATAGGCAGGTGAGTAGTTTGCCTAAATCTAAACTATTTGATTTGATACTTCATCTCAACATAGAGGGGAATAAAGAGCTGATGATAACGTTACTGACTTTGTACACGATTATATCGGTTCATTAAAAGCAAACCTTAGTACCTAGTAGGTAATAAAATGGCGATCACGAAAGTGCATACACCGACAAAGCCTGCACTAACAGCTAGCGCTGATTTTCATCACTCGCTACTTAATTTATCGTAAAACCTGAATCGTAAACTAAGCCATTGTCTTCCGAGCACTTTGCGTAAATATCTAAAGACAAAGCTAAGCGAAGGAACCAGAGCGTTGAAGGACGGTGCAGGAGAATTAACACATCTCATTGTTTAGAACTTTGTAGGGCTGCCAAGATTACATGGTAATTGGGATGTAATTTTGTGAGTCTTATTAAAGTGAATATCACACAGTGAGTTCTGTGTGTCATTTTAGAACAGACATTATTATGTTTGTATCATATCACTGTGGCCTAGTGAAATTGGCCACGATTTACGAGTAGTAGGATGAGCTACAACTCGTAAGTCAGGAACCTGGGTTTGAACCCATGTGGCTTCGAACTCAGGCAGGCTTTACTTAAAACTCCAGTAAATTATCTCATCACCACTTCTTTCAAAAAGGTGAAGGAAAAATATCTTGAGGAAACCGGCATGGCCTAGAACCAACAATTCACACACATCTACAAACCACACATGGTAGATTACAGCCCTCTCACAGAGAGAAGGCCTGTGTCCCATTGGAACATGAGCTAACAGAAGACTGAATCGGGACCTTGTTGTAACTTGAAAACGAATTAGATCTATACTAATAATATAATAAAGCTGATGAGTTTTTTTGTATGGTTGACCGCGGTAATCTCAGGAACTTCTGGTCCGAATTGAAAAAATATTTTTGCGTTGAGTAGCCTATTTACTAAGGAAGGCTACAGATTATATACCATCACGTTACAATCAAAAGGAGCGGAGCAACAACGAAAAATGGACGAAAACTGGCAGGCAATTCGATGCGACGGGAAGGGTAAGGGAGCATAAATTTTACGCGGATGAAGTCGCGGGCAGAAGTTAGTAACTCATATGAATGTACTTTATCGACACCTGATGTCGATAGGCCTCAGGTTTGTGGCGTGTTGGTCGCCGTCGTGACGTCACGAAACCATAGATTTAAATATACGAGCAGCACGTTGTCGACGGCTAAAGTAGCATCTGCTAATGACGCGAGCCTTTCCTGTGTATAAACACTAATTGGTATAAGATCAGCAGGGGAAACGTAGACTAGTGTCCCTAGGTCCAACATCGATTGCTACGTATCAGTAGCAAAATAACATGATTTATCAAATAAAAAGAAGCTTAGCCATAAAATAAAACCAAACGCAGCACTGCATAATATCGGCACATAACATAATGAGCATAATTGATTTGCATCGCAAGTGGATTTTTGATTTCTACACTTCAACAAATGCAAAATTACCCTGAAGGCTCGTTTGCACATCACACGAACTCCCAATGCCAGCTAACTTGCATAACCCTTGCTCCATGGTCACCGTAGCAATCCCTATTGTGTATTTCAAGCTGTGATGCATTGTATGCCTCATTCAAATCAGCTGGTACTTGCGAAACCACTAGTACTCGTATGCGCTAACATTGGAGCTTAAAACGGGGCATGTGATGAGAATATGGTGTGGGATTGTAACCAATGGAGATTGTGGTGCCTTTTAATGGTGTTTTAAATTGAAAGTGAATCGAGGAGTTTATTATATAGGTCTCATTAAAGACATTGGCGAAGGTTTTATGATAAAATTAATTAACAATACGAAGTTCCACATGATATTGGATATACGTAGATATGATATGAGAACAGTTGTGTCCCAGTGATATCGGGCCCAACTTACGAATTGTAACTGAACCTAGGAAGGTAAAGGTGAAGCTCTCAAAACGGTGAAGGAAAACATCATGACGACTCTGGCATATCAATTCGAAGGCTTCCACCAACCCATACTGGGTCCGCTTGGTGGAGTATGGCCCTCTCCGTCTCACAGAGGAGACCTGAATTGCAGTAGTGGAAACATAATAGGCTGTATGCATAGAATATGATATTTCAGAATTTATATTTTGTGTCAGTTGGAAAAAAATGCAGACAGATAATTTTTCTTCAAACTTTGCCCTCGTATCTAAAGTGTGTGTGTCTGTTTGTCCGTCTTTCACGGCAAAACGGAGCGACCAATTGACGTGATTTTTTAAGTGGAGATATTTGAAGGGATGGAGAGTGACATAAGCTACTTTTTGTCTCTTCCGAACCCCCCACTTCCCTAATATGGGGGGTGGAACGCCCTAATCTCAGAAACTACTGGTTCAAATTGAAAAACTCGTTTTTTTTTTTTAATTTTGAGTCTGGTAGCCTATTTATTGAAGAAGGCTATACAACATCACGCTACGATCAAAAGGAGCGGAGCAGCAACAAAAAATGGACGAAAACTGGCAGGCTGCAATGCGACGGGAAGGGTCAGGGGAGCAAATATTTGACGCGGACGAAGTCGCGGGCTGAAGCTAGTTATACATAATTATAAACCTTCCTCTTGAATCTCAGTATCTACTTACCAAAACCGCTTTAAAATCCATTGCGTAGTTTAAAAGATCTATGCGCACAGACACGGGCAGTGATTTGGTCTTATAGCTATTCCCAATGCAGATTTTAAAGCTTTTTACTATGATCGATGAGACAATAAGGATGTTGAAAAAAAAAATTATGAATTACGAAACGACATATCCAAGACTCGATTGAACAAGTTCATAGGAATCAAATTAACTTTTATTTATAAGAATCCTTATTAAGTAGCGACTTTATTCTTGGTATTCGATCCATTAAGTGTGAGCGGCCATACCGACGAGGCGTAGGTTCAGTAGTGAGTGACGTGTTTAATGTTCGTTAGGAGTATGCGCCTGCGCCGACGGCTTAGGCTTTACATTTACAATCATTAAAATTCCGATTTCGATCGTGTGACATTCTTGTTGGAGGCAATTGTGTGCTGGTGTAAGATTGAAGCGGTAAGCGACTTTGTTCTTTAAGGTACTTGAGCAAATAATATTAGGAATAAAACTTTCAGACTTAAAATAAAACATCAACGTGGAAAATAACGTTCTAGCCGCATTGACGAAGAAACTAAATGATAAATCTCTGAAACTAGTTTAGAAAACCCAAACAATTTAATTTTTTTTTAGTATAATTTTGATTATATAATATAAACGGTAGGTCCTCATCTCTACTCACTGTATTTCCTTTGTTATGCCCGACAGAGTCCACGATTTGTTTAAAATCAATGTTTACCACCTAAGCACATACATCGTGCAATGCAATCAAGTATTGAACTAATTCCATTTATCATAAAATTAATTACTGGAATGATTTTTTTCAAAATTCTCTCGTTTTCGTTTCGTATTCCTACGAGAAAATTATGAATATAAATTCTACACTAAATTGTTTGATATAACAAGCACCATGTTATTATATTCATGAAGTAAGAAGGCTATCCTTAGCATCGTAGCACGTGGATTTCTATAGTTGCTGCGAAACCTTTTAGGAAAAAGACGTGAGTGTACGTAAATATCCATATAAGTATAACCGTTCGCCCAGGTCGGGCGAAGTGTTATTGTCTCAGTAGCAGATCGGAGTCTGGATTTGAGGCAGGTTTTTATTCATGTCGGGTCGCCCCACATAACGTGGAACTAAAATATAACTGTTGAAATGTGGGTGTACCTACTGCTCTGCCCAACCCCTCGGGAAAACAAGACGTGATCTTATGTAATGTGGTAGAAGGTATTACACTCATATCGTATCAAAAAGCTCATCCTAACATGTTCATTCGCCTATCACTTTCACCATCGTCGATATATTGGGCAAGACGACATTGAACTAGTAAATTTACCAAGTGTCGTGATGTGTTGTGTATGAGTAGTGTATGTGTGTATGGAGCAATGTATTTGCATGTGACAATTAAGTATTTGCACAGTGTAGTCTTTGGTAATTTGTGCAATGTCATGTGTGTATTTGTGGTTTGTTTTGTAATAATTTAAAGGAGTGTTTGTTTGTGGATCTGATAGGGATCTATTAAATTGAATGTCAGACAGTTTTTTTTTTAAATATTTATAGTTTTGCATAATTTATACTAGACTGAGGTCGTTGTAGATTAAAATAAAAAGAATTTTGTTAAAAACAAAAAGTATATACATATATTATGTAAACCTTGAGTTTATTTCTTTCTTTTCATTGTCAATGTAAATTTTATTCTGCATAGTTTTTCCTTGCTTTGACCTTAAAAAATGCTGTCCTTCCTTTCTATTTTAAATAAAACTAAATAAAACAACACTCACCGGTTCAGCGTCTTCACATCAAAGCCTTTCTGTATGTACTCGATGCCCGCCGGCACAGCCATGGTCAGCAGAAGCCTGGGCTTGCCAGTCTTCTCAGATTCTCTGTCGAACTCCTCCCGAAGCTCCTTCACAAGCTTGGCGTAGTTCTCTCTATCCTTAGGCTTCCCTCCATCACGGAACGCTGGGTACTCCCAATCCAGGTCTAACCCGTCGAAGCGATTCTGTCTGAGGAACTGCGGAGAAAGAAGATGATGTGTGAATATGGTTGATAATTTGTAGTCAATCTGCCTGGCCCTTTTCCAACTATCTTGGGATCAGCTTCCGGTTTCACCAGCTTGACGTGCTTTTCGAGGCACGGAGGGGTCTTGTGCCCATCCACGGGCCAACCGCGGCAAGCTTAACCAAATCGCTGGACCCGTGAACAATTACTTAGCCACAGGCCAAGTACAGAAAATAATTATTTTCTTTCTCACAATACTTCTAACTATTGTAAGTATACGAGTATTTTCACTACTGGGCTCTTCGAAATATTTTAATTCGTAAAATACTTTAAAAGATTTCAATCAAATTATCATAACGATTCTTTCTTAAAAACATTTAATTATAGAAAAAGCAGTAGAAAGGACATTGCTGAAATAATAAGAAGTAACAATAACGCCTGACAAAAATGTAGATCACCAGTCAAGGTTACGATGTATTTTCGAGAGAGCGCTTGCGCCAGTCACAAACTTTCATTGTATTAAAATGCTATTTGCATAAAATAGACAATATGGCGCATATAAAAAGTCCCAGAATAATGACACACAGTCCAAATTAAGATAATTACTCATATTTACGTTGGAAATTCTCGTAAAATAAACAAAAAGCTATTGTGAGAGAGACACAAATAGCCACGCTGTGCAGAAATTCCCAAAGTCATGACTACCGTATAATTCGTAATACATTGTAGTCGTATTTTCTAATAAAATTTCATATAGAAAGGTGCAAAGTAATTACAGGTCTATGGGGAAAGTAGTAGTGTCGCAAATGCAGGCATCAGAGAGGCTTTCGATGTTAAACATGTCCAATCGTTTGAATGAAGACTTTATCGATGAAGAGAAAATATAATGACAATAACTGACGTAAAAGGCTGTGTGATTTGTCTTTTGATTTACGTCAATTGACAGCTTTGATTGATATCTTTTAAAGTCAAATACAGTGGCAGTTACAGTGGTTAAAGTAAACATTGGCGATACAATTTTCTTAAGGAGGTCTCGCGCCTTTAGAAGAGGCTTTAATAGTTTTTGATAGTTTCTTACTGGGTGAATTATGAATGTTTGAGATTCAAATATCTTATAAAGTAGAAACACACAGTATTTGCCTTAATACAGTCAATGTCAAAAATACCAAGATAGGCAGACCGTTCGGAAAGTCTTTTGTACCAACACTACAGATTGAGTGGACAGGTCTACTCAATCTGTGTGGTTCTTTCTTCAAAAGACCATTTCAGTCACCAATCTACATGATCTTCACATGATGTGAACAAGATTATGTCTGGACTTTAAAAGAGACTGTGACCTCTGAGTTTGTTTCGGCCTTTCTTCTCAGAGTAGTCAGTTAGGAAACGCCGAACTCATCTAGTTTAAAAAAATATCATTTACATGTAAAAGTGTTTGTACAAACCTACTTACAGAAATAAAATCATTTATTATTTATTTATCATTTACAAAGTCAAAAATAACTTTTCGGAAGTCGGTGGTAAAAAACCTTAAATACTGATCCTAAGACACCGACTTTCGAAATTAAAGTTATTTTTGACTTTGTAGTGTTTTTTTAAGGAAGTCGGTTGTTTTTTTTTTTTTTTGTTTAAAGTTTTTCATGACTATGATAGGCGAAAAATGTTCTAAGCTTTACCCACCTCCTTTTGATTATAAAGTATTACGACCTTGTTTTACTGTTAGGGCTAAAGAAAACTTCTATTCAAATTACAATACCTTGATAGCGTTCCTGACGAACTCCTTCCTTCTCTCCCTGGATCCGACCATGGGAGAGAACCTGGAGGAGCCCTCGTTCCATCCGCCGATGGCCAGCATTGTTTTCAAATTCTTGTTATATGTCTTCAATCCGGTGAATTTGGCGTAACCACCTGGTATAAAGAACAACATTAAAATGGCGCCCAGCTGGGACAAGGTGGATTTTCTCTCTAACTTCAATTTAGTTATGTTTATTTTAAAATTAAAAAAAAATCAACTCAATACTTAACAAAGAATTAATTTCTAAAATAATTGAAATAAAGATTTAGCAGATTTTGGATACATTGGCGAATTGGCGCCCAACTGGGACCACCTACTTTTTGATAATCCTGTCATAAACTATCATAAACCACGCATTAAGCAATTTTAAATAAACTGAGGAATTGGTGCCCAACGTGGGCTTCGATATTATATCACCGAAAAAAGTCGGGTTAATGAAACAGATTATTTCTGTAATTTGTTTATGAAACAAGAGTGCTTAAACTCCTATATTAAAAAGGATATCAATAGCTTAATGTACGAACCTTTCTCAATATCTTGATATTTATCGAAAGGCTTGAACGTGTTGTCCTTGGTGAATCCTCCGAAGGCATAGACAAGATGTGTGCAGAGGTAGGGGTTGATGTTCTGGGGGTTGAACCTAGCGGTCCCGGGCCGGTAGACCGACCAATTTGTGTAGTAGCACACCACGCGGGGCTCGCTCGCTGATGCTGAAACAAGAATGAAAAAAGGTTAGGTATTATTTTGGAGTAGGATACCTGCGTTAAAGAGTCCGAGATACTAGTAGATCTGTTTCCAAGAAGTTTCCAAAAAAAAAAAACTAACAAAGTCGCCTCGCGCCTTTCTGTAAGCGCCTTAAGTGAAGAAGAAGCTTGTCCTGCCCAGTACATCTTTTTTGGTTGGGAAATCATCAAATGACGTCTCCCACTCTGTATAGAGCGGAAGGGCGTGTCAGACTTTTACTAATAAAACCCAGCCGTGTTCCTTCACTTGCTGTGATCAGGGCCACGGTAACTCTTTCGAACAAATCGGCGACTATGACAGGATGCCCAGAGTATACCTAAGTCGCGTAAATCACAGAGATTACAGCTTAATACAAATCTATACTACTATTATAAAGCTGAAGTGTTTGTTTGGTTGAACGCGCTAATCTCAGAAACTACTGGACCGAATTAAAAAAATATTTTTGTGCTGGGTAGCCTTTTTATTGAGGAGGGCTATAGGCTATATACTATCACGCTACAATCAAAAGGAGCGGAGCAGCAACGAAAAATGGATGAAGACTGGCAGGCTATTCGATGCGACAAGAAGGGTCAGGGGAGCAAAAGTTTGACGCGGACGAAGTCGCGGGCAGAAGCTAGTCAATCATAATCGATACACACAGTCGTAGTTATGGATGGAGTTGTGAAATTAAAAGTGTAATAAACCAACTATTTAAATAATCTAACAAATAAAACACGGTATTTAGCACATCAAACACAGCACTAACATAAAAGTACACACTAAAAATTGGTATTTAAATATAACTTAACTAAATATTGACTAGCATTACAATCGTTCGCACAGTTGCGTAAACCAGAAACCTGGCCGAGTCTGACATAACTCACCTAACGCTTGTTTAGATAGGGTTGTGTTACACTGCGGTGTAACATGTGGTGATTTATGAGTTGTTGAGGTCGTTCTGGTCATCATATAACCTTACTTTAAAGAGGATAAATAGACTTAAAAAGTTCCTACAAATAGTTAGTATAGTTCGAAATTGTTGAAGTGTAGAAAGAAACCCGATGGATGTTTTTTCGAATGTTTTTCTGTTCTAATAACGGAAAACAAACAGCAGTATATTAAAAATCAACTTAACCAATATTCTACCCACTGCTTTTGCCACAGAAATAATTATATTATAATTTAGAAACTCGCAAACATTAACTGTAGTCGGGGAAAAATCTCTTAAGTAAACACAAGATAGGCCTAAGTAAGTAAATAAGTTTCGTGACTTAATTGTCTATAATATTGTTATTTATGAGATTTTAGTGTCAAAAAGTAGGTGTACTGTATTATATTCTGCCTCTTCCTTTGGAATACGATATAAACACAATCGCGATTGAACTGCAAATAAAGTACTCCAGCCGGCGTAGCATGACCAATTCTATATCTATTCTACCAACAACAAATAAAGTTCCTTATGTATTTTAATTCTGTAAAAATGTTTCTATCTCATCAGAAAAATAGTCATCATACGACATCGTATTTATGTCGACTGAAGAATAGAAACATCTCTTCTTTTCAGTTTTACACAATTTGTCTACGATACAATCTATCATTTTGTCTTCTCTTCCGTCGACAAATTTCGTTTCTATAGCGGTCATGCTACGCATGCAGTAGATTGTAATTTAAATCCTTCATTGTATGCTATCCATTTTGTTTAGCTTCAAAACTAAGCGATAGCCTAGATCTTCGACATTTAAAAATAAGCTTAACCGTATTGACATTTGCTAAATAAGTATTGCAAACCGTTTCAAATCATTTACCGAGTCAATGATGTTTTATTGTATGAAAATTAAATATCTAAGTACCTACTTGCTTTCATTGTATTTCTACTGGGTTTAAGATAATTTCAATCATGCATACATAACATCACACTTAGTGTTTTTATAGAAAGGACTATATAAGAGAATAATTTTAATATTTACAGAAAATAATATGTATGTATATTGTATAAAAATGATAGTTTCCAACTTTTCCCGGACATGGAAAGCAGCGCGTCAAATGATAACACGTAGCCTGTCAGGCGTGTAATAACAAGCATTATGTCTTTAAAAATGTTCGGTTTCAGATAATAGTGCATGCATTATGGTATGTACACACGGCTACATATCAAGCTATTCTGTATAGTTTGTATAGTTTTAGCTGATCTTGCATTGTATAGGCTTTTCGAACAATGAGAAATCAGCTTATAGGTAGTAGAAATGCAATGAACAACACCGTTTGAAGTGGCGGTACTTGGTGGAGGCCTATATAAATCAGTGGTTTTTCGGCTGGAATGATTATTTCATAATAATCATGGTGATGCAACATCTGATCTAGTTTTCATGGATTATACTCTAGTGATTTTTTGTTAAATTAAGGTGTGTAACAAGCTTCGTGATCGCAGGGTTACTGAGAAAATGCGGATAGATAGTGCATGTGACAAACGGGTGACAAGACAAATAACAAACCCTCTTTTTCAAACTCAAAATTCTTAATCACATTTTCCTTATGACTGAAGACGATAAATTCTGTGTTTCGTAAAAGTACGAAAAATTGCAAAGTTTGTGTCTAAAATTATTCGGGTAATGAACCAAAACAAACGATTATAACCATAAACAAAATAAAAATATGACTACACGATGTTTCATCAACCATAGATAATATAATCTGTATACGTTTTATTTCTAAGATTGTTTCTAGAAATTAAACAATAGTTTTGTTAGCAAATAAACTTTCCGCACGGATGGGTTTCTAGACTTATTGAATAACTGAAAGTATAACGCTTAAAGCCAGCGCTTACTCTAGGCATGCCTTCTCAAGTCGCTTTGTGACGATATCAACGAAATTTAAGTGCTAAGGGGGCGAAATAAGATTAATTTTCGCTAGAGAAATTCTTTTATCACGCCATGCTGCGCTGCCGTGCCGCCTTTACTACAGTTTGCTTATGGCAGCGGCACGCCGCCGCCGCCGTCTGTCGTTGCTTACTAATCAGTATGACTAACGCAGCGGAAAATTATTAAGAAAAAGAAAATAATACTTTATTTTGTGTACTCCGTCCGTAACATTTGCAGTAGGATTGAGTAAGAATTATTTTTAATATAGTATTTTTTGTTTAATAATTATCCTGATTTCATAAGATGAGAGATAAGCTGAAATTAGTTTATGACCTCTTAAAGTAAATTAATTGTGAAGCCTTTTTCCCAAACGACGCGCGTCGGCGTAGTGTTTCTCCGAAAATAACCACAAAGTTTTTGGGTTTCCAAGACTCGATTAGTGTCCGCATTTGTGATCTTACGACATGATTTTGCATCGTGATTAATAATACACAGGACAGAAAAGCAGATTAAGGTAAACGCGTTAAGGTAGCCGGCGAAATGCTACATAAGACCACATTTCGATATACTTACATATACCTATGTATTTAATGATTATAATTCTATGAAGCCATAATCATAACGGTCGCAACCCACATTTTAACCAACATCAAACCCACAGAACAAATTTTCCGTGATCAAACCTACTACTAACCTGGAAATTCCAAAAAAACTTATGAAAATTTAAATTCTGCCGGATATCTTTTCGCTTTATCTTGTATTTTAAAAAATAGTTGTTTTAGTTGTTCATAACATCAAAACATCACGCTTGTATTGCATAGAGGGTTAGGCAAGGTGCACCTATGGTACACCTACATTTCGCCAGTAATTTTTAAGTCTCATGGGCAGCAGCGTTCTCTATGCATTTTACCATCATACTGCGATCGCCAACCCGCCTGCCAAGCGTGGCGATTATGGCAAAGCCCCCCAAATTGGGGGAGGCCTAAGTCCAGCAGTGGACGTCTTACGGCTGAAATGATGATGTGAGGACTGAAAAAAGGGAGCCTATTGCCATCAACCGGGTACAAATCCAGACTGACTGCCGGGCTGCCTGAGAAATTTCAGATGGAAAACCCCAATTACACTTTGCCGGACCCGGGAATCGAACTAAAGAGCTAATGTTTAGCTGTAGCGCTTCCTACCGCTAGACCAACGAGGCTTTGTTAATCTTTTGTGAAATTATAAAATTCAGCTTCTATTTCTCTTAACCAAGATTAAAATTGATATCTGTCATTTACATTGTTGTAAATAATATTTAACCTCAAAACATCAGCCATTTTTAGCAACCATACGCTAATCATTTTTGTACACGAAACATAATTATGTAAGCTATTAATAAAAACTATCATACACAGTTACTATACATCGTTTGTCAATAAACAATACCTATAATTAATTTACGATTATTTGTATGTTGCAACATTTGATAAAAGTAATAATTGATGGACGTGTGGCAACACTGATGTTCTAGTCTTGTTATTTATTTCAAGATGTCGACATATTCATATTACGAATGTCGATGCGTATTATGAACTACCTAATGCCTATTGGTAAAGTAGGTGGGTATTTTAGGGAACGGTGTCATAGAATATTAACGTTCATAAAGTGCTGATTTATCAGTCTTATTTCATACTAGCTTCTGCCCGCGACTTCGTACGCGGATCCTGTTGCTTATGCCAGCGACAACGGGGTCGTCAAAATCGAAGATCTAAAACGTCTGATGTAGAATTCTAAGGCCCGGGGACGGGACAACAACGGGATGAGCGAGACGATTGGAGTCGTTCCAGATCTTTCATTTTTGTATGTCAATAGGAAATGCCCATCAGACTAAACAACTTTGGCTAAGACGTCATTCCTTAATATGTAATTAAGAGTTTTACTTAAGAGTTCCACAACAGGTGTTCCAGATCTTCAAATTTATTCTCACAGCAGAAAATGCTCTTCACGTGGAATATTTTTTGCTATGGCACCATTTTTATATCTATTATACTTACTTTAGCTGGTCTGTTGCGGTCTGCATCAGGTGTTCATTTTCCAAAATAAATTATGTATAGCCTTTATGTTGAATATTTTGTTGTGTGCGTGTTCGGGACAATGTATGATAATCTCGATCAGCAGTTAGTCGCGCATCACGTTCACTCGTTTCGAAAGACCTGTTAGTGGATGTGCGAATTCGCTGAGAACTCAAGCGTGATTCTGTATCGGTAAACGTCTCCGACTCGCGAGACAATGCGTGACGTTCACGATCAGCGGACAGTCGCGCATCATGTTCCGCACATGTCTCTAGAGACCTAGCAGCAGATGCGTAGATACGCTGAGAACTCAAGCGCAATTCTCTATCAGTGAACGTCTCCGACTCGCGAGACAATGCGTGACGTTCACGATCAGCGGACAGTCGCGCATCCTGTTCCGCACTTTTCTCTAGAGACCTAGCAGCAGATGTGTAGATACGCTGAGAACTCAAGCGCAATTCTTTATCCGTAAACGTCTCCGACTCGCGAGACAATGCGTGACGTTCACGATCAGCGGACAGTCGCGCATCATATTCTTCACTGGTCTCTAGAGACCTGGATGTAGATGCATAAATACGCTGAGAACGCAAGCGAGCTTCGCGATCCAATAATAGATGTTTCTACGGAGCGAGTTGCAGCCTGTTGTTCTCGAACAGCATCAAGTCTATCCTGACGCTCTTCGGTAGATTCTTGGGATCTTATGATCCTCAATTTTTTAGCTCCTTTGGAACGTTGGGAAAGATTTGACCTCTTTCTAGGTATGGTTATAGTTTTATTCTGAAGATACCTGATCAATTAAAATCTAAGTGACTGCTCCCCTGCGTTACCGGGTAGGCTACCGTGTCACGAAGATAAATGGAAAAGGAAATGAAACACTCAAATAACATAAGCCCGAAGGCATATTTCTTCGATAAAATAAAATAATAAATGGAAGTTTTAGCCAGTAGAGTCAAATTTTCAATGATTCATAGAATTTTCGTCGAAAATCAGTCCTAAACTGTTACCGCCTTCACCACGTGGAGGTACTCCCAGCTTATGTTATTTTATAATTATACAGTGAAATGAGTGATAACTTTGATTTCCATATCAGGTGTTCCAGATCTACAGTCTTTATACGTCAACAGAGAGTGCTCATCAGGCTGAACAACTCTTGCTAAGACGTCATTCCTTTATATGTTATAGTGTAGCTGGGCTCTTGGAGTTCCACATCAGCTGTTCCAGATCTTCAAATTTTATACGACAACAGAGAGTGCTCATCAGGCTGAACAACTCTTGCTAAGACGGCATTTCCATATATATTTTATAGTGTAGCTGGGCTCTTGGAGTACCACATCAGCTGTTCCAGATCTTCAAATTTTATACGACAACAGAGAGTGCTCATCAGGCTGAACAACTCTTGCTAAGAGGTCATTCCTATATATGTTATAGTGTAGCTAGGCTCTTGGAGTTCCACATCAGCTGTTCCAGATCTTCAAATTAATTCTCTTAGCAGAAAATGCTCATCACGTGAAACAATTTTTGCTATGGTACCATGTTTGTATCTCTTATAGTTTAGCTGGTCTGTTGCGGTTCTGCATTAGGTGTTCAAGTTTCCAAGATAAATTATATTCTATATGTTGCCCAGACTTAATACCTATACAACAAAAAAAAATCATTCAAATCCGTCCAGTAGTTCCGAAGATTAGCGTGTACAAACAAACAGACAAACAGACAGATTTTTTTTTTTTGGTTTCGTGCTCTATTTCTGTTTCTAAACCCCCCTCAATTATTATTTTTTTGATATATTCAATGTACAGACACAGTTTTTTTACTGTTTTATTATATGTATAGAATACAGAATATAGAATGTTCAGCCGTTCTTGAGTTATAAATAGTGTAATTTTTTTTTTTTTTGAAGGACATCTCGTAGTTAATCTGAAAAGATTCTTACTACTTAAACGGATTGTGGCCCGGCGAGTTCTAAAAAGTTACCTTTTTAGGCCTCCAGCCGGGGCTTATTATACTTAAAACTAAAGGGAAAGCTCTAAGGGTTACCACGAGGGGGGTACGAACCTCGGCTTAGGCAATCACTGGTGGGGAGACAGCAAGGGACTGGCTGGATCTGGGTTAAATTATTTAGGGACTAATTTAAAGCTAACGGCACAGCATCGCGGGCTGGCTCTTGCAAGGGTCGGGAGGGATATAAATAGTGTAACTAACACAACTTTCTTTTATATAATAGATGACTAGCTTTTGCCCGCAGCTTTGTTCGCGTTACATTCCACCCCTCCCATTTTAGGGAAGTGGGGGGTTAGAAAGAGAAAAAAGTACCCTCACTTTCCATCCCTTCAACTATCTCGCCAATTCGTCGCTCCGTTTTGCCGTGAAAAACGGACAAACAGACACACACACACTTTCGCATTTATAATATTAGTATGGATTAACAACAAACAAATCAGCTATTCCTTTTTAAAACCATATTTTATAGAGTTGTTAGCGATCAATAATAATCTATTTTCCGACTCAGCAGACCCCTGATCTGCCACGGTCGTGAGATTTGTTCGGAAGAGTTAACCTGGCATGTAGGCAACTGAAGGAACACGGGTGGGTTGTAGTCAGTAAAATTCTGACACACCCTCCCGCTCCGCCCAGAGCGGGAGACATCATTTGATAATTTCCCACCTAAAAAAAAAAAAACAGGCCCCTGATATATTTATAGCGCCGTACGGGACTCAAACCTACGAACTATAGCACAAATTCCCTCTGCTTCTACACCGATTGAGCCATCTTCAAATGAAACTAGAACCAAGTACACGTAGATAATCTTTCGCCATTTGTATTATATATACAACGTCAAAACTCTAACCTATTGACCAGCATCTCAATGACGACACTGAGATGAAATGTGTCGGTGCGACTAAACGCAGCGTCACAGTTGACCGACTGCACTGTGCGACGAGGTATTGCGTGTTTGCACGGTCTTTAGTCAAGAGACAAGTGCTTGACATCTTGACTTGACGATAAACCGGTTGTTGTCGTCAATAGGGCACGATTATCTAAAAGGTTTTGTCGTGACCTTTGTTATGTATACTTATTTGGTAATTTTATGTTAAAGAATACTATGTAATCAAAAGATATCTAATGTCAGTGTTGGAAAACTAGAACAGGTAAAACCACAATTCATATTATAGTTTTGATCTGATTATAATTACCGACGGATTTGTTTTAATATATTAATATTATATTGTATTATAGAAGAGTCTTATGGACGCTCCGAACACGAAACCCTTTTTTTGTAAACTGAAGAATTGATAAAAATATTATATTTTTTAAATTTAATTATCAACTAAAGCGTAATCGTACAATATTGCTAATAATAACAATAAAAAATATGACAACTGCAGTATCAAGCTTAATTCTCAAAATAACAACTCCAAGGTCTGTGCGGTTCTACTTTAAGCACAATTCCCAAAGATTGTCACAACAATCATAATGTAATTTTACCTTTAAAGGATATTGAACTGTTCTGAGATCAATACCCTTTTAAGGCAAAATGTCCCAAGAACCTTACGCTCCCATACTTCAGTACTAAACAAACTACAAAATAACTTGAATATAAGTGAAGGTAAGGAGCAGTGGTGGTCCAGTGGCAACAGCCGCGACATACGAGTTTTAGGTCGTAGGTTCGAACCCAGACAGGTTTACTTTATGTAAATGATTTCATCACCTCTCTCAAAACGCTGAAGGAAAACATCATGAGTAAAACTGGCATGTCCTAGAACCGAAAATTCGAAGACGTGTTACATACACCTACACGCACTGAGCTCGTTTGGTGGAATACTGCCCGCTCCTTCTCACAGAAAGGGCTGTTAACCACCACACGGTCCCAGCATACATACATAAATTCACGCCTTGTCCCCATGAGGGTAGGCAGAAACTACGTAACGCCACCTACTACTATCCTAATATACTCCATTTGCCTCGTTTAGGTTCATCATCTTGTCATACATACACGCCGGTTGCGAACACTGGCCTTTCTGAAGAACATTATCAAAAAGTCCATATGTCCCAGCAGTGGGAACATTATAGGCTGGTTATGCTATTGTATTGTTCACATGTCTGAAATTATTTACTCGTCTTTAGCAAACTGAGTGATCAATGCACGAGCCTTCTCTGTTCGAGAACAACCTTGCCCTGTAGAGGGAAAATAATACGTTGGTAATATTCTAGCTTTTGCCAGCGGCTTCGCCCGCGTGGAGGTACCGGGATGAAAAGTAGCCTATGTCCTTTCTTAGACTCTAAACTATCTGTGTACCAAATTTCATTTAAATCGGTTCAGTAGTTTTAGCAGGAAAGCGAGACATACAGACAGAGTTACTTTTGCATTTATAATATTACGGTTAAAGATATTTATTTTCTCAAAAGAATATACATACATTCACTTAGAGAGAAAACGTAAATATAAGTTTAAAATAATGTTATCCGCCAGTAAGCGTAGATACTAAATAAACACAAACACGAAAACTTAAAAAAAAACAACTAACATTATACGAATACTTCGTCTAGGAAACTTAAAAACTATCATAACACTAATCTACACTTCTACACTTAATATTATAAAAGCAAAAGTAACTCTGTCTGTCTGTCGGTCTGTCTGTCTGTCTGTCTCGCTTTCGTGCTAAAACTACTAAACCGATTTAAATGAAATTTGGTACACAGATAGTTTAGGGCGTGAGAAAGGACATAGGCTACTTTTTATCCCGGTAGTATGTTCCCCCGGGATAATTTCCGACCTCCACGCGGGCGAAGCCGCTGGCAAAAGCTAGTACAAAATAAACAAATCAAAACAAGGTAGGACTACACACAAGAAACGGCACAATAGTTGAACGTATGTATATTAGTGTGGATATTCTAGGAAAGTCGCTACTCCATGGAACTGGGAGCTTTATTTAAAAGCACAGAGATAACTTTAAACAGATTCATCTTGTGACTCACAATGCGAATTCTTGAACAATGAGTAAAGCCTCCAAGATTATGTATGTGCGCACCTACCTATGCTTATGTTTATATACCTAGGTCGTGCTGTATGCATCATGCTTTGATAAACTAGTCTGTAATTTAATCTAGGTGCATATGTTTTTAAATTCGTCACTTACTTCTCTATTTTATTTTTTTGCAAGTTCATGAAAACCAGTAACTTGATTAATTTAACAACAACAAGGGCACATCTATACTTAATACTATAAAGCTGAAGAGTTTGTTTGTTTGTTTGGTTGAACGCGGTAATCTCAGGAACTATTGGTCCGAATTGAAAAAATATTTTTGTGTTAGGTAGCCTATTTATTGAGGAAGGCTATAGGTTATATAACATTACGCTATAATTAAAAGGAGCGAAGCAGTTACGAAAAGTATACGAAAACTGGCAGGCAATTCGATGCGACGGGAAAGGTCAGGGGAGCAAAAATTTGACGCGGAAAAAGTCGCGGGCAGAAGCTAATTTTAATAATAAAAATAAAATAAATAAGTAAACGAGTGGGAACAAAAGGAAAAGTAGCTGATTTTACTCTAAAAATATGTGCTTTAAACCTTTTTTGTTCAACAGACGATAACCACAAAAATTACGGACAAATAAATCAGACAAGAAGAGTTTACAGTCGGTACTTACACCTTAATAATTTATAACCAATGTCGTAAAACATGTAGCATTGCACAAAAACATGTAGGTATGTCTGCAAACATGCTTTAAAAGAAAAAAAAGAATTAAAGGTCATCGTTCATTGGCTGCGAGTGGCGGAAGATCATGGGAGCGAGGAGCAGCAATAAGTTTTTATTTTATGTCTTTCTGACAAAAAGAAATAATGCTGAGAAGGTCAGCAGCCAGACACAAAGAAATTACGACGAAGGACCGACTGCTTGCGGAGATAAATGCAGACACAATATAAATCTGGTGTATGGATGCGGCAAGTTTTATTACCCGACTACAGTACATTCAAAGGGATGAGTTGTGGTTTACAAGAACTAATTTAATAAAGTACTGGTGGCGTAGTGGTAACAGCCGCTATACTTACGAGTCGTGAGTTCGAACCCAAGCAGGCGCTTTGCTTTGTATAAATTATTTTATCACTACTGCTCTCAAAAACGGTGAAGGAAAACATAGTGAGGAAACCCGCATGTCTTAGAACCATAAATTCAAAGACATGTCACACATCAACCAATCCGCACTGGGCCTGCGTGGTGGATTATGGCCCACTCCCTCTCACCAAGAGGAGTGTGTCCCAGCAGTGGGAACATTATAGGCTACAGAGACATTTTATAACAATATTTCAGTAGACGTGAGTTGGTAAATCTGTAGTTTGTTTCGGAATGGTTTTGAGAGCAACTAGCCCAGGTAGTCAGCTCCACGAAAGAAGATAGGAAGTAAATACCAGAGACACAGTCTTATCAGTTGACCCCATTACCATGATCTGATTTAGAAAGGGATAGAATTGAAGATTTTCTGTTAAGTTTAGGTTACGGGTAAATTAATTTATTAAAACAGCGTAGTGAAATAAAGCGGCAAAGCAGAGACAGATCATTTGACATGAGTTATTTGACATTGACATATTACTATAAGAATGTTGCCATTAGAAACAATTATGGACAATGTTGCATTAATTTATCACTACATAGTACGAAACAAAGTCACTTCCCTCTGTATGTCCTTATGTATCCTTACATCTTTAAAACCTACGCAACCGATTTTGATGCGGTTTGTTTTAAATAGATACAGTGATTCAAGAGGACGGTTTATACATATAATATGTGGGCGAAGCCGCTGGTTAACAAATTTTTTTTTAAAGTGTTCTTTTTTTTGTAGGTGGGAAATCTCCCGTGTTCTTTCAGTTACCTATATGCCTGGGCCACGGTAACTCTTTCGAACAGATCTCGCAACCCTGGCAGGTTCTTATACCCTTACCCCTTATAGCCAATCTTTACCTTTACCGTCCTTTATTGCATGATACCTGAGTATGTATCATGCTTGTTGTATGTACCCATAAGTAAGTAAAGGTCATCGCTCGCTGCGCCGCCGGCGCTGTGCGCGGGAGTACGTGGGACTAATGATCCATTGTTCAGGATTCACTTCCAGCCGTTCACGATTGTATGACATTGTAAAGTACTATCAGATTTATTAGAAAAATCTACCATTGGACTATCAACCTTAGCTGTTATAACTTTAGGTTCTTTTTCAGGGTTGAAGGTTGTTCTAGGTTTCTCAGGGCTTAAGAATAATTTAAGGAACTTTTAAAAGGATGTAATGACGTGGGATTATAAATGAATTAAGTATTTTATATAAGCAAATGTATTGCTTGCTGTTACAATAAATATGAACAAAATTTTGTTTTGTACACATACATTGTCATAAGAAAGAAAGTCGGTAGGTAGAGCAATATATATTTTAGTTTAGGCTATTCACGCAGGTTTAGCGACAACATTTTAGTTATTAAGTCTAGTCAAGTTTAAAGTAATATTTACGTCTATCTATCTTCTATATAAATACATTACATACATATAAAAATTAAACGCCACACGTTAGTCTTTGAATCGATTGTGATTAAACTTTGGTAAGCTGTTATGGGCAAATTGGAGAAGGTTCCTCACAAAAAAATAATATAAAAGAGGCATTTCAAGGGCTGAGCATGGGATAGTTAGGATTTAACTTTTTATAAGCCATTCTAAAGTTTAGTTAGTATTTTTTCCTCAGTTACTTCAAAGGATTTTATCTTTGGTTTATGTTTTAAAGAACAGCTTTGTATTTGAGCTTCATATGGCTAAATATGTTGGGAGTCACGTACGTCTTGTAAATTCAAATGACGCAAGCTGAGATAATTAGTTTTTTATTTTTGTGTCATCCTGTTTGTGAAGATTATTTTAGTACTACAGTTGAATTAAAATATTTGAATTTCTGACGAAGTATGACAACTTTAATTATATTCTATCGCCTCTATTATTCTCAGTAACAAAGTGTGATAACTTTTCTTTATTAGAACTCCTCACAGATAATAATAACATGCATCATAAAGATTTTCAAATAAGGAATAACAGAATTGGCGGTCGTATATCATGCGGTCAAATATGAATGAAACAAGAAAGCTTTTTCAAGACATGGTGTTTTATTTATTACTAGCTTTTGCCAGCGGCTTCACCCACGTGGAGGTCGGAAATTATCCCGCGGGAACATACTACCGGAATAAAAAGTAGCATATGTCCTTTCTCAGGCTCTAAACTAAAAATGTTACCAAATTTCATTATTATTATTATGTACCAAATTTCATTTAAATCGGTTCAGTAGTTTTAGCAGGAAAGCGAGACAGACAGACAGAGTTACTTTTGCATTTATAATATTAGTATGGATATTAAGTGTGGATATTTATGTTGATGAATATAATTATTCATATTTTAGTTGTTCATAGTTTCAGTCGCCTCCTAGGGAAACTACGCAGATACAACGTATATTCTAATCAAGTTGTGTCAAAAACTCTACGCTGAAATTTCTTGACAATATGTTTGGTACTTGAGGTGTCATGGAGAAATAAATATACAACACTTTAGATAATTGAGATTTTTTAAATAAAAATATGTATTTACCTGTTGTTCCTAATGCTATAACTGCTAACAGTAGTGACAGCCATGTTGTGACTTCCTGTGGACAAAAGTAAAACCAACGTTAGAACATGAACACCATGATTGGAAAACGTAAAATGAAAAAAAAAAATCGTACGCTGCATTAAAATTAATTCCATCATTTATCAGCATTACTATCCAATGTGGCAATGCTGCCAGCCTTCTGGGCACATTTCCCACCGACAGCGATGCGGACGAATTCTTTGATGTCCAGTGAGCTCTTCCCTTTTTTTACCTTTATGTAATTAATAATATATTTATTTCAATGTCAGTTTGTAAATTGTGTTAAGACTTAAACTGAAAAATTAGAATTCCATTATTATTTCTATTTAAGTCGAAAGAAAATAATTATTTCTAATGAAATACTTTCAAACAGTCAAGATGTTAATTTTCTTATACTTGGACTAGTATCATGGCTTTTATACACCACAAAAATCAGTTTCGTTTCAGAAAGTAAAAGGAATGATAGAAAACGACTTAATCAATCATTAACCAAATAACACAAAAAGCAGACATACACACAATATATTCAAAAACTTGAACTGTGCGCATGAACTCGACCACACAATACAATATATACTTCCTACAATACAATAAAGCAAGAAAACCTCCATTGTGCATTGTTTACAATACAATTTTAATTTTCAAATAGACTAAAAAGATGCGCAGGAGACGGCGCGCGTTGATGTCTTTTGTATAAAGAGTTATTAGTGCATCGACTGTGGTTACAAAGTGAAGGTGTTTTGTGCTCACGATTATTTCTTTATGATTTGTTTTGCAATATGAAACATGATAATAGTATGAAATTTAAACTTTAAGATGTTGGCATGTCTAATTAATTTTCAGGAAAAAATTGGACCATTTTCATAAAAGTCGTAAATTTTAAAATATATTTGGACATTATTACTCATGCCGTGCCACTGAAAGCACGTTAAGCTGTTGGTCCGGGCTGTGATTTGTGGATTTTTGACAGTCGTTGCGGGTCGTCAGAAGCCCTAAAGCCTGAGAACCAGTTTTACCATGTGGTATCGTATTACCCAGTGACTAGGTTCTGGAGGAAAGATAGGCGGTCTCTCCGTGTAACTAATTGGTATTCAGCTGCATCCGGTTAGACTGGAAGCCGACCTAAACACTGTTGGGAAAAGGCTAGGTAGATGATGAATCCATGCAGTGCCGGATGTAAAGAATAGCATTACCCTATTTCTTCTTGGGTGTCGTAAAAGGCGACTAGCGTACCACTAGTTAGTACGCTAGTCGCTAGAATGGGCAGCAGCGTTCTTTATACATTTAATCATCATACTGCGATCGCCAACCCGCTTGCCAAGTGTGGTAATGATGGCAAACTCCCCTTTTTGGGGAGACGTATGTCCAGCAGTGGGCGTTTTTCGGCTGCAATGATGATGATGATGATGTGGGCAATAATAGGTCAGGCGATGTGCAGTAGCCTTTAGGATGACCATTCGGTGTAATAAAAATTATGATAATTGTAATATTGTAATAACTTTTTATTGTAATGTTCTTTCGGTTTGTTAATGGACTCCTACAGGTACTATGTTTAAAAGAAATGAAAAAGCATGCCAAATATTCAAGGTAAACTACAAAATAAAGAGTCTCATCGCGACGGTTCAACCTGTTTGCCGTATCTTCATTAATGACAAATTAATATTCTTTTCCGACATCTTTAAATTCATGCCACGTAAATTCTTACTAGTTCTGAAGGATATGTCTAAATGGTTATGATAATTTCTGTTTAAATTACTTTGGTTACCTACATGGTAATGGCAAAAGCCGCCTTCTTTCCATAAAAATTACTAGCTTCTGTCCGCGACTTCATCCGCGTCAAATTTTTGCTCCCCTGACTCTTCCCGTCGCATTGAATTGTCTGCTAGTTTTCGTCCATTTTGCGTTGCTGCTCCGCTCTTTTTGACCATAGCGTGATATTATATAGCCTTTCTTGATAAATAGAGTATCCAACACAAAAATAATTGATCAATTCGGACCAGTAGTTCCTGAGATTACCGCGTTCAAAAAAACAAACTCTTCGGCTTTATAATATTATTATATAGTATAGATTTATTTCACAGCATTCTTAACTTTTAAAATGTATACCTGGAACTTTGGGTGTACTTTACGATACAAATCTGTCCTACCCTTTGGGGACACAAGGCCTTCTGTTATGTTGTTTATGTATATATTATGTGATGTGATTAAAATGTGACTTTGGCCTGAATTAACATAAGATCATGCCTGTATTCCTTGGAGGCGTGGATAGAGGGGTATTATGAATTTATGATAGACGTATCTCATATTCCTGTACTGAAATTTAAATCCCATGTATTACATTATATTATTTTATAGGGTCAAAATTATTGCCATCAACCGGACACAAATCCAGACTTTGCGCTGCTACTAAGGAATTAAAAAACTGATAAAACCTTATGACACTTTGACCGACACATAAATCGTAGTTAGGACTTCAGCTGTCGAGTTTGCAATCACTACTTTTAATTTTATTTTTTGTTTCGGCATGGAAAATCCTCATAGATGTCCTCCGCCCTGTGGCGATCGAAGGGTTTTGCCAGATTCTTAATGACTTAAAACCACCCCTGTGTTCCTTCTTACATTTGGATCGGGGATCATGGGAACTTGTGCGCCTACCACGATCCCCAACTACTACTAGACCAACTAGGCAGAGGAATTATATTTGTGAATAACTAGCTTCTGCCCGCGACTTCATCCGCGTCAAATTTTCTCTCCCCTTCCCGTCGCATCGAATTGCCTGCCAGTTTTCGTCAATTTTTTGTTTGCTGCTCCGCTCTTTTTTACCGTAGCGTGATGTTATATAGCTTATAACCTTTCTCAATAAAGGGACTATCCAATACAAAAAGAATTTTTCAATTCCGACTAGTAGTTTCTGAGATTAGCGCGTTCAATCAATCAAACACACAAACAAACAAACTCTTTAGCTTTATAATATTAGTATAGATATTAGTATAGATTTAAAGTTAATTCTTTAACTTGTCAAATGTGACTGAAATATAAGGAAACAAGTTCACAAAGTTCAGTAGTGTCACATAGTGTAAACACAATGTGTTCAAAATGGGGTCAATTGAAACTGGGGCTAATTCTAACAAAGAAATTGTTGCAGTCTTGTCATAAGTGCGAAACTATTTCGTTATATAACAATTTCGAATTGTGCTGAATAATGGCTGCATATTTCGTATAGCAGTAAAGTTTATATTACGATGCAATAACTATTATATTTCATTTAATTACTTAATTGCCGTTTGTTAAATAGGAATAGTTTGATATTGAAGAAATCCAGAAGAAAGACATCAACGCGTCGTACTCGTAGGTGTGACTGTTTTTTTTTTAATTATCCTGTTCATCATCATGATCAATGGGGATCGTTTTGAGAAATTTTATTTAAGAGATTTTCCTCTTCTTTATGGCCCTAATTTAAGTAAATTCCAGGATATGTGATATGTCTTCCATTGCAACGCACTTAACATAACATACATCACAATCAGGCTATGTTTTCGCGGAGTGTTGAACAAAGGTGTGCTTATAGTGCATCTACATTTCGTCAGTTATGTTTTAAGTTCCATGTAATAGATGGCGACCCTATTGTCATCAATCGAGCACAAATCCAAACTCCAAGCTACCACTGAGAAACTCCAGATAGTAAAACACAATAAGTCTTTGTCTGACCTGGGAATCGAACCCATGACCATGTGCTCATTAGTAGCTCTTGCGACCACTTAACATTACCTGGAGGAACACAAAAGGCACAGTTCTTGCAATATAACCAACCGAAGTTTCTGAATAGCAGCGTCTACTTTATGTTCAAAAAGACTCTTCAACGCTTCAACAGTCGTGAGCCCTTTTACCATGAGAACCTTTTCATTAAAAATACAGTTCTCAGACACATATGGTGGTCCTTCATTAAATATTCCGTCCTCGCCGATCGTTAACCAAAAAGAACCATTAACCACACTCGAGCTCCTCACCATTCACCGCACACACTCCAATTAAGTTATATAGGTTGATGTAACCGTTATCAGTAATGAAGGTTGCTGACCAACCAAGCGCAACCGTTAGATAACAGTATTGTAACCAGCTATGAATATTCAATTGTTTTTGTTGGTTTCAGAATATGGGGCGTCTGTGCGTCTTCCTGCTTGTGATATTAACCCATTGAATACCGTAATTACAGACACAATTAAAAACCATTGTGTCTGTACCAAATGTGGTATCTCAGGGACTTAGAGGTTAATTTACGGTTCGTATGCATGTTGTATGGAGACCGCGTATCGGCAAGCGTAGTGCGGGACGCCCCCCAACTAGATGGATCGACGACCTCAAAATGGTGGCTGGGACAGGTTGGATGCAGAAGACGGAGGACAGGGTGTTGTGGCGCAGCATAGGAGAGGCCTATGTCCAGCAGTGGACTGCGATAGACTGAGTTGATTGATTAATGCAGATTGACATATTGTTGGTTGATATGTAAGTAAAAATGTAGGTGAGAGCAGTGCTGGCCTATTGGTAACGGCCTAAAACTTAAGAATTGTTGGTAGTAGGTTCAAACCCATTACAGACGCTTTACTTAGTGTAAACCATTTCATCACGGCTTTCCTCTGCGTTCAAAATGGTGAAAGAAAAAATTGTGACCAGTAACAAAAATTCGAAGAAATTAATATCTGCCAACCCGCACTGAACTTGTGTAGTGGATTAAGGATCCTTCTCACAGAGAGGATGAATTGTCCCAGTAGTGGGAAAACATTGTTAGAAGAAGTACTCTATTTCCGAAGCCCTGAAAATAGTTCCCTCTAAAATATTATGTCAGGTGTTAGCACCTGACATAATATTTTGGTTTTATTGTCTTTCTTATTTCAATCACACAATCACACCTGATTGCTGATCTGATCATGAGATGTAACAACAATGGGAGTAGATTATTTTTCTCGTAAAATGCGACTATAGGTAATTCTGCTATAAGGTTTCTAAGTAGAAAAGCTTCCATCATAAGAAAAACTATCTAGAAGATAGAGATAACAATAAGTTACATATAACGTTAGAAACCTGTAGCTAAGTGACATAACTATGAACTTTGAACTACAATATTGCGACACAAGCAATAGATCCAGTGCGTCGTGCAACTTTTATCGCTTAAATAAAGAAGAGAAAACACAGTGCACTGGTAATTTTCAATATGCACGGAAAAGGGAGGTAACGCATCAGCAATAACCCTGGAGTTATTAATGATTATTAGCGGCGGTTATTGCATAACAACAGGTGATTCTTGTTTAGCCTCATAATGGTATAAAAAAAAGTTAGAGCCTGGATGACGTGTCGAATAGTTTAAAACCCTTTTTGAACTTGAAAACCACAACGCTAAGTGCCATCTCATATCAAAAGTCAGAATTATTTAGGGAAAACTTATCTTTATTTTTCTCAGTTTCCTGACCTTTTAGATTCGTGAAACTTATTATCTGTAAACTATAGATTACAAAAATTCCAAAAATAAATCAATATCTGCTGTACATTGACTTTGAAACTTAGGCAGGCGCCCATATTGGTCATGTCCTTTCTCTGGAAGTCAGATAACAAAAAAGTCGTAAAAATACAGCCCTTCCTTTTAACAACAAAAAGTCACACAAAACAAACAAAAAGTACTACCCATGCATTATTAATTTCAAGTACTAAGAAACATGAACTCAATAACTCAAAATTCCAATCTGAGCCATAGATAACCGATTAACTACACGTTGTGTAGCGGTTACTCGCAACGGTAAACGTTGGGTAACCGCTACCGTGACGCAACGATGGGCATTGCTGAGTAAACGTGTGTTAGATAATATAATTACTGTTTACATACTTGTTGAACATCACCTGATAAGGTTGTGTTGGGTTGATATGATTGAGATTATGATACCATTGTTTAATCCACGTTCGCAAGGACGTAAAATTATTGAGACGGGGTTTGTCCGCGCTCTGGGTCTTCATCGCACTGTTTAGCGATGACAGTTAAAATCGAACCTTGTGTCTTTTACGATGTGCTGTGATGCACTCTGTTAAGTTCTTAATGCTCGGTTCAATACAGAGAGTTGGAAATTCAATGCCGTATAAAATGTTGCCGTGATATGGTGGTCTCTTTGTTTGTTCGTGGGTGTTTTAAAGGGTGAGTTAAGAGGTAGAAATATTATAGCAAAGTGAGCATTATTCCAATTTATAAGTAGAAATATTCTACTAGATGTGCCATATATGCCACATCTAGTAGAATATCAACTTTTACTATATATCCGTGTTTACTCGGTTGGTGATTAGTTGTTTACTTGAATTTTATATCACTACCTTCATATTTTACTTTTACGTCGTTTTTGTACGCTCAAAAACATTTTATGTTAATTTAATTTCTCAGTAAGTGAATTATTGTGAATTCTTAATGTGGAATAATAAAGTTCTTAAACCACAATAGCTGCCTTAGTGAGCAGTATCGCATTTTTGGGCACGGGTAAAAAAGTTGTAGCACCATTCTTGTTATATGAGATAAATGACATCTCTATTTTATTTTATTTATTTTACTACTATAATCGCGGTTTATCTTTTTGTTACTAGCTTCTGTCCGTGGTTTCGTCCGTGAGCCGGAAAATATCACACGGAAACGTTCTACCGGGGTAAAAATATCCTCTTTCCGAATTTAGGACATGGTCTTCTTGTGTGCTTTTAATCCATTCAGCTATAATGGAGGTGAAAAGGTAACAGACGGCCACACAAAGTTACTATCGCATTTATAATATTAGCATGAATTTGAATTTGTAAGATCAACAACAATAAAATAGAGACATAGAAATGAGCCCAGCTCAAGGGGTACAACTACCCCGTCTTGGAGTAAATTTTATTCTTCTAAGAGACCTCTGACTGTTAATTATCAGCCTATAATATTAAGCTCCCAGTATTACGACACAGGCATCCTCTTTGCGAGAGGGAGTGAGCCATAATCCCTATTTAGTCTGTGCGGTTTGGTGGATGTCACATGTGTTCGATTTTTTGGTTTTAGGACATGCTGGTTTGCGCACGATGTAGTTCTTCACCGTTTTCAGAGTAATTGTGATGAAATCAAATACACAAAGTGCCTGATTGAGTTCCAACTCACGACATTCAACTCGAAAGTCGGGGCTAATTTTGATAAATGCGTTTCCTAAGGTTTCAGCAACTTGGATCCTGCTTTTAGACGCGTACTCAAAAGCAATTTCATATCTGTAAACCCCACCACTGATGTACAAAGTTTTACACAATTTATAAACTCAGTTTACATAATAAATTGCATACTCTATTGTTATTGCTATTCTATGCTGGCTTGCATAAGGTTCACAAGCGTTTAAAAACCGCTTTACATTGAAGAATAAGGAAGTGTGAAGACGAACCGTTGGCGTGGTGCAATCTTGTTAAAGTAGAGTAAATGGCAGTTATTGGAGTTAGAAGATATTTATTAGAATGTGCGCAATGAATGAGTTAGTCAAACAATGCTGGTTGTAATTGCCTGTGATATATGGGTCCCAGGAGCCTTTTAATTGACATGCAGGTGACAAATGACAGGCTGTCGCCTGTCATTTGTCACCTGCATCTGACGAATTGTAAATTTCTTTATTAATTTTTTGTTTAACCTGTTGAATGCCGTAATTACAGACACAATTAAAAACCATTGTGTCTATACCAAATGTAGTATCTCAGGGACTTAGAGGTTAACATCATCTTTCGTGAAAATATTAAAACAAAAATACCGTTTTTGACGAATATATCACATTGCTGAATGCTTCGTTTGGTATAGTGGTTGGAAACGCCACTGCTGAGAGACAGGTTTTGAGTTTAATTCCCAAGAAGAGTGAAGTGTTCTCAGTAGCAGCCCGGAGTCTGGATTTGTGCCAGGTTGGTGGCAACAGGCTCGCCCCCTATTACATGAGACTTAAACATAACAGGAGAAATGTAGGTGTAATGTAGGTGTAACACCTATAGGTGCACCTCTGCCTAACTCTTCAAGAAAACCAGGTGTGATGATGTTATGCTTCGTAATATTTTTGGTTTAAATAGAACCCAGCTTGACAATCGATACTATAGATATGTAACAGTGATGAAATAAACTGAAAATTACCATGTCACACACTTTTGCGTCCCTTAATTCAAAATGACTACCGCGGGTCAGATCCATGTAACTCACAGCAAAACATCCTGTTCCATAATTAGCCTGTAATGTTCCCATTAATGTTAGTGGGCTATAATCCACCGCAAAGGTCCAATATGATGTCGTATGTATGTTTAGATTTTTTGGTGCTAGGACATACCGTTTTCTCACGATGTTTATCTTCACTATTTTGAGAGTAATGGTGATAAAATTATTTACACAAAGTAAAGCAAACTATCTGGGTCAGAGCCCACAAACGATGCAACTAGTGGTTTGGGGGCCGTTACCACTGGGCCGCCACTGCTCTCGAAACATCCTATACGCAGGCCTAAATCATTATCTCGATTTGCTCACAATCATTAAAAACGAGTACCTATCCCAAAGATAGCCAGTCGCATTTCCAAGTTGCATGCAGTTGCCTCATCTGTGACACGGGAAGTTGCTCCACTCTGTGACTAGTGGTTCTCATTGATTATTGTGGCTATAAAGCCGACTTCCTCTGAGGCAAGCAGGGATACAGGAGGGCACGCCTTGAGTGGAAATATAGTTTTAATACATATAATATGCAGTTGCTAATGTGGCGGTGCTAATTCTTATGATTTAGATATGGGCGATTTCAAATGTCAGTTTAACATTTTCCACACCTAGTTCTTATATACATACGGAGTAATTTCAGAATATATACCATTTTTGAGCCGTTGCGAGCTCAGTACTGACTAATGGTGGCTATGTAGTAACGGTTTTGGCTTAAGAGTTGTTGGGCGCAGATTTAAACCTAGGCAGGCGTTATACTTTGTTTACACAATTTCACTCACAATTCTTATACGGTTTATTGTAACTTTTTACCTCAATGGGGCATAGTAAAAGCCTAAGTAGGGCCAATCTATTGTATTGTGTATATTAAATCTCTAAAGGACCAGCTGTGCCAAATTATAAAGGTCCTTCATCTTCTGCCTAGCGTTTTCTTAACAATTTTGGGGTTAACTTCCAGTCTATCTTATATTTGTTAATGCCTTATTTAATTTTATTATGACCTGAAACCTGGAAGTTACTACTCGAACCTGGATCAAGCCTTACCGCCTGCAAAATGGTGTCGCCAATTTGCCATTTGACCCATCAGATAGTTTCTTAACACCAGGGAATATACTATGTTAGTTCGTGATAGGTTATTCCTATTCTTCTGCTAATACCGATGACTCGCATCTTAATCGCCTTCATTTTTTTCTTCAGGCATTCTATCTTAAAAAGGTCAATTGAATTGTGTAATTGTAGTGACAGGGTAACCGCCTCTTTTTATGAAGATGAGTCGTACAATCTTGATGACCTGAATGTTGCAATGTGAGGTGACGAAGCTCCGGCACCACTTAGTCGTCGCTATAGGCAAATTTCACTAATGAAACTGAACGTGATCAGCGTCTAAAATAAGTTTTATACCTGTCAGTGACGTCATCATTGTACAGTATTATATATTTATTGTTATGTATCATAGTAAAAACTGAAACAACATGAAGACATGTAACTGTACGATAAAATAAATATTATGAATGACTGATGGGTTTTAAAACCGTCTTCGTAGTACAAAATATATATATTCTAAACAATTTGCAAATCCACTGAAGTTGTTATATAAAGAATAAAATTCAATTCAATTTGGGTACACATTTCAAGAGAAAAACTAATACAGTATTCATTTTAGTATAAAATTAAAAACGAAGTAAATGAAAATTAAGTTATTGACTTAATTAAAGATTTTGAAAAATCCATCAAAGAAAACGACTCGAGTGAAGAAATATATACGTACTGTAAGTAAACCGTTTCGTAACACATAGAGATAAAACTCTACACGATGTCACTTTCATAAACCCAAAAAAATAACTAAAACAAGCAATATCACACTATTCTAATGTCAAAACGAATTTCCCATATTTAATATGAAAGTAAAAGTATATCAGAATATTGTTGGCACAAACTATTGTTCCGTGGGAAAATTGCGGGTATTATGATATATTTTTTCTCATTTTATCTTTGGCAACACCGCACGGTGGCTTGAATAGTCCCAATAGTTAACCCTGTTAACCCTCTAGCTAGAGGGTTTACAGTGTAATTTAAAAGGCTCGCCACAGTTATAATATAGCAACACTGATTATAAAAAAGCGTACAATGTGTTTTTATATTTACTTCACATTGTCTATGGTAAACATCTGACATTGACAGAGCAGCGCTTTTATTTTAAAACAGTAAGGTCGCATGTTTCGAAATCCAATTTGTACTTTTTCACCACAGAGTGACGTGCAGAGTTCGGTTGACTGTAAGGAATATTATGAAAATTATTTTATGCTTTAAAATACAGCAGAATTATTTGCTTCTCGTATTTTATTTTATTTTAATACCTCTCCCTCAACACTCGGGGAGGCATATATCCAGCCGTAGACTTCTTTTGCCTGAAATGACGATGAACTTTTATAGGTAGGTCCATACCTCGTTTGCTTAGGTCCTTCAATTTCTTTTCTTGAATCTGTATTTTTGTTTCTAATATTCGTCTTCTTCATCTCAGTCCACGTAACCCTAACGAAAGATTCCGACACATGTCGGTTACGCAACAGCCGCAGGGTCGATTCCTGTGCGAGGCAGCATTCTTCCGACGAAAGCCGCCATTTCACTTTTGACGTACGCACGACTGGTTGATACTAGTTTTATTTTCTTCAGTCATTTGTTATAATTTTTTTGTTCTTTACTGTTTGCAGTTTGATAGATGTCATAACTATTCTATGATTGAAAACATGGAATTTTTTAATTGTGATGTAACGCGATGTAATTCTAGCCTAAAGTTTTAGGCTAATGTTTGCATTTCCAACTTTATTTCTATTTGGGGGTAAAGTTCTTTATATAAAAATGATAACATAGCACCAGACGAAATTGTCAGTTTTGAAAAAAGAACTGTATTTCTAATTCTGTTAGGTTCTTATTTAACAAAGCAAAACAAGGTTTTTCTTAAGGCATGGTTTAAACCATCGAGCCTAGTTTTTGTCGAAATACAGTTCTTTTTAAAAAACTGACCATTTAGTCCGGTGCTAAATTGTCATTTTAGTATTAACAACTTTACTTTTGTCAACATAAAGTTCAAAATACAAAAACTGGCTCGAGAATTTAGACTAGGGCTAGACTTAGACCGTGATCTATAATTAATAAGACCGCTGATGTTTCCAATCACAATTGACTATTCTGATACTATAGTTTTTTTGGGAAGCAAAATGAAGAAAAGATGATTAAAATCTAGTCTCTTAATAATAATATTTAAGAGCATAAAAGTTCCTTGCTGAACTTCGGCCTTCCAAAGACCATTATTAAGGACATATATCCCTTTGCTTTTACGAAATATCAGAAATAACAAAAGTGGATTCCATTCTACAACATACTTGGATGAGTTGTTGATCCATAAATTGATATAGTTGTGTTTTCTTTTGTTGTTTTCTTCACACGGTCTCATTTTGATAGTTTATCTTAGTTATTATCTAACTATTACTACAGTTTTTTTACAATTTCGTGTGCACTACCTGTCGTCAAGATCTTTTGGGCAGAGGAAAATTTGTCGTTGGATGTAGGTACCTAATACCAAATGCAATAATTTATTTTTTCTTAAAAATATCGACAGGCTTGTTTTTTTTTGAAGAAGACGGTAATCTATGCCACTACCAATCATTTAACCTAATATTTTGATTGAATAATAATATTTAATAAGACTTATTGTCTTTTGTAATCTTAACCTTTTGCTGTGCTTTACAGGGTTCACATTTTTGTACGAAACTTTGAGCACGTTGTAACATCTCTTTTACAATATGGAATGGAATAAATGAGAATGAATATCTGGGCTATCTATTTCCTATTCGTGTTCTTCACTCGACCGACACTTCACCTGTTGCTTTTTTGCAAAGCTCCATCACCCTTCGAAATAGGAACTACGTCAAAAATTAAAAATGCAACACACGTTTTTACACATACTCCAAAAGATTCCACCAAAACACATGTTATTACATCTTTACCTACTAGTTCTACTGTTGAATCTTTATCTACGGTTGTGTCTACCGTGCAACTACTTTCTGCGTCCGGTTCTATTATTCTATTCTGAACAGGCACCGGACTACGCTAAGCTTTCCTTATTAATGGAAGTTTCACTTATTTCTGCATTTCCTAGTTCAAGTTTGTTAGATGCGAGGGGTGTCAAGTAAAGGTAACAATTATGGTTAGTGGCTGTGATAATCCATTACTACAATTTTAATCAATCTCTTTCTCAAGTCGGTGCGAAAACATCACAAATGGTGAAATAAAACTAAGTTGTATCTGTAACACAGCAACGAAAAGTCATAAAATGCCTTTTAAATTGTTTGTACCCCATGTTCCACATTATTAACGTCATTGAAATATCTAATTCCTTTACAAACCTCCTCCTATGAATCCTCTCCTTTTTAAAGGTCTTCAATTATATTCAACTTGAGTGCCATGCTATGTCAACGCTCGTACCTTGTTTGCAAAAAAAAATGGTTCGACATAGACTGTGTGTCTTTTAAACGTGATAAAAGTAATTTCGTGTACATTTACAATCCGTTCTCAGTTTCCTTGTTAACAAGATCCGCTCGTGAACTATTCTACCCATTCAGTAGGAGAGCGGCCACAGCTCATACCGAAGAATTCCTGGCGCTAATATGTCACGGTCATCGTTCTAGATACATTTACAGTAGGGGCAGTTAGACTGTAGCAACGCTATGGTATACTGTGGGAATGTTTGTTAGGCTGTGGTTAAGTTATGGCTAAGTAGGTTGTTGTTCGAGGTAGTTTTGAATAGCCGATCTGTTCTATAAAATCTCATCGTCTAAAACGAACTTTAGCGTGCTTTGTTCCATCTAATGCTATTGACATTGTAGGCACCTTGGTTATGCCTACTGGATTCGCCACGGGAGTTACTACGACTTGATGTATCAAATAAAGACGCCGATTTGAATACTGTAAAATACTTATTTATTCCCGAAAAATCCCAAGCACGAATAGGAGCACTCGGATCGGCCAGCGCGCAGTAACTGGCGATCGCCCATACACACCTCTCTTTCATACTACAAACCGCTGACGCACAACATTCGTACTTACATTGTCCCTACATTATCAAGTCAAAGCTTTGACGGTAATATTCTGACAGAAAAGGTCACCTGAACTGTATAGTTCTGTTTCTTAGAAGGCAAAAACTGCTACGGAAAATGATGGTAATTTGCAAATAAGATGAAGCGTTAGTGAAGTAAAGACCACAAATCGCCGAAATTTAAGGTTTGTTCATGCAAGTTGGTGCCACGTTCTTCGCTAGGTGATTGGTAAGCAGTTAGGAAAGACTAGCAAAGGATCTTTAAAAAGCGTGTAATTGGAGAGGTATATGTCCAGCGGGGGCTGTTAACTGCTAGATGCTGATAATGCATGAGGCAAAAATAACAATATGCGATCATTACTTTTTCTAGCTCGTCTGCCTGGTGTTATGCCTACCGTTATCGATAGCAGTAGCCACTGGAGGGGCAATATTAGAAGGCATTTTCACGAACTGATGATTCGCTAACTTTTTTTTAACAGCAAAAGCAGCAACAAAGCAAGTATTTTTCAGTTTTTTTTTTTTCAAAATCAAGAATCGCTGATTTCAACATTAAAATTACAATATGGAGAAAACGTGCATTCCATACTAAGCACGTCTCTTGGGCCCCATATTTTAAATACTTTTCACGTTTTTTTTTTGTTTGCATTTTTGTCGTGTTGTATAACATTCAAGAGTATCTTGGTCTACTCATATTTGTCACTCTGTGGTGTACTCGTGGAGTTATGAAGTAGTCTATAATAAAGATAAGTAAAGAGCTTGTTGCGTGCTAAAGATTAGATCTTTACGCTCTTATTGTTGTCGGAGAAGATGCGTCATTACGTCATTTGTTCTGACTACTGGATGAGTAACGGGCACGCTTTTCAAAGGGCATTGACATCTAATGTATAAGGTACACGGACATGGTGACACATGGTTTTATCGTTTAATGACATTTTTGGCAGTGGCGGTACCTTCATATAAGCCCAAAAGCCCGGCATGCCTTACTAAAATGCTCGATAGAGAATCAATATCAAACCCGAACTATTTAAAACTTCGCGCGCTTAATTCTTATCAAAATAACACAAAGTATCTACCTATGCCACACTACTACACATCGCGATTGTTCGCGCGCAGTGTTTCGCATTTGCAGCATCTACATATAGCTATCTCGCTTACACGTACCGGCTTTTACCGGGCTTTCAAATACTATCTCTGTCACTTTCGCACTTATAGCGATGTACCGTATAACGAGTTAGAACCTGGTGCGTCTAAAAAAGGATCAGTATGGAAGATTTAAGCCGTGCATGCGTATGAAGTTGCACGCGTATGATGCGTGACCTTGTCACCTTGCCAACTCTGCAGTGTTGCCGTTTTAGCGACGTTGTGAGATCTTGGAGATTTTTTACACTAGAAGCGCGGAACATACCGACTGAGGTAAATTTGGATTTAAAAAATGTATATTGCAATTACGTGGTTGAAGTCTCGTTTATATAAGAAATATAATAATCATCATATTTCATGAAAAGTCATAAAAATTTACGATTATATGCATAATAAAATATTAATTAGAGTAGGAAGAAAATCGAAATGAGTCAAATTTGGGACGCCCGCACTTCTAGTGTTAACGAGTTTGGAGACTTTTTTAAGATTTAGCAACAATAAAAACTAGCGACTTTTTAAAATAACGAAATTAAATATTCAAGCAATATCTTAAAAATAAAAAAATTGCGACATCTAGCTAGATTTTTCATATACCTGGCGACTTTTTTTGCCTAAATGACAACACTGCAACTCTGCGTAAAGTAGTTCCCGACACCCGAGTGCAACTCACTTCAGTTTGATTTGCTTGAGTGGGAAAAGTTTTGTTATTAAAGTTTTTTGTGTGTTTTCTTAGATTTTCTCAGTGATACAATTATTTTGGTGACTTACTTACAACAATGGAGGTAATTGTACCTTGTGAGGATTTAAAATGCGTTCAAGTTTTGATTGGCGAAGATAAGGTAAAATCTTTAAACTTTGCTCAGAAAAAACAGTTAATTTCTTCATTAAAACCGACGCCTAATCTGTGTATTTCTCGTACTAGTAAATCGCATAAACGAAAATTTAATAGATCAGTATATTAAACTAGTTGGATTGTTGGCTGTTCGCACACTAATAAGTTGTATTGCTGGTGCTGCATATTTTTTTCGAATGAAGATTCCGTTTGGAATACATCTGGTTATAATGATTTAAATAACATATCTGGCGCCATTAAAAGGCACGCAAATTCCCATAAACACCTGTGTGCAATGGTTTCTTTCGGTAATTTCGGTAAACAACGAATTGAGAGATCACGCCAGTTATCTGAGGAAATTTCAAAATATAACACGCGCGTTGATAACAACCGTAGTGTATTTCAAAGATAAGTTGATATTGTTTGTCATTTAGCACAACGGGAACTTCCTTTAAGAGGACATGAGGAGTCCGAAACTTCATTAAATAAAGGCATTTTTTAACCGACTTCAAAAAAAGGAGGAGGTTATCAATTCGTCTGTATTTTTTTTTTCTTTATTATTTTTTATTTTTTTTTTTATGTTTGTTACCTCATAACTTTTGACTGGGTGAATCGATTTTGATGATTCTTTTTTTATTTGAAAGCTGCTGCTTCCCGAATGGTCCCATTTTAGTTTGGTTTCATTCGAACAATGGGGTCCGTGTGAAAACCATATAAGTCTTAAATTTGCATTAAGTATTTGCGCGACAAATGAACGAATACCGTATGTTTGTTACCTCATAACTTTTGACTGGGTGAACTGATTTTGATGATTCTTTTTTTATTTGAAAGCTGGTGTTTTCCGAATGGTTGCATTTTAATTTGGTTCCATTTGAACAATGGGGTCTATGTGAAAAACATATAAGTCTTAAATTTGCATTACGCATTTGCGCGACAAATGAACGAATAACGTGATTAGATTAGTGCGGAGTATCTACCACAACTAAAAAGTTAAAAATAAAAACTTTTTACAAAAAAAAACAACCGACTTCCTTAAAAAAACACTACAAAGTCACAAATAACTTTAATTTCGGAAGTCGGTGGCAAAAACCTAAAATACAGAACCTAAGACACCGACTTTCGAAATTAAAGTTATTTGTGACTTTGTAGTGTTTTTTTTATTTAGAACTGGTCTCGTAAGTTCAAAATACGATGTCGTTTTAGAAAAGCATATGCAGCATCAGGAAAGTGACAAACCGGCGCCGAGTTATTTATCTATATCAAACAAAATTAAAAATTTATTGTACCTAACCAGTAGTTTATGAGAAAATTGCGATGATACATACGTAGGTACCTACATACTCAGTCATAAACTGAACTTTCTTGTTTTGAAATCGGTTAAAATTTTATTGGGCTTGCCTTACTTTGAAACCCTAGGCACGCCACTGATTTTTGGGGCCGTTGGTCTAGTGGTCGTAAGCGCTACTGCTGAGCATGAAGTCTTGGGTTCGTTTCCCAGGTTGGGTCAGATGTTATTGGGTTTTTCCATCAGGTATTTCTCAGTAGCAGCCCAGAGTATGGATTTGTGCCCGATTAATCGCAATAGATTTACCCCCTATAACACGGGATTTAAACAAGCGAAATTTCGGTTTACTATAGATATACCTCTGCCCAACCCTTCGGAGGATGACGGCGTGATGTTTTGTTAAAACTTAATGCTAAATCCATCTAAAACACAAAACACAAAACACGTTTGACACAGGACATGTGAGCACAGAGTACCTTTCCGCGCCTAATGGCAGTTTCACTACATTTCACCATGGCGTACTTCCTAGTGCTCGAGAAAGTGGTTGGCTCGTTACAGATCACATTTACCAGTTCTTGGGACTGCTGCGACGTGTGAATGGTTCGTTTATGTTTAAGTGTGTTACACCCATATCTCACCAGTTTTGGATGTTACAGTCTCGTGTATCAGGGCGCGAGCCTATTGCTATCAACCGGGCACAAAAACAGATTCCGGGTTGCTACTGTGAAATTCCAGATAGCACTTGAGACCACTAGACCAGTGAGATATTATTTATTTCGATTTAATGTGTAGCATTCGATTATTTCTTATATGGATTATTTCGAAGCACTTCTATTGTGTACATTTACTGAATTCCTGGTCAGTGGGTAGCCTTAGGGGCGGGGCCCCTCCTTAGCATGCCTAGGTTTTCCCAACTATGTTAGGATCAGAAGCCAACCTAATCGGATACAGCTGAAAACCGGTGTTTTACAAGAATCCTTTTGGTCCTGTGGCAAGTGTGTTACGGCAATGATTTAAAAGACATAGTGACCAAAATTGAAAAGAGTATAGTAAGCTGGTTTGGTTCTGGCACGACAGACATGTTCCAGGTATCCCTGTCTCGGTCTTGAAACGATTGAGCGACATTGACAGGATAACGCTTTGCCAAAATTCGTTCTAAGTAACTGTTATAGATCTTAGCCAAAAACTGAGGTATTCTAATAGGTAGGTATATTTGGAGAATGGATAGCAACAGTGGTACCGATTCCCTTGTTCACAAACTAAACTAAATTTAAATTCAGTGCATCTTTTTCTTTCTATTTAATTATGGAAAGGACAGAAGATAAATTTTAGTTTAGTCCTGTCAAATTAATCAGCGCCTGTCACTACTCCATACAAGTTTAGACAAGATTAAAAACTTGCCTACTAAAATTACGTCAATTTACGTCAAGCGCTGATTAATTTGACAGGACTAATCTAAAATTTATCTTTTGTCCTCTTCTAAATGAAATACAAAGAAAGAGATGCACTGAACTTAAATTTAGTTTAGTTTGTGAACAAGGGAATCGGTACCATTCTCTATTAAGCCAATGACTTACGTTCACTAACCGTTGCATCATTAAGTCTCTAAAGCCATCCTTTATCTAAAACCTCACTATGCCAACCTTATAGAGAAATATTAGGTCTTTAATATTGGAATGAGAAGCGGTTGATATATCATGTCTCTTAATATGCCATGAGAAGCACAAAATCTTTTATGATTTCCTATTTCCATTTAAAAACTATTTGCATATACGTTGTGTATCTTTTTTACTATTGATGATTCATACATATCTAAAAGTTGAATTCCGCAAGTTGTCTCGTTGTATACACAATGTAACTCACAAATAAACATACATATAGGTAAGCTAGGTAAGTAGGTAGGTAGTACTTCTTCTTCTTAGCGTTCGATAGCGATTTATATACGGTCAGCGTTTTTTTTTTGGGTGTTATCAAATCACTTCTCCCGCTCTGAGCGAAGTGAGCCTCTCTCACTTCGCTCAGAGCGGGAGAAGTGATTTATCAAATTCCACTAGGTATGGATTTTTTATGGGTGTCCACACCCACAAAAAAAAAAATCATCAAATGACGGCTCCGGCTCAAGGATGGAGCGGAAGGGCGTGTCAGACTTTTACTGACGAAAACCTAACCATGTTCCTTCAGTTGCCTATGCCAGGGCCGGTAACTCTTTCAAATATATTTGACTACGAGCTTGTCACTTTCTGTAGCGTCCATTAACTCGTCTAGCGTGCAGATATCAGGACATACTGGACATGATATCAAGTGCCCTATTGTTTATCAGACTGCACCACATTTACACTCCAGGGTGGCAGTGACGAAGGCACCATATAACACGATTCCTACCGGCTTGCCTTCGGGGATTCGCATTGGTAACTCTATCACTATTAAAAATACAATAGTATGTAAATAGTGGCTACTATTGTCAATAAATATAGTTACACTACGGGTATTTAATTCACCATAACATTCAAACAACAAAAAAGGTTATTTATACCTTTGTATTACAACAAAAGAGAAATGTTCTAAATTAACCCGGCGCCAAAACGTCATAATCGGGAACTAAAAATTCATACAACAGCGATCCCGTGATGATGTCACTTTAGGTCACGTGGCACCGCTTGATATGTACGAGAGCAAGCCGCTGTACAACGGGTTATGACAGAGACAGGTATAGAAAAATGCGTCAGCGAGAACGAGATAGAGGAATATTGCAATAATATTTTATTCGTTTTCATCTGTTCAATTTAATTGTATTTAATTCATTACATTCCTATATTCATTTTAGAATGATAGTAAGTATTCTTTATTGATGAGTCAGTAAGTTAAGGCCGACTTCGCTTCGGCTTCTCTTTTAGAAAAATTTACGCCTCGCCACTGCAGGGTGGAGTCATCTTAGCTCGCCGCCCGGTAAGGACCATGCTCGGGTCGACGGCGCGTAGTGTTACACGCGCGCCTCAAAGAGATGTCAGCAGCGCTGAAGGGGTCTGCTAGGACCGATGCCTGCCGGGGTCGCGTGATTGTTCGAAAGAGATACCGTGACCCTGGCACATGGGCAACTGAAGAAACACGGGTGGGTTTTAGTCAGTAAAAGTCTGACATGCCCTCCCGCTCCGCCCAGAGCGGGAGAAGTCATTTGAAGATTTCCCATCCAGAAAAAAAAAAAAGGATGGAGTCATCTGTGAGTCTCCACCTGAGCAGGTTTTCTTTGCTTCGGACTAGCTGAGTCCGAAGTCTATTTAAAGGATTCCAGGTAAGCCAAGAAAACTCATATTCAAGTGTGAGATTTTCAGCACGTGAAAGAAATGGGTTTTGGTAGGGAAGCACTGTTTCGTCACAGGCTTAGCTTTTACTAGTAGTACTGTAGTCTAGATTAAGTTTAGAAAGAGATAGATTTTGTAAGTTTTTCTGTAGGAGGTACAATCTGAAAGGTAAAATCTATATTATTGTCGAATGCCAATATAGTTGAAAACCACACGGGCGAAGTCGCGGGCAGAAGGCAAGTCTCAATAAATCGTGAAACGGGTGTGGTTTAAAAGCTTTTATTAAATTGTCTGTCTTCCATCCATTACAATATTATCGATGATTCATACATGTTGCACGACTCACTATATCCTATTAGCTACATTTAGACGAATATCTAGGCTGTATAACTGGCACGTTGCCTATCGCTGGACCAATGAACGAACCAATCAATAGACCGACAACCTCAAAAAGGTCGCTGGGACAGACTGGATGCGGAAGGCGGAGGACAGGGTGTTGTGGCGCAACATGGGAGAGGCCTATGTCCAGCAGTGGACTGCGATAGGCTGAGTTGATTGATTGTCTATCGTTACTAAATCACATTACCTACGTGCGAGTATGTATAGTTTGAAATAGTTTCCCAGTTCCAATACATATTCAACGTAAATTACTCTAAGTATAAGTTTAACGTATATTTTCGGTCATGTTATAATCACATATTTTTAAGTTCGTTTCTTATCTTAATTGTTTGCTTTTTAGTATAGTTTGACAATACATCTGTCAAATAGCATCGGGGTTTAAAAAATAACTTTAGTTGCAGTAGAATATTATTTTAAAAAGGTAACAAAAACGAATCTATTGGCGCTCAATTGACGCTGACTGGGGCAGTTGGTAAATATTTATTCAATTGTTTTGTAAAATGTATTGAAAACCAAGATGGGGGCGATAGTTCCAATATTAGCACTTTTTTATAGCGTTTTCGATACCATCATCGTCGGTATAATTATTTTTGTGTAATCTTTGTTAAGTTTAGGATGCATTCGTTTACTAGAACTAACAAAAATTACGGAGAGCAACATACCGAAGACAATGGAGTACCTAGTAGATTGTCTTTACAAAATGTCTGACAACACTGGTCAATTGGACCTAATTGACCAGTGTTGTCAGACATTTTGTAAAGACAATCTACTAGGTACTCCATTGTCTTCGGTATGTTGCTCTCCGTAATTTTTGTTAGTTTAATGAGATTGTCGGTCTGTTTAGCATAAAGGCAGTATCGTTATATCATTTTATAGGACAACAATAACGATATTGCACAACCTAAACCGTTGGATCCAGAAGCAAAAATGTTGCAAAAGAGTTCTCGAGAGACGAAGGTGGGCATTAGATGAATATTTGAAAATTAATTCCCTTTAATAGGGAAATGAAAGGGGAATTTTCATACCCTATCGGGAAGGAAAATTTGTAGGCTTGTTTGTGTGACTTCAAATCTGGCAATATTTTTCTGCTTTATAATAATGAACACAGTCGGGCCTTAATTTGTGACACAATAATAAACTATAATTGGATACTTATTTCCAAAAACATGTCCAAATTAAGTTGAATTTATTCTTTCAACTTGTTAACCAGTTTATCAAGAATGTTATAGGTAGAAATATATTGAAAACCTTTTCCAACGTAAAATATTTAGATCGATTTCGTAAACATGTGGGCCACATAATTTATCAATGACAAAATTCATATTCATTTTATATTTTGTAATCTCTTCTCTACCCAGTGGGTCCCGCTTAATGGCAAGAGACATCGCGGTAGGCCCAGACGGATATGGTGGAATGAGCTGAACTTTTTCAATAAAGATTGGTCCTTGGCAGCTCTGGAGATAGAGACGTGGATAGAGAGTATGAAGGCTTTCGCCCGGCAGTGATATTGGGATCTCAGGATATCAACGGCTAATAAAATAAAAAAATCTCTAGTCTAAAGACAAAAGGTCCACTTGGACTTACGTTTTGCTTATGAAACGGTGTATTGGCTCATTGGCAAGCTATTACAATAAACAGTACCTTCTTTAGTCATCATTTTTTGGTTCCTTCCCCCAAGGTTATTCAACATCAGTGTGCTAGCTGACATATGGCTGGCATATTAGCTTTTTCCCGCGGCTTCGCTCGCGATAAATTCGGCGTAACACGTTTCCCCTTTCCTGATTTAGAACACAGAAGAGAACTCGGAACAGAATGTTATTTGAATACGCTACTGCAAACGATATTATATGTCTTTCCATTTGGGGATAGAATGTAAAGATTCTGGGCATTGGACACACGCGAACATGCTACATAAAATTTTCCATGGGAAAAGCACGGCTTTTCTAAGTTCACCCCAGCCACCAAAAAAGAGAGAGAAAAAATGTAGCCTATGTCACTTTCCATCCTTTCAACTATCTACACTTAAAAAATTACGTCAATTTCTCGCTCCGTTTTGCCGTGAAAGACGGACAAACAGACACACCCACTTTCCCATTTATAATATTAGTATGGATGACAAATAGCAGATTAATTTGAATAGACTTCCGATACTGATTATTATCTGTTTTTATCATAGCGATGTCCCGTCACTACCATTCCTGTGTATTTCCAAATATTCCAACTGTATTAATGTACAAATCATTCAGACTAATATCCCAACAGTACGCTATAATGTCGTTTGCATCGATTGTGATATGCGCATGCGCAAGTGAGGCGTTGCGCCAGCGCCGCTCCAGTTACCGCGTCACGCGACACCGAGAATTCCGCAGATCTGTAAGTTGAGTTAAATGTTTATCATGTTAGTTGGATGCTTAATGTCTTATACTTAGACCCAATAATGGAACGTCTGACTTCAGATGTAGACCTTGGGATAGCAAAGGTAGCTGTTGCTTCAATAAGTTTCTGTGAGGTAGGTAACTTTTCCCTTACACATTTTACAATAATAAGCAATAACTAACACTAGTGTGTTACAGTCACTAATACACTACGCACATACTCATGCTTGCAATCACGCACAACGCTATTATAGAGACACCCTGCTGAACCCTTTGGGTAAACAAGGCGTGCCGTTAGCAACAAAAATATTTTAACTCAACAGTTACGAAATTGCCAGCGTTTTGGGCACTATAACCATTGACAGCGATGTGGGCGATTTTTTTTGCCCGATATGCTCTTTACTTTTTTGGTTCTTATATACTTGTACATAAGATACTAGTTTTGCTTGTGTATTGTACTCAATATCTTTATTGCTTTAGCATAATGTGTACTTAGGTGGTAACTATATAATTTGGATCATTATGGACCCTGTAGGGCACAGCAAAAGGATAGAAGATGGAAGCTCTGTTTTTGAAGATCATTTGGCCAGGAGACTGCGTAAAATAAACTAACATATCTATTATTTATCTATAAAATGTACTAACATAATTTATATAATTTTTATATACCTATGTATGATAATAATTCTGTTTATTCATTTATATGAATTATTTTTTTCAATAATTATTATTATTGTAATTAAGGGTTTTCAAAATAGAATAATTTTGTAAAGTTAAGAACTTCTGACTTATCGACCCTACTTGGATCAAATCAACTCTGAATTTTGAACCAAGAAGGGTCGGTAAGTCATTAGAACATAATGTTAGGAATCTACTTTTACACATTCGTCAATGATTCGTCAGCGATTTGAAGACGTTAAAGCTACATACTGCGTCGACCTTCAGTAAATTGGAAGAGGGTGCGAACATTATGATTCGTCTTGTTCCAAGTTTTTAAAATTCTTTTTGGAAACATTATGATTCATATTGTTGAATCGCCTTTCCTCATCTAAGTTATTGCTGTATTTTTTGTAAAATATAAAGCAACCAGCAACGACCTTCAAAATTCTAGCTAGTGAGACTTGCATTCTTGATTTCAATGCCTAGCAATACATAGCGAAGGTTACAAGTGGTCAAGAGCTGTATTCCACTGACGTGTGTATGAGATAGCAGCAGGCTGTGTGCCAAAAGTTTACTTCTATAGAATACCAATCAGAATACCTGAAGTATTGTCTCTTTATCTCTCTTTAATCCATCCAAAGGTTGTCTTTAAAAGATCGCTTATAGCGACAAGACCGCCCTTTGTAAAATTCCTACATTTAAATCTATAATTTATATGGTCTACATAGTAAAGAGTATTTTATTTCTTCTATTCTACATTCCTATCACAAAAACCCATTACGCCAAATACCATAGAAACTCGACACGTACACACAAAACCCAATTCTTTCCCCATAGAACAATTAAAATTAAAATTCGAAGGTAAAGGCATCCCTTTCGACACCCACTTGACACTATAACGTGTCGTGATTGCAACTCGATGTTAACTCGCTTTTGCGAAATATATGTGACCTTTTCACGACACGTGGTAAGTGGTCGACTGGACATAGAAACTTTTTAAATGCTAGCAGATTGGTATTTGCGGTTTTGCAAATGAAAGTTGGATGGGTCATCTTTATCATGCCATGAGGATATTTTTAAATCCAAAAATAGTTATTTGGTTGGGTAACTCCTTGATACTTTCAAGGGTCTTGAAGGTGCTGACCTAAGTATAAAATACCGAGTTTTAGTGGATCTGTCCTGGTGATCTAGTGGCCTGGCATGTTTGATGCCTGCTGGATGTAATGTGGGCTAAAAATACGATCTTAAATACATAGCAGCAAACGACTTCTCAGCAGGCCAAATAGATGGTAAGTTGATTTGGACTCCTCTCTAGAAAGCTTATGGCAATGGAATGACAAATTGGATGAAAGAATTGGAGCTTTGCTGGCATAAATGGCAAATATTTAATTTAATGTTTTGGTTTTCACAGGGTTTACTATTGTATAGATTCAAGTTCTTCTAACTGAACAGACAGCTATGCTGTTGGGAAGTTTGTTATGCCACTTTTTCTTCAGCTAAAGCACTAGGAAGTGCAGAAGACCGGGCATTTTGGGGACTGTCATAAGTAATAATGACTTTTGATTTTGTCCTGAAGTAGGCCTAACAGGCGTTGTCTAGCAACATGTACTTTATTTTTGCTATTTTTGTAATTTTAGTTTTTGTAGTCTCGAAGAGGCTAACTACTTCTAACCACTACTTTTATTTGTCGCAAAGGATACCGGCGAGACAATTGTTGATGAAATTATTAAGCGTCTACGTATGTCACCTTACTAGATACCGACGAAATAAATAACTAAGTTTTATCAAATCAAACATAAGTACTAGCAAAGTCTGAAAAAAAAATCGTCATAATAGAGAGCTTATTTGACTAGATTATTGATGTTAATAAATAAAATCATGGCTTAGTTTTTTTTCTTGCTTGACTTTATGACTTTTGGCTAAGCGATACTTTTAATGTTGTCATGTAATATAAATCTTAGTGAAGTTACATACGCTGTGGCTTTACGTATTGCATTAATATACTTAGAAAATATATTTCTGCGTCAGAATACAAACGTTAAAATAAGAATGATTGCTTGTGCTAAAGATTATAGCGGTCATAATTTTTTAATACGTACTAATGACATCGTAGTGCAATTCGAGTATGGCAACATCGCAAAAAAAAAACATGACATTTCAATTGTCAATCGGCCGGCACTGGTAACTGGTCGTTGTTTTCGCGTGCGTCTCGTTATTTTGTTTTCCATTGATTTTCCGTGATTTTCTACTTCATCGACTGCTTTTACTTATGGACTCTGAGATTTACGGTTCCCTGTGAGACTAGTGCTTGCCAAAGGATTCTGATTATTTGCCTGTACGACATTTTTCTGTGACTCTGGATTCTGATTCTGCCTGATACCTTGGATTTTATTGTGTGTGCGTCGATTTGTTTATCACGATGAGTAGCCGTGTAAGGCCTACACGCATCATGTGTGTCAACTGCAACTGTGGTTAGAGAAGATGAGGAATAAATATTTTAAAATAAAGCTGTTTTTTTCTATACCTACCAATGTCCTACCCTTACCATGTAATGAATCATACTATAATAGTTATAACTAACTGCCCTAAACATAGTTGACTAAGATTATTAAATAAATATTCTTCTGAACATATTATTAAGTAGGTAAGTACCTGCCTACTTACTTACGTGGACCATGTGCACATCGCGTTGGTTGGACTTAATATTCTGAATACGTAGTCCGTAGTTTATTTTGTATTTAAAATGCATTTCTATCAATGATATTTTGAGCGATAAGTAGGTATTTCAATATATCTATTCGATAAGTCTGTTGTTGACGAGACATAACCTCTAAAACTTCAACCTGAAATGTCTTAAATTCCTGACTTCCTATAAAAGTATAATTAAAGACAAAACTGTTCAGCAATTCAATATCTATATTTTTACGTATTTTCCATAGGCAGACGCAAAAAAATTATGTCAACAAAAATTTGTTTGGGAATTCGCCACTGTTCTTTCAACAGATAGTTTCAAACTAACAAAATGTTTTTATGCATAATGGTGCTCAAGATACAGGCTGTGCCTAGTTTGGGACCAACCTCAAAAATGTAATTTTAATGTTGAAATAAACTATTTCATGTAAACGATTTCATATATAAACGATTTCATATGTCAAAACTAAGGCTCATGCTGCCAATATCTTGAAATAATGACCTTATTAATGAGTAATAAGGCGTAGGTCACACTCACAACATATAACATTACATAGCCAACACGCAATGATCGCGTCCACTGGCCTTGCCCCGTGGCTCCTGTTACATTTTTATCGCATTATGTCATTGAAGTGCTGTGGTACTCTTAATTTATACTCTGTGGGTCTATGAATAGCACTCGTGTGTTAGTTTGCGGATGTTTAAGTTTTTTAAGTGAGGTTTATGTTACTATGGGTATTAGAAAAAAAACTAAAGTTATATGGAACTGAGAAACCAAGAGACGTAAGGTGCAGATAGAGGAAGTATCCCTTTATAAATTTTGGAGTGCAAAACCCAAATTTAATCATATGAAAACCTTTACCAACGTTATCCACCGCCCGCTTTCGCCCGCTGCTGGGACTACGCATTTTGGCTAAAACAATCTTACTTATTTTTTAACACAACAATGGCATGTTTACTTTAAAAAAGTAAGATTTGCTGAACACCTCTGCCTAAGCTTTTGGGGACAACGAATATGATGGTTATATCCGTTTTACCCAAAAGCTTAGGCAGTATAAAATACTATAGAGGTGTATCTATAAATAGTACACACCCACATTTCACCAGTTAAATTTAAATCAGAGGCGAGCCATCAACTGGGTACAAATCCAGACTACAGATTAGTAATTTCGTTAGTTACATTTAAGTCCCATATTCGGGCGAGCCATCAACCGAGCACAAATCTAGACGCCAAGGAAATACTCTTTATACAAAAACGTTTATTTAAATAGAAAGATCAGTAACGTAACTTTCATGACATAGGTAGTCTGTTTGTGCTAAGCTATGCGGAAGTCAGGTGGCAGGTGCTTAGCGAAACGCGCCTGCATTTATGACAAGTAAACAAACAACGTGACGTGACAAGTAAAAGAATTTGCTAAATAGTAATGCTCGTTTCGACACCAGGTGACACCTAAATGAATAACTAAATAAAAACACATTGTTGGTTTTTAACGGTCGGCTTAGCGCCAAGAATTGAAAATATAATGATATAGTGATATAATGTTTTGACGTTCGTCGCTCATGCCTATGTGCTAGTGAAAACTGGCTTAGAAGTGCTTTCCAAAGATAACAGCTAATGAAAATAATACTACTTGTACTACTTCGTTGGTCCAGTGGTAGCATGCGCTACTTAAAACATGAGGTCTTGGGTTCGATTCCTAGAACGAACAGAGTGTTATTGAGTTTATCCGTTGTGATGATATACTTTATGATTTGCACTCCATTCCTAGTTACAAGCTCGCCCCTTATTATATGAGACTTAAACAAAGCTGGCAAAATCTGGGTGTGTTCTATAGGCACAACTCTGCCCACCACTTCGAGACAATAAGGCGTGAGGTATTGATATTAAAGAAGAGAATAGAAATGATACCAGTCAATACAAAGACTATTAATGTATACATTTCAAAATCTATTCCAACCTAGTCACGATGCAATATTATCTAGATCAAAAAAGAAACAACAAGTTCTGCGCAAATAATTGAATTGTACAATTATTGTCTAAAAATAGTCGAGAGCGGCTATCAGTAGTTCAAAAGTACAGTCAACAAAACAGATAGGTCTACGAGTCTGAGCTGAGTTTATGCTCGGTTGATGGCAATAGCCACGGCCTTTATTACAAGAGAATTGAAACAACTTACGAAATGTAGATGAACTATAGGTACACCTCTGGCTAACCCTTCGGGGAATACAAACGTGATGTTATGTTTTGCGAGAATTGACTGACTGAGTTGGCTGTTGTTGTTTCCGGGTTTGACTGAGTTGTTGACTTTATTCTTATACGGACATGACTGAAGAAGCAGGAGTAAGAAGCTTGGATGACAGATGGCTGTTATGAAATGGATGTGATTATAATGGATATGGCTACCGCACTGTATTTAAGCTCATCCGTCAGTTCTCAAAGCAAGAGTGAATAGGCAATTTTCGAGCACGCTCGCGCCATCTTAAAGCTCATCCAACTCTTTCCATTAAGCAAAATCGAGGTCAAAATCTAGGCAAACCCATTACCATTCAGTAATAAATTAATTTTAAACATTGTTCTATATCTATCAACCGTTAGAAGATGACAGACAAAATGATGTTTAAAATACGTTTGAAGTTAAATGTATTTAGTGCTCTGTGGGGCAACTGAGTTTAAGTCTATTAATCTTGCCTGCACACTAAACTCTTTCGTCAACTATACACCTAGTAATAGTTACTGTATAGTGACGTCACCAGCGCGGGCGCAACTGGCAGGTGGATGCCAGCCGGTTCCGGTTCACTCTCACTTTCATTACATACTCGCTTGTCTATGTTATTGACTCCGTGAGTACGCAAATTGTGGGTGTGTGGTCATTGTCTTGTGGGGCTTGCTTGGCAAGTGGCGAAATAAATGAAAAATGAATAGAATTTGATTCGTGTATTGTGGTTTTCCCTTTGTAGTCCAAGACCTGACGTAGTCTGTAGTCAGGAATTGTAGATGATGTAACATCTATCGAGAAGTATTTTTTCCTACTTGGTTGTCGAAAAATAAGAAAATTCGAAAAAATCTACTAGCGCGAAACTGTGCTTCGTACAGTGTAAAACAATGTATAGTAACCAAAACAGATAAGTAACCAGGGTCGTCAGATATAATTGAAGTTTAGTAAGAAAGCGATGATAGTTTCAAAAATAAATTAATAATGAGAAAACAAACAGTTAATTTATGAAATTGAATTTTATTGGAAAACATCAATCGGTTTCTTATTAAACTTCAACTATATTTGACAACCCTGGTTATTTATCTCTTATGGTGACCATACTTGGGCATGCCCAACTATAAATCATCCTGGTACAGTCCAGTACAGGGAAAGGAAGCTGCCCCCCTGCCCCGCCTTCAGTAAGCGCAGCTAGGCTAAGTAACTCTATTATTAGAAAGGAGTGCTATTCCATATTAATAACCAGCTCCATAGAGAATATGAATTTTGCATTTCTATAAATAGACTCTAAGACTTGGAACAGTCGCTCCATTCATAGCCCATTTGCCCCACTGGGAGTTCCTGCCTCATGCTTGTATGATGTGAATTTGGCACGCACGTAGGTTCTCTATCTACATACGGAAATTTGGACCATGCTACCAAAAAGGGCAGGCTCGCAGTTACAACTGGATTTTCCAGGTCAACCGTTAATTTTCTTACGGCACAGATATTTCAATTATAGGTTCCTTGAATTATATTTTAAATAATTATTTATTTAATACTATTTATTTTCTATTTTTCGATCCTTATTATCCACACTAATATTATAAATGCAAAAGTAACTCTGTCTTTCTGTCTGTCTCGCTTTCCTGCTAAAACTACTGAACCGATTTAAATTAAATTTGGCACACAGATAGTTTAGAGCCTGAGAAAGGGCATAGGCTACTTTTTATCCCGGTAGTGTGTTCCCGCGGGATAATTTCCGACCTCCACGCGGGCGAAGCCGCTGGCAAAAGCTAGTCCTTATATAAGTATTCAAAGTTTCAAGTTATTCCGACGTTTTGAAGGGGATAAAAATCACGTTCATACATAAATACATACGAATCTAATAAAAGCGTGTTAAAATTCAAAAATGTTCGCTACTGAGTACACATTATCTAAGCCTTCACGTAATTCACCATTAAATACCTAAAACTACATTGTAAACATCGATTACAAATAGTCTAAAACATCGATACAGAAGCTTAAATTTGTCAACATCCAATTCACCAAGCACAAGCCATCAAGGTCAATTACATCACGTAGATATTCGGACACTGGTCAGGGTCAACTTAGACCATCTACATGTTAAATTAGACGATTTTAACAAACTAAACATGTACTTAGTCGATAAATCGTCTTAATGCACAATCATTTCCGAATTAGAGGCTGAATAACAATTCTGTCCTTGCTTCGAAAAAAAAAAGCGAATGGTGCATTGTTTATTAGTTGTCAATGTTATTTAAATATAGAATGGGATCTGTTTGTATTTATATTATTACATATCCAAGTTGTAAACATGAATCTAGCGGAAACATAAATATAAGTATCAATTAATTATTTCTGACATTATCGATTTGATTAGTATGGAAATACAGGAGGCAATTAAAAATTACAGACATACACATGAGGCAATTAAAAATTACATAGATTTAAATGTTTTAGGAGAAGAACTGTTTTCTCTCTTCTAGGTACTACGTAATATATTGCCATGAATGAAATAAATACCAGAGCAAAGAGAAATTATAAATGAACAATTCAGCATTATGTTAAACATTAAGAATGATTAAAAAGGAAATGCGAGCAGTGGTGGCCCAGTGGTAACGGCCGCGACTTACGAGTAGTAGGTCGTGAGTTCAAACCCAAGCAGGCGCATTAGTTTGTGTAAATTATTTCATCGCCACTGCTCTGAAAACGGTGAAGAAAAACATCGTGAGGAAACCGGCATGTCTTAGAATCAAAAATTCGAAGACATGTGACATCTACCAACCCGCACTGGGCCCGCGTGGTGGATTATGGCCCACTCCCTCTCTCCGAGAGGAGGCCTGTGTCCCAGCAGTGGGAAAATTATAGGCTGTTCCTCTTGTTCGAACTATAAAACTATTTACTTATTGTGTTGAATCTGTGCTGAAAGCTTACAGTGAAACTTTAGTAGCATGTATTAATCATCACTTTCACGAGAGGTTTGAAGGCAAGCAAATAGATAATAAATAAGGCTGAACATTGACAAATGAGTTTAATCCCCATGTTATGAAGGTAGATATCGAAATTAGCTGATACGATAGAGAGAAGCCAGAAGAAAAATGAAAAAAATAGAAACTTGTGATTACAATCACGTGTATGTACTTGAATTAAGGCCATGATCAAACTATTTCCTACCTTTACAAGTATTTAGGCGCGTAGTTCGTTAAATTCGCTATGAAACCAGAACATTGCTGAAATTACTCATGCATTCTGACAGCCTGCATGTAGAATAATTTATTTTTAATAAACTATCCACGTTTAATGGCTAACCACACTCTAATAATTGTGATAAGAATGAAATTACAATGATTAAATTAGCCCTGTTTGTAGTATGGAATTCTTTTGGCTTTATATTCCGAAATTCATAAGCGGATTTCAAAAGAAACTTTAATTTTTATATAATTATCCGCCACTTTGAGCACGAAATGAAAATAAAAGCATAATTCGAACAATTATTATTATTTCACAATTAGAACAGCGTCTACACGCCAGCCCACAGACAATACAATACAAACAGCCAGTTACAAAATTGCCATTGCTCAATGGATTTTTCGCACGCGGAGTATTCGTTCTTAATAATACCAATTACAATTCATAATCAGCTTTAGGCTGTACAAAATAAAGAAATTAACGTTTAAAAAACGGGTACCAATAAAATTAAAATATTCGTGATTGACAATAACTCGACTAAAGTAATTAGTATCGTTTCCAATGTAATCGATTAGCAAGTGAATCAATCATTTGTTTTATAATCTGTTCTTTTTTAATGCGTTTTATGACGCAATCATTGTTATCGGTCAATTGTTTATTGAACCTTTACGCTTTTACTAAGTACTTTCGTTCATGCAATACTTTGGTAGCTTAATTATGACAATTACGTCTACATAATTAATTATTTATTCAGATATTTCCGACTTTTCTTGGCCTATTTTTATCCTAAAAGATGTGTCAACGACTCCTTGAAGTCTCAAAATACCACCACTAAAAGACCCCTTTCATAAATGCATCTTCGTGACAATCTTCACCGTTACCGCTTTTGAAGTCTTTCGCAAAATCAACAAAGGTCGTCTTTTTAAAAATGAATTAACCTTTAAAAACTAGTAAATTTTGTTACATTTTTGTTACTTTGTGATCGTATTTTTCTGTAGGGTGCATTTTGTTTGTGTAGAATCAACATTTTTTATACCAACAAAACATTTGTAAAGTTTCAGTACCTAATTTAAGATGACAATGGCCTAAAAATAATATAAGACTAACAATTTCAAGCCACGCAATAAAACTTTAAAATAAATTGCATTTTCAAATCGCGACATACCTACGACAATCTAGTTACATTATTCAATTAAAAATGAATCTAGATCGGCGGCCATTTAAAATGATTTCATGTCAGTGACTGTAAGAAATGCCATTTCACGCGTATGTCAATCACTGGCCGCATGTGGTAATTATTTGTTTTATTATCATGTGTTGATGATAGAAAGTCGTTTACTTGGCGGTAATCATGATTTATATCATTCTTGATTAATTAACTATGTATGGGCTTTCGCCCACCGTGACCCGGGAACAAATCCAGACTTGGGGCTGCTCCTGACAAATTTTCTGACCAGGTGGATCGAACCTACAGCCACTATTAGACCAAAATTATTATTATCAACTTCCCTGAATTCCTTTAACCTTTAAGTATTCTGGATTCAAAGGTTTAATGAATGTGGAACGTACCTGAAAAAATAAAAACATTTCATTAGTATTAGAACAATGATAAAATTAAGTAAGGTCCTTAAATTTCTAATCATTTTAAATCCAATGATTGCCACAAATAAAATATGTTTATCTACAAAACCAATTTGCATATTTAACGCTTCATTATCAAAACAATAGAACCAGAAACAAATCATACATCGTAACCGCCAATCAAATCCTTCGATTTTGAAAATGGAAAGCCCATTCGGGCGCAGTCGGCTCATCTCGGCCGCGCCCTATTACATCACTTTGTGATATCGCTTTCTACTACGTAATTTCGTTAACATGGCATGCGTTGTCCAATACAGGTGTTTGGTCATAAAAAACTTGATTTTATCATGATTAAATTCAAGGCAAATATAAGAATGATGTAATGACCCTATTTTACGAATGAAAACTTGTTTTGTGTCAGCCCAGATTTATTAAAAATAATCGACTAATTTGACAGGTGACAGTCGTATAAGTTATTCTTCAGCGATGTATCAAATTACAGATTTATTTCAGAATACAACGTTATAGCAATCTTCAAACGCTTTTAATCTTAATATGTTTACCAAAGCAGGTAACTTATTTTTACGCTACTTATAGTAAACTCCTTTTGAAACGGTAATTGCAGGTTATCTCAATAAGGACAAACCAGTAAAGCGCAGTCAACATACTCTTGCATCCAGTTGAAAAAAAAAACCAATACAACAGATGCGGAACTTTAACACGCGAACCTTTTTGCTACTTCCACAGTCTAATTTCAAAGCGTAAACATAACCCATAAAAAGACACATTACCTCACTACCTTTAGTGATTAGTCAACTGGAGTACTAAATAAGGAAAAGTAGCAAACCATTGCAACAGCTTTTCTTATAGGCTGAATGGTGCTAATGTGTCCCTTAAAAAATAGATAGTAAAGACCTCTATGTTTGAATAGTGATGCGGCTTACACATAGATAATAAGAACTGTGTGCAATGCTGTCTTCGTGTTTAGGGACATCACTATGCGGGTCGAATTGCAAAATGTGTGGTGTAAGTGACACGAGAATAGATTTCTTATAGAAACTCTGATTTATAGAAGTTTGACTAAAAATAATGATTTAAGGAGTGTAGTAAGATTAGCAAAAAATAAACACGTAAATCTTTGCAATTTACGCAAGTCAGAAAAACTGGTTTTCATTTTAAATACTTTCACGGAAATGGTGTTTGTTACATGATTCTTGAAGCGTACCAAAAAGGTCTGATGCCTGTCTATGGCTTGATTACGATGAAGTTTTCATTCCTTAATCTTATTACCCTAGATACCGGATTTACTCTCGCTTAACATTACGATTGGAATATTGTTACCTCTGATGGAAAGGTACTCCTATTTTTGTATGAGGAAGTCTTGAAGCTCTTCTGCTTTTCCATGTATATTTGATTTTGGATGAAAATGCCAAGATTTTATAGAAATCGCGAGAGTAGAAAAACTAACACAGTTTTATATACTCATAAGTTACATAAAATAAAATAACGTCACGCTTGTTTCTCCGAAGGGTTGGGCAGTCATGTTTATAAGTTTACGTAACTAAGAGGAAGTAGCGAGTGATCTCATCTATAAAAGTCTGTTTTTATCTGTTCTGTCTTGACACTTGACAGATAACTCCAACTATATTAGGGAAAATTGATTGTTGACACCCATTGCCAGGTTTATACCTATTTCATACAGAGTCTGTCAAAATGACATATGTGATGTAAATATACGGACAATTTAAGTCGGTAGCCAATTTGCTCAGCAATCACATTTCCTAAATTTACTTACAGGATATTATAAACTCGCTTCAGCCTATAAAATGTCCTACAAACCATTTACTACCGAGTTTCAAAGAAGTGAATCATTGGTATTCTTACTGCAGCTCAGTGCAGGGTTACCTCGGTACTTCGATTTTATTGGCTAATTAATATGTCGCGAATACCTAGTTTTCGTAATTAGCCTGCAGTGCCAAGTGTCGAAAATGGAAAGTTGCATACTTGAATATTAAGTCATTTTTATATAAATAGGTGAAGTTGCTAATTAATGCTGTATATTAATGTCTAGCCGGCCGTGGGGTGTCGGACGTAAAGAATAGTGCCATCGCATTTCTTCCCGTGGGTTTCGTAGTAGGCGACTAATGGACTTACTAGAGAATGGGCAGCAGCGTTCTCTATGCATTTTACCATCATACTGCGATCGCCAACCCGTCTGCCAAGCGTGGCGATTATGGCAAACCACGCCAAACTTTAGGCCTAGCAGTAGACGTCTTTCTAGTATTTTTTGTCATAGCTTTTTCACAACTAAATTTGGGCCGGCTAAAGTCTCACCGGATGCATATTTACCGGTATTTTACAAAGAGCGATTTCACGTCTGAGCTCCACAGTCCAATTACCGGGTAATACGATACCTCTTAGTAAGACTGGTTGTCAAGTTTTCGTACTTCTGACAACCCGTAACGACTGCCAAATATACAGAAATGAGAGCCGAGACCAGCAGTGTAATGTGCTTTCCGAGCCTCGGAGGGGGTGTCTTTTGTAACGTACGGTCGATCCACGGCAAGCGTCGCTTTATATGATCGATCGACCCATGCAACTGTTATTATTTAACCATAACATAATGTACGAAGATCTTAGCGTTGTCCGCAAAACGCCTTCAGCTTTACGCTATCACTGACCCTATTCCAGTGGACCCTTTTTTTATATTGAGGTGGCAATCCTCATGAATGTCCTCCACCCTGGGGTAGGCGGAGGGGTCTGTCAGACTCCTGCTGACTTAAACCACCCCGGTGTCCCGTCCCACACCTACGTCGGGGACCACGGGAATAATGCGTCTTTCGCGATCCCCGACTGGTGCCAGCCCGCCTCTGCGAGCCTCCTCACGATAGGGGGAGGGGGGGCGTGACATGTCAAACTTCCCCCCGTACATCAGAGGCGCGCGTGGAACACTACGCGCCGCCATCCCGGGTCCCAAGAAATAGGGGGCGACGGATGTAATACAGGACCCAGTGGACCCTGTTCCAAATTAGGGATAACTGGGATGTGACCAGTGAGGTCGAGGTCTAATTTAGCCAACCTCTTCGTTTGAAACCAGTTGTAGGAACCACGAGACCCTAATCTTTATATAGTTTAAAACAAAATCTCTTCCCGCTTAGATCTTTTAAACTACGCAACGGATTTAAATACGGTTCTTCAATAGATAGAATGATTCCGCCTGAAAAAACTAGTTTTATAAATAATAATAAATAAATAATCTTTATTTCTAGTTTTACAATTCAGTTATATGAAAAAAAAAAAAAAGTTATATGAATAAGAAAACAAGAAAAATGCAGATTACAGAAAGTAATAACAGGAACAAATAATTTTAATCGATATGTCAGAAAATCGTAAAACATACTCAAGTAAAGCAATCAAAATAAATATTGTTAAGAGCAGGAAGTAAATATTCTCCAATAAATTATTATTATCAATAGCCAGTGTCCAGTCCACTTAACATTCCATTCACTTATATCGACAGTAAAATCTGATAAAAATATTAACTTTTTCGTGTATACAAACATGAAATTATCTACAAGTTTTTATGAAGCTTTCTTGGAATATTCGCAAATCAGAACTTCGTAAAATGTTGTAGCGATATAATTTTTTTGAAGAGGGAAAAGTTACATACATTTAGCCTACACTATTTAGTTTTTGGATTGTATAAAATTAGCGAAAGAATGCGTAGAATGCAGTGTTTTATGTTCTAGGACATGTCAGTCTCATAAAGATCTTTTCCTTCATCTTTTTGAGAGCAGTGGTAATGAACTAATTTACACAAAATAAAGCGCTTGTCTGAGTACGAACCTGATACCTATAGATATTTCTGGAAGGACTCATAGGAAGAACCGCTTGAAGCTATCATTTCATAACATTTCCATCGGAATTCGTCTTGAGAGTTATGAAAAAAGAAAAACAACCACCTAACGCAATTTGATGCATAAATTAGAAGCTATAATTTCACGCAATTATGACACTTAATGAGAATATTATAAAAGTGATAATAGCTTACCAAACAAAATGACATAATATTCTGTTCTGTCAATGGTGACCTCAATTTTTGATTAGCCGTTAGATTTATAACTTGTAGAATGTAGTTTTAGTAATAGATACCTATTTGTATACGATGTTTCGAAATATTATAGGGTGGCAGGGTCATCGATCTACCACTTGTTACCATAGATTCAGGATTTACGTGATGTTGGACCCCCGTGCGTTGAAATTTTTTTGTCGGTTTTGAAGAAAAAATCTGCTGTTTCTGAAAAAACCGACATTTACGCGAACGAAGTCGCGAGCAAAAGCTAGTAAGTTATAAGGGCTACTTGTGAATCTAAAACTAATGATTAATAACGCCGCTTCTCTTTTGGTGCACAATACAGTATATTCCAATTATTTTTTAAATGAAAGAGGAAGGTTTTAAAGTTTTGGAGATGATCCCCGAAGACATTTTCCATGTACTTCCAGATTTGTCAAATTTTTACAAAGGCTGTATATTGGCGATCAAAACGATCTGTCAAAAAACGATTAAGATCGTCTGTTACTTATATAAATTTACTCGATTTTGTTGATCAAACAATATTTGATTACCATCACACTTGGATCCTATCCCTTTTCGAAATACCTCACTCAAAAAACCTTTAAGACTCCCATTAACATGCTCGACACGACAGCGCGACGCGACTCTCGTAGAACAATTTCTATGAAAACATCATCGAATTTGTTTTACAAATGTCGCATCGCGCTTGTCTGTAGAAGCCTTTATATAGCCATAAGTAGGCCTAAACAATTTCCCATGCTATTCGCGTCACCCGATGATGCGTAACGTCGGTCGGCGCAAGCGCAGGCAGAGCTCGTGTCAATCAGTTTAACGGTAGATTTCACCCATTTTAGCATAGCCGTGGTAATTGTTGGCGCAAGCAGACCCTTTGGTCATGTGTTGCCTCATTTTGGAGCTACAGGTGAATAATTAGACAGAAGGTTAGGTAATGCAATAGTTTGGTTTGCCAGTAAAAGTTGTGAAATGAGAACATAATATTGCTAACACAGGGACTACGGTTACTTTTACCAAGAACCGTTTTTTTTGTTTAATATACTAAAAATAATGGTGGTAAAAGTACATTGTTGTCATCGAAAAAAAAAAATCTTTAACTCTTTCAGTCACGCTTTAACCTTTTCATGTAGAATATTTTAAACTAAAACTGTCATAAATTCAATAAACCACCAATCGGTCTCTTCTTGTTAACATTTTGAATGTCTTAAGTTACACAGTTCGACATAAACAATTGTCTTTCTATTGTGTCTCTAATTACGGCATTCGATGAGTTAAGTAAATTTGTGCTATGAAGCCACAATCGGTTGAATAATCATAAAAGCTTGAATCATCAAGCTTTTATGATGATTCAACCGATTGTGGCTCTATGGCACAAATTTTAATTATGAATTTGGAAAGAGGTGGTTAGTGACACTAATCACCAAGACTGAAAAAGTTAAAAAAGTATTTCGTTACAGGTATCAAACCGGATGTACTGGGTAATTAGACTATCGAGCTTCTAACGACCCTTAACGACTGTCGAAGATCCACGAACGACAACCGGGACAGACGGCTTTAAGTGCTTTGCGAAGCACGGAGGTATGTGAAGATGGTCACCCATCCACGGACCTACTGCGGCTAGCGTGGCTTAACCTGATCGATCGACCCGTATGGCTGTTATTAGCAACAAGCCCACAAGCCCCTTTTCGTTGTAGTGGTAACAAAATATTTTAAAGTAAATATTATAAGTAAAGTTGACATTTTATGGCTAAATGTGGGCGTACTATAGATGCCTTACCATTTGGGAAATACAGGGGTAGTGTAATGTAATGTTATAAATTCATGATTTTCACTCGGTACAATTATTTTAAGTAACTTCTTTGGGCTTCGAAAATCTGCAGAAAATCTCAGTCCTAAACCATTAAAAACTGATGAATGATGATTTTAATCAGCGAGGTAACATGCAACTACGGGTGGTACTTAAAGTAAGTCTCTACTGCAACGACTTCCCGTACCAATAAGGGTTAGCACACATGACCGACTTTTCATCATAACTGTCGATGACTAAACGTATTGGCAATAATTAATTTTATTACGCATTCAATTTGACATAACGGCCACAGCCTACAAAAATAACAGTTACACCATTAAAACAAAAAACACAGACTAAACAAATCAGTTGATCGATGGGACAGTACTTTAGCAACAAAAGTCAAAAGATGACAAGACACAGTTTCAAAACTTTATCTATTGTATTCTAAACGCAAAAAGTATCAATAATAAGAAGCGTTGAGTAAAACAATTTGTTTACAACAAATTCTAATGAATTTCTTTCTTCCTCAGTGCGCGGGCGCAACCTCTTCACAGATCATTGACTGCGAAATCCATCAATGAGTTTCTGTGTTTGAAATCTTTGATGAAATGCTGCACGACTTGCAGGGTTATCGCGGAACTGAGCATTTTGAACGTATTTCGCAAGAAATGGTTTGACGCAATTTGTTGTTGATCTGTCATAGTATTGAAGTTTATAAAGGTGGATTTGGATAATGGGCCACCGCGCTAGTTCAAGGTGGGTTGGTGGCTGTTGCGCCAGAGCCTCGTTCACGAATGCAATCGGAGAGATACGGGCAAAGATCATCCTGATTGGACGTCAGAGGGAGGACATTGCCGTCGAGATAGACTACAGCGAAGATGGTGTGACGATGTTATCATGTGTGTGGGGCCATCATGATTAGAAATCGAACAAAACAGACAGGTTTAGAGGAAAAATAAGGAGGAGTCTTTGCCCAAGTCTCTGTTAGTGAAATTGATCAAGTCTGACTTTGGAGTACATTTTAAGCTCCATCTTTTATATTAAGGACCGCATGCACCAAATGTCAGTGGCGAGGTGTAATTTTTTCTTAAAGAGAAGCCGATGCGAAGTCGGGTTTAACTTACTGACTCATCAATAAAGAATACTTACTATCATTCTAAAATTAATATAGGAATGTAATGAATTAAATACAATTAAATTGAACAGCTGAAAACCGAATAAAATAAGCAATATTCCTCTATCTCGTTCTCGCTGACGCATTTTTCTATACCTGTCTCTGTCATAACCCGTTGTACAGCGGCTTGCTCTCGTACATATCAAGCGGTGCCACGTGACCTAAAGTGACATTACGGGATCGCTGTTGTATGAATTTTTAGTTCCCGATTATGACGTTTCGGCGCCGGGTTAATTTAGAACATTTCTCTTTTGTTGTAATACAAAGCTATAAATAACCTTTTTTGTTGTTTGAATGTTATGGTGAATTAAATACCCGTAGTGTAACTATATTTATTGACAATAGTAGCCACTATTTACATACTATTGTATTTTTAATAGTGATAGAGTTACCAATGCGAATCCCCGAAGGCAAGCCGGTAGGAATCGTGTTATATGGTGCCTTCGCCACTGCCAAATGTATTTATTGATTAGCAGTGCGAGCGACCCTAGATCACACTTGGATTACGTACGTAATAATTAGTAGATAGAACAACCTGCTTTAGTTGTACGAAAATCTGCACAAAAAGTACCTAACTACATCCTGTGTATGTTAGCCTACTAAAAACATTTACCTATAAACATTATTTAATTACTAATCTTCAATTGCACGCCATTCAACTTTATCCTCGGTAACTCTCACACAGCTTCCACCAGTCACTCTGTGAATATCGTCGCTCCGCTTAGCCTGAGGGCGTCCTAACCTCATCGTGTCTTTAAATACTAACGACTAAAGAGTCGTAATTTCTTTTTGGTCATAGTCAACCCTACAATGACTCATAGCCAGTTAGCAAGTTAATCAGCTCGTCGAAACTTTTTAACTGGCCCGTTTGAACAAAGCCTTTGTCTCAAGTTGTTTAGGTAATCTTTACAAATAGCAGCAATTACTTACTCAAGAATTCAAGATACCGGTAACATAAGTGATTGATGTTGTAATTAAAAGTATTACGAGCATAATAAGCTGTACTTTCTTTTTTTAGCGGTAATGTAACGATACTCAGATAAGATTTAATAAGATTTCATAATAATTTAAGATTTTCCGAAAATTAGCTAGGTTGTTGGTTAGCGGAATTTCCAAGCTGAAGTGGCAATAAAGAGTTCTGTTTTGGGGAACTCGCTATTACGTTGTACAGAAGCCAGCACATCGAACTACCCGAAACTATCAAGTTTTCCCAATCAATCTTGAACCTTATACTTAAGCGATTAAGTTGAAAACCTATGAAATTTGACAGATTGTAGTAGCTTTATGTACTGGCGTCTGTACTTTAGAGATATTTATAATCCTCTAGTATAATGTAATGGTGTACAAGGATGACTGCCTGTCGCCTGTTGGGCAACAAAATAACAGCAACGGATTTTTTTTTTCTCACTCTATCTTTAAGCTTAGTTTATCAATCTTTCATTTATTTTAACACCTGAGGCTTGTGATGAAATAATTACAGCAAGAAGGGTTAATCGTTGAGGTTCAGGTACGGTTGCCGCGAATCTTTACATACCAAGACGAGGAAGGAGCCTTGCCTCGGAAAAACACGTAAAGCCGTTGTTTCCGGGTGTCATTCGCGGATCTTGGACAGTCGTTTTAGGCCGTCAGAAGCCTAAAAGTATCGTATTAGTCAGTAACTGGGTTATGGAGGTTAGATAGGCAGTCATTTCATATGAAGTCAATCGAAACATAGTTGGGAAAAGGCTAAGCTAATGGTGATGATTCGTCTTAGCTCCCCAGAAATACAAATCCCCGGAAAATCAAGTCTTTCATTTCCTAATTTTTCCTTAAGATTAGCTGTCTTAACGTTTCATTCATCTCGACAGCTCTAAAAAACTCAACTCCGGAACATCCACCACAAACCTCAATAAAAATACTATTCCTCACAAAACCAGTAACACTCACCCATAACATAAATTACTAGGTGCACAACGGATACGGAAGAGACTCCGAGAGGATATCAACATTTCTATGTAAAAATGTACCGCGAGTGTAACGCCCTGACTACTACTACTACAACTGGTCCGACTTGATCTACCGGTGTGGAACGGATACTGTGGCTACCTGCGTTACTGATTCATATCATACTGTTGATAATTACACCTACATGCAATCTCTACGTAGTATAAAACAAATTTGCTTCCCGCGTCTTTACGCTCAGATCTTTAAATTGCGCAACAGATTTTAATGCGGTTTTCATCAATAGATAGAGTGATTCAAGAGGAAAGTTTCTAGTATAATATGCGGCCGAAGCTGCTGGCATAAGCTAGTCATCTTTATATGTGAAGCAGTTCTGTAACTGGCTGAATATCAAAGCTAAGACTATCCACTGAAGAATATTCTATAGAAACGTTGAGTCTTCATCCCTTATCAGAAGAATTACCAGAATACGGGATGAACAACAACCCTATTGAAGCATTAAGCAATTATTGTGTGCGTAGATAAATAATTTTAGTAAGAGGGATCAAACTACATCATTCCGATCCCTCTCACTTCTAGATAGCCGACAGATTTAAATAATTTGCATATTTAGCGTCCAATATAACAGAACAGATTCCTTGGATGTGTTTCACAAGGCGTGAGTTCGGAACGCGGTGTGCGCAGGAGTTTCGCAATCAGCGCGCACCGGCTGCTGCGCCGGCGCACCGCTTTCACACGTCGCTAGAGCCGCGTTCGATATGAAAGAATATCGAGATTTCTTAATACATATGATGGAAGCTGAGGATATAGATTAATCTCTAGTAAGACGAGGCAAACAAGAATAATGCATGCTGTTTTGTGGGTAGGTTGAATAAAGTATACAGCCATCGAGACTAGTCAGTATATCTGAAGTATGTCATGACTCATCGTATTATAAAAAGTTCATAATTTTGCAATATTATTTGGAAGTGTGATTCAAAATCGTATTCAACTAGAAGGTCACCTAATGGATACCTAGATTTTCGACAATCGGGTCCTATAAAACTGCCCAGTACGACCTATATACTTCTTGAACTACCATTCCATAGGAAACGACCATCTGGAACCGTGCACCAACTTCAGAATATCCGTAAGTGCATGCCACATACAGTTGAAATGAAATTATCCAGAAAACAAGCGGAGTTACCGACATAGCTTACTCTTGTACTACTCTGCAAGAAAAGCAAATTGGCCCCAAATAATTGGAATAACGGTAGGAGAATGATAATGAAGAAAAGCAAACTGAAGTGGCAGAGGGCTGGCTGTTATTTTCGAAGGACCGTCGGGCGTTGGAGCAGGTGAGTCCTGGAGCGCAGTCTGCTTATCAGTAAGCGTAGCGTGGGACGCCCCCTGCTAAATGGACCGACGACCTTAAGAAAGAGACTGGGACAGACTGGATGCGAAAAGTGGAGGACAGAGTGTTCTGGCGTAGTTTGGGAGAGGCCTATGACCAGCAGTGGACTTCAATAGGCTGAGTTGCTTGATTGATTGACATACAGTTACATAGACATATCGTAAACATTTCAGTCTTGGAACTCTTTAAAAAAAAGATGACGAATTTCATCTTAAATCGAGATATTATTGTGAAACCAGCAGAGCCTATCTCTGTTCTTAATTATGGGATTATTGGAGCGAAGTGGACCGCAGCCAGATAACTGACAACCATTTTGTAGCCATTAAATGTAATAAAGTTAAAAAAGAAAGAAAAAAGTTGTTGAGAGCAAAAGAAAGTGAGCGAAAAGGTGAATAAAATGTTTGTGGTTTATGTTTTGTTGCTGTATTTTATGGGTGATGTAATGGAGTTATGATGAGCTATTATTTATGGTTATTAGGTTCATTTTGATGCAATACATAACTCTCCAGTTATGTTTAAGTCCCATGTAATAGGGGGCGAGCCTATTGCCATCAACCGGCCACTAATCCAGACTCCGAGTTGCTACTGAGAAATTCCAGATGGAAAAACCCAATAACACCTTGCCCGACCTGGGAATCGAACCCAGGACCTCAAGATCAGCAGCAGCGCTTGCGACCACTAGACCAACGAGGCAGCTGACTTCAAAATAAACCTAATATTAAATCATTTTACGGTGAGTTAAGAATCAAAAACTAATAGATGAACGACTTCTTCAACACAAGTCATCCCGCACCTAGTGACCTCATTATCATCTGCCTTATTCTCAAATTTGTTGGGATCGGCTTCCAGTAGCTAATCGGCTAGCCGGCTAACCGACTAATCAGAAGCAGCTGATGTACCAATATTCTACGTAGAGTGACTGCATTTTTGACGTAGTATGTATCAGTGGTCTCGAAGCTACCGATTTTTTGGTATTTCTACCGATATGGGCTCTGTTCTACCGAAATACCGAAATATAACGAATATTCTACGATTTCACAGTACACATGGAAATGTCATTTACCGATTTTGGGTACAAATATACCGTTTTTAACTGGCAATTCTACCGATCTCGCTCTATGACGTTCTAGACCACTGGTATGTATAATCAGCCTATAAATATCCCGCTTCTGATACACAGTTTTCCTCTCTATGAGAGAGAGTCCAAAATCCACCACGCGGGCCCAGCGCGAGTTGGTAAATGACACATGTCTTCGAATTTTATGTTCTAGGACATGCCGGTTTCCCCACAATGTTTTCCTTCACCGTTTTGAGCAATGGTGAATAAAATAAATACACAAAATAAAGTGCCTGTCTGTTCAAACCAATGGGCCACCAATGCTCTCATACTTAATAACTGGGTAATTCGATACCCCCTTGTAAGACTGAGAAGAATCAGACTATAGAAATGAATGCATACGTTTTTTCCGAATCGTGGCTAAATAATAACAGCTACAGATATTTGACAGTTGTTACGCATAGGCAGAAGACCGATAGTCTGACAACCAGTCTTATTAAGGCTTACCGTGTTACCTAGTATCTGGATTGTGGAGGTCAGATAGGCAGTCTTTCTAAGTAAAATACTAATATTCAGCTGAATCAGTTAGACGGCAAGCTGACCCAAACCTAGTGAGGAAAAGGTTAAGGAGTTGAAAATAACGATTACCTGATTGATTGATGTACCCATTTAATCATTCGGGAATAATCTCCCGGATAATCAAATGGGTACATAAGAAACTTATGGAGCCGCCCCCACAGCGACTAATAATAAACTGAACAATATTCGCAAATAAAATCTCTCCATTTTCAATGTACAAATATTACGAAGTATTACTTACGTAACTCTACATTAGAAACTTTCTTTCTAACAATGAACACTCTGGTATGGCCTTGGGCGTCTTTTAAAAGCTCAGTCATTACAAAAATGGCTAACTAAATAGTGTTACGTAACTAGATGTACAATTTTTGATGTCTTATACTAATATTTAACGATGTCGTGTCTGTTTATTTATACTTTCTGCGAAACTGTTCTGCGACTGATTGAGAGACTTTTTATAGAGTGTAACTGAGTGCACAAATATTCTTTTCAATAAATCAATCCCTACCTAGTCCCGCCAGGGTCACGATATCTGTTCAGAAGGGTTACCGTCGGCCTGGCGTATGGGCAACTGAAGGAACGCGGGTGGGTTTTAGTCAGTAAAAGTCTGACACGCCCTTCTGCTCCACCCTTGAGCCGGAGACGTCATTTGATGATTTTTTTTGTGGGTGGGGACACCCTTATAAAAAAATCCTTACCTAGTGGGATTTGATACTTTATATGGGAAAATCGTATTCACTTAAGCAAAAAAATGTTAACGTTTTCTATTAATTTGTTATTGAAGTGGTCAACATTATGAATTTCTGTGTTACCTTTATCTGCTTTTGCTCGTTTCAAATTATGCCTTTTGTGTAACTTAACTATCTTTTAACCATTTTAATATTAGGGAGATACACATAACACATTCATAATCAGCCTATACTGTTCCCGCTGCTGGGGTAAAGGCTCCCTAAGTGTGAAGTCTCCCTCTGTGAGAGTAAGTGGGCCATATTCCGCCGCGAGGATCCAGTGCGCGTTGGTGGCAACTAGCTGTCATATGTTTCCGATTGTTTGGTTCTATAACCGGCCGATTTCCTGAAAATGTTTTCCGTCACCATTTTGAGAGAAGTGGTGGTGCAAGTAAAGTGTGCACCACCACCTGGGTTCGAACTCACGACCTTAAAACTCGTATTTCGAGATTGATATTACTTGGCCACTAATGCTCCACACTTAACACATTCCTATGTGGAAAATAAAAGAATAAAAGTTTTTATCTTCCTAGAGCAACAACAACGACATGATATGTAACAAAACAATTGTCAATCAATTTGTTTTCACACATAAACGAATCGATTCCATTTATTTGCGCTATCTATTCGAATCTTTAGTCGACTTTCTCTGAATTGATTAATGTTTGCATAACATTTTGATTTACACTTGTATATATATGATGAAATGAATTTAGAATTCTCTTGGTAGCATTTTTTTTCCATTTGAGTTCTTAATTTCGATGGGGTTTTATACTTTTTGGTTAAATTGAATGTTGACAGGTTTATGTCAGTAACAGCACCAAAAATACACAAAAAAAAACCAATTCAACGTTTTGTATAACAATATCCTCATGAGTGAAAAAATATCAAATTCAATTTTACACGAAATAACTCATATTAATTTTTAGCAAAAGTTAATTTTAGTTTTCTTAATAAATCAGAAAATTATCCATAACCAATAAACATACTGATTAAATTTTATTATGACATTAAAAAATAATATTTACATTAACATACTAAATCAACTCGCACTTTATTCATTATAATAATATACCAATTATTATTTTTTACCTACAGAAACATTAAAAACCGAATTCCTGCTTGAGCTCATCTTCTCATTTTGTAATCCGTCGACTAGTTTCAATAATGTCTATGTTGACATTTGAAACACCGGTCCGACCTTGCAAAAGGCCACATCCCTATTAACATATCGACTTGACATTTCATTTTGTATTTTAATATTGAATGGTAAGGTCGCTTTTCCTTTCTTTGATGATGAAGTGTTATTTTTAAGTCCCTTGTCGGTTTTTAATTTGATTTTTCCGTGTTTGAATTAAGAATGTCACATCTCCAAAATTAGTCGAGTTGCTATACAATATTATCGAAAATGAATTGTTTTTAAATTAATAGCGGTATGTTAATAGTAATTATCTGTTTTTTTTTTATAACCAGCCTACTAATGTTAATTATGGTATTATTATTACTAATGTTTAATATAAGATTATACCTATTGCTTGTCAGACGAGATTTTTAAAAATGGTACGAGTAAGCTTATCATTATGCCTATCATCATTTACGTATGTATGTAGGCCTCCGAAATATTCACCCAAAGTAGAATAGATATAGCAATTAAGATACTACAAAAATACGTTTTTAGTTAGGACCCCTAAAACGTAGATAAATATTTAAATATGCGTATAACCACTATCATCAGCCGTAAGACGTTCACTGCTGGACATACGCTTGCCCAAAGGGAGGGTTTGCCACAATAGCCAGGCTTGGCAGATGGGTTGGCGATCGCAGTATGGTGGTAAAAAACATAAAGAACGCTGCTGCTCATTTTCTAGTAAGTTCCTAAGACGCCTCTTAGGACACCCACGGTAAGAAACAGGATGGTGCTATTATTATCGTCAGGAACCACACGGAGCCATATGAGTGAGCTCTGTTCCCCGAAACCTTTGACCACCTACACAGTGACTGAGTGACATTCTTAAAGAAATGTCAACTCGTTGGATTAAGTTTCTTATTACAAATGGTACTACAACTACAATTGTAACAATTTAATAGTACTATGAGTCCAAAACTTAAGCCCACAAGCATGTAGCTTCGACAGGCATCTAAAATGTCAGGGGTGAGAGCACGGCACGACTTTGACATTAAACAAACAGATATTTTAATAGTATACGCGCGTCTATACCACTCTAGCGATTTGAAGCATGCAGTTTATGCTCTGTACTGCAAATGCCTGAGATCTATGTTTATATAAAGGTGTGATGGATGATTTTGTTGCGTGGTTCGTCACATAGTGTGATGTGTATTTTTATATATCCTGTGATGAGAACTTTATAATATTAGAAAAGTCCAAATCCATTCACGATTATAGGACATTTTTCTATGTTCCTTCCGTGATACTCTATTCTTTTTTGTGGAAACATGAATCAGCATAGGGGAACATGCAGGTTGTCCAAGTACAGTACTAGTTTAACCATATTTTGTTTTATTGGTAATTTGGATTATTAACTAAAAAAAAACTTTTTAACAAAAAATTAAACCGCCGAAAAAACTGAAAAGCAAAAAATAATAAACCTTAAAATTATGAGTCGGCGCTTTGAGTGATCTTTGTTCATTGATTTTCCAGCGCCGACTCAAAATTTTAAGGTTTATTATTTTTTGCTTTTCAGTTTTTTCGGCGGTTTAATTTTTTGTTAAAAAGTTTTTATTTTATATTTTTTTTGTGGCTTGAATGTACTAATAATATTTGGCAAGGTATACCCCATCCAATGAAAAAAGATTTATCAAAATCGGACTACTCTGTATAAAGTTATGCGTGGTTATACATTACAATCAGTGAGTGAACAATCAATCATCCCCTGTTTTCCAACCCTTAGGGTTCGATTTTGTTTTCCAAATTTATATGGGACCACCTTGGGAGTATACCCTTTCCAATAAAAAAAGAATTATCACAATCGGACTACCATGTACAAAGTTATGCGTGGTCATACATAAAAAAAAAAGTATACGCGTCGAATTGATAACCTCCTCCTTTTTTTTTCGTCGGTTAAAATAGATCTTGAACTCATAATTTTATCTGCACACACTACTAACATATCCGAAGGTATCCTACATCAAGCAATGGAGATCACATTCCACAATTAACCGACTCTAAAAGGAGGAGGGTCTCCATTCGTCTGTATATATTTTTGTATGTATGTTATGTACCTATGGCAAAAAATAAAAAAAAAATAAAAAATCAAAAGTCATTTATTCTAACTAGGCTGAGTGTCAGCACTTTTTGAACGTCAAAGTTACATAAGACAGTCCCCCCAAAACGCTAGCCCTTCGACACTTCCTAGTGCTTAAGCTGAGAAGAAGAACTGGCGGAACAAACTCCCCAGCAGACAATCGTAGATTAGATACAGGAAAAGATAGGGTATGATGCTACAGAGTTGACTTTCTTTGGTAGTTTTGCATTAGCTTCGATAATACGTATTTAATTCACTTCCTGTCACTGTTGCTTACATAGCAAGTAGTGGTATATAAATTAATACGAATCAGCTTATGATATCATAAGAAAAATATATCACTTTGTACTTTGTGTTTTTCGTAATATGGTTGCTATTTGTGTTTAAAACTTTTTGTTTTGGTAAATAGTCCTAATAAACCAATACAAGTTAATAAGTCATACGAAAACTTTGTAGTACAAGTATTTCAAATTTAACTGGCCCAAAGCTTCACCATCACCATTTACACTAATACCTGGCCACGATTAGCGATACCTAATGGTAATTTCACAATGAGTGTGGTTATGCACTGTAATCTGGACAGGCAGGTTGTCTTAAGATATTACCATATTATATTATTAAAAGTTATCATACCAGCAAAAAAACAGAAAGTCTCTAAGTAAACGCATGATTGACATCTATACGTATAGTGTTGAAAACTAATTAATTCGGAGGAATAACTTATGTCGTTGGATTATGGTGAAATCAGGGCCCTAATTACATAACAGTTGTGAGTTTAGCCATATCAATTGCACAAACAAGCCGCAGAAGATATCACAGAAAGCGATAAGGCCGCCCATTGAATGTTTTATTTTAATTTTATAAGAGACGATTTTTCCAAGCATATAGCAATGGGATTATAATTTCACATTTAAGATGCGGATTGTTAGAAGTTTCTCTCATATCAAAACGGTCAAATTACAGTTTAAAATGGTAACTCAAACTAATCATACATACATACATGAGTAGTTTTATGATCTCACTGCTGGAACGCAGGCCTCCACTCTGTGATGTGTGGGAGTGGGCCGTAATCTACCACGATATATTGCGCACAGTGCGGGTTGATAGATTTTACAGTCTTCGTATTTTTGGTTGCAGGGCATGCTGGTTTCCACACGATATTTTCCCTCAACGTTTAGAAAGCGGTGGTGATGAAATAATTTACACGAAGTAAAGCGCTTGTTTGCGTCTGAACTTACGACCTACGACCGACCCAAGCACATACCAATTGCAGAATAATTTCACATTTAAGATGCGGGTTTTAAGAAGTTTCTTTCATATCAAAATGGTCAAATTACAGTTTAACATGTTAACTACCATGTCAGACTATGTGTTCGACACTTTTTGTTCCATTCAGGCCTTGTCGGACTATATGACCGACCACACATACAAAATCTGAACATTTCATTGCTGCCTGGCGACCATGATTTTGGAATAAAATGAAATAAATAATCTATTTAAACTGAAATTACACTAAGTTAAATTTTTGACTTTTTCTGATTTCAGCCATGGCAGTGTTAAACTGCTAACTCAAACTAATCGTTGTTCGTAATAAATAAATAACGTAGAATAACACTCGTCCGTGTGAAAGTGTTCACTCATATCTCACGAGCGAGCAGATTATTGTACAAAATGGACGAATGATTACGGCGCGCTCACTTCCTTAGTTTCTTTACATTTTGTTATTTTTGTTTTGCTTACATAACTGTCATGGCTGACGTCCTCGCGAAGTATGCAAGGTTGTATTGTTACGTCTGTATTGACCCTCGACTCTCTAGTAATAGGTAATGTGGGTTTTGGCAAATAAAGAGAAGATCTATGTTAATGGGTTTTTAGGATTCCGTAACTAAAGGGTGGGACCCTTTAGTTACGGAATCCTAAAAACCCATTAACATAGATCTACTCTTTATTTGAACGAAACCTTATTACTAAGACTCCGTTATCCGTCCGTCCGTCTGTCAGGAGGTCGTCTCTCAAGAACCATTACAGGTAGTTATCACAGAGTGTGTATATCTATTGCCACTATAACAAAGCAAAATAGGTAATAAAATAGAGATAAAAAATTTAATTTATAACTTTATTTTATTCTCGTACGTAAAAATATCGTGGCGTATTTTTAACGCACTGCTTAGCAATAAGAGTTGATTACCAACACTATGTATTTTCGACGTGCTGGGATATACTCTGGTGCATTCTCAATGCTCGATTCGACACAGAGAGTTGAAAATCCCGCGGCAATATTTTTACGGCTGTGCGAACGTGATAGCATGAGAGTCAAACAGTGGAGGAGCAACAGCTTTAGATTTGCAGGAAAATTGTTATCGAACGCAGCAGAAGGCTAATTCTGGTATTTAAAAACGTTCAAAATGTAGTCGCAGTCTCATCTCGGCTACAATCAAATGTCAAAAATGTAGGGAAATTTGAGGTATTTTTGACAAAGCTTTCTTAAAATTACCAGAATTGCTCTCCGCTCTGTTCAATCCAAACACAAGATTTCACTCACAGAAACAAAGCATACCGTTCGAATTTCTAATAAATCAATTTACAATTTCTATTTACGGATAGTTCTAGGCCGAGTAGCCAATTAATATTTGTCGAATTTACACAGCGAACAGCGAAGGAAATGAACTAAAATATACACAAGCACATTACCTTTGGTCACGCTCCGGCGCGCGCGCAGTCGCTAGCTCGATCGATCATAACTTGTGCTTTTACTGATACTAACTAATAAGAGAAACCTATTTGTATTAATTTATGAGTAACTTCTGTAAAGGTTAGAGATATATCCCTAGATAAGATAAAGTTTAAGCTGTGATTGGAAATCCAAGTCTCTTCAAATTCCCTTAATCTACATTTTAATATTATATAGCTGAAGAGTGTTTGGCTGAACGCACTAATCTCAGGTAATACTGATTGGAAATGCAAAATTATTTTAGTGTTGGGTAACTCATTAATCAAGGAAGGCTATAATTATGCTTGTTATATCACTGGTGCCTTTAGTTTTCACGTCCAAAAAATGTTCGGGAAATCCCATATCGTTTTCAAAGTCAATGTATTTATTAGGGTGATTTTTGGTGATACAGTGGGTAGGATAGCCTTGTACTTAGACTATGTGAACTCAAAAACTACCCATTAAACTGAACAACAACAATATAAGAAATTAAAATCGATACTATATCAATTAAGCATCGATTTATTATATCGATCTTTCTATGTAGGGGAAACTGCAATCTCATCCCTTTCGCTTATTTTCTACAAATCATGATCAAAATATTTTATTTCGTTAAACCTACACTTATGAAACGGTCAGGAGCTACATGTACGAGCCAATTGGTTGTTTCCTATGGAGAAGAGCCGACAAGAAAGTCAACGGTCACCTTCCCATTTCATATTCACAGTCACTTTTTACTACATTCTTTATTCGAAAATTATATCTTTTCTAATAGTTACTTTAAACATATAAAAGGCGTAATAAAATTAAGCATTGAATGAAGATATTATGAGAGTGATCGTACGTAAATTGGAATTATGAAACCACTTTCTTGCTTCGTTAGTTCTAACTAATGATTGTAGCAAGTTTATTTACAAGTAACTGCTAATTTATTGCCAGGAATCATTGCACTTCTTCTATTTCCTAGATTTACTCAACGAAAATCGTGACTGACTCGGTGGTGTAGTGGTCAGAAGCACTAGTACTGAGTATGAGGTGCTGGGTTCGATTACCAGCACGCGTAGCATGACCGCCACAGAAACGGAATTCGGCGACGGAAGAGAAGACAAAATGATAGATTGTATCGTAGAAAAATTGTGTAAAACTGAAAAGAAGAGATGTTTTTATTCTTCAATCGACAAGAATACGATGTCAAGTATGATGACTATTTTTCTGATGAGATAGAAACATTTTTACACAATTAAAATACATAAGGAACTTTTTTTGTTCTTGGTAGAATAGATATAGAATTGGTCATGCTACGCCGGCAGGTCATGCATAGTGTTATTGGGTTTTCTGGAATTTCAGTAGCAGCCCCGAGTCTGGACTTGTACCCAGTTATTTAATGGCTTTAGGCTCGCCCCACATTACATGGGACTTAAACATAACTGGCAAAATATAGGTGTACTTACTATAGGTACACTTCTGCCCAACCTTTTGGGGAAACAAGGCGCTATGTAATGTAATGAAAATCGAGAAATGCTTTTCGCAGTCGTCACCGATCAAGTAATTGCTACTAGTATTAGTATATTGGGAATGAAAAGTATTTTTATTTTCAAAGTATCATACATCCTCCTCTATCAATAGAATACACTACCCATATTAATTGTTTTATTTTACTCGTAATATCCACGCAACAAACCACACGCACTAATATGAATATTTCTCAAGTTGATTATGTACACACGGCTACATATCAAGCTATACATTTCCAGTTTTAGCTGACCTCGCATTGGATGAGATTTTAATTAAATGAGAAGTCAGCTTATGCTGGAAAGTATAGCTGGATTTATCGCCGTGCGTACGCACAATCAATGAATAATTAACAGAAATCAGTAACACAAATGCAATATCTTTCAATTAAAACCATTCTGTTTGAGACACATGTACATGTAGAGTAGAAATTTCTCCTGTAGGTACCTATGCCTACAGACATAAACCTCACATGCATACATAGACAGACCAGACGTAAACTTTATAGAAAGCCTAATTGACTCTCTACAATTAAATACTTAATGAATACTTTACCAAGCAAGGTTATATACGCGGGGTAAATACGTAACACACTTACAGTAAGCTTGTATTTTGACATTTCAACAACATTTATTGCATTATTATATTTGCACAAAGACATTTTAATGTTCTGGCTCCTCGCATCTATAACATTGTAAATAAAAAATACAAAATTCGGAAACTTAACTTAAATGAGTTTAAAAAAGTTATACTGCCCTGGCTAAAAAGTTTGGACTATAACGCCACAGAAAACTTAATTAAATTTTTATGAAGAGTATTACTCCACACACACGAACACACACACACACATTCAGACCCTTACACACTACAACTATCACGAGCACATACTGCCCGCTCACATAACACATTCCGTAATTTTTTTTTTTTGTCATTTCATTTTTCTTTTTTTATCTTGCATGTTAGATTACTTTATTTTATTATTTCTTTTTCCTTGTTTCGATTTTTAATCTTTGTATGCCATAATTTACATGTTACTTAGTAATTAAGGGAAGACACTAGCTCCTGTAATACAGTGTACACTAGCGCAGGAGCTAGGGAATTCACAAAAATATTTGTATAAATTTATGCCAATAAAGATTATTATGATATTATTTACGTTACTAGGAGACAATTTTTTCAAACATATGAAGCAATGCGAGAAGCACAGAATCGCTCGAAGTGGCGGTGCTTCGGGAAGACCTTTGTCTAGCAGTGGACCTGTTTCCACTAAAATGATGACGATTATCAATTAGGATGCTGGTCTATTTGTGCAAAAAAAAAAACGATTTTTGTATTTCAGTCGTACCTAGAAAGTTCCAATTCCTGTAACGAACCAATTTATAATCGGACCGTTCGAAATCCCGTTTCGATTGTGATAGTTTCGAACATCGATTAAATTGCCTATTGGTCTGATCGTGCTCATATATTTCAACATCTTACCGCAGCAGATAATAACTATGAGTGTAGTGAATTCCGAGTTAGAGAGGCAGTTTGGTTAACTAGGTGATCGGATTTTAGGCTAGGTACAATTTAGACTAAGATATATGGCTTTAAGCAACTGTTTGTTTGATTTATATGGGAAAGGTTCCCAGGTGCTTTGAAGGCTTACAAATAAATTAATAGAGCTTCTATTCTAGTCTATAGGTAGAACTAGTGTTTGTGAATCGTGTTGGAACCTGGTTTTAATGATTTAATCAGGCATTTATAATGGAATTTGTTTATAGTAATGTTGATGTTTTCATTTTTCTTAGATTTAGAATTTAGTTTTTAAGTACTTCTTCATATATATTTTTTGTTTTCTCAGTACTAGTCTGGATTTGCGCCCGGTTGATGACAATGTCCTCGTCCATTATTACATGGGACGAACTGACCAAATGTGGTTGTGCCGTGAGTACACCTCTGCCCAACCCTTAGATGAAGCCAGACGTGATGTTATGATAAGTTGATGTCACTATTGTTGTTAAAACAAAGTTAGTTTTCTCTAAAATCTCCACGTTGTTTTAATGCTGGATCATAAAATGACCTTTGTCATCGGAATAAATGATTTAATAGCTAAGAGATCACATCTACATATCACACGCATCTTGACAAATTATTATGGAGAAGAAATGCGTAAACTTTTTCTCAACGAAATAACTTAACTATTACGATACGCACACATTTACATACAAGCGAAGATATTTCCAATTGTCACGCAATTTTAACCCACTAAATATGTGGGACAGTGTACAAATACTTTTAAAAACATGGGAATATAAGATATCACACTTCAACATAGAGGCTAAAATCGCGTGAGTGTTTGTGATTGTCAAATATTACGAGATCCATGCAATGTTTGAATGGTTGAAGTGGCGGTAATGAATTTGGTAACGCCTGTTAAGTGGTAAGCTCACGCTATAATCCTAGTCTATAAGGGGTTTTAATGGTTTTACAAATTGATAGAAACATTCGATTTGGTTGGGGAAAGTCGTTTTCAATTACCTTGTTAAATTTTTCAGTCTGACCGCAAATCATTGTCTGCGCTAGACTGAAACTTTGAAGGAATGACTTAAGAAGATTAATAATTAAGAACGTCTGTTGTCGGGGGATCCCCGTCAGGAAGAAATTTCCTTACGCGATACTTGCACGTACACACACTGTCGTATATAGAAAGAGATAGAGAGAGAGTAGGGTTGCCACCAGTAGTTTATAATAACAAGTATTGTACGTTATTTAACATAATTTTACTCTAAACTTTATGAGAAAAATAATGTACACGAAAATACTTTATTTTGCAAAATTTTTTTTCTGTGGGATTTAAAAAAAAATTGTTCAAAGTACTTTATCGCTAAACAAAATTTATTTGATACAAACTGCAAGAAGCAATAAAAAATATGTTATAATAATGAAAAATAAATCGGACTTTATTTTTATACTATGTACTTTTTTTCTCATCTATAATAACCAATGTACTTTAATTGCGAAAAAAAAATGGCAACCCTAAGAGAGAGGTAGGAAGTCACAAGTATGAATAATTACATGGAGAGATTTTTTTGAACATTGGATTTTCAGCGCACTGATTATCGCCGAGAGTTGAAAATGTTTCGACGTACTGAGATGCACTTTGTTGGATTTTAAATGCCAGGTTCGACACCGAGAGAAAAATAATCCAGAACGCGATCTAATCCCGCAGCGATATTTTTACGTACATATGTGTGTACGATGTCTAACGCTTTTTCCTTACGTGACAATTTCTACCAGTCAGCTCCTAGTTCTAACGCAAGCCGTGATAAAGAACTTCATTCCAAAACTGAAAAACTCACGAAGCATTATCAGCCTATGAAGCTCCCACTGATTAGACACAGGGTGCGTCTTCCACATCACGGGCCCAGTACGGTATTATTAAACTATTTTTTTTATTAACTACTAGCTGGGCCCGCAGCTTCGCCCGCGTGGATGTGTAAATGGACGTGATACCGGGACAAAAAGCTTAAGTTACTCCTTATAACATTTGCTCCCCAAAGTCCCATCAAAATCGGTCCAGCCGTTTCAGGCTTAGCCGGAACAAACAGTCGAAAATTTTAATAATTGACTTTTTGGTGTAAGTACCGTATATCCTTTCATATGCATTTAATGAAAAGTTCCTAATTTTAAATTACAAACAGACACTTCAGTTTTATATTTGTACAGATGTATAGAAATATATGAAAATTGTACAGGCTTACAACATTTTTCACGCTTCATTTTCCAAGTTTTTGTACTTATATTTTTCTTTTTTATAACTTCAATTACAAACAAGCACATGCACTTTAAATTCTAAACTCGCATTTCAACTTTCATTTTCCCTTTCGATTCATCGATAAGGCACCTTTTCTAGAAATCACTCGACAATGTCACTCTTTCGCAAAAATGCCGGCGAAAAGTGAAAGAATAAGTAATCGATTGAAACTCGAATCACGTTGCACTTTCTCGCACATCTGCGTAGAATGTATAGCGATATGAGAATACACCTCGAGGTTAGTGCTAGTGCTACAGTTTCTAATTGTGACTTTATTAGGCATGAGGTGACTGTGTAATGTCTTAAAATTGATGAGCACTCATATAGAAATTTCTATTTTACAAACTATAGAATTTTGCTACAAAATACAACGAAATAAAGAATTCTCATCATCCACGTAGCCTTTTCTATAATATGCAAAAAATAAAAAATGTTTTTCGTTTAAAAACACGCTTTCTTAAGTTAAGAAAAACATATTTTGAAGAATCACTGAATCTAGAGACAGAAGAAAGACCCATCAACAGTCAACCGTTGAATAAAATAATCATTTACATTATGAAACAAAAAATAAATACATTAAACATGTGCTATTTGTTAAACCACTGAAGTTTTGTATTACTGACTCCAATCACGAATGAATTAATAACATTCACAGTCCGATGTCGAGTCTCGTGCATTCACTTATATTTGAAGCCACACCGAGCCTACTGTGTATAAGGAGGCAAAAATCTAGAATCGGGGTTGCTACTGAGTAATTCCAAATTTTTATTCTTAGCGTGTCGATAGCAAAAAAAAAAAACAAATAATTTGATTTGATTTTGATTTTGAGTAAATAGAGTTAGCCCATTATTTGGCTACGAGCTTAGCACTTTCAGTAGCATCCATTAACTCCTGTAGCGTGCAAACAACAGGACACGCTGAGCAAGATATCAAGTGCCGCATTGTTTGTGGAACAGCACAACATTTACACTCCAGGGCGGAGTCATCTATGAATTAGCTGGTTTTCTTTACTTCGGCCTACCTGAGTCTGGAGTCTATTTAAAGACTTCCAGGAAAGCCAAGGCAACTCGTGTCCAGATGAGGATTTCCTAATTGAAAACCTAATACATTTTCCATACATGTTCCGCCATAATTACTGACGAAAGCTGCATTTAATAATCGAAAGATTCAGATTATTTATGTCATTAACATTACATTAATATAATGTCCTATCATAATAAATATGTAATAAACTGGAAGAAATGCACTGGCTTTATTATAACTTAGGATATAGAAGGGAATTACGAATTTACTCGCTGAAGATCAACCAACAGCTTTTGTTGATATATAGATGACCCTTGTTCATCATCATCAATTCAGCCGAAACACATCCACAGCTGTACAGACGCCACCAGGTCAAGCTACCCGAAACTGTCAATCTTTCCCAATGAACCTTGAACCTAATGCTCTAGAAATAAAGTCGAAAATCTATCAAAGAAATCTGACAGATTGTAGTAGCTTGATGTGTTGGCGTCTGTACATAAGTCTCTCCCAATTTGGGAGGGTTTGCCAAAATCGCCACGCTTGGCAGGCGGGTTTGCGTTCGCAATATGGTGGTAAAATGCATAGAGAATGCTGCTGCCCACTCTCTAGTAAGTCTCTAGGAACAAAACGGGAAGAAACGGGATGATGTTATTCTTTACGTCCGACCAGCACACGGAACGACCCTTATTAGATAATTAGTATACTAAAATCTTATCATAAGGGTATACTACATCTCATTCACAAATACAGAAGTCAGAACCTTCAGAGTCCATCACAATATCTCACAGACCACACAATCGCAAGGTATGTAAGGCCGCAGTTGTTTTGATTACCTTCTTCAACAATCGAGATAACATCGACACTTATCTAATACATTTTGTCTATTGTACAGACGAAAAACAACCTTTGTTAACCAGCAATGTACGAACTAAGATTATTATCGTTTCAAACTGTTTAATTAAATATGCCTATTCTATGTTTGTTTTTCGTGAGAATGACCTCTGTGTTCGTTTTTTGTGAGGACCCACTGACCCGTGTGTTTTTACTTTTAGATTGTAGTTGTAAAGCTTGTTACCCATTCATTGTTTTTTCCACAATGGTGTAGAAACGCCCTTCTTAGAGATAAGTGGCTCTAAACTCGAGGATCAGATGCGTTTGGCCCTTGTGTGGGTACTATAGGCATTATAATATGATATTTGTGTCAAGTGACATGCTTTTGAGAGGCGTTCAATAAAGACCCAATAAAGATCAAATGAGACGTAATTTTTAGACGACCGATGACATAGGAACGACGATAGTCAGTTCCAGATTCTAAAATTAATATTAATCCTACTATCCCACAATTTTTTTTTTTTTAATTTAGGATATTTTTTACTCAATTCCGCAAAAAGGGCTGAACGGAGTTTTATGAAACTATTCGTTAGGATAATTTTAATTAATAGATATCGAATGGTCCGACCATAAATTAATAAATAGGTACAAAATTCGTCCATAATTTACTCCTTGTCCATTTAAACTTTAACTGTGGCTAACGGTTTGAAATGTTTTTGCTTCACGTTATTATATGGAAAACCTCATCGGTAATAGCTGAAAATGCACTTCGATAATATTATATTTAATAACTAGGAAAACGAACGGAAATGAAATCAATAAATGTAAGATATAAAGCTTGTATGGACTATAATCGTTTCTTGCGACTATTGTAAACTAGGCAACGTAATTCACGTAATATTTTTATAAGGCAAATTTTGTTTTGCAAAATAGCTCTGCATGCATAGGAAATGGGAATATGTTTGAATATAATTCTGTAAGAGGGTTAAGACCTGAGGAGTAATTACGTAACACATAGCTTTTGTATTGGCAGTTTAACAACATTCATTGCGTTATTTACTTTAAAAGCAGACACATTTTTCGAACGAATAAACCAATGGATTATTAATAACCTTCTTTATTCAGTTTCGGAGGAAAAGTTGAAACTTTAAGGTAAATGTATTTTTAGCCATTGAGACAAGCTTTATAAACAAAGAACATTTAAATTTAAATTGTGCAAACTGACACAAAAACATTACTTAATACATACTTAAATGTCGTACAATAGCGGCACTCTCTTTCTTTCATTTTATTTAAAAATAAATCAGTTTTTTCAAATATTTATTATACACTACGCACCTATATGTCTAAGGCGCGGGACAAATACAAGAGGCGTCGGGCGGAGGCGAGGCGCGGGCGCGGCGCGGGCGTGGTGCGGGCGCGGCGCCGGTGCAGCGCAGAACAGGCGTGCTAACGGTGTCGGAAAGGCGAGGCGCGGTGTTTCTCGTTATTTTATGTTAAATTCTATATCGTCACGCATTTTCCGGGTGCGCCGAAGGCAAGGAAGCGGCGCCCGCGCCACGCCCGCGCCGCGCCCGCGCCACGCCCGCGCCGCGCCCGCACCCCGCCGTCTCAGTATGTCTCGCGCCCCACCTCTTCTATACATTTTGTATGAAATATCAAAGAAGTGGCGCCACGCCCGCGCCGCGCCCGCGCCGCACCTCCGCCCGACGCCTCTTGTATTTGTCCCGCGCCTAAGTATTTACTCTTGTGTGAGTGATTAAAATTACTCAACCTATTGTCAATCATTATGGTAAAAACATGCTATTGTTTGCACACCATACAATTTGCAATCACTTAACATAAAGTCGGCATTCATTCATAATCTCTTTCCGTTTTGAAATGAATAAGTTTCTTGTCACAGATTCAAATCAATATCTAAGAAGTTTTGTAAGGTGTAAAACAATTTATTGGAAGAAATATTCATAACACGTTTATTTCTTTTAACCTTGACTTTAATGAACTCGCTAATTATTTCTGTCTTCTTCTTTCTTCTGTCTAACACACAATACAATCATGATGCCACATCTCACTTATGGCGAATTTCACAAGATGGAATGGTTTAGATGTGCGAATCTCATTCAGTTTTATTAGTCGGAATTCGTCCTTAATCACTTGTAGGATAATAATTCGCAATAATTACACTAGTTTGAACTCCCAACTGTCATTATCGCTATCATCATCATCATCACTATTTCAGCCGAGAGACATTCACTGCTGAACTCAGGCCTCCCCCTAGAACCGCCACATGGACCGGTTTATTTTTACCGGTTTGCCATAATCACCACGCTGTCAGGCGAGTTGGCGGTCACAGCATGGTGATAAAATGCATAGAGAACGCTGCTCCCATTCTCTAGTAAGTCTCTTAGTCTCCTTTTACGACCCCCAGGAAAAAATAGGATAGTGCTATTCTGTACGTCCGGTACTATACGGAACGACGTTCGTATATTATCTCTAAATGCCTGTGAATTGTCAGAAACTAGCTAGGGAACGCAAAACTCAAACAATTTTGTACGGGTACACAAGGCAGGCTTGTAAAACATACTTGCACGCTAAGACTTGCAGGTCAGAGGTGATTCCAAGCGAAAGTCCGATGCTTGCATGATCGCTTGATTAGAAAAGTGGTCATGGCTCTGCTTATTTTACCGCAAGTTGTTAAGAACTTGATGCTAATTGCTTTGATCTCTTCCCATAATTCTTTAATTGTTTTTGCCTTAAACATGCAGGTTTGCATATATGGTATTTTTAAGGTCAACAAAAGTCCATCCCCCATTTACTATCTTAGGTTTCGATTGAATTTTAGGTCGAGTTTATATTGGAAATATATTAATTACTGTACTACTGTTATTAAAATTTTAGCCAGGCAAGTCCAGCAGCAAAATCTTCAAACTGAAATGATATTTTGAGTAACCTTGTTGGAACTGTGTTGGAACTGTTCTTTTTACAATGTTTACATCTTATTTGTACCGACATTCAAGGCAAATAAATTATTTCTTTCTTTCTTAGCCTATTTATTTCTACTAATAGTCGCCCACTTGTTGAAAATCGACCATAAGTAATTTATTTATATTTAAATCAACAACAATCAAACATATTAGTTTTCTGCACTCCTTCTTGACACAAATTCTAACTGTGCCAAATAAGGAGACAAAGTTTTGCTTCACATGTTAATTATATAGATATATCTCGAACCAACCAAGATAATTCATAGTTTTGTTTTAATTCAGAAAAACCCAAAATCCTTATTTCTCCAAAGCAATGAACTCACACAAAACATCCTTACATAAACGGCATAATCGACAATTCGCTTCGAGTATTCCGGCCGCGTATTCCGGCAAAACAAATAATTACGATATCCCTTGAGGAAATATTTATAGAAAGCCGAATGTTTGAGCTCATTAGCTAACACTAATTACGAGTGCAACGTAACAACGAGTATTGCGACATGAGCACGAGTTAGAATCGGTACGAGAAACGAGTGGGCGAAGATCAATGGACGTTTCGTTTCTCGTAGTTACGGGACTTTTTGTTTTAGGTGACTCATGTCACTAACTTTAATATTTGAAGCTCTCGATTCTCGACTCAAAAAGTGTTGGGCTATAGTGGCCAGTGACCCGACACTGGCTACTATAACTTACAGTTCAAAAATATGTTTTTTTTTTAAATTCTGAATTTGATTAAAACTGCACTTAATGCGATGAACTGTATGCAGACTTTTGAAAATGTCCCTCGTATTCAAAAGCCAGATTTGGTAATAATCAAAGCAGAAAAAAGAAACCTGGTAAAATAGCTAGCAGCTCAGTTTTTTATTGGTACGTCTGGTCCAACATTAACTCGATTCTTATTTTATTCTGGAAAGACGCAAAGTCCTGGGACGTCCCGGGACTTTGAACGCGAGTTGCCTCGTATCCCGAGACTGTCGAGACTTCTCAAGCCCTGGATACTCTACAAGGTAGAATAATGAGGACTGAATATACGTAACATCAGATATAGTCTATATACTGGAATCTGCAATGGGTTGGATAATTTGGGCAGACGTGTACTTCAAATACGTCCACATTCAGCCAATTTCCTATGTTTAAATCCCGTGTAAAAGCGGGTGAGCCTATTAAATGGGTCGTCGAATTGTTTTTCCTAATTGATAAGCTAAGGGATTTCTTTCTGACAAATTTTACAGCTTTTACCTAAAATTATATAGTACTGGTTTCAAGTACAACTTCATTAAAAGCTCATAAATGGTAGCGGAAATCGGCGTGATCTTCACACTTTGAAAGCGGATTGGAACTCGTTAGATGTTATCACATTCCTGTCACAAACGTACTACATAATAGGAATACAAGTTCTTGATAATTTTGCATTTTACCACATCACATCCAAGACCACAACATCGACGAAAACGACTCCGGATTTATTCCACGACAACATTTTCGAATTCAAAGCCCGTGTTTATTTTAATGCTCACAAAACGGAAAAATTAACAATAAACCATTTCCCTTATCTAGAAAATTTACCAAATTTCCAGCGATCTATTATTAACTATCATCATAAAACTGATACTATTCATGTATTTCCTTGCACTATACAGATTTCGCTGGCAGTTCTCACGGTTGCCAGCGGTTGCTAAAGACAACCAGCACCCGTAGTTCATGGTTGTGCAACCATGATTAACTGAATTAGTGCAATTAGTGGTCCTTAACGTCATTAAGATGGTTTTCTAATCAATTTTCATGGATTGTTTTTAATTATGTAGATAGCATTAAGTTCTCTAAACGTGATGCAATTTTTAAGATTTTTTTTTAATGTGGTCTATGATTCTGTTATTTTAGGCGGTCCTCCTCCTCAATGTATCTAGCAGGAAATGATTTCTGAGAGTTAGAGTCCTACTTTTAAATCGACCACAAAACACAAACAACCAAGACGTGAAACAAATACACCCTTAGTTGATTACTTAAATATAGCACTTTACTGCAAAAAACTGTATGATTTAATAAAATTATGAACATCACCATCTACCTAGCTTTTTCCCAACTACAGTAGGGTAGGCTACCAATCCAACCGGATACAGCTGTATACCAATATTTTGCATGGAGTGACTGCCTATCTGACCTCTACAATCCATTTCCTGGGTAATACGAGATCTCGTGGAAGACTGGTTGTCAAACTTCCGGGATTCTGACGACTTGTGACGACTGTCAAAGAACCAAAAATAAAAGCCGAAACCAACGGCTTAACGTGCTTTCAGAGGCACTGAAGGGTCTTGGTATGTAAACATGATCGACCATTCACGAAGCAGCCGCGGCAAGCGTAGCTTAACCTGAACGATCGATCCGTGCGGCTGTAATTAATTAACCACAAGCCCCGAATAAAATAAAAAATTAAATTATGAACATGATACCGCAAAATATACATATTCATATTTACGTGGCAAATCTATTCAAATTTTCTATCGACGTCAATTTTCAATCCATAAAACCTAAAAAATGGCAAATACCTACAAAAACAAAAACGTTTATTAAACCAACTTCGAGAAAAAGCTTTTAAATCAAGCACTTTCCGTAAAACCAGTCCTTATAAAGGAGACTCAAGGAAGACGACTGCCGACTTATGTACAGAAGCACATCAAGCTACCCGAAACTGTCGGATTCTTCCAATCAATTTTAACCTAATACTTTAGCTATAAAGTTGAAGATATATTTAAGAAATTTGAAAGATTGTAATAGCTTGATGTGCTGGCGTCTGTATATACCTATGTTCCTATATGAGGCTGATGTGGACAAAACCTGTTTATGTCTTAAACTACTAGTGTTATTAATAATTATGAATGCAGGTGCCTATTAATTCTTGTTGTATTTCATTCCGATATTGTGTCCTTCCTTTAATTAATATCTGAGGGGAGATTGCGTTATACACTATTTACACTATCGTTAGGGATCGCTTTTATTTTGACACTAGCTTCTGCCCGTGACTTCGTCTGCGTAAAATTTTTGCTCCCGTGACCCTTCCCGTCGCATCGAATTGCCTGCCAGTTTTCGTCCATTTTTCTTTGCTGCTCCGCTTTTTTTGATTGTAGCGTGGTGTTATATAACCTATAGCCTTCCTCAATAAATAGGCTACCCAACACAAAAATAATTTTTCAATTCAAACCAGTAGTTCCTGAGATTAGCGCGTTCAACCAAACAAACAAACATACAAACAAACTCTTCAGCTTTATAATATTAGTATAGATTTCCACATCGTTCATGTCTTTGGTTACGTTGCTAAGCAGACATTTTTTTAATACATATGTTCTAAAAAATTGTTGTCACAAATGGTGGTAACCTTTACCTCCTCCTATTAATTTCTTAAAATGTATCTGCATAATCTCGTAAATAACGTTATAAATGTTATTCAACTATCAAAATGAAAGCCTTTCCTACCAAATCAGCTGACTGCACTCGATTCACAGAAACGTATCTCATCTACTTTGTTTTGTTTCATAACACGAAACATTATTAAATAGTATAAGCTGTCAAAACTATTGACAGCTGTCAATCCAAAAAATATACGCCAAATAAAATAAGCATCCTCTTTATTATCACAAAACGGTTTTATCTTACACAATTCTCGTTATTAATTTGACATTCTGCATTTGACAGCATGCATGTCTGACTCATAGAGTTATAAAACGCATCGGAATCTTTTGTTTATGCCTAGCTACATGAACATGTTTATAGTTTTATACAAAAAAGCTCTGAATCAGCTTCATAGACGTTTGGCAAGCGGATCTCTCGGTGACGCAACTTGCTGTTTGAACTTTAGCGTGCTTATGTAAAATGGGTATTTATTAAATTGTATTGTAAAATGTGTTATTTTAGTTCTAACAATCATTTCTTTAAATAGTAACTTTGTCAACCATCTTAATTTTAAACGTAGTACCATATTACGTCTACTTTTTCAAATCAAATGATTTTTTTTACTTAAATATACACTTATGGAGCAGTGGTGGCCTAGTGGTAACGGCCGCGACTTACGATTGCTTTGTGTAAATTATTTCATCGCCACTGCTCTCAAAACGGTGAAGGAAAAACATCGTGAGGAAGTCGGCATGTCTTAGAACCAAAAATTCGAAGACATGTGTGACATCTACCAACACGCACTGGGCCCGCGTGCTGGATTATGGCCCACTACCTCTCACCGAGAGCAGGCCTGTATCCCAGCAGTGGGATTATAGGCTGATGATGATGATGAATGACATTTATGAAACGTGAGAAGCTAGGTGCACGGATCTAATTGGTTGATTCCTATGGAGAAGAGCCAGCGAGAAACTCCATCATCTCTTTCTCACTGTGTATATGCTCACTCCTAAAACAGAAACCTGTCTACTTTACCACAGTGGCACTGAGGAAGCAAGCTGGTATTATTTCTTACTAGCTTTTGCTTCGCCCGTGTTGTTGGTTGAAAATTATCCCACAGGAACGTACTACTGGGATAAAAGTTATACCGGGAAAATACCGGAATAGTAAGTTATGTGTTAATCCAGGTTATAATCTATCTGTGTGCCCAATGTCATCCAAATGCCTTTGACCATTTATGCTTGATGGAGTAACAAACGTCCGAACAATCATCCTGATAACCAAAACCTACAAACCTTCACATTTATAATATTAGTAAGATAGTAGGCTTAGCATTAAAAAAATAAGTAAATTGTAATTTCCTCACGAAGGCTCCCGCTGTCCAGTGCGACGTGACAGCGTGACGCAACTCCTGTTGATCAATTTCCATGACGTTTTCATAGAAACTCTCCCATTAGAGTCACGTCGTACTATCACGTGGCACCTGACAGTGGGAGCCTTTTTTTTTCTGGATGGGAAATCATCAAATGACTTCTCCCGCTCTGTGCGGAGCGGGAGGGCGTGTCAGACTTTTACTGACTAAAACCCACCCGTGTTCCATCAGTTGCCCATGTGCCAGGGTTACGGTATCTCTTCCGAACAATCACGTGACCCCGGCAGGCATCGGTCCTAGTAGACCCCATCACTGCTGCTGACATCTCTTTGAGGCACAGCGGGAGCCTTAAATGCATTTATATTTCTTCTAAAATAGAGCTTAAATTGTATTAGATTATGCACGAGAATCACAGCCAGGATTGAGGCAGTTTCCCACCCAGACCTTTTCCAATCTTCATCCACCTATCATCAAACGACCCATATCTTATCATATCAACAGTGTATTAATAAGTACTCGTTGACATTGCTTACGCAGGCGCGCCCTTGAGGCCAACCGCTGTGGAACCCTTTACTGTAATGTAAACCTGTTCTATGGACACTTGCAGTTTAGTAAGATAGAGTCTAATCATGTTACTACCCTGTGTAATTAATAATAAATATTTTCAAATAATTAATAGGCAATAATAACCGCTTCTTATTATTGAGTCGTCTTGCGGAAATTAAATTGATGAGCTTTTCTGGAAATTATGATAAAACAACTTATTCTTGCTTTTAATTGTTTTAATAATAAAGTGCTAATGAAGCGGTTAGTTGGTGGTTTCTTGTAAGTTTATAACATGACGAAAATATAATTATAACGTTTGCCAACTAAAAATATTGAAATCAGAATCACTGTGTTACATTTAATATGTCCTCCTTTAATGTGTTCCTCAATCAAACTAGTCCGTATGTCACAGTCACCTGCGAGTATCAATAATATCATCACCTGTTTATCCTTTTCCCAACTGTGTTGAAGGCGGCTTCCAGTCTAACCGTACGTAGCTGAGTACCAGTGTTTTACAAGGAGTTACTACCTATCGAACCACAACCCAGTTACTGTCTTGGTAAGACTGGTTGTCATACCTCCCGAAGCTATCATTTGACGACCCGTAACGACTGTATTTGTAATCCAGAAATGTCTGTCAGGACCAACAACTTAACGTGGTTTCTGTGAGACGAAGGAGTCTTTTTATGTAAAGTTTAATTATGCTTATGACATAATATTACAACTGAGTCACATACAAAGAACACATAAAAAGTTTAAGAACCAGCCAAAGCACTTCATACACATCAAACAAGATTGACAAGTGTAACGCTATCCTAATTTGAAGTTCTTCAAAGAAACACGATCAATAAGATCCCACCAAAAACATTTTCATATAAAATGTTGCCAAGAAGAGACCATATGGCTCGCACTACCAAAAAGTTATCAGAAGTCAGGTATAGCCAAGCTTCCAACTCAAAAACCCTACCTTCACAAACTCAACACCTTAGTCAAAATATTTATGTGGTTTGGCCGTTTCGTCACTACAAGAACAATTGTATAACACAAAAAACTTCAAAACCAGCCAAAGAACTTCAAACAAGATTGACAAGTGTAACGCTACCCTAATTTGAAGCTCTTCAAAGAAACACGATTAAAAAGATTAATAACTTAATAAGCCACAGTACAAAAACTTCGTTATGAAACAAGTCGTGCACGCGTTATGTCTGTAACAGTTTTTGTGAACCTTTTTTTGGCTCTGTTGGCGGCTATCGAAGTAGATTGACCTACTGGTGTATTTAATTTGGATACCATGAAATTAAGTCGTATGTGGTTGATTGCGTATTCGTATAAGAATATTATCAAGGTTGTTTAGGACGAATGACACATCTGACTAGCTATTTGAGGAAAAATGCTTGAATAATGCTTTATCTGTCATCCGCCTACGTTTCCCAAAATTGTTGGGGATCGGCTTTCAGTGTTTCTATCTTTTGGCCTTTTCACTTACACCAGGATTTAGATTCTTTTGTCCTTTTTTTGTATTTTAAATATTTTAACTTTTTTTTTAATGGTTGGCACAAAATCAAGCAAAATCGATTAGATCAATCGAAGGTAGTTTTCATTTGTATTTTGATGTCGAATCTTTCTAACAATGTATCTAAATAAGTTTCAAAAGGCCACGCTATATTATGTCGAATATAAGTGCATTATAACATGTGTTTTAGTTTAAGCTTTGTTGGTTGTCCTTAAATAAATAAATAAAGCCGGATGCAGTTGAACGCTAGCATTTTAGATCGAGAGACTGCTATCTGACCTCTACAACCTAGTTACTGGATTATACAATATTCCTAGGTAAGACCGGTTGTCAGTATTTCGGGTTTCTGACCACCCATGACGACTGTCAAAGACCCATAACTGATAGTCGGGACAAACGAATATCTTACTTTCCGAGGCCCAGAGGGATCTTGGTATGTACAAAGTCACTCATCCACGGACCAGCCACGAAAAACCGTGCGGTTGTTATTACTTTGTCAGAAACTGAGAACAGCTTTTTGTGTGATAGACAAGTTTTATTTTTGCTATTTCAAGTCCGTAATCTATAGCTAGACAAAAAAGCCTTAAAATGTTTGTTGATACCACTTCAAAAGTTCAAAGTTCCCGACGATTTTCTCCTCACGATTGAGTCATAATAACCAATAAAAACCCATCTATCGTAATACTCACCCTACTAAACTTGTATAACTCATCTAGACACTTAGCAAAAGGTATAAAAAACACAAAATAAGATATAGTAATAAAAAATTATTGGATAGATAGCACCTTTTAGGTGAGCGCGTTGAACTCTTTTGTATGGCACGATGATACTGGCTATGAATGGGTGAATTTTGCTACTGTGAAAAGTAGAAAACACTCACTTAACAAGTTGTATCGTAAAAAGTGAAAGTTTTTATCGTAGAACTCTATACTCTATGGTGTTTTATTAGTGTTGTGACCTTGAGTTATCGATTTAGTAGGAAATTGATGGATATTAAGTTTTATGTTTGGTTTTAAGGGACCAGCAGCAGCATTGTATTGTGAAGTTATTGCTTTAATCATATAAACAATATTTTTCTTTCAGCTTTACAACAATATTTTGTTTTTGTGATATTTCTGTGCAGCCTGGAACATGATTCTAGAGTGAATTCGTCGATTGTTAAAAAAACAATCGCTGTTATTTATGACCGATGATACATTTTAACCGCGTAGGTAGGAGTTGCAATTTTCTGTGAAATAGGAGCTTTGCATATTAATAATGACTAATCTAGGAGTGGAGGATTCACAGTTTTTTTTTTTTGTTTGTTTTTTTTTTTTTTCAGGATGGGAAATCATCAAATGACTTCTTCCGCTCTGGGCGGAGCGGGAGGGCGTGTCAGACTTTTACTGACTAAAACCCACCCGTGTTCCATCAGTTGCCCATGTGCCAGGGTCCCGGTATCTCTTAAATAGGAGCTTTGCATATTAATAATGACTAATCTAGGAGTGGAGGATTCACGGTAGTAGTTTAAGAACGTAACATCACGCATGTAATACCCGAGAAGTTAGCAGAGTCCCAATAGTACACCTCCATTTTAGATCTATTTATTTTCTTTCAGTTCAACAAGTAGGTGTAAAAATGTTGATTTGCATTGTAAACCATTGACCATTATCATTTAAGCCTAAATGCGTGCACTACTGGACATTGACATTCCTACAAGCGCCGTCACTATGACCGTGTTTTTGCGGATGAAGGAATATCTGGAAGTCCAGCGAATTCCTGCGGCCTTCACCAAATCATTGGCCATTTTGCAGTAAACCCTGAGTTTTCTTGTCAACAAGCCAATAAAATTGTACAAATCTTTACAACAAATAGTATCTGTTGAGAAGAGCCGGAATAGCGCCGCGACGGGGAATGTGCGCACGAGCAGCCAAGGACATGTCGCCAGTACTCGAGCGCAGACCGCGCGGAGTTGTACGTTATGTGCTGGCAATCCAAATATTTATTTATTTCTACGAAAGTTGAAGTCATTCTTAAATGCGTATAGTTATCGTGAGTTTTTTTTTCATCTACTTTGCCTTTTGGTAGTTCTAGTCAGTCTGAAAATTTAGCAAGACTGACTAGAACTACAAAGGAGTAGTCGGTGAAGGTTGAAAAACATATCGTTTAGCTATAGAAATAGCCACCTATTAAAGTAGTCTCTTAAAAAAGCAGATCAGGTGATTAATGAAACATTTTCTAAACTAGGATGAGTACTCAAAAAAAAGTTAATATTTGTAATTTAAATAAATAATAGGCCTAAGCTTAAGGTAATTTGGAGGCTAGTCACGACTACATAACTTTAAAATTAAATCAATTAGCCCTTTTTTAAAAGCATTAATTATGTTTTAAAACTAACCAAAATACCCAGAAAAACACAGATCACGTTGTTTATCCAACACTTCCTGGTTTCTCATTTAAGATTTTTGCAACATTTGGCCTGACCGACTGGCCTGTTAGTCTAGTGGTTAGTGACCCTGACTGCCAAGACTGAGGTCGTGGGTTCGATTCCCACCCAGGACAAATCTTTGTGTGATGAGCACAATCATTTGTTCTGTGTCTGGGTGTAATTTATCTATAATATGTATGTATTTAGAAATATATAAGTATATTTATCAGTTGTCTGGTTACCATAGTACAGGCTCTGCCTAGTTTGGGATCAGATGACGGTGATCAGATATTTTATTTTTTTTATTTATAATTGCTTCGGCCTATTATTTCTAGAAAACATGTCACGCGCCACCCATATAGTCCATAATTAAAATAATCTTGCCGTATTCCTTTAGCCATTAAGCCTTAAAACAGGTAGTGTACTCATTAGTACCCACTAAACCAGTTCCCTAATCCGTGTTGATAACTTGATAATAATTATGTCGTTTGACCTTCGCCACTATTAGAAGAACCAGGTCTCAACATCGTGGTATTGAATAGAATACATAGAAGTTGTTCTAGATTATTCTATTACTAGCTTGTGCCAGCGGCTCCGCCCGCGTGAAGGTCAGAAATAATTTCGCGGGAACGCAATACCAGTATATAAAGGACCCTATGTATTAACCTAGGTTATAAACTATCTGCATGCCAAATTTCATCCAAATCCGTTCAGTAGTTTTTGCGTGAAAAAGTAACAGATATCCATACTCACAAACTTTCAGATTTATAATATTAGTAGATAGAGAACGTCTTTAGTTCTTGATTTGTAGAATGGTTTTATAGGTAAAGGGCATTTAGCTTAGTTTACAATGTGGTCAGTGTATAGTAGGGCCTGTTTCCATGAAACGAATTTCGCCGTCGGTGTATGAGTCGATCTGCACAAATTTACTCGCACAAAACGGGTGAATCGACTCTTTTAAATTATTTATTTATTTTCTGTTGGCTATTTACACAAAGTTAATTTAATTATGGGTGAATTGCCAATTTCAGAAATACGTATTAAGTAACTGACACGTTTTTTTTTTATTTTGGGAAATAAAGTAGGTGTAATTTTAGTAAACTTTTTGGTGTCCTTAACGTTTTATTCAAATGTGACCTTAGTCTATTTTAGTTTTCCAGAACTCTAACCTACGTTACTGGAAAACTAAAACAGACTAAGATCTTACTTATACTTTAGGAGTCTGCTACTGCTTGATGGAAGCCGGAAAAACCAGAACAATTTGTTCCTCATAAAAATAATGTGTTATTGATGTCACCTACAAAATAAATAATAGCAAAAAAGCATGTCATACTGTGAATATAAATTGTGGTATTACAGAACTAATATAGATTCGCGAATTGTCAAGGATGATCATTAACATATATAAGAAAAAATCTTTTATTTCTATAGAATTAAGCTATTAAAACACGAGTCGTGTTTAAGTTAACATTTATTAATAAAAAATCATTTGTCGTCTTCATTGAATTTATTTTTGGTAAAGAATCAAAGATTATTTTTCCTATTTTATGACATCTAAGATTACATGCAAGTTTTCCTATCAAATAAATTGACTGTAGGCACAATAGCCGAAACTTAAAGCGTACTAAAACTGCCAAAAGGTCGCAGGATCAAATTCTATGACCTATTGTGGCATAACATTTGGAGGCTTAGCAACAGAGATTTATATCTTGAAAGTCAGGTTTAAAGGTTAGTATTCAATAAACTATTTATCTTTATATAGTAATACAATGGCATTCTTGTAAAGTTATGTAGGTTACATGAGTTATGCTAAAAATGAGAGAATTCTTGTCGTACAAAATGTTGTTTCCAGTAATTTACAATTAAGTACACAATAATTATTATTTTGTCTATGGTAAAGTCAGTGGGAATTATAGAAGTAAATAATTATTTACGTGTGAATGGCATGACCCAAAGATGACCTTTTGTCGATAATTTTAGTAATGACTCTTTTCATAATACCTACGTGTTACGTGTGTGCTTAAATTAATATCTGACCGACCGACCTGATCTGACCGATCTGATCTGTCTGATTGTGATCTTTTTTTCATTTATGTTTTTTTATCCTCGTATTTAGCAGCCTACATGAAAACTAACTAATTTAAAGAATTAGTGAAGATTAATTAAAACCAAAGAAACCTGATCCTGACAACATGTTTTATAGCGTCCACGAGTGGTAGCAACGTTCGGCAGTCGGCAGCAATTGCAACATCATGTCGATTAACTCCATTTGTTTCATTGATCATATCACTTCAACCGTAAAATGTCCACCGCTGGACATAGGCTTCCCCCAATTCGCCATAACTGCTACGCTTGGCAGGCGGATCCCAGTATGGTAACATGCATAGAGATCGCTGCTGCCCATTATCTAGTGAGCCCCTTGGTCGCCTTTTACGACACCCACGAGAGGAAATGGGGCGTCGTTATTCTTTACGTCCGCCATCACAAGGATGTCCATTGATTATGTTGAAGAATATAAACTAGGGATGTTATGGATATGAAATTTCGGATACGGATTGGATACGGATGTAGGAATGATTATTATACCGGATACGGATACGGATAAGGAAATAAAATTATTTCGGATTATCCGTTAGTTTCGGATAATTTCGGTTACGAATATTAAACTTTTAAGGAATTTCAAAAGTAAAATACAAATAGCTAATAAAATGGTTTTATTTATATGTCACCATTTGGTAGGAATTATAATCAGTCTGTGAGTAATTATTACAGCTATTTAAAATAAAAATGATTATAAATATATATTGAGTGTTATCTAATCCACCTAAAATAAAAATGTAATAACAAATCCAATATTTTCCGAAGCTTTTATTTCAGATTCGGTTACTTTTTTTTTTTTTTTGAAGGACATCTCGTAGTTAATCTGAAAAGATTCTTGCTACTTAACCGGATTGTGGCCCGGCGAGTTCTAAAAAGTTACCTTTTTAGGCCTCCAGCCGGGAGATTCGGTTACGGTTACGGATAAATTTTTATATCGGATATCCGATAGTTTCGGTTACGGTTACGGAGCTCCCTAACATCCCTGATATAAACCGTGGAGTTTTTTGCCGGCTCTTCTCCATAGGAATCAACGAATTGGAACTGCGCACCTAGCTTCTGACGTTTTTTATGCGCCCATGTAGGTTTATGATAATAAGTAATATTTTAATTTTGATTTTGAAACACTTCAATCAAATCAAGTTTCCAAATACAAGATCATTTTGCGTTTGCTCTAGTGAATTATGAAAGAGAAATCTTCCCGCTTTGATAATAAAGCTTTTACGGGCCTGAAACAAGTCTGACAGTTCGATGTAAGTGGATGTTCCAGTTTTCTCCTTGATCCGTAAACGTTTCAACATGGAGATTGAAGATAAATCAGTTTAGAGTCAAAATGATCATCGTTTTGCAACAGAATCTTGAGTCCGAATGATTACGCAATACGTAAAGTATTTTCAAACCTGTATCTGTTGGTTAACATTGGTATAAGTCATTTAGTCGGTGCGGTAGACGGCTTAACTTTTAATAAAACCTTTTATACAGGTACACCAGAAAAAGTTTAGGTTTCGGTAATCATTGGATTTCCGAATTAGAACGAGCGGCACAGACGCAAGTCTTCAAAGTTTTGTACTGCCGAACTTTGGATTGGTTTCCTCTTCATTTGGGCTGAAAACATAGGTTCTGCTTAACAACTTTTCAAGCTTCAACAAAAGTTTGAATAGTTACAGCTTTACTTCGTGGATTTAAAATTTGTCTACTTTGTAGGTATAAAAATCCCCTTTGAAAAACATTAGGATTTTCATAGGACTATCCAACGGCATTTTCAGATACTATTAGTGACTCAATTCCTTAACCTGGATGTTACGATATCAGCAAGAAAGTTTTTCAAACCGGATCATTACTCGGATCCATTAGTCAGACTCTCTTATTAGTTTAACGACTACTTATAACATATTTACGTAATGTTAGCACTTACTCAGCTGCAGTTAGCTAATTAAGAAACATTTTAATTGAGTTTATGTAGACATTAGCTTTTACTCATTTTATTTTGCGTAACTTTTTCTTTTTGAGAATCATTTCGCACTACATATGTATGCCTACTTCCAGAAAAAAAATTGGAACTTGTCTCTAGATTTCAATATAATGCACGAACATTCTAGGAGTGAATGTCTATGGGTTGATAATCTTGAAAACATCAACTCATTGTAATCAGACCTTTATTGAACTATGATCACCTTCCTGTCCTTACCCCAATTTGCAACCTGTTTCATATTGAACTGTCATCAAAGGATATTCTTTACTATGAGCTGCAGAACGCATTTACCTTTGCTAATATTTTCTTTTAATTTGGCAATACAAAATATCCTGAATACCAATGAATGTGAAACCTTATTTATAGCTGATAAAACATGTTTGGTAACCATGTTTGTAGTCAGTTTTCTTATTAATTCAGTGTCTAGAGAACGTGTTGTTTCTAAGGTCATAATCGAGACGTAGAGAAGCTGATAAATAGTATTTTAAGACAACCAAACGGACATTTTTCACGGTTTTGATTTCAAATAAAGCTAAATACCTATATTTTGGTTTTTAAACTACTGCAACATGGCATGGCATTTAAAAAAAATACAACAGTTTTAAGATGCAATTACAAAATTATTTCCTAACAGCGCATAACCAAACAGAGAGATCTCCTGAGAAATCGCGAAACAAATCAAGTGAAATTCCATAGTCGATTTAACTCGATACTACGATTGTATACCGATTAAATTATTAACCAGTTTGTTACCCAACTAAGCCCGACTCAGATGAATTCCTCGCCTTTCATAAAAGTGACCAATTTTGACGATTACGTATGACTTATGGAAATAAAGATATATTATGTGGTTACGAAACTCGACTAACGCACATTAATAAGGCTGTATCACATTAATACTGGCTTTCTTGCATGTAATTTAAAAAGAAAAGTTTTAGTTCTATGTTTATTTTTTTATCGACCATGTAGTTTTTTCCTTTAACTTAAAAATAGAACTTACCATTTTAAATATCGTATAAAACCAACTCGTCCTGTCAAAGTTCCCCATCCTTATAAAACGTAAGTACACAAAGAATCTATCGATTGTTATTTTTAAACACTACTGTTATTCACATTATTCACAACATCACATGCGAACTAGATCCAATGCACATTAATAAAAAAAAAACTATATTGACACTGGCCGTGAACACGCGATTTTAAAAAAAGTTATGAAAAGTCGCGTTCGAAATTCAAGTTTTGGCGGGAAGCGTTCACTCGCGCGGACTGCGCGCCACAGACTGGCAACATGGCCGCCGATTTTTTTGACGGTTCACACGAGTCGATTCACTTTCTACGACCTTACGGCGTATGCGACTCGTAATTAAGCATAAAGATTTACGTAACACGCCGATGTAACCCATGTCAAATTTGATTTCCGCGAATATTTCAGTTTTAGGACACCTGTCTGTCAGTGTGCAAAAATTTGAAGATTTTGGTGCTTATTTCCTCAAAGTTTGCAATAATTGAGGGTAGTTAAACATTAAGAACACTTCAAACTTCCTCTCAATTAAATTTCTCGCATTTAGCCTATTACATGGATATAATAATTAAAGTTATCAATCAAATATTTAATGATCAGAAATGCATGCTGGAAAAATGATTAAGCATCAATTGGTCATCCAAAAGGTGTCACTAACCAATGTGTTTTAACTCCATATGTCACTTCTAATATTCCTACAATATTCCATGCTCCACTTTTCACATAATTATAAAACCAGCCCACAATCCCACTGTAAATACCTCTTCTCACACAGTTTTGGCACGATCGTTGATCACCACGCTTGCTCAAGAAGGGTGTACGATTTCAGTCTTATGTCAATTTTACGTCCAGATCATCGAGATATAAGTACTAACGTACTAGAGAAGCTACGTCTTTAGTTCGCTGCAGCGCTAAAATAATAACAATTCGTCTAAACCGTAACTAATTTACCACAGCGCTAGATTTGCTGTTGTCCTATTCTTCGTAATTTGAATCTTTAGTTCGCTACGTACGTTAGTACTTATATCTCGATGGTCCAGATGAGTAATTGTGTAATACGCTATCAGTAGAAATTGGTTTCGTTTTGACAGCTCCACAAGATTCATGGCTTTGTTTACGTTGCTAGGCAGACAATTTATTTCGATAATATGAAAGAAAGGATTAACCTACAAAATTATTCAGATTGTGATGAATTGTGTTATGCAAGTAGGGTGCAAGTTTCCTCAAGATTTTTTCCTTCACCGATGTCAGTAATATCCAGTATAAATTCAGAAAAAAAATTATTTGCCTTTTTACATTACACCATTATTCCCTTTTCCCAGCTATGTTAAGTTCGGCTTCCAGTCTAAGCGGATGCAGCTTTACATGGAGCGACTGCCTATTTGTCCTCCACTACCCAGTTACTGGGTACTACGATACTCCTTGGTAAGATTGGATTTTAGTAAGCTTCTGACGACCTGTAACGACTATCAAAGATTTACGAATGACGGCTTAACGTGCTTCCCAAGGCACTGAGGAGTCTTGGTATGTAAATAAGGTCACCCATCCACGGACCAACCGCGGCATGCGTAGCTTAACCTGATCGATCGACCCGTGCGGCTGTTATTGCTTAGCCAACCTATAATAAAACAATTTATTCAGAAGCGAATGCATTTGTCACATACTCTTTTATTGTAACAAGTTCTCGACCTTAGAATCAATAGTATGGATCCGGTTAGCCTAACCTTCAGCCTAGATAGAATACCGAGTGAACTGTACGTTGCAATCCAAATCTGACCTTTATATCTGATGATAGGTATTTATTACAGTCCAATAAATAAAAACGTTGGTTGCATTGCACCCGTCAAAAGACGAGCTTTGGAAAATCGACATGTAGTTATTTGCTTAACTACAAAAACTACTATAGTCTGTTTCAATATTATCTAAAGAAAATGTAAACAAATGGGTCAGAAAACATATGTGGATGCCAATTTGTAGTGCTTGTTTGATTTACTAATTGAAATACTTAGAACTATAATTTTTACTGACTAGAGTAAGTAACCTTAAGGATGTTTTTCATTTCATAATTCAGGTTATTTTTATAACAGTCATGTTGCTCATATGGTGACTCAATATTTATGAGATGTTGGCATTCTTACGATGGATTGGCCAGCTCGAAGCCCCGGCTTGAATCCGACAGAACGCTTATGGGATGAGCTGAAATGTCAGGTTCGAACCCGGGTACCTGGTCCAACAATGCTTCCGGAGCTGCGAATCGCAATTGAAAAGGAGTGGAATGCAATTCTTCAAGATTTCATCGTCAAAATCGTGTGGTCGATGAATACGAGTATGGTGGCAGAACAGTTATCCGAGCAAGAGGAGGAAAAAAAAAATGAAACCGCCGAAAAAACTGCAAAGCATAAAATAATAAACCTTAAAATTATGATTCGGTGCTTTGAGTGATCTTTGTACATTGATTTTTCAGCGCCGACTCAAAATTTTAAGGTTTATTATTTTTTGGTGTTCTGTTTTTTTAGCTAATAATTGCAATTACGCCCAAACGCCCGCCCTTCACCAATTCCTAGTGCTTTCGCTGGGAAAAAGAAGTAGCGTACCAAAATCCCCAGCAGAGTTTGTCCACTAACATCTCAGGAGGTATCAAAACGATATGTATAGTAGGTAGACAGCACGTCAGTGAAAATACTATGACGTTGAGCTCGCGTAGCAGTAGCTAGTATACGGAGTTTCATTTAAATCAGAGGTCAACTGATAGAGAGGTCACACGTCGTCGTTGCGTCGTCGCATTAAGAACACACGGGCTATGCGGTGTCACAACGCAACACGGCATAGTACGACATCGTCCTTCCTCGGTATTAGGTGTATCAGTCTATTACATAGTACAAACAACACGTCGCTTCACTGCAATACCACTCCCATGTTCGGCGTCGCACTGCGACATCCCTTTCTGGTTCCTCTCTCTAATCTCCTTGTTCGTTGAGCATGCGTTGCGTCGGCGCACGTAATGGCATTTGCTTTTTGGAATGATATCTCGCAAGCCAACCTATGAGGTTGTCAGCTGCTTAACCGAACTTGCCTGTGGCTACCTTAATAAATTAAGGCCAGGGCTTAAAAACTAAGCGACTTACCCTATCGAAAGAAAGAAAGAAAACACATTTATTTAGCACAGCCTAAAAGGCACATAATGTATTATAGGCTAGAAAGAGTATATAAAAAAAATCAAACATAGAAGTGTAAGGTGCGATGACAAACTACAATTAAAGTGTGCCTCACGGCTGCGCCAAAAAGGCCCAGTTCAGCACTAATGCCACACAACTAGTGCCTGACGCTGGTTTTCTACTGGACCTGTCGGGTACAGAAGTCGGCTTAGGGCGTCGCTGGAAGAGGGCAGCAACGGACCGGTCACAACGCTCCGTGTGGCATGGTCCTGTAGTTTGTACGTAAAATGACGAAGCGTCCCCGCTCAGATAGTACAACGCGCGATGAACACATCGTGTGGCTTCGCTCTTACACTGGTTTTGTTACGACTGACGTGCGGCGTACCCTAAAAGGAATCCTTGGAATCAGAAAACAACAACTCCATATCATGGGCCTTCCATCCAGTACGTCTGACAATCTGGGATTGGTTCGAGTCAATCCAAATGCGGCTGCCTATCTAACTTACTGAAACGCACCACCACGAAACCCCTTGCCAAGGCTGGTTGCCAGACTTTGACTACACGGTACGTCCGACCATACTCCAAAATAAACTCTCAGAAAATACCGCAGCAAGTTTGAATGATTTCGTGATTTCTTATTATTTAATTTGTTTGACAAGTTTTTTCGCAAGGCGCGCCAGTCTAGCCTGCAACCTGACTGCATTCCAGCCTTTTCGTTGAACCGGTCACGCGTGATCTAGGACACATGTTGAAGGCTTGCGCGTGTGACGGAGAAGGGCAGTTGATAGTGACCAGACATGTATTTTTAAACGAACTAAGTAGTCACTTAGCTCGTGAGTGATTTTAGCCTGCTCATACGTAAACTAGTTGAGTTTCCTGTGAGGCTGCGTTGCTGCGGAAGTCTTTTCTAAGTAGGAAGTCATGTTTTTTTACATCTGTCACATTCTTTAGGTAGCACATTCACATGTGCAAAAAACGATACTTACTTTTCCTTTTCTGTAAATTCAAATGTTTTAATGTCCTAGAAATAAACCGTATTTTTTAAGTTTTTTTTATTATTATTTGGTCTTTACCTATGAAATTGCCGTTCTGCAGTACTGGCCATTTCAAATCAAAATAATTTTTGTTTATCTAAGAATTCTAATTTCATATAAATTTTATTTTAAAAACATGGAATTCTTTTTCCAAAAGTAGTCATTTGTTTATTGATTAGTGTTACATTTTCATCGCATTTCAATCTTTTTCGTCATCATGGGTACGTTAAAAATTCGAGTAATTATGGAATATGAATACCGTCGTGGCAGCAACGCGGCACAAGCGGCACGCAACATCAACGACGTTTACGGAGCTAACACTACAAACCAACGCACCACCTGTTATTGGTTTGCTCGCTTCCGTTCTGGACATTTCGACCTGAAAAATGAACCTCGCGGTCGTCCGAAGACTTTGGTCGACAATGACGAATTAAAGGCGATTGTGGAAGCTGATGATACACAATCTACGGCTGAATTAGCAGCAGCTTTCGACGTTAGCGTCAAAACAATATTGGTCCATTTGCGTCAAATTGGCAAGGTAAAAAAGCTTGACAAATGGGTGCCCCACGAATTCAATGATCGCCAGCGCGAAGTACGCGTCGAGACGTCCCTTGCACTGCTCAACAGACACACAAATGAAGGAATTTTGAACCGCACTGTTACCTGCGATGAAAAATGGATTCTGTTTGATAACCGCAAGCGCTCAGCAAGTTGGTTGGATCCTGGTTCAGCACCTAAACCATGCCCTTAACGAAAACTTACCCCTAGAAAAGTGATGGTCACTGTTTGGTGGTCTAGCGCCGGTGTGATTCATCACAGCTTCTTACCAAACGGGGTGAGCATTACTGCAGATGTGTACTGTGAAGAACTGAACTCAATGATGGAGAAGCTGGCACATCTCCAACCAGCATTGGTCAATCGCTCGTCTCCGCTGCTCCTGCACGACAACGCGCGACCTCATACTGCACAGCAGACGGTCTCCAAGTTGCAAGAACTGGGGTTGGAAGCTCTCCGTCATCCGCCCTACTCACCAGACCTTGCGCCTACAGACTACTACTTTTTCCAGAATTTGGATAACTTCTTGGCGGGAAAAAAATTCAATACCCGAGAGGCAGTACAAAATGCCTTTGAAGAATTTGTTGCCTCCCGTCCAGCTGATTTTTTTTAAGAAGGGCATCAATAAACTGCCACTGCGTTGGCAAAGATGCATTGATTGCATGGGTGATTATTTCGATTAATACAAATAAAAAATACATGAAAAAAAATCGTTTAATTTTTTTCATACAAAACGGCATTTTCATAGGTAAAGACCTATTATTATCTCCGCGAACGTGGTGTCTGCATAAAGAAATGTATTTTCTAAAGAAAGTCCCCAATTCAACGCCATTTCAGCAGTGGATATCTTTGGAATATGCCTGAGACACCATCATCATCAGACGGCTGAATTTATTTCTTCCCGAACCAGATTTATCATGAGGAGGTGGTAAAGAAGCAAAGTGGAAGTTTAGATTTAAAGATTATCAAGTAAATGTAACGTCACTTAACTTACAATGTTTTCTTTCAAAAACAGTTACAAAACAAGTCTTGTAACGAGAAATTTCTCCGGATACTTTTTTTGTGATTTCATTGACAAATAAACTTTCCTTGTGCGTCGTATTCCACACACGGCGAGGCGCAAAACAAAGAGAATTGCCGCAGTCTCTAACAGAGCAGAAGGCCATCTCATAACAATGGACCATTCGGAATTTGGAACTTAGTCTCTCACTGTGTTTAGAGCCTCTCATACCCTAACCCTGAACAGTTGTTTACATCCTTCGCTATGTTTATATTCTTACAGATTTCGAACGATTGTGGAGTCATGGAAAATTCTAAGTAGTCCTCTTCGTAAGAATCGTTTTTAAAACCCGTGGGATAATCGCATAATACGCTATCGGTGTAATGGCATTATCATAAATGGTTATTTTCTATTATTATCCACACTATCCACACTATCCACACTTCCACACTAATATTATAAATGCAAAAGTAACTCTGTCTGTCTGTCTGTCTCGCTTTCCTGCTAAAACTACTGAACCGATTTAAATGAAATTTGGTACACAGATAGTTTAGAGCCTGAGAAAGGGCATACGCTACTTTTTATTCCGCGACTTCGTCTGTGTCCGCGATAACCGACATTTACGCAGACGAAGTCGCGGGCAAAAGCTAGTATTAAATAAATTACACAGACTGTAGAGTCTTTGTTATTCCTGCTATTGCTTAACGGAGAAAATAATTTTCACTAGGAAAATTGGACATGGGCTTTGTAGGTAAGAGAGATAAAAGGCCTTTGGTCTGTAGTTACACCTTATAAACTTGTGAGTACAGACGCCAGCACATCAAGCTACTACAATCTGTCAAATTTCTTTAATATATTTTAAACTTTATCGCTACAGCGTTAGGTTCAAGGTTGATTAGGAGAATTTGACAGTTTCGGGTACCTTGATGTGCGTCTGTACATCCACACTATATAATATTTTAAATGCAAAAGTAACTCTGTCTGTCTGTCTGTCTCGCTTTCCTGCTAAAACTACTGAACCGATTTAAATGAAATTTGGTACACAGATAGTTTAGAGCCTGAGAAAGGACATAGGCTACTTTTCATCCCGGTAGTATATTCCCGCGGGATAATTTCCGACCTCCACCTATAATGTCGTTCTGTGTATCTTCTGTACTCATCTTCTCCGTGGCATCGCCATGTTTGTCTCGACGTCCGTGACGAGACTGCTGATCATATGAAATTCTGAACAAGTCAGTGAACTCGACAACACATTATGAAATCATTGATTGGTTTCAAAAATGTCCTGATGTAATTGTTTTCTTCCTTTTTAAGGAATAATCTGCATTAATGTATATTTTTGATGGCTAAAATCACCTCAGCATTAAACGATCGGAAGGTGTCTGCAGATAAGTTTTTGGTGATTGCCCGTTAATAGTAACGAGCAATCACCAAAAATTTCGAACACTTGAAGCAATGCTGTTGTATGCACACTTACTGACCAATTGTCTTTAGATAATCCTCTAGGTATTTCATTTTCTTCTTTTCGCCTTGACTTGCTTAGGTGCAGTTTATCATTTTCTTTTTAGTCGGGCTGCTAAGCGTGGTAATTTTTATAAGATTTTCCTATCTTATAGAGAAAATTAAGGCCTTCGTGAAACTGCCCGGCGCCCTCAATTTTGCCGGCTTGCCCTTAGATCAGGCACTGCCCTTAGATCAGGCACTAGATCACATAAGTGAAGTCCAAATAATCGAGCTCTATTCCCGGAAGCAAATACTTATTCTGTAATTCTGATTTCATCAAATACACTGTTCTCTAATGTATGTCCATCATTTCGGCCTGATGTCCCCCAGACCGGACGCTGTCGGCACTTCAAATAAAAACCCTACAACGGAAACGGATATTATAGCTATTATTACAAACAAACACTGCGATTGACTTTCAAGACACGCGTTTTATGAATTTTGCATAGATATGGTAGTAAAATAATATTCATAATTATTCATGGTTTTCTTCACACTTAATTTGAATAATTTATTTGATTTATCATGTGAAAGGCGTTTACTAATATTTGGCAGGTGTGGTGTATTTGATTATGAGACCAGTTCTAGTTCTTGCCACATCTAGAGGTAGTAATGTTTTAGTAAGCAGGAATCAGAATGGCTTATCTGATGGACAGATCTGTCATCTACCTGAGTCGACAGGGATGGGGTCGGTGAGACATGTTATGCGGTGGTATACAGGGCTCGGTTTTAGGGCCACCCCTGTGGACACCGGATAAGACTGGGTGCTGCGCGGTGTGCTCCTCCGTGGCGTCAGCGTCATCTGTTACACTGATGACATGCTGGTAATGGCACGGGGGCAAATGCTTCGGGACACAACTTTCTTAGCGACAGCTGGGGTCACACAATTCGTAGACAGGATCCGGTGATTGGGTCTTCAGGTGGCATTGCACAAGTTGGAAGCTATAGGTAGCTTCCACTAGAAAAGCGCCACCCTCGGAATCCGACATCATGGTAGGAGGTGTCCACGTCGGTATCCGCCGTTACGGTGATAAGGGGATACCGTACCGTCCCCTTTGAGGCGGCGAGCCTCTAGGTCGTATCACCACCCTGGGCTCCTGACGGCAAAGTTTTGGCGTACCTAACTACAATATATTGGTGACGCCAGGACGTACCAGAGCGAGGCGAGCACCTTATGCCTCGTCATGTCGAGTTTTATCATTATTTCCTTAATTCATTTGTAAACTCTTATAAATTATATTTTAAATATTAGTACAGAAACATATAAAAACAATTAAAAATATAAAAAATAGTAGCCCACCGGTATCGGGAATAGGGTCCAAGCTACCGGCGGTCAGGGCTGCAGAGAGAGGAACCTCCTGACAATGCGAGCCGTGTCCAGAAGTACCGCTTTCTGAATCAAGCCCTTGACCCAGCTGCCTAACGAGAGCCTCTTTAGATGTTGGTCGAGGCTCTTGGCTATCAAGCCATTGGCAGTGACGACTATCGGCACAATCATTGCTGAGTCCACATCCCACATGTCGACAACCTCGCGAGCTAAGTCAAGATACTTGATCTGTTTATCTTTCTCAGCTTTCACGATGTGCATCTGGATTGAGGGCCCATTTTTTGAACCCTTGCGTACAGAAATAAGATTTATAGGGAAATTAGTTAAAAATAGTAAAAACTTAAAGCAAAGGGTCATAAATTTCTTAAACGTGAATTAATAGTGTTATGATGAAATAACTTGGGCCCTCAATCCAGACGCGTGCATAAAGTGGCATAGCCTAAATCTCAGTAAGTACTATCTCTGGGTTAATAATTTTTGTTTAATAATTTAGTTAAGAATTTCTTAAATATTTTAAGAAATTCCCAAATCTGTAAAATATAACATTACCGATTTATGGCGGCATATCTGGGGCCCTCACTTCATTATTATTTGTACTGAGGAATCTGCAAAACATGAATATATATGAAGAAATACATAAATACGACTTTAACATGTTTTACTTAGGTACATACCTATGTGAATTAGTTAAAAAGAAATAAGGACACAAAACTTAATTGTTAAGAAGTAAATGAAAGTCGAATTTCTAAAAAGTCTGAACTGAGAGCCCAATATTTTCGGTTTTATTGACTAGGCTCAACCTCATAGATTAACGCAAATTAGAATAAAAGTTTTAACTATTTCTTAATTAAATTGTAACATATCGTTCGTTCTTCTAAATGTCATACTTTAAGAGAAAATTGATTTTCAACTTTTTATAAGAGAATTATTTTTAGGGTGACCATAATGTTCAAAGTAAGTACCTGTCCATTTTATAAAGTGCATTCAGAAAGTCATAATATTCGCAGCTAAAAGTACTATATACCTACCTACTAATTACAATTTGGCTTTCCTTATTTTTAATGTAATTTCTATAAATCTATAAATCCCCCCCCCCCCTATAAATCTTATTTCGGTACGCAAGGGTTCAAAAAATGGGCCCTCAATCCAGATGCACATGCTTTCACGAGGTCCTCGTCATGTGGGACCGTTATGTCAACAATCATTGTGCGCCGCTATACTCGATCCACCACCACTATATCAGGCTTATTTGCGACAATAGTCCTGTCAGTGATGATGGATCGATCCCAATACAATGTGATATTTCCATTTTCGAGAACTGGGTCGGGCACATACCTGTAGTACGGCACTTCCGATTCCACAAAGCTGTATTTAAGAGCAAGTTGCTGATGGATAATCCTGGCTACTAGGTTGTGTCTATGCAAGTACTCTTCGTTAGCTAGACGAGAACACCCGGAGATTATGTGATTATGTGCCTAATTGATTCCCCTGGACGGTGGCATGCCCGATTGCCCGATTGCCCGACAGATGTCAACCGTGCCGTCTTTCACAATAAATCTCCGGTAATTGTTCGTCATCATAACTTCGTCCATAATTGCACAGACTTATCATTATTATTTCGTTTATTTCATTATACATACATATAAATTATATTTTTAAATATTAAAATAACAAAAATCATAAAAACATTTAAAAATATAAAAAATAGTAGCCCACCGGTATCGGGAATAGGGTCCAAGCTACCGGCGGTCAGGGCTGCTGAGAGAGGAACCTCCTCACTATTCGTGCCGTGTCCAGTAATACCGCCTTCTGGATCAAGCCCTTGATCCAGCTGCCTAACGAGAGCCTCTTTAGGTGTTGGTCGAGGCTCTTGGCTATTATGCCATTTGCCGTCACGACTATCGGCACAATGACTGCTGTGTCCACATCCCACATCTCGACAACCTCGCGAGCTAGATCAAGATATTTAATCTGCTTATCTTGTTCAGCTTTCACGAGGTTCTCGTCATGCGGGACTGCTACATCAATAATCATTGTGCGACGCTCTGATCGATCTATCACCACTATGTCCGGCTTATTAGCAACAATAGCCCTATCAGTGATGATAGATCGATCCCAATTACAATGTGATATTGCCATTTTGGAGAACTGGGTCGGGCACATACCTATAGTACGGTACTTCTGATTCCACAAGACTGTATTTCAGAGCAAGTTGCTGGTGGATAATCCTGGCTACAAGGTTGTGCCTATGCAAGTAGTCTCCGTTAGCCAGACGAGAACAGCCAGAAATAATGTGTCGGATTGATTCCCCCGGACGGTGGCATGCCCGACAGATGTCAACCGTGCCATCCTTCACAATATATTTCCGGTAGTTGTTCGTCATCATAACTTCGTCCATAATTGCAAAGACAAAACCTTCGGTTTCTCCAAATAGATTTCCGAATCGTAACCAGGATACGGACGCTAAGAAGTCTACATCGGGTCCATGTAGGACCCGGTAAAAGCGTCCGTGAAGCTCCTTGCTTTGGCATACCTCCCTGCGGTCATCCGTATCTAATACTTTAGGTTTGCGCCAGTTCTCGTTAGCCAAGGAGAGCGGGGTGACCGGGTGAGACTCTTGTCCACTGAGACCACATCTCGGTGCATCCCCACGTCGGCTTCTAGGAAGTATTCCCTAAGACTGCATATCTCACGGTTGTGCAGGGTCTTAGCATTCAAGAAACCTCGACCTCCGCACTTCCGTGGGATATACAGTCTCATCACCGATGACCTTGGGTGATGCATTCGATTTGCGGTCAACAGTGTACGGACCCGTCTATCCAGGGCGTCAAGATCTGTCTGAGTCCATTTGAGTATGGCGAAAGAGTACATCAAAACCGGCATGACCCAACCGTTGAAGGCGCGCACCTTGTTTCCGCCTGATAAAAGACTTTTTAATACTTTATTCAGGCGGCCAAAGAAGCGCTCCCTCAACGATCGTTTCATGTCAGCAGTGTCAATGCCTAATGCTTCCGACATACCCAAATACTTGTATGTTTCGATTGAGGAGAGGGATCTTAGGTGTATGGAATCCGAGAGTTGGGTTCCCACGGATTCCACAATCTCCCCTCGCTTTACATGCATGATCGCACATTTGTCCACACCAAATTCCATCCTGATGGCGCTACTGAAGGTTTCAGTTACTTTCAGTAGCTCTATCAGTTGCAAATTGTTGGGGGTAAAAAGTTTTAGGTCATCCATGTAAAGGAGGTGAGATATAACCTGACCACCTCTCCTCAATCGATAGCCTATACCTGAATCCTCCAGCAGTGTGCTAAGAGGATTCATGGCTAGGCAGAACCAAAGTGGACTCAAACTGTCGCCCTGGAATATACCTCGCTCGATCCTTATCGGTTCGCTGTTCCTCTGGATGTGTCGACATCCTGGATAGCGAAGGCCTGTTCTCCACTGCCCCATACATGACATCAAGAAGGTGCACAGCGTTGTATGTAATTTGTACAACTCCAGCACCCTCTTGAGCCAGGTATGTGGCACCGAGTCATAGGCCTTCTTATAGTCTATCCAGCATGTCGACAGATCCCTTCTGGAACGACGAACCTGTTGACTAATGGTCATATCGATAAGGAGCAGCTCCTTAGTACCGCGGGACCCGTTCCTACATCCATTTTGAGAGACAGACAAGATCGAGTTTGTGTCAATATGATTGTAAATTTTAGCTCTTAAAATGGATGTAAGTACTTTATAGACCGTCGGTAGACAAGTGATCGGTCTATAATTTTTGGGTTCCGCGGTACTACCTGATTTATGGAGCAGGTGGGTTATACCTGTTGTTAAGAACTGGGGCAACGAACCTGACTCTAAGGCTGACTGAAACTGAGATGCCAAACGAGCGTGCGACTTTTGGAACCACTTGATCCAAAAGTTGTGCAATCCGTCCGGCCCTGGAGATTTCCAGTTAGGCAACGGACGGACTGCACAAGCGACATCTTGGGGGCTGATGGTAATTGCCCCCATTTCTGTTATTTGACCGCACGCTCGCTCGATCTCCCTAGTCCAATCACCTTCGGTGTGGCTGACAGGCACCGACCAGATGTTTCGCCAGAACGAAGACATGGTGACATCATCCGGAAGAGGCGTGTCAGCCACACCTTGGTCCGGTCGCTCCCAAGCTCGGTAAGCCCACCTTTCATCGCTTTGGAACGTGTGATTCTGTGTGTACCGCTCCACCCTCCGCCGGTACCGACGAATACGGTTTGCCCATGCACAGATCTTCTGCTTCAGGAAGTCGATGCGCTCTGTGACGCGGGGCAAATAATCTCGAGGACTAACATCCGTCCCGGAGAACGCCCGCTTCACAAAGCGCATCACTCGAGGGCGAGTATTGCCCTCCCTGAAGCAGATTAGCTTACCGATGAGTGCTCTAGCCTCACCGATACGACGCTCAATCCTGCACTGCCAAGCTGGTACGGCTGGTTTTGGTCGTGTAGCTCTGTCATTGTTAGGAAACTTAACATGAGCTACACGACAAGCCGCTACAGCTGCACAGTACAAGATCGAGTGGGTATCGACCAGGTCTTTGCTGCCGTCAAAATATGTTGACAGCTGTGAGTCTAGAGCACACACCAGCGCCTTGTTTTTCTTATGCATGGGCAGACGAGGTAAACGTGGTCTATGTTCAGGCGGAGTAGAGCGATACTCCCTGAAAGCATCCTCCAAAGCGCTCCTCAATCGTTTATTGCATTGGGTACTCACGGATATAGCCCTGTCATCATCCTCTTCACCAACGCAGTTGGGTCGCGGTGAAACACTGGGTAAATTTTGCAGTTGCACCGCGACCAGTGGCGAAGCAGGCGTAACATGGCTATTCCGTGATTCGAGGCAAAGTCGATCAAGCACGGCGGCATCCAGCATATGATTACGCTGGATGACCCGTGCCTGATCCGATAATCGTTGCGACGACACGTTGACACCTGGTTCAAGCACCTGAAACAGAGAGAGCATCCGACCACGGTACGCAGTCAGGTTAGTTCCCCCCTCTGTAGCCCCATAGTATGCGCGCATGACATTTTCGTTGACCGCTTGTGTCCACTTCATGCGCTGCACACTTCCACCGGTAGCGGGGACCCTATCAGAAGCCGGTGGGTCTCGGAGTCCCAAGCTGGCCGGTGGTCGGCCTCGTCCGCGCCGACGTACTGGTGGTGGCGTCGTCGGCGGCGAGAAGTATTCGTCGCTCGAGCTCGACTCAACTGCAGCGGCCGGTGTCACTGGACTCACGTCTGGAGCAGGATCCGGCAACTGCGAGGCGGAGCTGAGCGACGAACCCGAAGATGTTAGGCGTGTGCTCTGTTGCAATCGTGCCCGACTTCGCGTCAGCATTTTAGTATTTCCCGTGTATTGTTATTTGGTCTTGTTTTGCATCTTGCAGATGTATGGTTACAGTTCCAATTTTTAGCATTCCACTGATGTTATTTAAACATATTATAAAACATTTATGCATTTTTGGACTTTAAAAATACTAGAAAAATACACGGTGAAAAAAATTTTGTACTGTCAGGTTGACAGTCGGGCATCATTATTATTATTATTGATGAATTATTCATTTTTTTATTATAATTTGTTTGCTTACGAAATTAAACTTGAATTGATGTTATCGACGCCATCTCTTGACAAAATGATAAACTATATTTTACTCAGTGTTGCTCAGTACAAATAATAATACACGATAATTTGTATTATGGGCTTAAGCTAGATAATATTGACATAAATAAAAGTGTAAATAATAATTTACCAAAATGTAAAAAGTATTTATACAAATTGATAAAATATATGTAAGGATATAATAAAAATGATAATAACAAAAAAGAAACGCAAATGTATTATAAAATGGCAACTTTTAAATAGCAAGTGTCAAATTAGATATCGCAGAGAGTGGACGGCTGTTCATTAAATTTTTAATAAAATTATGAAAATAAACGAAACATTTTAAACCAATTTACATTTTACAATAACATTCAGATGAATCTTTATTGACATGGTGTGAGAAACGTCTTGTATCTGTGAAGTGAAACGACAAAAACTTGCAAAATGGCTAAGTGAGTAAAAAATTGGTTCCTTTTAGATTCTAAGTGGATTATTGACTAGTAACTCAATACTAAAGTATCGCCTACGCGATGTTGCGGTTGATTAGACACGGCTGATGAAATCTCCGGTTACAGATGTGCTCAGTCTTCAATAATATTATGGCAACTAATCCTATTTCTATGTTTTTATAAGTAGGCGATGTTTTCTCGTCTGCTTAGCTTGTACTGAGATAAGATGTCGCAATGATAGATTTAAATATGTAGGTTCAAGGAGAATCAATACTACTTGGACTTTATTAGTAAATAAGATTTAAAAAAATACTTTTCTGATATTACCACTATGCTGTCTGTAGTGTTATCAAATATTTTCACTAGTTAGCTACAATGATTCTGTGCTTTCTCTTATAAAAATTACTAAAAATAATGTGCATTATTTTTTAACAGTATCTACAATATTAAAAATATTTTTGAACAATCAATACAGCATGTATAAAACGTTGAATCAATGAAGAATAATAGTTTATTAGTGGCAATAAAATTCAAGATCTGGTTTGTTAAAAGATCATGTTGCAAACATCAATCTACTCTAGATTTTATCTTGTGTCTGCTGGTGTTAAGTTTCCTTCTTCTGTTAAAATATTAAAATCTAGTCCCATCAAATATTGTAGGAAAACAATTCATAACATTAGTATTATTATGTCTTTGATATTTTTCGGGACCCAGTGCTTCCAGACCTTTGAAAGGCATTTAACCCTAGAAAAATAAACTATTTTAGTTGTTACATGGTTACTAAACATTCGTTGAACCAACTATGCCAAATAAAATTAATTTTTTGGAAAAAGTATTTATTAACACTTTCAGTGCCCAATTGAAAAAAGAATTATTCAAAAGTACACCCTATTCACAACTAGCTTATTATTGTGATATGCACCCGGTAGGCGGGTGCTCGGCATGGTCGTAAGATACATAACTACTTATACATAGGACTCGGAAGCGAGTTATGGGCATGTGCATTAATTATCGTTCGACCCGGGAGCGGGGTGCGGGACATTGGTACATTCTTTGAATCATTATTAAACAAAAAATAATCAAAACAGTCTTTCAGAAATATTCCACACAGCCACAGCATATGTCAATGTTCACCTAGAAGTACACTAACTCGGGAATCCCGGGTAGGTGGGTCGTTGAACGGACGAATGTTTAGTTATCAAGGGTTAAGGGATGAAGCTTACCGCAGAACCCTGTTAGATGTTATCAATTAAATGAGGTACTAACTGAGGCTTATCCCTATATACACTATGCACATACACTCCAAAACAATTAGCCCCCAGTTACTGTAGGGTAGGATATGGACGCATAGATATTTGAAAATGGGTTTGGGTGGCTTCTGTCTGTCTGTAACTGTTTCACCCCTTAACAGCTGAATAACTTTTGATGAGATTTGGCACACAGTACCACACCTAATTTATACTTTTTAATGGGTAAAAGCTAGTATCTAATATTATATTCATGTCCACAGGGAAATGATGATAGTGTTTGTGTATGACACGCTGTGTTGTACTTCTGAGGAGGACGACCCTATCAATGCAGTGTTGTACTTCCATCCAGGTTGGGTGTCTGACACACAACGGCATGCACTTGCAGGACAGGTTGGTGCTACTTAATTCATTTATTTAATTCAGTCAATCATCAAATGATGCTTTTGAATTTTGTGAGAATTTAAATAAGTAATCTTTGCAATAAAATTGATGTCTGACAGTTCTAGTATGAAAAAGATGACAAAAATATTATTTACCCTATGGAAAATTTACATAAATATTATCCACCATATAAAAAAATTGTGTATAAGACTTATTCTATGTATAAAAGTTTGGTGGAATTTGCCTTATTCAGTTAGAAATATGTAGATGATGTAAAATAATACTATTTAAAAGACAAGGCTTTAAATAAAGTGAATCTATTTGCCCCATCAAAGATTAGAAATTTAGCTAAGAAGATTAATTTCATCCTTGATAAGATCATTTTGTATCAGTATCTATTTTACAGATTAAGTTGCCAGAATCAATAAATAATGAATTAGATTACTATTTTTAACCTGTGATAATGTTAGTGCTAATAATTCGTGACATTTGATATCTATACTTAATATTATAAAGCTAAAGATTTTGTTTCGTTGAACACTATGATCTCAGGAAATACTGATTGGAATTGAAAAAATGTTTTAGTGCTGGGTGGCCTGTTTATCTAGGAAAGCTATAGGGTATAATAACATCACGGTACGGCCAATAGGAGTGGAGCAGCAATGAAAAATGTTACAAAAATGTGTAAAATGTATTCCTCTTGAGAGCTTCCGTTGCGTGCGGTGCTCTAAAGGTTAAAGTAACGCAACAATCATGTACGACGGAATCGTTCCTTTTAAAAAGTTCTAAAAAAAAGTTTGTGATAGCATTTATGTCTAACTTTTAAGATTGGCTCACTGTAACGTTTTTTAATTGTAATTAATCCAAATATTTTAAAGCTGTTTAGTGTTGCCCATTTATGGACAACTAGATAATATCACGCTAGGAGCCTTAGGAACCGATCAAAAAGAGAAAAAGTCACGAATACGAAGAACTCGCACGGACAGGCGATTCGATGCGATGGGGAGGGTCGGGAGAGCAGGAATTTAACGCGTTTGTCCGCGTCGCGGGTAGAATTAGACAATACGACAGTAGTTTAAAAAAAAAATAAGCAAATCTTAATTTAATGTCAATAATGCATATTTATTCAAAGACATTAATTAAAATATGTAATCATCAGACAAAGCAAGCAAGCAATTCTAAAAGACTTTTTTTTTTTTAGGGAGAGCCTAATGATTTTCTTGCCTGTTAAAAGATCTAATAGTAACTTCTTCTTTCCTTAAAACTAGATTTGCAAACAAATAAAAAAAGTTCTTCCAACAGTATCTTCTCAAATTATACCTAACTAACTGTCTATGCTCTTCATATAATCCCTAAAGGGCGGCGCGCGCCAAAGCCGGTTAAGCCTGCCAAGTAATGTTCATTCTTAATCTATGAGAATATGGCCTGTAATTGGCTTACCTCCCTAATTTACTAGGGTATATCGCATGCCAGAAAATTCTCCAGGGAGTGTTAAAATGTTCGGATTAATTTCGCGAAAGACTGCTTTTGTTAACAAGAAATCAGGGAAACAACACCACGTAATAAAAACCGGTAAATAAAAACTTTATTCAGTTAATTAAAAACATGGAACAATATTTAAAAAAACTGACCAAGTGCGAGTCGGATTCGCGCACTAAGGGTTCCGTACCATTATCGGTAAAAAAATCATGTTTGTTGTATGGAAGCCTTCCTTAAATATTTGTTTTATTTTAATTTAACTATTTATTTTTGAAGTGAATATATAACTAAATATTTCAAGCGTCTACCTGTTGCCGTTATCAATATCGAGCAAAAACCTCACGTTTGTTGTATGGGAGCCCCCTTAAATATTTATTTTGTTGTGCTTTTTCGTATTTGTTGTTATAGCCACAATCCACAATAGAAATACGTCATCTGTGAAAATTTCCACTCTCTATAACGGTTCATGAGTTACAGCCTGGGGAGAGACGGATGGACGGACGGACAGCGGAGTCTTAGTAATAGTTTAAAAATAGTAACAGATTACATATGCGCTTTTGATCTTTCATTTTTAACAAAGGCCCTGGACCCCACATTACCCACTGACCCCACTGTGCCCCACTGTGTTAGGTGCAATAATTATTTCGAGGAGCTTGTAGCTAAGTAAGACCAGCCGCACGTATCGATCGATCAGGTTAAGCTACGCTTGCCGCGGAGAACGAGGATGGATAAATATATTAATATACCAAGACTCCTCCATGCCTCGGAAAGCACGTCAAGCCTTTGATCCCGGCTGTAAGTTGTGGATCATTGACGGTCGTTGCGGGTCGTCGGAAGCCCGAAAGTTTGATAGCCAAAGGCCTCCCCTTATTTAAGAAACGGCTAAAATACTTACTGGTAAACAAAGCATATTACAGTATTTCGGAATTTTTAACGGACAAAAATTTAATAATAGAACTTTGACATATCAATAAAATAAATTTATTGTTTTCCTTGATATGTTTTGTGTATATTGACATTAGTATTTAATATTGACGTAGGTATTTTATATTGACATTAGTATTATATTTGGACTTATTCTGTGTGTTGACATGCAATGTATTGACTATAATTTCAATTGCTATTTATTATTAATTATTTTGTATTGTGTATAATGTAATTCTTTATTATTGTTCAAGCTTATTGTACTTATTTTATCATTGAGATTTGGATGGCTTGATACATCATCAAAAACATTTGTACGCCCAATGGCATGGCATAGCGCACTTTTTATTTAAATATCATCATTATTGTACCTATGTTAAACAAATGAATAAATGACTTATGACTTATGACTCCCTTTTTTTTTTTGTTTTTTTTTTTTTTTTTTTTTTTTTTTTTTCAGGATGGGAAATCATCAAATGACTTCTCCCGCTCTGGGCGGAGCGGGAGGGTGTGTCAGACTTTTACTGACTAAAACCCACCCGTGTTCCATCAGTTGCCCATGTGCCAGGGTCACGGTATCTCTTTCGAACAATCACGCGACCCCGGCAGGGCTTATGACTCCCTCCACTCCTTCCATATTTCGCGAGCCCGTCCTCCTTCCAGTGTTCACGGAATCTATGCAGCTCGTTCCGCCATCGTCTACGTGGTCTGCCGCGACCCCGCCTCACTGTGCAGTAATTATTATGAAAAAATAGAAACAAAACATCAACCCCTTTATTCACAAACGTTATTTAAAGTTAAGCAATGATTAGCTGCTATTTAACCATACATTTTTGACGGTTAAACGTCTCTTAACTTTAATCAACGTTTATGAATAAAGGGGCAAATGGCGGTATTCAAATCCTCTTACGTTTTGCCAACATTTTTACTTCAGTGTCAGGCTGTGTGTTGAACAAAATATGATAACGTTTAATGAAAATAATGTCTTTCATTCAACTTACAAATTCGTTGATAAGCATTCGCTAATGAAATAGTCTTATGTAGAGCATTGAGCGCTATGTCTAAAGCTCGATCGGTGTAGGTACGTAACAGAATTGTCCGAGTATTTATCCCCAATTGTGTTTAAACTCGTAAGGGAGCGTCCATTAATTACGTGAGGTGTTCTAGGGGTTCTAAATCTTTCCAAATCTCACTTAGGGGAGGGGGGGTCTTGGCAAATATCACGTAATTATTTTTCTCGCAGAAAATGGTGTAAAATTGCGTGAAAAATTATTTCTACAATAAAATATGGCCTAATCTGAGACAATAGTACACTGATTTAAAAAAAATACTTGACTCAAGAGCCAAAATCTTGAACCAAGAACACCATTTTGAAGAAAATGATTTTCTTGAGTCAAGACAATAGATTCTTGAGTTAAGAAATTATTCTTGGTTTAGACCAAGAATAATTAAATAAATTAAATAATAATTATTAAATTTTCTTGTTTTTTTTTTTCTCAATAATCCAACATGTTTGCAGCCCAAATAGAAGTTTTGAAGAATCTCGCGTGAGATTAGGGGAGGGGGGGGGGGGGGGGGATTTGAGTAAAATCTTACGATATCTCACCAAGGGGGAGGGGGGTCGAAAAATTCTCAAAAATGCCTCACGTAATTAATGGACGCCCCCTAAGACACAATGTACAACGTATTGAACAAAGTGACATGGAGCATTCCGGCCCAGACTTAAAAACAAAATCACCTAAACGCCCAATTTACTTTTAAATAAACACGAAATATCAACTTCAATAAATTCCTTTCTAACTGATAGTAGGTACCCAGAAAATTAATTTGTTCTTAATGAAAACTAATTGAATGTGCTCGGGCCGGTTGCCATGTTAGACGATATTGTTCATTGTATTGTACATTGGGCGTTTTAGCTCATCATGGGAAACGTAGCTTGGGCCTTACGAGGTTAAAAGTGCCCGTGTCTTCGGAAATACGACAGTGTATAAAAGCCTACTGTGCAACTATGAATCATATTTGCGCAGTTACAGACTCACAACATAGTACAGATACTATCGTAACACACGATTAAGAAAAATTTGAATTTAGAAAGACATTGCTAATCCATTGTTTGATGCTTCATATGTTCGGAAAAAATTGTTTTCTCAACAACGTATAGTATAACGCAAATAACGTTCTGGAACTTTCAAAATGAAAACCATTCAGGCTGGTAGTATGTTACGCAAATACCCCTCACTTTGATTCATGCATTTTAAAAAACATGGAGAATATTCAATTATATCCCAACTCACTATGTTCCGGAATGCCGAAAACAGTCCTGCAATTCCCTAAGCAAATTTTGGGAAATATTTTTGCATACAAGAGGTTCAGGGGGCCATAAGAGGTCAAGTTTTGAGTTTCGAAAGGTCAGGGGGTATGGTTACCTACTTAGGGTCACGGTTTATCCTCCTCGCTGAAACTCGGAGCAAAGAATCCTATTAGTATGTAGAAGACAAATTCCAAGCTTCAATTCTCTAGGTTGACGTTGACCTGAGATATCAGGTCAAACATAGCAATTTTGGCTATAACTGACAAATTCCTAGGGTCAAAAACCACACTTGGGGTTGAAATGTGGTGAATTTCTCATTCGAAATAGAATTATAGGACAGTGGACTATAAGATAGGTTAGGTTTGACCGCTGGGAAATTGTGGGAAGTGCGTTAATTCTGTTGTCTAAAATTCCCGAAAAAAACTAAAATTCGAATTCTCAGACCTTTCTTATTTTTTTCTTATTGTTCGCTGCCAGACTAGACCTCACAATACGATTTCAAATGCGCAGTGGAAGTGTGATAATCGTGGGGCTCTAGAAACAAGAAGTGGCTAGCGAAACTAGTCCGCCGTACGCGGAGCAGACAATACAAGTACAATTCAAGTGAAGACGCAACGCAATACAATTAACAAATGACTCACCTACAATACAACAAAAGAACTTACCTGGTGGTTGAAGGACACTGCTTCTGGGGTTACCTGGAGTTATGTATGTAAGTGAGTGTATATGTATCGTGTTGTGACGTTACGAGTATTCTTCAGGTTAGAATCCGCTGCAATAAGGCTGGAGGCAATCACAGCATGCGGTCTTCAAATCACTCGTTCCCAATAGCGTCACTTTCACTTGACCTTCAAACTATTTCAACAAGATATGTCCAAAACCCGTGTTATTACGTCAAATTAGGGGTTATTAACAATCAAGCAATTGGATCACGACTAATTGTCACAAACGGATCGATTTAAAAGGGATTAATTTCAACAAAAGCGTCGCGGGCGTCCCAAAACGTGACGGGGCTTTTTCAGCGCCAAACCAACAAGACCTGTCAAGTGTCAAAATCAAACTGTCAAGTCAGATGTCATTCCGTTCGATGGCGCGTTCCGAAACTACTTTAAACGGGACCAAACACTTATTATGCTTCTAGCAACACCAACAGTTAGGCCGAACACCAAATTCTGCATTCATAACTCCCCTTGCATGAAATAATAGGACTGCTACAATTATTGGCGCCTTCACCGGGATTTTTGGAATCACGAATGTAGGTACCATCAATTTGAATTTTAGTTTTTTTCGGGAATTTTAGACAACATAATTAACGCACTTCCCACGATTTCCCAGAGGTCAAACCTAGGGTTATCTTGTAGTCCACTGTCCTATAATTCTGTTTCGAATTAGAAATTCACCACATTTCACCCCCAAGTGTGGCTTTTGACCCTAGGAAGTTGTCAGTTATAGCCAACATTGCTATGTTTGACCCCTGATATCTCAGGTTAACGTCAAGCTAGAGAGTTAAAACTTGGAATTTGTCTTCTACATACTAATAGGGTTCTATGCTCTGAGTTTTAGCGAAGAGGGTCAACCGTGACCCTAAGTAGGTAACCACACCCTCTGACCTTTCGAAACTCAAAAGTTGACCTCTTATGGCCCTCTGAACCCCATGTATGCAAAAATATTTCCCAAAAATTGCTCAGGGAATTGTAGGACTTTTTTCGGCATTGTGGAACATAGTGCAACTGCGCAAATACGAATGCCGCGCACATAACCAGATTTAAGGCTTATTCAGACCGGCGCGACGCGACAGCGCGACGCGATTCTTGTAGAACAATTTCCATGAAGTTCACATAAAAATTGTTCTACGAGTGTCGCGTCGCGCTGCCGCGTCGCGCCGGTTTGTAGGAGGCTTCAAGCGACCGATCACCTGACTTGTATTCTATTAGGTACTAAATTAAATTATTCAACAATTAAATCAATAAAGCTCTTCAATGCCACGTCGTCAGCTCACAAACCAGCTATCCAAGACCTGAATGCAACTCTTTATAATAACCACAAAAGACTGATTAGAAAGTGTCTTGTCTTGACATAATCAGCATGTGGAATGTGCAACCTGTTCGGACATATAAGTTATTGGAACTCGCATAGTTTTAAAACTGGTTCTATGTATTATGTATGCAGACTTAGTAGACGTAGCGATTATAATTTGATAAAGTGTATCTGTTTAGGATGTTTTGAGACACCTGTTAGTACTGCCAAGGTCGCGAGATTTGTTCGAATGAATACCCCTGGCACCTGGACAACTAAAGGAACACTGGTGGGTTTTAATCAGTAAAAGTCTGACACGCCCTTCCGCTCCGCCCAGAGCGGGAGAAGTAATTTGATAATAATAGGTTGAGTTCAGGAAAGTGCTAATTGGCTTTGGACTATTTCTATAGGTCGCTGCTGTTTCTTTCTAGTCCTCGGGGCTCGGACTTAATGACGCGAAAGATTTACAATGTGATTCAAGCAACCCTTAAGATTTAGTTCCTCCTTTCTTTTAGTAAAGGATTGGCCAGGGCCAGGGCCACGGTAACTGTTTCGAACAAATCCACGATGCTGGCAGGAACATACTATCTCAATATGAATAATTTTAAGGATATTGATACTCCATTGCTTATTATTTATGTCGGAAAAAAATTCTGCTCAACAACGTTATAAATGTTGTTGAATTGTCAACAACATTTATTAAATTATTACATTGTGAAGTTAGAAAGGCCGCCCACAAGGTGGAGCGATGACCTTGTGAAGGCCGCAGGAATCCGCTGGATGCGGATTCCTGCGGCCACAAAACCGGTCAAAAGTGCCAGAGCTTCGGCTGAAATAATGACGATGATGTCAAAATAATGATGATGATGTCAAAATAATGATGATGATGATGTCAAAATAATGATGATGATGATGTCAAAATGAATGCGATTGCTACTGATAGTGTGTTACACCATTAGCCTGCCACTGAATCGTAAGCCCTTCACTTCAAATTATATTATAATATTATCGGTATGCAAATAAATCTCGAAGTATAGAGTTGTATTTCTGCGCCTCGTCTGTCTCGTAAACATTTAAATGAATGACATTTTCTAATGCACGGAAATACACGTGAGCCATAAGTAAGTTTGCTAATGTGCTAAAAATCTTGAACAATCGAGCTAATGTGTTAAAAATGTCGAATTATTGATCGAATCTTCTAAAGGTAAGCTAAAAGGTCAAATGAGCAAGTTTATTAATAGATTAGATCGTGTCAACGCTTTGTTTATTATCTTTACTAGGAATAATAACATGTTTGTTAAATTGTTATTTTTAACACTCACTGTGGGCTCCGATGTGTGGCTAAGCAATAATAGCCGCACGTGTCGAACGATCAGGTTAAGCTACGCTTTCTGCGGTTGGTCAATGGATGGGTGACTATCGTTTTTTTTAAAAAAAATGAATCCCTATTTCCCTTGGTCACGCCATCACGCGTGAACGGCTGGACTGATTTCACTTTTTTTGTTGTGTTTGTTATTGTCAGGAGAAGGTTCTTACGAAAGAAAAAATTAAAAGATTGCGCGGAAAATTAGAAAATTTAAGACCACTTATTTAAGAATACTTGGACATACAGGGTGATTGGAAGATGGGTGCAAAGCTTTAAGGTGAAAATAGTATAGACAATTTAGAACCATTTAAGCCATGGTTGTCTTAGACGAAGTCTTACCAAATTTTTTTAACCAAATTTTCAAGTTTTTTTTCGGAAATTCTCAAAATTGAATGTAAACTGCATAATTATGGCCAAATTGAATGATAAATGAATTAATTTTTTATTTATTTAATTAAAGTAATGTGTAAGCAACCAAGCAAAACATGTTTTAGGCTTCTGTGTCATTAGACATTTCTTTTACAGATATTTAAAGCTCAGAAAAAATAAAAAATTTGTACAATACGTCTTTTAAAACGGAGGGTGCTTTTTTTGTTCAAACCTTTTTGAAGACATGCTTGATAATCGCTCTTTCTTTTGAGGTATCATTTATGCGGATATCTTACAAATTATTGAAATTAGGACCTACAAACCAATTCGAGGGAGAAATTTTAAATTTTAGGTAGTCTAACAAAACACAAAATTTTTGCTTAAAAGAATACTTTATGTGCTCGAAATGATAACATTGTTCAATTCTAAGAATTTTTGGCACATGCAGGAACCAATTGAGGGAACCCATTGAGGGGATTCTCTAAACAATAGCCACCGAGCGCGGTGCGACGGCATTTCCAGGTAGAACGCCCAATGAATAGCAAAAAGCGATAAGAGTTGGTTTTTACAGCAAAATGGTCTTAGTTACTGAGGCAACAAAGTCGTTTTTCTTTAGTCAGGGTCAGTCGGTCTGTGATGAAGCCGTTACATCTTTTACTTATTAGTCAAACTACTGCCCTTGTGAGTGGACGTTGTCGTGTTGATTCACAATTTACCGTGTTCAGTTGTAGCCCTTTGCGTTCCTGCACGTGTTGTTTGCGTTAGTTTTGAACTTTTTTGTTTCACCGTGTCCAGTCGTAGCCTCGCGCTCCTGCACGTGTTGATTTTTGACTTAATTGTGTTGAGTTGACATTTAGTGCGCTCCTACGCCGTTTTTATTAATTGTTAAGTGACTATGGTTACTTTTTCCAATCAAGAATATGCGGATATCGTATTTATGTACGGTAGAGCAGACGGCAATGGATCTTTGGCGCGACGGATGTATCAAGAGCGCTATCCGAATCGCAGGATACCGAATGTCCGAGTGTTTTACAACACGTTTCGTCGTCTTGCCCAAGATGGGTTTCACCGCGTGGAACCTGGAGTCAACCCTGGCAGACACGAAACTGCCGTCGACGAAGACATTTTAGCAGCATTTCAAGCGGATCCTACTACCAGTACTAGAGCATTAGCTCGAAATTTAAACATTTCTCAATGGAAGGTGTGGCATACAATACACCAAAATGATAAGTATCCGTTCCATGGCAGGAGTGTGCAAGGTCTAGTAGAGCAAGATCCTTAAAGAAGAATTCAGTTCTGCCGTTTCCTCCTCAACAAAGACATCGAAGATGCGTGGTTTCTGTAATCAATCTTGTGGACGGATGAAAGTAAATTTTCAAGGGAAAGTATTACAAACTTTCACAACATCCATGAATGGGCCGACGCAGACAACAATCCACATTTTAAGAAGCAGGTGTCATTTCAGATGAAATTCTCTGTGAATGTATGGGCTGGAATAATTGGCAGAACATTGATTGGGCCCCACTTTTTGCCTGATCCATTGAATGGCGAAAATTATTTGCAATTTCTGCAAATTGATTTACCACTGCTGGTAGAGGAATCAGGTGTCCCGATCTTCGAAAGAGACCGAACAGTCATCTTTCAGCAAGACGGCTGTCCAGCGCATTGGAGTTTAAATGTAAGGGAACACCTCAACAATTGCTTTCCTGATAGCTGGATCGGCAGGGATGAACCCATCCCTTGGCCCGCTCGCTCCCCAGATCTGACCCCGTTGGACTTTTTCGTGTGGGGCCGGGCCAAGGAACTGGTGTATAACAACATAGAAATAAACACTAGAGAAGAATTGATACATAGAATAAATTCAGCGTTTGAGACAATGAAGCAGGAGATGATGTTGAAAATAACGACTACAGAAGTTAGAAGACGGGGCCGTGCTTGTATTAGGAATCACGGCCGTCATTTTGAACATGAAAAATAAATAATTTTAATTCAAATGTCGTTTTAATTAGTCTGCCTAAAATAAAAAAAAATCTCCCTCAAATTGGTTTGTAGGCCCTAATTTCAATAATTTGTAAGATATCCGCATAAATGATACCTCAAAAGAAAGAGCGATTATCATGCATGTCTTCAAAAAGGTTTGAACAAAAAAAGCACCCTCCGTTTTTTTTTAAATAAGGTTTAAAAGACGTATTGTACAATTTTTTTATTTTTTCTGAGCTTTAAATGTCTGTAAAAGAAATGTCTAATGACACAGAAGCCTAAAACATGTTTTGCTTGGTTGCTTACACATAACTTTAATTAAATAAATAAAAAATTAATTCATTTATCATTCAATTTGGCCATAATTATGCAGTTTACATCAAATTTTGAGAATTTCCGAAAAAAAACTTAAAAATTTGGTTAAAAATATTTGGTAAGACTTCGTCTAAGACAACCATGGCTTAAATGGTTCTAAATTGTCTATACTATCTTCGCCTTAAAGCTTTGCACCCATCTTCCAATCACCCTGTATATTTTTGAATTTGATTAAATTCTTGAAGAAGGCTATAAGCTAATAAACATCACGCTAGGGCCGTTAGGAAAATATAAAGTAAGAAAGAACGCTAAGCTATGAAATAGCGCGGGAAGACAATGGGATGCGATTAGGTGGGTCGGGGGGACAAGGAATTTCACGCGGGTGAAGTCGCGGGCAGTAGCTAGTATTAAGATAGTAGTGACGGATCGCCAGAAGCCTAAAAGTATTCGAATAGGCAGCTGGTGATAGCCAGTTCCAAGGAAGAGTACTTTTCTCTTGCGGCGACAGGTCGCAGGCGATCGCTCGCCACATGAAGATAGACGATTTTTATGCAAAATTAACTAGTCACCTGGAATTTTATCGTATTTATATCGACCTGTGTGGCTTTTGAAGCAATTCGGTAAGCGACCAGCCACAGGGTGAATATCAACCTAGTGTAAATCCCCCAACAGTCACATGACAAATACACCTTGTTGTTTTATAACGTGCCAGTAACATTCAGCCTATAAGTGATAAAGCCATTGGAAGGTCGACTATACAATGTAAAGTTTACCCATAACCAAAACAATCTGTTACTTACCTAACACTACTTTTACCATGCGCTTTTACTATAACTAATCTGGCAGCCCCAATTTTTTTTTTGGGAATGTCCTCACCCTCGTCAACCTAGGAGGTTGTCGGCTGCTTGACCGGACTTATCTGTGACTGCCAGCCAGGGCTTAAAAACGTAAAACTAAGCAACTACACGCTAACTACACCCCCTGATCTGTACGGACTTCAGCTTAGGGCGTCGCTGTGGGAAGGCAGCAAGGCACGGGCTGGATCGGAATGGTCTGCCTGCTCCAATTTCCAATGATTATTTTATTTCGATAGGAAATTTTGTTACTTTAATACCTACTACATTTAATTTGTGAAGTTTTATGAAAAGCGGACGTTTCAAAATATAACATCACGCCTTGTTTCTCCGAAGGGTTGGGCAGAGGTGTATCTATAGTACACACACATTTTGCCTGTTATGTTTAAGTCCCATGTAATAGGGCGAGCCTATTGCCATGAACTGGGCACAAATCCAGACTCCGGGCTGCTACTGAGAAATCCAAGATGGAAAAACCCAATAACACTTTGCCCGACCTGGGAATCGAACCCAGGACCTCATGCTCAGCAGTCGCGCTTGCTACCAGTAGACCAACGAGGCAGTCAAAATATAAATCTTGATACAATCTTCATACTTTACTAGTGTTGTTCAGTTGCATACGGTTAGACTTAGATTATTATGCAGATTAGATGATAGAAGTCTAGAAATATCCAAATAACAAAATCTTCATAGTTTCTGTCAAGCAACAAATCTGTAGAAGTTCTTGTTCAAATATTTTAAAGATAACATTTTCCGTCAGGTCGTGGGCGCAGCACACTGCATCAAGACGCTGTTCTCCCAGCCAGTCGCCATCACACTACAGAGCGGGAAGTTCATCATCAGGGAATATGGCAGATACATATTGGTAAGTGGCAAAAAAACCTTTACTCTCTTCTTGACTTACCAAGTTCCATCAAGCCTTTTATGCTGCTATCAGTTGGATATCTATCACGGTATCTATACTGAGTGGATTTTTGAGTCGAGACACTAAGGTGTAATTCTTACCAAACTTCTTGGCCGCCCTGAAGTTAGCTAGAATGGCTGCGCAGTAGTAAATCGAATAGAAAACAGCACCAATCCATGCCTTGCGCTTCGGAAAGCCAACTTCAGGACGGCCCAGAAGTTTGGCGAGAGCTATAGTATCTTTAACTTTGAAGCTACAGGAAAACATTCTTGGGTTATATTAGTTAAGGAAAGTCTTCCTTATCTTCTTGGGTAATGGCTGACTGCATTCACAGATTCTGGAAATGTTACAGCCAGCTAGAAAATCGTAAGCGTTATTTTGCTATTGTGACAATCGATGTAGATTTGTATAAGGATAAAATACCTTCTCTTGCGGATCAACCGAGATTATAGTATCTACCAAAAACCCACAAATGGCAAATTCAGTTTAAAAAAAAATTAACATCATCATCAACATTTCAGCTGAAAGACGTCCACTGCTGGACATAGGGCTCCCTCAAATTGGGGGTTTGCTATAATCGCCACGCTTGGCAGACGGGTTGGCGATCGCAGTATGGTGAAATGCATAGAGAATGCTGCTGCCCATTCTCTAGTAAGTCCCTCAGTCGCCTCTTACGACACCCACGGAAATAAATAGGATGGTGCTATTGTTTACGTCCGGCACCACACGAAACAAAAGAAAAGAGGTTTTATCGGTCGTTAAAATCCTACCACCATCCACTAAAGTATCGTATGATCGTTTCACTATCCGATTCGATTAAACACTTCCCACTTTTAATGTAACCTATGATTCCATCTCCCCAGGCAATAGGTAGCGACAGGAACATCCCTGACTGGGTGCTAAAGAATCGTGCGAACCTCCTCACCTCCATGATCAAGGTGTACCACGGCGACCTTCAAGTCCTGGCTAGTCAGATGGAGGACCAGCGCCGACTGTCGGAGAAGCTGTACCAAGTGTTTGAGACTTATCTACCGGTCCTGCAGTATGGATGCCATATCTTTCAGAGGGTACCCATGTTGACCTTGCCAAAGGTAAGCGACCTACAGTGCTTTTGTGAAGATTTTTTTTGTTGGTAATAGCTGCCGTCGATTAAGTCAAAGAAAAATTAATCTTATTTCAAGGCTTTAAGACTCAATTTTAAATGCATAAAGGAATGCTAGGAAGGTTGTACACAATTTCATAATTTGGTTAACCAACGAACAATTATTGCCCTAGGGTGTCTACAATTACGTGCTGAATTCATGGTTTCTGTTTTCACGTCGATGGTGCCATCCTGTATAGTCTTACACTAACAAATCTATTTCTTCCAACCCTTTCACAGTCAGCGTCAATAATATAGGGACGAACAGACTGTTCAAAATGATATAAACAACTTTTTTTACCTTATTAAAAAGAACCAGTTCTTGATAATTGTTTACAATCTAGGCAATTATTAAAAACCGAGTTCATTGATCTAATGTAATTTTATTTATTGGTGATTATTTTAATGTTATGTGTTTTATTGAATTGGATTTTTGTAGTTTTAATGGATTTATAACTTATAATTATGGACTATGTCTGAAATAAATGAATTAATCATAATAATAAACAACTATGAAAAATGAAGACAGTACACGACAACTGTCATTCTGACAAGAACCTTATCCAATTAAATCAAAATCAAAAGTCATTTATTCAAACTAGGCTGAGAGTCAGCACTTTTTGAACGTCAAAGTTACACAAGACAGTCCCCCCAAAACGCCCGCCCTTCGACACTTCCTAGTGCTTTAGCTGGGAAGAAGAAGTGGCGGAAAATTGAGATATAGTTTAATTTTCTTAGTTGTCGAGATCATCTTGCTGATACTTTTGACGCTGACTGTACCACACGGGTCGCCAAAGTGTCTTTTATTCTCTCTTATCAATGGTCACCATATCATTCAAATATCCTGAAACAACTTGTCTAAGTACCTTAAAGAGGCAAAAGGAGTGTGTAGAGATCGTAGCAGGTGGCGTTCCGTGGTTTCTGCCTACCCCCATGGGAAAAAGGCGTGATTGTATGTATGTATGTAACTTGTCTAAGTAATCAAAACCCGTTGATTCATCACCCACGAGATATCCTTTACAGTTTATACCATTCTTGATAGCGATAGCAAAGTATAGTAACTGTTTGAGGGTGTTTATTTAGTGCTTATCACTCGGTGCAAATATTATGAAGTACAACAGTAACTGAAGTGAGTGCCACTGCCCTGTCGCCATTTCGAATGTGGTAGTGGAAAATGAAGCGTAGAATCGTAGATCATCATTTCATCATTTCAGCCGTAAGACGTCCACTGCTGGACTTAGGCCTCCCCCAATTTGGGGGGCTTTGCCATAATCGCCACGCTTGGCAGGCGGGTTGGCGATCGCAGTATGGTGGTAAAATGCATAGAGAACGCTGCTGCCCATTCTCTAGTAAGTCCCTTAGTCGCCTTTTACGACACCCACAGGAAGAAATGGGGTGGTGTTGTTCTTTACGTCCGGCACCACACGGTTTAAATCTATAATGATTAAAATGATTAATATGTAGATATAATGATTAAAATGGCTCTGGCAGTAATTAGAAAGAAAGAAATACCGTTTGTATCTGTAATTTATACGAAATTCTACTAAGTAATATTATAATTGTGGACATTTGTATTTTTGGACGTTTGTTACTCCATCATACAAACATGAAGGAATGCTAAAAATTTGGCACACAGATAGTTTATAACCTGGACAATAACATAGGATACTTTAAATCCCGGTAGTACGTTCCCGTGGGATAATTCCCGAACTCCACGCGGGCGAAGCCGCTGGCAAAAGCTAGTCTAAACTAATATTATAAAGAGGAAAGATTTGATTTTTTGTATGTATGTTTGTAATGGATAAACTCGAAAACTACTGAACCGATTAAAAAAAAATATTTCACCTATAGAAAGCTACATGATCACCAAGTAACATAGGCTATATTTTATTCCGAAAAATGCACAGTTATTGCATTCTTTGTTTCAGAGTGCGACATCAGTGTACATGGAGTCCATGCAAATACTAGAACATTGCAGGAAAAGTAAAGGAGTCTTGGGCGGCGTCATATTATACAATAACAAGTAAGTAACCTCTAAATGTTTTTATCACAAACAATCTATTGATATATCTATTGATACGTCCATGAAAACCTTGGTTTTTAGCGTTTCACCACATTATCCTTCAGCGGCGAGGCGTAAATTTTTCTAAAAGAGAAGCCGAAGCGAAGTCGGCCTTAACTTACTGACTCATCAATAAAGAATACTTACTATCATTCTAAAATTAATATAGGAATGTAATGAATTAAATACAATTAAATTGAACAGATGAAAATGAATAAAATATGCAATATTCCTCTATCTCGTTCTCGCTGACGCATTTTTCTATACCTGTCTCTGTCATAACCCGTTGTACAGCGGCTTGCTCTCGTACATATCAAGCGGTGCCACGTGACCTAAAGTGACATCATTACGGGACCGCTGTTGTATGAATTTAGTTCCCGATTATGACGTTTTGGCGCCGGGTTAATTTAGAACATTTCTCTTTTGTTGTAATACAAAGGTATAAATAACCTTTTTTGTTGTTTGAATGTTATGGTGAATTAAATACCCGTAGTATAACTATATTTATTGACAATAGTAGCCACTATTTACATACTATTGTATTTTTAATAGTGATAGAGTTACCAATGCGAATCCCCGAAGGCAAGCCGGTAGGAATCGTGTTATATGGTGCCTTCGCCACTGTTATCCTTTATCCTGTAGAATCTGTAGGAAAGAGAAAAATCTAAAACATGTCACATAATTAACGCAAGACCTCATTCACCCCAGATTGGTATTAAAGGCATAATACAATGACTAAAGCTTTTCTTTGCCGTATGGTAACAATAATAATATTTTCACCTTTATTTCTTAGTAGCTGTCTTTACATCGTAGTTTAAGACGAACTACTAAACTAACATAAGAGAATATTAATAACAGTACCCATCTTTTCCTACCAGAATAATCTCCACACAATTACCCCCTGGGCTGACCTCCTACCTGACAGTGGTAGATCCATACAGGATAAAGTCCCCAGCCGAGACTCTAGACACGGAGACACCCTTACCTTTAGGTGCTCAACTCTTGGTGGTCTATGTGGGGAAGAAGCTATATGAAAACCTGAAGAGGCAGGTGGATAAGCTGCAGGAGTTCCAGCATAATGGGGAGGAGATGGTTGCGAAGTTTAAAAAGGTCAGTATAAAAATGGAGATTTGCCCCTTTATTCATAAACATTGTTTAAAGTTAGGAGACGTTTAAATGTCAAAAATCAATGGTTAAACAGCAGTTAATCATTAATTAACTTCAAACAACGTTGATGAATAAAGGGGCTGGTGTCTCGTTATTCTTATTATTTCAAATCCTCTGATTATTTGCAAAAATACGTGTTTTGATTTTTTATTGAACACTTTCAACATTGGTACTTATTGGTACTTACTTACTATTGGTCGAGTGCTGTAGAACCTAATGTTATCTATAAGTTATGGCATATTTTTATGTATTTTGATAAACGTATGCATTTTATGCATTGTAGGTTTGTGCCGAATAAAGTCACATTTTTTTTATGTATTCCATTCATTCTAGTAGAATTGTGTTGCTTTAAAAAATCATGAAATAAATTTATCGTTTTCTAGAACCAAGAAATCGAACGCGAGAAACAACGCGAGTTCCCACAAACGGGGATGAAGAGAGACAAATCTCTACTCTTCACAGCCGTCCCCGAAGAGGACCACACCATGATATCGCCCCCCAGCCGCGAGGAACGAAATCCTGACGAGGAACGGGAGAGGAAACCACCTACCATGCCAGATGTCGTGCCATTCACTAACAAACCAAGACAACGACCAACTAAACTATCACTAAGCTTCAAAACACAGTTATCGTTAGACGAAGAAGCACAAGAAAATGATAAAGTCTTCACAGGACAGACAAGCGTTTGCTCAACTCCTATGGTGGAATATAAGCGGCTACACGGCAATATGCTGTCCATCTGCCAGATACCTGAAAGCCAACAAGACGACGACAAATCAGACTTAGAACCAGATGTCCTCAAAAACATAGAAAATAATTGCAACAAAATCAATCTTGAAAATGATAAACGTGACAATAAAATGGTGTTAGACATCAATTGTATTGCCGACCATTATATCAATAAGCCTGAACCAATGAGAAAGCTGGCTAGTGTCACAGACCTACAAGAGACTATTAAGAAATTATCGAATCGTGCAACTTCTAAATTCAAGTTGAAACGGTCAAGAGTGTCCCTAAATGATGATACTCCGTCCCCTGAACATACTCCTAAGAATCCTAGCACTATGACCATTAATGATCCGTTATTCCCCGTCTTTAGGAACGACGGTGTTGCCATATCAGAGTCTCTATTCAACCAATACTTGGAACAACACTATTCGAAAATGAAAAATGATTCAAACGATAATATGTTTACATTTAATATGAAATTGTGTGAGCAAGAAAAATTCGAAGATTTCGATTCTGAATTAAATCGATCTCCGCAAAGAACTCCTAAAAAGATAGCGAAAGATTCGACGAAGACGCTGCCGTCGGATCAGTCGAGGAGGAAATCTTTATCTTTACCTTTGAAGTCTTTGAACGAAAATACGGATTCTCAAATAGGTAAGACCGCCATTGTATCTTTAAAATTCAAAATACTAGGGATACAAAGATACACAGGATAAAATTAATTTAATCAGCGTAACTTCAGTGAGATGTCAATCATTATTTGTAAATCTAAACTAATATTGAAAAGAAAAAATATTTGAATTTTGTAAGTTGGTTTGTTACGCGCTCGCGCTGAAACCACGGAATGCGTAACCTGGATTAGGACATACGAAACTTTTTATCATGATATTTCCACGAGATCGAAAATTATGCGGGTGAAACCGGCTCAGCTAGTTCTAAATAAAAAATATCATTACAACAACCATAATTTACATTCAATAAATTACTATTAAAGTATAAACATCCCCAATTCGATTTATTAAAGCCGTTAACATTATAAGATTTAAATTTTGGTAATAATCAAACAAAATGAAACCAACCCTAAGGTATCGATAAATATAAAATGAGGATAAAACAAAAATAAATATATTCTAAACTCATAATTTCAAGCAACTGCTGACGATTTTTTTATCGTGGGTAGATACCGATACCCATCACATCTGAAGTTTCGATAAGTAATTTAATTGAAATCTCTTAAAAAAATCCGTCCTTGGTGTACAATAAAGCATATTCTATCTATATGTAGGTTCCGAGTCTGAAGCTACGAGTTTCAAGAAGAAATTGACTGGGGTGCAACTAACGCCTCTCATGGAGAAGCTGAGTCACTTGGCGTTCTCTGACAAGTCTAGTGGGTACAGCAGTAGGGTCATGACGCCGCTGGAGCTCCGGGAGTTCCTGACGCCCGCTACGGAAAGGCAGATCACTTTTACTGATAGGTTTGTATATTTTACTTCTTAAATGATGACTGTTCGTTAGTATCTAATATTCGGATAGATTTTTGAATAAATTTATCATGTTTATTGTAAACTTCACTTCCTGTGATATGATGGGAAAATTACTTATGTTGTTCCCACTTTGTAACCGACAGGAGGAGAGGTCAAAGGTTTTTTTGTCTGTTCCCTCAGAACTCTGTCATTTACGAACGAAACGATTTGAAAAAGTATACTTATCGAGTGGTCCCATTAAAAAATGGTCAAGTTCTGATGAGTTGTTTTTAAGTTTCATAAGTTGGTTGTAGAAAACGAAAATACAAAACCAAAGACAGACTTCCAAAATTACGGTTATACTGTGTTATTTTTAATTAAGAGAAATTTTAAGTGCATGCCTTTTTTTGTGGCTATTTCCCATTTTATAATAGTCGCAAATCGATTATCAACTGCCACTGACGAATTTAAATGTCTGGGTAAATACTTTCTCTTTAGTGCTTACTAGAATTTTGTCCATTTTGGGACAAGATAATTTAGCCCAAATGCCTAATAAATCATGAAAACTTACATGTGCGTGTGACCTGAGGGACCACACTGGGAATTCGCGAAATGAAAACCCTAGGATTTAGTAGTAGTCTTAAAACAATTGTAGAACGGATCTGGGAATTTGTAAGCAAATATATTAAAAACTACGACCCATAAAGTGTGGTCCCTCAGTTCTCACAGACGATCAGCCAGATCTCGGAAAGTATCTTAAAAAAGAAGGTTTTGTGAATACAGACATTTAGTAAAGAATTTGTAAAGATAGTTACTAAATAACAGACCACGAAGCATTAAAGATAAAAAAATATAACAACTGAACTGTGGTCCCTCAGTCCTCATAACTATGATGAAAATTTTAGTGAATATTACTGAATAAAATTAATAAAACCGTTCTTTTTGTACATAAAGTTTTAGTAAAAGTCTTAAAACATTTTGTAAAAAAGTAATGGAGCAAAAATATCGAAGCATTTTGAAGATAGCGATGATTAAAACTGGTGTGTTAGCTGCCTAGACGAGTGAAATATCAGAAAGTCTAGTGTACTTAACTTTTAGTAATAAGTTTCTACTAAATAATAGGTATCTAAAATTGTGTATTTCTTACCTCTTAGCTGAGATAATATTATTTTTTTAATCCTATGAAAATAGATAGAACAGTGTGACCACACAATAAAACAAAATGTGGACAATACTATTATACTTACCAACAAACTAACCATCCATACCATCCTAACTTACCATCTATAATAATTCCAAATTTTTTATGCCATATCTACCTACATAATTATTGTATGCCTATAAGGCAGGACATATTGATACTTTAAAATATTGTTAAGACCTGTAACTTACATGTGCCCACAATAAAGATACTTTGACTTTGACTTTATTTAAAATATTATTTAGATGAACCGAAAACAAGGTTGTACGGTTAATTTAATGCTATGTTACATGGCTTATGTGTATTTAATAAAAAGTAGATTACAAAATTAACTGATCACTTATTATAATACTTTTATTTAAGTAAGTGACATTTGGATGTAGCTTAATGAATGTAAGTATATTTGTTGGTCAGTACTTTCAATAAGTTTGAGATGTTGATCATCATGGCAAAAGAATCGCTCATTCATAAAACAGTGATATCGGTAATGGCCAAGACCGCCTGGAATTAAAGCTGGAATGAATTCAGATGCGCCCATGATTTTTTTGGTTTTGTTCTTTACTGTTATGGTAACAGGAACATTAGTAAGATAATTTTTATCAGTGCCATTCAAATCGAATGATATTATTTTTGAAAGCTCGTAATTGTAACTAAATTGGTCATCACAAGTGGTACAGTTCCTGTTTCCTTCATCGATGTTAATTGCCTCTTCTAAAATACCTATGCCAAAATTTATATTTAAGGGTAAAAACGCAATGTCTCTGTTGATTAAGTTTGATTGGCAGGATGTATTTAAAAACACTTTTTGATGAAAGTTGCACTGAAAAAATATCTTAGAAGAATATGTTCAAATATATATCTTATACCTTTAAACGAGCAATTCTTGTATATATATATATATAATCTGAATCTCGAAAACGGCTCCAACGATTTTCATGAAATTTAGTATACAGGGGGTTTCAGGGGCGATAAATCGATCTAGCTAGAATTCATTTTTATAAAATGTCGTTTTATTCGTGTTTTCAATGACCAACTTTATCGATAATCAACTTGAACATAAACTTATTATTTTAAACATGATTTACCAAAAAATACCGAGCAAAGCTCGGTCATCCAGATATTGTGATATTATACTGGCAATCATAGCTAATATAGTTACCTTTCTCATTTAATGAGCTAAAATATTGTGCAGCAATTTTTGCTCTCATTAAATATATGTCATCGTCTGAAGATTCAATGTCGCAGAGGTTCTTTATATATTGTGGAATTAAATCTTTCTCAAAAGTGGCCATAACGTCTCGAATATTCTCATTTTCGTTAAATCCTGCACTCAAAAAAATCGAAACCACAAGTATTCTTAAGAGTGACATATTTATCATTTAGTAATACCGAACGACACAAGTTACCATTTTTTAATAATTTTACATTATGATTTGTTTTCTCTTTATTTATTTCAGTTTCTCCTGTCCAATTTTCAATAAAAGAGCATTGCACAGAAAATATTGAATCCGCATTAAAATATCCAGTAGAAATTAATTTTATCATCCTCAATCTTGTTTTTCTTAAAGACCCATGCGCAGGGTAGTTTTGAATGAATGTGTCCAAATTTTTTCTTTCAACATGAGGCTCCATTTGTACTTTGGCAACGTTTTATATTGTCTTTACGTTGAAGTACCACTCCGTTTTTTATATCCACTTGAGGGTTTTATTTTTCTCAATTCATATGCATCAAGATTAAATGAAAACAAACTATTTTAATCTATTTTTAGTTTCCTGTTTTATTTATCATCATAAACACTATGCGTACGTTAAAAACCTCTGAGCTGATACACATTAAACATAAATTTAAAAAATGAGGGTAATTTAATGTTATTTCAAGTTTGCGTTCGGAAGCAGCTTGCTAATCAACTGAGTTATTTAAAGTTACGTGTAGCAAACAAAATAAATGCTATAAAAAAACTAAGACTACATAATCTTCCTATAACTACCGATATCGCTGTTTTCTGAACGAGCTTCTTTTGCTATGATGATCTTTATTTCTAAATTATTGTTAGTACTGACAAAAGTATTATAATAAATGATTAGTTACTTTTTTAATCTACTTTTTACTAAATACACATATGTCATGTAACATAGCATTAAATTAACCGTACAACCTTGTTTTCGTTTCGTCTAAATAATGATATTTTAAATAAAGTATAATAGTATTGTCCACATTTTGTTTTATTGTGTGGTCACACTGCTCTATCTATTTTCATAGGATTCCAAAAATAATATTATCTCAGCTAAGAGGTAAGAAATACACAATTTTAGATACCTATTATTTAGTAGAAACTTATTACTAAAAGTTAAGTACACTAGACTTTCTGATATTTCACTCGTCTAGGCAGCTAACACACCAGTTTTAATCATCGCTATCTTCAAAATGCTTCGATATTTTTGCTCCATTACTTTTTTACAAAATGTTTTAAGACTTTTACTAAAACTTTATGTACAAAAAGAACGGTTTTATTAATTTTATTCAGTAATATTCACTAAAATATTTATCATAGTTATGAGGACTGAGGGACCACAGTTCAGTTGTTATATTTTTTTTATCTTTAATGCTTTGTGGTCTGTTATTTAGTAAATATCTTTACAAATTCTTTACTAAATGTCTGTTTTCACAAAACCTTCATTTTTAAGATACTTTCCGAGATCTGGCTGATCGTTTGTGAGAACTGAGGGACCACACTTTATCGGTCGTAGTTTTTAATATATTTGCTTACAAATTCCCAGATTCGTTCTACAATTGTTTTAAGACTACTACTAAATCCTAGGATTTTCATTTCGCGAATTCCTAGTGTGGTCCCTCAGTTCACACGCACATAAACTTACTACCTACTTACAGGCCAAAAGCCCAGCGCCAAGACTCAGAAAGTGACGACGATTCGGACAGCGACTTGGAACTCCTACCGGAGTACAGTAAGCACGCCGTCAAGTGTGCGCTGTTCGTGAGTGGACTGCACAACATGGCGCTACTGGCGCTTATTGACACCGAGGCCGCCAATAATGTGGATACTATTAACAGTTTGGTATGTTTTATATAGTTACTGTTGAAATTTATGATAGATCTCCCATGATCGTAATTTAAGCCAAAGTAAAGAATAGCACCAATCCATTTCATCCCGTGGGTGTCGTAAAAGGTGACTAAGGGACTTACTAGACAATGGGCAGCAGCGTTCTCTATGCATTTTACCACCATACTGCTATCGCCAATCCGCCTGCCAAGCGTGGCAATTATGGCAAACTTCCCCAAATTGGGGGAGGCCTATGTCTAGCATAGGACGTCTTTCTATTAAAATTAAACGATGATAGTGACAGTAGAAAACACGGAATTCGCAACGATTAGAACTTGATTAACACGTAGTAAAATGTGGGTATCTCTAACGGAAAAGCTTTTGTCGTGGAGCAGACGTGTTCTTAAAATGAAAATAAGGTTCGCGATCGTCACAAGTATGTATTTGTGATTATAATTTTGCAAAGCCATATTTACGGTCGCGAATTATGTTTTTTTTCAACATACAGCTTGACACTGATCTGCAAATTGCAATAAGCGTAACAAGATTTCCTATGTACCGTGCGTGGAAACCAGCAAACGTAGTGCGTCTTCTTTAGACGATATTTGTGAAGTAGCTAGTAACAGATGAGAGTGGCATTTAACCGGCGTGCAAATTGGAGATGCATATACTCAGCAGTAGATTAGTATAGGCTGTAAGTGATTGCCTGCCTTTTAGGACAACCATTCCTCCCCCAAAAATACCATTACGTTTCTTTATTTCAAACTGTTGATTTATAAGGACTGTTGCATGATTTTACAGAAACGATTTTTCATTATTCCAGTGGGAAACGTCACTAAACGCCCTAGGCCCCATCGAGCAGAAGTGCATGGAGCCGCTGGCGGGCGTGGGCGACGCCAGCGACTACAGCTACCTCACGCTGGACCCCGACTGGGGCACCGTGCGCAAGGGCGGGCCCTGGCCCGCGCTCGACATCGCCACCATGGGCCTCATACACAACGACTTCGCTGAAGATCCCGAAATGTCCGAATTTATATTGAGGTAATATTTTGTTTCTCATGGCGGAAAAAGCTACTAAACTATCGTTCTCCAAACTAGCAAGATCTAAAACGGCATATAGGAACTGCATATCATTTCATTACACGCTTTATATTAGCTTTACTTGTATGTTTGTTTGTTTGTAACCGACTCCTTAATAGCACGATTTTGACCCACTTTAAACGACCAGATATCATTCAAATTTTGCACACCTGTCAAAGATCGATGACAATGCAATAATTTCATAAATTTGTGCCATTATCCTTGCCAGGGTTACCACGACAGCAAAAAAATGTCTTCGAAAACTACGCTGATATACGTCACAAACTACGCTGACATACGTCTCAAAATTCGAAACACCCTAAAAAATAGACAATAAATAAACATAGAGAACCAAACTAAAAAGTAGAAAATAATGGAAAAAAGCGTGGGGTGCTTTTGAGGTATTTTTTAAATTAATATCAAGCACCCTACGCTTTTTCCATTATTTTCTACTTTTTAGTTTGGTTTTCTATGGAAGCGTGTTTTTTAGTTTTTTTAAACTATTATTTTTTTAAAGTTGTTTTTCCAATTGGCAATATTATTTCTCAGTAAATATTTTGTATGATCTTTTCACGCCTCCTCAACAGTGGAACTTCTCCTTTACGTGTTTAAATACTGACTTATATCTTTAGATTTCCGTTACAATATTATGTTACTGGTAGCGGCTGGATAAGAGTTGCCAAAAATCGAGCTGAATGGCATGTAATTGTATAGGTCTTTGTCCAACAGTGGACTGCTAAAGGATGATGATTGTATATGTGCCATGTTTGTTACAGGAGCGACGAAAGTGTGGTAGTAGGCTCAGTATGTGGCGGAGCTCAAGTGTACTACCAAGAGAAAGGAGCCCGAGGGGCCGGGCCTCCGCCCCCGTCCGACGTACTGGCCGTAGCCCCCCTGCGCGCTCGCAGGCGCCTGCACCGCGACCACGCCACGCTGTTGTTGTAGAGAACTTAATGTCGGAAGAAGAGACCTATCTAGAGGTATACTTCTCAGATGCAATCTAGGATGGATCCTTAGTCTCGCACTATACTCACAATATCTAAGAACTGCATGCTGAAGCACCGACGCGTATATTAGGCTGTCTTCGCATCTAGCGTTAATTGATGTCACATTGACGCTGCGTTAACATCAAGTAAGCGCAGCGTCTGCAGAAACCTATGCTAGGTGCGAGGGTGAACTTCTTACGGCGTCGTATGCTGTAAAAAAATGCTAATGCAATTACCACCTAATTGAAAATGTTATTGTATGGGATCGTTTGTAATTAAGCCGTTGAATGAACATAGATGTTGTATAGATTGAACAGGTTGGTATATTGTATGTTTGTTAGATTTGATAAGTCCGGTAATAAGTGCTTGAAATTGCGATGTAAGTCGCAATAATTCAGTAGGAAAGTATCATTTAGACAAACTTCTTTTGTGTAAATGATTCGTTGTCACAAGTCAGGTTTTGTAGGATATTGACAGAAGCTATGTTGTATGTGGGTATTTAAAACGGAAAAGAAAGCATTATTTAATCACCAGAAGTAAAATCTTTAATCATTGAATCATTAATAGACACTTAAAATGCTATTATACATACTAAAAATCGGTTCACTTATCTGTAGTTTATTAATATAATAATATTTGAAACGGCCGTTGTATTTTAGAATTCTCCAAACAGTAATCACATATCCAATGTAGATAGGAAGCCAGCTACATAAGTACCTACATAATACCAAATATTCTTAGTCCGTATACCAAATACTGATCCATTTAGCACTTGAGTCACATTTATCATTTTGTTTTACACAAACTAGTAGATATTCCACATATATTCAACATAAGTTTAATGTTATATGCACATAAGTAATAAGTACTTACTTATTTCGTGATATTCTGATATTTATTTTTATCACAATCGTTTTTAGTTTTATAATTACATATATTCAACGGGTGACGTTACAGAAAATATCCTTTAGATCCCATTGTTTAATATAGGATGTATTCAATAATCGTATTAGGAGTATACCGTGTTTCCATATCCGAGATGAGTATGAAAAAATAATGTATCAATGGCATTCGATAACAGGCCATACCTGCTTGAAAACGGACCTTGTGTTTTATGAATATAGCAAGTAATAGATGCTATGAATCCAAATCTATGGAAGTATTACTGTACAGATATAAACTATGTTATTATTCTTATCTCAGTTGTGTAAACGCGGTTCTGGCCCCATACAGACGACTTTTAATCAATGAAGTACATTGCCAATGTTTTAAGGCATCACATTCCAAGTTGTATGGGCAGTTAAATTAGAATGTTACCCACGTAAACGAGTGCTTGTAAATATTGCCAAATTGTTGTTTAGATGTAAGAATAATTACGAGTTGGAAGTTTTTTATGAATGTCACAAGGTGTCTGTATTATGAAGTATTCATTACCATTTTATAAAAGGACGCTTATTTTCATAAGCAAACACTTATGAAGCGGCTTTTTCAAAATGCTGTTTCGCACTATGATATTGTGCCAGAATACTTAGTGCCATTTTGTGTTAGCCTTTAGGAAAAGTAAGCCGAATTTGATGTTATTAGATTTATTTTGTTATATTTTTTTTATTGTGACTGTTGGTATAATCCCATCGGAGTTCGAACACAACTACACAATCCAATAAAATAAAGCGCATGTCTTACATGATCTCGCAACGAGAAACGTTTTCGTTCATACTCATCTCCCATCGCACGAGACTTCAATGCGACTTCTGCCCTCCAACCACATTTCGCGGGACATATCGGCGTACACTCATTCTGTTGACTTAAACGTATTTGTTTCTATACTGATGGGAATATACCAACTTTGTTGTAACGGGTTTGAGAACCACTAGGGTTATATAGGTCCATCTATAACAAATATGTAATACATACCTTCCTTCCTATACTAGTTATTATATTTCTTGCAGTAGTGTAGTAACTGCATTGTAGTCTAATCGTTTCGAGCTCATTCTATTCTTGCCACTAGAAAATAAGTTATTCGGCCAACTCTAGATTAGTGTTGCTATAGAAAGCGGTGTTGCCAATTTTAATATTTATATTCATAGACAGCTGAAAATCTCTAGTCCTTCCAGAAATTATCTTGTAGTTTTGACTTCGCTAAAGTAGCTTTGTATGCCGCTGCTGAGTTCTGAAATGTGTTGGTGTTTTTACACGATAGCGATCCGTCGATGTATATTGGAAACAAAGAAAATATTAACGGATAGTTATCGTGAAAACAGGAAAGAAAAGCCGGTTGCTGTATCGAAACTTGTATTTTCTATACGTTTTTTAAAACGTAGTTTTTTAGCAGTATTATATGTATGCATTCCAGATTTGAAAGCAACTTTGATTTGAAGCAGTATTTGTGGAAACTTGAAATGAGACTAGATACACTAGTTGAGCAATTTAATTGGTCATCAGTGTATTCCAAAATTGATCTTATTGGCCAACCCATATGGGGTATCTTGACATGGAATGGACAAGAAAACGCAATTCTTAAAGCGCACCCTCACGAGGAGCATTCGCCGGTAAAGTCAAATCCCAGATTCAATTTTGGACAGCACAATTACCAACCAACTTCTGCTCGCGTCTTGCGCTATTACTTCGTTTACGCTTATCGTTCTTTCCTACCTTTTCATTCGGCTCGGCGCCTAAGGGTCGTAGCGTGATGTTATAACCTGATGGGCTATCAAATTCAAAAAGAATTTTCCAAATCCGACTGGTATACAACATTAATTTTTGTTTATGCGAAACCCGAAACACGGGTCTAGTATTTTTATGTAAAGAATCTATGAAAAAAAATTCAAAACTGTATCATTAATAATCACAAAGTTATAAGCTTGATAAGTTACCTGGTTGTCCACGCAAAAACATAATATGCAGATCACCACAAACAGCTAGTGTACGTACCATCTCCGTGTAATGGACGTTTGAGTACGAGAAAGACATGATAAATTTAAAATCGAAACAAAACACTAAGGCCCGCGGCGGGTGCGCGCGCGCTCGCGATTAATTAAATATTTTTGGTACAAAATATAACATGGTGTAAAAATTATTGGAATCGATTCAGTTACTGATTCTGAACAAACTATATTCAGGTTTCGCATATACTAAAAATAATCTTGTATTCCTACAAACAAACTTCTTTAACTCTTGAAAATAGTGTACAATAACTTGAACACTATCTGATGTAATGCTCAAATCGAACTGTTTTATTACAGTTATCGAATGTAATGTATCTGTGAGGGAGCGCCTTTACACATAATTGTTCAGGTGCACTAATTGACAAAAAAAAAATTGCATTTTAATTGAAAAGTTGACAGCTTCAAATCAAACATTGCAATATTTTGAACACATTCCACGTCCCGTAGCTTTAAGTAACACAATTCCGCCATATTTGAAATCGCGTCCAATGCAAAGTAATGCTAAACAAACGATCATACGTTGCCATGAATTGTTTTTAATGTTATTTGTATATTTTACGAGAATTTAAGTTTATTAGCGGTTAGCGTAGTCGCCATGGTGAGTGCCAACACGACACAATTATGTGGTATATTTATAATAATAATAATAATTATACATAAATAATTGTTAAGAATTTTAATAAAAATCTGATAGTGAGAATTTTGTTAATATTATTTCACTAAAAGTACCCATACTATTATAATACTACTTTGCATAAAAACTGTTTGTTTTTGGGTTCCTACTATTCCTACCATGAATTCATACCAATAGGAATATTGTGAATTTTCTTCTCAATATTCCTACTAGTAGTAATTATGTGAAATCAATGTCCCCAGTAGGTAAACTGTGAAGAAAATCCACACTACTACTGGTGAGAATAGTGGGAACAACTTGTTTGTGCTACTTTCTACAATAATAATTTTAATGATACGCACTTGGCACCAAGAGACCGGTCAGTGCTGCAGAATTGACTGCCTAGTGTAATTATATATCCTGTTTTGGACAACTATAATAAAATTAGGGACTTCATTAGTTTTAAAGGTACTGCCTTACATAGTACATGGATCCTACGGTATACTAATACATCAATGTGTCAAAATTCAAAGTATGTATTTACAGTTTTTATGCAACATGGTCTTACTGTTTAAAACTAACTAAATGCCATCAATATTACATATCAATTAACAAATATAATTATACTAAAATATATTTAATATAAAAGCAAGGTATAATAGTATACAAGCATACAGTATGTCGGCCTAACTGTAACGACGCTGGCGTTGGATCAGGGAATGATTTGACTATTGGTATTGAGATAGATCCCTTCATTTGACTCGCCAATTAGATGCTTTTAAATAGATCTGTCTTGTATTTCTATTGCTAATAATATTATACAAAGGACAGAAAATGGAAATTGGATAATATTATGTGTTAAATTTTGTACTGATTCACCTTTTACCTAAAGAAAACATTTAGAAGATAAAAAGATAAATGAAGTTAGCGTTTCCATATTACCTGCTTGCACCCAATCACTTAATTTGATAAGCATTTTGTTGATATGATCTTCGTGTTTGCGCACTTTTTGCTGCGCAAATTCAATATTGTTGCGGGACTTAGTGCATAGCTTGGAATACTCCTAGATCCCACGCAGCGTCGGTCGAGATAAAGAAAGGATACAATGGATAGAGAAGGTGGGACGAACCAAAGTGAATGAAGAAGAACCATAATGACGTTACAAAACTATTGTTTATTAACAAGTCGTACAACACAACGCTACTCTAATAACGTGAGAGGCCAGACTCGATACAACCGAATACATAATAATACATATGTAACTAGCAACACCAGAAATGCAAGGTCACGTCGCCACAACGCTAGAATGTATGTACGATAGTCGGAAGATAAAGAATATGATCTATGCGCGCGACTTCTCTCTTCAATGTCTTCGTAAAGCTTGGGCTTCCTACTTAGCGGCTAACTCGATCATATTCTTTGCGCTTCGACAAGCCGGTGCCGTCGGCTGCGACACGGCACGGCACACGGACGCCCGGCGGCCGTCCGGTCCCGATTCCGGCGAGCGCCATTTCGAAAGGACTTTTCAATCAAACATTTTCAAAACTTCAACACAGTTAGTTTCAAGGAACTTCATCCTTTACTTCTTGTTTCAATACCTTTTCAAACAAACAAAATCAATATTAGACTTAGTGTTAAATCTTTATTAAGAGCTAGTTTTACATCCTAGAGGCATCTTCGCCCGCCCACGCGGACGTTACAGCTAACTTATGCTAGACCCTTTCATGAAATTACAATTAACACAAAGGAGCTTCTCTCTTGGGGCCGCGCGGCCGGCGCACGGCTGGCTGCGGCCCGCCTGTCACAGAACGTTCACGTTAACATTACGGCTACACTACCGGCCGCGCTAATAAATGCATACGAGCCGGCCGACACATAGTTGGGATCTGTTGTTGTATCAAAATGCTACGCTATGTCTGAAGTTGAACTCAGCATCGCGCACTTACTAATAACGACCTGCAAAGTCAAAGAGGGGAGTAACTATGTGTTATACCAGAACATTATGATGCTAAGGTGTGGCATTACAATATCTATCAATTTATTCTATATCAATAAGTGACAAATTACATAATTTGTTTTGTTTACACATAATATTGCTCGCGGGCGATAACAATGGAACGGAGCCTTGTAGTAATAATGCTTTTCGTCATGAAAAATAACGAGGCGTCATGCGAGCTGACGAATATTCCTAACCTAAACTGAATTCTAATTCTGATCGCGCGTAGAAAATTCTCAACATGCAGGACATTTCGTAGAATAAATTGATAGAAAACAGATATAGCAGACAACATTTAGAAACTTATTCCTAATTAAACTAAAACAAAGATTCAAAGACAGACCCCACTTCATACAATCACAAACATTATATACAGGAGTTTTGTAGCAAGTTACCAATTTTTATGGAAGAGCTTGGGTATGCCCATTCTTTGGTATATGAAAAGTTATCTTTGAAATGAATAAGTACAATTTTCTCATAGCTATTGCATTGGTTTTCACTCAATACATAAAAATGTTTCAAATAATTGAATTTTTTTTTTGTAGAGTTAATTGAAATTATAATTAATTAGAGTTCACTGACTCAAGTTAAGCTATCATAACATAAAGAACGAATAATGACATTGTGTCAAAAATAAAATAATATTTTTGTACAATTTTGCTTGAGCTTCAATCGTCATACATATTCTCACATAGGGGTATCAATAAGCTATTTACTGCACATTTAGCAAGTCAATCAAACAGGGCTACTGAAACTATAATTTATTATTAAAGATAACTTCTATCTTCTATTTCAAACTCGACATTAGGTACAACAATCTATAGAATGTTAAACCTGATAACACGCACCTTTTTCCAAGTCCCTATCTAGCTAAGTGACTATTTATATAGTACTATACAGCCAATAAAAGTTAAGAAGAATGAATTTAGACACACTTGCTGCATTTTGTGCAGAAAGAAATTTTGTATCACACATTTAATATCAAAACATTTTCGTGACCTACACACATTTTGACACCCACCACCGAAAAATTAAGAAAATATGTCCAAAAGATATCGACTACAATTCAACTAGCCTAAATTGCTAGTAACGTCTTGGTTTCAGTAGCCCTGCATTAACGGTGACCCAAAGAATTGGTTTACCAGCAACTTGCGTCTTTTACACTTTATGGAATAAGAGCTATTTTGGCTTGTAAACTAGAAATATCAAAATGACGCCTATAGCCTTGTTGGCACTTCATTGGGACTAGTAATTTAGTCAAGTGTCTATACTCCCATTTAACAAAACCCTTTTTAGCAAGGAACTGTTTAGAATTTTATTGTTTCCTTTTAATGCTTATAAGACTCCTAATGCTCTATCAAGATGAACTGACTATTAAAAGAAATGTTTCCACAACTTATTCTTTTTTGAGTGAGAAAACTTTATCTATGTGAAACATTATGGTTATTATTTTACAGCAAATGTCAAAAAATAACAAAAATTCTTTCGAAGTAGATAGTTTACACATGTAGGGTCAATTCAAACAGAACGAATAAATGCCTGAGCAATTTAGTGGTATTATGGAAAATAGGACAATATTACCACCATAGTCTACAGTAGAAAATTGTACGAATATCAGCACATCCGGCTTGCGACTCGGCTGTTTTTATTTCTACTTTAGGCTAAGTTAATACAGTTCTATTATAAATGGAACCAGTATTGCTCTGGAATATTTCCTTTTTTCTTGCCAGCATATTAGTCAGCACTAGACTAAATTACAAGTACTAGAGTTGGTTTAGTTGAGTAGTTCCTGGCAAACCAGTGGTCTGGGCGGGTAAAGGAGCGGACAGCGCAGGTCTACCGCTCCTGGTGGTAATAGGACTTACGCGGCGAGTAGGAGCGCTCGCGCTCGTAGCGGCGGCGCCGGTAGTGCGGCGAGGGCGAGCGGTGTCGGTAGCCGCGGTGGTAGTAGTCGCCCGAGCGGTAGCTGCCGCCGCCGCCGCCGCCGCCGCCCGACCGGTAGTAGTAGTCGCTGCGGACGAGACATTACATATATTATTGGGGACAGTGCAGTGCCAGGACGACATCCACGCTCAGAAGAACAATTCTCCTACTTAAAGGGTAAGTGCCATAATAGCCCGCGAAATTCAAGTCTTTGTGTTTGTTGCAATTAATCCCATCACTTATCCACACTAATATTATAAATGCAAAAGTAACTCTGTCTGTCTGTCTCGCTTCTGTCCTGCTAAAACTACTGAACCGATTTAAATGAAATTTGGTACACAGATAGTTTAGAGCCTGAGAAAGGACATAGGTTACTTTTTATTCCGCGACTTCGTCTGCGTCCGCAATTACCGACATTTACGCGGACGAAGTCGCGGGCAAAAGCTAGTTCACGATTTATGTAAAAAATAAACATTGAGATTCACTGAACTTGGAAAGGTGGTAGTGATGTTTTGAATAATTATAATTTTGTAAAGTCATGTTTGTTACGGTTGTGAATGATATTTAATCAACATACAACCCGACACTGACCTTTAAATTTTGCAGGCTACGTTAGGGCATCCTCCGTAAATAATGTTCAAATTCTAGTTATCTACTATCATGTATAACTAATCAAAAATGATGGTAAATTAGAGGCTTTTTTGACAGATTAGAATGGCCACAATTCTCAAAAATACGTGCGTTCCTGTTAGGGAGCAACTAAAACGAATACAATGAGACACAAAATTCCTCGCCATTTCATGTTTAAAATGTATCAAAAGCGAAAACTTCAAAAATTAGAAACCGATAAATGAAAGTACCACATATTATTTGCTTTGGCATTTCAAAATACATAAGTATATGGAAGTCAATTCGGCTTCCAGTGGTCATTGATCCCAATGCAATGACTGCTTGGCTACGATCTCAAACAGTCATAGAAAAGTATTTATATATAGTATTATAAACAAAACTCACTCTCTGTCACGACCACCTCCACGCCTGTCATATCCATTGTCACCACCTCTGCTAACGCTGTAAATAAATACATTTGGTTCTTTACTTTTGTTTGTAGTTTACTTTAAATTTATTCAGCATAAATTGTTTTCTTTATTTTTGTACAAACAGGCCTTAAATAAATCGCCAAAGCTTTAGGACAATTTACTCTAAATCCGTTTGTAATATTATGATTTTCCAACATCTAGGAATCAACCATACCATGTTTGCCATGATTGATTTTCTATGTTGGATGTGAGTTTATAAAATATCATACAGTAAGAATGCAAACATCAATATTCCACAGCTGTAAAGGACTCGGTTGATGATGTAATTTTGTAATAAAGTAAATCACAATGAAAATAGGGTTGAAAAAAAATAGCATGCAAGAGATTTGTCCCTGTGAAATTCCTAAGTAAATGCTATTTTCAACTCTATTTCAGTTGTGATTTAGTTCATCATCAATGTTTCAATGAAAACTATGGATCACTGAACATTGGATTGATATAAGTATATGAAAAAAAATATTAAAAACCAAAGTTAAAAATAACTTTAGTTTCGGAACTAGTTCAAGTGTTGTTTTTTGTTTAGTATGTTAAAAATATAAATTAAATAACTGTTTACTAACGTTGGTTTTCCCATATAAATGCCGGGTGTCGGTGTGTGCGCTCGCTGAGTGATAGAGAAGTCTACGCGGATGCGGCGCCCATCTATTTCCATGCCGGTACACTCATTCTTGGCTACTTTGGCATCCTCCTGGTTCTCGAAGTAAACGAAGCAGAAGCCTCGGGAGCGACCGGTCTGTAACACGCATTAGTCTTAGGCGGGTTTTATTAATTGAGAACTGCTACCATTTGAAAGCCTTGGATCAAGGTAATTCTTGGTGCTTGGTTTGATTTGGGGTGAAATGGTCTGGAATAACGTGATAGGCATTTTATTTATTGGAAATAATTTTGAAATTAATATTTGATTGATGTAAATCGTGATTCACAAATAAATGGGTACTTAATTATGACAAAAGTATAAATGGATGACTCCTGAAATACGTAAGTATCTAAGCAATCCAAAAGACTGCAACATGGTAACTGTTTAGACATATAAATTCGATTCTAGATTAAGAAACGCTGATGCTGTTTACAGATGATCGCCTCTTCAAAATTCCGAGAAACAAGATGACATAAAATCACAAAAATAAAAAGAAGTGGAACTCACCTTAGCATCAATAACGACTTGTACTTTATCCACGGGTCCATATTTAGAGAAGATGTGGTTGATTTGCTGTTCAGTTGTGTATAAACTCAGTCCAAACACGCCGAGGCATCTAGACGGCGTAGGATTCTCCTGTTGACGGTACATGGGGTCTATTTTCTTGTAGGCGAGTCTCACTCTTTATAATGCTTTGAAAAGCTACAAAAGATGTTGAGTTTTATTTGTTCTCTTGCTTTTCTGTTTTGAGTAGACAGTCCAGTATTACTGCAGTACTCAAATGTATCAGCTGATACTATTTTCGATAAAAAGATTAGAAAAATGAGACATACAAAAAGGAAGTTAAATTTCTCAAGAGTAAGACTTTTTTTTTTCACAAATTAACACAGACACAAGAAGTTTTAAAGGGAATACTGAAATTCAATACAAAAATTAATATTGTGCTGGTTAATATTGAATTTAATTGCAACAGAGCTATGGCCATTATTATTTTCTTATCAATTATTGATAAAGGTGCATTGGGTTCCTTTTATAACCAAATTCAGATATCATTTTAGCACCATGGCTGCAAATAGCTCAAGCACAGCATGCATTAACCCAGTTAGACCGACCGACCCATACATGGGTTTCGAGAAATAAAAAATTCTACCCTCGTTATATGATTTTATTAAAACTATTGACAAATATTTTTAGAATCGTCAGTAAATTACTGTTAACTGTGCTGACAAGATACGTAGTGAATTTTATTATTTCTAGTTATTTTTTGCAAGTGAAAACGTGTGTACTGGAAATTGTAAGACATGTCCTCAAAAAGGTAAGATTATATTATATTTATTATTTTCTTTTTGTAAATATATTATCAAAAATATAAAGTACGATACATTACAATGTTTATATTACAAAGAAAATATTAATTATTCTCGTTTATTTCACTTTTATTTTGCCGAATATTTTAAGAACCCATACATGGTTCCGTCGGCACAACCACTAGACATCAAACACTCTAAAATTTCTATAAACAATATTCTTTTTTTTTATATTTCAGATTGAAACCATTATTGTTAAATGATATTTTGAATGTATTAGACAATGGTGATGATCCGGTTCCAGAATTCATCACATTTGAACCACCTGATAACGCTAATGCTGTTGTTACAGACGAATATTCTGGAGAAGAAGATAATATTATCATACAGAATTTACCATGTTCACTTCTATCCCTCTTTTACACGAGTTGAAAAACAGAAATTTGAAGGCAACTGGCACCGTTCGTGACAATCTTATCTCAAAATGTCCATTGGCATCCTATCAGGATTTCAAGAAAACCAAGCGGGTTAATTTTGATTTCAAGGCAAGTTTGGAAGAACAGATACTTGTCTGCAAACAGAATGACAACAGTGTTGTTACTGTTGCCTCTGACGTAGAGTCTATTCAGCCATTACAGAAAGCAAGGCGTTTCTCTCAACATCAGAAAAAATATATACACAGATTGACCAAGCACATATTGTCAAAACGTATAATGAAAGTGTAGGAGGCGTTGATCGATCTGATCACAACATAGGCGTCTATCAGACTTGCATCAGAGGCAAGAAATGGTGCTTTCCTTTATTCTGCCATAATATTGTATTATTATGGCATTACATAATTCATGGCAATTGTATCGTAATAATCGTGAAGAAGATGACCTAGTGAAGGCCGCAGGAATACGTTGGTCGCGAGAAGCATAGAACAGGTCGAAGTGGCGGTGCTAGGGGGAGGCCTATGTCTATGATGATGAATCGTGGAGATATCGATCGCCTCAATTTTCGCAGTTCTGTTTCAAGAGCCATTATACTTCCAAACGGTGTGAAAAACGTGTGCCTTATCTGGTGCCAATAAGCAACCTTGAAGATTCAATTTAGATCAAAAGGGTCATCTAACAAATTATGTTTTACAATGCAATATGTGTAAAAAAATGTATGTGTTTTCAAAAACTGTATTATGTCATAAAAAAATAAAAGTAATATATTTGATTCAATAAAAATTGTTTAATTTGTGGTTTCATTTACTATTAAAAGCGTATTAGCAAAAAGGTAAGGTTGTGCCGACCGACCCATATATGGGACATGATTTTCCAGCTTTTCCGGAAGCATTTTTTTTTTTTCATTAATTTTCCTGAGATGCTGGGACTATATTAAAACTTATATATAAAAATCGCAACTTTCTAAGAAAAAAAGAGTTTCAGGTCTATCTGGGTTAATTCAAAAATACTTAAAAGTACTTAAAACTATTCTTACAACTAAAATTTTGCTTTCTTAGCAAAATATGCAATTGGCTTTTTGGGGGACTGTAGTGATAATGGTTTATTATATCACAAAGCCAATTGCTATGTTCCAACAATCCGTCGGTACATAACATTTTATGATGGTCAGATAGCAAAGTGCTTAGTGCAGACTTTGTTAACTAAGTATACAATGGCCTTTGTTTATTTTATTTTTTTTTATTAAAATTCAAGGAAGACTTTTTTTAAAGTAAGTAAGTACTTATGCTACATCATGAATGAAACATACATACATGCTCAAACAATGGGCCACTGTATACAAACCATCATTTTCAATGTTTCATAGCATGCGGGGACCACTTAAAACTACAGGGAGTAATATAAAAAAAAGGTATTCACATAAACATCACTCCTCACCCTGTCGCCCATGTGCCGGCGGCGGGAGGACATGGGACTGTGGCTGTGGGAGCGTCGATAGGAGCCCCGTGGCGAGTACGAGCGACTGCGGGAACGCGAGTACCGCGAGGAGCGGTACCCGCGCCGCGCAGAGCCCGACCGCGACCGCGACCTGGAGGCCGACCTAGCGTCAGCAGGAACGCTCAAATTAACATGCAAGAACACACAAAGTGAAGGAAGCTAAGCTGCTTTTTGGTGACTGGTGTTGGATGTTGATATTTTAAGCTGGGTGTTGAAACATTCAGATATTTTTTGAAGACCTGCATCAATCATTCTATCAATTCAGTCTGCATATAACATTATTAGACACAGGCGTCTTGCAATACAAAGCTTGATATAGACCTCTCCTCAATTAAGCCAATTGCAGTCCATTGTGTGGTTTATTATATCATGCCTCTCTTAAAATACCTTACATATTGATTGATTACAAACTCTTATTGATATGGGACAACAGAGAATCTCAGTGCAATTTTTTTTTTTTGAAATGTCAACATCCAATCCATACTCAATTTGGAGTTTTATTACAATGGCAATTTTGTTTATCCTGAACTTTCCAACGTTAATTTAAATTCAGTCTGGATTTCTGTGAAATCATTTAAAGGTCGACCAAAAAGCTTATTCTTGTTAGCAAACAAATACAGTTGCCATGGTTTCCCGCACACATTATTATTGAGCACACATCAATAAACATTGTTTATACTGTGTAACTATAGTTTTTAAGTAATTGGACACCATTTGTATGTTTGGTCATAAGTGTGATCAATATTATTGTGTGTAGGAAACAGCGAGAAATGTGTTGTTAGTAGACATACTTATATGATGATGGAGTTAGACATACACCACAAAAACCGAGTTATTAACTTGTATTTTGAAGCTCTTGTGTGAGCACAACAGCATATTGTTGTTAATAAATTGATTGTAGGTACAATAGGCTAGTTCTATGAGATTCAATAAGCCCCATGTTCCATTTTATACTATCCATTTACTTGAAAATATCATTAATTACTTGAGTTATATGTCCCAACAAATGTTGAATGTAAAAGTTATTAATCAAATGCTGTTTATTGGTCAAACAATCAACTAATTTCATGCTTGTTTATCTTGACAATTTTATCTTGGGAGTCTCGTTAGACAATTTATTACAAAATTATTATTACCAGTGTTGATTAGTGCCTGAGTTATGCTTCTATTATGTTTGAAACCTAATTATAATGTTGAAACTAGGACGGAAAATAAAAGTAATTACTCTGAAAACTACACTACTAACTCAAATTAAATTATAACTTGGTAGGAAACTGGCATTTGAGGAAAAGATATCCCAGCTATGTAAATAGTAATGAAAAGCTGTTATTTACTACTTTCTTATCACTCCCCGCGCGCCATACCTTCCCCCCAAACACAAAATATTATTGATAAAACTGTTGCTACGATATTTTTGTTACTATCGAACAAACTAAGCAATTAAAAACAGATGCCTATCGACTAACAGATTAGTGTGCGGAATCGACACCAAAATATGAGCAAGGTCGTACACTCTAGCATAAAATTACTACAAAATTTGCACTTCCCGAGTCACATGTAAACTGTGTTTGAGTTTAACGATACACACCATTGCGCAACACACGCGAGCGTTACCCTTGAGATCGAGGTTATGAAGTATTTGTTGGTAAAACAACTTACAATGCCAAATATTCATTGACTGTAGGTTAGTAACAAATAAGCTTCCCCAAAAATTAGTAACTGCAGACTTACGGGCTCCTATATTTTCTGCTCGATGCTTTTGGCGGGGGCGGCGTCCTAGACCGGCTTCGGCTGTGGCCCCGCGACATTGCGACGGGCTTCGGTGCCGGCTCTCGGGACCCGTTACGAGTCCTCGAGCGACTCCTCTGAAATCACCCAAGCGATATTATCGTCATTAAATGTAGAACAATCCGCCGACAAAATAAAACACACGCGGCGGGAATGCGAGACGGACGTGACAAACTACGGTTAATTATAGTACCTCTCGGTCCGACATTTTATCCGACGTGATGAATCCGATGAATAAAAATAAGATAAAACGTATTCAATCTATTTCTGATGTGTAAAATTCGAATAAAATTTCGCGAGCACACCTCAATCGCGTACAGCAAGAAACGAAAAACAAAATGGCGTTGGCTAGTGTTGTCAACTTACGATGCTCAGTGGAAGAAGAACTAACCTGTTTTAGTTGATTTTTGATGGGCTTACACTGGTTAGTAATTTCCGAACGCAAATTATTGTTGCGGTCGCTGACGTCAAATTTCTAAACGCACAGTCAACTGTCAAATCAATTTATCCACATCACATTTGCGGAATGTGGTGTGATTCGCTCAATATTTAAATTCATTTAGTTTTTGCGTAAATATGACTGATAACGAAGTACAAAATGATCCCTCAGGGGACCAGCCACAAGAGAAGACTGCTAAACAACTGGAGAAAGAAGCAAAAAAGGCTGCTAAGTTGGATAAACTGAAAGCCAAATTGGATAAAAAGAGCGCTTCGCCAGCTGTTCCGAAAGAAAAACCAGAGGTAGGTTTTAATGCCCTACAATACGTCTACAACAATACCCTGTAGTTATTAAACTCCGATTATTGCAGATTATTTGTATCAGAATGAGTTTTATGTCTCTTTTGCTATAGCGAAATTCTTAGGTTAATAACTTAAAACCTGGCATCGGCAAGTGAAAGTAATGCCGCATATTGTTAGTCACGTTACATCAAACTCATTGTCTTTCAACGCGCTTTGATCTATGATCTGTATCATATGTAATGAGATCACTTTGACTATAGCAATTTTGAAGAAATGTGAAATTGACTTTAAACTATGCCTGTTACTATTCAGATTTATTCTAAATGATGGAAAAGAAGGAAAATATTGTTGTTACAAAAATTAATCACACTTTCATAAATAATCTCGATATTCTTATTCAAATGGTTGAGAAATAATCAAAAGTATTTTTTTAACTCGTAATAAATTAAATATGTATTTTATCTTTACTATCCGAAGATAACAACAGAAAGAAGGGACATAATGAAACAATCAAATTAAATATTAACAAAATCTGTTCTTGTAAAATACCTGTGCCTAGGAGCTCCTCTCATGTGGATGTCGGAATGATCTCACAGAAACATGCTACTGGGACAAAAAACTTAACAGCCAGTATCAGTCCAGCATTCTCAGAGATTAGCCAGAACAAACACACAGACCGACAAAAAAATTTAAAATAGTCTTTTGCTATACGTACAGTATATATACTTTCATATTTAGTAAATTTAATAGCTGTTATTTTAACATTACAAACAGGCACTTCAATTTTATTTATTTTTATAGATAATAAAACACACACATTCTGTTGCTCCACTTAATCCTTATACTGTAAATACCTAAAGGATGGCAGGGGACGGCAGGGACATCAGCGCAACCTGTTACCATGAATTCCATACATGATTCTGAACTTGCCTAAGGGGTCTAGAATTCCTGGTTTCAGTACGCATGTTGATGTTCCTGCCACTCTGTTAAAAAACTTGGCTATTACATTATACTGTTCCTCATAATCCTTTCCATAAATTCCAAAAAAAAATGTAGTTTATTATTAATAATAATAATAATAATATTCCACAACTATCACACAACGCCATCTAGTCCCAAGCTAAGCAGAGCTTGTGATATGGGTACTAGACAACTGATAAACTTACTTATATATTTCTAAATACATACATATTATAGATAAATTACACCCAGACACAGAACAAATGATCGTGCTCATCACACAAACATTTGTCCTGGGTGGGAATCGAACCCACGACCTCCGGCATAGCAGTCAGGGTCACTAACCACTAGACCAATAGGGGGGGGGGGGGGGGGTATTAAAACTAGCCAGCATCCAAAATACTTTAAGAAACTCTTTCCCTCAGAAAAAGGTGAAAGAAACAAAAGAGAGTGCGGTATACACAGCGGAAACAGCACCGGGTGATAAAAAGAACATTACGGGTGCTATGCCTGATGCCTACAGCCCGCAGTACGTGGAGGCTGCCTGGTACACCTGGTGGGAGAAACAGGGCTTCTTTAAACCTGAATATGGAGTGAGTATTGAGAACTAATTTATATTATTGATAAATTCATTATATCTGTATTATCAAATCTCAAGAACCCCATACAGTAGTGTTAGTAAAGAATACTTCAAACAAATGTTAATATCAAAATAATAATCTTATGCTAAGATGTTAGCATACTTCTTAACATATACCATGACTTGTTTGACAAATCATAGATTTGAAATTGATGTATTGTAGGTTACATATTCTTTTATTTTAGAAAATAATTCTTTGGATACACAAAACAAGTCATGGTATATGTTAAGAAGTATGCTAACATCTTAGCATAAGATTATTATTTTGATATTAACATTTGTTTGAAGTATTCTTTACTAACACTACTGTATGGGGTTCTTGAGATTTGATAATACAGATATAATGAATTTATCAATAGTAAAAGCACATACTTACCTTTTTGGGTCCAGACCTGTCTAGCAACCATTGTCAATATGGACACTCCTTGTTCTTTCGTGAAACCTAGCTACTTATTTATTAGATCTCCAAAGCCTTAGACAGAGGCTACACAATCACATACAATACAAGCCTACAGGAATCAAAATAAAAAGGCAAAAAATAACAATTTGAGTTGTAACAATGCAATGTTTAGCGTGAGTACAAGTGACATTCTTATTCATTTATTTAACTTTTTACAGAGAAAGTCTGTCCTAGAACCAAATCCAAAAGGCAAGTTTGTGATGGTGATCCCTCCTCCCAATGTGACGGGGACTCTCCATCTTGGTCATGCACTCACCAATGCTGTTGAAGATGCAATCACAAGGTGGCACAGGTAATTAAAACCATATAAATAGTATTTTGAAAACTTCAAAATTTCTAGCAAAAGTGCAGAAAAGTTTTGTGCTTCTGAAATCCCGTGTCAGGTTAAATGTTGAGTAAAGTATAATTCGCTACCATAGCTCATATTCATTTACATAATTATCTATCTATTAATATGTGAAACAAAAACTTTGTACCCCTTTTTATGAAAATTAGGCGGATGGAAGAATATGAAATTTGTGACAGTTAAAATTTATATGTGAGTAGCCGCCATAGCCCACGCACAGTGGTCCACTCAAAGGTCTAAGTGCGGAAACCAAACCCTTATAACATAGAACATATGGAGAACGAGTGCAGAGCAGAAAGCTATATTTAAAAATACACACAATTAATTAAAAAATAAGGTCGAATTTCGACCTCTGAGAGACCACTAGTAATCATTAAAATCATTAACACACCTTAGGAGAAGTTCATTTAATTCCATTGAGTGACTATTTTATGAAGAAGCCATTCAAAGTGAAATTAAAAAAAAAACTTTGAATATGGGCTACTTCTGAAGCTTTTACCTTAACTCAATCATTCAATTTGCACACTGTTTTGTGCTATTTCTTATTCCTTCCAACCACAGGATGAATGGCAAAACCACACTGTGGAACCCAGGCTGCGACCATGCAGGCATTGCCACTCAGGTAGTGGTGGAGAAGAAGCTGTGGCGCGAACAGAAGAAGACCAGACATGACCTGGGGCGAGAGGAGTTCATCAAGAAAGTTTGGGAGTGGAAGGAGCAGTAAGTACCTACAATTTGAATGTTTTGTATTTAAATAGATTCTACAGTGGTATTTTATAATATTGTAGGGAAAATGCATTAGGTACAGACAACAATCTCGATTATCTAAACAAAAACAGTTCTTAGTATGGAAATAAAACCACAAATCGCAGCTGTTTTGATCGTTCAGCGACTACGCCATCAGGCCGCACATGTTTAGGCACATGTTTGTTCTCGTTCAGAAAACGCCTATTCACACACACCACATATAGACAGACAGTCTTAAAAGGCTCTTAAACTGTGCTGCCATCTGTCTTATCAGTGATAGAATCATTCAGTTAAAGAAAATAGAACCAGATTGAAGTCTCAAATCATAGATTAATAATAAAAAACTACACGAAAGAAGAAAGGCCGGTAAAGAGAGGAATTACAAGTCTCTGTATGCGATTTTTAAACCAATTTCACCCTTACATCAATTTCCTTAAAGTTTCATCTAACCCAATCAACTCAATCCTAAATTCAACATTATTTCCTCAGAAAAGGCGTCCGAATTTACGAACAGCTTCGCTCCCTAGGCTCATCCTACGATTGGTCGCGCGTCCGTTTCACAATGGACCCGTCAATGTGCCGCGCCGTCAACGAGGCGTTCATTCGCCTGCACGACAGTGGCGACATCTACCGCGCCAATAGACTCGTGAACTGGTCTTGTACGCTCAAGAGCGCGATATCCGATATTGAGGTGGACAAAATTGAGCTTACCGGACGGACGATGATGAGTATACCGGGGTATTCGCAAAAGGTGGGTTATTAATAATTATATCTGAGGCCAACCAACACACCGTTATCTGATCCCAAACTAGGAAGAGCCTGTACTATGGTAACCAGACAACTGATAAATATACTTATATATTTCAGTTGTCTGGTTACCATACATACAAATTACAGATAAATTACACCCAAACACAGAAAAAATGATTGTGCTCATCACAAAAGATTTATCCTGGGTGGGAATCGAACCCACGACCTCAGTTTTAACATTCAGGGTCACTAACCATTGGACTAACAGGCCAGTCAAAGTTAAACCAGCCAGTCAGCCGGCCAGTCGAAGTGTTTTATTTCTATAAAGTAATGGCTGTATTAGCATTATTAGTTAGCCTGTAATGTCCCTACTCCTGAGACACAGGCCCTTCTCTATCTGAGGGAGTAGACCATAATCCTCCACGCGGGCCCAGTGCAGTTTGGCAAATGTCACATGTCTTCGAATTTTTGTTCTACGATATGCCGGTTTCCTCACGATGGTTTTCTTCACCGTTTTGAGACCAGTGGTGATGATATAAATACACAAAGTAAATCACCTATCGTCGGTCGAACTCACGATCTAAAACTCGTAAGTCGAGGCCGATACATCTTGGCCACCATTGGCCAAAAAAAAAAAAGTAAAGACGAAATGTATCTTCAGACAAAAGTTTAAACCATCGAGTTGTTTTTGAATTTAGAGCTTATTTCCATCAACGGAACTACTCATTTGGAACTTTCAAGTTCCAAATTCAAAAATTAATTTCGTAACCTGAGTTTAAGTTGTCAATTTTGTAAGATCTCGTTGGAATAAGATTCGAAATATAAAAAAGGGCTGTGAGGTTTAAATTTGGACAAAAGTAACTAGTCGTTTCGTACTAGACGTATCTTATCTTATATCTTATCTTATACCTTTAAACGAGCAATTCTTGTATATATATATATAATCTGAATCTCGGAAACGACTCCAACGATTTTCATGAAATTTAGTATACAGGGGTTTTTGGGGGCGATAAATCGATCAAGCTAGGATTCATTTTTATAAAATGTCGTTTTATTCGTGTTTTCAATGACCAACTTTATCGATAATCAACTTCAACAAAAACTTATTATTTTAAACACAATTTACCAAAAAATACCGAGCAAAGCTCGGTTATCCAGGTACTGTTGTTTATCAGAGAAGTAATTATTGCTGTTTGACGAAGCAAACGTTATTCATAAAACATTAAAGTTCATTTTCGAATGAAACCTCAAATTCGCTTATAGGAATATGAACTTTATCTGCATTTAGTGTAAGATTCATGTTCGAATGGCACATTTATATTTGTCTTACTTATTTTAGGTGGAATTCGGCGTGCTAGTGTATTTCGCGTATAAGACGCAGGATACAAACGAAGAGGTTATAGTAGCGACCACTCGTATAGAGACCATGCTTGCAGATGTGGCGATTGCCGTGCATCCTAATGATAGCAGGTAAGTTGCGATAAACATATGGCATGGATTATCTTAAATATCGAAACAATCGCAAAAGAAAAGTGTATTTTAACCGACTTCAAAAAAAGGAGGAGGTTATCAATTCGACTGTATTTTTTTAATTTATTTTTTTAATGTTTTTTACCTCATTACTTTTGACTGGGTGAACCGATTTTGATGATTCTTTTTTTATTGGAAAGTTGGTGCTTCCCGAATGGTCCCATTTTAATTTGGTTCTATTCGGACAATGGGATTCGTGTGAAAAACATATGTCTTAAATTTGCATTAAGGATTTGCGCGACAAATGAACGAATAACGCGATTAGATTAGTGCGGGGTATCTACCGTAACTAAAAAGTATAAAATAAAAACTTTTTACAAAAAAAAAATCGACTTCCTTAAAAAAACACTACAAAGTCAAAAATAACTTTAATTTGGGAAGTCGGTGGCAGAAAAACAAATGCAGATCCTAAGACACCGAATTCCGAAATTAAAGTTATTTTTGACTTTGTAGTGTTTTTTAAGGAAGTCGGTTTTTTTTTGTAAAATGTTTTTATACATAGTATTTCTCGAAATTTCTAAATTTTATTACATACATTTATTTTCCAGCGGTGTCGTCCGCGAATTATACTTATAAACCTTCCTCTTGAATCACTGTGTGTATTGATGAAACCGCAATAAATCCGTTGCGTAAATTAAAAGACAAAGCGTATAGACGCAGGAAGTGAATTTGTTTTATAGTATGTAGAGATGATAAATGGGCCTACTCTTGACGTCGATCATTCCTGATGGAGAGCGATGGAAGAGGTCTGTGATGGAACGAGCATGCCCGAAAGATGTCTGTTCAGTCTTGATTTGAAGGCAGTATGATATAATAAACAGTGGGACATCGACGGGCTAACTGAAACTCCGAATCCAAAACAAACATGATTCTACAGAATCATGTTTGTTTTGGATTTTCTTTTTGGGTCGCCTTTTCTTTTTGGGTCGGAAATCATCAAATGATTTCCGCTCTGGGCGGAGCAAGAGGGCGTGTCAGACTTTTACTGACTAAAACTCACCCGTGTTCCTTTAGTTTCGGTCAGGGCCAGGGTAACTCTTTCGAACAAATCTCGTGGCCCTTGCAAAATTATTATTTATCCCTAGCGTAGAAATGTTCTAATGGTTATCAAAAAAAAAAACTGCTGTTTCATACAAATAATTATTTCATTTTCAATCATTGTATTTTGTTTGGCAGGTACAAGCACCTAATAGGGAAGCATGTGGTACATCCATTCGTCGACAGGAAGCTGCCGATCATCGCCGACGACTTTGTCGACATGAACTTCGGAACAGGTTAGCAGAAAACAAATTAACATAAATGGCTTAGGGCAGTGGTAGCTCAGTGATAACCGGCTAACAAGTTGTAGGTCGTTGACTCGAACCCAAGCAGACGCTTTACTTTGTCCCCCAACCCACCACCACCACCCCACCCCACCCCATTTCTTCCCGTGGGTGTCGTAAAAGGCGACTAAGGGACTTACTAGAGAATGGGCAGCAGCGTTCTCTATGCATTTTACTACCATACTGCGATCGTCAACCCGTTTGCCAAGCGTGGCGATTATGGCAAAGCCCCCCAAAAGAGGGAGGCCTATTTCCAGCAGTGGACGTCTTGCGGCTGAAATGATGATGCTCTGAAAACGGTAAAGGAAGAAAATGGCATGTCCTAGAACTAAAAATGGTAACACAATTGTATCGTAACGATGTTCCGCAACTGCCAGGGTCGCGAGTTTGTTCGAAAGAGACATCGTGACCCTGGCACATGGGCAACTGAAGGAACACGGGTGGGTTTTAGTCAGTAGAAGTCTGACACGCCCTCCCGCTCCACCCAAGAGCGGGAGACGTCATTTGATGATTTCCAAAAAAAAAAAGAGTGTTCCGCAAAAATGGACATCGATGGACATCCGCAGTTTATCCATGTATTTTGGTGCTAAATACCATTGGTATTATTAGTTGTAAAGACTGCCCCGTTGGTCTGGTGGTTGCAAGCGCTACTGCTGAGAATGAGGTTTTGGGTTGGATTCCCAGATGGAGGCAAAGTGTTATTAGGTTTTTCTAACTGAAATTTCTAAGAAGCAAGCCTTTTTTTGGATGGGAAGTCATCAAATGACTTCTCCCGCTCTAGGGGGAGCGAGAGGGCGTGTCAGACTTTTACTGACTAAAACCCACCCGTGTTCGTTCAGTTGCCCATATGCCAGGACCACGGTAACTCTTTCGAACGAATCTCGCGACCCTGGCAGGCATCGGTCCTAGCAGACCCCTTCAGTTTGCTGACATCTCTTTGAGGCGCGCGTGGAACACTGCGCGCCGTCGACCCGAGCTCGGTCCGTACCGGGCGGTGAACTACCCATTGCTCGCCGCCCGCATGCTCGCGCCTACGGTGGCCGGGAGTCCGCTATTGACTCCCGACGCCCGGGGCGAAGGAGCAAGCCTGGGGTGTGGATTTGTGTACCGTTGATGGCAATAGGTTTGTCCTCTATTACATGACACTTAAACATAACTGGCATAATGTGGGTGTGTTATAGGATACACCTCTTCCCAACCCTTCTGAGAAACATGCAGTACTGTTATGTTTATAAAGGTCCCCTTTTTAGTATGAAGTCCTCCTTTAATTTTGTGTATTTATCATTAAATTGTAATTTCTCTAACAGGTGCGGTGAAGATTTCGACAGCGCACGACGTGAACGACTACGAGCTCGCCAAGCGTCACAATTTGCCGTTCGTCACTATTTTAGACGACGAGGGCAAGATGCTGCCCAACTGCGGAGCATTCGCTGTAAGTTCTTTATCTTAACTGATATTATATTGTAGGGTACCGTCCCGCACCACGTGCGTACCTACCATGCAGGCTGGATTGAATATATAAAAACTGTCTGGCTGTCTGACTGCCACGTTGGTCTAGTGGTAGCAAGCGCTACTGCTGAGCATGAGGTCCTGGGTTCGATTCCCAGGTCGGGCAAAGTGTTATTGGGTTTTTCCATTTTGAATTTCTCAGTAGCAGCCCGGAGTCTGGATTTGTACCCGGTAGGTGGCAATAGGCTCGCCTCCTATTCAAGGGACTTAAACATAACAGGCGTGTTATTTAGTGTGGGTGTACTTTAGGTACACCTCTGCCCAACCCTTCGGGGAAACAAGGCGTGATGTTATATCACGTCTAGCGGTTTGGAGTATTTTTTTTTATGGCCTACGCAAATGTCCTGCAGCTCTGGTAGCGTCTTGTGACGGGTCGTTGAGCTGCCTAAAATAGGGTTGAGCTATACGATGACTGGACACCGCCATCTAGTTTAAAAAATATTAGACCAACAAAATATTGACTTGTAAAAGTGTCTTAAAAGATCTACTTACATAAATAAATTTTTCATTTCGCTTTTTTTTTATTTAATTTCTAAAACTTGACTCATGCCGTAAGCTGCGTTAATGAATTTTATTCCAAAAAGTAATACTAAATATTGCTTTTTGCTCAGCAATACAATTCGTGCCTCATTATAATGATATTATAATTGTGTCCAGGGAATGAAACGCTACGACGTGCGGCGCACTATCATCAAGGCGCTGGAGGGCCCCGGGCTGTACAAGGAGACCAAGGAACACGCCATGGTGGTGCCGCTGTGCAGCCGCTCCAAGGATGTCGTGGAACCCATGCTCAAGCCGCAGTGGTCAGTACCGTATACCGTTTACCGCACACCATTCATCATCTGCCTAGCCATTTCCCAACTATCTTGACTGGCCTGTAGTCTAGTGGTTAGTGACCCTGACTGCTAAGACTGAGGTCGTGGGTTCGATTCCCACCCAGGACAAATCTTTGTGTGATGAGCACAATCATTTGTTCTGTGTTTGGGTGTAATTTATCTATAATATGTATGTATTTAGCGATATATAAGTTGTCTGGTTACCATAGGACAGGCTCTGCCTGGTTTGGGATCAGATAACGTTGTGTTGGTTGTCCTAAGATATTATCCCATCAAAAACATAAATGTGAAATGAGAGCCAAGTTCAATATTATGATATATGCCTCGGTTGTTGACTTCAACGACAAAAGAAGTGAGATGTAAATGGGTGCCAAGTTCAATGGTCAGTCCTGACTTGGCTAGTTCTCATATACGAATTATTGTTCGATGGCTAGTTTTCGGAATAATAAAATAAGAACCGACAAGTAACAGGTTTAAAACTTGCGAAGGCTATAATATAATTCGTATATGAAAACTAGCCAAGTCAGGACTGACCATTGAACTTGGCACCCATTTACATCTCACTTCTTTTGTCGTTGAAGTCAACAACCGAGGCATATATCATAATATTGAACTTGGCTCTCATTTCACATTTATGTTTTTGATGGGATATCATTACTTTTTGTACATACATTATTAGTAGGTACTTATTTATAACAAATTTAAAACAAAATTAATACCAAATGGGTTTGTTATAAGTGTTCCTAATAGAATCAATTAAGTGAAAAATTATAAAAAAAATGGTAAAAATTTACCAGTTTCTGATTTATTTCTTTGTATTCACCTAATTACCTATCTGCATGCCAAATTTGAACATTCTAGGTCATCTGGAACTGGGTTAGAGTTTTGATCTATAGGTCAGTCAGTGATAAAAATTACGATTTTTGGACGTTAATATCTAAATAACCGTTTGAGATATGTTTATGAAATTTGGAGCACATAAGTATCTTGTAAGTTTCACTATATGAGCCAAATTTGACACGTTTATGTGAAATAGTTTTTGAGTTATGAGGGGGTCAAAAGTGGCTCCAAATGGTTCGTGTAATATTACACACGGTGCTGCTCGCCAGTTCTGTTACTTGAACTTGGCTTGACACGCTGCCGCGTGTCTAGATAAGATACTAGCTTTTGCCAGCGGCTTCGCCCGCGTAGAGGTCGGAAAATTTCCCGCGGGAACGTACTACCGGGATAAAAAGTAGCCTATGTCCTTTCTCAGGCTCTAAACTATCTGTGTACCAAATTTAATTTAAATCGGTTCAGTAGTTTTAGCAGAAAAGGGAGACAGACAGACAGACAGACCGACCGACCGACAGACAGAGTTACTTTTGCATTTATAATATTAGTGTAGATTATCTTGGGGTCGGCTTCCAGTCTAACTGCATGCAGCTGAGTACCAGTATTTTGTATGAGGCGACTGCCTATCTGACCTCCACAACCCAGTTACTGGGTAATTCGATACCCCTTGGTAAGACTGGTTGTCAGACTTTCGGGCTTCTGACGACCCGTAACGACTGTCTACGATCCGCACACCATTGTACTATAAAATTATTTGACTTTTCAGTTGTACATGACTTCGTACAACTTTGAACTTAATGATACTGACAATAAGATTTACTATTCAATGACACCCAAAAATCCTCTACTCTTCGCTCCTATTTGGTCTTCGCAAAGCCTAACAGCTCTTCTATAAGGCGCGGAGCTAAGCTAAGGCGGAGGCGCGGGCTAAGTTCACTATATGGGACTGGCACGGCCGACCGTCATCAGGTACATTGTACGATGAGATGGTAGAAGCGCGGAAAGTTTTTAAAGGGAAGCTTAAGTGGTGTCAAAATCACCAAGAGGCCATTAAAATGGACATCTTAGCCTCCCATCACGCAAATTCCGACTTTCGTAGCTTCTGGAAATGTACCAATAAGATGAGCGCGGCCCAGAGCCTTCCCGTGAGTGTTGATGGTGTAACTGAACCACAACGAATAGCCGAGGTGTTCAAAGACCACTTTATGGTTCGATCACCGTTGGGACCATCGCAGCAGGTGATCGATGCTGAGTCCCAAAAAGGCCCCATTCCCACTCTTATCACAGCAAAAGATATTAAGGTAGCTCTTCAAAATATGAAAAGAGGAAAATCCCCTGGTCACGACGGACTCAGTATCGAGCACTTGCAGCATGCGGGCTGCCACTTGCCCAGAGTTTTGGCATTACTGTTTAATGTTTGTATCGCACACTCTCACTTGCCCGACAGTATGATGAGGACGGTGGTCGTACCAGTAATTAAAAACAAAACAGGAGACTCATCAGATCGGTCGAATTATAGGCCAATTTCTCTAGCAACGATTGTCGCTAAGGTGCTTGACAGTGTGCTTAACGTACAGCTACAGAAATATATATCTTTGCACGATGCGCAATTTGGTTTTCGGCCTGGTTTATCCACCGAAAGTGCAATAGCGTGCCTTAAGCATGCTGTGAAGTACTACGTTGACAGGAGAACACCTGTTTATGCAGCGTTCCTGGATCTCTCCAAGGCCTTCGACCTGGTCTCATACGACATTCTTTGGGATAAATTAAAGGCAACAGGGATACCCAATGAGCTGCTAAACGTTTTTAAGTACTGGTACGGCAACCAAACTAACGTTGTAAGGTGGGGGAGTGGCTATTCTCTACCGTACAGGTTGGAATGTGGCGTGAGGCAGGGGGGCTTAACCTCCCCTAACCTTTTTAACTTATACCTGAATGCATTGATCGAGGGACTCAGCAGTGCGCATGTGGGCTGTTTTGTTGACGGGTTGTGTTTTAACAACATCAGCTACGCGGATGACATGGTGCTGCTGGCTCCCTCGATCAGTGCACTAAGAAAACTTATAAACATCTGCGAGAACTATGCTGCCAGCCATGGGTTGTTATATAATGTGAAAAAGTCCGAACTCATGGTCTTTAAGGCTGTTGGCAAGAAAAGTCCAGTAGATGTGCCACCAATTAGAATTTATGATGTCCCGATTAGTCGGGTTCATCAGTTTAAATGACAGTGAGTGATGAGTCGACAGCTTCTCAGCTGTCGTACGGAAGAAAAGTGCGTCTCTGCTCGCTAGATTGCGTGGCAGTGGCAACAGCCTCCTGAAGGTGATAGCTGACAGGCCTGATGAGAGCCCCATAATGGGACATCTCATCAAAACAACATTGTCCGTAATAGTGTATAAGTACTAACATAGATTATAAGATATATTGTTGCTAACACCTTTTTAAGTATTTTTGTTTTTGTCAGTGTGGACCTTTTGTTGTCTGTTTACATGAATAAATAATAAAAAAATAATAATAAATCTTAGGTACATAAAATGCGACAAAATGGCGGCTGACGCGATCAAGGCCGTGAAAACCGGTGAGCTGAAGATTATTCCCGACGTGCACGAGAAGACGTGGTTCCATTGGATGGAGGGCATCCGGGATTGGTGCATATCCCGACAACTGTGGTGGGGGCATCAGATACCGGCGTACAGGGTTACACTGCCGGAATCTGAGGTAAGATACATTTTATGATGACCAGGAAGGACAAGAACAAATGTCAAAACTTAATAACATTTATAAATAGTTTCAGAGTAAAAGAAAGGTCCGTTGTGTAGTTCTGGCAACCGGAATGCGTGTTTGCGTGTTTGTATGAACGTAAACGAAACAAAAGGAGTATGTATAAGAATCGTAGCAGGTGGTGTTCTGTAGTTTCTGCCCACCTACCCTCATTGCAATGCGTGAGTTCATGTATGTATGTCAAAAAAAAAATGAGTTATGGTGTTTGGTTTTAGAAATGGTAGGAACTTTTCAGGCAGAACGATAACTTTTTGGAAAGGTAAAGAAACATTAAATTCGATGGGGGATATAAATAACCTGACAATGTTTTATTAACTCTTTAGCTAAATCCAAAATCAAACGAATTATTAAGAGGACTCTCGAAATACATTCACTATCCTTGTAAAACAAAACGTTGAATTTGAGAAGAATTTAAAGTTTTTCAACAGCGTCTATTCGGAGCAAAAAAAGTCATCGGCTCCAGATTAATCGACACAGCCAACTAGTGACGTTACCAAACATACTAATTAAAAAATCGACTAAACTACTTCTCTGTGTCTCAAGTTCCTACCTAGGAGTTTTGTGACGCAGAAGGTCCCGCTCGCATTAAGACTATGACCTGATACGGACGTAAGTTGTATAGTAAATGTCGCTGTCAGGCTTAAGTAGCCGCCTGGTAAGGACCAGGTCCGGGTCGACGGTGCATTATGTTCCACGCGCGCTTCAAAGAGATGGAAACAAACAAGCAAACTGAAGGGGCCCGCCAAGACCGATGTCTGCCAGGGTTGCGGATTTGTTCGAAAGAGTTACCGTGACGCTAGCATAAAGGCAACTGAGAGAAAACGGGTGGGTTATGTCAGTAACAATCTGACACGCCCTCCCGCCCCACCCAGAGCGGGAGACGTCATTTTATAATTTTCCACCAAAAAAAAATATATTAAAACTCGTTCATCTGTGAACTTTGTTGAAACGCCAAGGAGTTCTGCGACGCGGAAGGTCCCTCGCGCAGTAAAACGGCCCCGCGGCGGCGCCACACGCGCTCGGGCCGCAGGAAGCCGCCCCGCATCCGTGCGCGGCACCGCCCTGCAGTGCCCGGCGCCAGCGGGACTACTGTACGTCACTGCGGGGACACATTACGTTCGTCTCACGAAACAAATCCCGCGGCAATAACTGGAACTAATTAGCAACATTTCGAGAATAACACTCCCACCGTGGCACCTTTTTTTGTTTAAGAGGGAAGCGCTAAAGTAGTCCTCATAACTATTACTCTAAACATATTTAGATCAACGTGTAACCTGCAATTTCCAAATAAACGTAATAAAAATGAATTTCGCGGTCTACCATTGCGTTGATTGCACATTTTAATAACCAGTGTCCATAATATGATGTTGAGATAAATAAAAACGTAAAAATTTACGATTTCGCAGTCTGCGAGACTTCTTTCGTGAGACGGACTACGCGTGGATGTAGTGGCTTTATGGTTCATTTGCATGGCGTGCACCTATTGTGTTTAGTAGTTTTTTAGATTGATGCAATGTTTTCGGCATAAAAATGTGTTGTCGAGTACCAATGTGTTGTGAGTTTTAAATCCATTATGTAATATCCAATATCCATTATGTAATTGTTTCGCTCATTACTCACAAAACAAAAATAATCGACTAAATGTTACGCTTCGCTGTGATAATAACAATAATTGTAAATGTTCAATGGCCCATTTCAAAACTGGGAAATAACAAAATAAAAATCCATTTCTAATTATTTTACAAATTCGATAATACATCAGCAAATTAGCATAAACCACTGTGAACCCCTGGAATCACTGAATTAAACTCGACTAAATAAACACTCATACTTTTATGATATGCTAGCATGGATGCCTGTAAAGTTAGTGCTGGTTTAAATTATGTTGTACTATATTTTGTTCGTTATAGTGTTTTTTTTTGTATCTTATGCTCGTTTTTTTTTTCAAAGACTGGCCTTTGAGGGTATGGTACAGACCATCAAATTAAACGTTTCCCTTGGGAACAATATCGAAATCACGAAAAATACCTCAACTGCCCCCATACATAACTTGAGCTAGCTAAATATATGGGACAACATTTTTTGAAGTGAAAACTTCTTTAGCACCGTTGTGATTTGAAAGTCTATGAAACGAAAAAGCGACAGTAAACAGAGACAGACACATAACAACGTCATTATGTTCTGTGTCTCGCTCTAACACTTGGGGTAAAAGGGTGCTCCTTGAGAAAGTTTACTTTTCTATTTGACTTTTTTCGAGCAGGCTTTTTGTACAAATAGACATTTGACTTTTTACATTCGTCTCATCTTGGAGCCAAAATTTGTGAAGGTTTCACTTTCAGGATGAGTTGCACACATGTTTATTTTTTTTTGCGGTAGCGATGTATTTTCTATGGAGAAAATTGTTCAGTCCGATCGTCGTGTATCGCACCCCTAAATTTGGCAGGTCTTTGAAAAATAACCCTGTATAAAATTAAATTATTAAAACGTCTCATTTAACCCTGGTCTCGTCCCTAAAAGTCACACGAGTGGTCGTGTGGATTACATAATATAGACCATTTTCGTTATTAATTTTTTTGAAATTAAATGCATCATTGTTCTATTTTTTTACTAAAATATGCTAATAAAACTTATCTACAATAAAATTAAAATTAAAATAAACTTAAAAACAGAATTATTCTTATAAAACTCAAAAAAAACATAAACCTCTTATAAAGGAAAATATTTCCTTTTTTTACTACCTGGATTACAATCGTAATCCGCGCGACCACTGCAGGGTTAAGCACACATATTTATCAAAAATACCCATAGTTGAGATGCCCTTACCTCCTTCCAGGCCAAAGACCAAGAACTCTGGGTATCCGCTCACACGGAAGAAGACGCTCGCACCAAAGCGGCCGCTAAGTTCAACGTGCCTGCCACTGACATACAATTAGTGAGGGATGACGATGTGCTCGACACATGGTTCTCGTCTGCACTGTTCACTTTCTCTATATTTGGCTGGCCAGATCAGACTGACGATTTGCAGGTGAGTGGTAAAGGATAGGAAAAATAAATAATTGTGTGTAAATAAAATCTCAATTCGTGTCGTGCCGGGCTAAAAGTATAGCCCCATATATTCTATTATTTTCTTCCCGTGGGTGTCGTAAATGGTGACTACGGGAATTACTAGAAAATGGGCAGCAGCATTCTCTATACAATTTTGAAACGATAATGCGATCGCCATCAGGCTGCCAAACGTGATGATTATAGCTACACTAAAATGATGGACAAAAGTATTCGACGTCGAGGACAGGGGGGGCGATGCGCCTCAAGTGGAGTTGGGCAGAACATCTAGTTAGACGATGAGATGGTCGATGGCGTAATGCAGTGACCGAGTGTTGACCACAGTTAGGCCAAAGAAACCAAGGCCATCCAAAAGCGCGTTGGGTTTGATGATATCGTCAAAGTCGTGGGAAACATATGGATGAGAGACGCACGGAATCGAGAAGTATGGTGGAAAAGGGGTAGGTTTATACCCAACAGTGGGTGATTCTGGGCTAAAAATGATAATGATGATGACATGCACGAAAACAAACGGTCCCTAGTAACCGACGCCTCGCTTACCCTTGGCCAAAGTAGCGTTTAAGGCCACGGTGTTTTCGGGACGGCCTATATGTCCAGCAGTGCACATCTTTCGGCTGAAATGATGCAATAAAACCTATCTATCGTCCAACGTGTTGTATGTGCTATAATAGCTGGTATTTTCGCCAGGCTTTCTACCCGGGCACACTGCTGGAAACTGGACACGACATTCTATTCTTCTGGGTCGCGAGGATGGTGTTCTTTGGACAGAGATTGCTTGGAAAACTACCCTTTAAGTAAGTGAAAATGTAATTTTGCGTATACTGACGTAAATAGACTTTAATACAACTGTACCCATGAATTCAACACTTTTTTTTATCTAGACCCCGTAGTCATTTTTCGTCGGTTAGCAGAGGCCGACAGAACCGATGTATTTTTGTTAACCCACGAAACATTTCTAAGCTAGAGAGTCGAGAATCATGTACTGAATTCATCGTTACAGTTCGTCGTCGAGGCCACCCTATAAAGGTTTCAGTATTTTGTTGATTTGGTCTTGGTGGTGTGTACGAATGAATGGGATGTGGCTAGTACAAAAAAAAAATACAGCAAACCTACAAATTATGCGACTCAGAACTTAAACCACACAAAAGGATGACTTTCAGACCGGAAATCTTGGATGAATAGGTCACCAAACGTGTTAATTTACAATAAGACCACGTTCGCAGATACTTCAAAATATCGCGATGGAATTTTAGCACGTGTCGGATTTTTAACTCGGTGTTAAACCGAGAATAAAGAATCCAACAGCGTTTCGAAAAAGCACTGTCCGATTTCAACCCTCCGCGCTAAGCAGTGCGTTAAAGACCCAATCGAAAAATGCCGATTTTACGTCCATGTTAAAGTGAACTGAGAGGTTTTATACATCAACATTCCAAAGTACAGGCGGTGTATTGAAAACTGTATCAGCTACTTTTGATCTTTCATATTCTACCGAACTTCACAGAGAAATCTACCTCCATCCGATGGTCCGCGACGCCCACGGACGCAAGATGTCCAAATCCCTGGGCAACGTCATCGACCCCGTGGATGTAGTGAAGGGGGTCACGCTGGAAACCCTGCACGAACAGCTGGAGGAGTCCAACTTAGAGCCTAAGGAGGTGGAGAGAGCCAAGCAGGGCCAGAAACAGGACTACCCGAATGGTATTCCAGAGTGTGGGACAGATGCTCTCAGGTAGGTGTCATGAATCTTGATGTCTTATAATTTAAACGAGTAAACGTTATTTCATCATGATCATTAAATCCAGTTAAGGCATCCATAAATTACATCACACAAATTTCATGATTTTTACCGTGATTATACCATGATTTATTCAATTAAACTTAGTCCGGTGCTAAGTTGTCATTTTTGTATTAAGAACTTTACCCAAATCGAAATAAAGTCGAAAATGCATTAACTGGCTCAGAGCTTTAGGCTTGAAGTACTCACTCGCGTTTTTAATAAGACGGCATGTGCTTCAATTCAAAGACTTTCTACTGTGTTTAATTTTGAATTCTTTCGGTTTTACAATTATACACTGTGTGTTGTGTGGTCCCGGACGTAAAGAATAGCACCATAATATTTCTTCCCATGGGTGTCGTAAGAGGTGACTAAGGGACTTACTAGGGGAGGCCTGTCCAGCAGTGGACATCTTTCGGCTGAAATGATGAATGAATGATGAGTGTGTGTTCATACTTCTTTGTACATATTCAACAAGGTAGTTTACATAATAACATTTCAACTACTTTGAACAGGTTCGCTCTGTGCGCGATGACTCAAGGCCGCGACCTGAACCTGGACATCCTGCGAGTACAGGGCTACAGGTTCTTCTGCAACAAGCTGTGGAATGCTACCAAGTTCGCGCTGCTTTACTTCCCTAAGGACACCGTGTATGAGGTCCGTATAAAGTGGTAGAGGGAGAAAGTAGAGTCCATCTCTCTCTCTCTCTGGCTCTCCATATTTGATTTGTTTGAGTTTCGCAGTCACATTTACCGTAACTGTTGTAAGTTTAAAAGAATAAGAATAAAATGCGTATTTGATTGATTAACGATATAAGATAGGCAAAGTCTACACTCTCTAGACTCCTCTAGACTTTGCGTATTCTATGGCCAAACTTATTATGAGAGATAAAAATAAACATTCTATCACTTTTCCCATAGTTTTAACACTTAACTAACATAATATTTAAAATATCATTGTCTCTCCCGTCTTCTAGCGATTGACAGAAATAGTTATTAAATTTGTTAGGGCTAAATGCATTTAGCGTCATTTGTGGTGCAATAATTGTTCATACTGATTAATGGAAAACTGCTAGAGTAGCCCAATTCAATTTTAACCAGTCAATTTCCGTAATTACAGACACAATTAAAAAACCATTGTGTCGATACCAAATGTGGTATCTCAGGGACTTAGAGGTTAATATTATCCCATTGAATGACTAGGTCAAGCAGTGGCGAAGGGTGATTTTATTAGAGAGGTAAGCCAAAGCAAAAAAATGCCTGCCTAGGCCGGCCGTGGCGCACGTAGTCCAGTTACTTAAAATCTGTGACTGACTTCCTGGCTTCAGTCTTTCTATAAGCAGATTTCTTCAGTCCACCTTTACTAACTTGAAACAGAAAACAGAAACAGTGAAACAGCCCAACCAACCAACCTGCAACCTTTGAAACAGTGTCTTGCCAAGTATAATAAAAGTGGCTTTGAAAAAAGCCGTTTGTGGTGTGATCAGCGTGATGACGTTGACGTATGATGTCTACTAGAAAAAACTACTTAACTGCAAGACTACTGACTTATTCTACTTATAATACTACTTATACTCTAAAGCTATTCGTCTATTCTTTAGTACAAAGTGCGCTTAGACATTATCATAAAAGCCGAGATGATTCTTAATTTTTAGCAATAAATGTTTTTCTATAGAAAAAATGGCTAGATCAGATAATCGTTCTTGTTTTTGAGAATTACGCATGTACGTATGAATTCGCTTCAAAGCCGAAAACCACCTCTCCGCTCTCCGCGGATGCAACTGTAACGGGAAGTGTCAAAAATATACTACACTAGCTTATGCCTGCGACTTCGTCTGCGTTAAATTTCTTGTTCCCCCGACCCTTCCCGTCGCTTCGAATCGCCTACCCATGCGATTTTCCCCGTTTTTGCAACATTTTTCATTACTGCTCCACTCCTCTTGGTTGCAGCGTGGTGTTATATAGCCTATAGCCTTTCTCGATAAATAAGCTACCCAACACAAAAATAATTTTTCAATTCGGACCAGTAGTTCCTGAGATTAGCGCGTTCAATCAAACATACAAACAAACTCTTCAGCTTTATAATATTATAAGTAATATAAGTAATAAGTATAGATAATGTTGTAATTTGTGGAAAAGTGTCACACAATAATGAATTATGACCTAACCTAATTACGTGTTTCTTATTTTCAAAACTTAACCTTGAAAAGCATGTTTCCTCACGAAGCAAATAATCTGTCACACAACAATCTAAAACTATTAATACCGCTATCCTACTAATAACTGTTCAAATCTACTCTAAAAAAGTAATTTCAACTTGCTAATCTATCGCCTTACCACAAATTCCTAATTGCGAACGCACAATTTCACAACAAACTCACAATTATCAAATTCTAATTGTTACACTAGTACTACACTAATAACTTAAATGAATACAACGAAATAAATGCTTATTAACCACAAGTATCAACAAAATAAAAAGTTTTAAGGTTATAATTATATTTACGTCAATGGTAAAACAAGCATTTAAAATGACAAAGGTACTGTCGCGTCGAACGGGGGCTCATGGGGGCGGGGGAAGGTCCCGAATACTTACGAAATTCAACGAAAGGACCGATATTGCTACTCAGTTCGTTCGAATAACTCGACGTATTGCGGGTTCCCAAGGCCTCAAAAAAATGCGTGTCAAATGACCTGAAGTGACGTCATGACGAGATTATTTTGTATAGAAATGTATGTGTTCATAACCCGGAGCTTAGACCGAGTTATACTGGTGCAAAACGTTCGCGCGCGGTTGGGGGAGATTCGCGCGCACTTTAAATGTTTTGTTTTCGTTGGAATATAAAAACAAATATTGTTTTATGTAGGTTGCGATTTTGTAATACTTGAATTTTATGGTGTAAGATTAAATACATTCAGTGTGATTATTAAACATTGCTGAGAACTACTGACTGTCATAATTTCGTAAGGGAAGCCGACAGGAATCGGCTTATTAGTTAGTTACCTGCGCCACTGATGTCAAGCAAAAGTCATTTAATGGTATTAAACGAAGTGAGAGGGCTGTATTGATGATTATAAGTCTATAAACACATACGTATTACGGTCGTCAATCGTATTCTAATCGACATAAAACGTGACACCGACAGGCATATTGCAAAAAAAAATATATAGAAAAAAAAATCGCGCCTACTAATAATTTAGGTACCTGTATTAGTGCACCGAGGTTGTTAGAGATAATTTATTTATTTATTTATATATACTTTATTGTACACCAGAAAATACATAACAACAAAACATTTAACACAAAAAACATACAATGGGCGGCCTTATCGCTTTCTGCGATCTCTTCCAGGCAACCTTTGAATGGACAATGATTGCGTGGACATAAAAATGGGGTTGTCACTAGTGCAAAATATTGATACAATTTATTATAATGAATACATAGGTTAATCATATATATCTTGTATAATAGATACTTATATACATACATACTAAATATATAAGCTGAGATAATATAGGCTTATTACCCTTTATCATTGTATCCAGGTACACCCGCCTACCCTACCATCGGACCTAGCCCCCATGGACCGCTGGATGCTGTCCCGGCTGTCTCTCGCCGTGAACAAAGTGAACGCCGGGTTCACTTCTTACGACTTCCCGTCCGCCACCACGCACTGTTACAACCTGTGGCTCTACGACCTTTGTGATGTGTATCTGGTAAGTTTATATATACTCTGACTCTGAAGTAAAACTCGTTTATAAAATAAAATGGTATTCTTTGGTAAACGGCATCACTTAAGAACAGCTCGACATATATTTTTCTTTTATTTTATAAATTTAGGGAACATTATTATAGGCCGAGTAAGTTACTTTTAGAAACAAAAATGGAAAATTGGGAATTCGTGAGAAGTGAATATTTCTATAGAATTTTTGTATGAATTATTTATTTAATTTTGGACAGGAAAACGTCTGTCGGGTCAGCTAGTAAGAACTATAAGCTATGCCGTAGCAAACGTCAACATTTACGTTAAAATAGAAGTAGTCGCCCCTTCCAATAGGTAGCTTCATATGGAGAAGAATGGGAAAAAAACTCCACCGTTGGTATTTAAAAATGTTTTACAATATTGTATAGATAAAAAGAAGTAAAAGTGAAACAAAGCTTAGTTTAACTCGCCTTAGTTGTACAATACCCCCAAGTGAAATTTATTATAATTTATTTGTGCACTCGGAATGGCTCTCAATGGTTTTCGTTTTGAAGCCAATTTGGCTCTTGCAACGTAACTAATTTACTTTTGTCTTTCTTTCTAGGAATACCTCAAACCAGTCTTCACATCCGGCTCTGAAACCGAAAAAGCGGCCGCGCGTCGCACTCTCTACACAACCCTGGAATATGGGCTCAAGCTGCTGAGCCCCTTCATGCCGTTTGTAAGCGAGGAGTTGTTCCAGCGCCTGCCCAGGAAGGACACCAACTGTCCGTCCATCTGCGTGGCTAGCTATCCTACTGTAAGTCACTCACACTCTTGATTTTAAAGAGTTTCTCGTATAGATCCTTGCCAATACCTACTAACTAACTCGATCCTGTTCTTCATGCCGAATTAGTGGTATATTTAAAGAAAAGTGAAAGAAAGTATAATCTACCTGCTTAATTGCCCCATTGCTGACCAAAAGTGTCATCTAGGGGTCTACTCTCTAAGTTCGCCAACGAAGATAAGAGCGCGTCCGATAGTAATTGATCCTTCAAAACATGTGACAAATTCTGCTTTTCTACTCGATAAATACACATCGGGGAGGTTATACACATAGGGATAGCTGTCAAATCGTGTTGTCATTCATTCTTAGTTCGGAAACTGAACTAATCTATGTTTGTATGTGATACAGAGTAGGAAACGACCATTATTTCATATTTGGGAGTAGACCCCTTAATACGAATATGATCTGATGAGAAGTCACAAGCAATCACCCGGAGTTTGGATTAATATTTTTTTTTGTAGATAACTTTTCGTTATTCAAATATGTGTGAGAAAAAAATAAAAGTGCGCTGGACCTTAATTTTCATTCTGACACATACTGCTTTCTAACTAATAGTGTACTAGACTCAAACTTATTTCTACTTTCCCAGGACGTCGACACCCCATGGCGTTCAGAGGAGCTAGAATCTGACGTGGACACAGTTCTCAAGATGGTGCATCTAATAAGGTCTACACGCTCAGAGTACAACCTGACCAATAAACAAAAGACCACGGCCCATCTCATCATTGCTGAAGACTTGAAGGTAAAGGAATAAGACATAATTTAGTTTTCGTCTATTATTTGAGACATTCAGGTTTTTTTTTTGTTTTATTTCGAATCTCAGATGATTAACACGTTTTAGAAAAACAAACTCAATTTTCTTTATGATAAAGTTCAAATTCCAATGCAACCATAAATTTAGAACATTTTGTTGCTCAAAAACCAACGTTGACTACATAACGTTAAAGTTGAGAGTTGAGTAAGTGCCAATGATTGTAAACTGTGTAAGATTCTGTAGTCAAATTAAAGTGAAGTCTCGCTTTGTGAAATTCTGCCAGTTAATTTGCCTTTATAGTGACCATACCCTTTTTTTTGGATGGGAAATCATCAAATGACTTCTCCCACTCTGGGCGGAGCGAGAAGGCATGTCAGACTTTTACTGACTAAAACCCACCCGTGTTCCTTCAGTTGCCCATGTGCCATGGTCACGGTATCTCTTTCGAACAATCTCGCGACCCTGGCAGGCATCGGTCCTATCACTCCCCTTCAGTGACCATACCCTTGTATGTTTTTATAGGTGGAAACGCTGAAGGGTCTATTCAGGAGTGTGCAGTCGTTAGCCAATAGTGAGCTTTCGGATGAAAAGCCTCCGATTGGATGCTCCATACTGACCGTGTCGGATAAGATTGAAGTGCATCTTGTTTTGAAGGTATGTATTACAGTAGCTATGTATTTCGTGTAGGGGTAGGTAGGGGTATATAAGATCCACATTTTTCTAATTATGTTAAAGTCCTGAGTAATGATGGCCAATAGTGCTACCATTAAGAAATCATAAGTATCACAGTCTTATAGTCGCCTTTTATAGACCCTCACTTTTAACCAGTAACCTATCTTGCAGTGTACAACTATTTACTGATGATGCTGATGCAGATTTAGCAGCTTCTGCCCGCGAGTTCATCCGTATAAAATTTCTTAATTTTCACTAAGTGTTCTCACTGAATTTTTACCTTTTTGCTCGGTTCATATAAGTCCTAGCGTGATGTTATCGCCTTCCTCAAAAATTTGGCACCCAAACGTAAAAATATTTTTTCAAATCAGACTATATGTAGTTCCAAAGATTAGCGCGTCTAAACACTTTGTTCGATCTCTTTATACGAAAGCTTTATTTATTAGTATATTAATGACCAATTCATTCCATTTTCACAGGGCCTCATCGACCCCCAAAAAGAGATAACTAAGCTAGAAAAGAAGAAAGAATCGCTATCTCAAACGATAACCAAGTTGGAACAAGCAATGGCTGCCGATGACTATACAACCAAAGTACCAGCAGAAGTTCAGAAGACCAACTCAGAGAAACTATCGCAGTCACAGGGAGAGATCGCAAGGTTACAAGCTGCTATGGAAACCTTGAAACTCATGTAGGAAAATTTAGCCTAGAGGATTATACAAAGTGCTTATTATTATTCTGAGTGTATAGAGCAATGTTAAAGTGACAGAAGTATGACTGACGTTTATTTGACAGAGCAAAAAAGAGATGGAGCTATACAACACATATAGCGCCATCTCTTTTCCCCCCTGTCACATTTACGGCTGCCAGCTACAACACCCTGAAGGTTTAACAAGATTATTGCATTAGTTTTCCAAACCTACGGTGCAATGGATGTTGTTGATTGTGAAAATGAAAGTGATTTCGTTTTAAATTAGTGCAATCAAACTATTTATTTATAGATATTTAGCTAGATAGCAAAAAGGAGAAGCGAAGTCAAGATTTTAAAGGCACTTGTATGGACTAATTTAATAACAGTACAGTTAGTAGACGTAACTACCTCGTGAGTCTCTTGTCTACATAATTCGGCACAAACTTTTTATACCTACAATCAATAGATTCTACTTAAATATTAGAAGTCAAAGTTTAGAACCTCCAGTAATTTTAACTAACAGTAAGAACTGGTCCAACTTTGTACCTAACAAATTGCATTTTTATCTGCACCCATTGTCTTAAGATATTCTAAAAATGTTTCCTTGAGTCAAGTGACACCGATTTGTGGTATTGTTCTAAGTGAAATGTCTTTTATTTATTGTTTTTATTGCAATAAACTATGCTTAAATAAGAGTATTGTTTGTTAATTTTTTCCCATTGGTACTTCTCTGTTGAAGTAAAGCTTGGGATACACTAGGGGGCAAATGAAGAAACATGTTGCGGAACATATCCATCAACAACTATGTGAAATGTCCCGAGACAATTGTCGCGGAAAATTTTGCCGGCCACACTAGTCAGCGCTCATAGAAATGTTGCCCGAAGAGGTTGTGGCTAGTAGTGCTGCGTACATAGTAATTATATCGAGTGTGTTGAAACGTAAGAGAACGAGAAGGTGGTGGATGCGGAATTTCTTACTACAACTAGAAAGAAGAGTTAATATTCTAAGTGATCTCTGAATGTGACAAATGGCGCGGGACACGTGCGCTCGCTCTCGAGGCGGGAGCAAGCAACATGCCCCGCGTCACGTAGAATGTTGCGGGACACTATGCAACGTGCAGCGTCACGTAGAATGTTGCGGGACACTATGCAACGTGCAGCGTCACGTATAATGTTGCGGGACACTATGCAACGTGCAGCGTCACGTAGAATGTTGGGGGACACTATGCAACGTGCAGCGTCACGTATAATGTTGCGGGACACTATGCAACGTGCAGCGTCACGTATATTGAGTGTCGCGCGTCATGTTGCGGGACAAAATGTTCCCTAGTGTATTCGGCGCTTAATAATCATTAGGAATGTCGGTTGAATTACGAAAACCGCCCTTACTAAGAGATAAAGGCAAATGAGGTTCAACTACGCGGGGCGACAAATCAAGCTCCATTTCTCCATAAATTTCCAGCATAAGCTGACCTCTCATTGTACAAATAGCCTTTACAATGCGAGATCAGCTTAAACTGGAAATGTATCGCTTGATATGTAGCCGTGTGTATATACGCTTAATATGTAGTTGATAGTGTAATGTCGGTATTAGTATAATTATTTTTGGGAGTCAGTCGAGCATTAAACTTAGTACAGTGAACACGTCGTTTCCTTTATTAAGCCTAATAAACAGTTCAGTGGCGACGAGGACTAAAATATTATATTCAGCGTGCGATATTTAGTATTTGTTTAATAATGACGATCGGTAAAATAGCAGAATTCGATGTGCATAAAGACGATTGGCGATTATATATCGAACGTTTAGAACAGTATTTTGTAGTGAATGAGGTTAAAAGTGAACTATTTGTACCGACGTTAATAACGCTTAAGGGCGCAGAAAGTTATGAACTATTAGTGAGTTTGTGTACACCAGAAAAACCAAAATCAAAGACGTTTACGCAAATAGTGGATATCATGGGAAAACATCTGCAGCCTAAACCGAGTGAGCTGGCTGAAAGGTACAAGTTTAGGAAGAGGACTCAACAAGGTGGGGAATCAATAGCTGAGTACATCGCTGTCCTGAAGAAAATGTCCAAGACGTGCGAGTTTGGGGCGTGGCTTGAGGATAGTTTACGGGACCAATTGGTATGTGGTATCAGCTGTGAGACGATTCGTCAGCGGTTATTCGCTGAACCTAAGCTAGATTTTTCAAGAGCCTATAGCTTAGCAATCAGCTTAGAATCAGCGGAAAAAGATGCAGCGGCCGTAGTTCAAGGCCAGAAAAGGGCAAACGGCGAGGCGACAGCGGCCGATTGTCTAGCAATAGAAGGCACCAGATGGCAAAGGAGGGACACCGCGAGTGGGGCTGGTGAGAAGACAGCCACGCGGTACGCAAAAGGTACGACACGGGAGGTCGGGCCGCGCGGCGGGCTCGGGGCGCGCGTGCCCCGTCATGGTAGTGGCACGAACACTCCATCAACGTCATCGGGGGCGCAGTCGGAGCGCCGACTTCAGTGTCAATCTTGTGGCGGAGCACATGAAACGCCCACTTGCCGATTTGGCCGATATGTATGCCGAGTGTGTAACAAGACAGGTCATCTTCGGCGTGTCTGTCCAAACATAATATCGAACCAATCTTACATGGAATCAAAGGCAATAAATAGCAGTGTAGATTGTGAAAGTGATCACAGCGAAGAGGTAATTGACATTAATTTAAATCTTTTATCGTTAAGTCAGTGCAAACCGTTTATGATGTCATTAAAGGTACATAATAAAGTATTAAGTATGGAATGCGACACAGGTAGTGCGGTGTCGTGCATTAGTTATAAAATGTACCAGCAAGTGTTTAGTGATTTAACAATTAACAAATGCAACATTGTCTTAAGATATTATACGGGCGAGTTAGTATATCCGGTGGGAGTAATTACACCGTCAGTTATGTATAATAATCAAGTTAAAGAGCTCGATTTATATATCATGAGAAAGGGTAAAATGGCCTTACTCGGTAGGCAATGGATGTTAGAATTAGGTATTCAACTACCGACAGTTAAATTATTATCATTAAATAAATTATCGAGCGAGGAGTTTAATGCAGAGGAATTCAGTTCCAGATATTATAATGTGTTCGCGGAGGGACTGGGCGGCTTCACCGGCCCGCCGGTGAGCATTCACTTGCGGGAGGGAGCGCGGCCAGTGTTCATGCGCGCGCGGCCTTTGGCGTATGCGCTGCGCGAGCCGGTGGAGCGAGCTCTGCAGCAGCACGTGCGGGACGGCATACTCACACCTGTCGAGCGTTCCGACTGGGCTACGCCGATCGTACCAGTAGTGAAGAAGGACGGTAACATAAGAATTTGCGCAGACTACAAGTTGACGTTAAATAAAGTATTAGAGGTTGACCGTTATCCACTACCACGTGTTGAAGACTTACTGGTTCGCTTGCACGGAGGCCAAAGATTCAGTAAAATTGATCTGTCCCAGGCCTATGCACAATTTTTCTTGGATGAGTCTAAGAAGTATACGGTTATTAATACCCATAAGGGCTTATTTATGTACAATCGTCTAGTATACGGACTGTCATCAAGTCCGGGCATTTTTCAGCGGCGCCTGGAGGAATTGTTTGCAGACTTACCACGAGTAGGGGTATTTTTAGATGATGTTATAATTACAGGTTTATCCACAAGTGAACATTTGGAAAACTTACACAAGGTTTTTCAACGTTTGGAAAAGTATGGATTAAGAGTTAAAAAAGAGAAGTGTGACCTTTTTGCAAAGTCGATTACTTATCTAGGGTATGTAATTAGTGCAGAGGGCGTACATACGAGTCCCGACAAGATAAAGGCAATTGTCGATACACCGGCACCCGTGAGCGTAGCAGAACTCCGGTCATTTATAGGCATGATTATGTATTACTCGAAGTTCATTAAAAATTTAAGTACAATACTAGCACCTTTATATGAGTTGCTTAAGTCGGGTTCGAAATACAATTGGAATGATAATTGTCAAAAAGCATTCAGAAAAGTTAAAGACATGCTAACGAGTAGTGAAGTCCTAATGCACTATTCTACCGAGTTACCTTACCGTTGCGTTGATACTAACGGCGGACGCCAGCAGTGTGGGGGTAGGCGCGGTACTGTCACAGATAACGCCAGCCGGCGAGCGGCCGGTCGCATACGCCTCGCGCTCGCTTATACCTGCTGAACGTAACTACGCGCAGATAGACAGAGAGGCTTTAGCTATAATATATGGAATTCGCAAATACCATCAGTACTTGTACGGAAGGAAATTTACCATAAGAACAGATCATAAACCCTTGACCTATATATTCGGTAACAAGGTAGGTATTCCAGTGATGTCGGCGTCTCGGTTGCAACGTTGGGCTGTTCTTTTATCGGGGGGAATATGTTTCGTCTAAAAATAATTGCGCCGACGCCTTATCGCGATTACCGTCTCGAGTTGCTAACGATCGGCAGGTTAAAGAGATAACGTATGTCAATTTTGTTGAAAACTTTTTACCGATAACAAACACTGCTGTCAGTAAGGCTACAGCTAGGGATGTATTACTTACTAAAATTAAAGTTTACATAGAATCAGGCTGGCCGCATGTTTGTAGTGAAGGGGAGCTAAAACCATTTTTCAGTAGGCGAAATGAATTATACATTGAAGGCGGCAGTATTATGTGGGGTTACCGAATGATTATACCGGAATCTTTGAGGCCGACGATATTGAAACAGTTACATAGTAGCCATATGGGCATAGTTAAAACAAAGAGCTGGGCTAGGAGCTACGTGTGGTGGCCGCGGATCGACGACGATGTGGAGGCGCTGTGCCGCGCCTGCGAGACGTGCGCGCTCGAGGTGGACGCGCCGCCTCGTGCGACACCGCAGCATTGGCCGTATGCACTCCAACCGTGGACACGCGTACATATTGATTTTTTGGGACCGTTTAAGGGTAAAACATTTTTAATATTGGTAGATTCGACATCGAAGTGGATCGAGGCCTTTGAAACAAAGCAAACTAATGCAACAATCATACAAAAAATTCTAAGAGCTACTTTTGCACGATTCGGGCTTCCGAGGGAATTAGTTTCGGACCAGGGCCCTCCTTTTACAAGTAGGGAATTTTCAGATTTTTTAAAAAACAATGGGATTAAGCAGTCGTTCTCACCAGCCTATCACCCGTCCTCAAATGGGGCGGCGGAGAACGCCGTCAAATTATGTAAACGTACGATTAAAAAAGCATATAGGGATAACGTTGATGTAGATCTAGCCCTCCAAAACTTTTTATTAACCTACAGAAATACTATACATAGCACTACAGGCGAAACTCCAGCTATGTTGCTACAGAAACGTAGATTACGCTCGCGTTTGGACCTATTAAGGAACAACCAAACCTTGCTGGACAAAGTACATTCTGCACAAGACAGCCAGGCACAGTATGCAGGTGGGGTTGAGCGTGATTTTGGGCAAGGCGATTCGGTTTGGGCGAGGGGCTACGGTCAGCAAGATAAATGGATTAAAGGGCAGATACGGAGTAAAGATGGTTCTCGTAGGTACATAGTGGAAAGTGATAACGGTCAAATAATGAAACGTCATATAGATCAGATGCGTCGTAGATCGCGTTTTTCAGATGTTGCCTGTCCTGAGGTAGACACGGCTGAATCATCGACAATTAGGGGTGAGAATGCCGTTTCGCACGGGAAAGAAGTGGGGAATGAGAGTAGAGAGAGTGATGCAAAACATAAAGAAACGGTTGATTGTCAGTCAAGGGATAATCATCCAAACCAAGGCGAGAGTAGTGGCACGTTAAGTGACCATAAAGAAACGGTTGAATCACAAATTAGTGATAATCAACCAACTCGGGATGTGGTCTCGCCCACTACACTCGGTTCACCACTTCCAGAATTGTCATCACGCTCTAAGCGAAAAAGGAAACCCGTGATTAGATATGGGTCCGAATTTGTTTAGTATTAAGTGTTTATTGTTAGTAATTAAGATCCTTAGGTTATGTCTGTATGTAATAATTTAGTGGTGGAGGTGTAATGTCGGTATTAGTATAATTATTTTTGGGAGTCAGTCGAGCATTAAACTTAGTACAGTGAACACGTCGTTTCCTTTATTAAGCCTAATAAACAGTTCAGATAGCTACGCCTAGGGCTTCCAAAATTACGGAAATGTCAATTACGTAACTAATTACGCAACTTTTTTCTCCAATTCCGTAATTCCGTAATTACGTAATTTTTCCTATTTTTTTAAAATTGATTATGAATTTTTGTAAATATTGTAGATAGAGTATCTACAATTTTTACAGTTATCTTTTACTATCTCAAATTCAAGGATGTATCAAAATAAACACAATATTTAAACAAAAAAATATTTATTTATTTTATTTTTAATTTTTAGAAAGCTTACAGACTAATAACATTATAGTAACAAGAATATATAACTAAATTGCTAATAACAAGCCTCCACAGAAAGATACAAAAAAAAAAAAAAAAATTAGTTCCATGACAAAATAATCTAACACTGTACTGTCAAATTATTGATTCATTTAAAGAGGTGGTTAATTTTATTTCATTGTTATGAATTATTCAAGAACTTAGTTAAGTCAAACCATTTTTTATCGTCCCGAATATAATCTTTCTTCTTGAAAATGTGATCTCATAAATGACAAGGCATTTAAAGTTTTGTCACCTAGGGAACTTCTTAGTTTATTACAAAAATATCCGGCGTATGAAAAGGCTCGCTCGGCTTCAACACTTGTAGGCGTTATCGAAAGTAAATAATTATACGCTGCAGTCAAAAAAACTTCGCGACCGCCGCCAGCGCTGTCGTAAATGCACATTTCTACCCTAATAATGGAATGGAGATCTGTGTTTACTGTTGAAATTGTTTTATTTACAGTCACTTTGTTTATTTCTTTGTCTAACTGTTGTGCGATTGTCAACTCCTCGTCATCATCGTCACTGGTAGCAATTGCGTCCGATGCACTCGGTTGTGGTTGTGAATTAGTGCTTTTTTGAGTAGAATTATATTTCAACCGTTCCAAAAGTTCCACTGTGTACATTCGTATATCATCCGACGATGGTTTCGTGAAATATTCTGAGGCAGCTGTTTTAAAAAATTCCTCATTGTTATGCAAATATTGCAAAACACCGAATACATTTGTTCGCCTTTCCTTAATTCTCTTTCTAAGAGATGTGGCTAGTTTTCCACTGAGATCGTTTGACTGAAGATTAAGTTTCTCTAGCATGAATCGAAGCGCAGCGTCGGCCGTCAATAAGTTTGAATCACGGCGACATAATGACAAAACTATAGTTTTTATTACATCCAAGCTGTAATGAATGTCGTGAAGGTCTTGGATCTCTTCGTCTGTAAATTTCGCATTTGATTTCAAATCTATAACGCCTTAAAAACGCATGATTTTAATTGAGAAATCGGCCTACCATATCTGATAAGCTGTTCCATCGCGTTTTACAGTCTAGTATTAGGTCAATATTTTTACCATGTTCTTCTAAAATGTACTTTTGCAACAAGTAGTTTTTCAAAGGGGAGTTTTTAAACGATTTTATTAGATCTCTTAATTTTTTTATAGTGCCTTTGTATAAAAACTCCGATTCTGGAACTCTGGTCGATTCTACAATAAACGCATCCTCATCTTCTTCAATTTCCTCTTCTTCTTCAGCGCCGGTATTTGAGACATCCTCCTGGACTTCAGGTTCTGGAGATTTTTGTGTTTTATATAAAACATCCAGGACTGCTAGTTGTATCCCATGAGCCATACACAATTGGTGGTGGCCGTCAAAATTTCTACCCATTTTGACCATAACACTCGCTCCATCTGTTGTGAAAGCAATTATGTCGTCTTCCAGACTTAAACCGAAGTCACTCAAATGTTGCTGTAATAATTGAGTGCCTACTTCAGCTGGCATTGATCCCTGTATCCGTACAAGTCCCAAATTTTATATTTGGCCATATCAAAGTCTTTATTGTGGATATTTATATTCATATACCTTTTATTACGGGTAGACGTCCACTCATCAAACGTGATAGTAAATCTTTTATTTTCAGACTTCATAATTTTCAATTGATTTTTCAATTTGTTTTTTGTGTTATCACTCTGTTTTAGAATTATCTGTGTTATAGTCGTAGAAGATTTCGGCACATCGTAGCCAGAGTTTTTAAAAAGATATCTCAGATCTTCTGACGTACAAAATGTGCTCAATGGTATCCCATCCAATGCAGCCATTCTGGCCACTCGAACCTCCATATTTGAAAAATAATCAGTGAGTTTAATTTTCTTTTGTGAAGGTTCATTCGTACGTTTTCGTGTTTGAATTTGACCACTATTAGACGTTGATGTACTCGGGCTTTGCGACTCCTGCTGTTGCGGCATCTCTCCGATATGCTTGGCACGCATGTGAGTGTGTAACGCTCCAGTTGCGCCACCTGGAGTTTTCAATTTTTTTTTGCAATGCTTACATTCAACACTCTGTCCATTATCAGCTCTCAAGAAATGTTCCCAGATAGAGCTTTTTGTGCGTTTGTTCAAAAACTCCTTGTATACAGTCTTATTTGAAGAAGACCTGAAAAAAAATAAAAGGAAGTTAGGTTAAAATGATATTGGTTAAACATAGTTGTCAACTCATTACAAAATAATGTAAACACTTATTTTGTAGCCAAACGTTTTTTTCTTCTATAATAGGCGAAAGAGCATGCTTAGTTCATTCATTCCTGATTTAGAGACGAACTATGAGGAATTTCAAATTTTTGATAGGTACCGACCTTTTATGTTTTAATCAGTGTTCTTAATTAATATATATTTGGGAACCTAGATATTCTATAATCTAATCGGAATAAATACACCTTAAGAAAATGTTTGATTTACAAATTATTTTGTATGAACTACGCATGCTCCACGCCCCATGAGGTTTTTAATGCCCTTTTAATACTAAATAAGACTGATTTAAGTACTTACATCTTTGAAGAGATAATCCACACATTCAAATTTCAAAGTCACCCACGATAAAGATACAACTGCTACAAATTGTTAATATTTGCGCGCATTTACCACCAACTTTTAATTAAGTATCAGATCAAGTGTCAACTGTGCCGAGAGTCTAGCGATGTGAACTGAACCACCGACAATTGAGCAATGAAACTACTTTCTTTTTAGTTAAGAATGTGAGGAGCATAGTAGTTCCCCTAAGTTCCCCGTGGTCGTAGGGACTTTTCGTCAGGGACTCCCCGGCCTTGCCGACTCGCCAAGTTGATATATTTGAACTCTATTCTGTACGTCTTAGAACTATTTTTTGCAAAATAGATATAAAATAAACTGCGGGGAATACCCTATTTGTACAGTTTCGATGTAGGTATATGTAGTATATGTTGCAACATTATAAATGTGTACGTATAATGGTTTTTTATTGGTTGACTATTTTGATGGAATGATGATACTAATAATTACGTAAGTACGGAATTGACATCTTCAGTTACGGAATTGAAAATACTTTAAAATGAGTTCGTAATTACGTAATTGCGTAATTACGTAATTACGTAATGGAAGCCCTAGCTACGCCATCTATAAAAAAAAAAAACGTTTATGTTCAATAAACGATTTTTTTTTATTAATTTCTTACAAGCTTGGTGCTCGTTACGGAAAACGACGTCGTCGTCGTCGTCGTCGTCGTCGTTGTTGTCGTCTCGTCGTTCTCGTTAAATCTGTTGTGTTGATGGGATTTGCTATTCCACATTTTAGATCAGAATGTGATAAAAGCATTGCTTACCTCAGCAATAACAAAATTCAAACGTCATTAATTTCTGAACGATCACAATGACTGCCATTTTTACGAAAAATAAACTGACGTTTCTAAATTCCGTTTCAGTTACTATATTTTATGAATTTTGAGCATTAGAAAGTTTCGCCATCTTTCTCGCTTATATGGTAAATGTAATTAGCTATCCTGTTGTCACAGTCAATTTGAAAAGTAGTAAATCATACCAAGGTGCTGGAACGCAGCTTCAGGTTATTTGTGTTTTCTGTTTACCATTTTTACCATTGCAAGAAAATACAAATATTCTATAGGAAAAAGCTTTGTGAAATTTATAAATTACTGACTACATTAAACTTGGCAAAAGACAAGTACCATACAAAACGATGGAGTTTCCTACACTTGGTGAACACTGCCTGTATCAGAATTGTAACCAAACCGATTTCCTACCTCTCCAATGCAAATGTGGCAAGGTATACTGCCGGGAACATTTCAACGAACATTGCTTGTCCGGGGAATGCGAGTTGGCGCCAAAACCCAAGGAAGTTAACCTCAAAAATGATGACCAGATATTCAGGTGTTCAGAACAAGGATGTAGGAAAGGAAACCTACATAAAATGCTGTGTTCAAAGTGTGATAAACATTATTGTATTGAACATAGGTTTCATCCGTAAGTATTTTTAGCATTATACCTACTTAAAAATCACCCTTTCAAAACTATCATCCTACAATTGAAAATATTTTAACCTTCTTTTGTTTTTAAATCCATAAACTCTATTCTTTGTATTTTCAGCACTTGTCCAGAAATAGATGATGAAACAATGGCAGCCAAGATAGAGCAGTTCGAAGCTCCAAGGAGACAGTTTAGAGAGGCCAACAAACATTTACAAGAAAAGGTGAATAACCTGAATTCAATCTTGGGCAACTTAAAGAACTGAAGTTCTTAAATTGCATATGGCCATTTACATACTGTGAAACTGCATACTACTATAACTTTATCTATTGATTACTTTTACAGATCACAGAAAACATCCGCAGAGCCCTCCAATCATCAGCAAAAGTGAAGACAGCCTCAAAAATACACCTCATGAGAATAAAACAAAAAGCAATCGGTCCAAAAACTGTCCCACCTTCTGACAGAGTATACTTTGCCATCAAAAAACCTTTAAACATGGAACCCAAACCAATAAGAATCATTCAAGAAGAGGATGGTATCACAAAGTTTGAATCTGTAACTTTAGACCCGGATTTAAAAGATACCGTGCCAGTATTTATCAGTTCTAAATGGAGTTTGGGACGCTCTATAGACAGTATATGTGATTCTTGTAATATTAAAAACGATAATAACAAAATAAGTTCTGTAAAGCTAAGGTTGTTTAGACAGTTGGACAGTTACTGCATAAGTCCCATAAAGATGGATGCTGAAATATCGGAGCTCATGAAAGCAGAGGTTTTATTGGAAGGAGATAAACTGGTGGTGGAGTATATTGATAGTAATGTGTTGAGCGAGTTGGAAGAACATGCTCAGTTGTTCTTGAGTTGAGGAGTTTGTAAATAAACATATGCAGACCGATTTCTTGACTTTTAAATTGGTATGCCTTATTTTTTATTTTTTTAATAAATGTGTTATGTGGTAGGAGTAAATAGTAGAAATCATCACAAAAGCATTAAGCTCACCCATGCAGCTTTATTAGACAGAAAGATAGTTTTCATGGTTTTCGAGAGTGCTAAAGCCAATAGTGGTACCGATTCCCTTGTTCACAAACTAAACTAAATTTAAGTTCAGTGCATCTTTTTCTTTGTATTTCATTAAGAAGAGGACAAAAGAAAAATTTTAGTTTAGTCCTGTCAAATTAATCAGCGCCTGTCACTGCTCCATACAAGTTTAGACGTGATTAAAAACTTGCCTACCGACTTGATAGCCTCATTTTCCGCAATTTTCCGGCCGACCGCAAATATTATTCTATCACATCCGAATCCGATCACATACACATCCGTAGTTCGTAAATTAAAATCACAATTGTATACCAAAATAAAATATACAGTTAAAAAGCTGAAATAAATGAGATTTTTTTTTATTAATTTTGAGGGTAGATGTTAGTTATGTTCGTTCTGGGTACTACAGTACCCCTTGGCGCTCTACAGGCTACTAAAATTACGTCAATTTACGTCAAGCGCTGATTAATTTGACAGGACTAAACTAAAATTTATCTTCTGTCCCTTCCTTAATGAAATAGAACGAAAAAGATGCACTGAACTTAAATTTAGTTTAGTTTGCGAATAAGGGAATCGGCACCAGTAGCTAGGGGGAGGCGTATGTTCAGTAGTGGATGTCTTTCGGCTGAAATTATAAAAGCCAATAGTGAGGTCAAATTGCACATCAAAATGGCAGCTGCGAGATATTTATAAAAAAATTCATCATGGGTATCGTTCTCAAGGTTTTCAAAGAGTGCTGAAACGGATTAGGTTAAATTAAAATCCAAGATGGCGGCTGCGAATGTTTTAAAATTTTTCGTCATTGTCTTCAGATGCTGAAGCTATAGATAGTGTGGTCAAAATAAAGTTTAATTTAAAGATAGGCTAAGAAAAAGAAAAACGTAAGGAACGTAGTTCCTAACGGGGGTCCCCCGAAAAAAAAAATCGTGCAGGGTCGCTAACACGTTTTTGTTTCGGGAGCATTTTATTTCCCGCCATTTCATCGATAAAAAAGTGAAATGTGGTGATAAGCTATAGTGTTATCTGAAGTCAGCTAACAGACCACGAGTCCTGGGGGCTCTCCCAGCCCCCAGGACTGAAGCTGGTGTAAAAGAAAACAGAAGTAGCTGTTGAGTCATAATGTATATCAATTCCAAAGCAAGACAAACATTTCTTCACTTTTTTCTAAATTGGCAGATATTTTTCGTGTGAACATTACAGTAGTAATAAAACACCAAATTAAAAATAAATAATCAATATAATAATGTCAACATAACCTAAATTACAACTACACATTTAAAACGTTACTTCGCTACTTTCTTTGCACTGTGAGTACTGTGACTGGCTCCTCTGGTACGTAACAGAGTCTACAAGGGGCATGAGCAGCGCAGGCGCTGATTGGTTGGTGTGCGCGGTGGGAGGAGGGGTTGCCGCCAATTTATACTTCTCTACCAACCAATTACAGTGCCCCGTACGCGCAATCAACGTCATAAAGTCTCTTCGGTACTGTTTTGTTAATATCGCATATAGGAACGGGTTTGCGCAAGCGTTTAGAGGGTAGAAGAAGACTAGGAGCACTTTCCCGTGACTGACGTCGACTAATGGAACGCCCGCTAGCGCCGTGATGCCGAAGAACGCGACGGGCGCCCAGCAAAGTAGATCTGTTCCGATGAGCAGAGCCATCTTGTTCGCGATCCGTCGTTCAGCCGCTGCAGCTGCCCCTCTCCCTCCATAGCTCTCCCCTCCTCCCAAAGACCTGTATATTTGCACGTAACACACAACGATCGTGACCCACGCAAGCGCGCTCACCATGAATATGGCCCCTTGGTACACAGCATCTCCCACATCCTTACTCTCGACCGGCAAACATATTGAGGTAGACGAGTAGTCTGACACGCCGACCAGCGGCAAGCCAGCCATCAAAAAGGAGTACAGCCAACCGCCCACCATAATTTTGGCAGCGGCTGATAAAGAGATCCTCCTTTCTAAGTAAATTGCATACGTTATGGCGAACCAGCGCTCTAATGTGACTATGGTTAGGGTAATGACTGATAGCTGTCCAGAAAATACTGATAGGAAGCCAGCGATCTTGCAGCCGACGCCGTACTGCCAATCATAGGCGTAGTTGAAGAACTCTCCGTAGGACCTGAGATCTACGACTGCTAACATGAAGAGGTACAGCCCTGTGCAGAGGTCGGAGAACGCAAGATGGCACATAAGGAATCTCGGTACGGTAATCTCTGTGTGGTTGGTTAGTAAGACGAGAAGAACAGCAACGTTGCCTACGACTGCAGCTGCGATGACGAACCACACGCTTGCGCGGAGCCACGACCAGCCCATCACGTCTTCACAGGGGTTGAGTGCGTCTGGTGCAGGCGTGCATTCCACTTTTCGTGGGCTGGGAAAAAGCAAACAAATATCAAGGATTTGCACTCGATTAAACACAGTACCTATACAATGTCGCCCATGCGCATGTGACCGCCCATAATTTTCTGAATATTCATGAAAAAATATCGAAAATAAACTTCAAAAGGGGGGTCTAACTTTAACATTTTTCATAATAATCATTTTTTTAATTTTTAAGTAGAGTTTGTAGATTTGCTTTCTATTTCTTGACACATCTCCGAAGTTTATGGGTCGATTTGGATTCTATTTATTATTTCCAAAAGCTTATGAGTTATTTTAATAGGTTAAATAAACAGAATCCAAATCGACCCATAAACTTAAAAGCGAATCTACAAACTCTACTTAAAAATAAAAAATTGAATAACATGAAAACTGTTATAGATAGACCCCCCCTTTTGAAGTTTATTTTCAACAGTTTTTCATGAATATTCAGAAACTTACGGGCGGTCACATGCGCATGGGCGACATTGTATATAAATATATCTATACTAACATTATAAAGCTGAAGGGTTTGTTTGTTGGGCACGCCACAATTGCGGCGGTAAGTCCCCTCTTTGAGGAGTGGATAGAGAGGCGCCACGGCGTCCTCACCTTCCGTCTGACGCAGGTTCTCACCGGGCATGGGTGCTTCGGTGGGTTCCTGTTCAGGATAAAGCGGGAGGATACGTCCGGGTGTTTCCATTGCGAGGATCGTCTGGAGGACACGGTGGAGCATACGGTGGAGGTGTGCCCTGCCTGGGCGGAGCACCGCCGTGTCCTCGTGGAGGCGATCGGCGGCGGCGACCTCTCGCGTCCGGCCCTGGTGCGAGCCATGGTACGGAGCGAGAGGGAATGGGAAGCCGTCACCTCCTTCTGCGAAGCAGTGATGCTCGCGAAGGAGGAGGCGGGGCGCGTGAGGGAGTGGCAGTCTCTGCGCCCTCACGCCCCTAGCCGCCGCAGGAGGAGACGCCCCGGGCGTCGGGAGTCAATTGCGGACTCCCGGCCACCGTAGGCGCGAGCTTGCGGGTGGCGAGCAATGGGTGGCTCGCCGCCCGGTAAGGACCAGGCTCGGGTCGACGGCGCGCAGTGTTCCACGCGCGCCTCAAAGAGATGTCAGCAGCAGTGTAGGGGTCTACTAGGACCGATGCCTGCCGGGGTCGCGTGATTGTTCGAAAGAGATACCGTGACCCTGGCACATGGGCAACTGATGGAACACGGGTGGGTTTTAGTCAGTAAAAGTCTGACACGCCCTCCCGCTCCGCCCAGAGCGGGAGAAGTCATTTGATGATTTCCCATCCTGAAAAAAAAAAAAAAAAAAGGGTTTGTTTGTTTGATTGATTGAACGCGCTAATCTCAGGCACTACTGGTCCAAATTGAAAAAATCTTTTTGTGTTGGGTAGCCTATTTATCGAGGAAGGCTATAGGCTATATCACATCACACTACAACTAAGAGGAGCGGAGCAGTAATGAAAAATGTTGCCAAAACGGGGAAAGTCGCACGGGTGGGCGATTCGACGCGACGGGAAGGGTCGGGGGAACAAGAAATTTAACGCGGGTGGAAGCTAGTATATTTATAACATACCGATGTTTAAACTTTAAAACACAGTGAAATCTCAAAAATTACAGGATCCAAAACGTTCCCTTGGGGAACATTATTTTACATCCAAAAGCTGACTTTTGGATGGAAAATAAACAACTACTTTTAAGGCAAACGTCTGAACGTTTGCCTTAACAGTAACTGGAAGTAAAGCTTCCAGTACCAAGTTCAGTGGTAAGAAAAACTAGTTTAAACTCTACTACAAGGTTCATGGGACCGCCTATTGTGTCAACCTGTGTAGGTACAACTTCAACATTTATACCGGTAACTAGCTTCTGACTGCGACTTCATTCGCGTGAAATTTCCTGTCCCGCCACACCCCGTCGCATCGTATCGCCTTTTCTCGCTATTCATTCGTTTTCGCGTTCCGTTATTTATGTCTTTTATTCTTTTTGTTTGCCTCCTAGGGTCTTATATACTCGTCCTCAAGAATTGGGCTATAAAATGCAAAAGATAGAGTTTTTTTTTTAAATCTGGATGCGTAAACCAACTTTTCAGCCTTATTATTGGAATAGTTTATAATTTATGTACATAATAAAGAGTAGTTGTTCTGACTATCTGATCCATATGTGATCTATCAACCTCGATAAAACGCCAAAGTCGATTCTCAAATTCTTATGTACCCACCTAATACTAAAATTCCCGCACTTCGCTGAGACGGTCGCGAACCCAACTCCCAGACTGTTGTTGACGGGATCATGGAACTCCCCCTGGTCGTCCTCGTCCTCCCAGCTGCCAGAGTCGGAGAAGTACTCATCCATCATGTTTGCGTCGTATTCCTCGCTCGTCGTGGCTGTTGATACGTCATCTTCCATGGAGTCTCTGTGAAGACGAAGATTTAGTGGTAATTAGATTTGTTTTGGAGACTTAGTCGTCGAGTGTATGTGTGAAGGGTGTGGGGATATATAAATCTACCTTTCTGAAACAACAGATAGCTTGGTTTGTCACATTAACATTAATTGTTCGTGAAACAGCCCTCCTCACGTGATGTAAAGGGTGCATTATTTGATATTTGCGATTGTTACTTTGCCTGAATTTCTAGTGATCTAGTTCGTTCGTATTTTGGGGGCTGGGTCTGGTGGGTCGCACAGTCTGCTAGATTGATAAAATTTCGACTGGACACCTGTTACTGTGAAGATGATAAAAGTACTCAAATATAAATACTATATTCCACTGTAAAAGGTAGAGAGTACCTACTGAAGCCCGCTCAAACTACTGTCGTGTACCATATTTGGATTGGAACTGATATAGAAAAATGTCTTTTTTTCGAAACCACGTTCCGAACAGTGCATAATTTGGTCTTACGTGGTAATGTTCAAGTTGTTCTGGGGCGAAAATTTCTTGATCGGCTCCAACGATCTTCGCTTGCGGAACCGCGGAGTCCTCTGCTGACCGCCGTTCGCGCATTTCTGAACAAAAATAATGTGGAATGTTTTACGGTGAATCTGAAGTACCTATCGTTTTCTAGTAGTCTTTAATTCCGGTAGCAAGATTTCAAACACAAACGCTTATTAACTGACTTCAAAAAAAGGAGGAGGTTATCAATTCGACTGTATTTTTTTTATGTTTGTTACCTCATAACTTTTGACTGGGTGAACCGATTTTTGTGTTTTTTTTTTAATTTGAAAGCTGGTGGCTTCCCGAATGGTCCCATTTTAATTTGGTTCCATTCGGACAACGTGATCCATGTGAAAACCATATATGTCTTAAATTTGCATTAAGTATTAAGTTAAAATAAAATTCTTTTACAAAAAAAAAAAAAATAACAACCGGCAAAAACCCTTAAATACCGATCCTAAGACACCGACTTTCGAAATTAAAGTTATTTTTCACTTCGTAGTGTTTTTTTATTAGGGAATCGGAAATTAACAAATTTCTAAATCTCGGATCAATAAATCTGTAATAAAAGCTCTTGAGCAACTTGTGATAAGCTATCGTAGGATTTGGAAATGGATTACATAACTGATCAAGACTTTAGATTAGATCGTCTTCCAACTTTTCATACAAGTGCTTGTCTGACGTATCATGAAGCACTTCAGGTAGGGCACAATTGCGGCGGTAAGTCCCCTCTTTGAGGAGTGGATAGAGAGGCGCCACGGCGTCCTCACCTTCCGCCTGACGCAGGTTCTCACCGGGCATGGGTGCTTCGGTGGGTTCCTGTTCAGGATAAAGCGGGAGGATACGCCCGGGTGTTTCCATTGTGAGGATCGTCTGGAGGACACGGTGGAGCATACGGTGGAGGTGTGCCCTGCCTGGGCGGAGCACCGCCGTGTCCTCGTGGAGGCGATCGGCGGCGGCGACCTCTCGCGTCCGGCCCTGGTGCGAGCCATGGTACGGAGCGAGAGGGAATGGGAAGCCGTCACCTCCTTCTGCGAAGCAGTAATGCTCGCGAAGGAGGAGGCGGGGCGCGTGAGGGAGTGGCAGTCACTGCGCCCTCACGTCCCTAGCCGTCGCAGGAGGAGACGCCCCGGGCGTCGGGAGTCGATAGCGGACTCCCGGCCACCGTAGGCGCGAGCTTGCGGGCGGCGAGCAATGGGTAGCTCGCTGCCCGGTAAGGACCAGGCTCGGGTCGACGGCGCGTAGTGTTCCACGCGCGCCTCAAAGAGATGTCAGCAGCAGTGTAGGGGTCTACTAGGACCGATGCCTGCCGGGGTCGCGTGATTGTTCGAAAGAGATACCGTGACCCTGGCACATGGGCAACTGATGGAACACGGGTGGGTTTTAGTCAGTAAAAGTCTGACACGCCCTCCCGCTCCGCCCAGAGCGGGAGAAGTCATTTGATGATTTCCCATCCCGAAGAAAAAAAAAAAAGCACTTCAGGTAGATAAGTATTCCAGCAGTTTACTGAAGTAGGTCTGTGTAATCAAATACACACGTACGAGTAAACGTAACGTAAATTCGCACTTAATATTTACTTTGATTTAAGATGTATTCATATGTATGGGTTATACTAACTGTGCTTGTTGCAAAATTGTAATCGAATAGAATACTATGTATTTGCTAAAAACATGGTATAAAAGATGGTAAAAATAAAAATAATAAATTTACTTGCTTGCTAACTTAAATGCTACAACAAAATTCCTTATGATATATTGCAATTAAATTAAAGGAAAGGAGGTTTAAAAATCATATTAAGAGTACACTTTGTAAAAGAGCTTATTACAAATTAGAGGATTACATCCAAGATAAGAATGCTTGGAAACATGCTGGTCTCGCTCCATAGGACAGTCTTAGAGTTTATCCAACTGGTTGCTAACTTAATTGTATTAGATTTATTTTTCCCCTATGACACTAATTTACATTCTATGATTACTATAACTCATACACTGATTTGTAACTTGTAAAATATTAGGAAATTTTGTATTTTTGCCTTTGCAATGTTTGTAAGTATGTGGGCACCATGTATCTATCATATAATTAATTTATCTCTCTTTGCTTCTTTTTAAATTTTTTACCTGTTGTGGTATGGTAATTTTATTTTAGGTGCATTGTCTTCACATATAATTATATAAATATTGTATACAAATATTGAAAACATTTTAAAAGAGTAACGGTGGAGTTTCTTGCCCATTCTTCTCCATACGAATCTACCTTTTGGAAGGGGCAACTAGAATCAATTCTATTTTCATTTAACGGTAGACTTTCAAAAGTACCTTTTTGGGCCTTCAAATAGGCCCAAAAAGGCACTTTTGAAAGTCTAAATGCTTAAAAAAAAATTAGAGCATTTATGTTTTTCCTAAATAGTTATTATTATTATTATTTTTTATTATTATTTATTTATCGATTAGACAACATTATAAGCATACGAATGATCACAAGCAAATTTAACATTTATAATCTAAGAACTTTTTGTCACTATAAAAAGTATGACTACACAGCCATTCATGCAGTTTATTTTTGAATTATCTCATATTTAAAGTCTTGAGGTTACTTGATATCTTATTATATAATTATATGTACACACATGGATATACAACTTTTATTATATTTAGCTAGTCTTTGAAGGAGATCCAGTACGAGCCTGTGGGGGTCTCGTCGGTTACGAGGATATAAATCATCTGCATTACAAAATCCTCACAAACATATATGTTTCATAATGTAAAAAACGTTACGTGTACGGTAGCGACAACAAGCCAAGCTTTTTAAAAATGTGCCTTTATGATTCGTCTGGTCAAAGTCCTTTTATTGCTCTAATGCGTTGTTATTGTGCTCTTTTTTGCTGTGCTATTGCCCCACATTATCAAGCCATAGCGGACCACGTGTGCATTGCCGTTTTAACGTTTGTGATATTTCTGACTTTTTAGGTGCACATACGAACTTATTTATCCGTTTAGAGACGGTATCAATAAATAATCTACAATTATGCCTAGAAATTTAGTTTGCGTCACTTCTTCAATTGTCTGTCCATTTATTTTAACGTTGTATTTAGCATTATTACAATTATGAAATTGTATATAAACGGTTTTTTTTTAAAGATTTATTCATAAATTGACGAAATTGAATTGAATTGTGTTACTAATATTATAGTCTTATGATGAACAATCGTAATATTTCTTCTATCAGTTGTCACAATAATAGAAATGTCATCATCAAATTATATATGTACATTTATGGTTGGTTATATTGAATATAGAATTTATGTATAAAAGGAATTAAATCCGGCCTAACACTTCCTTGTGGGACACCACATCTTTTGAACTTGAGTTCGAATGAGTGTGGTATCATATCGTTATTTCTATCCACTTCTGTAAAGGTAACCCGCTGTCGTTTGTTATTTAGGTATGTCGATATCAACTGAAGCACTATGCCTCTAATTCCAATGGCGTCCAGTTTCTGAAGTAATAGGTCATGAGGCACTAGGTCAAAGGCTTTTGATAAATCGAAGAACAGACCTGTAGTAAGACGGTTTTCATGAATATTCATCAGTATATTTTTTTCAAGAGTGAAGATAGCTAATGTTGTGGACTTGTTTTTTCGGAAACCGAATTATTTCTTCATTATTATGAAAAATGTATTACAGAAATCAATCTATCCTTTGTGCATGCACACATTTTCAAATATCTTTAACAAAATAGCTGTCAATATATTGGGCGATAATTAAATAACGACAGATTTTCCGCTTTTTTAAAATATTTGTTAACAATTTATACTTTTAATACTTCAAGAAAAGTGGCAACGATAAAACTAATTAAATGTGTTATAATTTCACTCAGCGTTTTAGTACATGCTTTTATAATTTTCGTATTAATTTCATCGTGCGTGCCTTCAGAGTTAGAGTTTTTTAATACTATTATCTCCGTTCTGACTTCATTTTCAGACACAGGTTTGAGGAATATCGAATGAGCTGCTGAATTCCTATAAGGGCTTGTTTTTATATCCGTACTAGAAGTATGCATATTAATGTAGTTATGATCAAAGGCGGTTTCTATTTCTATAGTATCCGTGATAACTGTGTTATCGATTTGAATATTTTCAATATTGTCCTTGAAGTTATTCTTCATGATTTCGGCATTACTTTCCATACGGTTTTGCATTTATTTTCAATTTTGTTAATAAATTTAATATTTGTGTTCTTTATTGATATCTTGATGCATTTCTGTAAGATTTTTGAATATTGCATATTTTTACTTTTATTTCCCATATTTTCATTTGTATAATATTAGCGTATGTACCGTTTGGTTTTACAACTTTGTTTAATTCCTTTGCTGATCCATTTTTGTTTCTTTTGATTACTTTTAACTTTAACTCTTATTTTTGGGAATTATACATTATAGAAAAGGCATACTAATTCGTTAAAAGAACTGAATGCTACATCTATATAATTTTCTGCGTAACTTACGACATATTTTGTAAGCATTCCTTAAATTTTTCAATATCTATCTCTAGTAGTCTCTTTTAAAGTTGTGGTATGCTGTCTGTTTTATTTGTATCTTATGTCTTGCCGAGAGAGGATAGTTACATTAAGTTGTATTTTCTATTCAAATATCGTTCGAATTTATATTTCGCTTACGCCCCATGTTCCGTTCGCGCTGGGGTATCTGGTCTTACCGCTTGCATGAGAGCCACTTGTGTCTCGTAGAGCTTGTGTCGTGAGGGGTTGTGTCGCTCCGGAAAGCGAAACGCGCAGCAGTGAAAATGGTGCGTCAGGTACGCCCTCTGCAGGCTCTAGGGGTGGAAACATAGAGTAAATTGATAATCAGTTCATTGTGTGTGAAGGAGTAGTATAAAGAACTATCGTATTCTCATAAACTGCAGCTGGAAATAAGTGTCTGGAGGATACTTCCTCCTACCTCAGCTCAGTATGTCAGCTGGCAATAATTGGTACCTACTCTAAGTGTCATTCACACCTGACATTATGCTAAGCTAAAGCCCTACTGTCTGCCAGGGTCGCTAGGTCGCCCCAGAACAACTTGAAAGAGCTACCGTGGCCCTGCCATATAAGTAATTTATGACAATAGGGCTTTTTTTGTGGGTGGGATATCATCAATTGACGTTTCAGAATTTGACTGACTAAAACCCACCCGTGTTCCGTCAGTTGCCTATATTTATTAGTATTTTTGCCAAAACTCGTATTTTAAGAAATAAAATAATTCATATTTTCATAATCTGGTTACCTTAAGTCTAGTAGTCAAAAGCTGTGTTATTTGTATTTTGTGAGCCTTATATTTGGATCAAATTTCAATCAAATGTTGACTGAATATGAACATAAAATCCCTATAGAATCTTTGTGTATAGTCCATCGTATTGAACTTTGTCTACCTTTATTAACAAGAAGAGGAACGACAGGAAGTAAGGAGTGGCAACATGTTTTGTCGGGGTAGGTACACAAGGTGGCGGCATTGAACTTTCTTTGCTTTAATAAATGGATGAGTTAATACGGGTAGATAACTCACCTGAAATTCATAAATCGATGGGATGTATTTCAGTGAAGGTGTCTTCTCTATTCTAAGTGTTTCTAAATTCTGTAGGCCTGCAGTGGGCAGGAAGGTGATGGCGGTGTCGCTTAAATCTCTGAAACAAAAACATAACATTACACCACGCCTTGTTTCCTCGAAGGGTTAGGCAGAGGTTACCTATAGTAAACCCACATTTCGCCAGTTATGTCTACGTCCCATGTAATAGAGAGCAAGCCTATAAAATCCAGCTAGAAAAACCCAATTACAGCTTGTCCGACCTGAGAATCGAACCAAAGACCTCATGCTCTGGGCACGCCACAATTGCGGCGGTAAGTCCCCTCTTTGAGGAGTGGATAGAGAGGCGTCACGGCATCTTCACCTTCCGCCTAACGCAGTTCGGACACGCACCCATATGCTTTGGTGGATTTCTGTTCAAGATAAAGCGGGAGGAAACGCCCGGGTGTTTCCATTATTTGGATCGTCTGGAGGACACAGTGGAGCATACGGTGTAGGTGTTCCCTGCCTCGGCGGAGCACCACCGTTTTCTCGAGGAGGTGATCGGCGGCGGCGACCTCTCGCGTCCGGCCCTGGTGCGAGCCATGGTACGGAGCGAGAGGGCATGGGAAGCCGTCACCTCCTTCTGCGAAGCAGTAACGCTCGAGAAGGAGGAGGTGGAGCGCGTGAGGGAGTGGCAGACTCTGCGCCCTCACGTCCCTAGCCGCCGCAGGACGAGACGCCCCGGGCGTCGGGAGTTTCATTGCGGACTGCCAGCCACCGTAGGCGCGGGCTTGCGGGCGGCGAGTAATGGGTAGCTCGCCGCCCGGTAAAGACTACGCCCGTGTTGACGGCGCGTAGTGTTCCACGCGCGCCTCAAAGAAATGTCAGCAGTATTGAAGGGGTCTGCTAGGACCGGTGCCTGCCAGGGTCACGAGATCTGTTCGAAAAAGATACCGTGGTCCTGGCACATGGGCAACTAAAGGAACACGGGTGGGTTTTAGTCAAAAAAAGTCTGATATGCTCTCCCGCTCCGCCCAAGAGCGGGAGACGTCATTTGATGATTTCCCATCCACAAAAAAAGACCTCATGCTCAGCAGTAACGCATGCGACCACTAAGCGAACGAAGCACAAAAACAATAGAATTTTTCTTAATTAGTCAAAACTCAATCGTCATAAAACCATTAAGAAGAGTGGACAAATGCAGTTGGATAGTATTCTCATAATAGTAACCCATATAATAAAACCTTTTTGCATTTCTATAGTTCTTTTCCTGATTCTGCTTTCAGGTAGTTTTATAGGAAGAGTTTTTATAGCAGTTCCAAGGATTGGATTTATTTCATAAACTTATATGAAGAACTCACAATTGTCGGAGGAGCAGGTTTGACGCGAAGGCATTTTCGTCTATATGTTTCAGCTTAGTGTTCCCTTTGAAACTTCTGAAAAAATAAAAAAAAATACATCGTCAATTCACAAACCTTTCGATGTTTTGGTCATTGCTGTTGGATATAATTCGGCTAAACAAACTATCTATAGAATTTATTTTAACTTACAATTTGGAAATCTGTGCATTTTTGAACGCAAACGCAGGCACTTCTTCTAGCAAGTTGTAGTTCAGGGACCTGTAGCCAAAAAGTAAAAAATCTTATACCATAGATAGATACAGCTGCCAACAGAGAGAAATTCATTGCTGCGACATTGACCCAAACTGCTTTGGTTTGTTTGTTGACAATATGAAACATGTTCCTCTGATTAAAATATCAACCATTTTTTTTACCTGTGCAACTGTCATCGTCAAAATATTGACATAATGGCCGCATTAGTAGCGTTAGCAATAATTTTTTAAAGAAAATAATAGTGCAGACGACACGGCACTGCAAACCCATGGTCTAAAAAAACAAGGTCTGGCATTCCGAGAGTGACACATGCTTACGTCACTATCCAGTTGCCACTTTATTGCAACAAAATACGAAATTATGGAAACATTATCAGTCACCATTCTGTAAAAAAAATATATAAAACATTTAAATTGTGTCTAGCCTAGCAATTGAAACAATTCAATACGTATACCAACATAATTGTTAATTAAAATCACAATGTTTTATCGTATTCGCACAGGTAATAAATGTGGTTAGGGAGTAATTACCACCCACTACTGGTAACACAGGAACGGGTTATCTCATTGACATTCCGCCATTTTGTCGTGTATCGCTATTCTTGTTTTATACGTATGCCTGTCTCGCTCAGTGACTGTGTAAACAATGATTCCCAAACATTAATTTGTGAACGTCTAACAAGTTTGTTATATTTTATTTTCTTTGAACACATCATCAAAATGGTTGGTTGTTCTATTCGGAACTGTAAGAGTAGAAGTATAAAAGGCGGTACAATGAGATTTTTTTCATTTCCTCAAAAAGAAGCTGTAGCCAATGAATGGCTGCGCTATTGTGGACTTAAAACAACCTATTGTTTCAGTAATCCCTAGAATCCACTACTAATATTATGAATGCTGAAGTAAATTTTATTTATGGTAGGTACCTACACACGTCTACATAAATTAAGCAATAACCTTCCAAGATAAGGTGACCTCTCATTGTAAGGAAATCATATATAATGCGGGATCAGCTTATACTAGAAGTATCTAGCTTGATAATATTTAGCCGTGTGTATACCTTTGTTCTCATAAATAGACTACCGAACCTTGGCTCACGCAGGTGAAGCCACAGGCAAAGGCTAGCAGGTAATGTAATAATTAGGTCAATGTTTTATATGTTCAATTTCCCCAAACTGTAAAGTTTGAGAACCACTGATAGCGATGATGACGTAGTCTTGTGTCACCCACGTGACCAATGTGTTCTCGGAATGCCATACCTGGCGAAGTATATTATTATACCATGTGCAAACCGTACTGGTAGGCGTTAGCGGTGAGGTAGGAAGGCACGCAGGCGGGTGAATTAAATCTTGTCCTTCTTTTGACTTTGACAGCACCAAATTCACGTTATTATCTTAAAAAACCATAGATTAAATAGAGCAACATAAGTTATCAGATATCTACAGAAGAAAGGTAAAGAGAAAATTATAAATACCCACATTCCATAACATCTAAGAATGTAAGTATGTATGTACCTAATCAACCTTTCCGCGATACCCACCTAGTTGCTGCCGCAATAAAGATAATAATTTTCACTTATGGTTGCAATTACTTGAGCAAACTAATTATGACTAGATTAGAGATAGCGCAGGATAAGCATCTAGCTATTTGCGAAGATACTCCATGAGATAATATTGAAGTTGACGAGTTCATAACAGAAAAATTGTTTGTTGACTTGCCGTAGTAAAGACTCAACTTGTGTTATTTTTACTCAACTACGGCGAAGTAAAAACGAGGGTTATGATTTTGGCTATGACTATGGCTGCTTTTCATAATTTCACAAATGAGATATCGTTGGAAGCATCTTGATCATCCGTTGGTACGTAGCCTTCAACGTGACGTCATATTGAATTTAAAATGGCGCATGCTATATTCAATTTAGAGGATACAAAGTCGTGAAAAAAAATCAAGTTATAATTTAACCTGTCCTAACAAATACACTCTACAGTATTAAGCGATCATAAGCTAAAGACGATTATCACACGGCACCGCGCACCGCCGCGGAGGGCGGTGGTGGTAAAGCGGATTTTGTAGCAGTGCCCCGCGTGGTAAGGCGGTTTACGGCCCTAACCGTGCGGTTGGATTTAACTTGGTTTTGATCAGATAACAACACGTCCTGCACCAATGATGATCCGCGCAGCTACGCGGCGCGGCGCCCCGTGTGTGAGGCGCTGACCGCGCTTTCTGTCGGTGTACGTGTGTTAGTCATCAACGGATTTATTAGAGGCCAATGCGACATGAGATCCGCTTCACCGCCTACCGCGGCGGTGCGCGGTGCCGTGTGCTAATCGCTTTAGAGCAAAGTGGCATACGACCACGGCTTAAGATGAGAATATTTTCTTGTTCCATACTTTTAGGGCGTTATAGTGTTTTATTTTTATTTCTTTCGACAAACTGTCCTATATTTTATTCTCCCATCAAGTATCTTACGGTTTATCTGAGAATAATTATCCTAACCAAATTTTGCCCAATGTAGTAGCAGCTAGAAGTATTGAGTTATTTTTTATGCATGTACTGTTAATTTGTGTGGTCTAATAATTACTTGGTGGGGTAGTTCCTTTTACAGGGGTCTACGAAAAACTTTTTCTCCTCTCATAACAGCAAGCTTGCACTAATTTATGGCAAATAAGGCGTTAAACCAAGGAAACTAAATAAAATAGCACATGTTGTGTATGTACCTAGGGACTTACACTTGATCGGCGCGCACGCGCAGTGCGTGCGGTGACAATCGCTTTATGTGGTTGCCTTCCAAGTCTCTGTCAAAGAAAGAAGAAAGCAGAGATAAGAAATATACGACATGAAAAAAAAACTATTTCAAAATGGGTTGATCTCAAGGAGAATAAGAAGCAATTGCTCAAACTTCACATTCATGGAATTTTAACTACTTACAAACACTACCATACGTTGAAATCTGATAACCGGTGGGTCCTATTGTCCACCCCAGTTTGCGAGGCTAAAAAGGTACATGATGTGGTGTAGCTGCTTCACTTGCGTCGTGTCGTGAACTCATGAAGTCGGTACAGTAGAGACCTACAGTAGTCATGGAGGTACGCCAACGAGACAACCACAACCATAATATAAGCAGTCGGGTCAGGCTGCTAAAAATGGTTTCGGTTTTGGAGGCTTCTATCCAGACTTGGAGATAAGGTAACTTACATAGCTTGCAGGTAGGCGAGCGAGTTGTTATCCTTCTTGTTGTCGTGCACATGGCTCAGGTTGGGGACCTCCACCAGCCCGGACGTCGTGATGATGCTATTTGTTCAACAGATAATATAAAAAGAAAGTTTGATTAAGTTTAAAGAAAAAACACCACTTTGTAATGCTTTTGTCATCCTTATGAAGATAGGGGGTACTATAAAAACAATGCACGGTCGAGTACGGGCGTGTTTGCGCTGCTCGATATAATATTCGCGTGTCGCGCGGCTTTAGCCGTTGCCCGGTTAACGTCGCTATGAGTTCACAACCGCTCATAGCCAACGAGGTCTTGGCATTTATCAATCATGCCATCGATTATATGGACGAAGTCAGCATCTTGCAGATCTGCAAATCCAGCTTCAAGGAGGAGGAGATCAGTAGTGCCAAGCTGCTGCTGCTCCAATCGCTCGGCAAAGTCGAGCAGATGCAGTCCCGCCGCAGGGATGGTGGCCAGAAGTGTGTGCAAGACATCATCACGATGTTGAAGAGCACTGACCCGGACGACGTTCCTGCTTTTGTGGCGAAGGAGCTACATAAGTTGCCCCCAGTCACGTTTGACCACGTCGATGTCACCAGGTTGCTGAAGGACATTACAACTCTCAAGGCAAGCCTGGCCGAGGTAAAGCCAACATTGGAGGTGTCGAATAACACCATTGGTGAACTACGTGCCGAAGTAGAGTTGTTACGCAACTCTGTTAAGGTAAATAGGTCGCCGGTTGCCTCCAACGTGGGCACACGTCGCGGAGCGAGTAACACTAGCATCGGCAGTTTCGAGTCGGCGAGCTCCACTGCGTCACCCGCTGCTGATATTGCGCGCGTTGCAACATGCGCCGCCGCCGTCGCTGACTCGACACCGATCGAGGTAGTGACTCGTAGGTACGTCGACCCCTAAACGTGCCTACGCTGCTACCGTCGCCACGCACAAACCTGTGTCGCAAACCAGGAAGGGGGGTGAGAAGAGCTGCTGTGAACCTGACAACAGGGGTTCGAAGCAGTTAGGCGCGGCTTCAGGCACGTGTGACAAGGATGGCTTCGTGATGGTGGAGAGGAGGAAGCCTCCTAGTCGGAACCAGTGCGGGACCGCGCTTGCAGGACCAACATGCTGCTGCGTCCAGCTACACCGACGACGCAGCTCTATGTGTCCCGTCTACACTACACCACGAAGGTTGAGGAGATCGTGGAGTATGTACGAGTAAAAACGAACTGGACTTTGAGGGTCGAGAAGTTGGAACCGCGCCACAACACAAACTTCAAGTCATTCGTGGTGCGAGTTCCAACTCTTGAAATCGAGACCTTCCTCAAGGCAGAGTTTTGGCCGAAGGGTGTCGTGTATCGGCGATTCCGCGGAAGGCTACGCGACACCACGCAGCGCAACACGACGGCGACGCCGTCACTTCGTGTACAATAGTTTTACATTGTTTTTATTTGTATGTATGTTAGTCTGTAAGGTATTTATGTTATGGGTCTTTGTAGCCCGAAATAAATAAATTGATTGATATAAAGGTTGTCTGGAAAAACGACCTCCTGTTGTAAGTACATACAGGCTGAAAATAATCTTTGATCGAACATTCGACATGCAATTTTTAAACTACGCTTTCAAAAAAACGAAAATAGGTTTTTCGTACCACTTGCTCAAAAAAGTGACATTCTATGCCACAAAAAGCTAACATAACAATAGTCATTTTTAATCTGTTAAAAACAGGGAAAGAAAATTGTACTGAATTCATTCATCCTCTAGGGAGAGAATGTGATTTACGAGTAAATTTGGAATACTTACCGAAATTTATACTGAACTGAACAGCTGTGTTTACACTATTGAGTTTGTATATAAAGCATTATACATTTTTTTGAAAAAGGAATACGCATTTATTATGCAGTTATGATTATTAAATAAAATTATGAAAACCGACGAGGCCGTATGAGCTTGATGCCTTCGCTTTTCCGACAAAAAATATTAGTCTAGGAATTTGGCGCGTTTTTGTTTTCTTCAAATACATAGACGTTAATTGGACCAATGTTTCGAATGTTAACTTTAACTTTTAATTGTCATTATTTTTAATAAATGCTTATCTCATATTATTATTGTGTTAATTTTTTCGCAAATGGTACGAAAAGTAGAGTATTTTCCTCGGTGATAAAGCTGTCTTAGGCTGAGGCTACATTAGGCCGCGACGCGACCTGCGACACATGTGCGATTAAAACAAGTAAATGAATGCTCACGTATATGGCTACATCGTACATCAAATATTACTAGCGATCTTTGATTTCTTTATGCGATAGGAACAACATTACTGAAATCACGGCATCGGCTACATCAACATATGAGCTAAATTGAAGCGAATTTATTAGAAAATTTCTCACTTGCATTACTAGTTCAATAGTGCTGCTAAATATGCGTGTGGCTACATTATGCGTATAGTAAACCGCGATGGATGATTTGATCGCATTCTAAGAAAACGACCGATTCAAATTGAGTCATTGTTATGATAGCGGCTACATTACAACTGTACTTCAGAACGTAAAAAACAAATGCTCGTCAGTTATATTAAATGGCTACATTATTTGAGCGAATTTAAATGAATGAGCGATTTATTTTGCGAGAAGTTCAAAGTTACTGTTTTAGTGGGTCCGCTGTCAAGTGGCTACATAATCACGCTACGGACATCGGACTGAGGTGCGGGAGACGGGGGCAATACTAGTGCATTCGGCGCTCGCTCAGTGCGAACGAGTGCGACACGTTCAAACCAGTTTGTTTTGATCGCTCATCTAAAGAGGTTTGTCTATGAATCTACGATGGACGTTGAGTTGTTTGCATCCGAAATTCAAGCACGTCCTGCAATATGGATGGCTAAACATGGAGCACACAAAAATAAAGTAGTTATTAAACGTTTGTGGGCAGAAATAAAGGAGAAATTCCCAGAATGTACAGGTAACTATTTTATTGTTATTTAAAACAAGGGTCAGTGTCAATTCTGGCGGAGTTAAAACAAAATTTACACAATAACTAGTGTCCCAGTAATTGCTTGTCCCATAAATATTGATTTATTTTGTTTCTTAACACTACGGCGTTATTTGTACTTCGATTGTTGATACGGCCCGACCTCCTGACCCTTCCAGATGAAGATGGATTGATGGTATAATCCCAATCAGATGGTTTTTCTTTATCAATAATAATATTATGCAATAAACAGCACGTCTTTATAATAATTTCTGCATGTCCTTTTTTCGTTTCAATAGGCTTATTTAATATTTGCCATTTCTTATAAGTTATGCCAAAAGCACATTCAATTGTTTTTCGAGCTCTAGATAAACATTTGTTAAAGTGATATTTCTGATCGTCTAAGACACTTTGTGGATACGGCCTCATCAAGTACAGTTTTAGAGGGTATGCTTCATCCCCTATTAGGAAGGTGGGACAAATAGTATTAGAGGAGGGCAGACGTTGGTTTTGTGGCATATTAAATCTACCTTCACTCAGCAATTTATTCAAATTAGAAAAGTGAAAAGTTCCGCCATCACTTTGGGATCCCCGCCCCCCCACTTCTATTGTTATAAATCTTCTATTTGCATCTGCCACAGCTTGTAACACAATTGAAAAATAATGTTTGTAGTTATGGAAAGCAGATCCTGTTTGGGGAGGTTGTCTAATGCGACAGTGTTTCCCATCAATTGCACCCACACAATTAGGAAATTGCCACATTTTGTAATAATTATTCATTGAACTTCGCAAAATTTCTTCTGTTGGTTTTGGCATATGTATTGGTGATAGTTGATACCAAATTGCCTTGCAGGTTTCATAGACAATAGTTGATACCGTTAATCTTCCTAGGCGAAACGACTGCGCCAAAGCTCGAAATGACAGCCCCGTTGATAAAAATCTGTAATTAATTTTCAGATATCGAGTTAAAAAAGAAATGGAAGAACTTAAAGGACACATATAGAAGAGAATTGCGTAAAATTCCAAATCCACGATCAGGAGCTGGAGCTGATGATGATCCAGTCACGTCAACTTGGCCGTATTATGAAATACTGAACTTTCTAAAAGATGAAGTGATTCCTGAACGGAATACCGGAAATTTGCAAGATGAAGACGAAGAAACCAATACAGGTACCACACACACCGGTCAGGAATCGGATATATCTATGGATTCATCATCCACAACTTCATCTAAACGTAAGAACGTCCAGGACATAAGACAAGATTTCCTGGACTTGGAAAATAAGAAACTAAAAATTTTGGAGCAAAATTTGAACAAAGATATACAGGAAAGTGCCACTTATGATATGGAAGATTATTACTTTTTTCAAAGTATTTTGCCGCAAATGAAAAGTTTCACAGCCATGCAAAAAAACAGAGTTCGTCAAAAAGTTATCCAAGCCATCATGGATGAGTCTGCTGTACCCGACTCTTCATATTCATATCCATATTCAGGTTACAGTACACAACAATTGTAAATTATAATAATCATCTAGGGCGCACCACAAACCAAAGCTACAAATCATACAATAGATTTATCGTATTTTCACATTTATTTAGTAAACAACAAAATTCAAAATTCAAAAGTCATTTATTCAAACTAGGCTGATAATCAGCACTTTTCGAACGTCAAAATTATTATAACACATCAAATACGTCACACAAATGTATCAGTTACATTTATCCACATTTTATTAAATTTTATTATTATGCCGCACACATGTGTATTTGGTGTGTGGTGTGCCTAAACAATCATTACTTACATTTTTTGTTCATGTTCACCACGTAATAAAAACTTATAGTAGAATTTGATTGATTGATTTAATTGAAATAAAAACTTATTACCTAATAATTAATATTTTATTGCTTACCTGATTGTCACAAACAATTTCTCCTCTGGTAAAATACATTTCCGAAAACTCGTATCACTCTTTGTGATATGGATTCTAATCTTTGCCAAAATATAATCAAACGTCTCAACTTTCATTCTTGTATATTCAAAGAATCTTTCTGGAAACTGACGTAGTTTTTCATACAAATGATGAAATTCTCCATATTTACTGCGCTCTTTATTTATTTCGTGAATCCAACACAATCTCTTTTTCAAAAATAGTTCGTACTTGAGGTAAGAGCTTTCAAGCAAAAATACAAGGTTTGGTTTTGACAAAGCCATTGAAAATAATACACGTTACGTTTACACAAAGCTACAGCAATCTATCGACTGTGTGAATGCCGCGAACGAACTAAACAACCTCCCTCGCGCCCCGCGCGCGTCTCATGTGTCGCCTGTGTGTACCCTCTATGTAGCCATCTTGACACGGAGTCGCCGCGAATGTTTTAAGATCATTAAAATGCGATGAACTAGCGAATTCTCAGCGAAATCGCTGTTTTTCTCTTTTTATAGTGTAGCCGCATGAATCGCTCTTGCTAATTCGTTGTTGAGCATGTGTACTGTAGCCATGTCATCGCCGAATATACGCCGGAATTTCGCTTGTAATGTAGCCATACCATGTTTTTCTCGTTTCGCTCTTCCAGTCGCATCGCAAATCGCTGCCTACTGTAGCCTCAGCCTTAGTCTTGGGTGAACTTAAATCCTTCGCTACACTCAGGACTCGTCTTAAATCCCTCGCTTCGCTCGTGATTTAAGTTTTTAACACCCTCGCTACGCTCGGGAGTAAACCTCGAGTCGTTCGTTACGCTCGCGATTTAAATCGTCACCCACGACAGAAGACACTGCCTTATCCCCTTGGTTAATAATCTACTATTATGTTTCGAAAAGACAGAGGATCATGGCAGGCACGTGACTATAAACACGAAAGCGTAAAATATATAATTAGCAAAGCTGCATAACAATTTTGTTTTATTATTCAATCCGGTACAGGGAGCCTTAGTACCTAAAAACTCAGTGATCTCAGTCTTTACCTAGCTGGATTAAAAGGAATAAATAAACTGAAAGAGAACGGAAATCAGTAAACGAGAAGAACACTGCTTCAGGTAGGGCTATTGCAGATATGAAGAAGAAAAATACAAGAAGAAACTGCCTGGCTGACATATTAACGAACCTACAGCTGAAACTGCTGGGACTAGGAACCTGAAATTTTGCGCACGGCTTCCTTTTAAAATGTGGGACATCTTTATGAAAGGGTTTTTAGAAATTCGACCTTTCAGGGGGTCAAAAAGGGGATTTTGTTTGTATGGAAAATCTTATTCTTGGATATAATACCAAAATTTCAAACTTGACCCGAATTCCTATCTAGGTGAATAATAAAGTTTGCCATATTTTTTTTTTTCTAAACTACATCTAAGAGGGGTAGGGGAGGGTCTGAAAGTTTATATGGAAATTTTTTAACTTGATGTCTGAAGTCTAAACTCAATAATTTTATTTTATTTTTTAGACCAAAAATAAAAGATTAAATGACTTTCGGTCTGTCGATTTTCTACCAGGTTTTGAGTAAAAAGGGCTCAGTGAGTACGGAATACACGCAGTCAAAGTCGCGGGTAAAGTGCTAATCATTCATAAACGATCAATACTCTACATACATAATTAATTAACAGGTATCACATGCATACCTACATATTAATAATGCTGGTGTGCTCATGGTATAAGTCATGGCTTGTTATTATTATGAACAAAACAATAATAACATTAAATACATACGTACAATGTGCGCAGCTCGGGCAGCGACGGTAATGGCGCCACCCTGTGAAGCCGCGGTGCTTGCGTTATAAACCTGAGGAAAAACAAACACCATTAATTTACTGTTACTTAAAAAGGAAAATAGGTACAGACGCCATCACATCAAGATACCCGAAACTGCCAAATTCTCCCAATAAATCTTGAGCCTAATGCTTTAGCGATAAAGTTGAAAATCTATTAAAGAAATTTGACAGATTGTTGTAGCTCGATGTGCTGGCGTCTGTACATCAAAATCTTCTGTATAAGTTTGTAGTATCAGGTGGCATTCTGCAGTTTCTGCCTACCCCCAAGGAAGGCGGGAGTTTATGTATGCGGAATGAAGTAGAACTCATAGTTTAAGGCATAATATTTTGTTATTTTTAACCGAAATCAAAAAGGAGCAGGCAAACCTTTTTTTTATGGGAAATCATCAAATGACTTCTCCCGCTCTGGGCGGAGCGGGAGGGCATGTCAGACTTTTACTGACTAAAACCGTCCCGTGTTCCTTCAGTTGCCCATGTGCCAGGGTCACGGTATCTCTTTCGAACAATCTCGCGGCCCTGGCAAGCCTTTGACTGTAATATCCTTATACCTTTAAACGAGCAATTGTTGTATATATTTATATTATATAATCTGAATCTCGGAAACGGCTCCAACGATTTTCATGAAATTTAGGGGGTAATACAGGGGGTTTCGGGTGCGATAAATCGATCTAGCTAGGATTCATTTTTATTAAATGTCGTTTTGTTCGTGTTTTCAATGACCAACTTTATCGATAATCAACTTGAACATAAACTTATTATTTTAAACACAATTTACCAAAAAATACCGAGCAAACCTCGTTCATCCAGATATTAATATATTATATGCTTTAGCCTTTAATAACCCACTGCTGGGCGTCGGCCTCCCAACTTTATTTCCACCTAATTCGTGATCTGCCAAGATCCACAGAGTATGATCCACAGAGGAGCCGGTAGTGTATCCCTAATTATTGTCGAAACATAGTACAGCTGCACGCGTAGCATGACCGCCATAGAAACGGGATTTTTCGACGGAAGAGAAGACAAAATGATAGATTCTATCGTAGAAAACTTGTGTAAAACTGAAAAGAAGAGATGTTTCTATTCTTCAGTCGACAAAAATACGATGTTGACTATTTTTGTGATGAGATAGGAACATTTTTACAGAATTAAAATACATAAGGAACTTTATTTGTTCTTGGTAGAATAGATATAGAATTGGTCATGCTACGCCGGCTGGTATGGTAACCATAATTATGTACAATCCATAGAAGAGCCGGAATGATATCCCTAATTATGTGCGATTCATAGTAGAGCCGGTATGGTATCCCTAATTATATTTTAAAACGATTCTGCATTAACGAAACCATAGCTTACGATATTATTCCTTATTCGTAGTATCTTTGCTTACGTCACATTTTCTACACGTCATCTATTTGTTTGTTTGCCTTCGTTGGGTGCAGCATACTGTTTCCTACGTCACTAAAGTTTTAAACCGTGTGGAAGGTTGTTTGTGTTTGACGCCCAACGTAACTACGAGTCTACGAGACTACGGGTCAGGTTTCTGGTACTTTGCCAAGAGACGCACAGTTGAAAGTTGTCTTGAGTAATAGTGTTAGGAAACAGAAGGCAAACGCGGCTCGTTGATTGTTCAAAATTTAATATTTTTCCCACTGCTTGGACACAGGCCCTCTCTCGGTGAGAGGGAGTGGGCTGTAATCTACCACGCTGGTTGGTAGATGTCATATGTCTTTGAATGTTGGTTCGAGGATTTTTCGGTTTTAGGTTCATGCCGGTTTCCTCACGATGTTTTCCTTCACTGTTTTGATAGCAGTGGTATGAAATAGTCTCAGCAGTGGAGCAGTGGAACGTTATGGGCTGATGATGACTTACCCCACACAAATTCGTATACCTTCATTTGCTAAGTTATTAACAATGACAGGAAATAATTATACAACATAAACTAAGTTTGTAATAATACGTATTTTTTAAGCTAACTCCAAAACCGCTAATCAGAATGTGAACTTTTTTGGGACCACTCGGTAAATATAGGCAATATAAAAATAGTAATAAAATATGAAATTTTTATAATGATGACTACCGAAATTGTTGCATGGCTGAATACATTTCTGTTCTTTCTAATACATTTTGTATATCAGATCAACAAGCAAACTAAAATTCACTTTAGTTAAAGCAGCACAAACGCATTATAAACCGGAAAATACCTTTCAAAATCTATCTTCAGAAAATTTTCAATAATGCTACTAGTCAATAAACCATCATAGTTTTATGGGTTGTATCGTAAATACTCACAAAGATTTGAGATTAGGCATCTTGGTCAGATCTTCGACGGCAATGTGGTCCAGTTTCGGCGCATCCATTATTGTTCTGGAACCAAAAATAGACGCTCGTGAATGGTGTTTCTATGTCGATTTTAGAAATAAGGTAACAGATGAGTGTCTTAACAAAGAGATCGATGATAACGATTAGATAACATGAAATACTTTTGTATCTAACATTAGCATCAATCTCTGAAGTCCCTCATTTGCAGGAATTGACCCTCTCAAAAAGTAATGCCTACTAGAAAGAACTGAATCAGTTCATTCAATTGACAAGGACGATAAAGATCTAATCTAAGAAAAGAAAGATATGCCCAATACTATGGACTTGGACGTAATGGAAAAGACAATATTATGACGTCGATACGAAATATGATAACGTCACATTTTCTTAGCTTTTTTGAATGAAAAGATTTACTCGTACGTATCTATGAAACTTATACTCGCATTCAAGGAAATAAAACCCATTTCTTATTTTTTTTAGCATTTGCCACTCCAACTCGTTGTCGTTATACCTACTTCCAGAAATTAAATCATGTATCAGTTTATGAACAGCATAATTTTGCAAGGCTAATATTCTGAAATGCAGACTTCATTATCGGTAGTGGTGGATAATGCCGTATACTCGTAAGGATAAAACAAACAGGGTCCAAGTTACTAACAGATGCTCCACCCGATGCAGTCGGTACCCGGCAGCATGGATGGCCTTAGCTGTGAGCCTCGTGATGTTGGTCTGATGTAGCACCACCGAAACGCTGTCGCTCATCGCGTGGCATGCTGCCTCTCTGCTTCCTAAAACAATAGAAAAAAAGGTGTTATTGAAATTATAAGAACCGTCAATGTAAGTCGGTTTTTCATGTGCCCGGATGTAACATCTGAATTTATTTGCAAACTAGATTAGGCATTTAACTATCTTCGAGGTACGCTGATCCTGTGTTTCATTTAGTCCAATTCAATTTCAGGAACTCGGTTACTCTAAGAAGGAAGAATACTTGAGGATAATGTATGCAGTCATGTCAGCAATAATACTTATATACAAATAAATGCAATGGGTAGCTCGCCGTTCGGTAAGCACCCCGGGTCGACGGTGCGTAGTGTGTTACACGCGCGCATCAAAGAGATGTCAGCGATAATGAAGGGAGCTAGGGCCGATGCCTGTTAGGGTTGCGGATTTGTTCGAAAGAGTTACCGTAGTCCTTGCACAGGCAACTGGGTGGGTCTCAGTCAGTAAAAGTCTGACACGCCCTACCGCTCTGACCAAAGCGAGAAATTCATTTGATGATTTTCCACACAAAAAGTGTAGATATATAGATGTATAAAAATCGTGTCCTAAAGCAATAAGCTATCAAAATGGACAGTAGACTTGACGAAGAGTAAGGATGCCCCCTACCCTTCATCCGTAGTCAAATTATCCGCAGTTTTGGCAAATTGGATCTTAATCAAAGATTTCATGAGTCACACCATCAAACGTATTTGTCTGTCTGTACATAATATTAGTCCAAGCATCCATAGAAATACCACGTAGGAGTAGTACCAAGGACTTGGTCAATGGAACATTACAATACAATATTAATAGAACTGAGGTAATCAAATTGTAGATGAGATATCGATGTGTTTTCCAACAAATAGCCATTGTTTATTGTTATTTATGTTGCTGTTTCCTATAATGTTACTGCGTCGGGGATTTTCTGTATTTAGATGTTGTCTAAGGAGTTTGGTACTTTATTCTTTTGAGACGGTATTGTTTATTAATTTTTGCCAGCGGCTTGGCCCGCGTGGAGTTTGGAAATTATCCAATGGAAACGTATCACCGGAGTAAAAAGTACCTTATATGTTAATCCACGTTATAAACTACCTGTGTGGCAAACATCCAAAACCATGCTGCCGTTTTTGGGTGATTGAGTAATAAACATACAAACTTTTATGTTTATAATATTAGTAGGATTATTAGGCAGTAGAATAGTAGGATTAAATACCCCAAGTAGCAAAATTCTCTTATAGTAATAGACTTATAAGACTAAACCTCTTATAGGAATCTAATAGACGCTTTTACTAAGATCAGCGATCTTACAATTGCATCTTACAAGACGATTTGCGCTATAAGTATCTACATACGATTCTATAACTAGTTTTATAAACGTTTACAGGATTAGTTTATACAATTCTTACTAGAACTTGCAATCTAATAAGCGCATGTTATATAACTGATTAGCAAAGTGTCGCTTTTGATCCTACAAATGCATTTAATATGATTGTTTGCTTTTGTTAACGTCTCGTTTCATTCTTCTATTCGACATGCACTTCTATAAACGGCATTGATATAGCTGCTATAGGTCAAGGATATTATAGGAATGATTTGTCTTAGTCCTGACTTCTAATGGATTGTTAGCACCAAACTAGCATGCTCTCCGATTCTTATAGGTAATGTTGTATTATACTTATATGTTATATGTTTCCTACATTTGCTATTACTAAAGTAATCAACAATTTTGTTTTAGAAAGCAAGAGAAAATAAAAATGGATTTAAACAAGTGGAAACGATTTAAGCGTAGTGGCAGTTATCGAAGAAGATTTGCGAAAAAGTACCTTGAAATGAAATCGGGATCAGAGTACCCGTTGAAACACTTTTTGAATAAAAGTGGGTGTGCGGAAATTTGTGATGGTCTGCGAAGATAATTGTTTTGGTACTTGTTATAATCAAGAAGATATTATCTTCTTGATTATAACAAGTACCATTTCATTAAATGAAAATAATAGCGGAAGCTGTGATAGTGAATTTGATGATGATAACCATTCTGACTTTGAAAAAAATTATGAATTGCGGGAGAATGTAAGTCAGTGGGCTATTAAAAATAATATTTCACATTCATCCTTAAGGCTGAATGTGAAATATTATTTTTATATCTGAACTTTGTTTGATCCCATTCTCGTCATAATCATATCAAAACGCAAATAAAGCGTTTTTACCGAAAAAAATAACTTATAATTACATGACATAATATATCACCGTTTTGCATCCCTACACTGCTGTCTACTCTTGATCTATGTCGAAATCAATTTTAAAGAGAAATGTAAAATCGTTTCCAAGTAATTCTGTCACTATTCTGAAAATAATAGTTCTGATTAAAACATTATACTATGTATTGGCATGCGGGGTTCTTTCTGTTGTATTTCTCTAAAAGAACCCTAAAACTTAAATATGGTGGCGAAGTAGGTATATCCTGTGGTAGTCTTAGCTTCGACTAAATTGTTTTATATAAGTTTTGGTAATGCAATAATATGACACGTGTTCCAGATCCTATGGCGGCTTAAGTATTTGTTAATTATTATAGAATGAACAAATAATAAATATGCTTAGTTTTAAAGGGGCACGAAGATATGTTTATTATCGTCCAACACTTTACCAATAAAATTAATTTCACAAGTTGAGTAGGCATTCTTTATACAACAGTCAAAAGACCATAGTTACCTATGTTATACAAATAGATATTATAATGTTGATTAGGTACTGACCCTTTGAAAATATTATATTTTTTCTAATGCACCAGTACTTCACCGTTACAAAATGAATGAAGAACGAATGCTCTAGTAATGGCATCTTAATGACAACTGTTGGATCAATTACACCAGTAGCTGCACGCACCAGCCGATCTATTCTGTTAAAATCTCACCGTGAGAACTAAGGTGAAGTGACCTAAAAGTGAGCTGTCATTCCATCCGATGCTAGGGGTTGACACTAATGACAGCTCACTTTAAGCTCACTTCACCCAAGTTATCACGGTGAGATTTTTACAGAATAGCACTACAGATCGTTAGAAGACTAATCGCGCTTATTCAGTGTGTTTACCGGATCTTTATAGGATTATATCTTGTAAAACCACGTAATAAGATAATTATAAAATCGAATTGCACTTTACCGGACTGTAAAAAAACGACTATAGGGCGTAATAGTCCTATAAACTGCGCCCAAATGCAGTTCTATAATCGTTTGTAGGATTTCTATAGGGCTACAAAATACATTCTCCTAGGATACTTACAGGGCCAAATTTTGCTACTTGGGACTAGCCGACCCGACAGACGCTGTACTGTACAAATAATCTGTAGTGTGGATGTGACACAAATATTATAAATGCAAAAGTAACTCTGTCTGTCTGTCTCGCTTTCCTGCTAAAACTACTGAACTGATACTTTTTATTCCGTGACTTTGTCTGCGTCCGCGATAACTGACATTTACGCAGACGAAATCGCGGGCAGAAGCTAGTAATTCATAAAAATCGAACGATGACGTGGTGAAGGCCGCAAGAATCCGCCTTTCGGTTGTAATAATAATGATGATGATGATAAAAAATGAACACACGATACACACTTTTTTTTCTTTCTTTCCCTAGAAAATGCACTTTCAGTTGACTCGAATTTTCCACTTTTCAAATATCTTTTTATGTAAGAACCAGCGTTTAAAAAAATCTAATTCTGTCTAACCGTTCCAAATTGATGCGGTTATCAACGAACAGCATTACACTTGTACTACACAGAAGATAGAAATGTAGAAAATAAATAAATAAAAACCTGGTGAAAACTTAATTGTAATAATTTTTCATTGTTACCTTTTCGCCTAGGAATTCGTAATGTTTATTTCCAATCCTTCGATCATTGATCGAAGTTCCAATCCGAGTATGCGCGTATGCATTGGTATTCTAGAGATTTATGATCTTTTCAAAATATCATATTTTATTTCAGCAACTTTCATCTTCAAGTTCATAAAAACAATCATGTGGTTATAGATAGTTGTGAATGGTACCAAATTGTATTCAAAGCACATAACATTTTAGTGTTTGTAGGTATTATTTGTTTTATTGTATGGACAACATCGGATCCATTAGGGGTACGGGCCTCCCAGGCGGTTTCTTTAAAATAAAATAGAATCATCTGAATGGCCAGTCTATTCAGATGATTCGATTTTATTTAACCTGAATGAATTTTCATCGATATCGGATAGAGCGGGCTAAGGGGCCTCACGCGTCCAAAGATTATAGATACGGCTTTCCTCAAACTCATGTTTTTTTTTTAGCTAATACTATTTATGGCCAATATATGGCTAAAGCGCACCGCGACGACTGGTTTGAAGTGGCGCGGGATAATAGTTCCTGGAAGAAATTGGGGGAGGCTTTTGCCCAGCAGTGGGACAGTATAGGATAACAAAAAAAATATGGCTAAATAATAACAGCCTTACACGTCGATCGAAGATTAAGCTTCCCTTGTCGCGGTTGTTTCGTGGATGAGTGACCTATCTTTTACATATCGGGACCCCACATTGACACGGTAAGCGCGTTTGGTAGTTGGGCTGGGCGGTCATTTTTGGATCTTTGACAGTTGTTACAAACGGTTCGACAGGGTTTGACGGGGTCAAAACAAGCCCAAAAGTCCGATAACCAGTCTTACCAGGGGGTTTCTTGTTACCCAGTAACTGGGTTCTGGAGCCCAAATAGGTAGTCGCTCTATGAAAAACTAGCTTCTGCCCGCGACTTCATCCGCGTTAAATTTCTTGCTACCCCGACCCTTCCCATCGCGTCGAATCGCCTACCCGTGTTTTTGCACCATTTTTCATTACTGGTCCGCTCCTCTTGGTTGTATAGCCTTCCTCGATAAATAGGCTACATAACACAAAAATAATTTTTCAATTCGGACCAGTAGTTCCTGAGATTAGCGCGTTCAATCAAACAAACATACAAACAAACACTCTTCAGCTTTATAATATTAAAAAATATAGTATATAGTATAGTGGTATAGTAGATACTGGTATTCAGCTGCATCCGGTTTGATTGGAAGCTGACCCCAACAGAGTTGGTTAAAGGCTAGGCTGATGATGATGATGTTTGCGCCTTTTGGCATACGATTGTGCCTAAATCATTTTTCTCTTGTCTCGTTTTGGAAATATATGAAGACGTCTTTTTCCGTCCACGATAATTCGTACACGCATGAAAATATCGTCACTTTAGAAATTCCAAAAGCGCATAATAAGCTAGAACATAGTTTTGACTATTCTCCTCGTAGATCTGGTCTGGATTTGGTCTGGTTGAAACTGGGTAAAAGAGTGCCTAAAACGAAACCAACGTAGCTACTCACAAGCACAACCATTCGATACACTTCCGTCACAAATCCATCATCAATAAATAATGGAGCCCTCTAAACGCTGTTCAAATGTTCAAAACCCGAATATTTTGACAGTTTAAACCAATTCTAAGAACACATTATTCTTCCGAGGCTATTTGCGGTCGGGGACTAGGTAAATAGTTTACGAAAATGTGTCATTTTTCGACTTGCTTTCCGACACGGAAGCCTGTCGAATGGTTTTTAATAGCTATGATGTTTAATATCCCCTCAAAAATAAGTGATCTAATTTATTTTGTTCAAATAAACTAAAAACATCATCAAAAATTCAAATTTAACTAAAATATAAGAATTTTAGAGGACCCTTTATCCACACTATCCACACTTCCACTCTATGTTAATATTATAAATGCAAAAGTAACTCTGTCTGTCTGTCTCTCTCGCTTTCCTGCTAAAACTACTGAACTGATTTAAATGAAATTTGGTACACAGATAGTTTAGAGCCTGAGAAAGGACATAGGCTACTTTTTATCCCGGTAGTACGTTCTCGCGGGATATTTTACGACCTCCACGCGGACGAAGCTGCTGGCAAAAGCTAGTATACAATAAAAGTGCAAGTGTATAGAATATCGTTTTGACCGTGCCCTCGAAGTTCATGATCTGGTTGCCACTAGGTAAAAGAGTTCCTAAAACGAAACGTTCCTAAACGTAGCTACTAACAGGCAAAACCATTCGATACACTTCCGTCACAAATCCATCATCAATAAATAATGGAGCCCTCTAAACACACGTTTTGAACATTTGAACAATGTTCAAAACCCGAATATTTTGACAGTTTAAACCAATTCGAAGAACACATTATTCTCCCGAGGCTATTTGCGGTCGGGGAATAGGCAAATCTTTTCCGAAAATGTGTCATTTTCGACTTGCTTTCCGACACCTAAGCCTGTCGAATGGTTTTGAATAGCTATGATGTTTTATATCTCGATTCAATGGTTTTTTTTTTTCAAACAAATTTCTAAAAACAGCATAAAAAAATTAAAATTTTAACTAAAATATAAGAATTTTAGAGGACCCTTTATTGGCTATAAGTTACATTGTTTGAGAAAAGTCTACACCTCGAAAAACCTACGAACCCTTGAGGTATATAGACAGATTCAGACATCTTGACGATCATTTTGATTGACATGTTATGCCATCTCTATTCACCACTCATTCACTCATCCATCATACACATCACACACCCTCCAGTCTACTGTAAAACTAAGAAAATGTCGAAAATGCTGTCTAATTTTCAAATATGCGAATTATTCGCACATAATTTCAGGAAAATTGTGCTGAAATACCGATTTGTGGGCTGTTTGAGAGATGCCAGACACGGCAATTCGAACTACATTAAACACAGGTGTACATGCCGCGAGGTTTACGATAGACCAACTGTCTTGTATTTACTGTTCACTTTTATTATGGACTAGCTGTGTGCCCGCGGCTTCGCCCACGTGGATATCGGATCCCACGGGAACGTGTCTACAAAAAACCTATGCTTCTCCTTATAACATCAGCTTTCGGTGAAAGTCCCGTAAAAATCGGTCCAGACGTTTTGGAGATACGCCGGAGTAAACATATATACAATATTTTTTGTTATAAGTACATGTTAAAGCGTTTATTTTGACATTACAAACAAGCAATTAAATATAATTTATTTGCTGTATGTTGTCTAAAGAAGACTAGCTTCTGCCCACGGCTTCGTTAGCGTGAAATTTTAGCCCCCGCCCGTCGTGTCGTATCGCGCTACTATTCGTTTAAAGTTAGCGTTCTTTCCGACTTTTTTTAGGCTCCTAAGGGTCGCAGCGAGATGTTATATGGCTCATAACCTTCCTCAAGAATAGGGCTATCAGATGCAAAAATATTTATTCAAATCCGACTGATAGTTTCAGAGGTTACTGCCTACAAACACACTCACAAACTTACAAACTTTACCTCTTTATAATATTAGAAAAGGTGTATAGATTTTGAACTGAGGAGAACATAAATCGATGCTTTTATTGTTATTTACTTGGAAAAGTGGGTTACGGGGCGTTTAATTGTGTTTGTTTCAGTGATTGAATCAGAGTAATAAAAGGTGTATTGTGTACAGTAGTTTAGTTCTTTCCAAACACAGGTCTATAATTTTTTTTTTTCATATTCCTTGCTGCGATTTGTTGGCCATTTTTCATTTTCATTTAACATTTCTGTTAAGTTCCTAAAAATACGATCTGAACGCTGATTTACTCGTTGGTCTTGTGGTTACAAGTGCTAGTGCTGAGCATGAGGTCCTGGGTTCGATACCTAGGTCGGTCAAAGAAGTATTAGATATAATTAGATATTTCCATTAGGAATTTCGCAGCAGCTCGGAGTCTGGATTTGTGCCCGGTTTACGGCAATACTCGCCCCCTATCACAAGGAACTTAAATATAACTGCCGAAATGTGGCGAAGCTCATTATTTTAAAAAGAGTAGGCAACCGTTGAGCTCTTGCCGGCTCCGCTTATTCATAAGAAACTACCAATTAAAACCGCAAGCCTTGCTTGCTTCTGTCGTTTCAGAAGTGTCCATGTACTAGGTTAAAAAATCAACAAAATGGCTGACATAACTTACTTCGCAGGATTGACCCATTCATGAAGTATCCCGTTTGTTGGTTTCAGCATTCTGTCAAGTTTCTATCGTACCGAAAATATCTTCAATGGCTGCCCGTTGAATGCCCGTGTGTTTGCTAACCAAACATGGTCGTTGTCAATTAAAAACAGTGTTATCTGTGACGTGTCGAATGCTGCAGAGATAACGTAACGGCCTTGCCGATCTTGGTTAGAAATTGATAGATCTTGCCGGGTTCACGAGAAAACGAAGGTTTCCGTATGTGGTATGGTTGTGGTTTCAAGGGGAAAAGGAGGCTTCTTAAATCTTTGGCTTACAATAGCTTGGCTGTAGGTACCTACCCTCTTACAGAGTACAAGGATACTCGACTCATCCTAGAACCGAGTATTTATTGATCTAATTTAGTCCAGAACGGAGTTACTTTTCTACTCGTTTTTTTTTTTGAAAGAAAATAAGTACGAAAAGAATTTTGTTGCGAGGAAATGAATACTTAAAGTGGAAGCGCTGCATCTGAATCTCTAATGGAATACTATTTTATAAAAAAAGTCATTCAATGGTATTACATAAACTAAGAGAGTTACATTGATAATTTTCATGATAATAGTTCTGTAAACTCATATTTTTTACGGTCGCGATTCATATTTTAGTCAACGTACAACTTGACACTGACTTGGAAATTGAGAGACGTAAGAAAATTTAAATTCGCGGGCTACCTTAGCGTGTCTTCCATAAAGTTACAGCTAGATACAGGTAAATAGCTACTATACAATACATTTATTTCAGTTTCAGTCTTTGAAATTATTAAAGTATTTCTAAATTATTTATTAATACTTAACCAATTGTACAAGAACAAGTTGGATGGTGGGCATTTCAGAGTTAAGCATAATAGCCTGGTAGGGTCGCGGAATTGTTCGAAAGAGTTACCGTGGCCCTGGCATATGCAACTGAAGGAACGCAGGTGGGGTTTAGTTAGTAAAAGTCTGATACGCCCTTCCGCTCCACCCAAGGACGTAATTTGATGATCTCTCACCCAAAAAAATATAGCATAATACATAGTAAGTAACCATAAACTAAAATCCGTTAGCAAAACACAATATAGGGGAGCGAGGGGCTTGTTGTAACAGGGGTAAGTAGTAACAGGCTCTTTTCACTAGGATCTTAAACGCTATTAACGTATTTCTTTGACTCGATTTAACCTATAAACCGCGCCGCATCATGTTGCCATAGCCAGTTTCCCGCCGGTCGGCGCAGTGAGCGGAAGTGTGAACGCGCTTCATTTCTGCCAGGTAATATAAAATTGTACTGTCATAAAATTTCGGTTTGCGTTTTTAATATCGACTAATTTCAAATTTTCTATATCTTATTTCCATTTAAATTTATCTATCTGTGATAATATGTAACAGTTTTTATGATTGCTAAATTGTTTAAATAGTTATCTTGATAAATGTTAAAAATCATACCATAGGGTTAGTTGTAACAAAATCCCGGGGCTTGTTGTAACGTGTTACAACATGCCCCAAGTTATGATGTAGATACCTACTTTTTTCCTTTGTTTTAGAATGAGGGTGTATAAAAGAAATTCAGAGCGGGCAATACAAAGCCAAGAAGTGTACGAGTTAGCGGCAGCTGAAGTTTTAGAAAAAAAATGCAGTATTTGGAAAGCTAGTCACACTTTCGGATTTGTTGATTATTACTTAAGTATAATACTTTGTTAGATAGCTATTAAGAAGAGATAATTACGAAGCATACCTTAGATATAAATAATTTAATTACTTGCTGTGATTTAAAAGTGCCATGATGATTATAAGTAGTGTTTAACTAAATAAAACTGTTAATTACTTAATTTTTAAGTGTTGATTACTAAAAAAGTGTATTTGAGTTGATTTTTGATAAGAATTGCATAAGTAAGTATTATGCAATTCTTATCAAAAATCAACTCAAATACACTTTTTTTAGAAAGATGTCAATTTTGTTAAAAATAAACAAAGAATAAATGATTAGAGGTATTATTGTCGCTTTTTTGTCGTTACTACTTGCCCCGGTAGACGTTACAACTTGCCCCAAGCACGAGGTAAGTTGTAACACCGCACTTCTTCTACAAAATAATTGATTGTAAAATAATAACCGATAGTTATGGTATTATTTTTACTTGATTTGGTAGAGGAAGAGTTACAGTATCCATCCATCTTTATTTTGTAGAAATTAAATCAATAGATCTCAAGATATATTAGTTTTAATGAAAACTGTTACAACAAGCCTCTCGCTCCCCTACATTGCCATCAGTGTGAGATAAAACAAAACAAAATATGTAGAATCACCAGTTTAAGTTCAACTAATTAACAAAAACTATGTTTTTTTTTTATAATTACGACTAAAGGTTCCGGAAGTCAACGTTTAATTAGGTGTCCTTGTAACGTTTGTATACAGTAGCACTAATTATATATCTGCCTGCCTCGTTAGGAATCATACGCGCGATATATTTACAAATATTATTCAATGTTGTTCCCCAAATGAAACGAACATTTCATGTTTCAGTTTCAGCTGATTCCAATTGCGTGTTAGCTGTTGTAGTATAAACAACGTCGTATTTGTGAGTTATTGCATTTAACAAACATTTTATTGCATCTTTGGCTGTAAAGAAGTCATAAAATCTCGCAAGTGCGTAAAGTTCATGTATTTAAAACAGTTGAGAGGAAATGTGAGAAAATTTTGAAAGAGAATTTCCTGAAAGAATAGGCTCTTACATCATTTCAAGCTTTCGGTTTAAGAGCATCAAATTATTGTAGGAAACTTGAAATGAACCGAACCCTTTCCGGAGAATTCAATAAGTTTTGACACCGTCAATGTAAGGTGGCGGCGTCTCAGAGTATGTCATGCTCTCTCAAATATCTCGCTGAAGATGGCGCATGTGTGGAATCGTTAAGTTCCCTATAAAATGGTTGAGCGGCGTGGTGCTGATCCATATGTCATGTTGGTGAACGGACACTATCAGAAGGGACTGGTCATTAATTAGCTGCCACATTTTTTTTTTTACAAACGTACTGACGTTATTTCGTTCTCACATATATAATTTCAACACGAATTATGTAACCGGTATTTTGAGATAAGATATTGATTCAAAAAAGTGTTCGTGTAGGTTCATGCCCGTACTTCTCCATTGGAACCTACTCTCTTGTCTTTGGAATGGGCAACTAGAGTCATCTTTCAAAAGTGCCTGTAATTGGTATAATTAAAACAGTTGGTTGACACTTCTCATGACCCAAGGGCTGGATTTTATTTTGGCCAGCGGCTAAGCATTGCTATACAACGTGGTAAAGAAATAAACTATTTGTATTTTGTATTTGTAATGCCGCCAGTCTCTTGGGTACGTACACAGCGACAAGGATGAATTTTTGACGCTTTCTTTAGTTTGTGTATACTTTTAGTTAAGTTAATAAATTATTTTGTTATTTTTATCTATACAACATTAATTTTTGTTTATGCGAAACCCGAAACACGGGTCTAGTATTTTTGTGTAAAGAATCTATGAAAAAAATTTCAAAACTGTATCATTAATAATCACAAAGTTATAAGCTTGATAAATTACCTGGTTGTCCACGCAAAAACATATGCAGATCACCACAAACAGCTAGTGTACGTACCATCTCCGTGTAATGGACGTTTGAGTACGAGAAAGACATGATAATTTTAAAATCGAAACAAAACAGCGCGGTCCGCGACTTGGAAGCGTAATTAAATATTTTTGGTACAAAATATAACATGGTGTAAAAATTATTGGAATCGATTCAGTTACTGAGTCTGAACAAACTATATTCAGGTTTCGCATATACTAAAAATAATCTTGTAGTATACTTATAATAAAACTGTTGAGAGGTCAATTCTGTACATTGAAAATATATTCAAAATTAATATTGGAGGATGAATGGTGATCGATACTGATGCCAAAAATGCAATTATTAAATTTTTTGTCTGTCTGTCTGTCTGTATGTGCACGCATGGGTCAAAAACGACTGAAGGAACTTTAACCAAACTTGCTACGATTGTAGTCCATACTCCTGGGCAGGTTATAGGCTATATAACATAACGCTAAGACACATAGGAGCCGAGCAGTGACGATAAATTTGAAGCAAGTCGTATGAAAATGCGCTTTTGAGCTAAAAAAATTAACCTGGATTAACACATAGACTCTTTTTATCCCGATAGTACGTTAACTCGGGATATTTCCCGACCTCCACGCGGGCGAAGCCGGTGTAAAGCTAGTTAATCAATAAAAGCCTATTTCTCCCATTAAAATTAATGCATTTGACTTTGACGCATTGCATTAATTAGTAGAAACCTCAGAGCAGTTTATTGCTCAACAAACAAAGTATGAGTATTAATAAATGAAAGACATTCGATACTGCATGCATCTGCTGCAGAGTGAAGATCAAAGCTCTATGTAGGTTAGTGGGTCATCCTTAAAACAATGTTGACAAAATTAGCACGTTGCATTCGACACGCGGTGGGTTAGTACCTTGATGACGTGTTGGACGTCAGTTCAGATTACTTTGACGCATTTCTCAAAAATGCAGGAGTTTGCATGAAGTTTAATATTGTGCAGTAGGTACTAACATAACAACATCGCGCCTTGTTTCCCCGAAGGTTCGGGCAGAGGTGTACCTATAATACACCCACATTTTTCCCGTTATGTTTAAGTTCCATGTAATAGTGAGCGAGCCTTTAGCCATCAGCTAGGCACAAATTCAGACTATGTAGTGCTATTCGGTAATAAATATACGGCATCTTATTTATCTTATTAAATTAGGAATTTCTTAGTATCAGCACGTAGTTTGGAAGTAGGCGGTGTAATACCCCCGTGCCTCGGTTCGCACAGTCTTGCGCCATCTCCAGTTGTGTCGGATTACGTGTCATCAGTCTATGAGAGTGAGGGAAGACTGAGTGCACCTGTATTAGCACACACACTTGTGCATTATACCCCGCGCCGAGGGCTAGTTTCCATTGAGGTTGGTAGCCGCACCGCCATGGCAGAAGTACGGTCGGTAGCGGGTGAAGAGAGAGTGCTTTATCAGTGCACACTTGTGACTATTATTTGATTTGATTTTTATTTTGTTTTTTGGAAAACAAATAATGACTTATTGTATATTACAAATTAATTGAACATAAGATGTTACAAAAATGTGCAAACTTCAACGTTCTCCACAGAAAAACAAAAAGATCAAAACAGTGTCGATATAGTAAAAGTCGGACAGAAAAGATAAGTACAAGAAATAAAATACAGGTAAGGATAGGGTTGCAAAGGACTCGAGTTTTTGAGTCGTAATTTTAAAGACTCGACTCAATTATGCAAGACTCGGTGTGCTCAAAAGGCTCGGAGTCTACAGATAAGCACTCGAGTCTTAAAAAGGACTCAAGTCTTAAAAAGGACTCGAGTCTTAAAAACGGCTCGAGTCTTAAAAAGGACTCGAGTCTTAAAATGAACTCCAGTCTTAAAGAAAAACTCGAAGCATGAAGATGAAACTTGTACCTCATCATTCGAAAAGACTCGAAAGAAGGCAATAAATTCAAATTAGTGGTTAACTTGACATTGCGTACAAAAAAATCTGTCGAGTTATTCGAGTTTATTCGAATGATGATCTATAAGACTCGAGTTCATTTTAAGACTTTTTAAAATTCGTGTCCCATTTTTAGACTCGAGAATGACTCGGGCTCGGCTTGACTTTAGACTCCGAGCCTTTTGAGCACACTGAGTTTTGCATAATTGAGTCGAGTCTTTAAAATTACGACTCGAGGACTCGAGTCCTTTGCAACACTAGCTAAGGAACACTTTTTTTTGTGTGGGTGGGAATTCATCAAATGGCGTCTCCCGCTCTAGGCGGAGCGGGAGGGCGTGTCTTACTGACTAAAACCACCCGTGTTCCTTCAGTGGGCCATGTGTCAGGGCCTCGGTATCTCTTTCGAACAAATCTCGCGACACTGGCAGAGCTAAGGAACACTAGACAGATTAAATATTATTCACATAATTGTATCTCCTGCGACTACACTCCGTTGATTTAGCTGTCATGGCCTAAAATAAGGTATGAAGGACTACCTACATGTACCTACATACCTACCTCCAAACCCTCAGAAACTACAATAACAAGAGCAAATCTTGGATTCAAGATTAAGAGGTAAATAAAGAGTATGGGTAACCGGCCACTTCAACTTTTAATTTCTAATAATTATCATGTCATTCACATTTAGGAACATTCGTTTATCACTCGGCGCCGTATCTTATCAGTGAGTATTATGATCGCTGCACAAACAAGCAGGCAGTGTGGCCTGTTGGCACAGCAAACTGTTGTTACAGTAAGGATTAATGCGCACTTACGTCGTTTTGATGATGGCCGCCGCATTCGTCATTATGCATGTAAAAACTAGTGGTCGGAAGGGTCGGCGTTTTAAGAGACTGTTTATTCGTTGACCTCCAGAAAGTGGTTAATGTTGTGAGCATTTATAATCCTCATCTCGTCCAGTGTTTACTCCAGCGGTCACCCTACGCCTGCATTGCATTATGAAAATTTAAAACCCTACTTCAAATGTACAGAGTCCTTTTAAATTCTGGTATTTTTTGTGGTTGTCTTTGACAAGAAATATATTACTTGTACCATTTAAACTTGCCTTTTATGAAATGCAATAATTTCTGAAATTGGTTCGTTATTTAAGGCTGACTGATTATATATCTTATATATATATAAAATTCAAAGTCATGAGTGACTGACTGACTGATATATCAACGCACAGCCTAAACCGCTGGTCCCTAGAGACATACAATTTGGAAGGTGTATTCTTTGTGAGGAGTAGGTATCCACTAATAAATTGAAATTCCATTCCTAAGAGGGTGAAATGGGGTTTGAAATGGTGAATTTTTCGACATCCACGCGGGCGAAGCCGCGAGCAGAAGCTAGTAAACTATATGAAGAATTTCCATTTTTCTACTTGATAACGCTTTTTTCCAAACACTAAGTAATAATGCACGTCTGATCGCGTATTTTGCGTACAAAAACTATACAACGTTTTTTCAAGGGAAGTGTCTTTGCCTTTGGCAGATAGGTAAGTATGTAGGTACCTACTTATCGTACGCTTCAGTTGAAACAGTAATGAAACGATCACGAAGATCTAAATGACACTGTCAACATGCCATCACGACTTTATATCGAGTGAAAATACACAACGATTTGCAATAACAACGTAGTTATATACCGCTGTAAGGTTATTCTGCATAATCTGCCTCTAATGTTCCCACTGCTGGGACTCAGGCTTCCTCTTGGTGCGAGATAGTTGGCCGTGATCCACCACACGGGCCCAGTGTGCGTTGGTAGATGTCACATGTCTTCGATTTTTTTGTCTAGGATATGCCGGTTGCCTCATGATGTTTTCCTTCACCATTTTGACAGCAGTGGTGATGAAATAAAGTACACTAAAGCAATTGGCTGGGTTCGAGCCTTCGACCTCCATGTTGATGGCCACGGCCGTTACTACCATTGCTCCTACGTAACCCTTGAAAGGCTAGTAAACTCGGAAAACATTATAAAGTTGCATTCGGATAATCTTTAAATATACAAATTAAGAATGTTACGACCACCACGAAAAGGAAACCATCAAACCAGTGTCACTATTATTAATTAAAAAAACCGGCCAAGTGCGAGTCGGACTCGCGCACCGAGGGATCCGTACAAACCTGTAGGTATCCTCGGCTTATGCACAAGGTTTATGTTTACGACATTAAATTTTTTTTTTTTTAATTTTTATACATATTGAGTTGATTGAATTAAAGGTAAATTGCGGTTTACGATTTATGACGTATTAAACAAAAACGACTTACTGGATCTCGTTCAAACTAATTTTTGGTGGAAGTTTATTTAGTTATGTACATCATATATTTTTTTTTAGTTTTATCATTCTCTTATTTTAGAACTTACGGGGGGGACACACACATTTTACCACTTTGGAAGTGTCTCTCGCGCAAACTGTTCTGTTTAGAAAAAAATGATATTAGAAACCTCAATACCATTTTTGAAGACCTATTCATAGATACCCACTACTGGGTATCTATGAATAGTCTACTTACCAAGTTTCAACAACATAGCTCTTATAGTTTCGGGGAAAAGTGGCTGTGACATACACGGACAGACAGACAGACAGACATGACGAATCTATAAGGGTTCCGTTTTTTGCCATTTGGCAACGGAACCCTAAAAAAGACTGTCTGATTATAATTAGGTATCAGAAGAGGCACTGTTTTAACCTTCGATAAAATTAAAATGAGGTTTCAATTCTCTTTTTGTTCCTATTGCGTCGTCCTAAAAATATAAACACGTGAATGTGTTTATGTAAATAAAACAACATAGTTGCAAGTGCAATACCCCGACACCCTTCATCATGACATCTGCACACGCGAATCAGCTATCTTAGATACTTACGTACGTACTCTACGTAATCCCCCTATCAATCTCTACGATGCACTGTCAAAGTAAACAATTCGTTGTAAATTCATCGAAAAGTATCCCAAAACATAACAAGTATTATGTATCACGATAAAACTATACTATACTATAATATTATTATAGTAAAGCATTATTATAGTAGTGCAGTAGTATAGTAATATTATTATAGTATAGTATTTTTCAGCCGCCATAATTAGAAGCATAATAATATAATATATTATATCAACACGCTTTTTTAAGTTATTTTTAAATCTATGGACTTAAACGTAACCTGCGAAATGTAGATGTAAGTACTATCGGTACACCTCTGCATAACCTTTCATCGATTACAAGCGTGATGTTGTGTCTAGCTACAAATAAAGCGACCTCTTACACAAATTATAACACTGTCCCTACGTGTAAATGACAGCAGGTACCAACTACACATTGATTACTGGCTGAAAAAACATAACCCTCCTTCTGGCGCAGTCGGGTAAAAAGGCTCTGTATTCCAATACTTCTGAAGCTAAAACCTTCGAGAAGCTCCCACAAATTACAGCAATAACAAAACAGATTTACCAACACCAAGGTCACAAAACAAAGCTTGGAGAAATTCCACGTAAGAAATTCCCAAGGCTAAGGTCATTTCATTAGAATACTTAAGCTAATTAGGTGTAAATAAGTGCCTACTTAACACACAGGTACCTACAGGTCACTGAAAATCAATATTTATTTACGCTCGTGTAACAGGGAGAGCTTGCAATTAAGAAAATTGAAACATGCGGCAAGCTGTTGGCAATTAATTTTAATTGAATTAACAAAAGAGCAAATTGTTATTGACAGACAACATGACGCAATGTAGCTTTTATAAGCACTCACAACTTTGTGGCTGTAATTGAGAACAAGCGACTGTTGTAGCTTTTCAGACTTCGTTTGAACAACACCAACCACGTGTACGAAAGTTACTTTGGCTCGTAGCCCAAAATTGGAACCAACGACGCCATCTTGTTTTCGAACACATTCAAAAAAAGAAGAGAGTTCTTAATTCATTTGTATTTTTTTACAATGTTTTTTCCTCAAAACTGATTTCAATAATTCTTCTTTACCTTGAAAGGGTATATTTACCTTATGGTCCCATCCATATAAATTTGGTCAACTTCTGATTAGTGGTTTATGAGTTAGCTTCAATAATATGTATCGTTTCCGCTTAGCTTATGTTGTTTTTTTTTTTAATAAAACTTGAATTTGCTATTTACTATTGTTTGGATCCGGCTATTAGAACTTGGGCATTGGCGCCGGTAAGTTTATTTTTTATGGGAAGAGTTCCCATAAAAAATAAACTTACCGGAGCGCGGCGCCTTTCAACACCACGAATCGAGTTCAATCATTTTTTACACCTCACCTGAAATATGTATCGGTTTTCCATTCATACAAGGATACTTTGTCGGCTTATGCAGAAAACCTTAAAAAAATATGAAAATGGAATAAGGATTGAATTAAGGCAGAGGAGGATCAAAAAGCGAGCGAAGCAAGGTCGATAATGTTAGCACCAATTTTAAGATCCTGCCTCGAATAGGTTAAGTTATTGTATTAAACTTTTTCGGGTCAAAAGTTATGAATGTTTTTTTGGAGAAGTTCCGACTAGTCGGTAAAGCCGACTATCCAACTACTTTCGTAATCGGTGACTATTCGTCAAAGAGTGCCAACTATCTGGCTTCTTACCTATGTATTTCTCAATAAAGTGTATATATATAGTGGGAAAAACATTAATTAAAAACCTTCATTGTCAATCCATTTCTTTATTTTAGATCAGTCTTACACATTTTGAAATGAAAAACAACTTGTAAAACAAAAAAATATCAATGACATTCATAAACGAAATGCAACCAACTTACACGCTAGTAAACGAAGAGTCACGGAGATTGCCGAATACTTCCGAAACTGTGATAGATGCCTATGACAGTTTCGGAAGCCTGTTTACATCTCGGCTACTCAGCTAGTCGGCCGAAGTCATAGTCGGCTCATCTCTAGTTTATACACATACTTTTTATTTTGAAGTTAGAGACCTCCCTAACTGCGCTAGTACCTACCAACGCACCGTCTTGCGCCCCACTCCCGGCACCCATGAACTTAGCACTTCAATTATTTTTTTGTAAACGAGTGTAGGAACAGAGCTATGTTACGATGTCAGAATAGCAAGAAGTACCTAATTGGCCCAAGATGGTCAGTTCAATAACGACCAAGGCAAATGGGTAAATAATTAAGTGAGGTACCTAAATGATTAAGTTTTTAAATAGAACTTAAAATGAATTGTACCTACCTATAACATACCTTTTGAGTAAACAACTTTGTTTTTCTTTAATTTCTCAGAATTTATGGAAAAACCTGTCGCATGTGCGCGTTAACATTTTGAATGCAACTCATAAGAGTAGGCACTTAGGTTCATTAGATTTACAATGACTAAGATTATTTAATTAAAACAGAAATTACATAAAGATTACGCGTTCACTTAGTTTCATTAATTTAATGCAGGAATTTAGCATTTACAACTCTATTTATATTAATGAAGACTGCATTATTGTAAACAATATAATCTAGCGTCAGTAGATCGGGTTTTTATTAATTGAAATAATTATATCAATTTATTCAGATGTATACCGTTACTAAAATATAATCATTTTTAAATATAGAAAATATTCTCATGTATGCTCTCTCCATCAATTTGTTATCGCGAGACTTTTATTGGTTACCGTTCCAAAATTCTAAATTCAACATTAATACTTTTTTATCACAGACGCAACGGTAATAAAAATGAAAATCCTATATGAAAGCCGCATTCCACTGCGATGAGTCGGATTAGCTCGATGTTATTGACTTTCCGAGTTCCAAAGACAATTGATAAACACTCGTAACCACTTTATGCTACAGATAATAACAATTGAAATCTGCTGCACTGTGGAAAATTCCTGTATTTATGGGATCGGCTTCGATTTACATACGGCATTTTATTAAAAACAAGCTACTCGTATCAAGTCATAATTTTTGTTTTTTGTTATCACACGACGTGTAAATCAGGATATTTAAAGAGTGCAGTATATCTGTCAGTAAATTGAATTTCTTGTTCAATATGTCTGATAGCTCTACTCTATAGGTGATTATATTTGCAATATTTTGGTAATCCATATACATATAGATGTATCCGCTGGTTCAGTCGTGTGGTTCGGGAACTATCTCGCGGAAATGTGCTTCAGGGATAAAAAGTATAGCCTATGTGGGTTTGACGCATTTGGTGCACAACTCAACTTGTACACCATGCTCAAATGGTGCACTTAGCAACTGGTGCACTTCTCATATGGTACACTTCGCAACTGGTGCACTTCTCAATTGGTACACTTCGCAAAAGCAGCAATTTTTAAGATGAGTGGAGATTTGGAAAAATTGTCTAAAAATGAAAGAATCTTTAGTTTTGCGTAGGTTATTTTCTTAAAAATACAATCAACAAAATAATTTTAAATTAACTCTACATAATCACTATAACATTTTTATTTTTCAAAAATAATAAAAGTCACTGGGAAATAATAAAAATATAATTATGTAAGAAAAAATAGATTTATAGCAAATTAGATTTCAATTTAATTTATAGCTATTTACTTAATAATAATAGAAACAATTACTAAGTAAGAAACAAAGGTTTATCTATATTATTTATAACCTGTTTTTGAGAAACAGGTTATGATTTAATTTAAAGCTTTTATTTAATTAATAATAATAACTATAACTAAAAGAAATACAGTTAAATTATAATATTATAAAGGTTATTGATATAATATGATATTATATCATGTCTTTATTATGAACATTTTGCTGTAAATCTATTTTTTTCTTACATAATTATATTTTTATTATTTCCGAGTGACTTTTTTATTTTTGAAAATATAAAAATGTTGTAGTGATTATGTAGAGTTTAATTAAATTATTTTTGTTTTGTTATAATTATTTTGCAGTAGGGAAATCTTTCTTACATATTTTTTTTTATTACTTTCGTGTGACTTTTTATATTATTATTGAAAATTGTTTAAGTTTAAGTAAGTGTGTACCTACTTGAAAGGTACATATTTGTTGATTGTATTTTTAAGAAAATTACCTACGGACAACCAAAGATTCTTCCATTTATAGACAATTTTTCCAAATCTCCACTCTTCTTAAAAAGTGCTCCATTTGCGAAGTGCACCAATTGAGAAGTGCACCAGTTGCGAAGTGAACAATATGAGAAGTGCACCAGTTGCTAAGTTCACCATTTGAGCATGGTGTACAAGTTGAGATGTGCATAGAGGATACAATCCCGGGATCCCGAATCTCGGGATCCCGACCTTTTTCTGGTCCTGGAAATCCCGGTACTGTACTTGGCTAATCCCGGGATTTTCGGGATTGCCACAAACAAGTCTAATTTGTATCCCGTAGTCCGTTGCACCTTGACAATAACCTTGCCTACATTATAATGAATAGCATTTATTACATAACGACAAAAAACAACCCTTAGATACGCCGTCCTACGATACGTACCTACTATACACAGTACGCACTAAACAAGTACAGTCCTAATATACATATGTTTGTCGTAGAACTTAGAAGGGACTTAAAGGAAAAGTTACAGCTGGAAATTAACAAGAGTATGAAATCCCAAGATCCTGAAGTACAAGTACAAAATGAATTGGGGTTGGCAAATATTTGTAGTATTAGACGTGAAATGACCCTGTTCAAAAATGGAGGAGTTCGTGGATATCACTTAGAAACAGCATATAAGTATCTACACGTATTGTCTATTGCTCCAACCAGTGTAGAACCTGAGCGAGTGTTTTCAGCTGCTGCTTATGTTGGCAATAAACTACGAAGCAGGCTTGGAAGTCAAAGATATTCATATTTTTCTGCGCTTATATTTTCGTTTTCTTTTTGTGTTGTCTTTTTGATTCCTTGCAAAAGTGTAGTTTTTTTTTGTTTTGTCTTTATCTATTCTTATTATATTGTGATTTTTGTTGTGCAAAGACATTAAAAATATTTTTTTTTAATTATTTAAGTTAATTTTTTATTTTAGCCCAATTAGAAACCACATAGTCTAATCCCGGGATAGGCCCGGGATCCCGGGATTACGCTTCACAAATCCCGTAATCCCGGGATTGAAAAACATGCTCGGGATTGTATCCTCTATGTGCACCAAATGCGTCAAACCCGCCTATGTTACTCCTTATAACATCAGTTATCTGCCAGAGAAACTCCCGTCAAAATCGGTCCATCTATTGCGGAATGTACCGTAACAAACAGAAATACAAACAAAAAAAAATTGTTATAAGTTCCGTATATCTTCAGATGCATTAGGAAAAACTTGTTATTTTAATATTACAGACATTTTTGTACACAAATTCATTTGCATAGATGTTAGTAGACCTTTTTTTGTGGGTGGGTAATCATCAAATGACGTCTCCCGCTCTTGGGTGGAGCGGAAGGGCGTGTCACAGTTTTACTGACCAAAACCCACCCGTGTTCCTTCAGTTGCCCATGTGCCAGGGTCACGGTATCTCTTTCGAACAAATCTCGCGACCCTGGCAGATGTTAGTAATTATGATCAATATGCAGTAACTATATGTATATGTGTAGTGTTTTCGTGATAATTTTATTAACATACAACATACAACAATATAATTATATTCTCAATGCAACAACGTAGCAGATGTTATGATGAAAAAACTGAAAGCACTACTTTTATTTAAATAATTATGACTTCCGGTAATATTACCGGAAAGACATGAAAGAGACTTTTTACAATATTAATAACGCTTGTTGTAAATTATTTCATGAAAATGTTAAAAATATCTAGACTACCTGCTAATTCGATAATGTCTTTGGACATATCTTAGGACAACCAGTATACCGTTATGTGATCCTAAACTGATGTTAAGATAACAAAATATTTTTCATTGCACACCGACGATGGTTTCGTTTCTATAATGTACAGATCTGAAGTAGTTATCAAGTAATTTCAAGTGGCAATTAAATACTGTTTACTTTTCAATTGTCTCTGACAAGTTCTTAGAAAAATATGTACAAAAACAAATTACCGACTATCTTGGGCAAATGACAATTCTTATAACATTGTGTACTAGTTTAGTTTTAATAACTAACTTAACCACTACTAGTACCTACTTTGTAAAAGCATCCGAGTCTTTATCCGACTTGAAACGAATGTGGGCAGGTGACAAAATTACAATCAAATAGCTATGCAACTTCTGAATTATTTAGAGAACTTGCCGAGGTTTACCCCAATGTCATAGCGGAGGTAAGCAAATAATATCAAATTGTATATTTAATGTCTTGAGTTACACAACGTTATTTTTTCAAGGAGATTATTGCCTCACTGCTAGATTGGGTGGGTTTGAACCCAAGCAGGCGTAAATTATTTACTTTACGTAAATTATTTTATCACCATTGCTCTCATAACGGTGAAGGAAAACATCGTGAGGAAACCGGCATGTCGTAGAACTAAAAATTCGAAGACACGTGACATCTACAAACCCGCACTGGGCCCGCGTGGTGGATTATGGCCCACTTCCTGTCACCGAGAGGAGGTCTGTGTCCCAGCAGTGGGAACATTATAGGCTCATTATGATGGGTGGACAACCCAAAGTGTGTCTGTCTAACATTTGTAGTAACACCCGTGGAAGCTCTTATATTGCACCCTAAAGTCAATTAAATGAAGTACCGCACATATTACCCTAATAAACGCCTAAAAAAACAAGGTCTATTACCACAATATATTCCCTACTCAAATATTGTGAGTGCCATAGGGGCTCTCTGTACTAGGATCGAATAAAAGACTTTTATGTGTGATTTAATATGGAAATTTCATTTAAACAATGTTTGTATATGAAAAGCTTCGCGCCTGCCATGCGAATTACTTCTTTCCGAAACGATGACCTATGCTTAAATATTTGAAGGCGTATTCTAAATAAAACTCCATAGTTCATCCTGTCCCCCTGTTTGGGGGCTTTGCCATAAAAGCCACGCTTGGCAGGCAGGATGGCGATCGCAGGATGTTGGTAAAATGCATAGAGAACGCTGCTGCCCATTCTCTATGAAGTCCATCAGTCGCTTCTTAAGACACCCACGGGAAGAAATAGCATCGTGCTATTCTTTACGTCTGGCACCACAAGGGCCACAATGCTTGACAATTATGGTTAAAGCTAATTTATAGCCAACGTAAGGTCGTCTATTGCAAGTAATCTCTTTTTTTTGGGTGGGAAATCATCAAATTACCTCTGCCGCTCCGCCCAGAGCGCCTCAGACTTTTACTGACTAAAACCCACCCGTGTTCCTTCAGTTGCCTATGCCAGAGCCACGGTAACTCTTTCGAACAAATCCGCCACCCTGGCACGATTGCAAGCAACCTCTACAGTACCGAATTGTGTTTAGTTTAGATATAAGACATATAGGAGAGTTACACTCATGTTTCGCCTAAATAACTGCAGTCTTAAACTGTCTGATGCATTATATTGACGTTCTGCAGACGATGCACTCTGGATTACATTGAAGCATCTTGAATCTATTTAGGATAGCCCGTGACTTGCTTTATTATTGGGATAATTATATAAGGTGTATCTATTCATACAGGAAATATTTTAAGAGGTACACCTGTAGGTGGTAAACAAGCTATAGAAGCAAAAAGAAATTTTTTTCAAAGCGTTTTTGAATTTTCGTAATTATTATAATTTTAAAACTGTTTGAGACGTTTTGCATAAAATTTTTAGTCCAAATTCTATGAATGACCCGCCTGACGCTGCGAGGGCGGCGACTGGACGGCACGAGCATGGCCGCGGTGTCTCGGGCCGTACAAAATAAGAAGGAGCCAGTATTTCTTATGCGCGTCAAATAATTTATAAATATTACATTTTGAAAAAAAAAATACATTAGAAATTTTTTTTTCGTTGCTTTAGCTTCTTAACCACCTACAGGTGTACCTCTTAAAATATTTCGTGTATGAATAGATACACCTTATATATTAGGCTGTCCCAAGCAAACACATCCATTTCATTTTTTTTAATTTATGTCCTTTATTGGGCGTTATGATATCCATTAATGTATTTATTAAATGTAAGAACCCTCGGAATTTATTACACGCTGCCATCGCTCTGGCAGTTGTTGCACTCCAGTAACAGACTTTGATTCATTAAGTTCCGCCACAGCTAATTTCAGTGTTTCTAGAAAATAATCCCGGCTATTGTAGTGTGCCCCTTTTAGCCTCCTCTTCAATGTGGCATAACAATTAAAGTCCAACGGGCAAATATGTAGTGTATACCACCCTATTGGTTAGGTGATACCACGTCAAAATTCTCTGGATCTGCAGGAATTCCGTAACGGCCCGAGCTTTATGGTGTTTTGCATTGTCATGTAACAGTACTGGCATACTGAAATCCTTTCCATCAAGCCAAGGCTGTACATGCCTCTCAAGGAACTGGTTATAATTTTCGGAATTCACAGACTCATTTTCAGACAGCAACTCTCAGAAGGCTATACTATCCCAGTCCATACTCAGAATCAACATCCTCCTGTTGCCGTGTGTCAGCTGGCGGCTCGTTGACGGCACTGGCGACCCTTTTGCTAGTAACACGCGGGACTGCTCACGATCCGGTTCCATGTAGAGGGCGACCCAAATTTCATCAATAGCTATACTTCTGGAAAGCAGTGATTTGTCCTTCTTATATCGCTCTAAGTTCGCCTGACATGCCAACACCCTATGTTCCTTTTGCGCTTCTGTCAGTTCATGAGGTACCCACTTTCCGAGAACTTTCTTCATTTTCAAGTCATGTCTGACAATCCTTTGGATGGTTGATTTTGGGATTTCCAATAGATTGGCAAGAGCCCTTAGACTCCAGTGTCTCGACTCATCAAATGAATGTTTAATTCTGATGATTCTATCTTCTTTTATAGTCAAAGACGTATGGTCACCACCGCGATGCTCACCGACGTCAGTTTCGCCGCTTCTAACTTTTCGCATCCATTCTTTTATAGTGCTTCTTGTTAAGGCTTTCTTGTCGAGTGCTTTCGTAATATTAGAATGAGTAAAACCTACATACCAGTCCCACAAACAAGCAAATTTGAGTAAAACCCGTTGCTCATAATCACTTATTGAATTAATTATCTGTTCCTTTATAGACATTTTGCAAAAACGCAAACCAAACACCACTGAGATTTAACTTAGAGTGCAGCGATTCTATTGACACAAGTCACGCTACAACCAGTCCAAAAATGAACAAGAAACGAGACATCAAAAATGGGTGGGTTTGCTTGGGACAACCTAATACACATTTGAGTTGGTTCTTTTACATAATTGTGTTTTATGTACTTTATTCCTAAAATAATATTGTTAACATGTACAATATGCACATGCATATAAAAACAGAGAGAAAAGTATCGCAAGGCATCAAAAACTCTTCTGCATCGCTGTCAATGGGAAAAGTGCGCAAAAGGCTCAAAGGCAGCATTGCCACGAATTTTTGATATATTTGATCTTGTAGTGCTTTTTTTTGCAAGTCGATTGTTTTTTTGTTTTCTCCGCTACATTTCATAAAACAATTACACAAATACTTGCCATCAGCGCTACCCGTCAGCGTCATTCAAAAATTGAGTGCCAAAAGATCCTAACAGCAGTGTTGCGTGTACACATGTTATCACCAATCAGAACTTGTCAAGCCACAATGGATCATCGTGACTCTCACGTTATGTCATAAACCTGGCGAAATCTACTATCAAAACAACTTTACCAACTAAAAATATACACGATTAGATATCTTAGTCTTTATTTAGCAAACAAGATAATGCATTTTTATGAGATTTAAAGTGCTTTATTTATTAACACAGAAATATGTTTTTGGCAAAACGGCATGGTAACACCGGAGATCAAAATAAATCCATAAATGTATGAAGGTAATCCACTTATAGCGAACTCGCTAAAATTATCGATGAGTTTACAAACAAAAAACTATTTGGTCAAAGACGAGGAAAAAATATACAGGAGCATATTTGGGCATGGTATCATGGTATGATTAAATATGTTTACTTAACTTGTTATTATACCGTATAGGTGTACACCAAGTAAAGATATATGATTAGTTTTGATCTGAGTGGCAACTCTCGTAATTTCAAGAACTTTCACAGTCTGATCTCTGTCTCAGTCTGTCAAAAATACCTCGAGTTTTCATATATTTTTGACAGTTGATGGTCGCCGATATGAGACTGCGACTAGATTTTGAACGTTTCTAATTACAAGAATTGGCTTTGCATTGTTTCTGTCTAGGCACTTTCTTTTCGTTCATTTAATGATTCTGAAGCAAAGAGCCTGAAAGCGCTTCAACAATCAACAACCTGCCTAGCCCTTTCTCAATTATTTTGAGGTCGGCTTTCAATCAAACCAGACGGCAGCTGAACACAAATATTATACATAGAGTGACTGCCTATCTTATATACATGATAACCAATATTTTTTGGACTTTTGACGAGACCCGTAAGGACTGTAAAAGGTCTACGAAACGAAGCCAGAAGCATCTGCTTAACATCCTTTCCGAGACACGGCGGTGTCTTGATATGTACTGTATGGTCACCCATCCAGGAACCAACCTCAGCAAGCGTAGCTTAACCTTCGATTGACCCATGTGGCTTTTATTATTTAGCCACGAGCCCCTCAAAAGAAAAGAGCTTCAATAATTTTAAAAACCATTTCATTGTTAACACAGCCCGCTCACCTAGTCAATTACCATACTGATATTATATTTGTGAACAGACAACAGACTGCGTGAGTAAACAAATACCTATATAAAAAATACGTGCTTGGTACAGACGCTAGCACATCAAAATACTACAATCTGTCAAATTTCTTTAATAGATTTTCAACTTTATCGCTAAAGCATTAGGTTCAAGGTTGATTGGCAGAATTTGTCAGTTTCGGGTAGCTACATGTCCTGGCGTTTGTACCTTTATATTTACATAATTATAGGATGCGTCTCCAAGACCACTAAAACTAATGAATGAGACAAAACAATCTACACATTAATATTTATTATTTTAAGTACTTCCGTCATGGCACGCCATTTGCGAAATGGATGCTGAGGCCGTCATTTGAACAGATAATTATGTCAATGTTCTTATTGTATTTTAAAATGGTTGTTACTATGTGGCATGGATATTGCGTAGTATATTGAGGCTTCAACTGAATGAAAACAAATATAGAAAAAAACTTTTTACAAAAAAAAATAACAACTGAATTCCTTAAAAAAAGCACTACAAAGTCAAAAATAACTTTAATTTTGGAAGTCGGTGTCTTAGAATCTGTATTTAAGATTTTTTTGCCACCGACTTCCGAAATTAAAGTTATTTTTGACTTTGTAGTGTTTTTTTAAGGAAGTCGGTTGTTATTTTTTTTGTAATAAGTTTTTAGTTTTAACCGACTTCAAAAAAAGGAGGAGGTTATCAATTCGACTGATTTTTTTTTATGTTTGTTTCCTCATAACTTTTGACTGAGTGAACCGATTTTGATGATTCTTTTTTTATTATTTGAAAGCTGGTACTTCCTGAATGGTCCCATTTTAATTTAGTTCTATTCGGACAATGACATCCATGTGTAAAATATATAAGTCTTAAATTTGCATTAAGTATTTGCGCGACAAATGAACGAATAACGCGATTAGATTAGTGCGGGGTATCTACCATAACTAAAAATTTAATACTTTATGGTTTGACATGGATCCCATTGTCCGAATGGAACCAAATTAAAATGGGACCATTCGGGAAGCACCAGCTTTCAAATAAAAAAGAATCATCAAAATCGGTTCCCCCAGTCAAAAGTTCTGAGGTAACAAACTTAAAAAAAAGAACACAGTAGAATTGATAACCTTCTCCTTTTTTTGGAAAGTGGTTAAAAATCAACGATATCGGATTCATAATTATCAGCCGAAAGACCTCCACTACTGGATAAAGGCCTCTCCCAATTTGAGGGAGTTTGCCGTAATCGCCACGCTTGGCAGGCGGGTTGGCGATCGCACTATGTTGGTAAAATGCACAGAAAACAGTGCTGCCCATTCTCTAGTAAGTTCCTGGGTAAGGGAAAGTAAGGAGAGAAATGGGGTGGTTCTATTATTTACGTTCGGCACAACACGGAACCAAATTAGTTGGAAACCGATAATTTAAAAGTAAGCAAGTTCAAGTTGGGTCAACAGCTTGTCTTGAACCATGCCGTTTTCCTACTCCCATTAAATGTTAAGGAACGAATGCAATGAAGATTTGTCACAACAGCGAAATTTCTGTGTTATATCTGTACTCCCAATAAAGGTGAAAACTGATTCAAACCTTTTGTGAAGTTAAGCAGAGCGGCCACACAGACAGCCGTTTACACTATGTACAGATCATTACGAATCCATGTGAATATCAATCAATCAACAGAGCCTATCGCAGTGTACTGCTGAACAAAGGCCACACCCAGGCTGCGCCACATCACTCTGTCCTCCGCCTTCCGGAACCTGTCTACCCCAGTCACCTTTTTCAAGTCGTCGTTGCATCTAGCTCGAAGGCGTCCCACTCTACATTTGCAGATACGCGGTCTCCACTCCAGGACTCGTTTGCTCCACTGGCAATCGGTCCTTCGACAGTCATGGCCAGCCCACTGCCACTTCAGCTTGCTTACTCTGCGAGCTATGTCGGTAACTGCGTTTCTTTTCTGGATAATGTCAATCGTGATTTTATACTTCAAAGAAACTCCGAGCATAGCCCGCTCTATGTATAGCGCGCTGAACTACCTTACATTTGTGGACAAGCCTGACTGTTTTTTTTTTTTTTCAGGATGGGAAATCATCAAATGACTTCTCCCGCTCTGGGCGGAGCGGGAGGGCGTGTCAGACTTTTACTGACTAAAACCCACCCGTGTTCCATCAGTTGCCCATGTGCCAGGGTCGCGGTATCTCTTTCGAACAATCACGCGACCCCGGCAGGAAGCCTGACTGTCAGTGTTAAAGTTTCGCCACCGTATGTACGGCCAGGACGCACTGGTCGAAAAACTTACTCTTCAAACCCCGCAATGGGATATAGGCGACGAAAAGACTCGACGTAGTTTTCTAAACGCTGCCCAACCAAGTTGGACCCTTCTGTCGGTTTCTTTCCCAAAGTTGTATACCCATATACCAAGCTGTATGACTTGTCCTAGGTAGACAGACTAGTTCAAAACATGAATTTAATAACGTCAATAAGTGTTCATTCCAACATTATCAGACAGTACTTAAACTTAAGTGTTCAGGATATAACAATATTGATACTTCAAAACCTATTTTTGCTATTGCACAGCTGTTGTAAACATTTTGTAATTACTACAAAATGGACAATATGAGCGTCACAGAATTCCCGAATACGTAATGAAGTTTGTGTTTGGCTAGCAGATGTAATCGCTATGACGTGATGTTTTGACTGCTTCATGAATTTGATATATTAAGGTCTTTACCTATGAAATTGCCGTTCTGCAGTACTGGCCATTTCAAATCAAAATAATTTTTGTTTGTCTAAGAATTCTAATTTCAAATTAATTTTATTTTGAAAACATGGAATTCTTTTTCCAAAAGTAGTCATTTGTTTATTGATTAGTGTTACATTTTCATCGCATTTCAATATTTTTCGTCATCATGGATACGTTAAAAATTCGAGTAATTATGGAATATGAGTACCGTAGGCACGCAACATCAACGACGTTTACGGAGCTAACACTACAAACCAACGCACCACCTGTTATTGGTTTGCTCGCTTCCGTTCTGGAAATTTCGACCTGAAAAATGAACCTCGCGGTCGTCCGAAGACTTTGGTCGACAATGACGAATTAAAGGCGATTGTGGAAGCTGATGATACACAATCTACGGCTGAATTAGCAGCAGCTTTCGACGTTAGCGTCAAAACAATATTGGTCCATTTGCGTCAAATTGGCAAGGTAAAAAAGCTTGACAAATGGGTGCCCCACGAACTCAATGATCGCCAGCGCGAAGTACGCGTCGAGACGTGCCTTGCACTGCTCCACAGACACACAAATGAAGGAATTTTGAACCGCATTGTTACCTGCGATGAAAAATGGATTCTGTTTGATAACCGCAAGCGCTCAGCAAGTTGGTTGGATCCTGGTTCAGCACCTAAACAATGCCCTAAACGGAAACTTACCCCTAGAAAAGTGATGGTCACTGTTTGGTGGTCTAGCACCGGTGTGATTCATCACAGCTTCTTACCAAACGGGGTGAGCATTACTGCAGATGTGTACTGTGAAGAACTGAACTCAATGATGGAGAAGCTGGCACATCTCCAACCAGCATTGCTCAATCGCTCGTCTCCGCTGCTCCTGCACGACAACGCGCGACCTCATACTGCACAGCAGGCGGTCTCCAAGTTGCAAGAACTGGGGTTGGAAGCTCTCCGTCATCCGCCCTACTCACCAGACTTTGCGCCTACAGACTACTACTTTTTCCAGAATTTGGATAACTTCTTGGCGGGCAAAAAATTCAATACCCGAGAGGCAGTACAAAACGCCTTTGAAGTATTTGTTGTCTGCCGTCCAGCTGATTTTTTTAAGAAGGGCATCAATAAACTGCCACTGCGTTGGCAAAGATGCATTGATTGCATGGGTGATTATTTCGATTAATACAAATAAAAAATACATGAAAAAAAATCGTTTAATTTTTTTCATACAAAACGGCATTTTCATAGGTAAAGACCTATTAGGTATATATGCCAATGACGTTAATATGTTTCCAAACATTTAATTAACTGTTCAGTTAATTTGATTTCGTCTTATATTAATTAGAATTTTGGTTGTAATTTTAATTTTGCTTTTAGATTTAATTTTTATTTAATTTTAATATTATAATTGAATTTATTGTTGGTTAATTCTTCACTTATGTATAGTTAATTTAAAGCAGAAGATTGGTAGTACCTAGGTAATACAAGCAATGCTTTGCTTAAAAGGTACTTCCTATAATTATATTGTTGTTTACATAAGTTGTAGAAACAAAGTTTTTTTTAAATTAATATACTCGAGTACGTATAGCTTTATGATTCTCCTTTATCGTTTTTAAAATATAGTATTTTTCAAATCCAACTTTATTCTATCCGGATTTACCCCTAAATATACTTACAAACAAATTTTACTACTTTACAATAATAGTACAGATAAATTATTTTCCAAATACCAGAAATATTTAACTGTGTTTATGGACGATCAACGAAAAAGTGCGTCCGGCAGTAAAACCCGTTTTATTCAGACATATCGCACATCCTCTAAAAAACTGTCACAACACAAAAACGAGCAAGAACACAGACAAAGACACAGACAAAATATGACCGCGTTTTTTATCTGTGTTCTTACTTTTTTTTGTGTAATGACAGATTTTTAGAGAAAAAAAAAGTAAGAACACAGATAATAACACAGTAATATCCCGACTGTGCCCCCATCTGTGTTCCCACTCGCCTCCGCGTTATGACAGTTTTTTAGAGGATGTGCGATATTCATAAACAGTACCGTCTGCATAATAAATTAACGTAAATACGTTCATTTGATGCGCATGGATATTTTATTAGCGTACGGCAGCTTATTCTGCTGTCTGTAGGCGGGTACAATATTATTGTGGCTCAGATAATTGCAATAAGAGTTTTATTAAGTTGATTATTTTGTGTACTGTATCGTTGGTCTAGTGACCGCAAGCGCTACTGCTGAGCATGAGGTCTTGGGTTCGATTCTCTGGTCGGGCAACGCGCTAATGGGTTAAAACCCATTTGGAATTTCTCAATAGTAGTCCAGTGGGATTATTGAGTAACAGACTAACAGTAACAGTGTCCTCCATTTAAATTAATTAAATGAAAGCGTTCCTCTGTTTATGTGTTACGCATTTACGCTTCTAGTTCGTGTTATAGGTAAAATAAGTCTGGAGTAATGTCTTCCGTCTTAAGTAATGGTGGTGGAGAAGACTAGGCGTGTCTTCTCGGTATGAGAAGTTACCTTTGCCCTACATTGGGACAGTTAAATAGGCTGCTATATTATTTTGGTGAAATTAGCTTGGTGCTAAATATCCAGGATGCATCTGACGACTCGTAAGACTGTCAAAGGTCTACAAATAACAGCCGGACCCAAGAACTTTTTGAGACACAGAGGGGTCAAGGTATATAAAGATGATCACGGTCACCCAACCACGGCCAACCGCGGCAAGCATAGCTTAACCTGATCGATCGACCCGTGCAGCTGTTATAATTTACCCACAAGCCCCACTTTATTCTATACTAGCCTTTGCCTGCGACTTCGACCGCGTCAATTTTTTTCTACCCTGACCCTTCCCGTCGCATCGCCTGCCTGTTTTCGCTCATTTTTCGTTGCTGCTCCGCTCTTTTTGATCATAGAATGATGTTATATAGCCTATAGCCTTTCTCAATCAATGGGCTACCCAACACAAAAATGATTTTTCAATTCGGACCAGAAGTCCCTGAGATTAGCGCGTTCAAACAAACAAACTCTTCAGCTTTATAATATTAGGATAGATGTACTTATTGTTTATTATAATGTTTGCCTACCACACCTTGAATACATTAAGGCGAGCCCCTAACTTTCATAAGACCTACTATGTCGGTTTTCTTTGACTGCCTCATTAGTTTCTGACAAGCTGTCCGTCGTTAACAACTAACAACACGCAATTATCCTAATCGCCTACCGCGTCTGACCATCAGAGGACAATGCGGGCAAAATGTGTACTTGAATTTCATACTTTCACGACGACGATTTTTTTCAAAGAAAACCGTAATTTGTGCATCATAAACATAATCTGCCTATATTGTTCCCACTGCTGGGACACAGGCCTCCTCCTATAACATAGGCTTCTCGGTAACGCGTACCCGTGGGATAATTATCGACATCCACGACATCCATGTATAAATGTGATTAGGAGTTTTCAGTCCAGTAGGTTTCTCTCTTTTTTCTATAGGTAAGTAAGGTTCTGTGGTGCCTGAAGATGGCCGGAGCCGCCGAGGCAGGGCCAGACCGAGATGACAAGATGACTTGGGAGGTTACCATGAAGCCTGATTTGGGTCTGGCAAATAATTTGTGAATGGACTTTGCACAACAGTGGCACTCTAATGTTCCAAGTTGAGTTGCACACATGCGTTGTGTGCACTGGACAAGTCCCCTCAATCTGTGTGTTTCTATCCTGAAAAGACTATTTCAGACACCAATTTATAAGGTCTTCACAAATGATCTGACCAAGGTTATGTCTGGACTTTAAATGAGACTGTGACTGTGTGAGTTTGTTTCGGCCTTTCTTCTCGAGATACGAAACGCCAACCACATATAAGTAGTTTTGAAATATGATTGACGTGTATAAGTGTTTGTACAAATCTACTTTTAGAAAAAATATAATTTCTATTTAACCTTTCCAGTATCTTTGCAACTCTAACACGAAGTTGTTGAGGTCATCAGACAACTTAAAGCTTGAAATGCTAATGCATTCTAGACCTTTCTTCGACAAATCCTTTTCTGTTCAGGCTGCTCGTTTGTGGAATGCATTGCTAGTTTAAACAAAACGTCGGCACATCACTACCTTTATTTAAGAGAGTCGTGAAAGAACATTACTTGTTGTAGTGATCGTCTTCACGTAGCTGTAATTATCTGAAGTCGTCATTTATTTTCTTTGCTTAGTATGTAAGTACGTACATATATTTATAAGTATCTGTTATACACCAGATATATGAATATATCTATGTATTTGTTAGGGTAAATTGTCTCTTTATTTTGCACAGAAATGCTAACCCCACTTTTATGTCCACGCAATCACTGTCCATTCCAAAGTTGCCTGAAAGAGATCACAGAAAGCGATAAGGCCGCCCATTGTATGTTTTTATTTTCTTTGTTACATATTTTCTAGTTTACAATAAGGCATGTTGTAAAAATAAATAGAATTTAAATAATAAAAACGTAATTTTCTTTTCATCTCGTAGCACAGTCGTAGCACTGTCGTAGCCACCTGCTACGAGCCCGACTGCCCGACCTACACAGTCTCGTGACTAGTTTCCTGCTGTTTTTGTTAGTTTTATTTCAAACGGACTTATTAACGAAACAATGACGTCATCGCATTATTTTTGTATACTGAGGAACTACGATATCTGATAAGGGTATTTCAGCAGCTTTAAGTAAAGTATTTTGTGACATAGAAACATAAATCTTAGCTGACGTAGCGATGGACTATATTCTACATTTGTGTTACCGAAATAACAGTTTTAGGTATGTCAATGTACCTGTAAGTAAGTTGTTGTTATGACGAATTTTATAGTGGCGCCGTTTGTAATAAAACGGTAAGTGTTCGCTGTGGGTGGTCGGTACTTTGCTGGTACATTATGTTAAGATATAATCTAATGTATTTCGGTATTAATTAATTTACCTAGCCTTTTCTTAATTATGTTGTGGTCAACTTCCAGTCTTGCAGCTGAATATCAGTATTTTATGGAGCGACTGCTTATATGACCTCCACAACCCAGTTACCAGGTAATACGAAGATTGGTTGTCAGACTTTTGGGCTTCTGACGACCCGTGGCGACCGTCAAACATGCTTTCCGAGGCACAGAGGGGTCTGGTATGTTAAACTGGTCACTCATCCACGGACCAACCGCAGCAAGCATAGCTTAACCTGATCGATCGACCCGTACGGCTGTTATTACTTAGCCACATGCCATAGTAAGTTATTATAGGTTTAGTAAGTTACATTATCCACACTATAATAATATTATAAATGCAAAAGTAACTCTGTCTGTCTGTCTCGCTTTCCTGCTAAAACGACTGAACCAACTTAAATTAAATTTGGTACACAGATAGTTTAGAGCCTGAGAAAGGACATAGGCTACTTTTTATCCCGATAGTATGTTCCCGCAGGATAATTTCCGACCTCCACGCGGGCGAAGCCGCTGGCAAAAGCTAGGTATTTATAAATAAGGCAACTTGTTATGTGATTTTTAGGGTTCCGTTGCCAAATGGCAAAAAACGGAACCCTTATAGATTCGTCATGTCTGTCTGTCCGTCTGTCTGTCTGTCTGTCTGTCTGTCTGTCCGTCCGTCCGTATGTCACAGCCACTTTCCTCCGAAACTATAAGAGCTACGCTGTTGAAACTTGGTAAGTAGATGTATTTTGTGAGCCGCATCAAGATTTTAACACTAAAATAGAGAAAAAATAATAAATTTTGGGGTTCCCCATACTTAGAACTGAAACTCAAAATTTTTTTTTTCATCAAACCCATACGTGTGGGGTATTTATGAATAGGTCTTCAAAAATGGTATTGAGGTTTCTAATATATTTTTTTTCTAAACTGAATAGTTTGCGCGAGAGACGCTTCCAAAGTGGTAAAATGTGTGTCCCCCCCCCCGTAACTTCTAAAATAAGAGAATGATTAAACTCAAAAAAATATATGATGTACATAACCATGTAAACTACCACCAAAAATTGGTTTGAACGAGATCCAGTAAGTAGTTTTTTTTTAATACGTCATAAATCGTAAACCGCAATTTACCTTTCATTCAATCAACTCAAATATAAAAATTAAAAAAAAAACATTTAAGTTCATAAGCATAAACCTTATACATAAACCGAGGATCCCTACAGGTTTGTACGGAACCCTCAGTGTGCGAGTCCGACTCGCACTTCGCCGGTTTTTAATTTTAAACTAGCGCCACAACTCTTTTATATAGGTATGATTTTGTTTTTAAGTTCTAAAGAATAGATAGATTCTGTCTATCTGTTGGGACAGGTCAGCTCCGAGCTGCAAAAGGCCTTTTAAGACATGGCCCTGCATTGTTAGACACACATAAAATTCTATAAATATAATGTTTTGACTTAAAAGGAGACCAGGACCTCTGAGTTTCTTTTGACATTTCTTTTCAGTGAACAGTCAGTAAAGAAATGGAACATCTAATTTTTAAAAAGACCAGCAAAATATGAACGTGCCAAAGTGTCTTATAAGATCTACTTACATAAATAAATATACATAACATAAACAGTAGAGTTACTAAAATTTACATCCGGCTTTAAAATCGTTTATCATGATACGTGTGTAAACATGAGCTAGGTCCGAATTCCGATGTGTCATTCATTTAAATTACTCACTAAAAGTTATTTTTATAATTTTGAGCTCTTTACGAAATTCTTGCACAATGGATTTTCCCAATAATTCTCCCCAAAAGTTAATTTCAGGTAGGTATTTAAAAAAACATTCCAACATTAATGGGGAAACCCGTGAAATTCAAATTTTCTTGCGTTGTTTTGCAATTTGCAGATCAGCCTCAGGACGTATGTCAAAAAAAAGTACATCTTTTTTTTGTTTTGTCGAACATAATATGATTCGCGACCGTAACAATTATCTAAATACGGAATTATAATAACTAAAACCATCAATACAACCTTCTAAGGTATATAATTCCATTTAATGACTATTTCAAGAAGTTGTCATTCAGTGGAATGCAAAAAACGTAAGATTTTAATTAAAATGTAATACAAAAAAAACTTGCTATATAAGAAATACATATAATATGTTGTCATTGGCTGACTGAAATAACACAACCAATGAAATCACTTGATATTATTCAGACATTCTATCAGCTTGTGTTGATTGGGCATACAGAAACTAGGGTCTAAGTCAACAGCAAACGATTGCAATCTATTGTAGGATAGATATCCAATCCTGCTAAACTGCACGTAAATTAAATGCACATTTCAAACATATTCCGTGAACAATTTACTCTAGACTAGCTTCTGCCCGCGATTTCCCTCGTCGTGAAAATCAACTTGGTGTACCATAAAACATTTACTATGGCACTCCGTAATAATAAAGCTTTTATAAATAATAATAATTCAGAGAACTGTTGTAATTGGATCAGACCTTCCAGAAAATAATTAGTAATAAAAAAATGATATTTATTACCTACATACACATGAAATAAATGCATCATCTTCTTTCCGTGGACGTAAGCAAAAACTACATAACGCCACCTTCTGGGATTCTTATATACTTCTACTTCTTCTTTACATCGTTATACGTTCATCATCTAGTCATAGATATGTATTTTCATATAATATCATATTCTGATAGGGCACCACCCAGTAATTACTATGATTAATTGATTGTTATCAACAATACCGTCAAACCAAATCACTAATTGTAACCGTCATGCCATTTAGTATCATAATTAATCATTACTATATCAGGCACAGATAACAATTTATTCATCCGTCCACTGTTTTTGAAGACATAAAATAGATTCTATTTTCGGTTATCAATATATTTATCGAGAACATCGATGCGTTATCGATGTTGATAATTATTTTTTAGGTGTTTACAACTATTCACGTGTAATTTATCGTTACTTCGGTTGCTACTCAATTAATTGTTATTATAAATAATTAAGTATTTTAGGAGCTATTAATATACCTAAATTATAAGCAGCATGCCACTAATGGCCTTGTTTCCTTTCAATTGTTTCCAAAGAAAACTATAAGTAGGTAAATCTATGAATGGTTGACATATTGAAGCTAACAAGGAATTCGTCCAAATCGCAAATTCATCAACATGGAAGTGAAAATACTGCAAATACGCGAGAACTATAAAGGTTACCAAGTATTTTATTTATAGTACCTTTTCTTATGCATTTACATTATGTATTATATTGTTTTTTTGGAATACCTGTTGGTAGATTAGGGTACCAATTTCCGAAGAAGAACAAAGGAAAGTCGCCGACGGAGGCCTATGAAACTCTGGCGTAATGACTTAGAAGCATTTATGCGAGATTAGTAGTCGAAGGCAATGGACAGGGAAGAGTGGTAAGTTATGTAGGAGACCTTTGCCCAGAAGTCAGACTTTACGGTTGAATACAAACAAAAATCCGCGTACAAAAGAACCAGTAGAATGTTTTAATAGACCCCAAATTATAATCAAGGAGGATTGTCTAGACATTAAACTGCCTTTGCCCATAATAAACAATGTAGTACAATGCGACACGTGACAGGTCATCAGAGCACAAGTACCTTCGGCTGACGAGCTCAGCGGGCGGCAAATTGTAAGGCAGCGCAATTTGCACGCACGCCCGAATACATGGCCAGAGATATTATCATTTTATTGTGTGGCGTTAGGGAACTTGTTTGTCTATGTTTTAGAAAAATAACTCGTATATAAAAATAGCTTAGAAAGTTGAATTTGCATGTAGTTTAGAAAATGGAAGGATTTCTCTAAAACAAATAGAAATTCACAACGAATTAGCATTATAATAAATACATATAACTTTGATGCTTTTGGTCATCATTGAGGCCCCCTTGCACCACAAGTCACTAAATGCATTTAGCGCTAAGCGAATTAAAACATCGTTCTATTTCGGTCAATCATTTGAAGATGATAGAGACAGAATGATGTTTTAATAAGTTTAGCGTAGATAGAGAAACACATAGCTTGCAGAGAAAGCAAACTGAAGTAGCAGTGGGCTGGCCATGTTTGTCGAAGGGCCGATGGCTGGTGTAGCAAACGAGTCCAGGACCCCTAGCCAAGTTGATAATCTACAATCGTTAACGCTAGTCGTTCGACGTTAAGTCACGTGGTTAGAACAAACGAATAGAAAATTCGTAGCCAAATTCACATCGTTTAAAATTATAGAATGATTTTTATTGTTTCTACAATGTTCAATGCTAAATCCTTTGTTATATTGTGTCGTTTTTCTAAAGACATTGTAGAACGAGCGGCCGACTCAGCCGCGTCAACATGGCTACCAACTTATCGTTTTCTACAATTGCTGACACCGAGGCGTTACCGATTGGAGAACGGAATTCGACACGAAACGTTTGTAACTTGGCTAGGGGGGCAGGAGTGAAGACCGCGTATCGGCAAGCGTAGTGTGAGATATATATATAGTCTATATTGTGTAAATGCCTCAGTTTTTCATAAATGTTGAATAATCTAGGCGTTTTTTTTTTCTCAATGTTGGCGTGTAAAAGTATTTTTCAACTGATTTAAATAACTAATTATCATTCATCATTCAACTAAAAAACATGATACCTATTTAAAAAAGAAAACAGCAATTAATATCGAATCAACAAAATGAGAGTTCTCGTGATTGTGAATGAGTGACGTAGGTACGTTATGAGTAGGGCGTCTAAATTGTACGTACGCAATCAATCATTGTACTATTTATTGAGCACAGATTAACGGTTATGGATATGGACCATTGTGTGGAAAATGTAAACATATCGATGACACATAGATACACATAGAACGTGCCATATGTCAGGTATCACACGCAGATATACCTACATGAACAGTACCAGCGGGAGGAGTGACCATCCAATGGAAGTGGGCAGATACACTGTTCCAGTAATGAGCTGATGTTGACAGTATATGAGGCATAATGTAGGCAGATGGTGGCTAAAACGTCATAAATTCATGACTTTTATGTGTCAGAAAAGGTTGGTTTAACATACATACGTAAACTCACGCCTTCTCCCATGGGGGTAGGCAGAAACTACGGAACGCCACCTGCTACGATCGTTACATACTCTCTTTGGTCACTATAAGTTCTCCTCTTGCGTCCTACTTATTGGCCGTCGTACTATATTTACTTAACAACATCAAATAACACAATCGTCGGAACAAAAACCTAATACCGACTAGCACAAGATCGAGGTAAGATACCATGAGGAGGACACATGGGCGCCGGGAGTAGGGTGCAAGAGGATGCACTTGCACCTCCCTGGCATCAAAATAAAATTTAGGAGTAAAAACATTCAAAAGTAAAGAAATATCCGGAAACGACCACAACAATAATACGAAATATACGAAAATAATTATCGAAAATATACGAGCTCGCTCCGCTCGCTCTTGCACTCGATAATCTCTCAATTCTAAATCTTTTGTGTATTAGTCAACAAAGTACAGTACTTCTTTTTACGAAAATCAACTCGATCCTAGCGGGTTTCTTTTGTTAACATTTCTTTCTTTACATAAATCGACACAGACTTATTTCTGTATGCATGGACAAAATAATACTTATCCCATTCGAGGCTAGATGCAAAAATTAACTATCGAGCTCGCTTTCCTCTTTCTTGGATCCTACAGTCTCTTCATTGTTTAGCTTTTCTCCATATCTCGACAAAGTTAGTGCTTGTATGAATAGACAAACGGTAACCTAACATAATATATCCGTAGTGCAGAAATGATCGAGCATGATACGCGGAGCTGAAGATGCACACCCTAAACATAAACTTACCGGTGCTAATGGAAGGACAACACCTTCTTAGTCCTTGCGAGTAATAATAAATATCAAATAATAATAAATATCTTAGGACAACCGACACACCGTTATCTGATCCCAAACTAGGCAGAGCCAGTACTATGGCAACCAGACAACTGATAACCATACTTATATATTTCTAAATACATACATATTATAGATGAATTACACCCAGACACAGAACAAATAATTGTGCTCATCACACAAGATTTGTCCTGGGTGGGAATCGAACCCACAACCTCCGTCTTCGCGGTCAGGATCACTAATCACTAGACTAACAGGCCAGTCAAATAGCTCAGTAGTTAGTTTAGTAATCGCACTCGTGCCATACTTGACAGAATAGGCAATTTTTGGTAATTACACGTTTTATCAGTGTTTTGGCAATGGTCCCATGTTAAAAGATGATCAGCAGTCATCGGTTACTATTCATTTTGTTACTTCAGATTCTTGTCCTAAAGATGACAAACATGAAAAAACTGAGTGTTGATTTTGTCACACAGTCGAGGATACAATAATGTAATAAGCACGACTCACCAGCAAGCAAATCAGGGGCCGCTTGATAACCTTCACTTCGGCCATTCAGGGTCTTTCACGGCTTTGTTTTTGTTTGACCAGCACACATAGTCCCAAACATACATTAATTTGATTGTGAATGTGAGGAATATGTGGGTGATTTTTTTTCTTACTTTGTTTGTGAGGGAGTTTGAGTACTTTATGCGGCTTTCCTAAATGTCCTGTCTTTGCTATTGTTCGTCGAGTCGGTGAGCTTCTCAAGTTCTGAGTTGAGCTTCACGGTTACTGATAAATGCTTGCACTGACTAGACGGGTTTACTCAAATCACAAAGGTTCTTTCTTGAAAAGACCATTTCAGGCGCAAATTAATTTTCTCTTCTTATGATCTGGCCAAAATTATGAAGAGACTTCGACTTGAGTCTGTTTCACCATTTCTTTTCAGGAGTAGTCAGATAGAAAATGTTGAATCCATCTATCTTACTTTTTTGTATACAATGACGTGTCAAAGTGATTACGATAGCTTATTTATAGAATAAGCTGTTTTTATTCATTTCATTTCCTTCTGCCTCGGAAAGCACCTTCGGCTGTCATTTATAGATCTTTGATAGTCATAGCGGGTAGTCAGAAATCCGAAATTCTGACAACCAGAAACAAATTTCATAGTCTGGTTGCCTATGAAATCTCAATCCTTATTGAAATTCTTGTTGCAATTTTTACACTGAAATAAAAACAACTAATCATTTAAAGAGATCAGATAAAAAACTTTTAACAAAAAATTAAACCGTCGAAAAACTGAAAAGCAAAAAATAATAAACCTTAAAATTATGAGTCGGCGCGTTGAGTGATCTTTGTTCATTGATTTTTCAGCGCCGACTCAACATTTTAAGGTTTATTATTTTTTGCTTTTCAGTTTTTCAATACACGTCGAATTGATAGATAACCTCCTCCTTTTTTTTTCGTCGGTTAAAAATTTGACAACCATAGGATATCGTGTTACCCAGGAACTGGGTTGTGTAGGTGAGATAGGCCATCGTTCCATGTAACACACTGGTTTTCCATTGCATACGGTCAGATTACAGGTCGAACATAAAAAAGTTGGAAAAAGGCTAGGCTAAAATTGGATTTAAGGGACCGTCAAAAAATATAGCTTGATTATACAGCCTACTTATATTTAAGCCACCTCAAAATTACGCCATTTGTATTCTGGAGTAGCAGAGCAAAGACACTTCATGTAATTATTTTGAGAAAGCCCATAATGTCGGTTTGACAGTTGAGTGAACAATCTAACACGCTATAATAACAACAACAACATAATAATGTGTGTAATTTACAGCCACATACTTGTGCATAAATAATGCATTCTAAGTTGAATAATGTCGTATGGCGTTAATTCCGCATAATCGACCACCATATGCTGTACTTACATTCAGGAAATTACTTCTACATACCTAAAAATAAATTGACACTTAAAATACATGTTACAAGCCAGTCATAATACGATAAAATACCACATGATGAGCAGAATGTATTGCTACCAATCTGATCCTAACCCCCAAACTAGGCCTGAACCTGTATTTAGGAGTCAACGTTCAGCAGTGGATTCTATTTTCAATCTCACACCATTTTGGAGGAGTGTTGCTACTGATAGCGAAGGTTATTGACATTTGGTAAAACATATAGGTAAAAATTACTTATTCATTACAAAAAAAAAGTAAAACACACACATCATTATGAAGGAATTTAAATTACAAGAATTTAATAATGCTAAAGAATTTTGTATGTTTATTTTTCTGTGTGTGAAATTGTAAAGGAAAATGATAGAGAATATTTTGTATCACTGCTTGTCTATATACCTACGTATTTTGCTGCTCACTTCCACATTTTGCCAGTTATGTTTAAGTCCATGTAATAGAAGGCCATCAACCGGGCACAAATTTGAATCCGGGCTAAAACCCCATTACACTTTCCCTAACCCGGAAAGAGAACCCAGGACCTCATGCTCAACAGATGCGCTTGCGACTACTAGACCAACGAAAAGGTTATAAATAACACTACCTACTGTTTATTTGGCTTAAAATACAAAACAAAAGAATAAAACCATATTATTAGATTACCTAAATCTGAAATTTGTGACACAAAAGAATAATTTACCATAATATACGGGTCGTAGTATTAAACTCTTTATTTTTTGCACCTATTTACAAGCACAACACTACTTTGATTTAACGTTTTAGAGTAAATATGTTTTTCTATTTCCCTAAAATAGAGGAAATTCCGTACGTCCGAATGAGAAACCGGGCGTAAAAATATCGCGGTAACATTTTATCGCGCACCGGAATTTCAACTCTCGGTGTTGATCCGAGTGTAGAGAATCCAACAGAGTGCATCTGAGCGCGTAGAAAAAACACACTGTTCGATTTTCGAATTTTGAATGTGTGTGTCACTTTTAGGCGGGAAAAAAGAAAATACTTTAACAAACTATACCATGTCACCCAGGGTCGCGAGATTTGTTCGAAAGAGTTACTGTGGCCCTGGCATATGGGCAACTGAAGGAACACGGGTGGGTTTTAATCAGTAAAAGTCTGACACATCCTTCTACTCCACCTAGAGCGGGAGACGTCATTTGATGATTTCCCAAACAGGAACAAAAAAAAACTATACCATGTGACATTTGTGTCGTTCTATCTACTAACCCGTTCGCGGCCATCGCATTTTCCTAACTGATAAACACGGCTATGAGTGATCACTGTTTGCAGACCACGCGCGGGTTAACAGATTAGTGTATGTTGTTCTTACAATTAAACAACCACGTGATTTTTGTTGATGTGTAGGTTTGTAAATTAATGACAGAATAAGTACCAGGAAGATAACAGAATAGTGACAAATGTAAAAAAATAGTGAAAAACTAGCACTGAAAACAAAAGATTTTATAAATGTTCGACCAGGCTTTCAGTACCTATAACCAATCCTGAGAGCCTAATGGATTATCTATGAAATATCATTGGTTATTGTCATTCTTGTTGCAATTTTTAAACTGAAATGAAAACAACTAAATATTTAAAGAGGACAGATAAAATTTAAAAGGCTCTACCCTAATTGCGTACCCTATCAATCAGATTCTGATTAATTTTCAAGGATATTATTATATTAATCCATCGCCTCATATACTCGAAAAAATTGTCTGCTCAGCAACATAAATAATGTAATGAATGGTGTTAATATGTCAACATTAAAGTCATTCCTTATTACGCCAAATGGGCCTGAATTTTCATCAGTCGTTAAATTATTATTCTTCGAACATTGAGATCAACAAATGAACGCGTACGTTTCCTCGACATTAGTTATCTAGTTATCAAGAATGTTAATGCAGATATATTAAGTGGAATTACTTAAAGATCATAAAACATGGCCCAAGTCTGGCTTCCTCGCAAGGGGCCAGCGCAAAGATAACTAAATAGATACTACAAATGATAACTAATATTATAAGCAAATAGCTGGTGTCGGTACTTCACAAGCACCTGATCACGAAGTGGGGGCGTGAGTACTCAATTAAATTATAATTGATACATATACACGGACTCATCGAACAACACGCAAAATTTTGCACAATATTCAAAATGACGCGTAGTATTTTTACACTGGAATACTGGACTGCGCAGGGCATATGGAAAGGACCTGTAGTGACCTTATTGGTGATATTCTTCAAAAAGGTCAGGTTTGTTGTAACTAGGGTTGCCAGGTCATAAAACCGAAAAGCCGGACAGACCTGCCGTTTAGCCGGACATTTGGGTGGAAAGGCCGGACATCTTTAATTTTTTAGTCTAAACAAAAGACTAATGAACTAAATACACTTTAAAATCTTTGGAACATATACGAATTAATATTTTTGGTTGGCAGACACCACCTTTAAAAGCTCATATTCCTTTAAAATTGAGTAGTAATAACGCGGGGAGGACAGTGGTAGTTCGCTCGCTTGCGCTAGCGATACAAGTTGAGGCGGGTGAAGACAAAAATTATCGTATCTAAAAAGCCTAACAAAAGCCGGACAGGCCGGACACCATCTAATTTAGCCGGACATGCAACTAAAAAGCCTGACTGTGTCCGGCTTTATCCGGACGCCTGGCAACGCTAGTTGTAACTACTTGCAATGTGAAAACCAAATAAACAAGATGGCTGCGAAAATGTCGTGCAAATTGTAACCATGAATTTAGCACATGATTCCAAACTCCTCTAGCGTATATAAGTTTTTCGTAGGATATTAAAAAAAAATTGATGTTTCTTAGAAAAATGCGACACTTACGAGTTGAAAATGAATGGAAGGGCAAATTACATCCATGGTAATAAGTTGTGTATTGGTGCCGTTGCCATGTACAGTAATCAAAAGATATAAGTAACGAGGGTCGTCGGATATAGTTGAAGTTTAGTACGAAACTGATGGATGTTTTTGAATTAAATTTGATTTTATAAATGAACTGTTTGTTTTCTATTCATCAAAATTAAAAATCGTTCAAATATATCCATCGGTTTCTAAAAGACTTAAATATCCGAAGGCCCTAGTTACTAGAGATGAGATATACCTGCCAATCTCCATACCCGGCCTTCAAGGTATGGGTATGGCCAAATACCTGGACCAAAAACCGGGTTTCAAAATACCTGTAAGTATTTGGGTGTGTTATGATTTCGATAAGTAAACGTATGCGATAGGTATGGCATACCTCCAATATTATGTATGTACAACGTTTCAAGTAAGATATATGAAGATGGTTATTAGTGAGTACCTACTACATATTATATGCAAAATAACATTAATTTTATTTAAACTGACTAACTAGAGTAGCTGCGTAGTTAAAAATCACTTTATTACACACAATATATTTTTAAGGAACTCTTTGATATGATAAAAATGTAATTCGTAATATTTTTTATGCAATAACATTATTTTGCAATTATATTCCTTAAGAACGTAGACATATTATTATGTATTTTTTCCACGTGAATTAGATCGTCCGAACATTCCTAAAGCACGAATGACGCTTCGGATCCTGTCATAAGCGGTCGGGTAGCTTCGGGTGGTTTCGGCGGACCGATGCTGCACGAACTGGCTGATACCTTGTGGTAGCGGTTCGTTTCGTACTAGGCTATACGTATGACGTCATACCTTCAAGGTATTTACCCAGTATTCCAGTCTGTACCCGGGCTGTGTACTGGGAAGCACATACTTGGTATATATACCTGTACCAGTATATACGCCTCACCTCTACTAGTTACTCATCTCTTTGACTGTACTTATTCAATGAACGTAAAGGAAGCAAAAAAGTGTGTGTAAAGATATAAGTATATATTTCCTGTCTATGGGAAGAAAGCGTGAATTTATTTTCCTGTGATAATTGTTATTTCAAATTAAATTCTAAGTAACATTGAATCCAAATTTAGGTAAGGTTGATACTTGTAAGTAGTGGAGGGTTAATTCTGAATACATTTAAATAATCAAGTTAAATGGAATTTGCTAATGGAAAAATAAATCATAGTCCGGATTTGTGTCAAGTTGATGGCAATAAGGTCGCCCCTATGTACCAGTTTTATAGGATTAAACATTATCTAGCCAAATGTGTGTAGGTAGATGGATACTATCCACTTGGGGGAATTCATGTTTAATGTCATACAGGGTTTATTATTAACTAGCAACCAAACTCTGCAAACGCTATGGGTTTTTCTCAACTCATACTTCTAGTAACAACACTAACGGCCGTCGTTGGCTATATAATATGGCAAATGATTTACGTTAACGTTCTGTGTTTCGTAATGATAATTACTTTGTCTATCTACTATTGTATAGAATCAAGTTAAACTAAACAGACAGCTGTGCTGCTGACTGAATGACTTTTGATTTTGATTTTGTTGATTTCCTATCCTCAAATCTTTTTATTTTATCGTGTTTAGATATCAATTCCCGTAGAGTTCGGCTAGTCAATTTATAATAACCCTATATTACGAATTTAAAATCTTAGGTAAGTAGTTTCAAAATGAGAAGCTAATCGTGTCGTTTCTAATGAATGCTAATTGGTGTAAACAAACCGCATAGTTGCATTTATGCTTTAATTTATCTCGTTAATCCCTATTGAACCATTTAATTAGACTAATTTATAATTCCCAGAAGATAGGATTTCGAACTACTCTATTTGTCACTGAATCAGAATCACACTAAGGAATCTTGGTCACGGCATATCTTACTTAACATTTTTTATTCAGTGTCGCTCCAATAACAATTTTGAACAATAAATTAGCTTTACTTCAAAATCATTTGTTTATTTCACATGTAATTTATGACATTAAAAAAATAATGTTTTTTCGTCATTTTAATTTTGAAATTTAAAACATAGTTTCGAAATCTTATTGAATAAAAACTCTATTGACATTAAAACTTTACGGTAAAAAAACGGACAGTTAAAAATATCGCACGATTTTTAGCCAAAGTTGACTGACCTGTTACAAAAGAATTGTGTAAAAAAATGCTTACCCAGCAAAAGTAGGACAACGGTCCAGACAAATAATCTCCAATACATCTCGATCACAGTTAACAAAACACTATTCACTAATAAAATCATCCTTTTTTGTGTTTTCTACACATTGTCCTTAATTTAAAATACTCAGTCTTTTTTAAATCTATAAACACTACATCGTATTAATAACACAATAATAACTTCACTATAAAAACATGTCTTCCAGTAAATATTACAGAAACACTAATAAACTATCCAATATTAGTTCAGGCCACTTGTAATTTAACTAACCATTTATCATCAATTTACTTTGTCGTAATTTATCGGGAGGTTGGCGCGGAAAACACGCGTACACTCAACGCCTTCCGAGTTCCTACTGATGATGGCGAGGGAAATCCGAACGCACTACAAACAAAAGTTTTCAGGCATAGTCAATGACCGATTTTTTTTCTGTCAGCGTACTTATGTGATGTGATATAACAGAAACAAAAAAATATATCTTTATGAATTGCTAATTAATAATAGCCGCACGGATCAATCGAAAGTTAAGCTACCCTTGCCGCGGTTGGTTATTGGATGGGTGACAATCCATATAATATATCGTTCGTCAGAAAGCACGTTAAGCCATTGGTACCTGCTGTCAGTCATAGAACTTTGAGAGTCGTTACGGGTTTTCAGAAGCCCGAAACTCTGACAACCAATCCAAACCATGAGGTATCGTGTTGGCGAGGGTCGTGATGATCAAATAGAGAGCCGCTCCATGTAATACACTAGTGTATTATCTGCATCTGGTTAGACATGAAGCCGATCCTAATTGAGAAAAGGTTACGCAAATTGATTTACAGATGTATATTAGAATGATCTTACAAGCCACCAACGTATTCCTCTCCTAGACAGGAATCATTTGTTCTGTATCTGGGTGTAATTTATCTATAATATGTATTTAGAAATATATGTATAATAGTATGTTTATCAGTTGTCTGGTTGGCATAGTACAGGCTTTGCCTAGTTTGGGATCAGATAGCGTTGTGTTGGTTGGCTGATTCTGCTTAACTAGCAAGAAACAAAAGATTTACAGTTTTTTTTTTTTTAAATTGATAAGTTAGCGTGTTTTGAAGTTGTTTATGAAACCTAAATACGAATGACTACTCCTATGTCATCATAGGTTCGCAGAGTATCCGGAGCGAAGTTCCGTATATCGCGTAATAAGTACCTACTATGTATGAAAGGTTATGTTATGTATGAAATTTATTTCCAGTCGTTCTACGATATACCATTTGATGCCAATATGATGTTGACGTTACGAAATCTGCATTAGCTGTTTAATTAATCACATAAAACTACAGTTATTTTGCAAAATAAAAAGATAGATATCAAAGTTGAACTCTAAACAGCTGCAATTTTTTTATTAAGGTTTCCAAGTGAAATGAGGCTACACCACGAAGGCAGCCCATCAAACATAGAGGTAAGTTTCTGGCTGATTTGAATAAACATTTATTAGAAAAGACAAAAAAGAAAATATCTAATGGCATCCCATTTTTTTTGTGATGATATGACCAGTGTCTCTTTCGTTCGTAAGAAGGTTGTATTCGGTCTGTTAAAATGAAATTATGAGAAAAATAACCTCAATTTCGCAATTTAAAACTGTAGTGTACAGATAAAACATGTGTTGAAATTTGAAATAAAAATGTATAGATCACTATACTCCAGCCGTAAATCATAATTGAACTACTGTACGTACAAACAGTGAGTTTTGGCATTATTCCAAACTGTTCGAGTAGATTTATATTATATTTTTATCGATTTTATGTCATGCATCTCGGTGGAAGTAAAGCACTGTTACATAGATCGAGGAAGATAGATAATTTAAAATATGCGCTAGCGTCACATGTTTGTGTTTAAAGTTGTCCTAGAAATTAGAATTTTGCTAATAATAATTTAAGTTCTTTGATCACATACACCGCTCTTCTTTGCCATGGTGGTTATGGCGCAGGAATTAATTATTAAAAAATAATCGAAATTTTGATGAAGGCAACCAATCAATTTTATTTTAGAAGCCGACGATATATTGGTAATACAACCTCATTATGCACACGGTAGGTTTTACATTTAAAAACCCACTAGCCAGTTGTGCCAAAAAAAAAATTGAAACGCCATTTATGTTTTCTTTTTTATGTTTTTTTCCTTCGCCCCAAATGGCTTCAAAGTAATTTTTTCATCTTAATTTAGCCAGTAATTATACAGGGTGATTGGAAGATGGGTGCAAAGCTTTAAGGTGAAGATAGTATAGACAATTTAGAACCATTTAAGCCATGGTTGTCTTAGACGAAGTCTTACCAATTTTTTTTAACCAAATTTTTAAGTCTTTTTTCGGAAATTCTCAAAATTTAATGTAAACTGCATAATTATGGCCAAATTGAATGATAAATGAATTATTTTTTTATTTATTTAATTAAAGTAATGTGTAAGCAACCAAGCAAAACATGTTTTAGGCTTCTGTGTCATTAGACATTTTTTTACAGATATTTAAAGCTCAGAAAAAATAAAAAATTTGTACAATACGTCTTTTAAACCTTATTTTTTTAAAAAACGGAGGGTGTTTTTTTTGTTCAAACCTTTTTGAAGACATGCTTGATAATCGTTCTTTCTTTTGAGGTATCATTTATGCGGATATCTTACAAATTATTGAAATTAGGACCTACAAACCAATTCGAGGGAGAAATTTTAAACTTTAGGCAGTCTAACATTAAATTTTTGCTTAAAAGAATACTTTATGTGCTCGAAATGATAACATTGTTCAATTCTAAGAATTTTTGGCACATGCAGGAACCAATTGAGGGGAACCCATTGAGGGGATTCTCTAAACAATGGCCACCGAGCGCGGTGCGACGGCATTTCCAGGTAGAACGCCCAATGAATAGCAAAAAGCGATAAGAGTTGGTTTTTACAGCAAAATGGTCTTAGTTACTGAGGCAACAAAGTCGTTTTTCTTTAGTCAGGGTCAGTCGGTCTGTGATGAAGCCGTTCCATCTTTTACTTATTAGTCAAACTACTGCCCTTGTGAGTGGACGTTGTCGTGTTGATTCACAATTAACCGTGTTCAGTTGTAGCCCTTTGCGTTCCTGCACGTGTTGTTTGCGTTAGTTTTGAACTTTTTTGTTTCACCGTGTCCAGTCGTAGCCTCGCGCTCCTGCACGTGTTGATTTTTGACTTAATTGTGTTGAGTTGACATTTAGTGCACTCCTACGCCGTTTTTCTTAATTGTTAAGTGACTATGGCTACTTTTTCCAATCAAGAATATGCGGATATCGTATTTATGTACGGTAGAGCAGACGGCAATGGATCTTTGGCGCGACGGATGTATCAAGAGCGCTATCCGAATCGCAGGATACCGAATGTCCGAGTGTTTTACAATACGTTTCGTCGTCTTGCCCAAGATGGGTTTCACCGCGTGGAACCTGGAGTCAACCCGGGCAGACACGAAACTGCCGTCGACGAAGACATTTTAGCAGCATTTCAAGCGGATCCTACTACCAGTACTAGAGCAGTAGCTCGAAATTTAAACATTTCTCAATGGAAGGTGTGGCATACAATGCACCAAAATGATAAGTATCCGTTCCATGGCAGGAGTGTGCAAGGTCTAGTAGAGCAAGATCCTCAAAGAAGAATTCAGTTCTGCCGTTTCCTCCTCAACAGAGACATCGAAGATGCGTGGTTTCTGAAATCAATCTTGTGGACGGATGAAAGTAAATTTTCAAGGGAAGGTATTACAAACTTTCACAACATCCATGAATGGGCCGACGCAGACAACAATCCATATTTTAAGAAGCAGGTGTCATTTCAGATGAAATTCTCTGTGAATGTATAGGCTGGAATAATTGGCAGAACATTGATTGGGCCCCACTTTTTGCCTGATCCATTGAATGGCGAAAATTATTTGCAATTTCTGCAAATTGATTTACCACTGCTGGTAGAGGAATCAGGTGTCCCAATCTTCGAAAGAGACCGAACAGTCATCTTTCAGCAAGACGGCTGTCCAGCGCATTGGACTTTAAATGTAAGGGAACACCTCAACAATTGCTTTCCTGATAGCTGGATCGGCAGGGATGGACCCACTCCTTGGCCCGCTCGCTCCCCAGATGGCCAAGGAACTGGTGTATAACAACATAGAAATAAACACTAGAGAAGAATTGATACAAATAATAAATTCAGCGTTTGAGACAATGAAGCAGGAGATGATGTTGAAAATAACGACTACAGAAGTTAGAAGACGGGGCCGTGCTTATATTAGGAATCACGGCCGTCATTTTGAACATGAAAAATAAATAATTCAAATGTTGTTTTAATTAGTCTGCCTAAAATAAAAAATTTCTCCCTCAAATTGGTTTGTAGGCCCTAATTTCAATAATTTGTAAGATATCCGCATAAATGATACCTCAAAAGAAAGAGCGATTATCAAGCATGTCTTCAAAAAGGTTTGAACAAAAAAAGCACCCTCCGTTTTTTTTTTAATAAGGTGTAAAAGACGTATTGTACAAATTTTTTATTTTTTCTGAGCTTTAAATGTCTGTAAAAAAAATGTCTAATGACACAGAAGCCTAAAACATGTTTTGCTTGATTGCTTACACATTACTTTAATTAAATAAATAAAAAATGAATTCATTTATCATTCAATTTGGCCATAATTATGCAGTTTACATTACATTTTGAGAATTTCCGAAAAAAAACTTAAAAATTTGGTTAAAAATATTTGGTAAGACTTCGTCTAAGACAACCATGGCTTAAATGGTTCTAAATTGCCTGTACTATCTTCGCCTTAAAGCTTTGCACCCATCTTCCAATCACCCTGTCATGTTATTAAAACCTTAGCATAGCAGAGCGATGGGAAGGTCCTACGGTAGGCGCCTATGCTATCCAAAGCAGCATTGGATATTTTTTACCACTAAATAAAGTAATGAGTAGAAATTCACCACATTTTGAAAATTTTCACTTGATTCATCCATAATTTATGTTTTCCTGAAACCGGCCCGCGTGCTGCGTATTCAACGTTAAATGAATATACCTAGTACCTTTGTACCAGCAGTAGTAAGCAATCGTGTGAGTTATCGCTAACCTGTCAGATTAGACCTTTCAGCGACGTCATCGTTATTTAGCTCATTTAGCTAATTTCAGGAAGACTTCTTTATAATTATGCTCCCTGCTTCACACGGTTTGACAAAAGATAGAGATTTCTTTATTTATCTGTCGATACTATAATATTTTTTAATATAATAAATGCGAAAATAACTCTGTCTGTCTGTTACGCTTTTACGACTAACGGCTGAACCAAATTTGATTAAATTTGGCACGGGGTAAGTTTGAACCCCAAGAAAGTACATAGGCTACTTTATATTCCGCGACATCGTCTGCGTCTATGATAACCGAAGCGGACGAAGTCGCGCGTAAAAGCTAGTTATATCAATGATATTATAATGTAAAGATACGCCATGTTCATACTGGTCGGCGATCAGAAATCGTTCCATTGTTAGTACAAATATACAGATGTATAGTAATTGTCAACAACGACTGCGATAGATAATACGGAACGTATAATACAGAAAGAGATAGGTAGCTGTAGTGTGTTGCGCTTGAAGTACACTAGTGAATCATAGAGTATGCGGATTTGCCACATAGGAGACATTGATTATAACTGGGAACACTACACTGATAATAAACAAAAAACACAATTGTTATCTATTTACTCACAAATTCTAAACAATTTTGAGGTCTGCAGACCGGATTTTCGATAATGTATGTACCTACTCAGTGAGTATATGATATTGTACTTCTATTTGTAGGAATCCAGTCATATTGACTTCTTTCCCCTTGAACTATGCTACTCGGAAATCTGACAAATAAAAAAAGATAATCAGAAAATAAATATTTGATTACATACATTTGAATTTTACTAATAAAACATCTAATAACCCGCTATCACTAATCAAATTCTCATTTATAAAACGTTGAAAGCTACAACTTATTATGATCATCATAATATTATTGTTAGAAAGACGCTCACTAAATAACAACAAAACTCACGTTGCGCATTCAAGCGGCTAACGAATGCTATGAATTGTGCCTACGATTTCGCTTCTGGTTAATTTAATCTATGACGCATGCTATTTGACCTTGTCGCGCTGCAGTTCCCATCATATTCTCTATCCTTTTCGAACCACAATGTTAATAAATCGTCATTTATTTCTAAATGTGAAAGATAATCGTGATATTTATACAAATATTCATTATTTTACTACATTTACTTATGGTATGAAAGCCCTTCACTCTTACTTATTTTGGAACCATCGTTTTTACACTTTCTTACAACACAACTTGGCATTTTCGATATAATATTTTACGCCACGGACACGCTTTGCTTCGCTCGCTGCTATTAGCCGACTAAATCAAATCACACCAATTGTTGTGATTTGTCGGAAACAATTTTCGTACGCTAATCCCCTTTTTACGTATTTTTGTATATAATATCATTGAGTTATATACATATATATCTAAGTATACGAATAAATTGTAAACATGTGTATGTTTACAATTTATGGAATAAATGATCAAAATGATGGTGAAAACTGCATAAAAATCAGTTGCGCAGTTTAAAATTACAACACGGTCACACAAATAGACACGAAAAATGACTTTTCGTACCACTTGCTCAAAAAAGTGACATTATATGCCACAAATAGCTAACATAACAATAGTCATTTTTAATCTGTTAAAAACAGGGAAAGAAAATTGTACTGAATTTCATTCATCCTCTAGGGGGAGAATGTGATTTAAATTTGGAATACTTACCGTATACTGAACTACATCTGTGTTTACACCATTGAGTTTGTATATAAAGCATTATACATCTTTTTGAAAAAGGAATACGCATTTATTATGCAGTTATGATTATTAAATAAAATTACGAAAACCGACGAGGCCGTATGAGCTTGATGCCTTTGCTTTTCCGACAAAAAAATATTAGTCTAGGAATTTGTCGCGTTTTTGTTTTCTTCAAATACATAAACGTTAAGTTTATTTTTACTTTTAATTGTCATTATTTTTAATAAATGCTTATCTCATATTATTATTGTGTTCATTTTTTCGCAAATGGTACGAAAAGTAGAGTATTTTCCTCGGTGATAAAGCTGTCCTAGTCTTGGGTGAACTTAAATCCCTCGCTACACTCAGGACTCGTCTTAAATTCCTCGCTTCGCTCGTGATTTAAGTTTTTAACACCCTCGCTACGCTCGGGAGTAAACCTCGAGTCCTTCGTTACGCTCGCGATTTAAATCGTCACCCGCGACAGAAGACACTGCTTTATCCCCTTGGTTAATAATCTACTATTATTTTAAATTATTAATTCTATAATCTTTTTATGTTAACTTAGCTCGAGACCGTGGGGTTCCGATCTTTTGGAAAAGGCAAACGCCAACTCACAGAGGTCCCTTAAAAAATTTAAATGGAATGAGACACCAACCGACGGTTAAACTTGTATGCACTGTGCAGGTGCATCCAAGGACACCCCCCAGTTGGTGTTGGACTATTGCAGGATATGGAAATAAAGATGTTTGAATATATATTATGATGGCTAAAATGGACTGGTTACCAAAAACTATGAAAGGACTAAGGTACCTGCCTGATTAATATTTTGTATATGTATATGTCACTGTCAAATTGTAAATACTGCTAGAACATAATCTATCTAGCGAGATTATGATTTGTCGAAAAATTGTGAACTGCAATAACAATTTACAATCTAACGCATTATTTTTCGTTAGATTATAATGTATCAAGTGAAACTGTGAACCGGTATCAATTTTGCATCGCATCTTGCACAAATACTAAATAGTCAAGCAACTGCCATCAGCTTGGAAGTAGCGCTCGCTTTTCGATACCTTTCGAATCACAAAAAAATTGTTCAAATTATTTAACCCCTTTCTCATAAACAGTGAAAAAAGATCAAAATCAATCAATTGCACGGCGTTTATTTAGGCGTTGTTGAAAGAACATTTACACAAACCCAGTAAAAATAATTTACGTGTAGATAATAGACTCAGCTGTCAATCCTAATGGATCTCATTTATTTTAACAAACTGTTAAAATAAATGAGTGCCAGATGGTGCGTATCACGCGCGCTTTGACTTGTACGAAAAGAATCTAGTGTGACCATGATTATTGTGTAATTATTCTGTACCCAGGAAATTGGGTTAAAAAGAGTACCTCACCGGGAACAGGGTTCCCTGGTCTGGGCTCTAAAGAGAAACCTTCCAACAATGTTAACCGTGATGTACCGCTTTCTGAATCAAGCCCTTCATCCAGCTGCCCAACGAGGGCCTCTCCAGGTGTTGTTCGGGGCTCTTGGCTATTAAACTATAGGCTGTTATGACTATTGGCACAAATATCGCTGAATACACATCCCACATGTAGACAATTTTGCTAGCCAAGTGTAGTTACTTTTTGTTTATCTTTCTCAGCTTTTGAGCCACTCTATTCGATCTACCTCCACTATTTCAGGGTTATTGGCAACAATAGTTAGCCAAAGTACATTGTATACATCCTAATCATGGTTGAAAAATCAAGATTGGTATTTTATAACCATCATAATAATTTCAGACATCCAATGCTGAACGTAGGCCTCTCTCAAGCGTCGCTACGTTATTGAATCGTGTGTTTCTCGCATCCATATCGAACCAGCACTTCATTTTTTTTTTTTGTGTATGGGCAATAGGGTGTCCCAAAAAAATTAAAGTCATTTTTTTAACGCATACCCTCTTATTTTTTTACTTTTCTGTCAAAACAATTATAGATAAAATTTCAAGAAGGTAGGACCTCGGTAACCCGTGCCGACTTACATCGATACATGTCAGTACTTGCTTTCTAATGGTGACGCGACCTAACGTGTCGATGTGCTTGTTATTACTCGTTATTTCGTTATATAAATCGCGTTGTTTTCAATCAGTCAATATGTCAGTCAATCACCTATTAAAAATACCCCTTTTAGACAGTTTTAAAAGGGTTATATTCTTAATAGGTGACGTAAAACATCAAATATCGGGTTCAAAACTTCCGTCTAATGGACAATTTCTAGCAGTTTCATTTTACAATATCCGTGAATTGAATTTAACTGTCAATGAAAGCGCGAATCTCTGTATTCGCCCAGTGTATTTTCTATTGGGTAAGGTGCTTGTCCAAAACATTCAACCCAGCAAAATACCTCTGCGGAGAGATTTTATTACTCCAAAATTAGTAGCAGCGCTAGATAGGTGTTAATTCAGTATGAGGAATTTTGTGTTCATTCTTGAAGCAAATATTGAAGCACTTGGATATAATTTTGATAAATTTCCGATAAGTAAGTCTTCTATCCAAAGAATTCGCACTGAAAAACGGAAAGAACGGGCTGAAGCTTAAAAATTGTTTTTCAAAATAAGGTACCGGAAGTTGTGACTGTTCATTGGGACGGCAAGCTTATGCCTGCATTAAGTGCTCGGAAATCAAAAGAAGAACGTCTTCCTATAGTTATTTCTTATGAAAAGAAAGAACGACTTATAGCTGTACCAAGACTAGAAAGTTCTACAGGAAGTGAATAAGCACAGGCAGTTTGGAACGTGATTGTAGACTAGAATTTAGAAGATAAAGTGCAAATATAAAGTGCTAAAAAAAAAGAACCAAGAATCCGATTCCCGACATCCCCTCTACGATTACAAGACGACTCCAGGCAGGCTTAAAAGTCGTAAGAGCTTCTTACGCTCTACGCAGGCCATCCAGGACACACCACCCTTTGTGGGGACCAAACTATGACTTTGTTGAACCCTAGGAACACTTGCTTTCCGGCCGTGATCTGCAGTGGCCTATATGGAAAGCTCTCAATCGATTGCGTACGCTGTAGACACAATATGACAAAGTGGGGGGATTATAGACTCATTCAACACCCAGTGCAAGTGCGGTACGTCTGATCAGACCATGACCCACCTGCTGGAGTGTCCCAAGTGCCCGTTCATCTGCACCTCAGATGATCTCAAAAATGCCACTAATGCCGCAATAAACGTGGGCACCTACTGGGCTCAAACGATATAGTAAAAAAGTGTACGAGTACCATCGACACGAAAGAAGAAGAAGTGCAAATTCTTTGTTGTGATACTACTGCTTCAAATAAAGGTAATATAAACGGTGCCTGTTCTTGCCTGCTTCTTGAATAAAACTGAACAACGAAATGCTTATTTTCGCTTGTCGCCATCACGTGTATGAACTGATCTTGAAAGACGTATTTGAAGCAAAAATCAGTCAAGTAACTACAAACCCTGATATACCTGAAGCACTGAGGGTAGGTATTAAACGATGAAGCCGAAAGAGCGGTTAAGTTAATGCAAGACTTTCATGGATTAATCAGGAGAGGAGGAACAAAAACAATTTTTATTACGTTGCGTACAAGAACACCGGAAAATTTATCCTGACTGTAAAAAACAGACGTTAAAAAGAATATTTGAACAAAAATATTATTTTTTAATGTAAGTAAATAAATAACTATACTATTTGGGTATATTGGAGTTTTTATTGAGTAATAAAAATTAAGTTCTTAATTCCTCCTACAGTGTGTCAGTACAAATTTTCATGTCAAAAGTTTGGCATCAAGTCGGCACGGGTTATCGTTGTCCAATCACAATAATATTTATTATTTGAGTCAATGAGACCAAACCGAATAAAAATAGAGGGTATGCGTATTTGATTTCGCGAAAAAAAAAATTGCCCTTATATCTTTGGACACCCTAATGGGCAATCATAAAATACTTGTCCCGCTCTGGGCGTCAAACTTTTACCGTTTAAAACCCACACGTGTTCCTTCAGTTATCTGTACCACCATCTATACCACCTTGTACGCCTAATCTAAATATGTTCAGCATGCGAGTGCGAGTCCTCAAGGCGGGAGATGCTGTGGTCCGGGGTGGGGTCATCTTAGCGGTGTCTATAGACATCGCCAATGTATTCAATACTCTGTCCTGGAGTTGCATCAATGAAGCACTCCTGTATCGAACCAGCACCCTCTGACACAATCTGAATTATATTGCTAAACCATTGCTTCAAATGTTACAAAAATTTGTCCGCTCAATAACGTAAATAACGCGATGATTTTTGTGCGACTGTCAAAATGAAAGTCACTCCTACTGTTAGTGTTACGCAATTACACCTCTGATGGGGCTTGTAAAGGAGAAAATTCCAGTCCATAGAAACCAAGCCATACTATGCCATGTAAAACCTTAGCCTTTTTTTTGTATGGGAAATCATCAAATGACGTCTCTCGCTCTGGGTGGAGCGGGAGGGCGTGTCAGAATTTTACTGACTAAAACCCAACTGTGTTCCTTCAGTTGCCCGTGCCAGAGTCACGGTTACTCTTTCGAACAAATCTGCAACCCTGGCAAAACCTTAGTCTAAAAACTAAATCGTCGATTTCATTTGCAAAGCTCGATAGAACCATCCGCGATTACGTTTATTACGAACATTATTTTGGTTAACCCATTAAACAAGATTATTTCAAACAATTTTACGACTGTCCAAAATCCGTTCCATTTTTCGCTCATTCCTTTAGTGATATGAGGTTAAAACGCAATGTTCTGGCGTTATGCCCATCCCATTCATAGACGCACGCTGTGAATAGGTATATTTTTAGCCGGACCACTTGAATGGACTATACCTATTTGCCACCCTTCACGCACGTCAGTAGACATTGGCGTTTGAAATATTATAGCGAAGCGTTTTTATTTATTCTAGTGTACTATGTACCGAAAGTATCTACAGGGCAAATCAAATTAGCTAGCGGAACTGTTTTTATGTTTAGATATACAAGATAAGTTTTTAACCAGTGCGAAAATTTTAACAAATTAAACTTAAACGAGTTACAATAACCATGCAATTTTTATTTTAATATATCTTAGTACAAAAAATTAAGTTATCGTTAACGAAAGACGACGATGATTTTGAAACTGGTTGTATGGTAACTTGCGTGCGGCGCCGGCACGGCGGCGAAAGTGAACCAATGATCGTAGCTACAAGTACCTATCGGCTGTTCGATCGTTAAAAATTCTAAGAAGTTCGAAGTATTTACGCCGGCGCGCGGTTACTGACCTATTCCTATTGTCGATATCATGTTACGAAATATGTAGGGTGTCCACAGTTTACTGATTTAAGGTCGGATAAAAAAAAAAGTATTGAAAAAATAGTTGAAATGTGTTCTATTACTGATACTGAATCACAAAGAAAAAATTGCGCAGTTGTTAATATTTTTTCCTGTGGATACCCACCATGTCTTGGGAGTTGCGCTAGCTAATTAAAGACCCTGTATATATTACATAGGTAACTAACCCAACAGCTTACTATAAAGGTTTCAGCTATACATTAGTTAGGTAAAAGTTTTGACATCTATAACATTATTTTTAGTATATGCGAAACCTGAATATAGTTTGTTCAGAATCAGTAACTGAATCGATTCCAATAATTTTTACACCATGTTATATTTTGTCCCAAAAATATTTAATTACGCTTAAAAGTTAGTATCCGCAATCATCTGTTTGCACACGGGTCACGAGTTCACGACAGGTCATAGCGCGGGCTAGGCGGCGTGTACGCACTGCTGCGGGGCGGCGACGGCGCTCCCCTCAGTCGCCCGAATGCCATCGATCGATGCATACGTATCGCGAGCGCGCGACCGCCGTGAGCCCTGGCTAAAGTGTTTTGTTTAGATTTTAAAATTATCATGTCTCTCTCGTACTCAAACGTCCGTACACTCGCTGTTTGTGGTGGTGTGGCAGTGCGTCAGTGCTTATGAGAAAGACGGGCCCTTTTTTAACAGTTGCTTCAGTTTGTTTGAGTGAATAGTGATTACGCCAATTATTGTAGATAGTGATGATTAACATTTTTAAACACGCAAAAATAGTCAAGGGTACAAATGTATTTGTTTACAGCCTGCTGTGGTTCAGTAATGCGATGTTTAACAATTTTCATCCATTTTGAACTTTAAGTTGTTGACATAAGGTGCAACAAATGGCATTGATTACATTTTACCACTTACTACTGCATTTACGAATAAATTACATAATAATATCTACCTACACTTGACCATTACGACAGTCCAAAGCCTGCAAGCGTGATGGAAAATGTTTATCACCAACTAATACATAAACAATCACTGTGGCAAATTATTATCAATGAGTGAGAGTGAGAGCCGCGCGCGCGGCTGGCGTGGTTCCCTCCGGTAGGCTGCATATGTTTTTGCGAGGACAATCAGGTACCGTAACAAGCTTATAACTTTGTGATTATTAATGATACAGTTTTGAAATTTTTTTCATAGATTCTTTACATAAAAATACTAGACCCGTGTTTCGGGTTTCGCATAAACAAAAACTAATGTTGTATATTAAACCTAATTATCTCTTAATCCGGAATATGCGTATTCTCGTGTAGTAGATATTTATACACCGTCTCATGCACACAAGCGGAGGCAGCTGCTGTCAGTAATGTCATCTGTCAGTCACGAAAAATGGCGGAAAACAGAGAAGGTGAAGCAGGTCTGCACGGTAGCCCTTGATGTGGTGGTGAACCAGTGAACTGATATGTTTAACTTAAATACGGAATCAATAGGATTCTACACATTTTTTTTTTAATATATTTTGCTCAATAGTTTATATCGCCGTAATATAAATTTAATCGTACATAAAGAAAACTAGCCTAACTAACTAAAATAAAAATAACAAAATTATATATTAACTTAACCAAAACTATACACAAACTGAAATAAAGCATCGAAAAATTCATCCTCAACGCTGTCGACCGGCAATGTACCCAAGAGACTGGCGGCATTACCACGCTGTATAGCAATGCTTAGCCGCTGGCCAAAATAAAAACCAGCCCTTGGGTCACGAGAAGTGTCAACTAGCCGCTTTGAGATTTCTTTAAAAAGGCCATGAGCACTCTGACCCCACGGCCCGAGGGTTTCAACCCCAAACGGCTCGAAAATATAATTGCCAATAAGGTTGCTATACTTTCGCCGCTTGAGGTTTTCCGCAGCCGCAGCGGCAGCGCCAGCGCAGCAAGCCGAGCTAGGAAGATGGGATGGCGCAAGAGTATCGACACACGTTGCGTCCCACACTAAAGGCCTACCCACCTTCCAAGGAAACAAAGACATACCGTCCGGTCTCTTGCCATCGTCGCGTGCCAAGCCAATGGGTTCTAATACAGCTGGAACGCCGACGGTGACAAGAGCTCGTCGGATGATGTCGTTAATGTTTGCGTGCCGCGCTAAGCGCCCCGCACTTCGGCTACAAGACAGGCCGTGGTGTCCTAGACTGTTGACAACTTCGCCACAGTGGCAGCGATGAGGAGAACAACAAGGAGCTCCTAGTCTTAGAGAAGCAGCAAGGCGGAAAGTAGTGTCGTCGAGCAAAGTGCCTATGTTCGACGACGGTAGCGCATGAAGCCACAGACCCGACTCCCATTTAACCACAGCCAGCAGGCGCGCACGCTCCGCAGTAGTAGTAGACGAGTTTAGTAAATTGTCTTGTACAACTCTGCAGAGTGGCTCATCCCATCGTCTCTGGGAAAGTGGGTTATCGGGTAGATTTGAATTCGGGCAAGCGAGTTTCCAGGCATCTATAGCCTCGGTGAAGCACGGCACATCAAAATTAATCAGTGTGGAAGCTAAGATTTTCCTGATTAATTTCTCAGTGCCGTGGACCGAGGATATGAAAGTCGGTAAACTGAGACTGGAAATTTTGCGGACGCCGATGCCTCCCATACGAATGGGAAGAGTTGCTTGTGCCCAAGCTCGGTCATCCAAGGCCACATTTAATATTGAGGTTAGTGTGTGCCGGATAATTTGGTCCATTCTGTCCAAAAGGTGAGTGTGCTTCCATAAATGGGAAGCGCGTAGGAAATATGTTAATTTTGGGGCGAAACAACAGTATCGAATTAAGGTGATAGCCGAATGCATGTTAATTTGGAACAGTCTTTCTGAAACATCATTGAAATTTTGTATTTTTTCCTCTATAAAAGAGGGAAAGGAGTTCTCAAAGATTGGAGACCCAAGGAGACGAAGAGAGCTTTTTTCAATAATTTTTATTTCTGGAGCTATTGCGTTAAATTTTGTAAGTGTCAGTTGTCTGTCAGTACTGTCCGTTAAATAGAGTTCACATTTTGATAGGTTTAGATCAAGGCCGATGGAATGAAGCTCATGTTTTAAGAATGTTAGGTCATTTATAACTGTTTCTACATCGCCTCCCAAGGTTCCATCATCGAGATACCAAACATTAAATTTGGAATTTAGCTGTAATTGTAGTATTTAATTGTATTATACTACTTACTTATACGCCCTCCATTTTGGCGTATTTGGTGTGAAGTCATAGTCTATGACATTTACAACGGACTGAATCACAAACAAACAATAACACTCTTTGACATAATTTATTGTTGTCATAGACTTTTACGTCACATTAGCTCTGACCATTGGCGTCGCTGTTCAAGTATTTGAATTTCCAACAGTTTTATTGTACTTTACAAACATTAACTTCATGCTCATAATGTAACAAATATTTAAAATAATGATGGAAGCATAAGTTCGAAGTAATACATCCTGATAAACATATATTCCTTTTATTAAGTTACATAAAGCGAATGCCCGAATAATCTACAGCAATAACAATTAATTAAATCGATTAACAACCGACTTTAAAGCCTTAACATTTAATACCTTTTATAATACAACAATAGACTTATTTATCAAAATTCTTTGTTGGAATTTATTGTTATATTAGATTTAAGGATAATCATAATTACGATAACAAGTATTTATTTATAGCTATGACGTCATTTGACTTGATGTTGATTTCGTTAAAAACAAAATAATAAAACTCTTTGATTTAGGCATTGAGATATACATACATCGTCATAAATGTGTATTAAAAATAATTAGCCCGTGAATATTTAATTTCAGAATCAATAATTTTTCGGTTGAATTCATAGAATAGTGCCTATAATGTGCCCACTGCTAGGAAACAGGCCTCCTATTATGTAGATTTCTACCAAGACCAGTCTGTGCTTCGGAAAGCACATAAAACCGTTGTTCCTAGCACTGTCAGCTGTCATTTGTAGATATTTGAGTCGTCTGAAGCCCGATATTGTTGCATGAGAGTAAGATTTTGTTTACACTAGGAAACCAACGAACATTAACCGATATTTAGGTAGTGACAATTAGAGCGCTCAATCAATCTGCCAAGCCTTTTCTCAACTAGCTATGTTAGGGTCGGCTGAACAACGGTATTTTACATGGAGTGACTACCTATCAGATCTCCACAACCCAGTCAGTGGTTAACACGATACCCCTTGGTACGACTGGTTGTCAGGCTTTTAATTACCTTTATCTAACGACTGTCAAAGATCAATGATAGCTGGGATCAGCGATTTAATGCGCTTTCCGAAGCACGGTGGAGTCACAGAATGTTATGGATGGCCACCGAGCCACGAACCAACCTCGGCAAGCTTTGTTTAACCTTGAAGATTCACGCAGCTATTATTATTTACCCACGAGCCTTGATCTCTGTATATAATATTTACCTGCGAAGTTCGCGACCTTAGGTATATATAAAGCCAGCCTAAACAAGCGATTGCACAATCTCGTAGAGTGTTGTCCAGAATATTTGCGCGGTTTGTTTGCGGCTAGTAATCGAGAATCAATGGCCCTGACGGCCTGACACTCTGAAGGACCATGATTAATTGCCCCTATGACGCAATCTGAGGCAAACAAACTGACCGGCGGCGGCGTTTTGTAGGCTTCTTTTTACCAAGTTTTTGGGAATTAATTAAATTGGGCTACGTTCATGTTCATAAGCAAGCTCAGAATCTTACTAAGTATTGTAGGTACGTTCAGCAAAACATACTCACCCTTTTGATAAATTTTGCTCATGAAAAAACCGTGTACATAACGTTTGCGGTAGAACGAATAGTTTTATCTACCCGGTGAGGCGAATTAGCTGCGAGATGTCTCAAAACGCCGCAATTATTGCATACCATGGTACGGTTTTATATGTATATATCCTTGATTTTGCGGTATGGTATAGTTCTATGGGGTTGCTGTGTGGAAATTGACGAAGCATTTGTGGTGCATAAAATGGACCAAACTACTAAATACTAGTACTAAATGGACTATGTTTGGGCTGAAGCAAATAGAGTTTTGTCGCTCTCTCTTTAGAAACTACACTACATCTTGGAATCATTTTTAATTGTTTTCATTCATAAGATTAGTTTTCAGCTAGCATAAAACTACATCCCTACTAGTAACCTTGCCGACTACTACTACGAGTACACTGCCAAGTCACTCGGTTGAGTTGTCGCAGATATTGGATTCGTATAAAACGCTTCAAATATTATAGATGAATACCATGTAAGTTTCTGGCAAAGCTACAGCAGCACAACGGCTTGAAGAACTGAAAAGTACCATCGGTTTAGAGTTAGACCAATATCTAAGCGTGAATAAAAATATATTGTCGCAAGAGACAGATTACCGTGATTTTTCTGACTATGGCATAATCTACATTCATGTTATACAGAGGGTAGGTCATAATTTGAGTTGAGTTTGTTTGACTGACAACGATGACTACCAAAATGCTCGAGTAATCGAGTATGCCGAGTATCGAGCAATAAACGACTACTCGATCATAATACGAGTACTCGGCGCATCTCAACATATTATAATTAAAGATGAAGTCGTCTTTTACATGAGACTTTAACTTACCTGGTGAACTGCGAGTGTACCATAGGTACACCTCTGCCTGATCTTTCGGGTAATACAGGCATGATCGGTGGAGCATACGGTGGAGGTGTGCCCAACCTGGGCGGGGCACCGCCGTGTCCTCGTGGAGGCGATCGGCGGCGGCGACCTCTCGCGTCCGGCCCTGGTGCGAGCCATGGTACGGAGCGAGAGGGAATGGGAAGCCGTCACCTCCTTCTGCGAAGCAGTAATGCTCGCGAAGGAGGAGGCGGGGCGCGTGAGGGAGTGGCAGTCTCTGCGCCCTCACGCCCCTAGCCGCCGCAGGAGGAGACGCCCCGGGCGTCGGGAGTCGATTGCGGACTCCCGGCCACCGTAGGCGCGAGCTTGCGGGTGGCGAGCAATGGGTAGCTCGCCGCCCGGTAAGGACCAAGCTCGGGTCGACGGCGCGCAGTATTCCACGCGCGCCTCAAAGAGATGTCAGCAGCAGTGTAGGGGTCTACTAGGACCGATGCCTGCCGGGGTCGCGTGATTGTTCGAAAGAGATACCGTGACCCTGGCACATGGGCAACTGATGGAACACGGGTGGGTTTTAGTCAGTAAAAGTCTGACACGCCCTCCCGCTCCGCCCAGAGCGGGAGAAGTCATTTGATGATTTCCCATCCTGAAAAAAAAAAAAAAAAATTCAGGCATGATGTTACGCTCATTTTTGCTAATCAAGTCGCACAACCGTACTATTAAAATACTATAAGTACAGTTAGTCACGTATTTAAATACGATTCTCTTAAATAGCGCATACCGTTGATAACTCATACACAACCATGCGGGCACTGTCGTCGTCATTTTTAGTTCGAGCCGAATTGATTATGAAATGTGTGCGGGAATTCTCAGAACACTGTAGGCGTTACACGAGATACCTACTAGCAGAGAAATCAACATCAAGTTTCATCATATTGATAAATGATTTTATTTCTGTAAGTAGGTTTACTACTAAAACTTTTACACATTAATGATATATTTTTTTAAACTAGATGAGTTCGGCGTTTCTTAACTGACTACTCTGAGAAGAAAGGCCGAAACAAACTCAGAGGTCACAGTCTCTTTTAAAGTCCAGACATGATCTTGGTCACATCATTTCATTTTATTTATAATATGTATGTATTTAGAAATATATAAGTATGTTTATCAGTTGTCTGGTTACCATAGTACAGGCTCTGCCTAGTTTGGGATAAGAGATAACGGTGTGTTGGTTGCCCTAAGATATTTATTTATATTATTTATTTGAAGAACATGTAGATTGGTGACTGAAATGGTCTTTTAAGGAAAGATACACACAGATTGAGTGGACCTGTCCAATCAGTGCACGCCTTCGTCACTAATCGTGCAGCTCAACTTGGAACTTAAGGAGCACAACTAGTTATTAACTCGATATTATGAACAAATCGAAAATACATGATGTTATTTATCGCGAAAGTTCAATATTAGGTGTTTTCGTTCCTCAAATAGTTTGTAAATATCATGTAGTTACTCATATTATTTTTATTTTATACTCAAGTCTTAGCAATTCTATGAAAATAAAAAAGTTATCTTGGTTAATACCTGCTCTTGACAGGCGGCACCAACACCTCATTTCGAAGCAGTTAATTCTTTGCCCGTTGATAGATTTGGTTGTCCAAGCCCAATCTATCTTACCATTAAAGGACCAAAAGAAGTTTTCATTATAAAGGAAAAGAGAAAAGCTAAATAATTCCGAGTTCCCAGTGCTACGTTTGACATGTCGCGGAGAAAACCATGAAAAGGTTTTCACGGCCTACGCTGCTACGGCGTAGCGCTACGTGGCGTTTTAGCGATGTTTACTCATATAGACAAAAAAAGTGTTAATTAGGGTATATTTGGTCCCACTAAACAAAAACACACAACGCTATCGCTGCAGCAGACCGTGACGAAGATGGCAGGGCGCGCTTGACTTCTACCGAAAGGACTGGCCAACACTAGGGAAAAAAAAAACAATTTTATTTCTAGTAGCACAATAACAACCTTAGATGCAACGAGTTATAAAAAAAAAAAATATAAAAAAAAAATATATATATAAAATATATATGTATTTATAAAAAAAAAACAACAAGATAAAAACAAATAAGATCTCATGTCAAACGTAAGTGGTTGCTAGAGACTAATTCACACTGACCTCCGTACTAGTAAAAACTGTATCACGGTAGGTCAGTATTCCTCGTTCTCCAATAATCACACACGTTGTCAGTGAACATAATATTTGAGATATTTAGGAGGTAGTTCGGTATTAATTAATGCATTGCGATCACTACTACCACTCGAAGGTGGGTAAAATTTGAAAATATTTAGTATATGCAAAATATTTAGACAAAAATAGTTTTAAAAATAAGATGTTGTGTTGATGTTTGTATGATGTTGTGTGTTGATATGATTGGTGTATGTGACTGAATGTGTATGAATAAGTGTTGTGTGTTTGTATTTATGATAGGCTTACTAATAACTTTTCTGTGTTAACATAATCAACTTGAAGTAGAAAATCATTTAAAATCTTTTTGCACTTAAAGATTGACAAATCACGTAACTTCACACTTTTAGACAGCTGGTTGTATAATAATAAATGAGGCCCGATATGATCAAAAAATTTGCTAGCAAATGCCGTTTTAGTTCTAGGAACAGAATAAACCAAATCCTTTCTACGCCTAGCTGTAGAAAGAGGTAACTTCGAGTGTTGCTGTATGATCGAAGTTTTTATAAACAATTGTCTAATTGTAAGTAATGACAATTCTTTGTATAATTTATGGGTGGGGTACATAAATCTCCTGAAATTCATTACTTTGAGTACAGCTCGCTGCGCTCTTTCTAAGGATAAATTGTTGTTTTAGATGCGCCTCCCCAAGCAGTGATACAGTACGTTATTATTGACTGGCAAAGGGAAAAATAAATAGTTCGCAGTAGTCTTGGGTGACAAACATTCCGGAGATTTTTAAATAGGTGGATCATTTTCCTAACTCGCGTAGTCATGGAGGCTATTTGTTCCTTCCATGAGAGATTTTGGTCAACAGTGAGGCCCAGATATTTGATAGAAGATACCTGTGACAGACTGTAGAAGGAGCAAGACAGGGGGTCTATGCATGAATGAATTTTGATGGATGGGGAATTAATCGGTGGTTGAGTACTATTCCGGATGCTGAAGGCAATGTACTTAGTTTTTTGGGCATTTAGGGTAAGAAGGTTATGGTCAAGCCAAGTTGTAACTATACTAAAACCCTCATCTGCCAACTTAAAAGCCTCGCTCCACGTGTTGCCTTTAAACAAAAGAACCGTATCATCGGCAAACGTAATTATTTTACCGCGTGTGAGATGAAGGTCACACAAGTCGTTTATGTAAATGAGGAATAAGGTCCGTCCCAAGATGCTCCCTTGCGGAACCCCAAACAGGACTTTTTCTGATTGACTTGTGTAGTCTTTCATTCTCACACATTGCGTCCTGTTTGTCAAGTAATCGGTAAACAAATCCAGCGAAACACCACGAACACCGATGCTCTCCAACTTTCTTAGGAGTATGGGGACAGAAACTGTGTCAAACGCTTTTGATAGGTCCAAGAACACACCTATAGTCCTGTCACCTTTATCCAAACCATCGACAATATATGATAGAAGCTGATGAACCGCATGAGAAGTTGATTCCTGAAACCGAACTGGTTTGCAGACAGAAGCCCGTTGGATTCTAAGTAGCTTTTCAAGCGCTTGTTTATAATGTGCTCAATAATTTTAGATAGGGTTGGCAACAACGAGATCAGCCTATAGTTTGAGACACAGCCTCTGTCCCCAGACTTATGTATGGGAATAATCACGGAATGTTTGAGGACGTAAGGAAAGACGCCCATTGTCAGGCACAGATTACAGATCAGAGTTATTGGTAATGTAAATATCTCAACGCCTAGTTTAAATATGATTGAAGGAATCTCATCCCAGCCACTGGAGTTAGATGATTTTAAATTAATTATTGTACTTTTTACTTCAGTTTCGTCCGCCGGCAGCAAGACGAAAGATTTAAGAGATGAAAGGTTTGGGTTACCTGTTCTAGCTAAATAAGAGACAGAATTCTGTGGAAAAGGGAGAGTGAGGCCTTTGTCCTGTAGTAGGACAATACAGGCTAGTTAGATTAGATTAGTGTATACATATTATGTATTCCTATTTCCTCGTTGGTCTAGTGGTCGTTACTACTGAGTATGAGGTCTTGAGTTCGATGTCCAGGTCGGGCAAACTGTTATTAGGATTTCCATATCGACGGTTGAAAGGCTATTTAATCTAAGCGACATTTGCTGAAAGTAGCAGGAGAGTGATTCAAAGTTTTATTTTTCGAATAAAAAAATCATTATAAAAGAACTAGTGAGTGGATTTTGGTAAATATATATTAGTTTTCCAAAATCCACTCATTAGTCCTTTCAGCCGTCGATATGGAATTTCTCAATAACAGCCCGGACGCCGTTTTGTGCCCTATTGATGCCAAATACACCTCTGACCAACCCTTCTGGAAAACAGAGCGCGATGTTATGTTATGTAAAGATAACATAACATCGCGACCGAAATAGGTTGGATTTAAATATCTCTAAATGCTATGTGTGTACATTTACTCGAAAGCCAAACCCTATTAGATATGATTACAAATTATCGAATACCTCTATTGTCAGAGTCAACGTCATCAAGGATCTTGGGGTAATTTTTGACTCAAAGCTTTTGTTCGATGCGCACATTGACAATATAGTCAACAAGGCTTCTAAACGTTGGGTTTTATTCTTAGGGTCTCCTCTGAGTTTAAGAATAATAAAACCATGAAAATTTTATACTGTGCTTTTGTCCGTAGCCATCTCGAATATGCTTCCCAAATTTGGAATCCAAATTACAATGTTTATATCGATCGCCTTGAAAGTATACAAAGGCGATTTTTAAGGTACACTCAATATCGTTCTAATACTTATCTTCCTAACTATACTAGTCGGTGTAAGAAATTTCATATTCTTCCTTTACACGAGCGGAGAAAGATTGCAGATCTTGCTTTTCTATTTAATATAATGAACGGGTCTACTGATGTCCCTGAGCTGGTGGCCAAAATTGGACTACGTGTCCCGTCTGTGTTTCTTCGGAGACCTCAACTCCTTCATGTTCCTATTGTCAAAACGAACTATAGGCAAAATACATATATCTTGAGAGCATGTCGAATGTTCAATATGGTGTGCAAGGATGTTGAGCTTGACCTATTCTCAAACAGTGTCCAGAAATAAAAAAAAAAAACCTTTTCTTTGGAGTGTAAATTTGTTGTGTAATTTATTTAATTTTTGTTAGTTCTCTTTATTTGTCCCTGTTTCACTCTCACGCAGTTTGTACTGTCTTGAAAATGTTATACATAAGGTATATAAGTGGGAACTTGTAATTGGCTTTCTTCTACATGTTACTTTTAATTATTTGAATGTATTAGCTGTAATTTTTCTTAAAATTAATAAAATAAAATAAAAAATAACTAAGGAATATAATCATAATCAAATCAAATCAATCAATATTTTTATTTCAAACTAATATTATAAAACTGAAGAGTTTGTTTGTTTGTTTGGTTGAACGCGCTAATCTCAGGAACTACTGGTCCGAATTGAAGAATTAATTATTATATTATTAATTATAATTACAGACTCCGGACTATTACTGAAAAAATCTTGATGGAAAAATCCAACAACAATTAGCCGAAAGAAAATCAATCGATTAGAGAGATATCAGGCGCAGGATCAACGGCTTAACGTGCTTTCCGAGGCACGGGGGTATCAAACCACCAACTTCCAAACTCCGGGCTATTAGTAAGAAATTACTAATGGAAAGACCCAATAACACTTTGCCTGACCTGGGAATCGATCCCAGGCCCTCATGTTCAACAATAGCACTTGCGCTCACTAGACCAACGAGGCAGTAAGTTGTCTATAATGTTCCTATTTCCAATACATAACTTGATATACAGGCACTACATTTGACGTATTTGCACAAATACCTATTTGCGTTATTTCATTGACACAAAATGAACTTTATCTCAATATGTAAGGGGTACCTATAGGTATTTTAAAATGATCAAGTTACTCAAATATTTGGGCAAATACGCCAAGTGAGGTGTCGACATTAAATGATAAATGATTTTATTTCTGCAAGTACGTTTCTACAAACATTTCTACACGTCAATCATATTTTTAAAACAAGATGAGGTCGGCGTTTCTTAACTGACTACTCTGTGAAGAAAGGCCGAAATAAACTAAGAGGTCACAGTCTCTTCTAAAGTTCAATAATCTTGGTCAGATCATGTGAAGACCGTGTGAATTGGTGTCTGAAATGGTCTTTTGAAGAAAGAACCACTAGAGCGAGTAGACCTGTCCAATCAGTGCAGGCATTTATGTGATAACATTTTAACGATATTTCTGATGATATAAAAATGTATGAACCATACCACGCGGTGCCACCGATTTTAAAACTGAAGTCACGTCTGGCGAAGTGATAATCATACTGTTTATTCACAAACAATACAAACATAGCACTCGTACTTATTTGTATATTTTAAGTATGTACAAAGTTAAAAATATAACTGAATATTTTTGCAATCATTCACACTTCTTTAACTATGCCAATTTGTAATTATTTCTCTAGTCCCACGGTTCCGAACCTAGGGGTAATTACCCCTGCGGGGGTAAAACTGGTATTCTGCGGGGGTAATGAGCTGGTAATATATAACAAAGATTAGACCAATAAGACCAAATCTATAACTCACCAGTGCATTTCATACCCTAACTGTGTTATCAAATGACAAGTCGGAGCCGCGTTTCTAATATAGCGCGTTTAACATACGGACATACGGTTTGTACGAGTTGTAATTGTATTTGCAAGTTTTTTAATGTTAGGTTTAGTAAAGTCTGTAAAGATTATTTAGATATATATAATGTGACTGTAAGAACTTACTCAATATTTTTGTGCATTTTTTATATGTCTAACTAGCTTTTGCCAGCGGCTTCGCCCGCGTGGAGTTCGGAAAATATCCCGCGGGAACGTACTACCGGGATAAAAAGTAGCTTATGTGTTAATCCAGGTTATAAACTAACTGTGTTCCAAATTTCATCCAAATCCGTGCAGTAGTTTTTGCGTGAAAGAGTAACAAACATCCACACATCCATACATACAAACTTTCGCATTTATAATATTAGTAGGATAAAGTCAATTTTTAATTATGTGTGTTTTTTGTTTGGTGTTCATTGGTAACATGAGGGAGAGCGGGAGGGGTAAATCAGATTCTCTAGCTAAGTCATAGGGGTGACAAGATCGAAAAGGTTAGGAACCACTGCTCTAGTCAGACAAGTAGTAACTGACAATATAAATAATAGCTAGGTACATACATGTGAGCCACCATGTTTGAACAACGAAAGTAACTGTCCCGTTGGTCTCGTGGTCGTGGGGTCCTGGGTTCGATTCCCAGGCCAGGCAAAGAGTTATTGGGTCTTTCCATTAGTAATTTCTTACTAACAGCCCGGAGTTTGCAAGTTGGCGGTCTGATACCCACGTGCCTAGGAAAGCACGTTAATCCGTTGGTCCTGCGCCTGATCCCTCTCCGGTCGTGTCGGATTGCCGTCCCATCGAGCTATGAGAGTGAGGGAAGAGTGAGTGCCCCTGTGTCTGTGCACACATTTGTGTATAATATGTCCCGCGCTGATGGCTAGTCTCCGTTGAGATTGGCCACCATGGCCGAAATACGGTCTGGAGGACTATACATACAACGAAAGTAAATTGTTACGCGAATTTATGATACGAACTCGAATATAAAAAATTAAATCAGATTTAATTCCAGAATTATCACCAGAATCAGGCTATAAAATTACTATAACAGTACAAATACAGACGCCAGCACATTAAGATACCCGAAACTGTCAAATTCTCCCAATCAACATTGAACCTAATGCTTTAGCCATGAAGTTGAAAATCTATTAAAGAAATTTGACAGATTATAGTAGCTCGATGTGCTAGCGTCTATACAACATGATACAAGTGTGCTGTACTGGTCATTACACCCGAAGGGGAATTGTTCACACGAACCGCAGGTGAGTGCGATTCTTATCACGGTCGCCTCGGCTCCCTTGAACCGAGGTTGTAATGATCAATCCACACGCGTTTCAAACGACGTTTTTCCACACACTTTAGACGAAAATACACATTTTATTTATTACACAATTTAGTCATGTTTATTGGTCTTCTTCCCTACATGAAGTTGAAATTTTCGATAGTAACTAACCATACCATGAAAACGTTAACAAATCTTAATGGAAAATTGCGCTCTGGTGTGCTTTTTCCGCGCGCTAGCGATGTGTGCAAATGAAAATAAAGGCAATAGCAAAACCACATAAAACGGCCTTTAAGAAAACTCTTCGCCGAGATGAAAAAATAATAATAAAAGTATTAAATTTACACTGTATTGTAGAAATACGAGGGTATAACAAGCTAAATTATGAACCTACATGCGAAATGTGGTGAAACGTTAACTACTAACCCAAACTCCTGTCTAATAGAAAAGTTTTCTTTTCTATTCAAAAACTGTCTAACGACGTCCACGCGAATAAAATTACCTATTCCAAAAAATAAACAATAAATCTATACAATAAAACAAAGCAATAGATATAATATAAAGCATATTTTAGCTGGAATATTAGTTGCCACATTACCTCCTACAATGCCCTCAATATTCCATCGTCAGATTTATGTACCTATTCGGTTCATAAAGGAGATGGCCTGCGGCTTTCTCATGACTGCGCAAAAGTCATGTATCCTGATTGCGGCAAACAGTTCCCCCCTTTATAAACACGAACTCCTTTGTATTGCAGTTGGCTTTATTAATTTACCTTCTCCACACAAGGGCTTTGCCTTTCCCCCCTGACTCTACACAGCCTTGACTATGATTACTGCCCAACTCAACAAAGCCTTACTTACAACCTTCATCGATGTAATTGTACAGGCACTGGTACGTAACACAACGAGGAGCAGAGGAAACTGTTCGATGGATGGGCTGAGTGTAATACAACCGTATGCCCATGGGAACAATCTAACTGATAATTTAAAGAGAAAACTGACTGTGAATGTGATTATCGTGCAAGCTAGATTGAAAGCACGTTATCCATTTGCGGCCGCTGTACCCGACTGAGTACAGTTAAACATAAATGTATGTACCTATATCAAAAATTATTAAAACGTAACATACTTCTTCGATTCAAAATTAACTGTCTGGTAAAATTTTTGTGACAGAGATTCACTTGAAGTAGGAATTTTCAAGATAACACAGGCAAGTATTTTCTATCACCATTTTTTTTTTAAATTCAGTATGTCAATATCATGTATTTTTTTTTGAGTATTTTGTACAAGGCCTACGCAAATGTCAAATCTGGTAGCGTCTTGTGACGGGTCGTTGAGCTCCGTAAAATAGGGTTGCGCTACACGATGACTGATACTTGTACGCCATCTGTTAAGACAGGTCATTTCAAAGCTGCAATGGCTCTTTCCTTTCCTCAAAAGGTCCTTCCAGACAAAGCTCATAAAATTCTAATAATATATGTTTGTACTTTTAATAGTTTGTTCCGGCATTTCTTCTCAGAGAAGCTAAGAAATGCCGGCGCCATCTTGTTTTTTAAATATTGACAGAGCCCTAAAAGGTCGGCAGGGGCATCGACGCAAGCTTGACGACGAATTCCGCAAATGATTCTAGAACTCCTAAAAAACAGCTGTTCATAGGAAAGTGTAAATTCAAAACCTTCGCGGTCAAAATATATAGAATAGATTTTTTTTTATTAACCCACGAAACATTTTAACGGAAGTTTAGAATCATGTGCTGAATCTATAGTAATATGTGGCACGTCTGTTTCGTAGTTAAAGCGTTATCACTGTAATATGCGTTGAGTTTATTGAACTCGGTAACTAGGCAGAAAGTGAATAGCTGATTCTGCGCGTCGTTCATTAGAGCAATCCAACATTCTTTGCTGGATTTTTTATTTTAGCTGTTTTATTTACATAAATGGAATGCTGCAATAAAACATAATTTTACATGGAAATAAAGGACCAGTCTAACCAAGGGGAATCGTATTACCCAGTAACTGGGTTGTGGGGGTCAGATAGGCAGTCTCTCCATGTAAAATACTGGTACTCAGCTTCATCCGGACATGGAAATAACGGCTGCTTCTTATTTTGAATAAACTTTCACTGACTCCTTGTAAGTGAAATTTGATTCAAAATAAGAAGGTGAATGCTGCCTGACAGTGTGCGGAAGGCTATACCTTACACCCTGTGACTTCAAAATGACTGACGAAATGAGAGAACAGGTACTGTAGATTCCTCATCACATCTACCATTCCTATCGGGGATATTGACTACTTTAAGTCACAAGGAACGTTACGCGGCCTCTTCGTCAACATAGTCTTACTAATAATCCTAATGGATTAGAAAATTTTACGCGGAACCGCGCTTACCGGAAATACATTAAAGTCTTTGTGGAAAAGTCATAAATTACGTAAACTGCGTAGGTCACATAGAAGGAAGTAATTTCCAATTAAGTAGGTATTAGGTATATGGGTCATACTCAGAAAAAGTGTACATTTTAATTTTGTAACTAAACTGATAGGTAACGATACTGAAAGTCTCCGTCACGAAACTGATGTAATAAGGTATAGTACACATGGATTGAAAGAAATAAAACAAGTGATTATATTTGGCTTCTCAGACTTATTTAGAATGATTAAAACAAACTTTGTAACACATCATTTTTTTTTATAACTGCTTTTTCCTTATGTGTCGAATCTCCGTATACTGAGCTGAGAGACTCGGAAAGAATTTCAAATTCAGAAGGTGTCGATGGCTGCTATGTTCTTTGTCTTTCGGCAGTTGACACAGGAGCCATGGTATTTTACTGATACGCATATAAGTTTTTTTGACTTGTGTTACAAACTATTTATTATTGTATTTGTTATTTTGTTTTTAATGTAAAGGTAAAGACAGATAACTTAAGTATTTGTGATCACTACACTGATATACCCATGAATAAGTATGGAGGTACATATGTAGGTATTTTTCCACCCTCACTACAAAATCATTCGCCAACTTACGTACCCGTGATATATATATATAGTTATGTACTTTTTGATGATGTGCACTAAGCTTAACAATTTCTCAGTTTCGTAGCGTAACGCAATATAGCGAAAATGAGAATGAAATATGAGAAATTATAAACTCTAAAAATATTTTTAAGTAAACCACGTGTTTAAAACGCAAGCATTGAGCGTATTCGTTAAAATAATACAAAAAATAAGAAAAGAAAACAGTAAGTAAACAAAAAATATATTAACTTACCACAATACTAGTCGTTTATCACCCTGAAGTTTTTTTTATAAATATTCACTTGATACATGTCTTGACTTCACGGCGAAAACATAGGTAGTGGCTGTCGCGACAGTGATTTTAACGTAAGTAATATTGATGCCAGAATAGGAAAAAATAGTTTCTACCACTTTAAATAATTGCGTTTATAATTTTATTGCGTATTGCTAACCCTGAGTAACGAAACTTCATAATTTTGGGACAAAATTTATTTAATTAAATAAAAAAATCTGTGAATGATTTACGAATAAAATTCGTCCCACTTAATTAATTGATTCATCAAGAATAATATAACCACAGTCAATGATTAATAAAGCGATGTATATTCGTAACAATTTATCTCTGAAAATGTGAAATGGTCATTGGGACACTAAAAAAATGTATGGGGAGATTTTTAACAATGCTTTGACATTCAAAAAATACACTCTTTTAATGAAAACTAAAGCTCAAATACTAGATAACTCTTCGTATTAATAGACGAATATATCAACAACGCGGGAAAATAGAGAAAATATCACAATATAAGATATTTACATAATTATGAAGTAGTGGGACAAGAAAAGATACCAAATGTACACTTTTTCTGAGTATGACCCATATCACCGAATGACACTGGAAAAGCTCTTATAAATTATTTTGTACAAATAAAAAAAGCTGGTGAGACCTAGTAAGTTTTTCGGTAGCAGCCAAGCTCGTCCCGCCATCTTTGTCTCGGCCTGCCGCGATGTCGTCGGACCCATTTGGTGGTTCTATAAGCCCATTTGTCGTCTGACATCCGGCAGATATGTCCAAGCTTAATATCCTACCTAAAGATACTCCTACCGAAGGACTGGCCACCACTAGCAAAGGACAGAATTCTGTGGAAAAGGGAGAGAGGGCCTTTGCCCTGCAGTGGGACAATACGGGCTAATTAGATCAGATTAGAGTAGATAGTAAGTTTTTTTTATAAAATAATAATAATAATAATAACCCGCAGGGCAGCATGTGGCGAGCTGTTGGGCAGTAGCGACCCCACGGACCCAATCTCCTGGGAGAACTCTTGTTCCTCATCTCTGGCTTGCCTTTATTGGCTGGCTGGAGTGAACACTGACGAGGTTCAGAGCTCCAACCTCATTCTTGCCTTTATTGGCTGGCTTGAGTGGAGATTCGCAAGAGCAAACGTGCTCGGGGAAAGGAAGTAATCCAGTAAGTGCTCGTAGGGACTTGACCATCTTCCAGGCTCTGGGATTGTTCTGAAAGCCGTGGAATACCTCTCCACTTCTCAAGCACCTCAGGAAGTGTTGCCCCCTTGTCGCTGCGTCACTATGTGCCAGCGACGTTTCCCGGGGGCCCATTATTGAGTGTGCAAGTCACCCCCTGCCATTTTATCCGTGTAAACAAAACATTGATCAGGCAGGGGCCATAGTTCTTCCATAGTTGCGGTATCCAATCCACTATAGCCATCCAGACCCATAGCCTAATTTGTTTTATTTCCATATTCTGTAAAAGTCCTGGTCCACCCGGGGATTGTCCTTGGGTGCACTTGCATAGGTGCATACAGGGATAGCCGTCGGTTGGTGCCCCCTCCTCATTTAAAATTAAAATTGTCTAAGGGGCCTCTGCGAGTTGGCTTCGGCCCCTCGTACGCCTTCCAAAGGACCGGGATCTCAGGGTCCCGAGAAATGTTAACAATAAAAATAATAATATTCCACAACTATCACACAACGCCATCTAGTCCCAAGCTAAGCAGAGCTTGTGTTATGGGTACTAGACAACTGATAAACATACTTATATATTTCTAAATACATACATACTATAGATAAATTACACCCAGACACAGAACAAATGACCGTGCTCATCACACAAACATTTGTCCTGGGTGGGAATCGAACCCACGACCTCCGGCATAGCAGTCAGGGTCACTAACCACTAGACCAAAATACCGTCATGAATAAAATATTTGAATAAATGAACAGATTGGCAGCCTACTAGTAATTACAATGACCGTTATTGTAACAAACGAGTTTTTCAAAGAAAAGTTTACTATATACATTTTATAGCAGAGGCGTGAAAGAAAGTGTTAAGCGTTCTAATTTTAAAAATTCGAGCCTTGAACCGTATCATTTCATAACATAAAATGCTTTTTCGCTATTATGGTATTCCACCGTGTACTTACATAAAGTCACGCCTTCTTATAGCACCACCCCATTTATTCCCGTTCGTGTCGTAAAAGGCGACTAAGGGACTTACTAGAGAAGGGGCAGCAGCGTTCTCTATGCATTTTACCACCATACTGCAATCACCAACCCGCCTGCCAAGCGTGGCGATTATGGCAAAGCCCCTCAAATTGGGGGAGGCCTATGTCCAGCAGGCCTATGTTCAGTTGCCAGGGCTACGGTAACTCTTTCGAAAAAATCCGTGGCCCTGGCAGGACTATTACTAGAGCTGAATTTCTAATCGAAATAAAGTATGATTAAAGCTAAGACTCGGCCCTGCCAGGGTCGCGAGATTTGTTCGAATGAGATACTGTGGCCCTGGCACGTGGGCAACTGAAGGAACGAGGTTTTAGTTAGTAAAAGTCTGACACGCCCTCCCGTTCTGCCCAAGAACGGGAGACGTCATGGAGATGATTCCCCACTCACAAAAAAAAGGCTAAGACTCGGCATCGTGGTAGTGGTACTATCGGATACTGGATATAAAAATTTATCCGTAACTGTAACCGAATCCGAAATAAAAGTTTCGGATAATATCGGATTTGTTAGGTATTACATTTTTATTTTAGGTAGATTAGATAACACTCAATATATACATATTTATAATCATTTTTATTTTAAATAGCTGTAATAATTACTCACACACTGATTGTAATTCCTACCAAATGGTGACATTTAAATAAAACCATTTTATTAGCTATTTGTATTTTACTTTTAAAATTCCTTAAAAGTTTAATATCCGTAACCGAAATTATCCGAAACTAACGGATAATCCGAAATAATTTCATATCCATATCCGTATCCGTATCCGGTATAGTAATCATTCCTACATCCGTAACCAATCCGTATCCGAAATTTCATATCCATAACATCCCTAGTATGAACCTATCTGCATATTTACAAATGCAATTAGTAAAATAAGTAAGAATCCTTGTATACCTATAAAGGTTCCTATTTACCTATGGAACCCTTATATACCTACAAAAGTATCTACCTACTACTTACATGATACAGGAGATTAAAATACCTACTTATTATTAGACACCCACCTACCTTTACCTTTGAGATAAATAGGTATAACAGTTCTCTAAAAAAAGGATTTAAAAAATAAACAACTAATTCCCAAAAAAAAAACAGTACAAGATGACAAATCTATACTTTATTATTAATATTATAAAGCTGAAGAGTTTGTTTGTTTGTATGTTTGTTTGTTTGATTGAACGTGCAAATCTCAGGAACTACTGGTCTGAATTGAAAAAATCTTTTTGTGTTGGGTAGCCTATTTTTGAGGAAGGCTATAGGCTATATAACATCACGCTACAACCAAGAGGAGCGGAGCAGTAATGAAAAATGTTGCAAAAACGGGGAAAACCACACGGGTAGGCGATTCGACGCGACGGGAAGGGTCGGGGGAACAAGAAATTTAACGCGGACGAAGTCGCGGGCAGAAGCTAGTAACTTATATGGTGCATTAAAAGTTATAGAAATACAGTATTTTAACTGTAAAATCACGTCTATAAAATCCGTAAATCAGCAAAATCCGAAAAAAATCGTATACGGCATCTTTGATCACATCCGCACATAATGTATGTAGGTAGGTACCGTGGTAGGCACAATGGTACAATGGAGCTACGCGCCTACGCCGTAGCAAAGGAATGCGGTGTAGAGTAGTACTATAGAGGTTTTATTTTTCCAGGGACAAGTTAAAAAATGCTGCTGTTTCCCTTATTTACAACCACAGTATCCACACACTAATTCAAGTGACCGTCCAGTTTGTTTACCGACATGCTACTAATTTTAGTAACGTTCTATAGTTAAACAAGTACTTAGTTTGTTAATGGCAGTATATAAATTAACAGTAGCTGTTTTTACTTGATTTTATTATCTATCTTCAGTCGCTGTGATGTCATTAATAAAATTTTCAGATTGTAAATCGGTCAGCGGGAACAAACGAATTCAAAACCAGCGTAGTTTACGATGCCTAGTGGCATTAAAGAGGCTATGAAAGCTACAATATAACGATTAACGACCCATTAACTTGTTGTTTGAAGCCAGCTCTTCAAAGTTAAGGCTTATTCAGACCGGCGCGACGCGACAGCGCGACGCGATTTTTGTAGAACAATTTCCATGAAGTTCACATAAAAATTGTTCTACGAGTGTCGCGTCGCGCTGCCGCGTCGCGCCGGTTTGTAGGAGGCTTTATTGTTACGATGCCGCGTTTAAAATTATATACTTGAGACATTTAGGTCTCACCATCACGATAAAGGTTACTGGCTCAGAAAACAATCATGTTTTTACAATACATAGATGGACAACCTTGAGAAAATATACTTCTTGGGTAAGTAGGTCAAAAAAGAGAGCAGTGGTGGCTCAGTGGTATCAGCCCCGACTTACGTATTGTAGGTCGTGGGTCGTGGGTTCGAACCCAGGCAGGCGCTTTACTTTGTGTAAATATTTTCATCAACACTGCTCTCAAAACAGTGAAGGATAACATCGTGAGGAAACCGGCATGTCGTAGAACCAAAAATTCGTAGACATGTGACATCTACCAACTCGCACTGGGCCTGCGTGGTAGAAAACGGCCCACTCCCTCTCGGTGAGAGGAGGCCTGTGTCTCAGCAGTGGGAATAATATAAGCTGATTATATAAGTAGGTAAAATTAGAACCTGCATTTTTCGTTTAATCATGGTTTTTTTATTTAAGAAAGTTTCTACTTAACCACTGAATATTAGGATGGTTAGGGTGTTTGACTCCAAAGGGTAATGCCACCCGTGCACAGGCAGCTTTACGATCGTTCTTTATATTAGCACCATCTAGTGGTAAATAGGAATATTAAGAGTAGTGCTGCCATCTTGTGGACTTAAATTAAATGTTACCATAGATAAAGAGTTACTGTTTTCCTTGACGAATATGTGTGGAGAGGTTTTTAAAATAATTTCTTTGTTTCGAATTATTATTATCATGGTATTATGAGTTATTCGAGGCTATGCATAAGTTCTGCAAAATATTAAAGATAAAATATACAAGTACTGAAATCGAATGCCCTATTATTTTCATTACCTGCTATTTTGTCTATGCGTTGCTCTATTATTTTGCGCCTGCGCTCTTGATGGTCTACGCGACGTACCTAAAATCATTTTGTGGAAAATTTGAAGTTTGTTGTTATTTGTGACAACTTATAATTCATAATTATTTATGAAAGCTCCGTGCTAATTACCATTCCAGGCGCGGGGCAAGATTTCACTGTGGTGGTTAGCCTGGATGCGTTCAGACACTATACTTCGAGCGGTGTACGGTAGCCATCTTGGAATCGAACAAAGCTTCAGATGTGTAGTTTGTCTGTTTATCAATAATTTTTGTGCATTTTCTTGTAAATAGTTTGTATGTTTAGGATATGTACGGAACGTTCGTCCATATGTGTAAATAGCTATGGCTGCGACAAGGAAATTACAAGGTAATTTGTTATGTTATCAGGTTAGAGATTGATTGACCCCAACCGATGTAGGTACGTGTTCTAGAGCATTATTGTCAATTGATGAGACCTCTGGCGTACTGGAGCCAGTGGTGGCGAGCAGAATATGTGAAACGTGTGTTAGTTACACGCGTACAGATCGCAACGCGTACAGGTGGTCGGTAAAACTTGACAAACTGCCGCGTTTCTTACGAGTATAGTACTACGGACACGATTTTATTGTTATGAACTATCAACATCGGCACTGACAGCCTGCCAGTCGATCGTTATCAGGCCTACCCTCAGTACTAATAACAAAATCGCAAAACACTGAATTGTTTTTAAGTGATCTTTAAGTGAAACTGGTTTTTTGCATTAATGCAATGATGTGGTTTGCAGGTGAAATAGACAGGTGTTTAAAAAAGGTAACGGAGGGCGTGGAGACGTTCGATGACATCTGGCAGAAGGTACACAATGCGACGAACAGTAACCAAAAGGAGAAGTATGAGGCGGACCTCAAGAAGGAGATCAAGAAGCTTCAGAGGCTACGGGATCAGATCAAGTCGTGGATCGCCTCCGGGGAGATTAAGGATAAGAGTACACTTTTAGAATATAGGAAACTAATAGAAACAGTGAGTTGATATCTATTTTATTACTTATTATAAGATAGTTGATCTAACTTACATTATTGCCGGTCTTCAACCGATATTTGAAAACAAGCTTGTACCCATTATGGATTAACTTTCTGTTATCAATACCATTCTTATTGACATTCAAATCAATGTCAAATATAGTTGTTAATAAGTAAAGTCTGTTGCTACATACTAAATATCTGATATTGTTGATAAAATGTTCTTTTAAATTGTTTAAACTTTCTCTGTTTGTTTTTAAATTGTTTCTTATTAGTTATACATGCCATCAAACCCATGTTTCTAAATGTGCTCTTGTATGTACTGTCTACCCTGTGTCTCCCTTTGTCAGGAACCTAGCATGATCATTTTTTTATTTCTTCATATTATGTTAATTATGTTTACACAATTGATTATTTTTTGTTGTTATCAAATTTTCCTGTCAGAACTGCCAAAGCACTTCAATAAGTTCAGTAGGAACATTCAACTACACAAGTAGACTAAAAATACGGTAGACTTATTCTGTTCAGCAATATCCTTTCTATAATCATAGGGCGCACAATCACCATATATGAAAATTGGAAAACATGACTGAAAACTATTACTTACGCATATTATCATCATCGTCATCATAATACATTTTCGAACTCCTTTCAATTTACATGAATTAGGTACTCCTCATTGTGTCTAACTCACACTCGTTAATTATTACTTAATCCTGAAATGCTCTTCTTTTTACATAATCTAGTATGTGAACAAATTATGCACTTGTTAACATGAACGTCTAAAGTACCCTAAATGCTGTGACTGCTTCATTCTGTAATCATCTATCTATTCGCTAAGGGGGTGCTTTTATTTATTATTTTCTGCCACAAGTACTCTGCATTCTGTAATTAATTTAAAAATGGGAAGAAGGCAGTGCAGATTGAATAAAAGTGTCTAAAACTGTTCATGGAATGTGCTTTAAGAACTATCCCTCATGTTTTATAACTCGCAGTGGTTATTCTATTAGAAGTACTCAGCTCATGGTAAATGGTAAACAAGCTATGCTTCCTTACTCCAAAATAGGTTTGTGGCTACGTGTAAATCCTAAAAATGAAACTGCATAAAACTAAGAATCATGTTGACTATACTTTTCACATTACTAAGACCCTCCTGCATCAGAAAGTAGGTTTAACTATTTGTTCCCTATGTCATCTGAAGTGAGACTACCATCATAACCTAAAAATGATTGTAATTCCCAGTAATTTATTTATGGATGTTGGATGTCACTTGCTTAAATAAGTTTGAGAGTAATTTCACTCAAAGAAAGCTTGGCAAATGTTACATTCCAGCCTCGTCATAAAGTATTCCAATCCACCAATCCACCACAGCACTCTTTAGAAGTTTTTTTGTAGGTCTGGGTATCAGGCTGCAAGTCTCCCTTCACCTACTTATTTATGGTTTACTCTATTTGCCAACTTTTCTCTTGGATTCCTTTGGAAGAGTGCTTTTCTCTTTCCACTTTTATCGTCAGTGCTGACTCTTGTCCATAAAATACTTTCTTCACATTATTTTTCTCTTTTTGAAACAGTAATTCTTGTTCCATTTTTATAATACAGACTTAAATGTATTATTTAAAACAGTTTAACTGCAATCAAAATTTCATTGAACAAACTCCTCCAATAACTTGTTCCAATAATGCCAATTGATTCTGTCTGTATGCATTTTGTTTTTTGTCATTCTGAATTATTATGACCCAGTGAGACTCAATCAAAAATAATATTTGGCACAAGATATTAATAAAACTGAATTTCTAAAGCACTCCATATTATACATTAAACACTATGATTTAGTATATTAAAAGTCTCATAAAAATGATTACAATTCTGATCAGAATCAAATTATTATAGATTAAAGGGTACTTACTAAAATTATTAAACCAAATGTGTTTGCTTCCAAAAATAAAATATCAATAAACATGCTAAACCAATACACAGTAGCCCTCCTAAATTAAATAAACAATCAACTTTCGATATTTTAAATAAGAAATTATCCAATACAATTTCAAATTAAATAATATAATTATAGACACACCCCCAAGTTTCATAATAATACGAGCGAAGTGATATATCTTCAATCAGTGACACAATCCATTATCAGTGAGATAAACTTGTATTTCCTAATACCTACCAGTATAGGAATAAGTAAAGCAACGCTTTCAAAATGCGTCCACAGAGGTTTAAAGTTATACAAACTTCATTTATTATTACGTTTTGTAACTTAGTTTAGTTGTTTTCCCTTGCTAGTAGTTTGTGGCTATGTCGCACTGAAGTTTTGTGCTTCGTGTATTCTTTCCTTATTTATGATTAATTATTTGAAATTATCTGCAAGCTCTGGAAAAGCTTCCAATAAAAAACATGTAAAAGCTTATTTTTATTTTTTTATTTGCTATGAAAAAGGCGATAGTAAGTTGTATTCTGCGAAAAATCTAAATGGCTTGTTAGGATTCGAAATACAGATGACAGACAGACAGACCGAACGACCGACCATCAGACAGCCATATGCCATAGGCTTACTAGTGAGGTCCCATTGACTAACGCCCATTGAGTTCAGAACCCTAAAAAAGAAACTGGTATGTCAAAGACACCTACAGTAAATCAACATTTTGGAAAGTAGTACCTACCTGATAATTTTAAAGAACTATTAAACAATCTTACTGAAATAAAGAAAACAGTGTGCAGTGCACAACTGTGCAGTGGATCATTACCGTTTTTAAGCCTGACTTGCTTTATATCTTTTGCTATAGGTACACAATAGGGTTTTATTCTCCAAAAGCTTTGCCAAAACATTCAATTATGCGGCATCAGTATGCCAATCGAAACGGTATCCTGTAAACAATCTCCCATGCATTAGATACATGTCTGACACAGATAAAACTGATTTAAATTCAGAGTCAACATTCGGAGCGAATGCACCAACGCTTTAATATTGTTTACGTGTTTTTTTTTTGCTGTCCCCAATAATGTTTATGCTGAAACCTTTTAAAATGGCATCTTAATCGTGAATTGATTTATTCGACTGAATAAATTCTTTTTTCCGTAATGCATTCTGGTTTGAATTGAATAAATAATGATATTTATTATGGATAAACAAATGACCAACGTTACTGATTTGGTCTTAATAAACAAACAAAACAAAAACTTAATATGCCAAAGGTAAAGAGTAGCTTGTAGATAATAATGATGTCGAAAACAACAAGTCTATTTATAACCCTGTTAAGATTCGAAAGGTTAAAATTTCAATAAAAAACCATTATCCCGCCATTATTCCACACGGTTTAGACGACTGTTTTTTTTTTTACAAGCCAGGATTATTCTTCTACTCAAAGTATGGTTTTCTGCCTTATTGAAGCGTTTCTTTTTTTTAATTTCTTTTATGTTTAGCATGGAAATAATTGTCGCAACTTTCCAAGTCGATGTTTTAAGTTTTTACTTCTCTGCTTATGTTCTGAAGCAGAACATGATTCACTACATTAGCTGTATTACTGTTGTTTTAAATAGTTGAGAGGAGTTAAAGTTAGTTTAAAAAAATTGCTACCCGGTAGCGATCGGGAGCGTGGCACGTGCGAAAACACTTGACCCCCAACGGCGTGATTAGACGACCACCGAGACCACGCCTAGGGATGTTGCCACCCCATATGGTAAGCCACCTAAAAGAATAGGCTGCCATTAGCTAGGGTGATGGATATCACAGGGTGTCCACTTTCAGGAAATTATCAAAATTCGGGGAAATCGGAAGATTAAATTTGCTACAGAAATTTAAAGGAATCCCTAGATCTTGTTGGGAGAAAATATAATTGGCATAAAATAACGCAGTGAAAATGAGCGTTAATGTCTCCTAAGCAGTGGATACCCTGTCAGAACTATAGGTACTCAGCTCCCTACACAGGGCCACTTGCCACAGCCAACCTACGAGCTCCATATTTAAACATTTTGCAGTCTTTTGTCTACAAAATGTTAAAATACTACACTCCGGCTATGGCTGCTGGACCTTGCGTAGTAAGCCCTTCTCTTACATTATTATCTTGAGATAGGGTTAGGACTAAAGAGTCAGATAAAAGAGATTAATCGAATGTATTAAGAAATTAAAAGAAGGTAGAGATTTTTCAAACCTTATCTGCAACCATTTTTACTCACCACTCATTACAATATGTTTGTGTATTGCAGAAAGACTTTGACTTAGTCAAAAAGTTTGACTATGGTTATCATTATTGAATTAAGGAGTATTTTACTTATTTTTGGACACACATTTTCCATTATTCAATAAACCTTTTATGTTAAAACTAAATGAGATTAGACATACATGCTATTACTTTTGTTAATAATAAGATTTTTTGAAAAATAACAGTTATTTCAAAGGAATGTCTTTCTGTTTCCAGCAAATGGAAAGGTTTAAAGTAGTGGAACGGGAGACGAAAACGAAGGCGTATTCCAAGGAGGGTCTGGGTGCGGCGCAAAAACTGGACCCCGCGCAAAAAGAGCGAGAGGAGATGTCCTCGTGGCTCGTCTCCTCCATCGACGCACTTAATTTACAAGTGAGTACCTCAAGTATACACGGAGAAGTGAACAAATGCAGTGGTTCTGTGCTAAAAGGGAGGGGGGGGGGACTTGCGGCGCATCTAGGCTAGGGTAGCTGTATAGCATAAAAAGTATAGTTTGCCTCTGTAAAAAAGTTTCAGTACAAAAACTGACATTAAACTAAAAGTCATCAGATAGACCACGTTCTTACGTCCTTTCAAAAATCTCGGCGGGATTTCTCGCGGGCTGGCTTTTCAACTGTCAGTGTTGAACCGAGCATTGAAATCCAACAGTGTCGAAACATAAAACTGCATCGAGTGCGCGAAAAAGTCCTGTTTTCTATAAACATGTTTTGCTAACAAATTTCGAAACTAATGTCAATTTCTAGTGTTAGTAGAGAATTAAAAGAATGTTTAGTACTTATAATTATTTGTAAAGAAAATATAACCTATCGATTTTTTGATGAAGTATCGATACTTAGTCGAGTATCGCTTGAAAAATACCATAGACTAACAGGAGTATCGATACTTTTTTCTAATAAAGGGCAAGTTCCCGCGCTAAACTTTAAATATACCAATCGTCTAGTATTTTTGTTCATATCGTGCTTTCCGACTGTGTTTTCCCCTGCTTACTCCAATATGCGCACACTTCATTTGTTTGCCACTCCGTGTAGATTAGGACATTGCAATGAATATTCTCATAAGTAATGTTCATAATATTTTAAGCTATACTTTTTACCGCCTCCTGCCATCATCGATCGTCCTCTACAAAATCAAGGTTACCGTTATAGACAGATTTTCACGGTTTTAACATAATTAAATGAAACCTCATGGCAAAATCTGTTTATTGGTTCACCACTTCGTGCCGCAACGGTTCGGTGCCGGCGGCTTGCCGGTAACTCGGTCGTGTGCCGCCGGGCCGCCCAAGTGTCGCGGCGGTGCGCGCGCGTCGCGTCGGTGTCGCATCGCGCAGCCGGCGGCACTGGTGTGTAGACTAGAATTAGAGGCCTGCCGGACGATCCGCAGAGTGTCTTCACATCGTGAGTCCAGCGCAGACGTTGACGTCACCTTGACGCTGCGTAGACTCTGTGTAAACGCACATTCTAGCGTCACAGAGACGTAATTGTATCAATAATACGTCGTGTTGACGCGGCGCTAGCGTCGCGTTTGTCCAGCGCCTACGCTGCGTGTGCGTTCGACGAATGCCTCCGCCGGACCCACGTCCGATGTGAAGGCACCCTTACCCCGGTATCTGTGTCATTAATGTGGACTTCAAAGTTACCGTTAACATTTCTTCATTGGACAAAACCAGGGACATCTAGTGTAGGGTCCATTTGCTTTGGTGTTGATCAGCGACGATACGATTGGTATGGTCATAATAACCATGCTTTTCAGACATGGGTACAGCATGGTAACACACACATAACACACATTTTGTCACTAAAAATTGGTAAAGAAATGCTCATAGATAGAATACTCTCTAATAAGTACACCATTAGAATCCCATTCATCCTGCCCATCCTTCAAATCAAAGTATTTATGTATGTGAACTGCAACCGCTTGTGGAAAATTCGACAGTAAAAGAGAGACCCCAGAAAGTTTCCCAAAAAAATTAATACTATCCCCAGGTCGTTTCTCAAGACCTAGCACCACCAGCATTGAATAAAAAACACTACAAAGTGAAAAATAACTTTAATTTCGGAAGTCGGTGTCTTAGGATTTTTATTTGAGGTTTTTGCCACCGACTTCCGAAATTAAAGTTATTTTGCACTTTGTAGTGTTTTTAGGGAAGTCGGTTGTTTTTTTTTTTTTTTTTGTAAAAAAGTTTTTATTTTTAAATTTTTAGTTATAGTACCTACCCCGCACTAATTCCAAACAAACAATGCATATTTATGCGATAGCAGATATCGCGGTTGATTTGCTGTCATTTTTTAAAGAGTTCCGGTGTCTGTCTCCGGAACTCATCATCAGATCTATATGAAACTTATATGAAACCATTTCGGAATAAACCCCTTTCCAACAAAAAAAGAATTTTGCAAATCCGTTATAATATATGACGGAGTTATGGCCGAACATACATAAAAAAATATATAAACATCCGAATCGATAACCTCCACCTTTTTGAAGTCGGTTAAAAATAATCTGGGTTGATACTAGAGACAAGATATTAACAGCATTTGCTTACACTTTTATCAAATACTCTTAGAACAAACCACATATTATACTGTCTTTAACTATGATACCATGCTAGTTGAGGTACTCCTAGATAAAAGCTATGCGTTGTACTCCATTTCAATCATACTAATGATGACTTACTCTGTTCCAGGTTGATCAATTTGAGTCTGAAATAGAGTCACTGCTAGTGGGTAAGAAGAAAAGATTGGACAAGGAGAAACAAGACCGGATGGAGGACCTAAAACTCAAACTGGAAAAGCACAGGTTCCATATAAAGAAGCTAGAGACCCTGCTAAGAATGCTTGACAACATGTCCGTCGAAGTAGAACAGGTTGGTACTAAATACTTCTTATTTATTATAGTTCTAGGAGCTTTTCTTTTCAGTTATATTTAAGTTCTTTGACCACTAAAGGAATCTTTATGGAAAAAATATGCTTTCCGAATAAATTACTGAGTGCAGTTGGTAATACTAGTCATTTATTGATTCATTTTTGTGTCCAGCCCAAACTGTTGACATAATCAGTCATCGACGCTTGGGAGAGGCCTATGTCCAGCAGTGGACGTCTTACGACTGAAATGATGATAATGGAGCCACATTTTATACCACCATCCGTATAGACCCAAAAACGGCGTCAAACGCTTGAGATGCGCGTGCGCAGATTGATTACCAATCGTAACAATATCGGTCTGAATTTATACACTAACATGTGAGCGATGCCATACGATCCAGAAAACGTAATTTCGCTATGTATATGTTCAATAAACGCCTGAGTCAGACTGGTTGATGTAGGTCAGCAAAACAATGAACATATTGAGGCAGATCAGTTATGTGATGACTAACGAATGATAATTCGATGAATGGATCAATAGACTGAAGTCTGGCTTTTATCTATTTTAAATACAGAATTTATTTCCATCTGCTCTAGAAAGACCAAGGGGTCGATGACTGGGTACTCATCTACCCTATATTGACGTCATTTCAAGGATCAATTGCTATAGGTACTCAGACTACCTAATACCTTTTTCGGTACGCTCATTATCTATGGGTCTGCTAAAGACGTAAACTGACACTGAACAGCTAAAAACAGGGTTCAGAATTACTGTATTATTTGACATTGTCGAAATAGGGCCCCAAATCGTTTTTGGAATTGAAAGCCCTCCTTGATAAATAGTCCAAAAGTCCCCAAACCATTACAGGATGTAAGGGACATCGACGTGTAAACCGTTACCAATAATTCATCCCAAAAAAAAAAAAAATGATTCTTTCTTTTGATTCCACATGGCACAGCAGTTTTTTTTACAACCATATTTATATGCCGGGGAGTGTTGAATTCATGGTAAAACTAGGCGCTTCGATGTCCTTTACACCTTTATACTGACACATTACCAAAATGTTGTCTCTCTGTCCAACACACTTATCCAATTTACTTGTATATTTATTTATGTGCACCAAAAACCAAAAATTATTGACCAATCTTTCTCAAGTCTAAGCAGGTGTACCTTACATTGCAGATAAAGAGGATAAAAGACGACGTGGAATACTACATCGACTCGTCGCAAGAGCCTGGCTTTGAGGAGAACGAGTACATATACGACGACATCCGAGGACTTGATGACATCGAGCTCAGCGGCGTCGGCCTCCCGTCCTCCGCGACCACCGACAGCAATAACAGTAATGACTCCGCGGGATCTCCTACTAGTATGCTCTCAGGTATCTATGCAAACTTTATTACCTATGTTAAAATTATGGCGCGCTTTACCTTAATATAAATCTATAACATGTTAAGACCTAAGTGCATATGCCAGCTAAATAACCAGTTAATGATAGCCCGCATCGTCTAATTGCTGGGCAAGGCCTCTCCGCCATGACTTCCAGGGCAAAAGTGGACCACTGCTCATTCGTTTTCTCCAGTTTGTCCCAAGGGAATGCTGTACTGCCTTTTGGCTCTATCAGGGCTCCACGTACCAGTTATTTTGGCTCACAGCTCTTTGAACATATGACAGACCAGTACTTGTAAACATGTAATTAAAACTGGAGGACTGTATGATACAAATGTTATCTGATCAAGGGAAACCGATGGAGGTCTGCCACCTGTTCTCTTCATGTGGTTGACTGTAGTGTTCGAACTGTTGTTTCTAATAAAAATAGCAATCAAATCAATGTTGGTATTTTAAAACGCTTCCTATTCTGGCATCCTGTGGGTGTGCGTCCGTACGTGACAAAACCAAACCCCTGTACAACGAAATGCCTCGTCATTTTTAATGAAAAAATCATGACCAGCGCATTCTTAAAGACTTGCCGCATTTGTGATAAATTCCGTACTACATACATCAAGTTAAATGGAATGGAACCAATTTTTTTCGAGACTAAGTTTATTAGCGTAACGTTTTACGAAGAAGCAGTGATGATTGCACTTAGATATTACATGCAAATATTTCTGCACATGAGACGCGTACCGTGAGAGTTTTCATTGACTTGAAAGAGGTCGTGAAACCCGAATAACGGGACTTTTGACGCTAGGCGAATGCGATTATTATCACTGACTTGGTTTAGAGCCCAAACGCATACAATTCCAAGTCTTATTTTGTGTATGGTTTATTAAAAAAACGGTTTTTATTTTTTTCAGGTACAAGTCCAGTAACGTCACCAACGTTAGAGGTACACAACCATTCAACAGACTCCATAGACGTCGAAAAAAAGAAAAAAGAAGAGATCATAACCAAAGTGAGTAGTGACACGCACAAACATACGTCATAACCATTGCACATATATTTATTATAATCATTACCTTCTAATGTACTGCTACGTGGAGTTTTGATGTGGATTTTCCAAATTTATTGCTTTTTATGATTAGTTTTGGGTTCTAAAACGAATGTTTCGTACTAATTTTCGACGATCGAATCTTAGTAACGTTATCGTGTGTCGAATCTTTTCGATTTAATCGTCGATTCGTTACATTAGTTTCTTGTAAAGTGTGACATGTAAAACTGAATGGTTTTCATGTAAACTTCAAAAGAATTATGTTTATACAAATGCCTTGTGGCTTATTTATCTCCCAGGCTGCTATTTATTTTTATAAAACCACTTTCCTATTCAGTTTTCATAACCAGAAAGATTGTCTAATGATCATAAAATGTCCCGTAAGATGCGTAACTCTATGGCAGTAAGAATAGTCTAGAATAGATATAATAAAAAAACAAAACAGATTTTTGCGGAATATATCCAGTAACAAATTACGTTTTTGTTTTTCTAATTATGTTTGCCTTAAGGATTTTTCAAGCGTCGGATATTTTTTAACTGAAGAATAAATACGGCGATTTGACATAATATTTTATATACAAAAGCTGTCATACCGTCATATTATTATTTATTCCTCGGAAACGATTGAAAAATCGACCATAATCAATTAATTATAGAAAATACTTTTTACCAAGTGATAATAATGAATTAATGCTCTATTATCATGTCTAGAACAACACGGGCGTAAATAAATAACACCAATTTTACAAAAGAGCCGCATGCCGACATATTTATTGTTATAAATGATAACAAACGTTATTTTTACGCTTCTGTAAAGATGGTGTGACCACTTACGCCCTTTTTGTTCTAGGTGTGCGATCTGTCTTTTTCACCGACGATTCATACGAACTTGGTAAGTGCTGCTTTTTACGATATTTTATTTAAAATACCATTAAAAAAAAAAAAAAATATGCAAGTCACTTTTTATCCCCCTCTCTATAGCAAAAAAAGCATCAAATATGATCGGAGTTTGCTGAATTTAAAGCTCAACATATTCGAGCTTAATCTCCTTTGTAACTGTCTTCAATGTGCCAAGACTAAAAAGGCATCTAACCAAAATAAATCATTTAATTCAAACAGTAAAAAAAAACCTGTTGATTCGGTACCCAAAAAATACCTTCTAAATCACAAATTAACAGTGATTTTCTCAATAAAAGAACCCAAAACCAATCGTGTGTTGACACAAATGGTAAATGATGTTGTGTTGATATTTGCAGCCGGTAAAACCACTGCCGCTGCGCGCGGTGAACGCGAGCGCGGTCAGTAACAGCACGTGTAACGTTAGTTCCTTGCTCAATAACTCCGCAGCATCCACCAATAGGTCAGTCCACTGACACCAGTCTATTTATTACCACCTTTATGTAATTTACCACACGATTTTTATGAGGATTATTTCAATGAAATGGTCGAATTGTATTGTATAAGTGGAGAGCATTAGGTCACGGCTCCGATTTACGTGTTGTAGGTCCGAACGTAGGTAGGGACATGTTTTTTTTTTCATCACCGCTGTGATCTAAATGGTGAGGAACATTGTGTCGAAACCGGCATGTTCTGTAACCAAAAAAATCCAAGATATTTGGCATCTACCAACACGCACTGAGCTCGCGTGGTGGATTATGGCCCGATCCCTCTCATAGACAGGCCTGTGTCCCAACGGTGGGATTTATAAGCCGATATAGTGTAAGGGGCGCATATGTTGCATACGGATGGAAATTCGATCATTAAATTAACTCTGACTGATGAAAAAGTAATGAAAAGTCGATTTTAAAGTAGGAATTGATAGAAGTGGTGATTTACATGCTATTCCAAGAGAAAATGAACTTCTTGTACTTGTACCGTTTCGCTGCCAAAATACTTATCAAAACATATAAGTTTTCATGTCTAATATTAGAGATATTCAAGTTTCGTACTCAAAACACTTAAATATTCGAATTCTTGTCTTGCCTTTCTAGTAAAAGTGTTGTGCGTGGCGGAAAAAAAGGTTGACAAGAAATATCTAAAAGTTATTATTACTATCACGAAATTGTAACATAAAAAGGATTATTTTCACAAAAACATTCGCGATAAATATGTTAAAACCAATCATATAAAAGTTTATGAACGCCAAAATAATATTTATCATTCATTCCATTGTTGTATGACAACGTTTTTTAATATAGCGGTTGCTATGTGACTCATTGTGATGCAATTTTATTATCTTTTCATTGAAATAGTCCTCAGCACACTCGAATGTAGTTATAAGATTTAAAATTCACATTAAAATGAGAATACAAAAATAAACTTCGTGGCAAAGTTATTTTTTTTTGTTCTCATTTCATTGCGCGCATGATTCAAGCTCATTTTAGAATAATTATTATAATTTCTGACTTCAAATTAGATAATTTGTATTATCCGCTCAATCGCTTGCGCGAAAAAAAATGGGTACCTTACTTTGCCAGTTACTTTGGACCGCTTACTGCGCGTTCTGCCCGCTGTTACTAAAACTTAATTTATGACTTACTCGAGGGGAGTACTTCAAATGTTTTTACTGTTATGAGTAGTCCATGAGATAAGAAATAATGTGTGATCGCTTTATTTTAAAAATATGATTACAATAATATTTTACAAGTGTTTAAATTAAGAGTACCACCCATTTTAGCGACTTTTGTAAAACATAGGGGTTTAAAACAAAAATAAGATCAATAAGTATATAGTTATCTATTTTATTCTTAAACTAGGTTTATTACTGTACATATTTAACAGTATTTGAAAACAATTTACATATAATAATGTAGTAAAAATATTATGTAAATCCAGGTGCAGAATTCGCGGATGCGTAAAAGATCGTAACTTTTTTTAGGTATAATTTAGGCCACTTTACATTATAACTAAAGTACATAGAACAAAAATATTACCACCTCTATAAAGGTCTTTTTCATCACTCTTAGATGAATATAATAGTTTAAATGGGTTTTTCTTAAATGTTTGTCAAATTTATAAATTAAAATAAGCGCCACATATTTTTGCCAATTTGCATTGCCTACCTAAATCTTTAAATTTGTAAATATAGACCACCAAGCAATCATATTTACTCATACAATAAATAGGGCAAATCCTGACGTTTCGAAAGCGTCATAAATCTCAAAAATATAGTATTATTAACATTAATAAAAAAATTAATAAAAACGGCTACATACGTAACCTGACTGGGACTTGAGATCAAGCACTTGACGCCCGAACCGCAAAGATGGCGGCCATTCTTAGCTAGGGTTGTCAACTACTACGACTTACTGCTTAAATTAAGGGAACAACACTGTGTAAATATATCAATGTATCAATTTTTTTTAAATCAAATTTTATTTATTTGCATAGATTTTAAATACTTAGTTTTAACCGACTTCGAAAAATGAAGGTTATGTATTTATAGAAAAAATAAAATTGTCATAATGATTAGTAAAATTTTAAGGTGTTGCGTTTAATCTGTTACACGTTATATATGAGTTGTGTTTATTTGTAATATGTGTGTAGGGTGTGTGGTACGTTAATGTGCGCGTGATTATGTCTGATGTGGCTCAGGAACTGTGTGATATTGCTCAAAACAAATATCTAAGCAGAGTGAGACTTGGCATGGCTTGCAAACACATTTTGTACGGCTTTTTTTGCACCATATACATGATGAGTACTTGGATGGCCCAGTACCTAAAAAGTGGTTCCCTTCCAAAATTGGACGGACGTTTTTAGATTTTGGGCTAATCAAGTATTTGTTAACTGAAACTTTTAAAGGTTGTTCTATGACTGGAGGTTTCATGATTTTCAGCAATTCTTCCGCTACTTCAGCCCTGAACCAACGACCACTATTTAAAAAAAACGTAAAAATAAACACAACAAAAACATGATTGAACCAAAAGTGAAAAAAACAAAACAAATATCACCATCACCTAATTTTAAACTATCAATTTTATGCAGGACAAATAATTATTTTTACGTCTTAGCGATATTTAAAAATTATTTAAAAAAAAACATAATTAACTTAGATTTGAAAAAATTAGTCGTCACCTTTCACCAATAAATAAAATTAAAATAAGCCAACAAAAAACACCGACCGCCAACCCTAAGCCAAAACACGTATATTGCTTCGCGCAACCAAAGCGGCAATATCAAATTGAGTAGGCTAAAACTTACCGGGCGGTTTAATTTTCCAATCTGCTACAATCTGAAGAACAATTTACACAACTTAATACCTTAAATTGAATAAATATAGTAAAATATCATTAATAATATTGTATGTTTAAGAAAAACATCGTATTTACGATAATATAGCAGTACAAAATTAAGTTTAGGACTACGACACTGCGAGTATGTTTTTAAATGACGATTTTTTAAATGTTGTCTTACAATGTACCTAAAAATATTACTTTAATATAAAAACACACACGATAGAGATTAATTTAGTATATAAACATCAGCAGAAATCAGTAAAATAATAAACTTACGACATATTTAATCAGCTCCTTGAAAACACTATGGCGTCACTTCACTCACGTAAACACAACTAACAATATTTTGTTATTTTTCTACCGTGATGTTGGTAATATGGGCACACGTCTATGAGAAATATGTCTGTCTTTGGTTTAAATACATACTACTACGACTCTATGCCTTTGGTATAGAGACTAAATTAAATTAAAAAGACTTCGTCGCCGTGCAACCACGGTTGCACGAAGCAAAACTGATAACTTTTTCTTTGCAACGGTGGTTGCGAGAAGCGATCGAGCGGTTATGAATAGTTATAGCCCGTGTGGAGTTCGGGCATGGGTTTTATAAAAAAAAAGTTGTGCAGACCCCAAAAAGGAAGCCTAAGTTACTCCTTATTACATCAGCTATCGGCCAGTGAAAGTTCCGTCAAAATCGGTCTAGCCGTTTCGGAGATAAACTGGTACAAACAGGCAGACAAAAGAAATATATTGGTGTACCGTATATACTTTCATATTCATATGCATTTAGTAAAAAGCTGTTATTTTGTCAATTCAATGAGACACTTGAATTGTATTTATTTGTATATTTTTGGTTATATTTGGGTATTTTGGTGCAATAAGCTTAGAAAGTTACAGTTTTGATAAAATTGTGACTTAAACTGCAGTAATGTTTGTGTATTTGTAAATATATTAAATAAAAAAAACTCGATCACTTGCACAGCTTGACACCAGTAATTACGAATTAGTATAAAATTTAACTGTATTCTCTACCAAAAAATGCATACAAGTTGCAATTAAAACCCCGCCGATACAAATTTGCTGCCGAGCATTGTAACCTAAGCTTATTGTAAAGGGCAGTTAGCGACATCTCTTCAAATCTCAATGAAATATCTAGCTGAGCTGTTCGAGAAGCGCGGTGCATTCCATATTGATCTCTATACTGCCAGCAATAAGTTTCAAAGTCTATAAGCAGACAGCACTCTAGGTGCATACTTATAGTTTATACTTGCTGTTATTGATTTCATGTGATTCTATTTATAAAAGATAGTGTAAGTGACTTGTGCGATACCGTACGCACGTTTTTCTTGCTGATAACACAGTTTGTGATATTTGATCTTGTATCCGTGTTTTGGCGGGTGGAAGGATTTGTGCAGTGTTAGTAAACATGTAGGACGTGTTTCACGTCAACAAGTGTCTTGTATTTTCAAGGGCATTTAAGAGGGGTGGTTTGCCTGTTTAATTTTTGGCTTTTATCAGTCTGGTGTTAAAAAAAAAGCATGGTTTTATTTGAAGTCTCGATTCTCAATTGAAATTCGCTTCTGAATTGGATGCAACAAGTGGTCATTGAGGTTGAAAAGATGTCTCTAGTCGGAAGACGTCCGTCGCCTCGCAATAGTGTGTTCAGTGGTGTGAGTGGTGGTGTATGTGCAGTATAAGCAACAACACGGGCGGCGTGTCGGGCGCCAGCACGCCTAGCAAGCAGCCGCCCGCGCCCAGCCCGCCGCACGCGCCGCACGCGCCGCACGTGACGCACGTGTCGCACGTCACGCACGCGACGCACGCGCCGCACGCAACGCACCACCACGTCCGGCAGCCCAGCTCCAACACCAATAGCAACAGTAACAGTAACAATACCGGTGAGTTGCATTTGTGTTAGTTTCTGTTGCTTTTTTATAACATGTTCTTTACTGTTTTTTTTTTGTGTACTAACCACCGGTTTTTTTAAGTCTGCGGCCCTAACACGTTACGATTGTTTTTATATTTGAATATAATCGTTTAGCATGTAATATTAACGTCGAGGCCGTATACGAAATTTTGTCGATTTCGCCGATTTACTTGATTCTACAGAAGTGATTTTACAGTTAAAATACCGCATCTGCATCTTTCATATATTGCATTAAAAGTTACAGAAATACAGTATTTTTATGGTAAAATCACGTCTAGAAAATCACATAAATCAGCAAAATCGGCCTCAAGTTAAAGCCTTACTTGTCTATGAGTTAATATTACATGCGAAATAAGTATTTTCAAATATAAAATCGTGGCTCTCCGAATTTAGAGGAGAATTTCTTGACGATGTTGTTAAATTACTTGATAACGTTACCTTTTGCGAAGGGGGAATGAAATTAGAATTTTAATTCATTGGCTATGCTTTGAGAAACCGGATGGTAACGGTGAGTTCATACCTACTGCTGTTTTGACTACTAACTTTTCACTTTATGTTTATGGGCTATGTTATGAGACGCCATAATTTATGACGTTCTGTGTATTTACAACATGTGAGTTAATATTCAAACAGCTGTGAGTCCACTTGTGTTTAACATTTTATAAGGCATTCTTTTAATAACGGTATAAATATTGTATTGGTGCGTTGACACAGTCGCTGGCATAATTTTTGATATTTTGTGTTATTCTTCATTTACTAACAATCTTTTAGTAAATAACCTACATATTTTTTACATATATGCTGTGTGGATTTCCGTGATCGAGAGATTCATGGGTTTGGGTTTTTGACAAAACAGATAAGTTACATAAGTTTACATTTGGCGAATTAGTATTTTTTTTTTTGCATTAGGTGTAAGGTTATGTTAAGTTTTTAAATTATCGTTTAGTTTCCGGTGCGTCTTTTTTTTCTGTGATTATGAAAAGATAGGGTTCCGTGATTATCAGTTTCTTCTAGAGATAAACTAAACATTTAAATAAGAAAAAAATAAAACAACTGTAAAATAAAAGTTAATATCATTTTTGTAAGTGGAAAAATTACGATTTACTCTTATTTCGTGCGTCAGTCGCGAACTTTCACTTGTTTATTTAAGGATTTGGCAGAAAATATAAATTCAATGAAATAAGGAAGCACCCTGACACATATGACTGACAATAATGCTTGCCAAAATAATTATTTCGTGTGATTGGCAATCGGGATACAGAAATAGCCCCATTACTGTCGTCCGTTAATCAAATATATGCTTCCAAAGTTTACCAAATTAAATTTACTACACCGAAATCATCGCGACACTTCCCAGCGCAATACCCTTATTTACATAAATTATCATTTGCATCTGGAACCGCAAATTCCGGCTGAATCAACAATTGAGACCCAACAAGGCATCGCCACCGTGTAACTTCCTCCCCGATCGATAACAACACAAACAAACACGAAGTGAGGCATAATTAAAACACACGTTAAATTACAACTAAACGCGATAACGTACGCTTCCATTGTTTACAAAATAAACAAAACGTTTATCGACGCGAATGAATGGAACACGGCGACCGACAAACTCATTACGAAAACGATTAATCGTATACTGGCATTCCGCCAATATTCGTAAAATTTTGCTAAAAACTGGCGGTAAGCCAGAGCGATGACATGGCAGAGCGTCGGATCAGTCACTAGGCTGTATCGGACGAGACCTGTGCCTAACTTTAGAAATAATTAAGAAAACATAATAACAATGGTTTCCCGCGCGAATGTAGGATAAATATGGACAATGGTAAAGATATTAATGTCGAGTGTTGTGTGTGTGCATGTTTTTCCCAAAACCTTCGGTGGTGTTTGTGAAATAATTCGGGTATGTCGAGAACTGCGTAGTTTGGTGTTTTGTGTGGTTTCCGTGAAGTTCAAAGGCGGTTACATAATTTTTTTGTTGTGGTGTGTTGTTGGTTTATGGGGAACGTATTTTGTTCGATTCTTCAAGTCTCGTTTTTATTGTGAAGTGAGCGGGTGAGTGGGTTCCACGTCCTGTCGACGTCAGTGTTCTAGCCTATGTATAAATTGTTTTGATTTGCACTTTTAGAAAGTTTTATTCATATCTAGGACTCTTGGATGTGAAAACAATATTTAATTTTTGCAAATGGGGTCATGTTGTTCCAATTTTGACAGCTGTGATGTCAAATCTACTATTTACGTGAACTTGACATTGTATTGGAATCTGTGTTAGTGTGTGTTTACTGTGTCTGACCAATAACACGTGTTTTTTTCAATAACTGTGTATTCACGTAAAATTAAAGGTTGTTTCCACAACTGATTGGCATCGTGAGTCTTACCTCCCATTGGCACGTTTACCAGAACTAACATTAATCTTGGCTCACTCTTTCCTTTGTTTGCTATAGTCGTGCTTTATTTTGTCATGGTATTTGCACATGTGGGTATGTAATGCATTCATTTATTTATAGTTTTTCTTTTTGTTGTAAGTAATTATTACTTATTGGCCTGCCCCCTATTAGGTGGGACTTGCGTGTGTGCTTTAGTTAACCCTTAGGAGAATAAAGGCTATAGTTATTTATTATTTTAATTGTTAGTTTCTGCTAGCCAATAGTAGAAAATATTATGTTCTGTTTAACCTAACTTTAACTCATTTTGCCTATGAGGGAGGGTAGCTGAAGAAATTCAGAACGATATTCATTCGCTACGATCCTTAACGAGCACAACATCGTATTTAATTAATTTCTTTATACAACGTGCTAATCCATTATTATTATTTATCCGGTCATTCATCTTCATTAAACATTTGCTATTCACACGTATAATTTTATAGCATATCCATTCATTTGACGTTGTCTGTCAACGTCAAACATGCGAATTCGCTCCTTCTTGCCTACAGCCTTGACGAGATCCCGCCTCTTTTCGGACCACTTGTGGTTAAACCCCAATTTCTCGATATTTTACTATGAACCCCATACAAGATTGTGACTGTTTCGTAATGTTTACAAGTTTTACTATTCGGTGAATGACACATAATCATAAAAAACCGGCCAAGTGCGAGTCGGACTCGCGCACCGAGGGTTCCGTACAAACCTGTAGGTATTCTCGGTTTAATTTTTTTTTTTTAATTTTTATATTTTAGTTGATTGAATGTAAGGTAAATTGCGGTTTACGATTTATGACGTTTTAAAAAAAAAACTACTCACTCGATCTCGTTCAAACCAATTTTCGGTGGTAGTTTACATGGTAATGTACATCATATATTTTTTTTAGTTTTATCATTCTCTTATTTTAGAAGTTACGGGGGGGGGGACACACATTTTACCACTTTGGAAGTGTCTCTCGCGCAAACTATTCAGTTTAGAAAAAAATGTTATTAGAAACCTCATTACCATTTTTGAAGACCTATTCATAGATACCCCACACGTATGGGTTTGATGAAAAAAAACATTTTTGAGTTTCAGTTCTATGTATGGGGAACCCCAAAATTTATTGTTTTTTTTCTACTTTAGTGTGAAAATCTTAATGCGGTTCACAGAATACATCTACTTACCAAGTTTCAACAGCATAGCTCTTATAGTTTCGGAATAAAATGGCTGTGACATACGGACGGACGGACAGACAGACAGACAGACAGACAGACAGACAGACATGACGAATCTATAAGGGTTCCGTTTTTTGCCATTTGGCAACGGAACCCTAAAAATGACATTTGTACATCTTTGAACTGTCACTTTGAACAGTCGTTACGGGTAGTCATAAGCTTGAAAGTCTGACAACTAGTACCTACTCACGGGGTATCGTGTTATCCAGTAACTGGGTTTTGGAAGTCTGATAGGCAGTCTCTCGATGTAAAATTCTGATATTCAACTGCATCCCGTAAGACTGGAAGCGAACCCCAACATAGTTTTAGGCAGATTGGTACTGAAACACAAAACTGGTGATTTATCGTCATTAAAATTTTTATATTGACGCGTATATTTGTAAAGTTATAAAAGTAATATTTATAAGTTTATTACAATGTCATCATGTTTATATTTTAAGGGGTCGTTTACGTATGGCAGATGTTCGTTCGACCGAGGCGACAGAAGGGCGACATTCTTACTGTATCATTATTTTAATACACGGCCATTTTTAACCGTGCAAGGTACGAAAATAAAAACTTCTTGCTTACGGAAACTGCGGTCGTCGTGTAGCAAAAAAGACAAAGTCTAAAAAAAAAGTTTGTAGTAGGTGCTGGAGCTTATATGTGGATTTAGCCTCGAAAGGTAATAATTTGGTTATAATTGGAGGAAATTAAAGGTATTGGCGCCATTATCTTTAGTTTACTTTCATTACTCAGTACTGAAATCGACATCTATAAGCAGAAATACAAATACTGAATTCCTTACGATAATTGTAACTTTAAATACAACTCTGACTTAGGCTGACCCCACATTAGGCGTGCGCGATCCTCGGGCGCGAGCGCGTCGCGAGCGCGCCGCGAGAGCGTCGCGTTTAGCTGCCCTGCTGCGCGCTCGCGGCGCCCTCGCGGCGCGCTCGCGGCGCGCACGCGGCGCTCGAGTCGCGTTCTTACCCCTTCGCCCGCTACAATACTCAATACTTTATTGCATTCCACAATGCTTAGGTGGTAAAACATGTTATTTAGAAACAGTTGTGGACCCTGTCGGGCACAGCAAAGGAAAATACAGTAGGTAGAGAGGAGGATCTATTGATTATCTTATAATGTAACTTATTCTAAAATAGTAATTAAAAATAGATGAAATACATGCTTTGCGATATGGGACATGACTACAAAGGAGTATAGTGATCGTATTGCAAAAAAAAGGTGTGGGAAGAAATCAGCACTTTATTTATAAAAGACTAGCTTCTGCCCGCGACTTCTTCTGCGTAAATGTCGTTTATCGCGGACGCAGACAAAGTCACGGAATAAAAAGTAGCCTATGTCCTTTTTCAGGCTCTAAACTATCTTAGTACCAAATTTCATTTAAATCGGTTCAGTAGTTTTAGCAGGAAAGCGAGACAGGCAGACAGACAGAGTTACTTTGCATTTATAATATTAGTGTGGATAGTGTGGATTTTGAAACTAAAATTGTCCAAATTGTGACTGACTTAGCTGTAGGGGGTTAAACGCCAAGGCGAGCGCCGCGTGCGCGCCGCGAGCGCGCCGCGAGTGTGCCGCGAGCGCGCCGCAGGGCAGCTAAACGCGACGCTCTCGCGGCGCGCTCGCGACGCGCTCGCGACGCGCGCGCGGCGCTCGCGCCCGAGGATCGCGCACGCCTAATGTGGGGGAGGCCTTACGCTTCGGGATATATTATACAGACGTGATAATATAGATAATGTACCATCGCGTTCCTGTAAGTTCCTGTAAGTCGCAGAAATTAGTCAACATAAGTAATAAACAAAAAATCTAAAATACCTGAAGCTTGAAAAGTGAAACAAGAATAATACAAACGAGGTCACTGTGTATCGATACACACCGGTCGGCCCTTAAATTGTGAATTGCCCATATTTTTACAGCGAAATTTAAATATTGATTAATTATCTTATATCTTTAAACGAGCAATTCTTGTATATATATATATTATGTGAATCTCGGAAACGGCTCCAACGATTTTCATGAAATTTAGTATACAGGGGGTTTTGGGGGCGATAAATCGATCTAGCTAGGATTCATTTTTATAAAATGTCGTTTTATTCGTGTTTTCAATTACCAACTTTATCGATAATCAACTTGAACATAAACTTATTACTTTAAACACAATTTACCAAAAAATACCGAGCAAAGCTCGGTAACCAGATATTTTTATTTCTGTAAGTAAGTTTGACAAACACATAAATACATTATTTTGTAAAACTAGATGATTTCGGTGTTTCCCATCTGTTATTAAATTTAAAAACACTCGCGCAGTACTCACTGCGTACCTATACCTTAAGTCGAAGCGTTAAGGCAGCCTGCGAAATTCAAAAGTTGTTACGTTTTTTTTGACTATTTCACGAAAGAGTTATTCAATAGGATTCTATGAACTTAGAGGGTTATACTTCTATACTAATACACGTATTAGAAAGCTGAACAGTTTGTTTGATTGTTTGGTTGGTTGAACGCGGTAATCTCAGGAATCTGATTGATCCGAATTGAAAAAATGTTTTGTGTTGGGTAGCCAATTTATTGAGGAAGGCTATATATAGGCTATAATATCACGCTAAAATCAAAAGGAGCGAGCGGAGCAGCAACGAAAAATGGACGAAAACTGGCAGGCATTTCGATGAGACGGGAAGGGTCAGGGGAGCATAAATTTGACTAGGACGAAGTCGTGGACAGAAGCTAGTAATTCTATAAAATACTTACGTGTTACGGTCACGTGTTACATTTTGTTCAACTTACAGCCTACACTGAGTTGCAATTGCAAAAAAAAAAACGGCGCTCGTTCATTCAAATGTCGTATAATTATATCTCAAGAGTCATACATTCAGTCAAAAAAGTTTCGCGAATGGCTGATTTGTTTATGGTTCCAAATTCATTTTTTGTTGTTGTTAGATTGGCACAATTGTTTTCCATTTTGACGCGGAGTTTGAGTTACATCTGATGTTTAGATTAAATACAGTGCTGTTTTTAGTTATATTATATCTAGTGCGTATTGCGAATTTCATAATGGACAAAAACATCGAACAAAGAGTCTTAAATTTTGCATCGCCAATGGAATTTAGTGTTCGGACTCGCTGAAAATGTTACAGAATGCCTGCGATGAATCAACTTTATCAAAAACACATGCTTATGAGTGGTACACGAAGCGTTCAAAAGCGGTCGAGATATGATGGAAGATTTGCCTCACTCTGGTAGGCCAACAATGTCTGCAACTGAAGTTAATATCGCAAAAGTGACTGAAAATCCTCATCCAAGTTAAAAAGAGATACTTTCTGTGTTTCACGAGTCTATCCGTACCATTTCAAATAATCACATGGGTATGAAACATGATGCCGCTCGGCTAGTCCCTATAGACCTGAATTTTTTCCAACGACTCAATCGCATAAGAGTTGCTGAGGACATGCTAGAACGAGTTTCCACCCAACATTCATGAAACGCATTGTTCCTGGTGATGAGCTGTGGGTTTACAAGTTTGACATGCAAATTAGTCAACAAGCTTCGGAGTGGCGCCTTCTAACTGAACTAAAACCGAAAAAACACGCCAAAGTCGATCAAAAGTCAAAGTCATATTGACTGTTTTCTTTGACTTTTGCGGTGTTGTGCACTCAGAATTCTTGCCGGAAGGTCAAACGATAAGTAAAGAATATTATTTGAGCGTCATGCAGAGAGATTAAGAGAGCAAATTAGACGAAAAAAAGCCAGATTTCTGGAAAGAAAATTCTTGGATTTTGCACCACGATAATGCGCCTTCGCACAAAGCCATCATTGTGAACGAATTTTTGACCAAAACTCAACAAATACCATCGAACAACAACTTTATTCACCAGATATGGCTCCAGCCGACTTCTTTCTTCTTCCTAAACTCAAATTACGACTTCGTGGCACTTGTTTTCTTTCGGTTCAGAACTGAACTCGATTCCGGAAAAAGTGTTTAAGAAATGTTTTGATGATTGGATTGTATCGTTTATGAAGGAGCATACTTTGAAGGTGATAAAATATATTTGGATGAATAACTAACATTTTGTGTATTACTGATCTTTTCCCAGTACTTTCTTGACAGAGTAGTTGAAGTAATGTGCGGTGACCCCGAAATTAAAATCTGCATTATTCATCCTTTTGACTCACACAAACCACTTGCAACTAAATTGTCTGAACGCTAACATTTGTTTGTAAACATCCAATTTAGCTTACCGCATGGTAACGAGCCTACATGTACAGCTATACATATGTGCATGTTACGTAAATAGCAAGTATATGCGTCAGAAAATCCTTGTACGTTTAGTATCGTGAAATATATTGATAGTGCCCTTACGTTCGTGCGCAGCCGTAGTACTACTGAGTCACGTGCCACGTGCGAACGTGTTTGTTTGTAAACAGCGTCATGGCGTGTAGCGTGATCGATACACCGGTCACGTTTTATGGTTCTAAAGCATTCGAATCATTTCACCGTTTTGCTTTGATAAAGTGACATGTGATGTGGCAAGGTGGCTTTGTTAAAAAATATTCAAATACAGTGTGAGTCTTCATAATGTGATACTATGCTTAATTTTATCGACAGAAAAAAATATTTCAATATTTCATTAAAAAATGTAGCATTTTTGAAATTCGTTTTCGCCATTGTGTTACCGTGTTATTACAACGGTACAACTAACTGTTACGATGAGACAAGGGCTGCTTCGTTGGTCTCGTAGTCGCAAGCGCTACTGCCGAGCATGAGGTCCTGGGTTCGATCCCAGGTCGGGCAAAGTGCTATTGGGTTTTCTTCCCGATATTTCTTTTACAATACATACATGCGCTATGCGGTTGTCGTAATTTCACACTTACTGCCATCTCAATACATAACCAAAACGTGTATATAACTAGGTATACCATTATTCATGACACCTTAAACAATACTTACGTGTCCTTATTTCTTTCTGCAGATAACGAACTAGGCAGCCAGTCTGCGGTCAATCTGACGTTCGTTAGGCACGTCGGATTGACTGTACATCGCATCTACCGCGTGGTTGCCTAGTGTTAACAAATTTAAGAAATAAAAAAAAATCATTGTCGTTGAAAATCGTTGAAAGAACGATTTCAAAATACTTCAGGTATTTATGTAATCTGACGTTTCCTTGACGCTGTTTGTTCTAAGTGAGTTTAGTATGTGGTGTTTTATTGCAGAAGTAGTGGAGAATGGTCCGGTGTCGACTACACCCGCGCACACAGTCACGCATCTACCGCCTGCGCCCGCGCAATCAACGCCAGTGAGTACTATGCTTTAACTATCTTAACGAAAATAATCTCTAAACCTTTATTAAACGTTAACTTATGCTATATAAACCGCCAAAAAGGTATCTAAATCTGACTTTTATACTTGTTGTTGTATTTATGAATTAATAGGCTGAATGTCTCAGTAGTGCATATAAATGTTTGTATGTTCTATCTAACACACGTATTCGAGCTAACCTGTATTTTTTATATAAAAATGTTGCCGTGACAATTATTATATTTTCCTATCTTGCTTTGTAATATTTTTTTTTATTTTGCAATTAAATTCTTCACGCCTGTCAACTAATTTTTACGGAGCGATAAGATTACTTAGCAAAATAAATGTATTTTTTTTTATGTAGAACTTGTAGAATGATTTATTTTGTGCACTAATAGAGTGTTTCCTTCGACAGACGTCAAAGAGTTCGTCAGTGCCTCTACTTGGGTCGAGCGCGAGTGCGAGCGAAACCGCGGCGTCGCCGCTCACCATCAACGGACCCAGCCAACCGCAGCATCACACGCCGCAACATGTGGCGAACAAGTACGTACTTACAATAGAAATACTTCATCATTATCATCGTTACGTCCACCGCTGGACATAAGCCTCCCATAAGCTCCGCCACGTCGACCGGTTCTGTGCTTCCCGCATCCAGCGGATTCCTGCGGACTTCACAAGGTCATAAGTCCACCTTGTGCAAGGCCTTCCAACTCTACGTCTTCCATTACGCCACTCCAACACCTTTCGGCCCCACCAGCCATCTATTCTGCGAGCCAAAGAGAATATAACCACTAGAGAGCGTATACGCCGATTTCTTCTAAGCACACGACTCACCACTGCGGGCCGGGAGACGAGGAAGAACGCGCGACAGCAATTGGTCAGTTCAAGGTCAAGTTGCGTGGGTGCGTGGTTGGTGTGGTGCTAGCCTATTGTAGGGCTGCTTTACTTCATTAAGGGAAAATAGTCGATATCGATAAAATGGATTTTAAAATTGTGATAAATACTCAATTAAAATCAAAGAAATCATATTTAATCAAAATCAATCACTAATAAAATGAAAGCTAGAGAATCCAAGAACAAAGTTTACGCCACTATCATATTCGGTGTAGAAGCGGTGTCGAATATCATCCCCAAGGCAGAAGTTACTATGGCCACGTGAGTTTTGGCGCCAGTTTACAAACGGATTGTCAAGACGAAGCTAAACAAGCCACAGTATGTGAATTGAATAAAACTTAGGCGGCCCCTAGACCTACAATAACATTGTACAATACATTTTATTGTACAATAAGATTGAGAGGCGCTTTGAATCCAAACGATCAATTATATTGCACAATAATACGAACTGCACAATGTTTTCGTGTTCAATCTGAGAATAGATTAATACAGTTTACAACACAAAACTACACCACTTTCTGCCTTAATATTCATCACAGTTCGGTTTTTGGAAAATATAACAAAAACCCAAGCGACGCGTCTGATTTCCCGCCAGAAATTTCCGTGTACTCCTCGTTCAACACAAAACACATACTAAAAATATTGCGCAATACTGACCCTACACGATGCAATGGAAAAATATGGTGCAATAAAAATTAAACATGCTCAAACTTTCATTCAATCATTGCACAATCTTCAATATTAACCCCATACGGTCAATAATATTGCACAATTCGTAATATTGTACAATTTAATTGATCGTTTAGGGGCCGCCTAAATTCTCTGACCTGAACACGAAAACATTGCGCAGTTCGTATTTTGTGCAATATAATTGATCGTTTGGATTCAAAGCGCCTCTCAATCTTATTGTACAATAAAATGTATTTTACAATGTTATTGTAGGTCTAGGGGCCGCCTTACATTAATTTTTATTTTCGATATAGACTTTCAGCTATTAAAGGTAGCAGCACTCATTTTTACGATAAAAATACTAAGGGAAAGTAAGGGATAGATGTATTAGAATTGTCTAATGAAAGAACGAGACTTTTCTAAAGACATAAACGCGCGCGACTCAACAGTGTGCTGGTTTACCCAACCACCATTTTAAATAGACCCCTACGGTGGATCATAATCTGATTAAATCAAAATAATTTTTCGTACTGTTTACTTACCAATGAAAAGTTATGCGATCCTCTTTGTAACTAGAAGTTTTGGAATGTTTCCCACACCACTTCACCGCGCATGAAGGCATTTTAATGCGTTATAATTGCAGATAAAGTTATATTATTTGCATTAATTTAGCGTGCACAGAGGTCTAACAATTGGTCACAACTAAAATGGTTACTAGAACCGTAGCCAATGCATAGGCGACAAAATACTAATAGTTTTCGAGCGTCGGGGCACTGTATGCGCAGTCAAGTGGTTATATAGTCTTTGCTGCGAGCAGTGCCCTGGCCACTGCCACTTAAGTGTGGTAATTCTTCGAGCCATATCAGTTATTTCGGTTCTTCTACAGATCTCTTATTTTCTAGTTAGATCACGTAGAGAAACTGCAAGCATAGCCCTCTCTATTGCCCTAGGTAACGTATACAGATACTTAACAAAAATAATTATCATTTGATCTTGATTTAAGCGCGTTTGCATCACAAAACATACGAAAAAACATAAGAATTGTGTAAATAAATAAATATATCGATCGCCAAACGCATTTAAAACATCACTCTGCCTATATCGTCTTCAAAGAATTGACAGAAATAGAACGATGCGATGCTATAAATTCGTTTAACGCCAAATGCATTTGGTGACTTGTAGCAATGTTTCCTAAATAAGACATATCAGGCCTACGTCGTGCAATTTAATAGAAAACAAACACGCGAAATTTTCGTTACGTATTTGCGGCAGTGCGTGGTGAGTCCTTCGCTAAACAACAAAAAAAAAACTTATTGTGGCGCACCACTTGTGCACGTGACTGCCGGCGGAAAGGCGGTTTCTTTCATTATTAAGTCCGATTGAGCCCACTCAACTCATCTTGATTTTAAATTTGATTATGTTCATATGAACTTGTCATTTGTAAATGTTCCTTCTTTCTCATGTTTTTATTTTCATCACCACAATAGAGTAACACAATTACATTAATTAGTTTTAAGACAAAGTAAAATCTGTACAAGGATATCAAGGTGATTGTCAACTGTCGTTCAGATCCCTGAAATCGCCAACCTTTTATTTTTTTGTATGGGTAATCATCAAATGACTTCTCCCGCTCTGGGCGGAGCGGGAGGGCGTCAGACTTTTACTGACTAAAACGCACCCGTGTTCCTTCAGTTCCCAATGTGCCAGCGTCACGGTATCTCTTTCGAACAATCTCGCGACCCTGGCAGGCATCGGTCCTAGCAGACCCCTTCAGAAATCGCCAAGCTTGATAAACGAATCGACCATCTTTGTTATTTCGCGAAAAAGCTGTTTCCATTTATATTTAGGTCAGGATCGGTAAAGTGTATCAGAGATGCCGCAAATAGGTCACTAGGGTTAGGTAAAGGGTTCACTGCATGTATTGTTTGCGTACCAATTTCTGTGTATTTCAGGAAGTCTTCGAGCTAGGCTGCGCTCGGCTTCTTTCGTTATAACAGGTTCATTATGCGAAGCAGTAATGCTCGCGAAGGAGGAGGCGGGGCGCGTGAGTGAGTGGCAGTCTCTGCGCCCTCACGTCCCTAGCCGCGGCAGGAGGACGCCCCGGGCGTCGGGAGTCCATAGCGGACTCCCGGCCACCGTAGGCGCGAGCTTGCGGGTGGCGAGCAATGGGTAGCTCGCCGCCCGGTAAGGACCAAGCTCGGGTCGACGGCGCGCAGTGTTCCACGCGCGCCTCAAAGAGATGTCAGCAGCAGTGTAGGGGTCTACTAGGACCGATGCCTGCCGGGGTCGCGTGATTGTTCGAAAGAGATACCGTGACCCTGGCACATGGGCAACTGATGGAACACGGGTGGGTTTTAGTAAGTAAAAGTCTGACACGCCCTCCCGCTCCGCCCAGAGCGGGAGAAGTCATATGATGATTTCCCATCCTGAAAAAAAAAACAGGTTCATTAAGTTAGAGGTACTTATTTCGAAAGCAAAAATAAAACAAAAACTGCGTCGATCGGTTCGGGTCTGGGACCACTCATACCCAAGGGGTTTCGCATTACATTAACTGGGCTTTGGAGGTTATATAGGCAGTCGCTCCATCTAAAATACTGGTACTCATCTGCGTCCGGTTAGACTGGAAGCAAATCCCAACGTAGTTAGTAAAATTCTATGCGGGTGATTGTTAGCCATTATTAGGCGTAAATCAACTTGTTTTCTTTCTTTTCTCATATTTTTTAGAAACGAATTTCAGAAATGACCCAGTTTCGCAACGAAAACTAATTAGTAAAATAGCTAGGAAGTGCATAGGGCACTGAGCAGATTCTATACCATCCGTGCTGGTAGAAAATTTTATAGAAAAAAAAAGTATAATTAATTAAGTCTGATGTTCCATAAAATCTCATCGGCTAGACCACGCTCGACTGATCGGGAATCATTACAAATATAATCCCGTAATGATTTTATACTTTACTTTTACTAACCTACTTTTTCTTTCTTGTGCTAATATTATAGAGGCAAAATTTATACAAGGTGTAACAGAATAGACCACTGATGCCCGGTTTCTTAGGTACTCTTATCGGTAGTTTATCTGTTCATTAGCGCTATTGGTTCGACAATTTGCGTTTCCGAACACCGCAATGTAAGATAAACTCCGTTTAAACTTAGGTTATTTTATCTGACCAATGTGTGGCGTTTATCGGTTCCATAACTTTATTTGACGTTTCATTTCAAACTATATCAACTCGCTTTTAATCAAACGCCTCATCAAGTTTGTTGAGCAATAATGCACAAGTACGGCTCATTGCATGAACATTTAGTTTTTAAGAATTTATTTTTTACTAGCTTTTGCCAGCGGCTTTGTCCGCGTGGATGTCGGAAATTATCCCGCGGGAACATACTACCGGGATAAAAAGTATCCTATGTCCTTTCTCAGGCTCTAAACTATCTGTGTGCCAAATTTCATTTAAATCGGCTCAGTAGTTTTAGCAGGAAAGCAAGACAGACAGACAGACAGAGTTACTTTTGCATTTATAATATTAGTGTGGATGTGGATGTACCTACCACGTTGTACACTTTATGTTATTTTTTTCTTCTTCATCTTGTCTTTTGCACGGAATACAATAAATCATCGGAAGCTTTTTATTCAAAATTATTCTGGATATAAACCCCAACAGTTTCTTTTCTATTAATGTACAAGTTGTATGTGATGCAAAGTTATACATTCGTGATATAGATGCTCGTTGCATGACAGTACCGTGTATCATAACTCATTCCTACGAGCGCGACTCGATAGTAATGAGATAGATGGTCACCTCATGGGAGACAGTGCTTATCCTTGTAGAAAGTTCATGATGACACTATTCTTAAATCCAGCTACGAATGCGGTAAAACGTTGTAACGTTTCATTGTAATGAAGCACAAATAAAGACCAGAAACACAGTTGAAAGAACATTTGGTGTGTGGAAAGGAAGATTTCAATGCCTCTCTAAAATTATGAAATGAAATGAAATGAATTGCACCGATCCCAGCGTGGTGTGACCAGACTCGGTTAATCGAATGAACCCCAAGATATGCACTAGCCTTTGAAGCCTCATGTTTCATGGTGCTACATAGGCCATTGCATATCAAGAAGTAGACCGGGGGGCGCTGTAATGGTAGGGAAGACGTGCCCATAGGATAGGAAAGGATTACGAGCCTACCGACTATGCAGCCTTAAGTAAGCATTGGACTAGTGGAGAGAAGGGTGATATTTGTCTATCTTTTCACGTCGTCGCCGGCATGGTGATCCAGGTCGAGCTTCACCGATGCATGTTTTGGTGGGGTTAACCGTTTGCTGGCTCTTTTCTATGTCAAGGGTTCGCTATGTTCCGTGTTGTTGTTTTCTTAGTCGTCTCCTGCGTTTTCGCTGCTATCAGTTTCTGGTTTTTGTAGATATCACGAGCCGCTTTCTTTCTTATTTCTGTCTCCAGCCGTGCCCCTTCAAAACTGGAGTTCCTTTTCGAAGTATTTCATGTCCTGTTTTAGGTTGTCATTCCATGTGTAAATAGGTCATCTGACCTTAGGTTTTGCCCTGTACTGCATTGCTGCTTGTAACAGGTATGGTTCAGACAGAGCGTCTGAAAATGTGTGCCAGGTAGCAAATCCTGTGGTTGCCCTAACGAAACGAATATATAAATTCTAATTAGAGACCCCCTCTCCAATTAGAATTTTCATCCTTGTTTCGTTTATTCGGAGGCTTACATTATTTAGCGAGATTTTAATTTGGTATTGGATGCATTCTAGTCCTTCTAGCTCAACAAAGGGAGTGAAATATTGCAGGCCCAATTGATGATTTCCATTATTTCCTTTACCGTCGGTCTATTGTGCTTCGGTTATCGATTTTGTTGGTTACGCAAAAGTACGCTCTGCCTATTTTTTGTACTGATTTTTAACCTTTTGGAGTAATGTCTGGCATTCTTGTACGCGATTATGCCTATTGGGTTATCCAGATGCCAGCTTTGGCCTTTTGTAGTTTAGCGAGGGCTATTCGATGGTCCCTTGAGTAAATTGGCTGAAGACTCGAGAGTTTCCTGGGCAGCGGCTTTTAATACCTCCGTTATGTTGTTCCATGTTATTTCGGTGTTTTCATTCGTTGGGATGATTCCTATATTTGCTAGTTGTTTTTGTTTATTTTTATATGCGATCTTGATATTTTATTTTGATATGTTTTCGATTGAGAGCGGTATAGTTGCATTGTTTATGATTGAAATACTTAGCATCCATTGTTGTTTCCTTCGTTCCTTTTTGTTGCTTTTGTGTTTGGTTTTTTTTTTCGTTTTTGTTTACAATTCTGTTTGATCTTATAGTCCCGTCTCGTCAACGTGGACGAGTTTTTCTGTTGCCTGTGGCATGATGATATAGTCCAATTGCGATTTTTGAGTGCCTTTTGACCATGTTATTCTAATGGATGATCAACCTTTTGTCGTTTCTGTTTGAAGTTTTTCTCTGTAGGCTTTATCCTTTAATAGTTCGCCTTGTAGTTGGGAAATTTATGCTGAAAGTTTCGTTGGATCCTTTGCGTTTTCTTTTGGTTAGAGTATCTTGTCGACCAATATGGACGTTGAAGTTTCCGAGTATTATTTGTCTAATCAAGTTTAATAAGACTGTGAAGGGTCTGGTTGCTTTCGGGGAACAACTGTTGAAGTGGGAGTTGAATAAGTGCAGAGGAGTTGGCTAGTCTTTTCCCATGCCAATAGTTGACCTAGTATCCTTGTATTATTAACTGTAGCTAATTCACTTGTACTATTAACTAATTCAATTTGGAAATACGTTCTTAATAAAATTGCAAGATCCTGGTGCGTGTTACCTACCGGTTCGGAGAGATGCCAATCGTGGTATGTGTAGTGTAGCTGAATGTTCCTAAGTTCATCCCTGTTTCTTGTAGGTTGGCTTGAATTCCTGTACGTGGCAGTGCCGCGTCAATTCGTTTTTTTAGCTGGTTTTTCTGTGCAAGTTTACTTAATTGGGTAGACTTCGGCTTTCTCATTATTGCGTATCCCGTGTCGTCCGCGATTACGTTTGATACAAGTGTAAGTAGTGTTTGTTCTTATTGTCCACACGGTGTGAATGATTTAACTAATTGGGGGTTGCTCGTTTGAGTTTAGGGTTTCATGGGTTTTGCTCTTCTCATGTGTTGTGCCTGTTACCTAATGTTTTGGTATGATCCAGTGCTTTCAATCTAGTTGAACATGCGTTAGGTTTTTCCGGTTGTTGTTGTATTGTTTGTCGTTTGTCGGGACCCAGTTGTCATAGTGCTGGTTCATGAACAGTACGTGTTTGTTAGCGGGAGCTTGTTCGCTAGTAGGTGAATGCACCTGTGTGTTTCTGTTTTGCATATGTACATGCACATTTACGACGTAGAATTCGGACGCGGCGATTATGATATATTCGCCACCCCAGATTTCTTCATTATATTGCGCGGCTTTGTATTCTGTTATCCTTTATTCCTAGGAAAGAATGCTGTTGGGGAGAAATTCCTGTATATTATTTAGAAGTGCCAATTATAACCATTATAAACGCTTTGTCTGTGTGGCCACTAAAGACACGTGCAAGTTGGGGGCTGAAGCACTCTTGTAGTGAGTAAATTTATGGGATGACCTTTTTTTTTGGTTTCTTTTGTTTATCTGTATAACAAAATGTGCATTTAACTTAAAACAGAGAGAGTCTGGATTGGGTACCCTTTTTTTACTAAGCTGCCGCCCATGTGTTCATTTGGAGGGGCTGTGGCCTCTTAGCAAGCTTTTAGGAATTTTAAGAATTCATTACTGGGTTACAAAAATAGGATCTTTTGGTGCGGCGTCTTAATCGGTATCGTATTTTGTTCCAGAATTATAGCGTGAATAGGGTTATTCAGCCTATTGTAGTTAGTGTGAACACAATCATTCACACAACGCTTCCTGGTGTGATGTGATGACGATGATAGGTCCCCAAGCGCGTCAATAATAGCTGCGGTCATGCGCAGTTTAGTAAACAAATCCCTGAAATGTTAGGAACGGGCTCACCGGGTTCGGCAGGGGTCAGCTGGCAGGCAGGCTCTGCTGAGAGCTGGGCGCACGAATGACACATTTGCTTTCTTGTTTTATACAATGTGTAACTGAATAGACGCAAGTCCACTTATTGAGCCCGAAAGAATTCAATCCTATCTCAAGACAATAGGACTCAAATTTAAATGCACAAAACAATGCTAGTGTTCACACGATTTTCTTTATTCAATACTCTAATAAACTCAAAACTCTAATTCGGGTGTATGAGGTCTTGCGTTAATTATGTTACACGTTGTATTATGCCACCCGATTTTAAATTAAGACACAGAAGCACGCACACACAATAATACGGTTTGATTTCGAACTCAGGCGGGTCGGACCACATCTGTTGCGCGCGCGCCGACACGTCCGGCTGTGTCGATAGCTCAACTTGAACTCCTTCAATGCCTCTCTAAAATTACGGTAAAAATTAGATCACACATTAGCTGTAATTGTTGCAACAGTTGTGTTACATTATAGGTATAACTCTAAAGCAAAATGTTTCACTGATAACTAACACTTGATTCTGCTTCTGAACAAGAAATCGTAATAGACTCTGTTGATCAACCCCTTTCCTCTGAAGGAAACCATCCCCGAGGGTTATGGTTGGAGCAACATTTTAGGTTGCTTCGTTTTTATAAATATTTCAAACTGGAAAATTGTCATATTGTAAAATTATGTACGTATAATGGGGAAACAAATAAAAATAAACATATGAACTTGGCTCTACATTTATTTTTCAAGTCAAAAATGCACTTCGTTATGAAGCATCTTGTCTCTTTCAGTAAAATGTTTACTACGTTTTCCAGATTCCATTATGTTATTATTATATAAAAGAATGAATTAAGCGCAAACGATTCGAAAGACATGTAACCGACAGCGAAGTAAAATTAATATCAGGAATCATAAACAATGAACTGAGTACTGACAATGGAAAAAAAGGTTTTACCCATAAATATAAAATAACGACTTTACATATTTTAACTAAAATAATATTAAGCCAGTTATTTACCCTAAAAAAAACATTGTTTATTAAACTAGTTTTAAAGACCATTTCAATAATAAAAATCATATTTAGATGCAATCTCAAAAACAGACCCATCTAGCGGCATCTAAAAAACTAGTTGACAGTTTCATAGTTATTGAATGGTTTGTTTTGTATTCAGAAACGCAGTGACAGTTAGCCGGCGTTTATCTTATGCATAACTTTATTGAATGAATAGTTGTTGAGAGTTTATCTTGAAACTTCAGAAACCGGGCATGAATCGATTTAAGTAACTGTTAATATGTGTTTTTTTTTTTTCAAAATTATGTTGGCGTGTCTACCGCCGCGCCGATTGAGCCAAAGGAAATTCAATCTCATTAGAAGGCAAAAGACTGAATTTAAAATGCGATTTCCTTAATAATAACGGTTATTTAAAAAAATAAGAAATTGGACATTGTAGTAAGCTTTTGAATTTGATGTAGCTAAATTCTTGAGTAATGTTATAGGCTATTTAACAACTCGCGAAGACCCTAAGGAGCCGAGTAAAAAAAATCGGAAAGAACGCTTAGAGAAAACGACGAATATCGCAGGCGATATTTGTCGATGCAATAGAATATATTTTATGTTATAATCAGAAATTTTACGCAGACGAAGTTGCAGTCATAAGTTAGTGCTTGAAATGCGTCCTTTTTATACCGGCAAAGCTGTGAAAATGTACCGCTCCGCACTTCCCGAAACCGGGTCGCAGTGATCCGGTTAGAGCTTGTATTTAGGTCAAGAGTAACAAGGTCACTAGGTCAGACATAACAGAGGTCAGATAAAATAGGATCAAGTTCTAGTGCACAGACATACATCCTTAGTTTTGTAAATATTATTGCGCTTGTCATTTTGTAGGTGGTTTATTAAAATGGAAATAATTACGGCGGAAGTTTATGCTGGGGTAGGCTATAACTAGAGAGATCTAATATTAAAGTACTTGCTTTTAAACAAGTTTTTTATACAACATTAATTTTTGTTTATGCGAAACCCGAAACACGGGTCTAGTATTTTTATGTAAAGAATCTATGAAAAAAAAATTCAAACTGTATCATTAATAACCACAAAGTTATAAGCTTGATAAGTTACCTGGTTGTCCACGCGAAAACATATGCAGATCACCACAAACAGCTAGTGTACGTACCATCTCCGTGTAATGGACGTTTGAATACGAGAATGACATGATAAATTTAAAATCGAAACAAAACACTAAGGCCCGCGACTTGGAAGCGTAATTAAATATTTTTGGTACAAAATATAACATGGTGTAAAAATTATTGGAATCGATTCAGTTACTGATTCTGAACAAACTATATTCAGGTTTCGCATATACTAAAAATAATCTTGTATATCAGCAGTGCATTAAAGTAATCATTATGTATCTAAATTATATCTGAATAATAATAAAGCTGAAGAGTTTGTTTGTTTGAACGCGCTTATCTCTGGAACTACCACTTGGACATGAAAAAATATTTTTGCCTGATGGCCAAATTCTTGCGGAAGGTTTCACGCTACGACTAGGAGCCAAGCAAAAACAAAATAATTCATTAAGAACACTAAGCAATAAAGAATTAATAGCGCGGGCCGGGGATGCGATGCGACGGGGTGGGTCGGGGTTGTAATTTCACGCAGACGAAGTCGCGGACAGATGTTAATTTTCTATAAAATTCATCGGGATATATCACGCGCTCAAAACCGTGAAGGAAAACATTGTTAGAAAACTGTTATGTCCTAGAACCAAACATTCGAAGACATGTGACATCTACCAACCCGCACTGGGCCCGCGTGGTGGACGAAAGGCCCGAGGGACGAGAGAGGGAGTGCCCTCACAGTGAGGAGGTTATGATATCACAGGTCATCGTGAGTGACAAACAATCTACCTACAAACCCGTACTGAATATTTGATATGCGTCTTGTTCATACCAACGGAGCTGTGAAAATGACCGGTCCCTGAAACCGGATCGCACAGAAAACCGGTTAAGTTATATTTAGGTCAAGAGTAACAAGATCACTAGGTCAGACAGAACAGAGGTCAGATAGAATAGGATCAAGTTCTAGTGCACAGACAAGTATGCTTCGGTTTTGTAAATACAAATTATGGTGTTCTAATTTTGTGGGTAGTTTATTTGTATGCTAGTAACTGTATAGATTTTTGATGGGGTAGGTTGAGATACTGAAATATTAACTTCATCTTTTCAAATTGACTGTATGGCACTAAAGCATCAACTTTTTATTTTTATATAGAAATAAATGAATAATAAATATTATTCTCTCTATCTTATGAATTTTTTCTCAAGATGAAAACATGCATTATCTTCAATAGTCTTCATCAAGCTCTTGTGGAAATATTAAAAAACTATGATCAATGATCGATTTCACAAGATTTTTGTATTCTAATGCTCAGTACTAATAACTAGCTTAGCCATTAATAGGTAGAACGAGCTGGTGTCCGCAACTCCACGTCTGAGCGCGTATTTTGCGTACGGGTGGGAAATCGGTTATTCGATCCACCCCAGCTCCTCGAGAAATGCCAGCAACGCCTTGATGTTGCTGACTAACTCGCGTAGGGTACCTGGGTTACCGAAGTACTCGGCCCTGTATGTGGCGACCGCCGGGCAGCTTAGTAGCACGTGCGCTGCTGTCTCTTCGTCCTCAATACAGGCCCTGCACAGCGGACTCTCTGTTACTCGTATGACAAAGAGATGTTTATTAGACGACACATGACCAGTTATGGCTGCTGTAACTATACGCAGCTGTCGTTTGTCTAACCGGAGAATCTGCATTGTGAGGCGGGCATCGATAGTAGGAAGTGCTTCCATGGTCTGCCTGCACTCACTTTGGTCCAACCATAGCTTAAAATGTTAATACCTGGTACGTTTTCTTGCCAGATAGTGTCATTTTAGCTTAGCCAATATCCACGATGAGTTAATGTCTTAACCATTTTCTTTTTTTTTCTCGGAGTGTTAGGCAGTGGTACACCAACACCCAGATTTGGCAGTATTTTTAATGCGGGCTGATATAATTTCCAGTGGTCGAGTAAGCGAAGCATCGAGTACGGCAGCACTAAGCGCAGGCAGCGGCACGCCCGCCCACGTGGCCGGCGCCGGCACCGCGTCGCTCAAGAGCATGGCGCAGGAGGCCGTGCACCGGGCGGGGCTGGACCAGACACACACACAGGTATACACACACACACACACACACACACACACACAGGTACACACACACACGCACACACACAGGTACACACACACGCAGTGCGGCAGTACTAGGCGCAGGCAGCGGCATCTTCATTGTGGGGCGCAGAATACACAAGAGGCAAGTGTTGAAGTCAATTTTTACTGTCACAGGGGCTCTTCTTGATGAATTCGTTATTAGAAAAGAAACCCCAAAGGATGTGGACCTGGCAGAGACGCGATAACATGACAAGGAACGAGATAGACTTCATCATGACGCACATTTTAGAAATATCTCCGTGATCAGTTGGTTTAATTTAATACCGGAAGCGATCACAGGCTTGTCCGTAATACTCCTATTTCCGACCCGAAAGATTCCACATGATGAGGCCTACCCTACGACCTACGCAGCTCCAAGCCGGTCTAAGGTCCGCAAAATTCCAACTAGAACTTAAAAATCGGTTCGCCCTGCTTCGGAAACCACAGGCTTGGGTTGGGCTGAGCAGCGTTTGGGAAACTTCGTCAATCTTCTCGTCGGCTATCCCGCATTGTTTGAATTGAAGACACGTCTTCAACCATTACGTCCTGCCCATTATGACATACGATGGCGAAAAGTGGGTACCGGTACTTGGGCTGGTTCACAAACTCAAGGTCACCCAGCGCGCTGTGGAGCTGGCTATACTCGGAATTTTTAGAGGATAATTGAAGGAAATTATCCGGAAAAGGACCGGAGTTACGCATAGCTTGCAGCCTAAGGGTACTGAAGTTGCAGGGGGCTGGTCATGTTTGTTGAAGGACGAATTGCCGGTGTAGCAGACGAGTCCCGGAGTGGAAACCGCGTATCGGCAAGCGTAGTGTGAGACGCCCTCCAGTGGCGATGGACCGATGACTGCATAAAGGTGGCTGGGACAGATAAGGCGGATGTTAGGGTGTTGTGACGCAGCACGGGAGAGGTCTATGTCCAGTAGTGGACTGCGATAGGCTGCTTTAAAATAAATTTATCAAACACCAGTCTTTGATTTCGGGAATTATCCTTACATAGTATAAAACAAAGTAGCTTCCCGCGTCTATTCGCTTAGATCTTTTAAACTATGCAACGGATTTTAATGCGGTTTTCATCAATAGACAGAGTGATTCAAGAGGAAGGTTTATATGTTTATTACACGGGTGAAGCCGCTGGCAAAATCCAGTTATAAATAAATTGCTAATATAGTTATTGTTTATGTTTCAGAACCTAAGACGAGGGGTCCCCTTGGCGCAAGCGCACATTCCTCCGTTATTGGGCGTCGCACCGCTAGGCCCACTACCACTTAACTCTGTAAGAATAACTTGGTTTATTTGCTTTTTAACGATATTTACAGGAACACTTAAAGAGCCGTCACGCATGATAAAAACAAGTTTAATGTTGCCTAATATAGAAACAGAAAAGCCACAAAAACCAGAACCAATCGTTGTAACTGGCGTCCTTGATAGCAACTCTCCCAAAAATCTACTATTAAATATGACAGGAGAAAGAAATTTTATTATGACTACACCTAAGGTCACGACACGTTGTGAAAATAATGCCAGCTAGTATAGAAGTATACAAAATGATGAGAGAAAATATATCATAGAAAATATCAATAATTAAAAAATGAAAGGAGGTCCCTTTAGAATTGTATTACGAGGTCTTCACAGCTCAGGGGACACCTCTGAAATAAAAGAAGGACTCAGTTAACACGGGCACGAAGTTAGACCACTCGTAGGGTTACAGAAGGTATTTGCGCAAACTGCCAAAAAAACATCCATCTTACTACAGGGGATGCATAAAATACAAACAGTCAGCCAATGACGCTATAAACTTACAACAGGAAAACTAACGAACTAGAATAGTCACATAGAACGCTAACGGACTAGTCGCAGGAGCATAAGAGCTGGAAATGTTTCTTCGAAAAAAATAAAAAAATACGTGATATTAATATACGAAACAAGGTTCACCAACAAAAGCTACATATCAATTAAGTGCTACACTATTTATTTTATGCTACCAACCAACCTTCATGTGCAGTACTCATAACCTCCTGAGACCCCGCGTGATTTTTTTAGAACAAAATCACTATGTCGGATAGGCCCAGGAATCATCGAGTAAGTGCATAGACTGTTTGATGTTATATGTAGAGCAATGGAAAATAAACAGTATTGCTGCGCCGTGTTCCCAGACATTAGCCAAGCATTCGACAAAGTGTGGCATAATGAGCTACTCCTCAAAATTAAAGAAAGCTACCGCGCTCCTTTTTTCTGCTGATAAAATCCTATCTTGGAAGTAGATGCTACGGAGTAAAATACAATTCCATCCAACACATCGCAAATGCACGAAATTATGTCAAAAGTTCTACATGGCAGTATACTGGGACCAATTTACTATTTAATATTTACGGCAGATCTAAACACTCATGCCGATACCATTACATCAACATAATATGCTGTTGGTAACGTACTTCTTTTGTCCCATGAAAATTGCGATTCCGCATCCAAAAGGCTCCAATCTCAAATGACTGTCATCGAAGCATGGTTGGGACCATGTACCAGCAGTAGTAGTAATATGTGGTTTCCAACTGCAGTTTTTATCGACCGTTATACCTAAGAATACACAATTATCGACTGCGGTCAAGTGCGAATCTTTATATTGAATGTCTAGTATATCTGTGTTTGCATTGTATGTCTGAAAATGTATTATATTAGTTTTAGTCATATTTAGTTTTAGGTCATTTTTCTCTAGCCAGTCGATTGCATTGTCAAGAGATTGGACGATTTCATTTTCCAAATTTTTGTCATCTGACAGATGACAAAAATTTCGACAGCTGACAGATGTCAGTAAAATGGCTATCTATAAATCTATACTGAAACCTGTATGGGCTTTGGGGCACACCCAGCCATAGTAATATCGAGATACTTGATAGGTTTAAAAGCAATACAATGAGAGCCATGTTCAATATTCCACCACACATAAGCAATAAATGTATAAACGTAGACTTCAATCGGCGAGCTGTGAAGGAATAGATTCAAACAGCAAGAAGTTTTAAGCCAAATTGAACTAACTAAACTAGAAGTATACCAGAACTGACAAGATTTGCAGACAAAAGATGAGGATTGCACCGCTATCTACCTACATTTGCTAATGAAAATCTTACAGCATATTAGATTATTGTTTAGAACAAAGAGATTGCTAAGTAGCTAGATATATAAGAAAAAAAAAAGGTTGCATAACTTGCATTTGACTGAACCTTAAGTACTAAACTTAAAGAATTACTACCCCAGGATGGACAGCTAGTATAGCACAATAAGTCAAGCAGGGGCTTCCATAGTTCAAGTATTGAGTATAGTTCAATTTTTTTTTCCATATCCTGCCCTAGTTCTACACCAACCAGTGGTCATCCTTCGGTACATTTGCATAGTGCGTGTAGGGATAATCGTCAGTTGGTGCGACCTCATTTAAAATAGTCGCGGCTCTGCGAGTTCGTTTCAATCTCTCGTACGCCTTCCAAAGGTCCAGGACCCTGGGACCCCGAGATATGTTTAAGGCATTTTTAAATAATAAGAATTATTCTGACATAATCAAAAATCAAAAGTTATTTATTCAAACTAGGCTGAGAGTAGTCCATTACACTAAATTAACACATAAACCCACAATAAAATCTTATTAAAATAATAGAGATTTATGATGTACCCAAGAATCACGTTTACGCACCAGGTCTTAGCTACCGGAAGCTAAACCTTAGCCTTATCAAATTAATGATACTGATATGTTTGCAGGAACACCAGCTACAATTCCAAATGTTGGAATCATCGTTCTACCATATGCCGCACCCGTCCGACTCGGAAAGAACGAGGGTATATCTGCCGAGAAATATATGCCCCACACCTATATATTACAACCAGGTTTGTACCTTGATTTTTTATATCTATGTATACTAATAATAAAGCTGAAGAGTTTCTCTGCTGGAACGCGTTAATCTATGGAACTACCAGTCGGATCCATCTTGAACTTCAGCACCCTCGAAAACCATGAAAACGACATGACTGCGTTATACAACTTCATTCCTACAATTGAACTGCAATGCCTAATCTGTCAAAAGTTCACTAAAACTGTTATCTAAGTGAACCAATTCTAGCGTAGTACATTGTATTCCCAGGTGCTACTCCCGCACTCCGACTCCGTGGAGTTCTTCCAGCGGTTGTCGACGGAGACGCTATTCTTTGTGTTCTACTACATGGAGGGCACGAAGGCGCAGTACCTGGCCGCCAAGGCACTCAAGAAGCAGAGCTGGCGCTTCCACACCAAGTACATGATGTGGTTCCAGAGGCATGAGGAGCCCAAGGTCATCAATGAGGAGTATGAACAGGTGACTACATCTTCTGAACTGACACAAATATTATTGTGCTTGTGTTGCTGGATAAGTTGTAATGATGTATGTATTGTTCCAGGGCACATATATCTACTTTGACTACGAGAAGTGGGGCCAGCGCAAGAAGGAGGGCTTCACGTTCGAGTATAAGTACTTAGAGGATCGTGACTTGAACTGAGCGTGACAGTGTACAGTAGTGTCGCGCGCCGCTCGCCGCCACTCCATTCCTAGCTGCAGTATTGTACGACGCGCGGGGCTGTGTGGCCGGAGTACGGACATGTTACTGATCTGATACTTCAGCGTCACGTGTGACTCCGTGGATGATATTGAATGACGTGTTGTCTGCTACATATTGTTTTGTGTGTGAGATTAGCCGTAGTGTATGGTGACAGTAAGCCCGGGAGGCCTATTGCCCAGCGGTGGACGCCTATAGACTTAATGCGACTTCTGTCAGTACTACCGGCGACACACACAGCTCTCGCGGGCGAGGGCTACTCCACGAGTACGCTGCGTACATAAGTAAATTCTAACTTAAAAACAATTTAGTGTAAATGAACATATTCTGGCAGTTTTGTAAAAATGGAATAATTTGTGAGGACGAGAAGTCAGTTAGTATTGAAGCCGAAGTGTTTGTAAACTGTACACAAGAACGAACAAGCGAAAGATAACGTGAAGATTAGTTTCAGCCATACAAGGTTGTTAGTAGCGAAACATGTGATATTGTTATAGGAGCCCGGGCCGGCCTCGACTACTCGGACAGAACTCGGCGCCAGTGTGGCGGCAGGCGGCAGGCGGCCGGCTGCGCGGAGCTTTCCGATCCGTTGTGAGCGGTATACTAGTTGTTGTGTTCTTATAGCGAGCGCAGCCGCCCGCCTGACCGAGGACACCTCATATGATTTAAATGTAAATTCTCCATTAAACGGCTAACGCACATTTTAATTGTAGTACTTTTATTGGAGCATTTTTGGGAGCGTATGGCTTTAATATATTATTTAATCAAAATTAGCAGACGTATTGTGCTTGAGACGGTACGGACTGGCAAGATTTGTTAAAGGAAAGTCGATTCGAGGACGTCCCGGGTCATTTGTTTTTTAACTTGTGTATAGACATTGGAATAGTTTGAAATTATTTTAAGTGCTAACTCGCGCGCACCACGCTCTTTGTATTTGTGATCTTAATTTTTGTAGACTGACTAGTTTTCTTATAATTGTGATCAATACTGACGAGTGTCGGTGTTCTATGGAGCTGATAGCTCCGGAGCATCGGGCGAGCGGGGCGTAGTGCGCGCGGATAGATACCTAAATATAACTACAATAAGGACCTCCAGTGTGATTTCATTAGTTTGCTAAGTAATACACTTTTTCACCTCAAAAATTATGTATATTTTATTAGTTTAGTGCATTTAAATTTGAACAAAAGTTAAATTATGTAAGAGCATGCATGTTACACTGCCAATGTATTATATTATTGGATAGTTATACGGTATATATTATATATATAAATTGTACTTATTTATTGTTTGTGATAAATTTATCGTGATGCACCGGCACCGCTTTGGTATCGAGGTGAAAGAGTATATTATGGAAGGTAACGTTGAACGCGAACGCAATAGTGCTACTGCCAGATGAGTGAGTTCCACCAACCAACACACGTTGTTTCCCATTGTTCGTCAGACCATAGTGTAATTTTGTATTAAAATGTAAATCATAATAGTGGCACACGCGTCGCGCGGCTCAATTAGGTGTGCGTCGGCCGCGTTCGTGTCCGTGTTGGTGGCAGCGAGGCTGCGGGCTGTGTGGGCCGTCTGTCGGCACTGTCGCACTGTCGGCTGCGAGCGACGCCGCGGCGAGTCCCTAGTTAAGCGGTAGGTAAGCGGTAACTGCGCGCGATCTCGTTTATTACGTGCGTAATGTTGATAGTTTTCACTTTTGTAAAAAGTCTATCGTGAGAGCAGATGAAATGTGGTAAATAATTTAAAAAATTATCTGTACAGTTCTATTTGTATAGAAATAATAAATAACAATTAAAAAAAATTTAAACAACGTTGTGATTTCTTCCTAAACGCTTAGTTTTAAGTGCGTCGATTTTACAAGTACGCGTGCGCCGAATTTTGGGCGTGACGCGATTTTCGCATTTCTTTTTTTTTTATTTATTTTTATTGAAAGAAATGACTGTTTACTTTTAGAATAAATTGTAAGAAAGCATTGAAAAACATTTGTTTCGTTTGAGGATCGCTCTGATTCCCAGTACTTGTATGAAAATTATTTGTGTAAAATGTTATATCCCGATACTGTTCAAACACGTTCGTGTTGGTTCAGGCTCGTGGTTGCTCACCCTGATGGGGAACCACATAAGATAACCGTCAGGTCTAACATCCCTAAAAAGTAAACCAAAGTGCTGGTATTTATGAAGTAAAAAATTATAACATACTGTAAATGTTCGGTTATTCCGAGGATACGAAGAAACGCATGACCGAAAACTCACCCTAAGCCTAGATTCTCGGACATTATAAATACGGAAAAACCCTCATTGTAATAATTGTCATTTTCATAAATCAAATAATTATTGAAAGCATTTAGTCACGTAGGCATCAAAAACCAAAACGATGAAGGCGAGTTATATCCCCCTTTTATATAGTACTAGCTTTTTCCCGCGACTTCGTCCGCGTGAAGTTCGGTTATATCGTAGCGTAACGTAGCGTAGGCGAGCGCTAAGAAAGGAAGTAGAATTTCACTGACGAAGTCGCGGCCAAAAGCTAGTAAACTACAAAACTTCTTTATAAACCACAATGTTTGTGAAATAGTTGTTGTATTCGTAATCAGCGACCCGATAAACCATAAAATCGATACCCATGTTGATTTTCAGAATTTGTCACCCTTTTTTCCCCTATTAGGGGTTGAATTCTAAAAGAGCCTGAAACACTTGTTTACTCATTTATTGATAGGATACTCCTGTGAAGTTGCTGATAAAATAGTTTAACTAATCTTGTGTCCCCATACAAACTTTCAAGCCCTTTTTCAACCCCTTAGAGGTAGAATTTTCAAAAACTATAAGATACGTAATTGTTTATTTCTAATCGTTAACCTAAAAACAAAGTTTCAGGCTACTAGATCTAAAAATGACGGACTTCCATACAAAATTTTAACTCCTTTTTCACCCCCTTAGGGGGCGAATTTTCAAAAATCCTTTCTTAGCGGATGCCTACGTTATTACAACTATCTATATGCCTTTCAGCGAAATCCGTTCAGTAGTTTCGGCTGTGCGTTGGTACATGAGTCAAGGTTTGCCTTTTATATATATAGATTAATCGCCTGAAATGCGTTCTTATTTACACATAGAAAGCTCAATAACAACTTAATCTGAGAAAGTGGTAAAATTCGACTTAGCCAAACTTTGTTCTGTAGTCAGCAACAGGTGTAGCAGACCACAGGTAACTATAAAAAAAACTGAAACCGTAAACTCGCACAACACTACACATTTTTCCAATTTCACTAGTACCTTAAAAATGCAACCTTATCATAGAATACACTAACCCCTGAACTCCGCAGTCCAAAGTCACATAATATGTGATGGTTAACAATTCAAAACTCTTCTCTTTTTAAAACTCTTTTATTAGCTTCACCTGTATCTATCCATGTATGTATCGGAATCTTTAAACGAGATCTTCACGTGGTTTCGTGAGTGGCCGCATGGACAATGCAAGAGAGACACCCTTGGTACAACGTGGTACAACGATATCTTTAAAGTAAGTGAGTATATTAACAGAACGAAAAGCTTGATGAATGTTGGTTTCAATATATCGAGTTGTCGCGTGTTAGCATGGCAAATATAGGTCATAGACCTATATTTTTCACAATTTTTTTTAACGTACCTACAGCATCTTTCGTGGTCGTCAACATATCCTAAGACGAAAAATCACCATGATTTATTATTTGAGTTGCCATGGAGATATTGAGCACAATATCCAAATCCCGTAGCGATTTTACATCCCAATTCCTGCGGGATGGATCTTCAACGACCTTAGCGCCGACAGTTGGAAATCGAACTGTAGAAGATTTTCGAGTTGAACAAGCACACTATGTCGACTAAGAAAAGGCCCTACGACCGCTGTTTCCTTGCTAAGACAACACAGATATCAGTTGCAGCAACAGGATACTAGACGCAGAGAAACCTGTGGCAGCAATAGGATACTAGGCGCACAGATATCTGGGGCAGCAATAGGATACTAGTCGCACAGAGATCAGTGGCCGCAACAGGATACTAGGCGCACAGATATCAGTGGCCGCAATAGGATACTAGGCGCACAGATATCTGGGGCAGCAATAGGATACTAGGCGCACAGATATCTGGGGCAGCAATAGTATACTAGGTGCTAAGATATCATTGGCCGCAACAGAATACTAGGCGCACAGAGATCAGTAGCCGCAATTGGATACTAGGCGCCCAGATATCAGTGGCCGCAACAGGATACTAGGTGCCCCTGATATCAGTGGCAGCAATAGGATACTAGGCGCATAGATATTAGTGGCCGCAACAGAATACTAGGCGCACAGATATCTGGGGCAGCAATAGTATACTAGGTGCTAAGATATCATTGGCCGCAACAGGATACTAGGCGCACAGATACCAGTAGCAGCAACAGGATACTAGGCGAACAGATATCAGTGGCAGCAATAGGATACTAAGTGCACAGATATCAGTGACCGCAGTATGACAGATATCAGTGGCCGCAACAGGATACTAGGTGCTAAGATATCATTGGCCGCAACAGGATACTAGGCGCACAGATAACAGTAGCAGCAACAGGATACTAGGCGCACAGATACCAGTAGCAGCAACAGGATACTAGACGCACAGATATCAGTGGCACCAATAGGATACTAGGCGCATAGATATCAGTTGCCGCGGTATGATACTAGGCACACAGATATCAGTGGCCGCAATAGCAAACTAATCGGCCAGATATAAGTGGCCGCAACAGGATACTAGGTGCTAAGATATCGTTGGCCGCAACAGGATACTAGGCGCACAGATATCAGTTGCCGCGGTATGATACTAGGCACACAGATATCAGTGGCCGCAATAGCAAACTAGTCGGCCAGAAATGATTGGCCGCAACAGGATACTAGGTGCTAAGATATCGTTGGCCGCAACAGGATACTAGGCCCACAGATACCAGTGGCCGCAACAGGATACTTGGCGCACAGATATCAGTGGCAGCAAATGGATACTAGGCGCACAGATATCAGTGGCCCCAACAGGATACCAGGCGCACATATATCTGGGGCAGCAATAGGATACAAGGCGCACAGATATCTGGGGCAGCAATAGGATACTTACTAGGCGCACAGATATCTGGAGCTGCAATAGGCTACTAGGTGCCCAGATATCAGTGGCCGCAGCAGGATACTAGGCGCACAAATATCCGTGGCTGCAACAGGATACTAGGCGCACAGATATCTGGGGCAGCAATAGGTTACTAGGCGCACGGATATCAGTGGCTGCAATAGGATACCAGGCGCCCAGATATCAGTGGCCGCAGTATGATAGTAGGCACACAGATATCAGTGGCAGCAATAGGATACTAGGCGCACTAAAATCTGTGGCGGCAACAGATTACTAGGCGCACAGATATCAGTGGCAGCAATAGGATACTAAGCGCACAGAAATCTGGCAGCAACAGTATACTAGGCGCACAGATACCAGTGGCAGCAACAGGATACTAGGCGCACAGATATCAGTGGCAGCAACAGGTTACTGGGCTCACAGAAATTTGTGGCAGCAACAGGATACTAGGCGCACAAATATCAGTGGCAGCAATAGGATACTAGGTGCCCAGATATCAGTGGCAGCAATAGGATACTAGTCGCACAGATATCCGTGGCTGCAATAGAATGCCATGCGCCCAGATATCAGTGGCCGCAATAGGATACTAGGCGCACAGATATCTGGGGCAACAATAGGATACTTATTAGGCGCACAGATAAATAGGCTACTAGGTGCCCAGATATCAGTGGCCGCAGCAGGATACTAGGCGCACAAATATCAGTGGCCGCAACAGGATACTAGGCGCACTGATATCTGGGGCAGCAATAGGATACTTTCTAGGCGCACAGATATCTGGAGCAGCAACAGGCTACCTGCCCGCGATCCGGCTGGCCGCATTCGCAATCGCATCCTGCGGTCAGCCGCACGGCTAGCCGCATTGCGGCTACCCGCATAGTGCGTATGAACCCTAAATCTGTGATTTATTTAAAATTGCGACTACATTTAAACAGATCAAAAGCTAGATGCCTTAGTTTTTGAGATATAAATGTGGCCAATTTGGGGAGATTCTCTCCAGGGCGGCTACATTATAAGCATTTCTACGCTTATAGCTGAATCAATGACCGACTGATTCAGACTAATTGGCTATAAAAGGAGACCTTCGCTAGGTGCACTAGCTTTTGAGATTCAAATGGGCGAATTTGGGGTAGGCACTCCCCAGATCGGCCAGCTTTAAACCGTTGACTTTTGAGCCTACTAAAAAATTCTGATATTTGGCAACTTAATTTCTTTTTTTTGTTTTCAAATATAAAATACCTGAGAATTGCCATGCCAGTATCAGTCACACGGTCAAGAAGGCGATCTTGATATATTTCTCTCATATAAAATTTACTCTCGTTTCAAATAAAAGCAAACTATCATGAAGTCAATTGGGTCATTACCGCTCTGCTGGTTAAAAGAAAGCTGGTATGAGGTGGTTGGTTTTAGGAACAATATAAGTGTACGTGACCTAGCATACCGATCACGTCGAATAAAAGAAATAATAGACTCCTGATAGTTTCAAAGGTTGTCCACTCAATGCCGACATAACACACCTCTAGGCGTGATGAACAATTGTTACCATTAATTAAGATAATGGTACTAAAAAAAATGCATTAGAATTATGAAACACCTGTTAATAATATTTACGTATCAGATGGTAGGGAACATACCTACCCAGCGCACAAGTCGACTAGATCATTCCATCTCCATTTTCCATGGGACAAAACATCAATTTTGATGAATAATATTTTTATTTTTTAGTTATTCAAATGTTTTTTTTTTCTGATGGATGTGTAGTAGTCATTGGATACATGAAGTGGGCTGCCGTTGTAAGACGATTAAAATGTCACGGCGTATATTGCGACCTCGCTAGAAAATAATTAAACAACAGTGTTAAAAATTAACTCATTTATTTATCGTCTCCTCTTCTTGCCACCGTGTTTAATCTTGTTGTTGGGCTTGCCCTTGATGCGTCTGCGCACGCCGGCCGCTTCCTCCGTGTCGTCGTCGGAGTCCGCGCCGCGCTTTTTGCCTTTGAAGTTCTTCTTGTCCTCTAGCTCTTTCATTTCCTATAAAAATAGAAATATTGGTATCATCAATAATGTTGTTAAAATAGTATGACGTACATTTTGAATTTTTGTGCGTTTTTTATGTATGATGGGCGCTAAAACTCCTGAGCGGATTTGGATGACATTGTGCACACAGATAATTTATAACCTGAGTTCACACAAAGAGTACTTTTTATCCCGGTAGTAGTAAGTTACTATGGGGTAATATCCGGGCAAACGCTACAGTCCACGTTTTAAAATCGAACTAGCGTTTTAACAAAACGAAACTTTCATAGTTAATGCCAACTGCAAACGTAAGTTTGTAATAAAATATGTACGTACGATCTTGGTAAGTCTCTGCGCCTCCGAGACCCTCTCCTGCAGCACCATGACGTCGCTCTCGTCCGCCTTGTACATCGGCAGCTGCTTGCCGATCAGCTGCTCGATGCGCTGATACAATTCTACGTCGTACTGAAACGATATACAGAAGATTAGTAGTATAGCGGCACCTACATGGCCACCATTCGGCACATACGAACTACGCAAAAAAAAAAAAAAATAAGTTATGCAAAATCCTGCATCACGCAAGATGTTTACCGCCCACGGGACGCAACACCAGTTTGATCGGAAAATCCTCGGTTTTTTTAAAGGGTATGAATGAACTTTACACCAACAGTATGTAAAGTCCTCATTCCTTTAAAGTAGACATAGTGATTGTATGGTTATATTTCACCATGTTCAAGTCGTATATAATAAACAGTTGGTCTTTGGTTAAAAGGCAGCCTTCCCACCAAAGATATTTGAGATACCTAAGCAGTGAAGCTACGATACGTAACTATGTGACATTTTCCACTCGAGCTAAGTGGTGCATCAGGTAAAATGTGCTATGAATATTGCGTATGTATAAAACTTTTAGCTCCGGTGAACCCTTTTCCACCAGAGTTAACCCAGCTACGCTATGAAAATCAAACGAACGCGCAAACTGTAATATACAGCATATGATTCTATACCTACAATATAACATGTTCGTAAAAAAAACGAAAATAGCAATAACTGTTTCAAAGAAAAGTGCAATCAATACCTGCGTCGGCATTGCACTTTTCTATAAAAAAGCAGTAATTTTTTTATTTACGAAAATAGCAAATTCTCTGATGGAAAGGCAGCCATATTTGTTCGATAAAAATCTTAACAAAGTGTTCGGTACCGTTTATTATCTGTGCGCCTAACGGATTGCGCGTGTAACGAAGTGACATCTGACTTGTCAAGTTTGACGTTTGACACTTGACAGCTCTCTTGGATTTCGGTGGGAAAAGGGGGAACGCGTGGCCGGTTGTATTTCGCGATCTTTTTGGAAAGTTATCCCTTACCCCGGTCGTTTTGTGGACAATCTGTCATGACCCAGTTGAGGTGAATGTAGCTAACCCCTAATTTGACGTAATAACACGGGTTTGGACATATCTTGTTGAAATGGTTTGAAGGTCAAGTCAAAGTGACGCTATTGGGGAACGAGTGATTTGAAGACCGCATGCTGTGATTGCCTCCAGCCGGGTTGAAGCGGATTCTAACCTGAAGAATACTCGTAACGTCAAAACACAATACATATACACTCACTTACATACACAGATCCAGGTAATCCCAAGAAGCCGGTGGTCGCCCATCAGGTAAGTTCTTTTGTTTGTATATTGTATCTTGTACTTGTATTGTCTGCTCCGCGTACGGCGGACAGTACGCTAGCCACTCTTGTCTCTAGAGCCCCACGGTTAGCACGCTTCCACATAATAATTAAAACCTATTTATTGTAGGGGTCTAGTCTGGCAGCGTACATTTTTGGTAGCAGAGCGTGGTTTTAACCTACAAAACCACCAAATTGGTAATTTACAGTAGGCTAATTACTTGGCAGTCTCTATAAGGGAAGTAGTAATACGCTGTAAATATTTGATAACTATGAATGCTAGTTTATTTGAAATAATTTGTTGGAATTAATTGAGTTGAGTAACTCATATTGCCGGGGGTCAACCAGGTTTGCATATGCTTCAGAGTTGGTTAGATTGAGCTATGTTATAACCTCTTGTTGTTGTTATTTGACCTCTGTCTTGTACTGAATGTCAGGAAGACATTAAAATGTTGAGTTTGTACCATTGATATGGTTATTTGTGAATATTAATATTTGAAATTGGCATTTTTGAGTATTACCATTGTTTTGAGTTGGAATAAGGGTTCATTATTGTTGTACCATTGACACAGTGGTTTGTGAACTTAACTTTTGGAATTGGATAGAATTTGAATATTTGAATTGAATATCATATTGACAGTTTTGAACGTTGACATTGGTTTGAATTAAAATAAAACTTCATTTTTGTTCATTAAATTAGAGCCAGTATTTGTTATTTCTTGAGGTGCTGATTAGTCAGTTTGGTAGTTTGATTGTTTGCTTGTAGTTATTTTGTAATTGATTGTTTGAACTTTGTTATTTGTTTACTTAATTATTTTTTGCTTGGTTTATTTGAATTGTATTGTTTGTGCAATGGCACACAAAGCGGTGAGAGAGGCAATCAGTGGATTGACCACACAGCTGCGGTGGTTCACTTCAGCTGCAGCCACTGCTGAGCGCCAGGATCTCGAAGGGATCACGCTTGCTCGGTTCGAGCAGTTGAACTTGAGACTCGGCAACGTTGATGCTCTGCTCACCCGCTACAACGAGTACATTTGTGATGTGGCTCTGGAAGTGCTGGATCAGGCAGCACGTGACAAGGTCCTTGCTGACTACGACCAGATCTTGGACCTGGGGGATGTCATTGGTCAACGTGCTCGGGAAATATTGGGGAGCCGGACACCTGTCCAGGTCAAACCGGAGACCTCGGTTGTTTCAGGTCCCGGACTATTGAGTAGACTGCCTACTTTGGAACTGCCACACTTTAACGGTCGCTTGGACCAGTGGTTAAGTTTCCAAAACCTGTTTGAAAGTTTGGTTGATGCACGCTCGGACCTCAGACCCGCCCAAAAGTTGGCCTATTTGTTGTCTGTCCTGGAAGGTGAGGCCCGAGCCTTGGTGCAGCATCTGTCTTTGACTGACTCAGCCTACCCTACCGCTGTGGAACTACTCACCCGGCGGTACCAAAATAAACGTTGTTTGGCTGACGTTCATATTGGATTGATTTTGGGGTTACCGGTCATTACTAGTTTGTCAGCATTGCGTACTGACCTGTTGAACCCGTTGGTGGCAGCGACCAACGCTTTAAAGCAATTGGAGTTGCCGGTGGACCATTGGTCTTACTTTTTGGTACATGTTGTGCTGCAACGGCTTCCTGCCGATTTGAGGGCTCGTTTCGAGCAAAAGTATGGTGGGGATAGTGTCACACATCTCCCCCCATTTGATGACCTCGTCCAATTTTTGGAGGATGAGTGTCGGTTTGTGGACAACTCTGGCGTTGCCACTGAGTCATGCCAGCCGTCTTCCCGGCCAAAAGACCAGGGACGGACTAGGGGTCGCGGGCCTGTTGATGGTCGCCCCGCCGCTCGTTTTGCTGGCACCCAGAGTCGTCCTGGTTGTGAGTTTTGTAGGGACACGGGGCATGGCATGGCAACTTGCGCGGCTTTTTGAAATTGCACGTGAGTGCCCGCCGCCGAATTGCCAATGCACGCCGCATGTGCTTCTCTTGTTTGGGGGCTCACTTCCATCGGGACTGCCCCAACCCCCGCCCTTGCAGAATTTGTAGGGGGTCCCATTTGGACATTTTGTGCGCTAACGCGAACCACGCTGGCAGACCAGCCCCTGATGAAGGTTCGCGTACGGGGGGGTACCATGGAGTTGGTCACCGGGCTTCTGCCTCGCCGGTTCAGAACCGGGGAGAGGCCCGCAATTTTGAGCGCCGCACTCCACCCCCCGCGCAAGTTGATCGGGAGCCGCGCGACCGCCATTTGGTCTCCCCGCGTAAAGGCGATTACGCCATTGTTGCTAGGCACCGCTGGCCAGACCAGCACCGCCTGCCCTCCCCTCCTTTGGCGGAACGTCCCCGCTTGGAGTCACGCCCCCCGCCATTCAGGCCTCCGGTGGGATATGCCCATCCAGCGATGGCGCGTGGCTCGGGACACCGCGTGGACGAGGAGTTTGGCCTCCATCCTCGTCGCGAGGGACTTGAGCCTGGGTGCGGAGCCTGGGTGTGCGGCGATCGGTCGCCGCCCAGGCATTGTTAGGACATTGGCGCCTGCCCCGCTAAGGTACCCCTCAGATCGACACGGTTTTGTTGCCAACGGCATCGGTCAGGTCTGGGGGCCCACGGGGGACTCTGTTGTGATCCGTGTCATTATGGACATGGGAGCCCAGGGTTGCCTTTTGTCTATTGTTTTGTTGTTTGTTTGTATTGTTTTGGGCAAAATTGTTTTCTTGAGCGCCTTTGGACTGCGGGACTTGGCTGGGACGAGCCAATTCGGGAAACCCTGTTGGAAGATTGGCTCCAATTTGTATCCGCACTCCCTGCAGTCAACGAGGTCGTGTTACCCCGCGCTATTCTCCCCCCTGGGAGCTACACTGCTACCCTTGTTTGTGATGCGTCTTCGCACGGTTATGCAGCTGTTGTTTGTCTGCGCACCGTCTGCGCAACAGGCCAGGTGAATTTGTCACTGGTCTTGGCCAAGAGCAAGGTGGCCCCCCTCCGGACGGCACTGACCATCCCTAAGTTGAATTGTCAGGGGCGGCGCGTCTTGTGCGTCTATTGAACCACGTTGCTCACACTTTGGGTGGAACTGTGGACATTCGGGTTTCTTACGCCTGGACGGACAGTCAAATTGTTTTGTGTTGGTTGAAGACGTCCGTCCACTCTTTGGAGGTCTTTGTTGCGTACCGAGTGTCCCAGATTCAAAATTTGAAACGCCTTTGATTTGGAGGCACGTGCCTGGAGATTTGAACCCAGGTGCCGTGGCCTCACGTGGGTGCATGGCACCCCGCTTGATTGCTCACCCCCTATGGTGGGGTCCAGACTGGCCGACTCACCCCGAGGATGATTGGCCTCGATCGCCAGTCTTGATGTCGGGTCCTTTGCCCGGGCTCAAGGTGCTCGTTGTTGGAACAAAGGACCCTGAGTTTGTTGAGTCGATTTGGCTCCCTCGACAAATTGTTGAATTGTTGTTTTTTGTTGTTGAATTGTTGGTGACTGATCGTCACATTAAGAACTCGCATGCCGGTTGCAATGCGCTGTTGGCCATTCTGCAGCGAGAGTTTTGGATATTGTCGGGAGCCGTTAGTAAGTTGAACCCCTTTTGGACGATACGGGTCTTTTGTTGTTTGGTTGTTGACGGTTGAGTCACTCTAGCCTTCCTTATGGGGTCCGTCACCCCCTTTTGTTGCCTAAGGAGGGCCATTTGGTTAAATTGTTGTTGTTTTTGTTGTTTGTTATTGTTTGACCCGCCAGCCTGCCCCCATTGGGGGGGTATTTTTGAGGCCGCGGTGAAAGCGGCACAGGGACTCTGGCGCAGATTGTTCAGGGAGACACCGTTCTCACCTTTAAGGAGTTAGCTACGGTATTTTGCCGCATTGAAGCTGTATTGAACTCGCGTCCATTGTGCCCGCTGTCTTCGGACCCGAACGACTTGGAGGCCCTAACCCCGGGCCATTTTTTGATTTGACAGCCACTTGTCGCCCTGCCGGAGCATCCTTTTGTCGATGTGAGCCAAAATTGGCTATCGCGGTTTCAGTTGGTGCAGCAGCTCGCTCAGAGTTTTGCAAGCGTTGGAGCTTGGAGTATTTGCACATCCTCCAGCAGCGCGTCAGGTGGACTGATAAAGCGCAAACTTGTCGGGATTGCCAAGTGATTAGCGGACGGGAAGGCCCGTCCGGGGGGGGTAGATGTTCGGTACCGTTTATTATCTGTGCGCCTAACGGAATGCGCGTGTAACGAAGTGACATCTGACTTGTCAAGTTTGACGTTTGACACTTGACAGCTCTCTTGGATTTCGGTGGGAAAAGGGGGAACGCGTGGCCGGTTGTATTTCGCGATCTTTTTGGAAAGTTATCCCTTACCCCGGTCGTTTTGTGGACAATCTGTCATGACCCAGTTGAGGTGAATGTAGCTAACCCCTAATTTGACGTAATAACACGGGTTTGGACATATCTTGTTGAAATGGTTTGAAGGTCAAGTCAAAGTGACGCTATTGGGGAACGAGTGATTTGAAGACCGCATGCTGTGATTGCCTCCAGCCGGGTTGAAGCGGATTCTAACCTGAAGAATACTCGTAACGTCACAACACAATACATATCGCACATCCTCTAAAAAACTGTCACAACACAAAAACGAGCAAGAACACAGACAAAGACACAGTCAAAATATGACCGCGTTTTTTATCTGTGTTCTTACTTTTTTTTGTGTAATGACAGTTTTTTAGAGAAAAAAAAGTAAGAACACAGATAATAACACAGTCATATCCCGACTGTGCCCCCATCTGTCTTCCCACTCGCCTCCGCGTTATGACAGTTTTTTAGAGGATGTGCGATATACACTCACTTACATACACAGATCCAGGTAATCCCAAGAAGCCGGTGGTCGCCCATCAGGTAAGTTCTTTTGTTTGTATATTGTATCTTGTACTTGTATTGTCTGCTCCGCGTACGGCGGACAGTAGGCTAGCCACTCTTGTCTCTAGAGCCCCACGGTTAGCACGCTTCCACATAATAATTAAAACCTATTGTAGGGGTCTAGTCTGGCAGCGTACACAAAGTATCCTATTATTTTTAAACTGCTATTGAATTAATAAACAGCGATGCACCAACATACCTGTGACACGAAAGTGATCGCCTTGCCGGCCCGGCCCGCCCGAGCAGTGCGGCCCACGCGATGTATGTAGTCCTTACTGTGCAGTGGGATGTCCAGGTTTATCACCACATCCACGTGTGGGATGTCCAGGCCTCTGCGGATGATAAATGATTTTATTTCTGTAAGTAGGTTTCTACAAACGCTTTTAAGAGTCAATAATATTTTTTTGAGCTAGATGAGGTCTATTCATACACGAAATATTTTAAGAGGTACACCTGTAGGTAGTAAACAAGCTACAAAAATGAAAAAAATAAATTCTAAATGTGTTTTTTTCAAAATTTAATATTTATAAATTATTTGACGCACATAAAAAATACTAGCTCCTTATTTTTTACGGCCCGAGACACCGCAGCCATGCTCGTGCCGTCCGGTCGCCGCCCTCGCAGCGTCAGGCGGGCCATTCATAGAATTTGGAGTAAAGGTTTTATGCAAAACGTCTCAACCAGTTTTAAAATTATAATAATTATGAAAATTCAAAAACGCTAAGATAAAAATTTTCTTTTTGCTTCTATAGCTTCTTTACCACCTATAGGTGTACCTCTTAAAATATTTCGTGTATGAATAGATACATCTTATATATTACTTACTATAATGAATTCAAAAGTAATAAAGGAAGACGTGTTCTGTATCGTAGCGATATCATAAACTTGAGTAGCGACGCACACCCCCCTGGCTGGAGGCTTTGAGTTCGCTTAAGAGAGCCACAGGATAGCCCGGTTACGTAAGTAGTTACGACCTCTCAAGGCGAAAAAAAGGCGCACGCCCGCACAGTGCTTACTTGCTTGCTGGCACCCGAACTATGCGGACGTGTGACCTCAGGTGTTGTACTCTGAATTGTTGTTTAAAACTAGCTCTTGCCCGCGGCTTCGCCCGCGTAGATGTCGGAAATTATCGCAAGAGGACGTACTACCGCGGTAAGAATGTATAAATCCAAGTTATACATACATAAAATTACGCCTTTTTCCCATGGGGGTAGGCAGAAACTACGGAACGCCACCTGCTACGATCCTTACATACCTTGTGTGTTTGATGTACTTAAAATAAAACTAATAGTATTCAGAGTAAGAAGACTGCGACATAGGAATGGATTGAATTGAATATAAGTCTTCCTGGTTTTTCTTAACGCTCCTATTCTACCTATATAAACACTCAGTTATTTACCAGACACCAAGTTAAACATAGTTATAAGAATAGTACTTTGGCCAGTGGCTTTGCTCGTATAGCTGTCGGAAAATATCACCCGGGAAACTACCGGGATAAAATATCTATGGTATGCTATATATGGTAAGTATCCAGGATAACCAAAAATCCAAATCCATCCAAAAATCTAAACATCTAAGCCATATTTCGCGGTCTCTTACTTGGAATAATACAATTAGCTTTATTTTGAGTACTTCGAACACACATGATGATATGCATTTACTATGAAGCCCAAGTAATATGAATTACAATCCTACTAATCCTGCACTACCCGACCGCTACCAAGCGAGACGGCCGGACGCGGAACGGCCCGCTAGCCGCTCTGCGGCTATTTTATTATAATCTCTGATATCTTCTAAAATATTCATTTTAATGATATGCTGTAAAAGGCAATTTTGATCTATATGAAATGCACAACATATCTAATGTATTTAATTGGATAAGAATTAATGCTGTATTGCTTAAAATCGCTTCGTAAATAAGCCATTATTTCTCATAAAAATTAAAGGATAAAAAATGGTTATTGTGGGTTATCCCTAAGAGATAGACATATACCATCGCGGACTTTTTTGTAGAACTTTGTAAGGTGTACAATACTGTAGTACATTATTTTGATCTATTTCGTAGGGTTCAGCCAGCGTTCGCAATGTAAGCGCAAAAAAATTAGTTTATTTATGACATCACATTAGAAACCTCTAAAATTATCAGTGTTTGTTTACTATATTATGCATGTTATATACATATAAACCTTCCTGTTGAATCACTCTATCTATTAAAAAAACCCGCATCAAAATCCGTTGCGTAGTTTTAAAGATAAAAGCATACATAGGGACAGACAGACAGACAGCGAAGTGACTTTATTTTATAATATGTAATGATTTACCTACTCGAATACTTCCTATATAACCCGGTGAACACCACAGGTTCAGTGTGCACAAAAAAAAATCATAGCCATTGAAAATTCGTAAATGCCTTGCTGAGAAACAGAATAAATTCAATATTTTTTTTGTAGCTATAGGTATTTTTAACTGCATTATATTAAAAGTGCCAACTTTGACTTTGAAACCATAAGGATTTTTTTCTTTTCAGCTGTTGGATGAGATACGTTTTATGATTCAGCACTAATAGTTAATTCAGCTGATCTCTGAGTCGTTGACGTTTAAAACGTATTAATTTCCTTATTCAAACTAGGCTGAGAGCCAGCACTTTTTGAGCGTCAAAATGATATAAAACAGTCCCCCAAAACGACCGCTCTTCACCACTTCCTAGTTTTATAGCTGGAAAGAATTGGCGCAACAAACTCCCCTGCAGGAGACCTAATGCGACCACAGCTATACCTAGACCACTTTTCAGCCCTCCTTTTTGCGTTGCTTTGCTGTAGTAGGGTAAAAACTGCAAAAGAATCAACTTACCTCGAAGCAACATCAGTACAAATTAGCACCGATCGACTTTTATTCTTGAACTTGTTCAGAGCTGCCAGTCGCTTGTTCTGCGACATCTGTCCGTGTAGAGGCACGGCCGCCAGCCCGAGGTTGCGCAGGAGCAGGGCTGTGCGCAGTGCGCTGGCGCAGGTCGACACGAACACTATGAACGAGTTGCCTGACATCTCGTTTAGGATGTGGACGAGGTATACGTCCTGTGGGTGGAGTGATGGAGTGATTAGAAATATAGGTCGTAAACAAATAAAAGTGAAATAACCACCAAACATGGCTCACGCGAAATGGTCCACCTCAAGGGCTAAGTGCGGAAACCAAAACCTCTAAAAAGAACAATGAAAGTGATTCTGATAGTATTTTGCCGTTTCGTAAAATGGCAGTATTCCCTCGTTTGTATGTTAACAAACACTTTTACACGTCAATCATATTTTTAAAACAAGACAAACTATGATAACTACATGCTATAAGGCTGTTGATTTTTTTGGTCAAATTAGAATTGTTAGGTTATTTACCAATCAGAGACTTAAAATTAAAAGGCTTTAAAAAGTGGGGAGTGTTGGATCTGAAACTTTTGACATGGTTTTTGTTTTTGTTAATGGCATGAAAAATAATATCGAAACAAGTCTTCTCATAGGTTTTCAGGTTGGTCAACTGGTGTTCATTTTGGCCGATTGGTCTTTCTCACCAAAATCATCACACTTTGCTGAAAAACCATCATCATTCCTTACCTTATACTTCACAGGTATAAACAGATAGTACTGCAGCAGCTTCTCAACTGTCTGGTACTTGGTAGACACCTCAACCTTCACGGGGTCCTGCAAGGAGGCCCGCTGTAGTTTTTGCACCTTCTTGGTCATGGTAGCTGAGAAGAGGTATGTCCGTCTCTCGCGAGGAATCACGCGCAGGATCTTATCTACTTCCACTTCGAAGTCCATGTTGAGGATGCGGTCAGCTTCGTCCATAACCTTGTGAAATAGAATTAATTTTTATTTCATGGAGAATTTGAAAGGAAGGAATCACTAATCAAACTTTTGTTTAGTAACTTTTTATATATTATTTGTTTAAATATATTTTATTTTCACACATATTAGATACATTTTCAAATATTTTTATAATCATTTAAACATTTAAAAATAAAATAGTAGTCCGTCGGTATCGGGAGCACGGTCCAAGCGACCGGTGGTTACGGCTCCAGCTATAGGAACCTCTTCATGATGCGAGCTGATTGACCGATACCACGATTGTCGTATCGGCCAATAGGCACAAAGTGGCAACAATTTCACAGCCGATTTCACATTCAACATGTCAAGAACCTCGTGTGCTGACTTTTTATTAAAGGTTTTTTAAATGTTGGATCACTTGATCCAACATTTACTGTTATTTCCTTCTAGCTTAGAACTTCGTACACAAATAATTAAGTTAAACGAGTTCTTTCATCATTTTTGTGTAAGTATCACGGATGTATATCTCACATGCAGACCTTATCTTCAACAACTGAATCACTTTGTCAACATAACGCGGCGGGATTTTACTTCACAACGAATTATAAATTCACGGCGTCAAACTGAGCATCGAGATTCCAACGGAGTGCATCCCATCACCGCGAAAAAACACACTGTTTGATTTTCGAATTTCGACACACGATTTTCAAGTCTAGGCGCTAAGCAGTGCGCTGCAGATCTAGTACGCTATAAAATCCCACTGTGATTCTGTACCTTAGCCCAGCGATGGAACAAAGGTTGAAAATTTTTTTTACTAAGGTACTGTATAAAGCTGTGGTAGTTTAAGAGACTTTAGTGGGTTAAGAGACCTTCATATTTTAGATAAAATATAATTATGCTCATGAGGAAAAACAAATATAAAACTACTCACCAAAAACTTGAGTGCCTTTAAATTGAATCCCTTAGTATTCTCCAGATGGTCCACAAGTCTTCCAGGAGTTGCAATAATGATGTGTGGCTTTTTGGACAGCATGAGGGACTGTGCCACCATGTCCATACCTCCCACTATTACGACACATTTCACTCCTATGCTGGCTCCTGATAGAAAATGTTATTCATACAATGATTGCACACATATTGTAATTTGCTGTAGACTGAGTATAGTAAGAGAGATGACATTGGTGTTAAGGTAGACCATGGAGAAGGTGGTATGATGATCTGATACGGTTTTCATGGCCTACATGGCCATGTAATGCAATATAGGCTAAGAAAAAAACAAGAATATATAGTATAGAATAACTGTTATGCCTTATGCAATAGCAATAGTTTGACAGTCCCTTATAAACTGGTAATACCTAATGTGATCAGGCAATACCTTCCAAAAAAATTAGCACCAGCTTAAGTTGTTATTTAACAACTGGGGCCAGAAAAAATGTTTGCATACAAGAGACATTGACACATTTAGTGACATGTTTATTGCTCACAGTTTTTTAAGCAATTCATTATATTTCATACAATATCTGTGAACAATTTCACCTTTTCTGAATACTCAGTGTACTACCTGCGTATAGTATAAGTAGCATTGTAGTAGGTTACATTTTGTAGCTTATCCAGACATGAGAGAGGACTTTAAAATACTTCCACAAATATTACTAACAAATAAAACTGCTACAAGAAAATGAAACTTACCAAGTGCCTCAAACTGTTCTGATATCTGGAATGCCAATTCTCTTGTGGGCGTCAATACTAGAGCAAAGTATCGTTGTGGGTTCTCTAACAGTGCTTGTAAGATTGGAAGGGCAAAGGCTCCAGTTTTGCCCGAACCAGTCTCGGCCAAACCAATGATGTCTTTGCCTTGCAATGCCACGGGTATCGATTCCTTCTGGATTTTTGACGGTTTCTTCCATTTTAACTCTTCGCAAGCTTCGCATAAAACGTCTACAACTCCCTGAAAATGTAAGGGTGTGATTTAATAACATAACCTCTATGTGAAACGTTTTGGTCAAATTATGTTTAGGAAACTTAACAGAGGGATAGGTGATGAGGATTATTAGTTTAGATAACACAAATATCGAATATTTTGAAGGTTTGTAGTGAGTGTAAAGTAACACATGCACGACGAACTTACCAAATCTTTGAATGTCGTGTTATCTTCCTCTTCAATGTCTTCCACTATAGGTTCTACTAGTTCCTCCTCTTTTTCTTCGTTCTCAGATTGCTGGCTATCGTCGTCACTGCTTTCACTCTCTATGTCAGGAGTCATTTTTCGTTATTTTAATTAAACTTTACACTGCAAAAACATGTGTATCAAATCAATATGCCAAAATCGCTACTGCGAGCTGTCAAAATGAAATGACAAGTCAAAGATGGGCCCCGGTTCCGAATTGCGATAAAAGTGATTATTTCGCGAATCCTACCAAATTTAATAGTCGCAAAATCTAAGGGCTATTGAGTTAAAATTATGACGTTCCGCGTTGGTCGGATTCGCGATATTATCGCTTTTATCGCAATTCGGAAAGCAGGGATGGTATGTTCGAAAACCAGTAAAGGAGGAACAAGGACTTGTTTTATTTGGATCTATGTAAGCCTTTATCATACTACAAAGTGTATAAAATGCTTATTCATTATCATTGTATGAATTAGCACTTGCAAAAATTCATTCAAAAATTTGTTGATCTTAATAACTGTATATTGGTACTTGTCTCTCTCAGAATTTTGCTAAGTTGTACTTAGCAAAATTCTGAGAGAGACAAGTACCAATATTGAGTTTTTGAACGAAGCCTGTTCGTTTAATTCGCTCGAACAAAATAAGAACAACTGACTCAAAACAAGTTCTAAAAGATTTTTTATTTATAAAAATGGAATAATGTCCCACTGCTGGGTAAAGGCCTCCCGAGTCCCTTTCCTTTTTTATATTCAATTCGATCCTGAGCTAATGTGGACCAATCCTTTTCGAATATATTCAAAATGTGAATAAAACTATAAATAATAAAAAAATAAGATATTTGCTTATTCATATAATCAAAAATTCTGAGAACAAAAACTAAAAATGTAAATTATTCATGACAATTCTATAAAAAATATTTTGTAAAACGATCATTCGTACCTGCGATGGCTGCGATTCGAACGCATCAATAAACAGCTAAGCCGCTAAGCGTCGTGTTTTTGAGGTTATCCGTCAGTTGTTATTATTGTATATTTCCGAATATTTCGCAAGAAATACTCATAAACTGACGATACACCATGGCAAAGCATCATCCAGATCTTATCTTTTGTAGAAAACAACCTGGCGTGGGTAAGTGGAATTTAGTGGAACTATTTGGAATGTGGGTGAACTATAGGTACACTTCTGCCCAACCCTTCGGGGAAACAAGGCGTGAACTTTATTTGGAATGTTAGCCACCGTTCAATGTTTGATTTCATGGTGTTTGTTTTAGCTATTGGCCGTCTGTGTGAAAAATGTGACGGTAAATGCGTGATATGCGACTCCTACGTACGTCCCTGCACCCTGGTGAGGATATGCGACGAGTGTAACTACGGGTCTTATCAGGGTCGATGTGTGATTTGTGGAGGACCCGGTGTTTCCGACGCATACTACTGTAAAGAATGCACTATACAGGAAAAAGATGTGAGTAACATTTGGAAATCGTGTACTTTGAGCCTACCTATTTGCTCATTGTGTAATAATTTGCATGTATTGCTAAAATCTTCAATGTTTCTTGTTTATTTTTAAGATTGTATCTTATGCTGTTATCAAAGTCAAACTGAGTTGCTTTCTTCCCTAATTCTTCAAACTCAAATTTAAAACATTTATTTCAATTAAACCATTTACACTATTGAATTGTTAAAGAAGTTTGTAATTGGACCCTGTTAAGCAGAAAAGATCCAACCAACATTTTGTGATTTTTGAGTAAATACGATTTGAAGTTTAGGAGTGAATATAAAAGTAACAACAATACAACAGTGAAAAGTTACTATGGTAACTCAGTAAATTAAGTGGCATTATTTGAAATGTAACGCCACAGGCAAGTTGAACACAGTTTTCCTGATTTTCTTTAAAAACTACCTGTGGATTTTTTATGCAAAAAAGGAAATTGTCAGTAACATCTTTACATGGGGGATCCATATAAAAAATAAATGAAGGTTTAAAAAATCTTTAATAAATGGAACACATATTTTTTATTGGACTTTCGTTAGTAGTGGTGAAGGCTAAACACGTGCTTTTGTCAGTTCTACGAATTCTTTCGATTTCTAGTGGATCTAAGTTGTGTGAAACTTGATCGAGACTATTCCTAGTGTTTGTGTTATTCGTATAAGGTTAGTTTTATATGTTATTGTCTATTTTTTAAACACCATTCGCCATCATGAACTCCAAAAAGCCTCCTGATCCCGACCCCCCTGATGAATCTTTTGATCTTCCCCCTGTCTTGACTGTCACCCTTCCCCATGACTCCCAAATACTAACGCTAGACCCCAAAATGGAAACGGATACTTCAAATCGGAAGAGGGTCGCTGTGTCCCCTCCTGCTACTCCATTAATTCCACCCAAGGTACCTAAAAATATTATTGGCAGACTGACTTACACAGCCAGAGATAAACCGCTGTATATTGTCCATGTTTCCCTTAAGGATGGTCAGACTTCAGGCACTGTGCTACAACCAGTTAAGTTTGGTATGTTTTTGATGTTAAATGACATCAATAATATACACCTTGATGGGGTCAAACGTATAGGTAGGAATAAAGTGTCCGTTGAATTCAAGTCACATCAGGATGCGAATAGTTTTTTATTGAATAATTTGTTAATTCAACACAATTATAGTGCTTCCATCCCTCAATACAATATTACAAGAATGGGTCTTGTTAGGGATATCCCTATTGAATGGTCAGAAGAGGAAATCATTGAAAATATAAAGGTTCCTGAAGGATGTGGGGCTGTTGTGAAGGCCAGGAGGATGAGCCGTAAGGTTACCTCTTCTGGTATAGCTGAATGGAAGCCGACGCAGACAGTTGTACTTACTTTTGATGGACAAATCCTACCTAAACGGGTATATTGCTTCTACTCAGCTCTTACAGTTGAGAAGTACACGTACCCAACAATCCAGTGTTACCATTGTTGTCGGTTTGGGCATACTCGGACTTTGTGTAGATCAAAACCACGTTGCTTCAAATGTGGTGGTGATCATCCAGGTGATGGATGTGGAACCGCCCCTGAGTTAGGATTTTGCATTTCCTGTACTGGTAACCATTTCGCAAATGACAGTACTTGTCCTGAATTGGGCCGGCAGAAGAGCATCAAAGCTCTGATGGCGGAAAAATCTATCTCATATGTGGAAGCAAGTCGGGTTTTCCCTCCTGTTTCTAGATCATATGCCGATGTATCAAAGTACTCCTCTCGTAACAAGGTTACAATAAATAAACCCCAATCCCAAACCTCCAGCCCAATCTCTCCCACCCAAAGATCGTACCGTAAAACGGTCTTCCTTAACCCAAAGCCCCGTGCCCACCTTTCTCCAGGCTATAATAAGCAAGCTCATCAAGCTCTCACCAGAGATTACTCATTTTCTCCCTCCCATAATGGGTGCGCCTTTCCAGCGGAAGCCACCGAACCAATTATGTACAGACAAGCAGACAGCTCGAAAAATATCTTAGAATTAATCACAAATATGTTAATGACTGTTCTGACAAATCCTACTCAATCAATACCTGACCACGTTGCCTTAAAATTGACCTCAATCTTAAATTACATTCACAATGTTCCATCCCCTGACATTCCTGCAGTGGAACGTGAGGAGTATTACTCCCAGGAAGCCTGATCTTTCCTTTTTAATAAATAAATATAAACCATCAGTATGCGGCATAGCTGAAACATGGCTATTACCTGAAAGTAATTTTAGGATGCCGTGTTTTGGCAGTGTTCGTAATGACAGACTAGATGGATATGGGGGATGTGCTTTGCTCATCAATAGCAAAGTATCATTTTCCCCGATTCCTCTACCCTTTGTTGGTGACAACATAAATGTTGTTGCTGTTAAGGCTGAGGATATAAATATTTTCTCTTTTTATATTGCGCACCCACAACTCGAATATCTTTCGGTAATTAGAAACTTGTTATGCAGTGTTAGCGGTCCAATTCTTGTTATGGGTGATTTTAATTGTCATCATTATCGTTGGGGATCGGATACTTGTGATAACTTTGGCATTGGCTTGCTGGATATATTGGACGATCTGGATCTCTGTGTCATTAACGATGGCAGTGCCACACGCAGGTCTGCACCAGGGCAGAGTAATAGTTGTGTTGACTTGACATTCTGTTCGTCCAATATGTCTAGCCTCCTCATTTGGCGTCGCTTGGATATGACTTATGGAAGTGACCTCTACCCCATCATGATTGAATTCCCTTCGAAACATGTTCCCACAATAGTCCTCCCTCCCCTTTTAAAATACCGACTTGACACAGGAGATTGGGATTTATATTCCAAAATTTTAGACTTAAGAGTATCTTCCCTCCCAAAAGTCAACGAGGTTAATCCCCAGGAATGTTTTTCTTCGTTTTCCTCCACTGTTTCTGCTACAGCAGATGACTGTTTCCCTTCCAAAAAACCCCAGTCCGACAAAATTCCTTCTCCGCCATGGTGGGATAAGGAATGCACTGACATAGTCAGGGCCAGGAATGAGGCTGAAGAGACTGTTAACTGTGATATGAACCTGGATAACCTCATCGCTTTCAAGCGAATATTGGCCAAGTCTAGGAAATTTCTTAAGAAAAAAAAACGACAGGGTTGGTCAAGGTACTGCTCTTCGCTGAGCCCATCCACTCCGATTTCAGTGGTATGGCGGAAAATAAAACTGTTTAGGAGTAATTTAGCTCCTACTTCTTCGAAAATCCTCTCAGAAGAACTGGGGCACCAGTTTTTCTCTAAAATCGCTCCAGCATATGTTCCGGGTATAGAGGACAATTGTGTTGGCATTGATGATGTGGACAACACTGGTGACCCAATGAACAGACCATTTAGCTTGGAAGAGCTAAAAAATATACTATCTCATGTTAAAGACTCCGGCGGCGGCGACCTCTCGCGTCCGGCCCTGGTGCGAGCCATGGTACGGAGCGAGAGGGAATGGGAAGCCGTCACCTCCTTCTGCGAAGCAGTAATGCTCGCGAAGGAGGAGGCGGGGCGCGTGAGGGAGTGGCAGTCTCTGCGCCCTCACGTCCCTAGCCGCCGCAGGAGGAGACGCCCCGGGCGTCGGGAGTCAATAGCGGACTCCCGGCCACCGTAGGCGCGAGCTTGCGGGTGGCGAGCAATGGGTAGCTCGCCGCCCGGTAAGGACCAAGCTCGGGTCGACGGCGCGCAGTGTTCCACGCGCGCCTCAAAGAGATGTCAGCAGCAGTGTAGGGGTCTACTAGGACCGATGCCTGCCGGGGTCGCGTGATTGTTCGAAGGAGATACCGTGACCCTGGCAAATGGGCAACTGATGGAACACGGGTGGGTTTTAGTCAGTAAAAGTCTGACACGCCCTCCCGCTCCGCCCAGAGCGGGAGAAGTCATTTGATGATTTCCCATCCTGAAAAAAAAAAAAAAAAAGGGGTGGATGGATTCCCGTACTCTTTTATTGTCAAAGCTGGACCAAAAACCCACCAATACTACTTGGACTTGGCTAATTTTTGCTTTACTTCCGGATATATTCCCTCAGAATGGAAGGTTCAAGTTGTCATCCCGATTTTAAAACCAGGCAAAGATCCTAACGATCATTGCTCATATAGACCTATCGCTTTATCGTCCATACTCATCAAACTATTAGAACATTTAGTTAAGAACCGTTTAGAGTGGTTGGTGGAGAGTGGAAGGCTGCTTCCGGCGACTCAGTTCGGCTTCAGGAAAGGTCTGGGCACAGCTGATAGTGTAGGTATCCTCACGTCAGCGGTCCGGCTGGCCCTCAGCAGGAATGAGTCTGTGGTGGCAGTTTTCTTGGACATATCAGCTGCATATGATTCGGTCCTCCTCCCTGTTCTCAGGCAAAAGTTGCACGAGCTGAGAATTCCGGCTAGGATTTGCCGTATCATTGGTAACATCTTTGCCAATCGCGTCATCCAACTAAGAATTCCTGGGGTCGACTCTGAACAAAGAACAGTATGGAGAGGCTTACCTCAAGGATCTGTTTTGAGTCCCCCGTTATATAATATCTACACAGCGAATTTGGCCTCGTCTCTAAATTATGACTGCAAAATTCTTCAGTATGCTGACGATATTGCTTTACTGGTCACTGGCAATTCCATCCAGGATGCCGCTCTATCAATGAATGTCTCTCTATCCTCACTAAACCAATGGCTCCTTGATCACGGGTTATCTCTAAGTGCTCCAAAGAGTACAGCGGTCATTTTTACCCGCAAGCGCTCAGTTCCCCAAGTAGATATAAGTATTGATGGACAAATCATTCCAGTTAAGGATAAGGCGAAGTTTCTGGGAGTAACGCTGGACTCAAGATTGTCTGGGATTGACCACATTAACAACACGGTCAAAAAATGTGAACGCTCTGTGTCGATCCTTAAGGCTTTGGCCGGGGTGTGGTGGGGAGCTCACCCTTATACCCTTAAACTGGTCTATAATGCGCTGACTAGGAGCGCGTTGGACTACTGTTGCTTTCTCTTAGAGCCCTGCAACAGAGAAGCACTCAAGAGGCTAGACAGCATCCAGGCCAAATGCCTGAGAATGATTATTGGTGCCATGAGATCCTCTCCCATAAATGCGCTTCAAAACGAATGTACAGAACCACCCCTATTCCTAAGAAGACAATTTTTGGCAGATCGTTTCCTATCCAAAGTATTCTCTCTTTCATCCCATCCTTTACTCCCAATTTTAGAGCAAATCGACCTTTCTTTCAATAACAGTCCTTATTGGAAAAATAAAACAGTTCCTCTATTGATAAATAGGTACAGAGAGCTTAAAAACCTCTCCTCGCCTGTTTGTCAATATCCAATCCTCCCCGTCTTTTCCGCTGCATATGAAACGATCCACTTCGAACCAAAGGCCGTTTTGGGACTGGGCATCTCGAGGAATTCTCAAAACGCTAGACGCGACTTCGAGTTAGCCGTCAAGCGCTACTGGGAAGGATGGAATTTTTTCTTTACTGATGCTTCAAAATTATCATCAAAAGAATGTACAGGAGTAGCGGTATACTTTCAAAATTCAAAAATTGCCCTACTTTTTCAATGTCCACCAGAAACATCAGTTTTTACAGTGTATGGCTTCTAAAATGCCAATACACTCTGTATTGGCATTTTAGAAGCCATACACTATATCAAATCACATCAAATTAAAAAAGCAGTAATTTTTTCAGATTCCCTCAGTAGTATTCAGGCCTTAAAACAAAATCAACTTTATAGTAAAATTCACAGTAAAACCATTTTAGAAATTAAGAGCTTGTTGTTTGACTGTTCCCAAAACGGCTTGGATATCGAGATTGCCTGGATCCCTGGTCATTCGGGAATTGTTGGCAACGAGTGCGCTGATTCGTTAGCAAAGTATGCCACATCAAATCCGGCTGATCGAAAGCACTACGTAGCTCATAACTACGATTTGCGAAATGGTGCCAAACCCAAATTGTTCGACTCGTGGACAAAAAAGTGGAATGAGACCTCAAAAGTCAAGGGTATTTACTACTCATCCATACAGCCTGACATCCAGCGGAAGCCTTGGTTTTTTAAATACCCAAAATTGGCCAAACGAACTGTCTCTTCGCTTTGCAGATTGCGACTCGGACATTGTTGTAGCCCAGTGTTTCTGAATAAGATCCATGTTAGGGACAGCTCCCTCTGTGAATGCGGTCTTGCGGACGGTACTTTGGACCATATATTTTTCTCCTGCTCCTTGAATACCAAATCCTTCGACCTCTATGAAGAAATTTCCAAGTGTAACATTCCTCTCCCAACTAACTTCCATTCCCTTTTATGCCACTTCTCTCCCAAAATTATTAGAATTTTAACAACTTTTTTAAATGATAATGATTTGAAATTTTAAATGGTGCGTAATAAATATGTAAATAATATGTATTGTATGTCTTTGTGTTGTGTATCACTTTATTTATATAATAATGTAGAATATTTATGTTTTCTAACACTTGTCCTCGTTTTTTCAGCGACTAACAAAATCTGTAAACCTACCACAAAGTGCAAAGTCGACGGCTCGCCGCTGCGCTACCGTCTAAACGTGACACTGGCAGAATAGTCGACATCGGCTCAATTGCCAAAAGCTAAAAAAAAAAAAAAATATTTTTTATTTACTTTTACTTTATTATGTAGCCCAACGTTTCGGACACTTGCCTCGTGACAAAGAATCGTAAATAGTGTCTGAAATTTCGGCTTAAATAATTGATAAAGTGAAAGCAAATAAAATGCGATAGTTCCGAGGGTTTTAATTTTAATTTAAATCTTGAAAGGGTGCATACAACTAATCAAGTCTAATCCATAATCAATCTAATAGGAAAATATAATACATTTCATTTTTTTTGAGATCTAAGAGTTATGGATCTTTTTTGCTTTTCTTTTAAAACCTTAAATCTTATATCTTTAAACGAGCAATTCTTGTATATATATATATATATATATATATATATATATAATCTAAATCTCGGAAACGGCTCCAACGATTTTCATGAAATTTAGTATACAGGGGATTTCGGGGGCGATAAATCGATCTAGCTAGGATTCATTTTTATAAAATGTCGTTTTGTTTGTGTTTTCAATGACCAACTTTATCGATAATCAACTTGAACATAAACTTATTATTTGAAACACAATTTACCAAAAATACCGAGCAAAGCTCGGTCATCCAGATATTGTGTTTTGGTACATGTAGTGGCATAGAGGTTTGTTTGGTGAAAGTGATCAGACTGCTTAGATATTTTTTGAGTATATAAAGTTCAATGTGTAGATTCTAACTATATATATATATATAACTCAATTTTCGACAAATTGCCGGTTGCAACTTTTCTGCTTAACAGGGTCCAATTCAGAGTTATGAAGCTTATAAATTGTATTGTTAGAGGAGTATGTTGTATGCCATAGTTATGAAGTAATTTACCAGTAGTTACTTGTTATAATTTGCATAAAATCATTCAATCTTTTGCTTTGAAAACCTATATTGTTTTTAAATACTGTTTTGTTTTGTTACAGAGAGATGGTTGTCCAAAGATTGTGAACTTAGGTAGTTCAAAGACTGATCTGTTCTATGAAAGGAAAAAGTATGGGTTTAGAAGACATTAGTAGTGGTATATTTAGGATAATATTATTGGTTGGTTTTGTATTTTATGTGTAAAGACATTTTGCATACCATAAGTGTTTGTGAAAATAAAACTGTATGCCCCATAAGTTATCTGTGACTGTCATTCCTCAGTTCTATAAGGCATAGTGCAGACCGAAGAGGATTACAAAGTAAAGGATTTGTATGACAATGAATAATATACTTTATTGGAGTGTAATAAAGTTCAAGATAGCCTGTACATGGGCCCTTCAGAAACATCTTAATTTCCATATCAATTGCTACAACTCTCAGCTTTATATTATTTGAAATAAAGCATACTATTCATAACAGCAATAAATCCTCTGTTCTTTGGTACTGCATAGTTTGTTGTGCCCATTTAAACGCTGTTTGCAGCGTTTAATCAGTTGATCTAAGAAAGTGCCCATGGCATTAACTTTTACATTCAAGTCTCCAAAAGAATGTATCAATAAGAATTAATTTGACTATCTACAATAATTGTTCTATAATATTGTATCATTATGTAGCTACAATTTAGTACCCAATGTTTGATAATATGTTTTGTTGCTTAGTAGACATTGATGCATATTGTGAAACAAAGACTGTAGACACCGTAATGAATTATTGTCTACGTCTTTTTAAGGCTGAAAATACTACACATTTCTAATAATTGACTGAAACCACATCTATACTTATAATAAAACTGTAGAGAGGTCAATTCTGTACATTGAATATACATTCAAAATTAATATTGGAGGATGAATGGTGATCGATACTGATGCCAAAAATGCAATCAGTAAATTTTTTGTCTGTCTGTCTGTTTGTCTGTCTGTCTGTACGTGCACGCATGGGTCAAAACCTACTGAAGGGATTTTAACCAAACTTGGTACGATTATATTCCATACTCCTGGGCAAGTTATAGGCTATATAACATAACGCTAAAACACATAGGAGCTGAGCAGTGACGATCAATTTGAAGGAAGTCGGATGAAAATGCGCTTTCGAGCTCTTATCCTCGCAAACGTTGATCATACACCAAAAGTAATTTCCCGCAGGATATTTTCCGACCTTCACGCGGGCGAAGCCGCTGGCAAAACCTAGTTTATAAATAAAATCAGAACTTCAAATAAAACACTTCCACACTCTCTTATTATTTATTATGTATCAACATTTTAATCGTTTTTAAATATCTCTGATTATAAATCTGTATTACTACATAGGTACTTATAGTACTAATCTATTTACATGGAAACTCTCAATTATGCTAATAACTAGAAATAATTCAATACCAAAATATCTGTTCACAAACTATTTGTTGTTTCTAATCTATGTATTAAACTTCTAATTATACTATGCACAAGAACATAAAGTTGTCTTGGATATGGCGTACATTTTCCGAATATTCCCGGTTGCCCCTACATGGATTGTGTTTACCTGGTGGCAACTGGGAATCTTATTCCCGATTGCCACCTGGTGGCAATCCAAGTGGGGGTTACTGGGAATATTCGCATATTTCATTTTCATCATCATAATCATCACCTGATTTAAGCAATGAACTATAAAAAAAATCATCCCTTGAATGAGTTTTGATCCCAGCAAAGGTTCAGTCAATACAATAAATTATGGTGTTCACTGTACATGATATACCCCTGGATGGATCACCTCCATTTCTATAGCTTTTTCATAACATTCAATAGTAGGGCATTGTAAGTCCTTTCCATTTGGCCTTTAGCCCTTAACTTGAACTTCTTGCACTGCCAATACTGGTCGCCGAATTGATTGGGTTGGTCCAAATGTTGGCTTCGTTGGAATTGGTGCCAGAGTATGTTGGCCGCGCCGGGATGATGGGCGAGCGAACACATACACTGCGAAATTAGTAAAAATGTTAATTGAAAACTTGTTTGGATGTACTGAATTCAGGTAAAGATGTGTTTTTTTTCTAAACTTGATCTTGGTTATTTTTTTCATGAATGTCGAAATGGCAGAATGTGACCAACATTGTCATGGTAGCCTAAAGACACCCTTGCTAGACATAGGTGTCAAACCTGCCCTCTTACGCAAGAATTGCTTCAACAGCGTCTTACGCAGAGCAAGAGAAGATCAAAGAGCGTGACCAAGAAGTTGTCACTTGTCAGACCAATATTTTTTCTACAATCTCCCCATTTCTAATTTGGCTAGGCTCTAAGGGGAAAAAAAATGTAAGGCAGCTGTCCCAAGTCTTCCAACAGTCTGAACAATCATGCCAATGAAGGTTTGCTATTCTGTCCAGCAATATCTAAATGAAAGAACGGAAGATACCTAAAATGACTAAATCACACGTGGAATTGTGTAGTGCTGTAATTAACAGTTTAAATTGTTTTTAATCATGCTTAGATCAATAATTTAATATATTTAGAAATATTTTTGCGGTTCGGCGTGTTGTGTAACATGCATGGGCCTTTAGAGTTGTAACTGACCTCCCTTCGTTCTTGCTGATGTATCAGCTGAATCCAAACAGTGTCCTAGGAACACCATCACAAATAATTAGATATCTAGCCTGTCTATTCCAAAGTAAAAACTTTTATTTGAATTTGCTTGGAACTCTGAAATTATGACAAGCTTTATACAATTTGAATTTCGATCCAATTTTTTCGTATCACCATTGCATTCCACTGGTGATACTGGCCAAATCTGAGTCTTATGATGGCCATTGAGTAGTCCGGGTAATATCTTTACCTCACATCTTTCAAAAAAGAAGACACCCTTGAAAATACCCTCTCAAAAAGAAATGTATTCCTACATTTCGGGTTCCTCAACATTTTACTTAAGTATTCCTTAGTAATACTCCCCCATTTCTCCATAGGTACAAAATAGAACTTTAGCAGTCCAATGCTTTTATCTACCTATACTCACGAGTTAACATCCTCCAGTTTCTTCAACAGCCTCTCGTTCTCTCTGCTCAGCATCTCCTGGTCTCTCAACAATGTGTCTCTTACTCCGAACAGCTCACTGTTTTCAGTCCTCAAGGCGGAGTTCTCTTCCATATGCAGTTGTACCAGCTCCACCAGTTCTGATTGTGGTAGTTGGTATAACTTATTCGGTTCTATTTGGGTTGGCGTTCGGCGATGCCCTGGGCCTGTAGGAGGAAGAAACTTAGTAAACATTATGCTTGATATCCTGAATGAGGTAGTCAGTCAATGCTGCAGCATTCAGTATTGAGTATGATTTGGGAAGGTAGGTTAAGTGAGACTTCTAGGTGATCAATATCATCATCATGTCAGAATTTGCGCTTTGCCACAAAGTCTAGCGCTGATGCCGCTACCTTCACTATGTCGTTAATGCACCTTGTCCACAATGGACAAGTAGGGAGTCTACTCTTCTCACGATGTCCGTTGCTGGTATTCTGATACCCAGTTGCCTGGTTAACCTTTCTTTGGGTACTCAATCAGAAAAGTTAGTTAAAAAATGACTATGTTCTTACTGTAAGAGTCTCCGTTGTAATCTGTCTGCACATGTAGCGCTGTTCTCAGATGCTGGTTCTCTGCTTGCAAAGCTTCCACTTCCCTCTTCAAACTTAATATTAGGGCGTCTCTTGCGTCCTGAAATGGTATGTTATTTATTTATCAACTAGCTTTTGCCAGCGGCTTCGCCCGCGTGGAGGTCGGAAATTATCCCGCGGGAACATACTACCGGGATAAAAAGTACCCTATGTGGTTACTCCAGGTTATAAACTATCTGTGTGCCAAATTTCATCTAAATCGGGTCAGTCGTTTTTGCGTGAAAGAGGAACAAACATCTATACATACAAACTTTCGCGTTTATAATATTAGTAGGATAATCAGCTTAGGAAATCCAATCTGGACGTTACGAAGAAAAAGCCAACTAGATATAGAAGATATTTTTTGTTGCACAAAATGTTTTGCTTACCATTTTAACGATGGGTTTTGTTTTGATCTTCTTGGCGCGCGCTGCGTACCGGAGGGTGTTGACCGTCTCGCTTTGATTTGATCTCGTTGGTGCTATACAGGCGATCTGCAAGTTTTCTCTCAGCGTAAAAGTTTTGTTTAACAAGAGAAAATTAGGTCGGGAAGCGTACTAATGGACTGCCTCGTTGGTATAGTGGTAGCCAGCGCTACTGTGAAACATGAGGTCCTGAGTTCAATTCGCAGGGCGGGCAAAGTGTTATTGGGTTTTTTCCATCAGGAATTTAGTAGCAAGACGGACTATACCACCACCACCCCTACCACCTATTTGTGACCGGTTGATGGCAGTAAAATTTAACGATCAACTGTGGACATGTGGTTGTACTATAAGTAGGTAAACCTTTGTCTAAATACTTGAGGAATACCGTGATATGATATACCTTGTAACTGTAGTTCGAGTATATTTTCCTGTATCCTGTAAAATATGTTAAAACCGCTAGGTAGTGAGAACGTTGGTGAAAAATAAATAAGTACTTTGGTTTATGACTTACCATAAGGGTAACTCCGTTTCCCGCGAGACTGTCAGCTAAAAGTTTGGTGAGCTTGCTGTCCCGGTATGGTATGTGACCTCGTTTCTTCCCATCGCTCAGCTGTGATATGCAATAACCTGTGCGAAAAACAACAGAAATTACTTTGATTTCATTAAGGCTACACACAGTGCCGGCGGCAGGGCCGCCGTACACCCGGCGGCATTCAAAGCCGCCGGCTTTGCCACACAAAGGAGCCGCCAGCATGGCCGCCGGGGTGTGCCGGCGGGTAAAGGCTCCTACACACAGTGCCGGCGGCAGGGCCGCCGGGCAAGCCGCCGTGCACCCGGCGGCATTCAAAGCCGCCGGGGCCGCTTGTATTGCCGGTGGCATAGCCGCTCGGCATAAACCCGGCGGCATTGCCGCCGGCACTGTGTGTAGTAGCCTTTACGCGGCTTGCCGGCGTCAGTTCGTTCCTGGCATTCGAGCTGTAGTGGTGTGCGGTTGATTGTAGGTATTAAAGAAATTAAAATGTCGTTTCATTGGGACGACGAAAATGTGTTGCTATTAATAGAAAAATTTCATGAAAATGATATATTATGGAATCCCAGAAATGCAGACTATAAGAATAGGAACAAACGAACGGACGCATTGAACATAATTGCATCAAATCATCTTTTTTATACTCTTCTATCATTACAGTATCGTTCTGCCATTTTCTATCTTGTAAACTTGGGTGCACCCAAAACCTCGTCCTTTTGTATTTTTTCTTATTAAAATAAAAATTACAAGTGCGGCGGCAGTGCTGATGATTTCGTTATTCATTGTAACCAACTAACCATAAAATGTGCACTTCACTAGCGTTCTATGTGACTGTCACAACCGGAATGATGCTTGGTGGCTTTGCGCGGCTTCTGCCGGCGGCTTGTGTTGCCGGCGGCATAGCCGCTCGGCATAAACCCGGCGGCACTGCCGCACTGCACTGTGTGTGCCGAGCGCATATATTTCGCCTTTAGGTGAAATAAGTGGGTTGGAAGAGTTTTCGCTTTATTTGGAATTAGACCTGTCATCATTATTCAGCACTGCATAACTGTGTTTTTCTGATCTGGCTTGAGACCTGGCAAAGAAATGGTTGGTACCTTATCCACAATTTTAACTCACCAAGCACCATAAGACTCCTATTAATATTATTCGCTTCCTCCAAAGTCTTCCCGGTACTATGTGTCCGCTTGGTCATCTCACTACCCGCTAAGTCTACGAAGTTGATCTTGCCGTGCGTGGAGCAGACGACGCCAGCGTCTTCGCGCAGATCTCTTCTCACGCGCACGCATAGCAATGTGTGCGAGCGAGACGAATTAGCATTCATCGCGTGCGCTCCTACGGCGCGGTTGCGCATTCCTGGTAGAAGAGAATATAACCGTTAATTCAAATTAAACCCTTGGTTTTTGTAACCTCTGAGGAGTGAATCTGCTGTTCAATCTCATGTTAGGTATTGACTGGTGGACCATACTTAACAAAATTACATTATTTTTATATCTTTTTACATTGAGAGTTCTTTGCAGATAAACTTAAAAATTGCAGCTATTACGAGGTAATGTTTTGAAGTTGTTTCTTTCTTACCCAAGAGAACCACTCGAGTGAACTTCTGGCTTTTTCTTAAAGTCAAAGCATGTTACAATTTGTTTTGAACTTCAAAAATTTCAAGGAAAAAGAATAATTGCACCTAGTTGTCTCAACGTTGAGTTGTCCCTTCCAAAGGTTTCACCTTGAAGAGTTGGTAGTCTATTAAAAAGAAAGAATTCCGAGAAGTTGGGAATACTGAAATGTAAACAGTTCTGTTTCTTACCCTCCTCTAACACAGCAAACAAGTCGTCAAGTGTCTCACAGTCCACGGTAAACTGGTTCTCTACGTAAAAACTCCTGCTGTCCTTAGACCACCGCACTTGTAGGGGTTTCCTAGCACTGCCCGGGTTTAGGAGATCTATCACCTGTAAGCAAATAACTTTCGTAAGGGAGGAAAAATGGTTATAATCATCTTTCATAAAGGAAGGAGATACGGAAAAGTGTTTCATTTTAAATTATCTATGAAAAAAAAAGAACAAGAATGCGTAAAAAATAATCACATAAATATTTAAGGTACTCCAGACCCGGCGTCAACTTTCCACTGTTCAACTTCTTGTTGCAGTTATTGATTTGATGAAATATTGGATTTTCCGCAACAGCCTCTCCCCCATAAAAGCGATCCTGTACTCATTTAGGGAAGTCGGATAGATTTTGGAACAAAATTGCCTGTCTAAGGTGCACTAGGAACTCTTAAGCATTTAGACCAAGAATATTGCTCAAATATGGGATACATGCACGTAATCCTCATGTAGAAGATTGGAAGACGTAGAGTTGGAAGGCCGCCCACATGGTGGATCAATGACCTTGGAAAGGCCGCAAATCAGAGAGAAGCACAGAACTGGTCGACATGGTGGAGCCTATGGGAGACATGTCTAGCAGTGGACGTCTTTCGGGAGAAATGATGATGAATCCTGGTGTAGGAAGCTCTCCCAAAATGTATACCCTGTATCACATACCTTTTCATTGTATATTTCTAAGAAGGACGCCTTCAATATGAAGTTCGACTCTGGTTTTTCGCTGATCAGCCGGAACAGGTAGATGAAGGACCGGACCATCAAGCCATGTTCTGCATGAAAGGGACTGGCTCCACTCTCCACCTAAAGAACAAAAATGAAGACGGTCGTGATTAGATTGCAGATGCTTTTTAAATTTTGGTTTTGGCTACCTCATAGCCCAAGTGGTCGCTTGCACACTACTTGTCCTGGGTTCCATCAACACTCCATATGTCTGGAAAACTACGTAGTGATTTTTCATTTAGAATTTCGCAGTAGAAGTAGTAGCTCGGAGTTCTGATTTGATGCCAATACGCGCCCATTTAAATGAGAACGTGGACTAAAAGTTTTCTAGCGAAATGAGGGTGTAGGAACTCTAGGAACTTAACAATCCTGCCTACCGCTTTGAGAAAAACTTTTTAACAAAAAATTAAACCGCCGAAAAACGGAAAAGCATAAAATAATACTTAAACCTTAAAATTATGAGTCGGCGCTTTTAGTGATCCTTGTTCATTGATTTTTCAGCGCCGACTCAAAATTTTAAGGTTTAAGTATTATTTTATGCTTTTCCGTTTTTCGGCGGTTTAATTTTTTGTTAAAAAGTTTTTATTTTATATTTTTTGTGGCTTTAATGTACTAATAATACTTGGCAAGATATACCCTATCCAACACAAAAAGAATTATCAAAATCGGACTACTCTGTATAAAGTTATGCGTGTTTATACATTACAATCAGTGAGTGAACAATCAATCATCCCCTGTTTTCCGACCCTTAGGGTTCGATTTTGTTTTCCAAATTGATATGGGACCACCTTGGGAGTATACCCTTTCCAATAGAAGAAGAATTGTCACAATCGGACTACTATGTAAAAAGTTATGCGTGGTCATACATAAAAAAAAAAAAAAAAAAATATACGCGTCGAATTGATAACCTCCTCCGTTTTTTTTCGTCGGTTGAAAAACAGGCTTGATGCCTTTCTTGATGCTATTTTTTTGTTTGTCGAAATAGTTAAGTATTATACTTATTAGAAGCGGTTACAATGTGTGAAAGAATGTGTTTAGTTGCAATGCGCCATTAACTACAAATGACGACACGACACCCACACGGGGTGTCCACTGTCCGTGACAGTAGTAGGTAATACTCGGTCGATATCCCGTTTTTAATGTCGAATTGATTTACAAGCTGCCACTTACATTGTTGCATCGTTACGTGAGGCAAATGTAAACTACCCCAAGTAAAATGTTGTAAAAGCTCGTAAACGCGCTTACACTGGCACTATTTAGGATTAGGGGCAGTTTAGTAGATTGGGGCCATTTGGTGGTATAACTGAAGTAATTTCATTTATGGTCTATAAAACACACGCCTGCTCTGATCCTTTTTGGTTAGGCTTGTTGGACTTGCAGAGTTAGCAGGTTGAAGTGGCAGTGGGCTGGCCATGTCTGTCGAAGGACCGAATGGCCGATGGAGCAGACGAGTCCTGGAGTGGAGTCCGCGTATCGGAAAGCGTAGTGTGGGACGCCCCCAACTAGATGGACTGATGACCTCAAAAAGGTCGCTGGGATAGACTGGAGGCAGAAGGCGGAGGAAAGGGTGTAGTGGCGCAGCATGGGAGAGACCTATGTCCAGCAGTGGACTGCGATAGGCTGATATGATTGTTGGACTTCTAGTCTAACAAAGCTTTGCAATTATTTTGTGTGGCCTCGGCATGCTGAAGCCTTCCGTGGCTTACCGCAGCATCCCATGTCATGCTCAGAAAACCTTGTGACGATGGCAAAAAAAATGTTAGTGCTAAGGACATGAAAATAAATTTCAAAACCATTTCCGCTTTTTAAGAAAATCTTTTGGCATGCCATGTCACGCCATGCGTCCTGGTGAGTGCGCAAGTTCATAACATACTATATTTGGAATACAAATAACTGGCAATTTCCTAAGTTTTAGCTGATTCCTGTAGCGACTGTTATTCGAATGACGACGCTGCGGTTTTGTTAAATCTTGAAGCACATTTAAATGATTAGGGGCAAGAGCCAGGTCAGCGTGCTAAATAATTTAAGCCCATCAAATTACCTACTATTTCGTGAAATATTCTAGTTATTCAATGAGGTTATATGAAGTAGAGGGTTCTATTGACTATTTTTATGATCATAATCCTGTATAAGCATATTTGTTACGGCCGCAAATTATATTTTAATCAACGTACAAACTGACACTGACCTTTTAATTGCAAAAACCGTAACTAAATTTGAATTTCGCATGCGTATGAAGTAGAAAACTTCTTTACCTGTATTAGTGATTTTTGGTATGGACAAAACGTATGGGTTTGCGTTCACCTACATGATTATGTGTCCGCGTCACCGACATGCTAGTGAGACATAATTAGATTAAAATAAATAAATAAAAAATAATATTCCACAACTATCACACAACGCCATCTAGTCCCAAGCTAAGCAGAGCTTAGCTTGTGTTATGGGTACTAGACAACTGATAAACATACTTATATATTTCTAAATACATACATTGTTTCGTCCCGTTTGAATTGTTTACTCTGTGCGCCTACGTTTCTAGACGTGTAACAGAGTGAGAACTGTCACTTGTCAGTTTGACTTTGACACTTTGGTTTGGTCTGGAAAGGGAGGATTGTCGCCGTTTGGACCTCGCGACCTGTTGTAAATAAATCCCTTTGAACCGGTCGTTTTTGTGGACAATTTGTCGTGACCCAATTGTTTTGTGTGTAACCAAGCCCTTTTTGACGAAATAATACGGGTTTAGTTTGGATATATTTTTTGTTTGAAATAGTTTGAGGTTATAGTGACAGTGATTTTGTGGACCGCGTGCTATGAAATATCTAGCGTCTTGGAACGGTCTTGTATCCTGGAATACTGACAGCGTCACTACACAATACAATATACACTCATTTACATACATAAATCCAGGTAGGCTCCAGAGCCAGTTTTCTTCAACCAGGTGAGTCTTTTGAATATTGTATTAATCAGCTCCGCGTACGGCAGACAGTTCGCAGCCACTCTTGTCCCAAGGCCCACCACCAGCTTCCACTGCGCTAATTTAAATCCTATGGCTGGGGCCTTGGCCTGGCGTCGAACATTCTTGGTAGCAGAGCGTGGTTGTGGGATATACAACCACAAAATTGGTAATTTACAGTAGGCTAATTACTTGGCAGTCTCTTTAAGGGAAATAGTAATTAAATGTAAATATTTGTTAACTGTAATTGTTTATTGAAATAATTTGTTTAAATTGTTGAGACGAGTAACTGATGTTGCCGGGGTCAGCCGGGTTGCATATGCTAATAGAGTTAATTGGATTGGGCTATGTTACAACCCCTTGTTGTTGTATCTGACCTCTGTTGTTTATTGGATGTCTGGAAGACATTAAAAAATATGAGTTTTGTACCATTGATAAAAAATATGAGTTTTTGTACCATTGACATGGTTGTTTGTGAACATTGACATGTGAAATTAACATTTGAAATTGGCATTTTTTGTTTGTGAAAATTGACATGTGAAATTAACATTTGAAATTGGCATTTTTTGAAATTGAATTTGAAATTGAATTTTTGAACGTTGACATTGTTTTTGAATTGAAATAAGGTTTATTGTTGTTCATTGGATTGGAACCAATTGTTTGCTTGTATTTTCTTTTGTTATTTTTTGATTTGTTGACTGGCAGTTTAGCGGTTTAATTGTTTGCTTGGATTTCCTTGTTATATTGTTTGAACTTTGTTATTTAATTATCTTTTGCTTGGTTTATTTGAATTGTTTTGTGTGCAATGGCATACAAAGCGGTGAGAGAGGCAATCAGTGGATTGACCACACAACTACGGTGGTTCACTTCAGCTGCAGCGACCGCTGAGCGCCCGGATCTTGAAGGGGTCACGCTTGCTCGGTTCGAGCAGTTGAACGTGAGACTCGGCAACGTTGATGCTCTGCTCACCCGCTACAACGAGTTCATTTGTGAAGTGGATCTGGAAGTGCTGGACCAGGCAGCACGTGATAAGATCCTTGCTGACTACGACCAGATCTTGGACCTGGGGGATGTCATTGGTCAACGTGCTCGGGAAATATTGGAGAGCCGGACACCTGTCCAGGTCAAGCCGGAGACCTCGGTTGTTTCAGGTCCCGGACTATTGAGTAGACTGCCTACTTTGGAACTGCCACACTTTGACGGTCGCTTGGACCATTGGTTTCCAAAACCTTTTTGAAAGTTTGGTTGATGCACGCTCGGACCTCAGACCCGCCCAAAAGTTGGCCTATTTGTTGTCTGTCCTGGAAGGTGAGGCCCGAGCCTTGGTACAGCATCTGTCGTTGACTGACTCAGCCTACCCTACCGCTTTGGAACTACTCACCCGGCGGTACCAAAATAAACGTTGTTTGGCTGACGTTCATATTGAACAGATTTTGGGGTTACCGGTAATTACTGGATTGTTAGCATTGCGTACTGACCTGTTGAACCCGTTGGTGGCAGCGACCAACGCTTTAAAGCGATTGGAGTTGCCGGTGGACCATTGGCCTTACCTATTGGTGCATGTTGTGCTGCAACGGCTTCCTGCCGATTTGAGGGCTCGTTTCAAAAGTATGGTGGGGATAGTGTCACACATCTCCCCCCATTTGGTGACCTCGTCAAATTTTTGAAAGATGAGTGTCGGTTTGTGGATAACTCTGGCGTTGCCACCGAGTCACGCCAGCCGTCTTCCCGGTCACGAGACCAGGGACGGACTGGGACTCGCGGGCCTGTTGATAGTCGCCCCGCCACTCGTTTTTCTGGCACCCAGAGTCGTCCTGTTTGTGAATTTTGTAGGGACACGGGGCATGGCATGGCAAATTGCGCGGCCTTTTTGAAATTGCACGTGCGTGCCCGCCGCCGAATCGCCAATGCACGCCGCCTGTGCTTCTCATGTTTGGGGGCTCACTTCCATCGGGACTGCCCCAACCCCCGCCCTTGTAGAATTTGTAGGGGGTCCCATTTGGACATATTGTGCGCTAACGCGAACCACGCTGGCAGACCAGCCTCTGATGGAGGTTCGCGCACAGGGGGTTACCATGGAGTTGGTCACCGGGCTTCTGGCTCGCCGGTTCAGAACCGGGGAGAGGCCTGCAATTTTGAGCGCCGCACTCCACCCCCCGCGCAAGTTGATCGGGAGCCGTGCGACCGCCATTTGGTCTCCACTTGTAAAGGCGATTACGCAGTTGTTGCTAGGCAGCGCTGGCCAGACCAGCACCGCCTTCCCTCCCCTCCATTGGCAGAACGTCTCTGGTTGGAGTCACGCCCCCCGCCATTCAGGCATCCGGTGGGATATGCCCTTCCAGCGATGGCGCGTGGCTCGGGACACCGCGCGGACGAGGAATTTGACCTCCATCCTCGTCGGGAAAGACTTGGGCCTGGGTGCGGCGATCGGTCGCCGCCCAGGCATTGTTAGGAACTTGGCGCCTGCCCCGCTAAGGTACCCCCTCAGATCGATACGGTTTTGTTGCCAACGGCATCGGTCAGGGTCTGGGGGCCCACGGGGGACTCTGTTGTGGTCCGTGCCATTTTTGACACCTCCCGTGTCCAAAATGGCACGGGCCACAACAGAGTTGTGTCCGTGCCATTTTGGACACGGGAGCCCAGGGTTGCCTTTTGTTTATTGTTTGTGTGTTGTTTTGGGCGAAATGTTTTCTTCAGCGCCTTTGGACTGCGGGACTTGGTTGGGACGAGCCACTTCGGGAAACCCTGTTGGAAGATTGGCTCCAATTTGTATCCGCACTCCCTGCAGTCAACGAGGTCGTGTTACCCCGCGCTATTCTCCCCTCTGGGAGCTACACTGCTACCCTTCATGGGTTTTGTGATACGTCTTCGCACGGTTATGCAGCTGTTGTTTATCTGCACACCGTCAGCGTGACAGGCCAGGTGAAGTTGTCACTGGTCATGGCAAGGTGGCCCCCCTCCGGACGGCACTGACCATCCCTAAGTTAGAATTTTCAGGGGCGGCGCTTCTTGTGCGTCTATTGAACCACGTTGCTCACACTTAGGGTGGAACTGTGGACATTCGGGCTTCTCGAATATGGGCTACGCCTGGACGGACAGTCAAATTGTTTTGTGTTGGTTGAAGACGTCCGTCCACTCTTTGGAGGTCTTTGTTGCGAACCGAGTGTCCCAGATTCAAAATTCTGAAACGCCTTTGATTTGGAGGCACGTGCCTGGAGATCTGAACCCAGGCGACGTGGCTTCACGTGGGTGCATGGCACCCCGCCTGATTGCTCATCCCCCTATGGTGGGGACCAGACTGGCTGACTCACCCCGAGGATGATTGGCCTCGAACGCCAGTCTTGATGTCGGGTCCTTTGCCCGGGCTCAAGGTAATCGCTGTTGGAACGAAGGACTCTCCGTTTGACCCTGATTTTTGTTGAGTCAATTTAGCTCCCTCGACAAGTAGTTGAATTGTTGGTGACTGATCGTCACATTAAGAACTCGCATGCCGGTTGCAATGCGCTGTTGGCCATTCTGCAGCGAGAGTTTTGGATATTGTCGGGAGCCGTTAGTAAGTTGAACCCCTTTTTGGACGATACGGGTCTTTTGCGTGTTGGGGGACGGTTGAGGCACTCTAGCCTTCCTTATGGGGCCCGCCACCCCCTTTTGTTGCCTAAGGAGGGCCATTTGGTTAAATTGTTGTTGTTGTTTGGTTGTTGTTGTTGTTTGTTATTGTTTTGACCCGCCAGCCTGCCCCCATTGGGGGGGTATTCTTGAGGCCGTGGTGAAAGCGGCAAAGGGACTCTGGCGCAGATTGTTGGGAGACACCGTTCTCACCTTTGAGGAGTTAGCTACGGTATTTTGCCGCATTGAAGCTGTATTGAACTCGCGTCCATTGTGCCCGCTGTCTTCGGACCCGAATGACTTGGAGGCCCTAACCCCGGGCCATTTTTTGATTGGACAGCCACTCGTCGCCCTGCCGGAGTACCCTTTTGTCGATGTGAGCCAAAATCGGCTATCGCGGTTTCAGTTGGTGCAGCAGCTCGCTCAGAGTTTTTGGAAGCGTTGGAGCTTGGAGTATTTACACATCCTCCAGCAGCGCGTCAAGTGGACTGATAAAACGCATCCACCCAAAATTGGAGACCTCGTCCTGATTAAGGATGCCAACCTTAAGCCTTTGTATTAGCGCCGGGGGCGCATTCTCAATTTGGTGGCTGGCAACGACGGGGTTCCTCGTTTTGCAGAGGTTTTGGTGGACGGATTGGTCGTGAAGAGAGCGGTCGCAGCCTCGGCGGTGACCTCTCGCGTCCGGCCCTGGTGCGAGCCATGGTACGGAACGAGAGGGAATGGGAAGCCGTCACCTCCTTCTGCGAAGCAGTAATGCTCGTGAAGGAGGAGGCGGGGCGCGTGAGGGAGTGGCAGTCTCTGCGCCCTCACGTCCCTAGCCGCCGCAGGAGGAGACGCCCCGGGCGTCGGGAGTCCATAGCGGACTCCCGGCCACCGTAGGCGCGAGCTTGCGGGTGGCGAGCAATGGGTAGCTCGCCGCCCGGTAAGGACCAGGCTCGGGTCAACGGTGCGTAGTGTTCCACGCGCGCCTCAAAGAGATGTCAGCAGCAGTGTAGGGGTCTACTAAGACCGATGCCTGCCGGGGTCGCGTGATTGTTCGAAAGAGATACCGTGACCCTGGCACATGGGCAACTGATGGAACACGGGTGGGTTTTAGTCAGTAAAAGTCTGACATGCCCTCCCGCTCCGCCCAGAGCGGGAGAAGTCATTTGATGATTTCCCATCCTGAAAAAAAAAGTGGTCGCAGCCTTGTCAGGATTGCCAATTGATTAGTGGATGGGAAGGCCCGTCCGGGGGGGGGTAGATGTTTCGTCCCGTTTGAATTGTTTACTCTGTGCGCCTACGTTTCTAGACATGTAACAGAGAGAGAACTGTCACTTGTCAGTTTGACTTTGACACTTTGGTTTGGTCTGAAAAGGGAGGATCGTCGCCGTTTGGACCTTGCGACCTGTTGTAAATTAATCCCTTTGAACCGGTCGTTTTTGTGGACAATTTGTCGTGACCCAATTGTTTTGTGTGTAACCAACCCCTTTTGACGAAATAATACGGGTTTAGTTTGGATATATTTTTTGTTTGAAATAGTTTGAGGTTATAGTGACAGTGATTTTGTGGACCGCGTGCTATGAAATATCTAGCGTCTTGCAGCGGTCTTGTATCCTGGAATACTGACAGCGTCAATACACAATACAATATACACTCATTTACATACATAAATCCAGGTAGGCTCCAGAGCCAGTTTTCTTCAACTAGGTGAGTCTTTTGAATATTGTATTAATCAGCTCCGCGCACGGCGGACAGTTCGCAGCCACTCTTGCCCCAAGGCCCACCACCAGCTTCCACTGCGCTAATTTAAATCCTATGGCCGGGGCCTTGGCCTGGCGTCGAACATACATATTATAGATAAATTACACCCAGACACATAACAAATGATTGTGCTCATCACACAAACATTTGTCCTGGGTGGGAATCGAACCCACGACCTCCGGCATAGCAGTCAGGGTCACTAACCACTAGACCAACAGGCCAGTCAAATAGGATTTTTTACAGTATTAAGTTTTCACTTCTATCAGCAGTACGCATGACTGCCTATTTTTTTGTTACACCTACTGACATGTGAATTTGTTAGTTTTAACACATGCGGTTTTACTATCAATCGTTTTAGGCCTATTTCAATGCATTATGTTCACATCGCGTGACGTCACATGTTACGCGGCGTGGTTTTTAGCGTGATTTCGATTTTAATTGTGGCTCGTTTGTGTCAAGCTTATTGTGTGACTAATATATTATGTAATACACAAACATAAACCCACGCCTTCTTCCCGTGGGGGTACGCAGAAACGAGAACGCCACCTGCTACGTTCCTTATTTGCTTCGTTTATGTTCATACATCAGTAATTCAGTACCCTAATTGCGTAACACATTATTAATCAGAATCTGGATAATTATGAAGGTTATTTTATTTTATTTTATTCCTTTTAAGACAATCCATTATTTATTGCTAATCCATTTCATTTATTCATAAACAATTTACATTGTGTTGAATATTATTTATTTATTTTATTTTCCAGCAATATATCAGCCATCATTTCGAATTTGTCTGTTCAACAACGTGTGTGACTGACACTTACTACCATCAGGGATGTTGATAACATTAAAAAAATGTCGCTAATTAGTCGCCAAATATCAGAATTAATCGGTCACTGGTTCAGAAGTAATAATGATTTAAAGACCGCTGACCTAGGGACCGCCTACCCCAGCTTGGCGCATTTAAATCTCAAAATATAGTGCACCTAGCGAAGATCTTCTTTCTCCCAAATTTTGTCACCATTTAGTCGGAATCAGTCGCCAATAAGATACCTATATCAGAATCTGTGCTTCACTGGTTCAAAAGTTATAAGTATTTCTAGGTGGCTGACATGGAGAGAATCTCCTATAGCTTGGCCACAATTATATCTCAAAAACTAGCACCTAGCGAAGATCTGAATCCTCCCAAATTATGTCGCTAATTAGTCTAAATTTTTCGCCAAGTCACAGATTTACTTTTACTTAGTCGTCGCGAGCGTTACTCATCAATGAGGATGGTAAATAAGTTCGATCTCTTAAAGGGGTAGGTTGTTCTATTAGACCATTTGTGTCCAGTTATTATTCAAATACATATACAATTTTTGTATTGCACTATCGGTTACTGCTCTCAAAACGGCGAATGCAAACCAAAAATTCGAAGACACGTGACATCTCACCAACCCGCACTGGGCTGGGCCCGTGTGGTAGAATACAACCCACTCCCTGTCGAAGAGACGAGGCCTGTTTCCCAGCTCTGGGAACATTATATGCTGATTATGCTAATTGTATTATGGGACTAATCATTACAGAGGAGTCCAGGTGCGTTCAAACAAATACCTTCCCACTATCTGTTCATCCCATAAGGAAATACCAGGCGTAAAGTACTTTTTTTTTCAGGTTGACATTAAACAGATTACCTACAAACAACCATGCATGTTGCGTGACGTTTGTTACGCCATTGTTTTACCGTGATTACGTTTATAATTGTCACTGGTTTGTAGTGAAGCTTTTCTGTGAATTTATGGATAAATTTATTACTTTTCCGGTGTAATAATAAAGGGATGTTTAGTTCTCCTTTTTTTTCGGCATGTGTAATGGAAATGTCTAGCCGTTCAACTAGGTCTATAATGAAGGTGACTGTCCTAGAGCGTGACTGATAAGTATAATTCATTTTAAGAAGTCTTTCGTGAAAGCTTTAAGTGGAAGCGCCGGGTAGCCCGTGCAATTCAAATAAACTTTTTTTTTTTAAATTTGTAGGTACTGAACTAGACGCACACACACACACACCCTGACACTGGTCAGGTTGTATGTTGATTTAAATATGTTTCGCGACCGTAACACGTATGTACAAATTGATAAATAATTCATCAATATAACAAATCAATGACTATTTCCTGAAAACGTCATTCAGTAGGATTTAACGAACGTAAACCGAAAAGCTTAAAAAAAAATTGCAGTTTACCCTGGCACTTCCACCGTCGATGCACGTACACCCAAAAGCACTAATCAGAAATCTAAAGTTCAGTATTGCTATAGACGTGATAAAAACGAATGAACTAAAAAGCAGCAAAAAACGTGAGGTTGTCAGTTTTTCAAGTCCATACCATTTTTAACTTCCGGCCTCCCAACACCGAATTCAAACCAGAATTATCGGCGACATCCGTACTCTAAGTTCCGGGCTACCACCTTCCAACGAATCCAGATACCATTGAGCTCCGCGCGGGTACAACATATTTTATCTGTATGGCCGCGCCATGCTCGCTACGGGTCAAGCGATTCCGCTCGCCGATCGTCACCTTCCCTGCGGGGCGACCACGGCCTCTGTGATAGGCGTAAGTCACGCATTATATCACGGGTTTTGCTCCCAAAAACTGTGATAAAAATGTGTGACTCAAGCTATCTCAGTAGGCCGTACTCGCCCCAGCGTTTGCAGCGTGGCAATCCCCCTGCGGTCATCGTGGCAGCCAGGAGAGGTCTGTGCCACTTCCAAGGAAATTAAAGACCTACCCACTCCCTTACTTTATTTCATAAAACTATATTTTTTATGTTGACACTTTAAGTGATATTTTTCTTTCACCACGTAATACGAATCTGGCACATTACCTACACAAAGTCTGGTCTGAATCGTAACAATGAATAGGTAGGTAAAAAGCTAGAAATATATCTACAATCTCTAACTTTCTGCTAAGAATCACTGAGTTTCCATTTCTAGGTCATAGTCGGCCCTCTTCGATCTTTAGAATGAACTTCATAAAATATGCATGTAATACTGCATTGCATACTAAATCATACACGTGGAACCTTTAATCTAAAGGCACCCGCCGAATGGCGTGATGCGATGGTGCGACGCAAATCTAGTAGATCAATTTCCAAGAAATTTTTAAAGAAATTATTTCTTTAACCTTTTATGCACACATTTAAACAGACAAGAAGAAAGGAACTGAAAAATACGTACAAAGGTTATGCTTATTCTACAGAAATCTCTTCCAGCATACCTGCGATAGGAGAGAAGATAAAAAAACCGGCCAAGTGCGAGTCGGACTCGCGCACCGAGGGTTCCGTACAAACCTGTAGGTATTTTCGGTTTAAAAATATATATATTTTTTAATTTTTATATTTCAGTTGATTGAATGTAAGGTAAATTGCGGTTTACGATTTATGACGTTTTAAAAAAAAAACTACTCACTCGATCTCGTTCAAACCAATTTTCGTTGGTAGTTTACATGGTAATGTACATCATATATTTTTTTAGTTTTGTCATTCTCTTATTTTAGAAGTTACGGGGGGGGGGGGACACACATTTTACCACTTTGGAAGTGTCTCTCGCGCAAACTATTCAGTTTAGAAAAAAATGATAATAGAAACCTCATTACCATTTTTGAAGACCTATTCATAGATACCCCACACGTATGGGTTTGATGAAAAAAACATTTTTGAGTTTCAGTTCTATGTATGGGGAACCCCAAAATTTATTGTTTTTTTTTCTATTTTAGTGTGAAAATCTTAATGCGGTTCACAGAATACACCTACTTACCAAGTTTCAACAGCATAGCTCTTATAGTTTCGGAATAAAATGGCTGTGACATACGGACGGACAGACAGACAGACAGACATGACGAATCTATAAGGGTTCCGTTTTTTGCCATTTGGCAACGGAACCCTAAAAAGAGATGTAGACAACGTGTGTAATAAGTAGAAGAGAAAACAAAAAAATAGACTATAATTTAAGTATAACCATACAAAATAAAATTGAAAGAAAACGGATTAAAATTGTTCTATTAGAGCTGCGTCGCGCCTGTCTGTGGCAACATTATACTTATGAAGTTCAAGCAACATGTGATGGCATAATCAATAAATATAACATAGTATTACGCCAGTATTCCCCGAAGTGTTAGATAGAGGTGTAGGTAACTAACTACACCCACATTTTGCCAGTTATGTTTAAGTCCTATGTATAGGAGGCGAATCTATTGCCATCACCCGAGTACGAATCCAGACTCCGGACTGCCACTGAGAAATTTCTGATGGTAAATCCCAAGGACCTTTGTCGGATCTACATCCTAATTGAAAGAAGAAAAGAAAAAAAACCGGCCAAGTGCGAGTCGGACTCGCGCACCGAGGGTTCCGTACAAACCTGTAGGTATTTTCAGTTTAAATTTTTTTTTTTTTAATTTTTATATTTCAGTTGATTGAATGTAAGGTAAATTGCGGTTTACGATTTATGACGTTTTAAAAAAAAACTACTCACTCGATCTCGTTCAAACCAATTTTCGTTGGTAGTTTATATAGTAATGTACATCATATATTTTTTTTAGTTTTGTCATTCTCTTATTTTAGAAGTTACGGGGGGGGGGGGACACATTTTACCACTTTGGAAGTGTCTCTCGCGCAAACTATTCAGTTTAGAAATAAGTTTTATGGTTATGAAAATAAATGTTTTTTTTTTTTATTTTTATATTTCAGCTGATTGAATGAACGGTAAATTGCGGTTTACGATTTATGACGTTTTAAAAAAAAAACTACTTGCTCGATCTCGTTCAAACCAATTTTCGGTGGTAGTTTATATGGTAATTTACATCATATATTTTTTTTTAGTTTTATCATTCTCTTATTTTAGAAGTTACGGAGGGGGGGACACACATTTTACCACTTTGGAAGCGTCTCTCGCGCAAACTATTCAGTTTAGAAAAAAATGATATTAGAAACCTCAATACCATTTATGAAGACCTATTCATAGATACCCCACACGTATGGGTTCGATGAAGAAAAAAAATTTGAGTTTCAGTTGTATGTATGGGGAACCCCAAAATTTATTGTTTTTTTTCTATTTTAGTGTAAAAATCTTGATACGGTTCACAGAATACATCTACTTACCAAGTTTCAACAGCGTAGCTCTTATAGTTTCGGAGAAAAGTGGCTGTGACATACGGACGGACGGACAGACAGACAGACAGACAGACAGACAGACGGACAGACAGACATGACGAATCTATAAGGGTTCCGTTTTTTGCCATTTGGCAACGGAACCCTAAAAAGAAAGAAAATACGTTTATTTGCGGCAAACATGACGCACAGTAAGACCAGAAACATACAGAAATAAAAAAATATTTGTGGGAATATATGCGTCACATCCACGCAAAACGGCCATCACTCAGCATAATGCTGTGACTCTATGCGAGACAGAGCTCCAGCGCTGATTTTCAGTGACAGCCGGCGCTGACGTAATGACATCGACCGGTGCAGCAAACAATCAGTACAATAAATAGTAATAACACTATCGTTAGATTTAATGAATATATAAAAATAAAAAATAAAACAAAAGTGGCAACATTCCGTCCCGACTGCAATCTGTCGCAGGCGCCGCCAGCTTTCTTAATCTGTGGGAAAACTGACAGACAACCAATTTGACAATGACATACGTACTATTTAAGTAGTCTGTTGATTACGTAATTAAAAAAAATATGAAAAAAAAAATGCGTTATCAGAATCTGAATCATTTGAATTTGAAATTGATTGCTAATCCATTGATTCATAATGTTTGAAACTATAGTCTGCTAAACAACGCAAATGACGTAATGAATTGTAGAAATGTCAAATGAAAACTATTCTCACTTTTAGCGTGTTACGCAATCATCCCGCTGCGAATAAAACAGTTCCGCGTGTTGCAGGACGTAAAGAATAGCATCACCCTATTTCCTCCCATGAGTGTCCTAGAAGGCGTCTAAGAGACTTATTAGAGAATGGACAGCAGCGTTCCCTGTGCATCTTACAACCATACTGCGATCGTCAATCGATCGTTTATGGCAAACTCCCACTTTTGGGTAGGCTTATGCCAGCAGTGGGTTGAAATGATGATGATGAAGGAAATAGGACCTTATGCTCATACTGTAGCGCTTGCGAGCACTTGACCAACGAGGTATATATAGTCTTCCAGACCATATTTCTGCCCGGTCAATCTCAAAGGAGATTAGCCATCGGCGCGGGAGATATGTATTATAGTGCTCAAGTGTGTGCGCAGACACAAGAGCACTCACTCTTCCCTCACTCTCATAACCCTATGGCCATGGGACGGCAATCCGACACGACCGGAGAGAGATCAGGCATAGGACCAACGGCTTAACGTGCTTTCCGAAGCACGGGGGTATCATACCGCTAACTTCTAAACTCCAGGCTGCTACTAAAAAAATCTTAATAGAAAAACCCAGTAACACTTTGCCCTACCCGGGAATTGAACCCAGGACACCACGCTCAGCAGTCGCCTTTGTGACCAACGGGGCAGGTACTACAGGCAAGACAACATATCATTTGCACAAAATAAGTACAAAAAATCTCACATACGTAACTTTAAAAACTACCCAATTAACACACTCAAACCACGTCACAATTAAAATTCTACAAAATTAAACAAAAACAGTTTAATTTAAAAAAGAAATTACCAACTACCTTGACACGTGACATTAAAAATTCTACATGCCGCGATTCCTGAAATTATGGATGGCCAGCTTATCATGGATCTGTCGCAATCATAACTCATCAATGCACCATACACACACACATATATAATCAATATGTTCATATGCATACATCCTCATATATGATTACGTACGATCGATAGCCCTACGAGGTCGGAATCGACTGTCATTCGGAATAGCTGTTATTAACTCCTGTTCACACTGAATTGCAGGGATAGGGGATGATTTGTTTGTCAGTTCTGATCGTTTGTACCTGATATTGGCTGGGATAGGGAATCACTAAATTTTTAGGCAAAAAAATGAATCACGAGTTGTCTAGTTGGTTGAAATGATCCAATTAGTGTGTAAAAATGCATAATCACGCGCTGCTTTGATGGCAACATTAATTAAACATACGTTTTTTACTAGCTTTTGCCAGCAGCTTCGCCCGCGTTGATGTCGATAATTATCCCACGCAAACATACTATCGGAATACAAAGTATTCTGTGTTAATACAGGTTATAAACTACAATATATGTGTACCAAATTTCATTAAATCCAAATCCGTTCAACCGTTTTCGAGTGATTGAGTAAAAAAAAAAACATCTCAACATACAAACTTTCACGTTAATAATATAATAAGTAGGATTTTAATTTCCCTAAACGTTATGTGTTCATCAATCTTATTTTATTCAACAGACAGCCTGACACTGACCTCTAAATAACGAAAAACTTAAGAAGTTTGAATTACTACGTATACAGCGCATAAAGTACAGTCAGTACCCTGCATTACCTGACCTCTCTTATACAGAAGAAATGAGGAAAAGGGGTGAGATAATGCGGGCACTGACTGTACTACAGATTGACTCACCAATCCCGGAGGTCCAGTCAAAGTGTGTGTTTTCCCGCTGCCAGTCTGACCGTAGCAGAAGGCTGTGCAGGAGAACCCTTCCACCGCCATCTCTAACAGCCTCTTGACACCAGAATATTCTAGAACATCTTCCTGTTTCGGAACAAAATAAAATCAGTAATTATTTTATTATTTTGTGGAGAGTAGGGGTGGCGCAGTGATATCGGCCCTGACTTACGAGTCGGAGGTCGTGAGTTCGGACCCAGACCGGCATCGGCACTTTACTTTGTATAATTTATTTCATTACCACTACACACCAAATTAAAACATCGCGCGGAAACCGACATTTCCTTGGATCAAAAATTCGAAGACATGTGATCAACCCGCACTGGGCCCGCGTGGTGGATTATGGTCCTATCCCACTAACAGAGAGGCCTTTGTCCCAGCAGTGGGAACATTATTATAAAATGATTATGAATGATTGTGATAATAGCATGAAGTAACATCCCATTTAGGTAAGTATTATCTACATATTATGCATTCTGTGATGTGTTGTGCTCGTGGTGTATTTCAGATTTACAATCTCTTGAAATGTTTTAATATTCGTCTTTACATACGAGCAAATCTAGCCAGAGACAACATTAAGTCGAAACAAAACGTGGAGAAAAGAGATCTGCTTCAATAGTTCTTAGTAGATCGAAAATCTATAGGATAGAATTAACTGAATAATACATCAAATATTGCCTGGAATAATTTACCTGGGTCGCTTCAGGTTCAAAAACGACATTATAGGAGAAGACTTTCGCCTTCTGACTGGGGGTGGTGTTGTTGCAGATCACCTGCCCTTTACCGGGAAACTCCAGCAGAAAGCGCTCCCCACACGAACGCTCCTTCTCGCTGATTGGACGCACTCTGCCAAAATATGAGTAGTAGAAGTTAAGGTATTGAATCCATATTAAAAATGGGAAAGTGTGTGTGTCTGTTGGTCCGTCTTTCACGGTAAAACGGAGCGCCGAACTGACGTGATTTTTAAGTGGAGATAGTTGAAGGGATGCAGAGTGATTTAGGCTACGTTTTGTCTCTTTCTAACCCCCCCCTTTCCTAAAATGGGGGGTGGAAATTTGTGTGGAGCAAAAAAAAATTGAGTCGGGGGTGGAAATTTGTGTGAGACTGCTCTCTTATTACCTGTATAACCTGGATTAATGCATTCTTAATACTTTAACCGCAGTAGAACGTCCTCTTGCGATAATTTCCGACACCCACGTGGGCGAAGCCACGGGCAAAAGCTAGTTAACCAGTCTATTACCGTAATTACAGAAACAATTAAAAAACGATTGTGTCTATACCAAATGTGGCATATCAGGGACTTAGAGGTTAAATATAATATAATAAGGTATTGTATTAAATAACTAGCTGTGGACAATGGAAGGTTCTAAACTACGTTACTGCTAAGAAACAATTAATTAGTTTAGCCATATTATATACTAGCTTTTGCCGGCAACTTTGTCCGCGGTAAATTACATGATCCCCCGAGCATTGCGTCGCATTCCATTTTATTGTGCTTTTATTTCGTTGTCGCTAAGCGTTCTTTATTACTTTTATTCTTTTCGGCTCCTAAGAGTCTTAAAATAGCCTATAGCCTTCCTCAAGAGATAGGCCGTTAAATTCAAACAAACAAAAAGAAAACTCTTTTTAGCTTTATTAATAGTATGTAGGTGAAACAGATACCTACACAGACATATGATGAGATGAGTGAGTCCACTTTCATAATTCATCATCATCTGCTTAGCCTTTTTCCAACTATGTTGGAGTCGGCTTCCAGTGTAACCGGTTATAGCTGAATAACAGTCTATTTTCATAATTATTTTGTAAATTAAATAAGTACCTCCGTACTTATTTAATTTACAAAATAAAGTGTGGCATATAGGCAACTGAAGGAACACGGGTGGGTTATATAGTCAGTAAAAGTCTGACACGCCCTTCCGCTACACCCAGAGCGGGAATCGTCAATTGATGATTTGCCACCCACAAAAAAAAAACGGCCAAGTGCGAGTCGGACTCGCGCACCGAGGGTTCCGTACAAACCTGTAAGTAAGGTGCGCGCAAGATAAGTCTGCGCGCTACTGGTGGCGTGTTTAATGTTGCCAGCCTAACTAATCTTTTTTCCTTCATTTAATCAATACTTTTTTGTACATACTTAGAATTTAAAGAAATTTAAGTTTATTATGGTATAATAAGGTTATTGCCACTAGAATAAAAAAAAAAAAACTTCATGAGATTATTTCAAATCTTTTATTGAATACTTTGTATTGCTATTAAATTTGGTATAAGAATGGTCCTGCAGTGGGTTAATACCTTCCATTGGACAATCTTCATCGGAGTCTATGTCTGAGTCTGCATCAGAAGAGTCGGAAGTGTCACCAGTAACATTAATTATAAATTTGTCCATTTCCGTATCCAGTAGCCTGTCCGATTCGAAATACTGGTCTTCTATTTTTTGTACATGTAGACACACATTACGGCACTCTTCTGTCGTTACTGTGCTGAATGCCGCCTCAGTAATCGAGGGTATTTCGCTAGGAGCTTGATTAACATTTTTCTCTGCAATACGTCTCTTTACAATTGCCCAAATCTTCTCAATTGGATTTAAATCGCAGTGGTACGGCGGTAATCGCAGAACCTCATGTCCATGTTCATTTAACATATTTTCTACTTCATACTGTGGATCACCTTTGTGCCTTTTAATTAATTCATATAATTGTGCTTTTGTCCAGCAATCATTGACTTCAATGTCATTTTTCGTAAGCCACTCTTGGAGGTCTGCTTTTCTATTGCCCATTGAAGGGGCCTTGTTTATTTGTGTGCAGTGGTATGATGCATTGTCCATCACTACAATGCAATTCGCTGGTAGATTTGGCACAATTTTTTCTTTCATCCATCGCATAAAGTTTACTGAATTCATATCGTCATGATAGTCACTCGATTTTGATTTCGATTTGAATATTAGTAGTCCGTTTTCAACAAACCCAGTTTTACCTCCAGCATGGGCTATAATCCATCTTGCGCCAACGCTATCAGAAGCAAGAATACCAGGCTCTTTCTCCGATTGCCAACATTTTTCGAGGTGGTATGAAGCATGGATATATGTTTCATCAAGATAAATGACAGGTCGATTTTCTTCCTGACGATTCTTGCGTAGCCTCAAAATATAATTTGCTCTCCAAGCTGCAATATCACTGCGTTCTATTAAAACTTTTCGTTTAGACTGACATTTTTTGTATTTATAGCCCAAAGTTTTTAAAATACTCCTCAACGATGTTCTGCCATATTTAAAATCAATGTCTGCTTTCAATTCCAACCAAAGTTTATTTATGGTAGGAATCTCCTTCTTCACGACGTAAAACGATTGAATTGTATGCCTTATAGCGCACTTATCAAAATCGTCTAATTCAGCAATTTTTTTCTTCCGGTTCCTACTTTTTCCTGGGGTCACAATCTTTGAAGACGAAGCTGCTGCTACATTACCCTCTTGAGTTATTTGGGTGACAGTACGTTCGGAAACGCCTAAAACAAAATAACAATAATATATTACGTGATGCCCATACCGGTTACCAAAATGTAGATTTTTTTTATTGTAATGGTATCCCTAAATCTTACCTGTCAAATAAGCAACACGGGCTCTAACTTTGGAAAACGGTACCGTAGGCCCGTTATTGTCTCGTTCTTCTTCACAAGCACGTTTGACCTTCAAGATAATGTCTCTACCAGCACTTTTAATCACTTTCGGCATAATGATAGCGATTATTTACTTTGAAAACGAATAAAAACACGGAACACAGCACACTCTCTCGACACCTGACATAAACGACAAGATGGCGGCAAACGATTAGTTCCGATTTTGGCCGCGCGCAGACTTATCTTGCGAGCACTCTATCCTCGGTTTATGCATAAGGTTTATGTTTATGACATTAAATGTTTTTTTTTTAATTTTTATATGTGTTGATTGAATTAAAGGTAAATTGCGGTTTACGATTACGATACGTCATAGACGTATTAAAAAAAAACTACTTACTGGATCTCGTTCAAACCAATTTTCGGTGGAAGTTTATATGGTTATATACATCATATATTTTTTTTAGTTTTATCGTTCTCTTATTTTAGAAGTTACGGGGGAGGGGCGGGACACACATTTTACCACTTTAGAAGTGTCTCTCGCGCACACTAGTTCAGTTTAGAAAAAAATGATATTAGAAACCTCAATACCATTTTTGAAGACCTATTCATAGATACCCCCACACGTATGGGTTTAATGAAAAAAAATTTTTGAGTTTCAGTTCTAAGTATGGGGAACCCCAAAATTTATTGTTTTTTTTTTTGCTATTTTAGTGTGAAAATCTTAATGCGGTTCACAGAATACATCTACTTACCAAGTTTCAACAACATAGCTCTTATAGTTTCGGAGAAAAGTGGCTGTGACATACACGGACAGACAGACAGACATACATGACGAATCTATAAGGGTTCCGTTTTTTTCCATTTGGCAACGGAACCCTAAAAAGGTGGCAGAGAAATCGACGCGCCAACTAACATGAATTCAGCACATGATTCTAAACATAGGATATCTAGAATCTTAAGCTGAATTTATGGTGCACAGAATTTCTTAGTCATTTTGCCCGCGTAGCTGCACTTTTCTATGAAATAGCAGATATTTTTACCGACGATTTATTTCCATGCAGGGACATTCAGACTTACTACAGAATGGGCAACAAAACTATTTATTTGTCGATGATTAGGAACTTAGTACCTACTTATGAAAGTTTAATTGCTGAGATTTTTGGCGGCGAAAGTGGCGAGAAGCTTTATTTTCATTTTCGAGTTCGAGTTTAGACTATTTCTGTTCCAAAAATGACTGTTAATGACCGAATAAACTAAACAAAATGTATTCGACTGATGGTGATCAGAAAACTATAAAACTAATGATTCGAACATTAAGGCGAGCTACTAAATTACGTTACTATATAAAGGTAAACCTATGATTAACACCCAAAATATCGAATCTTACACAAGTTTTGTACATTACTTATCAAGTTCCGGAACATCGATCAATCGAGGGCGGAGTCGTCCTTTCAGATTGAAACTGATTGTGAGAAAAAAATTCATGGCCGTCGCTTTATATTCTGTGCTTTAGTTTGTTTTGTTTACAAGTTTGGTATTTTTCATTATTCAGAGTTTTCTTTTAATTTATCATTGTTACGTTGTGGGAGCCGTATGGTACCGGACGTATAGATTAGCACCACCCCATTTCTTCCCATGGGTGTTATAAGAGGCGACTAAGGGACTTACTAGAGAATGAGCAGCAGCGTTCTCTATGTATTTTACCATCATACGTCGATCGCCAACCCGCCTGCCAAGCGTAACGATCATGGAAAACCCCCTCCGAATTGGCTGAAATGACGATGAATGATGACTTTGTGTGATAGTGGTGAAGGCCCAGAGGTATCAGCTCTGCCTTCCGACTTGTAGCTCGTGACTTCCAGCCCAGGCAGGAACTTTGCTTTGTCTATTTAATTTCATAACCGCTGCTTTCAAAACGGTAAAGGAAAACATCATGAAGAAACCGTTCTCTTAAAAAAAAATTTGAAGACATTTTGACATCCGCCAACCCGCATTGGGCCCTTTTGGTGGATTACAGCCCACCTCCCACAGACCTCTTAGAGAAGAGGTCTGTGTTCCTATACCTAATGGGAACAGTATGGGCTGATTATGCTACGGACCTACCTATATTATGTTTTTGCTTCTAGCTAAATGAAGTTACTTTGTAAGTCAACCAAAATCTTGAAAGTGTTTTTTACAGTTTGCTCTGAAGAAGTCTTTGGAAATGGGGCTTGTCCTTGAAATTTATAGAGCTCGTTAAAATGAAAGTCTGTAGATACACATTCACCTGTTTCTTCAAAAAAATTTGTGTTTACCACTTGAGAGCCTTTTTTTTTTTCTCAGGATGGGATATCATCAAATGACTTCTCTCGCTCCGGGCGGAGCGGGAGGGCGTGTCAGACTTTTACTGACTAAAACCCACCCGTGTTCCATCAGTTGCCCATGTGCCAGGGTCACGGTATCTCTTTCGAACAATCACGCGACCCCGGCAGGCATCGGTCCTAGTAGACCCCTACACTGCTGCTGACATCTCTTTGAGGCACGCGTGGAACACTACGCGCCGTCGACCCGAGCTTGGTCCTTACCGGGCGGCGAGCTACCCATTGCTCGCCACCCGCAAGCTCGCGCCTACGGTGGCCGGGAGTCCGCTATCAACTCCCGACGCCCGGGGCGTTTCCTCCTGCGGCGGCTAGGGACGTGAGGGCGCAGAGACTGCCACTCACTCACGCGCCCCGCCTCCTCCTTCGCGAGCATTACTGCTTCGCAGAAGGAGGTGACGGCTTCCCATTCCCTCTCGCTCCGTACCATGGCTCGCACCAGGGCCGGACGCGAGAGGTCGCCGCTGCCGATCGCCTCCACGAGGACACGGCGGTGCACCGCCCAGGCAGGGCACACCTCAACCGTATGCTCCACCGTGTCCTCCAGACGATTTTCGCAATGGAAACACCCGGACGTATCCTCCCGCTTTATTCTGAACAGGAACCCACCGAAGCCCCCATGCCCGGTGAGAACCTGCGTCAGGCGGAAGGTGAGGACGCCGTGACGCCTCTCTATCCACTCCTCAAAGACGGGACTTACCGCCGCAATAGTGGCGTGCCCAGCACTGGGTTGCGACAATCGTACCCGCCATGTCGCCATGAGATCACACCGGAGTTCTGTCCGCCGTGCCGCGATTTGTCGCAGCGGAGTTTCGCCCCGGCGTTTCGCCTCCTCGCGCCACTCCCACATGTGGGCGAGGACCTTTGCCTCCAGATCCCATGGCGGCACTCCGGCAAGGAGGCTCGCCGCCTCGCAGGAGACCGTGCGGTATCCCCGGATTAACCGGATAGCCATGACCCTCTGGGCCGCACTCAACCGGCGCACTGGGCGCAGCCTCAATGAGGGCGCCCACACCGGTGCCCCGTAGAGGGCCATGGACCGCACGACCCCCTTGTAGAGCCTCCGGCAGGAGGCGTTTGGACCCTCCAGATTGGGCAGGAGCCGCTTTAAGGCAGCCCCAGCCCGCTCCAGTCTGGGAGCCAAACGTCGGAAGTGCTCAACGAAGTTCCACCGGCTGTCGAGGACAAGTCCCAGGTACTTCATCGTCGACTCGACGTCGATGTAAACCCCTCACACCGTGAGTTGGGAACCCGCAGGGGGACCACTTGAGACCCTGAGGTCTCACTAGCTTTTGACCGAGTAAAGGTCGCAATTATTCCTGCGGGAACGTACAACAAAAGTACCCTATGAGTTAATCCAGGTTATAAACTTTCTCTGTGCCAAATTTTATCCAAACCCGTTGCGTGAAACAGTAAAAAAACCGGCCAAGTGCGAGTCGGACTCGCGCACTGAGGGTTCCGTACAAACCTGAAGGTATTCTCGGTTTATGCATAAGGCTTATGTTTATGAAATGAAATGGTTTTGTTTTTAATTTTTATATTTGAGTTGATTGAATGAAAGGTAAATTGCGGATTACGATTTATGACGTATAAAAAAAAACTACTTACTAGATCTCGTTCAAACCAATTTTCGGTGGAAGTTTACATGTTTATGTACATCATATATTTTTTTTAGTTTTATCATTCTCTTATTTTAGAAGTTACGGGGGGGGGGACACATTTTATCACTTTGGAAGTGTCTCTCGCGCAAATTATTCAATTTAGAAAAAATATATATTAGAAACCTCAATACCATTTTTGAAGACCTATTCATAGATACCCCACACGTATGGGTTTGATGAAAACATTTTATTTTGAGTTTAAGTTCTAAGTATGGGGTCCCCAAAATTTATTGTTTACTTTCTATTTTAGAGTGAAAATCTTAATGCGGTTCACAGAATACATCTACTTACCAAGTTTCAACAGCATAGCTCTTGCGATGTGGAGGGAAGGAGGGGTTAAGTAAATACCATGTCGTGTACTTGTCCATGAGTCAACTGGAGACTGACCACTCAAGACTCCCTTTATTAGTGTAATATATACCTAGTCCGTACGTGACATATAGCATAATATAACTATGGACATAGCTTATCTACCTTAACTTAAACTAAGATCTAAACGTGACGTACGTGACACACCACATCACCCTTCCTAAAGTAAAAAAAAAAAAAACTTAGTTACTTTGTTTTTTTTTTTTTTTCATCTCTTTACATTTTTAAACTTACATTCTAAGTCTTACAGTATAACTTTGTCCTATTTTTATGTATTACATCTATCTTATTTTTATATTTAACTATTACATTTGGTGACTCGTCCTTTACAACTACAAATGGCCCATTATAAATACACTCCAACTTATTGCCTACTTCGTTTTTTACCAAGATCAAGTCACCTTCCTTATAAGTTATAGAATTAAGATTCTTATCATAACAATGTTTCCTTGATAACTTACTTGATACCAAATTTTCTTTTGCATCATTTTGAGCCCTTTGTAACCTGTATTTAAATTCTAAAGGATAATCATCAAAATTATACAAAGGTTCAACACTTTCACCTTGAAGACTACTTGGTAACCTACAAATTTTACCATAAACTAATTCATAAGGCGTATACTTAGTCACAGTATTAACTGTTGTGTTATAAGAAAAACACCAATATGGAATCCAAGAACTCCACGATGATGGATTATTATCTGTTTGTATCCTTAAATAAGCACCTAAAGTTTTATGAACGTTTTCCAAAGACCCTATACTTTCATGATGATATGACGTTGATAAGATTTTATTGATGCCCAAGACATTACATAGCTCTACCATTACTTTTGAAATGAACTCAGTACCCCTATCCGTAGCAATTGTTCCCGGTATCCCATATCTCAACACAAAATTTTCTGCCAACGCTTTTGCTACCTCATTTGCGGATTTATTTTTTAGTGGATAAGCCTCCACAAACTTCGTAAGTTCACATTGAAGAGTTAATATGTAAACATTACCATTTTCGTCCCTATCAAGTGGCCCCACTATATCTAAATAAATCTTTTCAAAAGATGAAGATGCAGTGGTAGTAACCGTCATTGGTTCTTTAGTATGTTTGGAAAACTTTTGTTTTTTACACTTATCACATTGACCAACGTACTCCGCTACATCTTTCTCAATTGACGGCCAATAATAATATTTCTTTATATTATTCACCATCCTGCGTATTCCTGAATGACCACTCGTAGGTAAAATATGAAAATCATTTAAAACAATTCTCTTCTCATCTGCCCCTTCTATTTTCCGTACACCCTTACTACATATATTCTAAAATCCCCACATATCGAATTACTATTTTCCTTCAAATATTTGGCCATTTTTGTAATAAAATTAACGTTATAACGATTTTTCAAAATAATAACTTCTTTTATGCCCTTTTCAATACAAAAAGTGACTATGTCTCTCGACAACTCGTCTCGCGATGATGCCGATAAAGATTCATAGTTTACGTAAATACTCGAGTTTTCTGGCACATACATTAAATTGCGCGACTTTGAAAATATTTTTTCACCATTAGTGTTACGTAACATCTTCTCCCACTCATTCAAACATATCTCAATGTCATTTCCTTGTTTTTTAAGAACTTCCACGATCCTAGGGTGATCAGTCCTAGATACCACAGGGTCCGTATCACAAACATTTGGTTCTTCCAACTGTTTGTACTGCGCTCTTGTCATTACGGATATAGTTTTTTCACGCATGGTTTTCAAATCTTCACTTGAAATTACTATCCTAGAAAGTGCATCAGCTAATACATTTTCTTTCCCCTTAATATACTCGACCTCAAAGTCATACTCTTCTAAACATAAACGAAACTTAGTTAACCTACTTGATGGATCTGTCATGTTAAACAAGTATAATAGTGGCCGGTGATCCGTTTTTACAACGAACCTCCGTCCATACAAATACGGTCTAAAATATTTAACTGACCATACTATAGCCAATAACTCCTTCTCTATAATAGGATAATTTAACTCACTTTTCCCCAAAGACCTACTAGCGTATGCAACGGGTTTACCGTTCCCATTACACAAAACACTTCCTACCGCATAACCCGAACTATCGGTTTGCAATACAAACGTGTTGTCTTCAGAAAAATTTGGATAATCCAACACTGATGGATTCATTAACGCTTCCTTAAGCAACAAAAATGACCTCTCACATTCATCGGTCCAACTAAACACTACATCCCTCTTACATAGCTTATTCATAGGCATCACTATACTAGCAAAATTTGGTATGAATTTCCTATAATAATTTGCAAACGCCACAAACCGCTTTACTCCATCAACTGCCGATGGACGCGGATATTTCTTTATGGCTTCTACCTTTTCAGGATCTGGTGAAATACCTTCCGCTGAAATCACGTGTCCTAAATAAAGTATTTGTTTTTTCATAAATTCACATTTGGATGGATTCAGTTTAAGATTGACCTTTCTCAGGCGAGAAAACACTGACATAAGGTTTCGGTTGTGCTCATCCAAATTCCGCCCGAAAATAATTAAATCATCCAAATATATCAAACATTTGTCATAATTTAATCCTGACATGGCTACAGTCATTAACCTGCTAAAAGAACTTGGACTTATCTTTAACCCCATTGGTAATCTACACATCTGATATTGCCCTTTATCTGTCGTGAAAGCTGTGTATTTCCTACTACTTTCATCTAAAGCACACTGATAATATGATTGTGACAGATCACAGTGGCTAAAGTAAACCGCACCCGACAATGAATCCAAGATTTCATTAATATTTGGCAAAGGGAACTTATCATCCTGTATCTTTTCATTTAACTGCCTGTAGTCTATTACTACACGCCATTTTTTCTCCTCATTACGATCTGCCTTCTTGGGTACAACCAAAACAGGACTAGACCACTCACTAACCGCCTCCTCAATAATATTACTATTCAGCATCTCCTGCACTTGCCTATCAACCTCCTTTTTCTGCACATAAGGTATTCTATACTGTTTCCTGTAAACTGGAGTAACATTATCTTTCAAACGTATTGACTGCGCATATACATTCGTGACATCCAATTTATCTCCCGGAATATAAAAAATATCTGGATATTTTGCACATATTTGCTCAACTGACAACCGTTCCTCGGCATTCAAATAATCAAGATTAAGCAAAGAAAATATTTTCTTAACACGTTCAACACTTACTTCTGTTTCCGCAAAACTACAACAATTAAAATCACTTAACGGATAGACTTCTACATCGGACATACCACACACAACTTCCTCCGTGGTTGTGTTTAAAATCCTAATGGGCATCATCCCATTCTTAGGTCTAGCTACTACATTTGCTAAGAAAACCCCTTCGCGCAACTCCTTCCTAAACACTACACAATCTTCTGCTCTATTAACGGGCAAATACTTAACCATTTCACAACGCGGAGAAATAGTTAAAGAATAATTATAGGATTTAAGTGGCATCGAAACCGTCTGCTGCTCACGGTTCTTTAGAGATAACCTGTTCCCCGAAAAGTCTATAATACCACTATACGTCTGCAAGAAATCCTGGCCTAATATGCCAACTGACCTACATGGCAAATCATCGAATATATAAAACTTATGCACGAACGAACATTGTCCGTATTCCAACGTCAAATATACATAACCTATAGCCCGTAAACTACCCCCTACACCATTAATCACTAATTCTTCCTTAACTACTTTACAGCACAAAGCATTATTCCTCAAGAAATTACTTTTTATTGCCGATATCGACGCACCCGTATCGACTAACCATTCCGAATCCACATTATTTGCTAGAAAATTCACCCAGTTAACACTATTGCAAGCTAAAATATGCTTAGCCTCGAAAAAACTGCGTTTCATTCAATCGTCCGCCTTCGCTACTTCGTGACATCGACACTGCACTTGAGTCAGCATCGCCCCGCACGTGCTCTAGACACGCTACGCGCTGTCGACCTTGCTGAGTCTGCCGTCCACGACGAGTACTATTGCTACGACCGCGCATTCCACTACTATACCTTACGTTTCCATTTTGGTACGTACGCCCAACAGCTGTTTTTTGCTGCGCGTATCCATTACCTACAGCGTGCCGCCTATAGTTATTTCCACGACCCCTATTTCCCGTAGAAAAACTACCACCCGCGGACCACCGCTGGAACGCCATGACTCGACCCGACGAAGCACAATTTTCGTCTTCCGCTACCCTGATAGCATCTTTCAAACAAGTCAAGTTCCGTGCCGTAATAATTGTACCAAGACGCTGATTACGAAGTCCGTCAGCAAACTTTTTAACCGCATACTTCTCATTTAAAGGCCGCAAAATTTTATAAGCTTCCGAATTTTCCCCGGCTTGAGAAATAGTCAAATCTACCATTAACTTCTCTATCTCTGCCCCGAAATCCGTGACCGACCTATCATTTTGCCTAGCGCGAGCAAATTTGGCTTGCACCGCAACGTCTGACTTAACCGTCAACAAATGCTTCTTCATGTCCGTTAAAAGACTGTCTACAGTCGTATAAGTAGAGGACAATCGCATCTTAGCCCCCTGGGTAAGTCGTGTAGTTAGCACGAATCTAATTAAATGAGCACTATCAGCCGCTTCTAACATAGAGCTGTATAAATCTATGGCATCAATCAAATCTTGGGTTACCTGCTCATCCCCATTCATTTTCGGGAGTAAGCTAACCCCCGTTTTCAATGAAAACCTTTCCAACGCCATCTCTGTATCGGTTCCGGTACCGTTTTCAAACTTAATAGTGTCTACATACAAATTTTCTATTTTACTCACTAGCTGTGCCAATTCCTCCGAAAACTTGCTACACTTAGAAACTACACACTTAAATTTACAATACAGGGCTTTTACCTCGCTTATTTTTCCATCAAAATTTTTGCCTTTCCGCCTACTGGGACCTAACTTGACAATTGATTCCCTCAATAACTTAAGCTGTACAAACAGTGACGTTAACTCCACTTCCATTTAAAATTAATGTCTCTAACTGATAGATGACCGAAAATACTCGTCACTACACTTAAGTCCAAATCACATCACTTACTCCTCTTGTCGCTCCGCCAGCTCCCGGTCAGGCCATCTGCACAGCTCGCTGCACCTCACGCTGATTGATCTTCTCTTCGATCCAATTCTGATGACACCTCCTGTACAGCCGGACTGCCACGCCAATGATGACAATCGCCAAACACACGGCGATAAACAACAGCATCGCGTTGATGGTGGATATCTGCTCTTGTGTTACTGTCGCGGTATTTGAACCACCCGCTGCTGTCTGGGCTATAATAACCTCTTCCTTGGATGACGTGCTCCCCATGGCCTGCGACTGAAGCCGACTGAAGTGACTCCGACGAGATCCCGGTCGGGCAACTATAACGCCGTCCAGTCGACTGGCAGGGTCGCCATGCGATGTGGAGGGAAGGAGGGGTTAAGTAAATACCATGTCGTGTACTTGTCCATGAGTCAACTGGAGACTGACCACTCAAGACTCCCTTTATTAGTGTAATATATACCTAGTCCGTACGTGACATATAGCATAATATAACTATGGACATAGCTTATCTACCTTAACTTAAACTAAGATCTAAACGTGACGTACGTGACACACCACACTCTTATAGTGTCGGAAAAAAGTGGCTGTAACATACGGACGGACAGACAGACAGACATGACGAATCTATAAGGGTTCCGTATTTTGCCATTTGGCAACGGAACCCTAAAAATATCCATACATCCTCACAAACATTCACATTTATAATATTAGTAGGATAATTGTTGGCCGGTTTATTCCTGATGCATGGAGTGGAGGTCTAATAAATTTATTTTCTTTCTGTTCTATTATTATCTGAAATAGTGCTTTGTTTTACCAAGTACCTCAGCAAAATAATAATAAGGTTCTTAGCTAAAGAGATGTAGTTTAAAATATATAACGTCTCCGCTACAATACGTTGTATCATTGTATCGCTCCACACACTGCCAAGGTGTCATTCGAACGAGTATCGATTCTTTACAATCAAAGGAGCATGTCAAAAACCCAAATACCTACAGTTTGTGTTCGATTAAAAGCGTCGGTAGATAACAGGGTTTTGCCGTTTGGCTGGTAATTATTAGCCGATTTATACTTTTGAATCGACTCTCTAATTATCATGTGCATTGATTAGGTCCCTACTTACTTTGTTATTTAAAGAGTTGACAATTGTGAAGCATTAAACATGAAACTAGAATATAGTAAATCGTTATCGTGGCTCTTGGCATATGCGCAACTGAAGGTACACGGGTGGGTTTTAGTCAGTAAAAGTCTGACACGCCCTTCCGCTCCACCCTAGAGTGGGAGAAGTAATTTAATGATCCACAAAAAAAAAGACTCATTTGCATGCTAAAATATGGCGAATGTGTTATCATCATCATTTCAATCAAAAGATAACCACCGCCAGACACAGGCCTCCACCAATTTGGAGGGTTCGCCATAATCGCCACGTTTGGCAGGCGGGTTGGCGATCGCAGTATCGTGGTAAAATACATAGGCAACGCTGCTGCCCATTCTCTAGTAAGTCCCTTAGTCACCTCTTACGACACCCACGGGAAGAATTGGGAAACGTTAAATTGCACTACAGTAATATTTTTCAGTTTAGTTGTCTTATTTTTCAACTTTTAGTAAAACAAATGGCAAATCAACGAGTTTCACCACTTGCAACGTTTTGCTCTTACAAGACTCACTTTTGTTCTCATGAAAAAAAATATAAGTTCAAATGATGAAAGTATTTGAACTTATACTATATTTTTTTCTTTCTTTCGCTTTCGATATTGATACCTAACACTTGGAAAAGTATTGCCAGATAGTTTAATTTGACTTTGTATACCTATTGCTTGAAAATTTCCTATTATTTAAAAGGACAAAAAAATAAAACACAGTAGGTTTGAAAAATTTTCCTCCAACTGTTATACTCACCTCACAACGACGTTGATGTTGTCCTCATCAGCATTGAGAGTGGTGCTGGAACCTCGCGTGCTGATGCGGTCCAAACTGCCTGCTCTGCTGCTGCCACTGTAATTATACAACTGCTTAGGACTTAACATGGAGAGGAGAAAGTGTTTCACGTGACAAAACGACTGGCCTGTTAGTCTAGTGGTTAGTGACCCTGACTGCTAAGACTAAGGTCGTGGGTTCGATTCCAACCCAGGACAAATCTTTGTATGATGAGCACAATCATTTGTTCTGTGTCTGGGTGTAATTTATCTATAATATATCATATGTATTTAGAAATATATAAGTATGTTTATCAGTTGTCTGGTTGCCATAGTACAGGCTCTGTCTGCCTAGTTTGGGAATTAGATAACGTTGTGTTGGTTGTTCTAAGATATTATTATTACAAGTTAAGACGGTTTTCAGAGACGGCACATAAATTATGGGTGTCGTGAAAGGGAAAATTTGAGAAGGATGTCTTTCAACCAACAGAAGACTGACTAATTCTCGTAATTAAAAACATTCAAAATATAGTCGCAGTCTCATCTCGGCGGCACCCAATTGTCAATAATTTGTCAAAAGGGTATGGAAACTCGAGGTATTTTTGACAGATTGAGATCAGACTGTGCACATTCTTAAAATTACGGGAATTGCCCATTTGGTATAAAACCGCATACATATGGGACAACTAACTACACGTATGCTGCCGTTTTAATAAAAAAGGGCACAACTAACATTTTTCATGAAATTGAGTTATATATATCACCGGAATCAGGAAAAAAAAACCTATATGCCAAATTTTTTTTTTTATCTAAATAAATAACAGAGATACCATAAGCTTAAAGGGCACAACTGCAACATTTTTAAAGTTTTTAACCAGGAAAAGGGCACATTGTGAGATATGCCTTTTATTTCACCTTTATATTTTTAATATATTTAATTGAAAAGGCGTAATTGGCTTACGTCAAATATAAAAGGCTTATGTGGCAATTGTGCTTATTTTTTTTTTATACCAATACCCTAGCAGTTATTGAAGAAGAAAAGTCACAACTAGCAGTTATGTCTTTACTATTTGGGTATTTCTTATGAAATTTCAAAATTTGAGATATTATTTTTTATTTTTATTTTTTATAAATTTAGATATTTTTTTTGCAGGGATCAAAACAGTTGCTTTAAGAGATCTATTTAGAAGTATTGGTCCTCCATATTTTTGTATATAATCTATAAAAAAGGAGGTTTTAAAAAATAAATAAATGAGGGAATGATTAACAGAGTGAGGGAATGATCTATTATTATATTATAATAAAAAACATGTACAAATAAACGAAATTATGTAATTTTTATTATATTTAAGAATGAAATATCTTATTCTTAAGAAAATCAACTCAAAACTTTGTACTTATAGTCAATATAAATATATATAAACTCAAAAAAATTACAAATACACTATTATAGAGGTAACAAATGTTTTTATCTTTATACTTATTACTATTTATTTTTAAACTTTGTACTTAGCACTTCTCCAAAACGTCTTCATATTTATTTATTAAGCATTAATTATTATTAATATTAATCTGTATTAGTCTTTTCTTGTATTCGTTTTTTGGTCTATGAGATCAATGAATTATTCAGTCTTAATTTTAACATCACTTGTAGAGCCATCTAACTCTGTAATAACGTAATTCCCCCTCTTAACTAACTTTGGCGTCTTTATTTTCTGTATCACATCTTCCCAGCTATATAATTGCTCATCTTTAATATTAGGCCATCTCCAAAACTTCAAACCTTGCTTCATACACCTAACCATTAAACCATCTTCAAAAACAGATAAAACTTTTCCGGGATACTTTGCCGTGCCCCATTTCATCAGGACATAATCTCCAACGGTAGCAATCTTATCACTGTCTGAGACAACAGTAGATCCCTCATTTTCTAAATCTATTGTATCATTTTGTTTGATCACTCCAGTATGATCTTGAATGTGCGAAGACGACGCTAAAGACAGTTGGTGATTATCCTTCATTATATCCAATTCCATTGACTTTTGAGGGGATTTGTTACGCCTCTTAGTAAATCGATTACTTTGATCGTGTTGGAAATATCCCAAATGATAGTGGGTACAATCTTCTTCGCAATCTATGCATGAAAGTCTTCTGCACTGTAAGGTGTTGTTAAAAAATACGAACTGGCGTATTTTTTGTGTTCCCCGGAAAGTAGGAATAGTCCTGGACTGTTTGATAAGATCATCCATCAGTGAAATATCTGCTGTGGTAACTTCAAACAATAAAATAGAGGGACACCTGGATTGAAGTATAGGTCTCAATGAATTCAGGTCTACAATATCATGGCCTTCTGCCACGACTTTATCAGCTGTCCGTTTCAGGGTTCCACCGACACCGTCAGGCGCTCCCTTACCGTGCCCGGGTTCAGAATAATGCCATGAAAAGTGTGCGATTTCTGGATAGACATCTTTTAGATGGCGACACACCATTTCGAACATGAATTTATTTTTATATTGATTAACAGGCCCATCACTCAACATATGTAATCGGGAAATAGGTAAATGTTGTGTTTTTATCCATTCAAATATGGGTGTTAAGTGAGCCCAAACAGCCATTGTGTCATGTCTATTGTCGCTAGAGAGAGAACAAAAGGATACAGGTTTGATTGCATTATCCTTGCGCAAGTAAAGCACTCCTGTATGCATTGTTATTTGCTTTCTTGCTCCACCAAAGTGGATAGCTTGTATTTCCTCATTATACTTGCAGCAATAGTTTTCACTGTAATCTACATGAATCAGAATGTCGTTAATTGTTAAATTTTTCTTTATATTTTGAATAGCTTGATATTGATGTGCTATAGTGCCAATATGTGAAAAAAAAAGTGGTAATGCTGCTTCCAGATTTTGAACAAGCTGTTTCAATTTAACTCTATACTCTTTCTTCACGGGTTTACGAACTGTCTTTTTTTTTCCGTCCTTTTCAAATGAACTGACTTCATAAATCCATTGTCGATAAGTCACAAACTGATTAGGCATTGGTAAGTAGTATTCCAAAAAGCGTTCCTTGCAGGTTGAACATTCCCTGAATAGACATTTTGTGGAATGCACATTGCAGGTAATTGTCGCTAAAGCTGAAGTCACGCTACAAAATTTCAATGCTTTGATTTCATGCAATTTAGATATCATCAGTTGAATATTGGCATGCTGTATGCATTGACAAGTATTTCGGTCATTCACGTTTTGCCAAGTAACCCAAAAAGGTCTGAATCTACAAAAGGTTGATAAGCTTATCTTATAATTGACTGTGCTTAAAAACTTTTTATGTAAATTATAAAGTGTATCATATAAAAAACGCTTTTGTTGAGTTTTACCATCTGTCTTTTTTACCCGGGCACATCCTTGAGTTTTCATCTTTCTCCAAAAATTTAATTACATCGTCCTTTACCTTCAGCATTTTATCGCTTATTTTTCGAGGTTTTTGTCTTTTGAAAGTATCATGTTTAAAAAAAGTTTTCGATACATGGAGTAACTTATATTTCTGCAGTGATTTTAATTTCAACATTTCGTAATACTTTTTCTTTTTTTCATGTTTCTTTCCAAGATCTTTGTAACTAGTTTCTAGATCTCTTCTTAACGCTTCTCCAAAAAGTAATTTCTTCCTTACACTCTCAGGAACGTTTACATTCTTTAGGAGCGCATTTACTTTAGTTGCAGGTGATTCTGGGTCAGTTTTTTTTTCAGTCTTAAATACCTCTTCTTGTATTTTTCGCTTAACTTCACTGCACTCGTCAATCTTTTTTCCAAATTTACAATCTTGGCATACATAATAGCTCGTCGCCTTCGCATCTGTCGTCTATTTCGAGCAGCTACATCATCTCTAATTTGCTGCACAACTGATACTGGACTTGGTGGGGGTGAGACATCAAGTATTCTTTGTAAATTTTTGCGTACTGTAGCTTTTTTATTCCTATGCACTTTACTATTTTCTTTCCATTGTTTTCGCTTTTGTCTAAGTTCTCTAGCATTCATATGAATAACTGATTTTACCTGACCCTTCTCTTTTTTCTTCAAATATTTTAATCTTTCTTTTTCCCGCATTTTTTCCAAAGACTCAGTATTATTTTTCATTTTTTCTCGCCTTTTTCTATCATACTCTTTCTTTTTTAATTTTTTTTCAGCATCACTTAACTTCTTTGGTCGTACCATTTTTCTTCCACGTATATGTGTACCTGTTTTAAATTAAATACCATGAAATACAAAATGCAAGAAATAAATAAAAAATCTAAAAGAGCCGTAGAATACTGTATAAATAATTCCCTCATACGACCGTCATTCCCTCACTCCTGAATTCAGTGAGGGAATGACGGTGAGGGAATGACGAATTTTAACTAAAGCTACAAAAACACCCGCACGTAACCTCAATTTGCTTATTACATTTCGAATATGTATTTTACTCCCAAAAACGCATAAAAACAACAAATTACATATATATATATATTAAAATGCTTAATACATTCATATAACGTGAGGTAATGATCGCCATAAATGTAACTCTTAACAATTTTTCACATAATATGTTTTTGCACAAACTCACCTTCGGTTGAGAAGAAATCGCCATCTTAAATCATTTGAAAGTGTTGCCAGGTACTAAAAACTTAAGGTTGCGTTCCTAAATATTGTTCGATACGTTCAGAAACCGAGTATTCGTAATAGGGTGAGGGAATGATTTTATTTGGCGGGACATATTTAAAATCGAATTATCGTTTTTATTCATTCGTCGTTGTAAGATGGAAGCTTTTATAGACAATAACAAACATCTTTCTAATATATTAGCATAATTTAATTAGTAAGAATATTCATATATTTGAGATGAATAGGCATTTAAGTAATGTTTTTGGACCAAGGGACAAGGTGAGGGAATGACTTTCACGGTAAAAAAGTAGCCATATCTTTTTTTTCTTTAGAGGTTATACGTTTTCTTTTTAAACAATAGTGGTATTGATAGCGGGCATTGAAATAAAACAAAGACTTATGTAGTTAATACATATGACTCGGCACTAATGACTCGGGACTCAAATTTCGAAATTTGATGAGAATTACCCATTTACCCTATACCTTAATTTTTTATAAATAAAGCGTTTAAAAAAAGGCACACTGGCGGTTATGCCTTTACTACTAAACATCTATGAACGAAGATGAAGTGGTGGGTCAAGGTTATTTACACGTCCCACTGCAGAAACACAAGAAAGTGCACAATAAGATTGTTTTTATTCATCAAGAAGTATAAAATATAATATATTCTAATATTTTACTGTATGTATACTATTTTAATAATATGTAAATTGCTATAGTCCTATATGTACTATTAATATACAACTATTTAAATTCACACACTTTCGAAAAACATAGTTTAGTCGTGTTTTTTTTAACATAATTCAAAAAATATTTTAACATCGATTTTCTCAACATTTACAAAATGCTAGTTGTGCCCTTTTTAATAATGACGGCAGTATGGGATACTAGCTTCTGCCCGCGACTTCGTACGCGTAAAATTTCTTGTACCCTCAACCCATCATGTCGCTTCGTGTCATAAAGTATCAGACAGTAGTAGTAGATTGTGAAAAAAAGATATGACTTTTATTACAATAGCTACTCTAAATTAAGGTTAGTTATAAAATACCATTAATTCTACTTTTATGATAATGGCCCTAATGCAATCAAATCTGGTAATTTTGTATACAAATGAAAATATATTACTTTCGCTTACCTACTATTTATATTTTTTCATATAGTATTCAGGCAAAACCGGACACTATACTTATTAGGGTTACCAACGCTATATTTTAGCCATAAAATATGTCCTAAGGTCCTCTGCAATAGACCAGCTTTATATCAGTCAATTTTTTTTTTTGAATTGTATGTAGATATAGGTACTTACTCGTGCTTCCACAGATCCTACATCTTACAAACGAACAACCACACAATGTAATCTCTTTAAAATAATACATCTGGATTACTGCATCATATTTGCGTAGCACACTATCAATCAGAATAGGAATAATTTTGAAGGATATCGCTGATCCATTGCTACAACGTAGGTAACGAAATGAATATTACTGAACTGACAAAATTAAATTCTAGAAATTCCATTCCTATTGTTTTCTCTCTTCTGATTAGGTACAAGTTTTTGTTTGTTAGAAATTTAAGTCATCAACAGACACAATTTTCTGAACTTCCCTACAGATACTCCTTCTATTTTCATTAAAGCACAGACAAATGGAACAAATTGTCTGTCATCATATGAAATTGCCGTTTTATGACCAGTAATATGCAAGAGTCGTTTGTTTAAAGTCCAGTTGACCTCGATATTAGTATTTACGTGTATTAGATGGTCGAAGGGACAATTTTCTGTATAAACTGTCATAAAATTCTTTGATGTTAGAATTTTCCCATTTTTTATGCATGAACAGTAACATTTCTGGTGGAATCGATTAGGTTGTAAGCTCGTAGGTAATTTGACAAGATATTGTCAGAACGTTGTGAATATTTTAGTCTAACCTACCTGTTTTTGCAGTTTGGTAATATTAATTAATACCTATTTTGTCCTCCTGTCTCCTATTTTGTTACAAGCTGTACATAAATGTATCCCAATTTTATCAAAAACATACAAATACAGCAGTTAGAAATACAGTAGGTAATCAACTTTAATCAGAATCACTTTTTCTCACTTGATGTTCACTGTTCCACATTCGTAACCGAATTGTCTTCTCAGTGTAACAATGTCCCGACATCAATCATTGGGCAGTTGCCAACCAGATACTACATCGGAAGGAGGTTCCTCCTTTTTCTACGGTGGTTTAGTGAACTTTAGATCTTATTCCTCATACCTCCAAAGCATAATCGCTACCTTTGTGTTGTGGGTGTTGGTGCACCGAGGTTCGTGTCGCGTCAGCTTTCTGATCTTAAATTTTTAAAACCTTTTTATTTGACGAAAACGTCTGCGTGGATGGCAATTGTCGTCTTTCTCTCAGAAGTCCAAGAGTCTATGAGAATATCGTAGTCACTTAATATATTCGATGCTTCGGGAAATGTCTGCGGGGCACGTCGCGTAGTGCTTTGGTCAGCTTATCGGCCTCCTTATCAACAGGGGCATAACCTAATCTATCTAACTTTTATAAATGCCAAAGTATCTTTGTCAGTCTATCTGTTTGTCTGTAACAGATTTGAATGCAGTTTTGCATATGGATACATTACCGGGGTTAGGACACAATTTATCCTGATAGTACATTCCATTAGGATTATATTTATCCGACAAACCCGCAGGAAAATGCTAGTGTCTGGTAATATATCCATGCAAACTTAACAAGCCAATTCGTTCCTTCGTGAGTAATTTTTGAATTACTTCAGCATCAAATATAATCACAACCGCAGCGAATTTAATACTCAGTAATTTTACCATAAAGCTAAGGAAATGTATCGTCCAAGTGTTTCCGTTGCGTGGTAATCTGAGGTCTCACGCCATCGCCGCCATGATGGATTATGGGTGACGGTTGACTTTTAAAAAGCGTGGGTAGTATTATGAAAGATGTTTATTTTCTTGAAGAGTAAGCAATGTTACTAGCTTTAACATAACAGCATGCGTGTACTTCGAAATTCCTAAAAGGTTACGCGGAGGTGTACCTATATGACACCCACATTTCGCACATATCGCGACCCTATCACCATCAACCGAGCACAAATCAGGACTCAGGACAGGGTTCAATCGATTTACCTAGCTTTTATCCAACTATGTTGGGGTCAGCTTCTAGTCCGCATGCAGCTCAATAGCAATATTTTATATGGTGGGACTGCCTTCCTCAATCCAGTTACTTGATAATGCAATACCTCTGGTTACGGGTAGCCAGAAGCCCGATAGGCTGACCACCACGTCAGGCTGTCAGGCTTCTAACTACCCGCCGGGACAAATAACCGCCGGGCCCAATAACAGTTTACATTCCGAGGCACAGATAAATATGTTATGGATGGCCGCCCATCCATGAAACATCCTTGGCAAGCATAGCTGAACCTTTGATCGACCCGTGAGGCTGTTATTATTTAGTCACGACCTCCTAAGAAGACTCAGGTCAGAACTACTAAATTCCTAATAAACAAACCTAATAAAAAATGGACTGACAACTGAAAATCGACCAGAACCTCAAGCTAAGCAGTAATAGCGCTTGCAACTACTAAACCACTGAGGATTTTACTGTTTACAAAAACCGACTCTTTAAACTTAATTTCCAGTAGGCAACACTTTATCAATGAATAATAAAATACTCATTTAAAATCACGACCATTAATTACAATTCTACCAAAAACAAAAGCATGGCGTGATTCACATTAGGGCAGGAACACACTGTTCCCAGAAATGCTTTGACTAAAGTAGTTGAATATTCAAATAGTATTGGGTGAGTGACAGGTGCTGCGCCATAGACTATTACAGACTAAATGCCAAGGGCTCTCCTATTGACCGCTGGCTATATTAATGAGGGTTTCGCTCTTTTCACTTTGATTAGGCGCTACTTACTAGTAGCATTATGCGATTAGTTTAAAGTTGGGTCGCATAGGTTAAGTTCATGGGTAGTATTTCTGCCAGGGTCGCGAGATTGTTCGAAAGAGATACCGTGACCCTGGCACATGGGCAACTGAAGGCACGCGGGTGGGTTTTAGTCAGTAAAAGTCTGACACGCCCTCCCGCTCCGCCCAGAGCGTCATCAGTCATTTGATGATTTCCCATCCAAAAAAAGGGGTTGTATTTTGAAGTTCATTGCTGAATAGTGAATTCCACCCAAAAAATTTTACATGAAAATGTTGCCAAGGCGAGACCATATGGTTCGGAACGTCAAAAAGTTATCAGATCTCATGTAGAGACAAGCTTCTAACTCTAAATGCTGGATGAAGCACTACAAGAAAATTTAGGTAGCCCTTGCGCTTCGCTTGGCGTCACTACCGTGCCCCCACATGCCCCAGATAGTGGACCTCTGACTAAAAATATTCTTTGCAAGGCGACCGCTGATCGCGAGAAAATTCTAGGTCAGATATATCATTCCGTTCTTTAGTAGGCATTTGTAGCATTTTCTTTTCACCATGGTATGCAGTGGTGGCTTGGTGGTAACGGCCGCGACTTATCGAGTTAAATATTGTAGGTTCGAACCGAGACAGCCGCTTTATATAGTAGAAGATTTTATCGACATTCACATTGTATTTATGCCAATAAAACTTTTTAACAAAAAATTAAACCGCCGAAAAAACTGAAACGCAAAAAATAATAAACATTAAAATTATGAGTCGGCGCTTTGAGTGATATTTGTTCATTGATTTTTCAGCGCCGCACAAAAAAATTATATTGGCAAGGTATACCCTATCCAATAAAAAAATAATAATCAAAATCGGACTACTCTATGTAAAGTTATGCGTGGTTATTATACATTACAATCAGTGAGTGAACAATCAATCATCCCCTGTTTTCCGACCTTTAGGGTTCGATTTTGTTTTCCAAATTTATATGGGACCACCTTGGGAGTATACCCTTTCCAATAAAAAAAGAATTATCACAATCGGACTAATATGTGAAAAGTTATGTGTGGTCATACATAAAAAAAAAATATATACGCGTCGAATTGATAACCTCCTCCGTTTTTTTTCGTCGGTTGAAAAGCATTTTCTTTCTTCACTTTGTAATGACAACAGCACCTCTGAATACATCACGGTCAAGGTTCATGATACTCGTACTACTGATAGTAAAAGCTTCAATAAATTATTCAATCTGACTTCTAACTGTTACGGTATGGCGCGTGGCGGCCAGAACGATACAAATTGATTAATTACATTCGCCTTCATAAGGTCAGTTAGTGTTGTTGGCTTCCATCTATTATTTGTGTTAGTAAAACAAACTGATTTGTTTGGAATGAGTCATTAAGATTGTGGGTGGACTTTAATAAATTCCGTGTCATACGTTAGGTAGTAGCTAGGTATCATAAAAGATTTTTTTAATTTGGTCTACAATTGACGAAAATATCGATGAAAAGGCATTTTTTTTTTCAAAAACGCTCACACAGACAAACGTTATAACTACTTCCTTTTCTGAAGTCATTTAAAAATAGTCGACGTTCCCTTTCAAATATACCTCTATAAAGGCTTTAACCGATAACTATGCTGGTATGCTGAACGCCACACTTCTACGAAGACAGACATTGTCTAGGTCTACCGTGTCACCGACCGAAGCAGTTCTGGTATATTAGGAGTAGATACTGGGATTATGAGTCCATTATATTCTTATAAAACGCACTAATCAGAGCCGAACGAAGCAAAGGAGCAGAAATAACCAGACGATGCTGGAAGAATTCGGAAGGTTTTCTTGAATTCGACGCAATCGATTCTTTCAGCACGGGTGCGCCAGGGCAGCACGCGAATTTGTTTCATGAAAAAGGCATTCAATGAGATTAAATGAACTTAGAAGGTTGTAAAGATGATTATAATTCTTGGAGAAAAGAGCCTATGAAAAGACGGATGGATTGTGTAAAATGGGACATAGCTAGGAAGGAAGTGAAGTCGGAGATTCCGGATATATGATAGAGATGATGCTCGTCACTGGCGAACGTGTAGGCAAGTCCAACCGGATAATTACGTAACGCACTACTATTTTCTATTTATCAGCTTCTATTTTGACACTTCAACAACATTCATTGCATTATTTACTTTGCTGAGCAGACAAATTTTGACACTTCAACAACATTCATTGCATTATTTACTTTGCTGAGCAGACAAATTTTCCGAAGATATTTAGCAATGAAATAGCACTAACAAAAATTATTTAGATTGAGATTAGTAGTGTCTCTGTGTTACGAAATTATGGTTTTGGTGTATGAACGTAAATGTATTAAAAGGCGTATCGTAGGCTGTAAGAACAGTAGTAGCTGGCGTTCTGTACTTTCTGCCTATGCCCATAGGAAGAAGGCGTTTGTTTATGTATGCGTGTATACTGCGTGATAGAGACGCTGAGAAACATATGCTGATATGAATACGTAACATAGCTTTCTTGGCCTTGGACCAAAAAATCTGAAATTTCAAATCAATATCTATTATGAACTTTTACATTTTATCGAAAATTCCGTTTTCATGAATGAAAGGGAAGTAGGATCATTAGCAGCAACAATTTGGATCAAGGTTGCACGTATCAATACTCCATTAACTTCTGAATGGAAAGAGTTAGTGGAGTTATAGTTGGTTTTAATTCGTTTATTGATACAGAAAGTGTAATTGCTAAAATGTAGGTACGTCATTTGTGCGGGATAGATTAAAATGTTTTAAACGAAATTTTGGATATTGCGTGGGTGGGAATTTAATTTAAATTCTAGATATGTTAGATAATTAATCTTCGTGTGTGTTTTCTTGTCCGATAGGATAATAACTAAAATGCTCAAACTAGTATTGTAAAAGATAGATTGTTTGGAAGTATGTCTTACTAGTTAACTTATGGTCTCCCGTCCATCCAGAGGGGTAATTGCGTAATACTCTCATAGTAGCAATGGTTTTCTGTAACGTTGTTGAGCAGACAAATTTTTCAAACATATGAATCAGCAATATCCTTCAAAATAATTCAGATTCTCATAGTTCGTGACAAAATTCGGTTGCTCGGCTATCGCTACTAACGATAAATTGATAAGTGAAATGTGCTTTATTAAATTTCCTGTACCTAAAGAAACTACAATAAAACATATGCAATCTAAGTATCTTCTACTAATATTATCTTCGGAAACACTTAGATGTCTAAGTTTCAGACACTAAAATAATAAGCAAGGCAAGTGAAATAAAAGCTAAGATGAAATAAAGATATCACAATCATCATCATAATAATTAGCCTTTAATGTTCCCTCTGCTGGGACGTAGGCCTCCTCTTTCTGTGGGAGGGAGTGGGCCCAGTGCGAGTTGGTAGATGTCACACTGTCTTCAAATTTGTGGTCCTAGGACATGCCGGTATCCACACGAAGTCTTCCTTTACCGTTTTGAGAGCAGTGGTGATGAAATAATTTACACAAAGTAAAATGCCTGCTTCGGTTCGTTAACACTGGGCCACCATTGCCCCCAAAAGTAAAGATAAATTGTCATTAATTACCTACAAGTAAAAGTAGGAAATCTTTAATACAAAACTTTGCCATTCAGTCAACATTTTAAGTCTGAAAAGTCAAAGGTGTTTGAAACCACTTTAGACGATAAATAATTCAAAGAAAACAATATGTCAAAGTGTAAAACGTAGGGCTATAATAGAGCTGCCCCTTGATTATACGTTACAAAGTGTAACGCGATTTCTAGCGATTTCTATTTGATCTTATTCCGAGATAATTCGTCCAAAAATCACGATATTCAGTCTTGTTTGTGATCATATTCTCTCTAGCTCTCCGATATTTGGGTTTTTGTCATTTGGAAACGCGGTTTTTGCCAATCTGTAAAATTAAATAATATCACTTGATTTCGGGGTCTAGACAGTTTAGTATGTCGGCAATGTTTGAATGTATTAAATTAATGGAATTTTAATAAATTGTAGGTAACGAAAAGCTCGACACCTACTCAACTTTATTAGTTATTAGAAAATGCGTGAAAATTTTAATACAAAACAGCAGACACGTCATTTCTTTTCGTCATAGGTTAGCCATATTTATGACGTCACTTTACTTATACAAAATATTTTGTTACTTCAGTGTGAATTCAAAGTGAGCAAGTTGTTAGAAAGGTTTGCGTGTGGCTCGGAAGTTAAGTGCCTGCTTAACCGTAGGTAACCTATAGTAGGCTTTTTATATTAATGAAGTTTTTTAATGCCTCTTTGGTCTACTGGTTGCAAGGGCTACTGCTGACCATGAGGTCATGGGTTCGATTCCCAGGTCGGGTATAGTGTTATTGTGTTTTCCATTAGGAATTTCTCAGTACTAGCACGAAGTCTGGACTAGTGCCCAGTAGATGGCAATAGGCTCGCCCTTTATGACAGGGCCTTAAACATACCTGGCGAAATGTACCTATCTTCAGAACTTGATGAATGAGCTGAACGGAAGAAACTGCATTGTCTCAACATATCCATTATATTCTTAAAAATTGTGGAAGATTATTGATGTTCAATCAATCAGAAAATGGGGCTAATTTGGTTGTATCTAATCTAATTCTAATAAGCACACAGGTTTCACAAAATAGACAACATAGAGATGATCGTGAGGAAACCGGGATGTCCAAGAACAAAACATTCAAAGACCGTGTATCTACAACCCACACTAGGCACGCGTGGTCGATTTCCACTACCTCTCATAGAGAGGAGGGCTGCGTGCGCAGAGGGAACATTATAGACTGATTATGCTTCACAAAATAACATTTTTACTAAATCGGACTTATAATTAAAACTGAACAGGTGTTAGTATGTTTTTGAATGCTATTTGTATGGGTCTACGTTCTACATAATTAAAATTATTATATTTATTAATATCAATAATCGGACCATCTAATCAGGGGGGTAATTGCGGAACTTTTTATCAGTAGGAATTGGTTTAATATTGATAGTTAAACAACATTCATTGCGTTATTTGCGTTGCTGAGCCGAGAATTTATTCGAACAAATGACGCAATGGTTTAGAAATAATCTTCAATCCCATTCAGATTCTGATAAATTGTGCGTTTCGCAATTAGGGTGCAGGTTAGCAAGGCCATCATGGCCAGATAAGTTTGGAAGGCAAAAGGGTAGGTCTTTTCTTAGCAGTGAATCCAGTATAGGCTAAAAAAAAATACCTAATAACGGACGCCCCTTTTCACACTAATCTAGCTGCACCTCTAGCCAAGTTGAAAATCTGCAATCGTTAACGTTAGTTGAAAACTAATCAAATGTATGGGAATGAAATCAACTCAACGTTAAGTCACGTGGTTAGAACAAACGAATACAAAATTCGTAGCGAAGTTCACATCGTTCAAAATGATAGAATGAATTGTTATCTTTTCTACAATGTTCAACGCTACATCCTTTGTTATAATGTCGGTTTTCTAAAGACATTGTAGAACGAGCGGCCGACTCAGGCGCGTCAACATGGCTACTAACTTATCGTTTCCTACAATTGCTGACACCGAGGTGTTACCGATTCGAGAACAGAATTCGACAAGAAACGGTTGTAACTTCGCTAGGGGGGCTGGACGGATTGGGTTTAAATTTTTACACAGATAGACCATGACCTGGGTAAGGACACAGGCTGCTAATCATCATGGATTGCAGACGAAATTGCGAGCAATAGCTAGTAAAGTAATAAAATCCTACTAATATTATAAATGCGAAAGTTTGTATGTATGGATGTGTGGATGTTTGTTACTCTTTCACGCAAAAACTACTGAACAGATTTGGATGAAATTTGGAACACAGTTAGTTTATAACCCGGATTAACTCATAGGCTTCTTTTTATCTCGGTAGTAGGTACGTTCCCGCGGGATATATTCCAACCTCCACGCGAGCGAAGCCGCTGGCAAAAGCTAGTTGATTATAAATCAACCCTTTTATGCGAACTAGGTATTATATATTTTGACGTCAGCGTTTGACGACGTGACGTTTGACCTGTAGCTATCTAGGTACTTGGTATACTTAGTAAGTGATGAGTATCACGACAGATGGTGAGCGTCAGTAGACTGTTTTCCCAAGGTGTAGGTAATAATAATGCTATTTCATGAAAAGGTCACAAGGATAGTATAATTTAAGTAATATTGATCGTGGAAATGCATGTTACCGGATGTCATTCGTAGATTATTGACAGACGTTACGAGTTGTCAAAAACCCGAAAGATCCCGCGAATTACAACCGAGACCAACGGCTTTTTTTGTTTCTTTTTTTTGTGGTTGGGAGATCATCAAACGACTTCTCCCGCTCTGGGTGGAGCGGAAGGGCGTGTCAGACTTTTACTGAATAAAACCCATCCGTGTTCCTTCATTTGCCTATGGGTCAGGGCCACGATACCTCTTTCGAACGAATCTCGCGACCCTGGCAGGAGAGCAACGGCTTAATTTGCTTTCCGAGGCGCAGCAAGCGTAGCTGAACTTGATCGATTAACCCGTGCGACTGTAATTTCTTAGTCAGACAGAAACCCCACTTTTTACTGAAGCAAATATCAATTTTGTATCCACCTGAACATAGATCACGCTTAAAATCGCCGAAGAGTTAGGCACAGGTGTAATATACCAACATTTCAGTTATGATTAAGTCCCATGCAATAGGTGGCGAGCCTATTAACATCAACCGGGTACCAATCTAGACTCCGGGCTGTCACTGAGAAATATCTAACTAATAGAAAAGCCCAATATTACTGTGCCCCTCCTGAGAATGGAACCCTGGATCTTACGCTCAGCAGTAGCGCCTGCGACAGCTAAATCAACGAGCAACGCAATCAAGTGTAAGTATTTTAATTATAAATTGTTTGAATTTTTTGCGTAAATTGAACTCAAACTCAAAGCATGTATTTCAAACAAACCAATTACAGGCATTTTGAAGTCAAGGGATCGGTCGGTCACAAACTCAGAAAGATGAAGCTAATTTTATTGTCGATTCCAAAACGTAGTAGGTACCTATCAAAATATTGTTACTTAGAAATGGTTAAACCTTGAATTAAGAATATAAATAAGTTGAAATTATATTTAGGTACATGTGAGAACGATCTGAAAAGACGTGCACAGGAAAAGCGTCCGTAATAAAAACAAAACAATTCAGAAATTTAAATAAGTGCTCCCACAGACAGACGCGACGCTACGGTGCGACGCGACTTTGGTAAATCATATTCCACGAAGTTTCTCTACTGGTAAGACTAGTTGTATCACGCCTGTCAACAGGAGTATCATCTCTATGAACCTCATGTTGGCGTCTCTTTTTAACCCTTCAATAAGTTTAAACAGACAAAAAACCTGTCTGTCCAAGTGGATTATCTTACCTGCCAGTCCTAGAGCGACTTCGTATGCTGTCGTCATCTCTGCCCCAGCCTTTGGTGAGGTTTGGCAGACCGAGCACACTTTTGCCTTTAGCCATACCTCCTCCAGGCTGGTCCGTGCTCCGAGCCTTGCGTTTTATTGGTTCTTTGTCTGGTAAGGAAAAAAAGGAAATAAATAAGTATTCTAATAGTGAACCCTATTGAAGTGAAGACATTTGTTGTTTTAAGTAACATCATCACTCACTTGACTGACTGACTTGACTGGCCTTTTAGTCTAGTGGTTAGTGATCCTGACTGCTAAGACTGAGGTCGTGGGTTCGATTCCCACCCAGGACAAATGTTTGTGTGATGAGCACAATCATTTGTTCTGTGTCTGGGTGTAATTTATCTATAATATGTATGTATTTAGAAATATATAAGTATATTTATCAGTTGTCTGGTTACCATAGTACAGGCTCTGCCTAGTTTGGGATCAGACAACGTTGTGTTGGTTGTCCTAAGATATTATATTATATTATCAACATCATAATTTCACCCAAAAGACGTCCATTACTGGACATGGGCCACCCCCAATTTGGAGGGCTTCACCATAATCCGCACGCTTGGCAGGCGGATTGGCGATCGCAATATCGTTAAATGCATAGAGAACGCTGCTGCCCATTCTCTAGTAAGTCCGTTAGGTGTCAAATACGACACCCACGGGAAGAAAGGGGATGGTGCTATTCTTTACGTCCACCACTACACGGAACAGCATAATCAGCCTATAATGTACTCCATGCTGAGACACAGGCCTTTCTCTCTGTTAGAGGGAGTGGGCCGCAACCTACCACTCGGACCCAGTACGGGTTGGCGGATGTCACATGTCTTCGAATCTTTGGTTCTAAGACATGCCGGTTTCCTCACGATGTTTTCCTTTACCGTTTTTAGAGCAGTGGTGATGAAGTAATTTACACAAAGTAAAGCGCCTTAGAAGTTTGAACCCACAACCTATGACTCAGTAAGTCGCAGCCGTTACCACTGGGCCGCCACTGCTCCTATATGTATATATATATGTACATAAAATCACGTCTTTTTCCCATAGAGGTAGGCAGAAACTTTAGAACGCCACCTGCTATGATCAAGTTCTTACATCTGGTCATACACGCACGCCGGTTACCAGTATAACGCACCTGACCCTTCAGAACAACATCACCAATAAGGTCACTATATGTTCTCCTAGGGCGTCCCCTTAAGGCGTGACCAGTCACACTGCTCTTTTTGTAAGTAATTCATTATCAACAAAAAAATTACACGTACCTACTCGGAAAATTGTAATAACAAACTTATTTTTTATTTTTAGTCTTTTGAAGTTTACAGCCTACTTGGCTGTAATCTGTAAACTTCAGCAGTGTGATTTCCACTTTAGGATTATGAAAATCCCTTGGCATATCTATCTCTTAGGGTATTTTCGGAAAGTATTGTACATTGTTTCAAAATTGACTATTTCATAATTCTCCTGCCCCTATCACAATTTATTTGGGGTGAGTGCAACATGCCCTTTCTTCGATACTTCTCTATTAGTCGTGACCACCCTCAAAGAAATGGCCTAAACTGACTGTTATACCTATGAGTATGTATACTCACATTTTGTACTGCCGGCGAGAGTTTCAGCAGACTTGGATATACTCCTCGACATTGCCGTAGGAGGAGCCCTCATAGGGGTCGCGTGTCGTTGCTGATATACCATCTCCGACCGAGGGTGGAACAGTTGGAGATTCTTCAACGCCATAGCTCAAAACGACCATTTTCACTTCGAATCAACATTATATTGAAACGGTTCATTTATCAGTTACTCCAACTAGAATAACCAACCGCATTCGATTTTCGAAAAACAAAACACCAATAAACGATGTAAACAAGAGTCTGTTTATGATAACATTTTCACATGATGCGGGCAAGGTAACTACTTTGTAGAAAGTTAGCAAGTAGTACAAAAATAACAAAGCTTTCTAAGCAGTATTCACGTTATTTTACAGACGATAATTAGCATCATAAATAAATAAGTAACACTGTCTATTGAGCCTATATCATAATAATCGATGTTTCTGTCAATGCCGTGTGAACGAAAAGGTGTAAAACTAAATTCTTATCAGTCTTAAATAACACTCCACTTAATTTACCTAACAATCTCAATTCAGTATTCAGTTTAAAGATAATTAAAATCGTTTTTACTAATGGCGCGAACGGAAAAGCGGGAAATATTTTCCACAATATGGCGGACGCAACTGTCACTTGCGCGCGCGAGGCACAGACTGAAGTGTTTTCAGCCATAGGGGTTGCTTAAAAACTTATTAATGGGGTGTGTTATTGTAACGTAGGAGTGAGAATTCATGTGTGAATGTGATAAATTGTTTTAAGTTTTTTTTAGAAATAAATTATGGACCAAATAGTAAATAGGTACATATCCAAAATCATGGTGATGATGAATAATGGATCAGCAGTCTTACCAGATGATTTACGAAATTCACGAAATGTTTTATTTATTTTCTTGGTGTACAACAAAATCATGATTTATGATTCTTTTCTTTTAAATATTATTATCGACAGTTAGTTTTTGAATGATCTAAATATTTTATTGTCTAATTGTTAAAATGAAATGTGAGATGCTATTTCAAATAAAAGTATTTAAGACTACATCAGAATAAAAATGGGATTTTCATGAGAATTTTTTATCTAAATGATAAAACTAAGACCTAGGAGGAAAATGTCGTGAGCCAAGTTTTGGACATGGATAAGGATGACTATAAAAGAAAGGAAAAGCCAAAGAAACGGTAGATTGACTGTGTTCGAGAAGAATGGCAAGAAAGGGGGTGATTTCAGAGATGACGACTAATAGAGAAGTATGGAAGAAGACAATAAGGCTGCGCCGACTCAAATGAATTGGGGGGACAAGGGCAAGAGAATAATAATGAAAAGTATAGGACCTTGATGACATTGACCATTTTAAAATTGCTAGAATTTTGAACGAGTTAATTTAGTTTATCATAGAATCGATCGAATAGATATCTATATGTATCTAAAAGAACTCCACGCGATACGACCATCAAGTAGTGCTTTTAAACCATATTCAATAGTGTTTGTTTTGATGTTCCATGAACGAGACAACTTTACTGTAATTTGGCATCAACTTTATTTACCTTTCCAGTTTTTGTCGATCAATATAAAATTACTTAGGTAGTTGCCAGTTTTCCACTTCGAATGACTAGGTATTATTAGGTAGGTAGGTAGTTATCTAGTATTTTAAAAGCTGTGCAAAATTAGCAGTTAGATAGGTACCTACGCATAGGCAACTGAAGGAACACGGCTGGGTTTTAGTCAGTAAAAGTCTGACACGTCCTCCTGCGTCCCAGAGCGAGAGATGTCATTTGATGATTTCCTACCGGAAAAAAACGATAGGTACCTAACTGAGAAGGGTTCGTACGAGTCGACTGAAAGTTAAGCTACGCTTGCCGCGATTCAATACACATTGACATATTGACTTATTTCGTTGTGAACAGACGTGTAAAAGATTTATTAAAAATAAATAAATAATTAGTTGCTGAATCGTGACCTAGTTTTCACCAAATAGCCGGTAGTAACGCAAACTGTCCCATACGTAAGCATATTATGTTAGGTATGTGTAAATTGTTAATGTGAAAATGTGTAAAAGTGTTTAACAAGTAAATAACTTGTATCCAAATGGCAACCAGCCCCTTCAGCCGGGGTGGCAGATGTGCTCGGAGCCCGCCTCCTACACCCGTGCCCGTGCCCGCACCTGCACCTGCACCTGCACCCGAGCCCGCACCCACTTCTCCTCCTAAACCGCCCAGCCAAAGAGTCGATGACGGGATTGAAGTGATAGCAACGCCGGAAATCCAGAACTGGATGTCATCCATTGAGCAGTGCCTCAATGAAGTATGCTCTATTACATCTGAGGGCAAATTGAACATGGAGCAAAAACTGCGGATAAGTACCCTATGCCGAAAAGTTAGTCACGGAACATCGCAGATGGCAGTCCAGTACCAGTCCTTAAAAATGAGAGCCGTCCGGGCCCACTCCACCGTCCAAACACTCGAGGACCAAATTGATCTCTCTCAACAATTACAAGACCTGAAGCTGAAAATCGGAGCCTCAATTAAACCAGTGACGGAAAATTCCTTTGCCGACATGGTAAAAAAAGGTACCAACAATTTTATACAGCCAATAAATTTAAGCTCTGTTGCTATATATCCTAATGATAAACTGAAGTCTAGTGAAGAGACCAAATCACTTGTCCAAAAAATTATTTGCCCCGAGCAAATGAAACTCCAAATAAGAGGACTACGTAAAACAAAAAATGGCGGTGTTATTATCAGCACAGAATCAAAAGACGACATTGAGAAGGTCAAAAAATCGATGGAATTATCAAACTCAGGCCTTACAGTAGACGAGCCCCCAAAAAGGAAGCCAAGAGTAGTGGTAATCGGAGTGCCCTCATCTATGCAAGAGAATGAAGTTTTCACCTGTTTATTTAACCAAAATCTAGCCGAGAACCTTAACAATTGCAGCCTCGAGACATTTCTGACCTCCATTAAGTTGAGTCACAAGTCAGGTAAGAAGGACGCTGAAACCTGCAATTATATAATTGAAGTATCTGCAGAAATACGTAAAGCCCTGATAACTAAAGACAGAGTGTTTGTAAATTGGTCATCATGCCCCGTCAGAGACTTTACACTTGTTACACGTTGTTATAACTGCCAGCAGTACGGACATGCGGCCAAATCATGTCGGGAAACCACCAATACCTGTGGCCACTGTGGTGATCAGGGTCACTCAATCAAAGATTGCACAAAGAAGGCTGAGACACCTAAATGCGCTACTTGCTTGAAATTCAAAAAGCCGAGCAACCACAAGACAAGTGCTGATGATTGTCCAGCGAAAATAATGGCAGAAAAGAGGTACATAAATTCTATCGACTATGGTGGTGCCAAAGAGCGCCGTTAATTAAGTATTTTTCTAGCCCTTGTTATTGTTATTTTATAATTATGATAAGTAATTTAATTAATGACATAGATAAATTCTCTGTAGCTGAATCCCATGCTTGTGACGTTGAACATTGTAAACAATATCTCTCCTCCTACTCTAGTCCACTAACCATACTAACCCAAAATATTCGGAGTATTTCTAAGAATTATGACACTTTTTGCATTTTCCTACAACGTCTAGACATAAACTGTGACGTTATTGTCTTAACCGAATGTTGGCTTTCAAAACAATATAACATACCACTAATGCCGGGATATAATATGTACAAAAGTAACACAACCCACAATCAGAACGATGGAGTGATTGTTTATGTAAGAAACCATCTCAATGTGTCTGTCGAGGAACCGAATATGCACGACTGTAGCAGATTGATAATTAAAATTGGTTCAGAATTCGCGATACTAGCCTTATATCGCTCCCCTTCTTTTAGAAATATAAGCAATTTCACTGTCTCTCTAAACGAAGCCTTACAGAATATATCATCTTTCAAAAATATCATTTTGATTGGAGATATTAATATCAACATTCGTCCAGAAAGTGCTGACGCATCCGCTGAGGAATACCTTAACCTGTGCGCCTTCCATGGTTTGCTTCCCACTCACACGCTCCCTACCCATCAAAGTGGCTCCTGCTTGGACCATATAATACTCAAATCGAATTTCCCTGCTCTTGCCCTTGTAATTAACTCAACAATAACCGATCACAGTGCTTCCCTATTCATTTTAAATTGTAAATTGCCTAAAGTGGTCACTCGCACGATTACTCGTTTAAACGTAAATAAACTTGAAGAAGACTTACACAATATCGACTTTGACCCAGTCTACGATTCCGCTGATCCACAGTTTTGTACATTGTACCTAATAAAAAAGGTGCAACATGCAATTCAGAAAAACACTGTCGAATCCCGGCTAAGTAACAAAAACTGCAACATAAAACCATGGGTCACGGCAGGACTCATACGTTGTATGAAACATAGAGATAAACTGCATATGAAAACTAAATCTAGCCCAGATAATTTAATTCTACAACAGTCGTACAAACGATATCGTAACTTTTGTAACGATCTCCTAAAAAAAGTAAAACGCAGCTACGATAAAATTGCACTTGAAAAGGCTGGTACGAATAGCAAAAAAATCTGGAATATTATTAAAAGTGTAACGTACAGCTCAAAACAAAATCAGTCATCTTCAGGTTTATTACAAGCACACTCATCACAGTTAACATCTGCCAACATTGCAAATAATTTCTTTGTGAATGTAGGGAAGTGTTTAGCTGAAAAAGTTCGGGGCCAATCACAATATCTAACAAGCACACCATTTCAATGTAGCACTATTTTATCATCCTTTGCGTTGTTAGACACTGACGAGGCTGAGGTAGAGACGATAATTATGAGTTTGAAAGACGACTCTGCAGTAGGCTGGGATAACATACCAAATAAGATGATTAAACAATTCAGGCACATTTTGATACCACCACTTACATATATCTTCCAAAAATGTTTATCTACAGGTATTTTTCCTGACTGCCTAAAAAAGGCTGTTGTTGTCCCTGTTTATAAATCGGGCAACAAAGAACAAGTAACAAATTATAGACCTATTTCCTTACTGCCTTCTATGTCTAAAATATTAGAAAGAATTATTAATAAAAGGCTATACAAATACTTGGAGGATAAATTAATTTTATCGAAACGGCAGTTTGGATTTAGGCCAAAAATGTCAACAGACGATGCCGTACACCATCTGACTGACTATTTATCAAAAGAACTTGATAATGGTAACCATGCAGTAGGAATCTTCCTGGACCTCGCGAAAGCTTTTGACACGGTTTCTATTTCTGTTCTGTTGCGCAAGCTTGAAGCCATAGGTATTAGAGGGACCCAGCTGAAACTATTTAAGAGCTACCTAGAAAACCGTACCCAATGTGTAAGGATTGGTAATGTTCTCAGTAATGATCAAAAAAACACGTCCTTCGGAATTCCCCAAGGAAGTATTTTGGGTCCTACACTTTTTTTGATTTACATAAACGATCTTTGTAATCTAAACTTAGAGCACGGCCAAATTGTTTCTTATGCTGACGATACTGCCCTACTATTCTCAGCTGACTCAGAAAACAATGTCTACAAATTTGCGCAACACGGATTTAATGTTGTTAATAAATGGCTTCAATATAATTCACTCACACTTAATGCAGACAAAACAAATTACATTAAGTTTTCGATGCGTAAGCAAACATCAACTTGCCCTACCTCGACAATATATGCTCATTATTGCGCTATGCCTACAGATAACCAATGTGTTTGTCCTGTCATCAAAATGGCAAATACAACAAAATACCTTGGTGTTATAATGGATGAAACACTTTCGTTCAAAAAACATATTGAAACTTTAAATAGCAGAATTCGCAAGTTGATATTTGTTTTTAAAAAATTACGCCATATTGCTGACCCAAAAATAATTAGACAAGTTTACTTTGCTCTATGTCAATCGATATTAACTTACTGTATTACCACATGGGGTGGAGTGGGTAAAACATTGTTATTAACTATCGAGAGAGCTCAGAGAGCGATACTCAAAGTGTCTACTTTCCGCCCTTTCCTTTTCCCTACTAACCTACTATACAAATCTTGTGAAGTATTAACAGTTCGACAGCTATTTATAATGGGCATTGTATTAAAACAACACGTAGCTCTACCCTACAGCACTGAATTTACTAATAAAAGACGTAAAGATATAGTCTGTCCACAAAACAGAACAAAACATGCTTTTATGTCCAAATTTTATGTGTACCTCGGCCCCCTCCTCTATAATAGATTAAACTCTATAGCTGAAATTTATTCACTGAACTACACAAATTGTAAGAGAACTCTCAATGATGCTCTCCAAAGTATGTCTTACGAAGAAACAGAGAATTTATTAACTGTGCTAAAGTAATTATTCACTTATGTACGTTAGGTATTTAATTCTATTAAACTTTACTAACTAAGATATAAACTAATTAACATTTATATAATAATTTGACTACTCTCAACTTTTGATTATTTATTTATTGTATAAGACTATTTAGCCTCTTCTTGCCTGAAACACAGGATTGCCTAGTTCAGGCACGTAAATCTTAGAATATAATTTACATATAAGCAAAACTGTACATATTTTTAAGCCTTTTATTTTTGAATAAATATTATGTTATGTTATGTTATGTTATGATTGGTTCGAGGATGGGTGACCACCTATTAAATATCGAGACCGTATCGTGTCTCAGAATGAACGTTAAGCTGTTGGCCCGTCTGTCATTGATAAATCTTTGACAGTCCTTATGGGTAATGAAAGACCCAAGTCTGTCAGTTAGCTATTTGTCAGACTTGGTAAGCAAAGAGGTAGCGTATTACTCAGGAACTTAGTTGTGGAGGTCAGATAGGCAGTAGCTTCATGTTTAATACTGATATTCAGCTGCATCTTGTTAGATAGGAAGCCGACACCAACATAGTTGGGAAAAGCCTAGGCAGTTATATTTTTATATACCTTTCCACCAATTACCTCGTAGTTGTTGGTAGTAAATCAAATCAAATCAAATATTTATTTGCGTATAACATGGTATACAATGGGTTTAAATACAAAATATGGCACAAACATGTTTAGCTAGGATATAATTATATAGCATGCAAAATTATAAAGTTAGATGAAGAAGACCATCAACATTTTTTATCAAAAAAATCTCTTAAACTATAAGAACTGCATTCGTGTAACCACTTATAAAATTTAATTTTAAATGTTCTTGTATTTAATATTTTAAAATGACGTGGTATTTTGTTATAAATGTGCACACACATGGCTAGGCAGTTCTTATTATATTTAGCTAATCTAGGTAAATCATGCAACACTAGTTTATGAGGATCTCGTCTGTTCCTAGGATTAATATCATTTGCTGTCTTGAACAATTGTTTATTTTAATTACGAACATATTTCGTAAATATACAGTGACGGCAACGGTAACAAAGAAGGAATAGTAGGAGTAGGGTTAGAAGTAGGAGTAGTAGTAGTAGGTAGCAGCAGCATTTTCCTTCCCCTTGAACCTAACAAATCATTTTTGATATATATTTTTTTTATTTGGTTAGTTTATTGATTAATAATTGAGCAAAACGATAATACTGCGGCTAATAATTAATTCAGCAATGTCTTTAATTGTTTTACCAACGTAGGCACATGGGTATGTAGGTAATCGTTTTGTCCAACAAATATAATAATTGCTATAATTATTCTGTGTTCTACCAATTTGAGAAATTATACCTACAAGGACCGAACAAAATTCTAAGTATTAAACTGCCCGAAAGTAGCCCTAGCCACTGCTTTCTCACATCTTTTTTTTTTGGGTGGGAAACCATGAAATGACGTCTACCGCTCTGCATGCGTATCATGACCACCGTAGAAATGGGTTTTGTCGACGGAAGAATAGACAAAATTACAGATTGTAGAATTTAATAATGGCCGTTTAATAATGGCGTAGCATGACAATTCTACCATCAAAAACATAAATATGAAACGAGAGCCAAGTTCAATATTATGATATATGCCTTGGTTGTTGTCTTCAACGACAAAAGAAGTGAGATCTAAATGGGTGCCAAGTTCAATGGTCAGTCCTGAAATTTATTTATAACTACATAAAATATAATTTCTTCTTATAACTTAGGATAATATATTGTAGCCTAAGGTCTGACTTGGCTAGTTCTCATATACACGGTAACTCTTTCTAACAAATCCGTGACCCTGGCAGGTTCTTTCTTGGTCCGTATTTATGGTAGCTGTTCACAGAATTGTTCCCGAACTACAAGAACCGACAACGCGGTAGGCCTAGATACAGATTTCGACCAGTTCGACTCTACCTAAAGGATTTTCTTTTTAAATTTAGATAATTCGTTTGACCGTAGGTTACAATGTTTAGCCCATGCAACGAGCAGAATGAGCAGAATGAGGCTAAACGGCAATAATTCTGAAACTTGGTGGAAAACTTATTTTAAGTTGGGAACCATACCATACGGCTGCTTACCTATTGCTAACAAATTACGAGAACTAACAAAATTATCGGTAGGAATCGATTTAGTTTTTTGCTGAGTCAACCTCTATGTGTGTTATTGCTAACTGTAGTAGAAGGTAGGTACTGCCCGTATGCCCAATATACATATCTGATGAAAAAGTAACATGATCAGCAGGGTTATCGCGTAACTCACTAAAAAAAGGAATGGTTTTCATTACACGCTTTATATTAGCTTCAATTGTATGTTTGTTTGTACGTTTGTATGTTTGTTTGTAACCGACTCCTTATAGCGCCATTTTGACCCACTTTAAACGACCAGATTTCATTCCAACTTTGCACACCTGTCAAAGACCGATGACAATGCAATAATTTCATAAAGTGCCATTATCCTTGCCAGGGTTACCAGGACAGCAAAAAACCTGTCTTCGAAAACTACGCTGACATACGTCATGAACTACGCTGACATACGTCTCAAAATTCGAAACACCCTAAAAAATATAAAATAATAGAAAAAGAGCGTGGGGTGCCTGGTATCAATAAAAAATACCTTAAAAAGCACCCCACGCTTTTTTCCATTATTTCCTACTTTTTAGTTTGGTTTTCTATGGAAGCGTGTTTTTTAGTTTTTATAAACTATTATTTTTTCAACAATATTCATTACGATATTTACGTTTCTGAGCAGATAACTTTTTAGAACATAATATGAAGCAATGGATTAGCAATATCCTTCAACATTGTTAAGATTTTGATTGACAGTATGTTACTCAATAAGGATGATGTAGTTTTGAAGGTGCCATGTGTGGTGGTATGCCATGAATAATTATTTAGAGCCCAAGTCCTCTCGAAAGTACAGACGCCAACACATAAAGCTACTACAATCTGTCAAATTTCTTTAAAAGATTTTCAACTTTAACGCTAAAGTGTAAGGTTCAAATTTGACAATTTCCCGTAGCTTGATGTGCTGGCGTATGTAACTACAGTTTGTAGAAGACAACATTCATGCAGTATTACGGCGATTAACTAGACTGTGAAGCCTAACCATTAATGTCTCGTTTCCTTTCCGAAAGCCCTTTTGAACTGCGTTCATTCAAACTCAAACTCAAAGCATATACTCGTAAGTAGGGTTGTAACGGAGCTTCGCCTCCGCTTCCGTTACTGCGGAAGTTCCGCAAGAAATCGTATCTTCGCTTCCGCCTCCGCTTCCGTGCAACTTTTGCGGAGTTGTAACGGAGGTTTATTTACGAATCATTGAAATAAATAAGGAACAAGTTTAGTCCAAACTAATACGCTTGCTTACTATACATGAATCAAATGTGGCAAGTGGAGGAGGTGATGACGAAGCTTCTGGTGCCAAAAAGCTAGAATTGAATCAAACCCAATACATGATGAACCAAGCTCAAGTTTCCAGATTTTACCACCAACATAAAGTGTGCATTCCAATCTGGCTAACATGTAACAGTGAAGAGGAAACTGAAAATGACAACAGCAATAGTAACCTCATGGTATGGAAAATTTTACTAGTTATATTAACTAGTAAAATTTTCCATATTTTTTTTAAAATTATATTAATAAAGAAAACCGACTCAAATTAGACGCTGAACCTTTATTGTGGTGGAGAAATAACAATAAATATAAAGCTTTTTCTCCCATCGTTCGCACGTACTTATAGGCCCCGCCAAGTTCAGTGCTAAGTGAACAATTATTTAGTCCGGCTTAATTTATGAACCCCATTTTTATCGGGTGGGAAATCATCGAATGAGTTCTCCCGCTCTTGGGTGGAGCGGAAGGGCGTGTCAGACTTTTACTGACTAAAACTCACCCGTGTTCCCATTGCCAGGGCCACGGTAACTCTTTCGAAAAGATCTCGCGACCCTGGCAGGCATCGGTCCTAGCAGACCATTTATGAACCCCTTAGAAATCGTCTGGAAGGTGAAAAAGCCGCAAAACTATTGTTTGTCAAATATAATTTGCCTCTCCTTAATTATGATAACTAGAAGGTAATGTTTATTTTATTTAAATGTTTGTTTACTTAAGCTATGAATGTACGTTTTTGAATTAAAGATTTTGTACTTTTCTTATTTTTAATGAACCACAAATTACAATTTTTTCTACATCCATTTTCACCTCCACCTCCGTTAACCTCCGCATCCGTGGAGGTGAAACTCGTCGCCTCCGCATCCGCATCCGCCTCCGCTAAGAAGGCCTCCGTTACAACCCTACTCGTAAGTATCTATTTCTATTAAACCAATTACAGGCACTTTTGAATTATCAAAGAGTCGATTAGTCAGAGAGACGAAAATATTTCCCTATTCCAAAGGTTTTATCGAGAAGAAAGGGCAAGAAACTCTATGGATACTTTTTTCAATCAAAATATCCTTATAAAAGATTGGTACCTAACATCGTTCGTTTTGAAATTATAGTAAAATCAAGTGTGTAGAAACAATAGTAGAGATTAAGATAAAGACTAAGACTGTCATTGTAAATGCGATTAATGTTCTTGAGTGTTGTCTACATTAACGACACTGTTTCGGTTCCTGGATGTGCCCCAATTAACGAACGATAAAGTCCGATGAGGTCGAGAGGTTCTGGAGTGGCGACCGCGTATCGCAAGACGTAGATTTTGAAGGCTTCCCACCGACCGTGTAGACCAGCCTTTCCCAAAGTGGGCGATAACGCCCTCTTGTGGGCGCTGCAGGCCTAAAGGGGGATGGTAAGAGACCAAGAAAAAAAATAGGGGTGTTGTGTAGACTCTACACAACGCCCCCATTTTTTTTTGCCCACAAAGGTGCGCCCACTTTAATTTTCAAGATACAATTAATTGTGAAGAATTATTGGTACAAAATTGTACAACTACTGTGCAACTATTGTACTGTGGGTATATTCTATCAAATTGATATGACACGAAATAATTATAGCAATTATTATATTTGTTGGACTAAACGTTTACCACATGCCCACGTGCCTACGTTGGTAAAACAATGAAAGACATTGCTGAATTAATTATTAGCCGCAGTATTATTTATTTTATTATTTTACTAGCTGATCTTGCGAACTTCGTATCGCCTCAGAATCAATAAAACCCATGTTAGGTGCGCTCCTACCAAGTTATGCTTACCTGGTACTTCGAAGACATAAAGCGTATTCTAGCTGCCACACACCCATGTTAGGTGAGTTCCTACCAAGTTATGACAACCTGGTACGTCGAAGATATATTAATAAGGAACTTTATTGGATGATTTTTTACACCTTGGGTCCGAAAAACCCAAATATCTTACGGACCCCTATTTTTTTCTAATAGCCTATGTTACTCGCAGATAATGTAGCTTTCTAATGGTGAAAGAATTTTTAAAATTAGTCCAGTGGTTTTTGAATTTATCCATTACAAACAAACAAAGAAACAAGAATACAAACTATTCCTCTTTATAATATTAGTATAGATTCAATCATTATATTCAGTATATCAATTTAATAAAAATAAAAAAGAACTGCTGCCCTTCTACCTTTTAGTAAGTAGTTAGACAGTCAGGCATAAGTATACAAAAACGTCTAACCGGATATACATGGGGCGTCTGCCTATCTGCCCTTCACAACTAAGTACCTGGGTAATATGATACCCGTATTGACTATCAAAGATTTATCAATGACAGACGGGCCAACGGCTCAACCAGTATTCAGAGTTACATTTGGTTTTCGATATGTAATGAATGGTCACCCATTCACTAACCGACCGCGGCAAGCGTAGCTTAACTTTCAGTCGACCCGTACGAACCCCTCTCAGTTAGGTTCCTATCGTTCATCGTTAGGGGCGATAACACACCCTTGTGGGCGCAAAAAAAAATGGGGGCGTTGTGTTGAGTCTACACAATGCCCCCAATTTTTTTCTGGGTCTCTTACCATTCCTCTTTAGGCCTGCAGCGCCCACAAGGGGGCGTTATCGCCCACTTTGGGAAAGGCTGGTGTAGACCGAGAACATGGTGAAGGCTGCAGGAATCAGCTGGATGAGGGAAGCAAAAAACCGGTCAAAGTGGTGCTAGCTCAGGGGAGGCCTATGTCCAGCAGAGGACGTTTTTCTGCTGAAATGATAATGATGGTGATGAGAACTCACACGAGCTTCATTTCCTCCTTGCAAACCTGTAAATGGGATGTGAAGTAAAATGGCATTTTCTCTAATAAAAGATTTTGGAAAATAAAGTTGAGTTGCTCTACCACAGCCTTAATCAAAGCTTTTTCAAATTCAAATTCAATTAATTTATTGCAGAACATAAAAATAAATACATTTTGAGATGTTGAGTGCGCAGTTAATTATTACCAATTAAGGCATGCAAAATAATATTTGTAGACACAAGACAATTTAATACATTTAAAAACAATTCAAAAGACTGGTTACATAGGTCAAAGAAAAATCTAAATTATGCAATTCAATATATGGAAATTGACAAAAAAAAAAAAATATAATCATAAAAAATAAAAATTGGGAGGTCTAAATTATTGATAAAATGTCAAATTAATTTCGTCAAACATAATATGTATAACATGTTTATTATAATCATATCATTTCGTCAAAAAACATGTTAAGTTAACAATATGGTAAAAATCGGACTCAGAAAACATTCACCTCAATCCCAATAGACGGGTGTACTACGCCAAATCGAATGCCAAACAATCGAACACCAATTGATCGAACACCACAACTCGAACGTCTAAACACTCGAACGTTCATAACATCGAATGGCTATTAATTGCTCAAGTCAAGGCTTATAAAGAGGAAAAAAAAATACACAGACATATCAAGTAATTTGTATAATTAGTAGGTAACAAAAATTTTCAATCAAAAACCTATTAAAATATGCTAGTCTTTTAACATCTGTTACCAGGTTCCAAGTCATAGCCATTTCACCCTATATTGACCGGCTCAAGGTCAGTCTATTGTCACGTCTGACAATTCAGATTGCTATCCATAGGTAAGTATGTACATTTACGCTATCAATCATGTGCGTTATGTAGTTGGATCACGTCGAAGATTACAATAAATGTTTCGGATGATTGATTAACTGAAGGATATTGATATTATTGGTGCGAAGGTTTTTATCGACTACTTTTGGAAGCTTTATTTTTTTTTGTTGGGCGGTAAAGCTTGCCATCTAATCAAGTGGTTGTTTTTGTGACTGTGGTTTCCTGGGTTCGATCACCAGAACCAGCTGTGTTTTAATCAACAATTATTATTATTATTACTAGCCTCCGCTGTCCCACTCCTGGACCTTTCTCCACTCCTTCCATCTTTTGCGAGCCTGCGCGAATCTTCATTCCAGTTTTGACGGAACCAATCTATATCTATCACCAACCCGCCGCCAAGCGTGGCGATTATGGCAACCTCCCCAAAAATTGCACAGAACTGGTCGAAGTGGCGGTGCTTGGGGCAGGATGTCCAGCAGTAGATGTCTTTCGGCTGAAAAGATGATCTATATATATTATTTTTGTCAACAAATGCGGAGAAAATACAACTACTACTACTGAGGATTTTTTCATGATTTGGTTTTCGATATTTGGGTGAAAAGTACGCACCGTTCGGCCGGAAGCCGAATATTCAAAAAAGTTGTCAAATATTCGTGGCATCTCTTATTCATACTAAGGGTCGCCCCTACTAATTACATGATACTTAAAACGACCTACACTACACCTGTAAATATTCTAGTAATGCTTAGGTGGTGTAAGTACTAGGTAGTCTAGCGCCTAGTTAAGTATACATCTTATATCTCTGCGGGACCTAGCTATTCGGGCTTATTGCTCTTACCAAACTGACACTGCACCACCATTTCGTTTAAAAAAACCCATAACTCTGTTCTATCGATCGTCCAAATAACTACTAGAGTTTATTATTGTTTACGTTTTCATTTACTATCAATTATTCACAGCCCACAGCGGATAGGGGGGAGGGTGGCCGGTTGTTGACACCGCTGCCCTTTGTCCACTGATTTTCGGTAAAATATTGACCTCTCTGGTATCTGCTCGTTATTTTTGTGGTGTCAGGTGAACTCAGGTGTTGTTGTCATGCGGTTTTATAGGGAGAGTGGAATTTCCGGTCGATATTGTTATGTTAGTTGTTAGTTAAAACAAATGTATCTACACAGAGAAAGCTTGTGAGGACATCATGGTTTTTATTAGCGAAGTGAATGGTGTTGAATGATATTGGGTGTATGAAATAGTGAAAGAGTTTTAGGGGTTGAAAGCAGATTGAAAATTCGACCTTTTTACCTCCAATCTCTCTGTAACCAGAAGGTACGGTCCAATCTGCCCGGGGTGCGGATATAGATTAAAAGAGTTACCGTGGCCCGGGTGCAACTGGAGGAACACGGGTAGGTTCTAGTTAGTAAAAGTCTGACACCTTCCGCTGAAATCAATTGATAATTTCCTACCCATAAACAAAGGTTTGCAGAAAAATAAAAATGTAACAATGACTTACAACTTACTCACGGCTTCGTTAGTCGTCTTTTTACACACGTAGACCAGAGGGGTAATTGCGTAACTTGCTATCAGTAGGAATTGGTTTCATATTGATAGTTAAACAACATTCATTGCGTTATTTACGTTGCTTAGCCGACAATTTATTCGAATAAATGACGCAATGGTTTAGAAATAATCTTCAATCCGATTCAGATTCTGATAGACAGTGCGTTTCATAATTAGGGTGCAGGTTCGCGATTTTATTTTGTACTGAGTTTTCACCTCGTGCATTGAGAATTCAACCGATTGCATCCCAGCGTGTTGATAATCACACTTATTTTTCAACTCTCGCGCTAAGCATTGCTGAAGATCCAGGACGTAGACGCTTGCGCAAAAAAATGTCGCCGCGATATTTTTACGTTCGTCCGAACGTTGATTTGTCGTTTGACTTGCAGGTAACTAGGTTCTTCAGAAGAATGTTATAATATCTGGAAATGAAATAAGTAACATAATAATAAGAATTAATATAGGAGCTTCACGGGCGCTTCTACAGAACTCTTCAAGAGCCCAGTGTTGATGTCTTAGCGTCCGTATCCTGGTTATGTTTTGGTGACCTTTTCGGGGAAACTGAAGGTTTTATCTGTGCAAATATGGACGAACTTATCTTGACGATTAACTACCGGAGATATATTATGAAGGACGGGATGGTTGATGTGTGTCGGACATGACACCATCCGGATGAGTCCATCAGACATATTATTATCTCTGGTTGTTCTCGTCTGGCTAACGGCGAATACTTACACAGGCATAACCAAGTAGCCAGGATTATTCCTCAGCAACTTGCTTTGCAATATAAACTAGTGGATTCTGAGGTACTGGGTAAGTTACTGACAGGCTTATTGTCGCCAATAAGCCTGATATAATGGTGATAGATCGCACAATGATAATGGACGTTACCATTCCGCATGATGGCAACCTCGTGAAAGTTGGGAAAGAGAAACAGATTAAATATCTAGACTTAGCACACGAGGTTGTTGACATGTGGAATGTTGACTTGGCTGTCCATTGTGCCTATTGTCGTATCAGCCAATGGGCTGATGGCCGAGACCCTCTACCAACATCTATCGAGGCTATCGTTGGGCGTTTGGATCAAGAGCCTGATTCAGAAGGCAGTACTCCTTGACACGGCTCCCATTGTGAGGAGGCTCCTGTTTATGGAACCCTAACTACCGGTAGCTTGGACCCTGCTCCCGATACCAGTGGTCCACTATTTTTTATATTTTTAAATGATTTTTTGTTAAGTTTCATTTTCTAAAAATATTTAAAAATGTAACCAATATGTGTAAAGAAATAAACGAAAAGAATTAATATTAAATATATCGATAAGAACAAGGGAATATGATGCTGATGATAAATAATCGATAGATCTAATTTTATTCGCATCCTGAAATTAGGCACTCGAAGTATCTTCCTGTTATAATGTACCAAATGATTTTGTAAAAGGGTCAGTGACAAATTAATGAATTCACTCAGTTCTATCACCTCTCAACTCTCACCAACATTCGTAGTAACCACCCGACGTCACTACTCCGATTAAATAATATCGATTAACCGTCAATCAATTCCGTTGATAATAGCCTTCCGTTTGATTCGTCAAAACAAATTGCCGGCATCTGGGTCACACACTAGTAGTGGTAAGGGCTGATTGAAGTCAAGACATGGCCCAATAGGCCGGGGTTTTTAGTTCACCGTGTTAAAATAGGTCGTATAGCTAGCCAACCTTTTTATAAAAAGACGTCTGAAGCAAAGGGGTTGTTCATTTAATTTGAAAATGGAATTGGCAATGTGTTGATTTTATTATTACTAAGCTAATACATACGAGTAGTTTGTTGTATGTAACACGGGTTGTAGGCTTTGTAGATCTTACAAAGTCTAGCTTTGCATCAAGAAACGAAGTCGTCATTTAGAACAATTATAATCGCTTACCTCTTACTTTGTAAGAAACGCAGAAGATTAGTACTTGGTCTTCATCAATATAGTTTATGAAGACTGCGCATCGACACCCGTGATCTGTGTTTTAATTGCTTTTTAAGTTAAGAGCTCTACCTACCTTACAACTTATTGTAAAGACCTGCTACACTAGAATAGTCCCATAGCTTGCCTAGACCTTAACTTTTTCTATGATGTAAGCAGATCCATCTCTCATTATACTGTGTGGATATTATTCTTATGGGTTTCCATAACGTACAATCTTCACAGTACCTTGAACATTGTTTCCGAAAAATTGGGCAAATTACTCACATCTGAATAACCGGTGAAGTTGCACAATCACACGAAATAAGTAGGTATATACATGAACTTACCCACATATCTATGCAAAAAATGCCCATTGACATAAAAAAGTATGATTCATCACATAGTTCCAATGTCATCGTTCAGGGGGCGCTGGCCGTCACGCGCTTGCGTACAACCGCTTTGGGCGGGAACGACATCTGTCATCCGATCAAAAATGACAAAAACCGCGAATTACATTGCAAGGCCTCGTTTAGTAATTGGATATAATTCTACGTTTGACTATAGCAATAACGGTAATTGACAATAAATATCTATAAAATACGACAAAATGGCAGCTGTGGGTATAATTACGACTTCATTAGTTTGCAGTAAATAAATGTAGGGTTTATCATACGTCCCTAATCGTATTGGTGATTAGGGCCTGCGTTCAACCATCCAATATGTAATAACCTTCCGCTATGTGAAAGAGCTGTGAGTTTATTTTAGTAACGAATAAACACCATTCCTCCCTATCATTTCAGCCGCGACGTCCACTGCTGGCATAGAGCTCCCCCAATTTGAGAAGATTTGCCATGGTTGCCTCGCTTGGCAGGCCGGTTAGCAATTGCCTTATGGTGGTAAAATGCATAGAATGCGCTGCTGCTCATTCTCTAGAAAGTCTTTCAGTTGCCTTCTACGACACCCACGGGATGAAATGAGACAGTGCTATTTTTACCGTCCAGCACGACCCGGAAAGCATAATCAGCCTATTCTGTTCCCACTGCTGAGGTACAGCACAGGCCTGCTATCGGTGAGAGGGAGTGGGCCATAATCCAAGCGGGCCCATTGCGAGTTGGTAGACCTTAAATAATGTCTTTGATTGTTTAAGGAGGAGGAGACCTTAAATAATGTTTTTGTCTGGTTCTGACTGAACCCACAATTTACAACTCGTAAATCGCGCCACTGAGCCACTATCACCAACTTGATATTGAATCATGACTTCATACAGTAAACATTGCACTATGTTAACCTACATATGTATCTAATTATAAAATGTTGCTTAAATTATATTAAAAAAAACATTTGAAGATAAATAAACATAATGTATAATTTAAGTTACTAATTGGCTTCCGTAACTATTTACATTCAACTCTACAGGCCATAAAATCAATGATGGGAACCATTCGACCACATAAAACAATTAAATAGCACTTGTTCTCACTAACTGAATCAATCACGTTTTGATCTTACACTAGCTTCTGCCCGCGACTTCGTCCGCGTCAAATTTTTGCTCCCCTTCCCGTCGCATCGAACTGCCTGCCAGTTTTCGTCCGTTTTTCATTTTCTGCTCCGCTCTTTTCGACCGTAGCGTGATGTTATATAGCCTATAGCCTTCCTCAAAAAATAGGCTATCCAACACAAAACGATTTTTTCAATTCCAGTAGTTCCTGAGATTACCGCGTTCAACTAAACATACAAACTCTTCAGCTTCATAATATTAAAGTATAAATGAAATAATTTGACGATAGAGTGCGTAGATACGGTTGGTTGGTCGGCACCGCGGCATAGCAGTCAGCATACTCAGCACAATGACGTGTCGGTCGCGGTTCGGTGCCCGGTTGTTTTTGATTTACTTGTTTTAATTAGTTTGTTTCCATTTGCTCACGGCTTTTGGGGTGATTCGATATTCCTAGTGGTACAGACGCCAGCACCATCACACAAAGCTACTACATTCTGTAAAATTTCTTTAATAGGTTTTCAACTTTATCGCTAAAGTTTTAGTTTCAAGATTAATTGGAAAAATTTGACAGATTCGGGTAGTTTGATGCGTCTGAACTACAGGGAGCCCGGAGGCCCTATAGGATAGTCTGGATTTGTGACCGGGTGGTCCCCCCCCCCTATTGAATGGGACTTAAGGGGATGTAATGTAGCCTGGGAAATTTAAATTTTCTTCAGATTTTTGTAATTTACAGGTCAGTGACAGGTTGTATGTTGATTAAAATATGATTCGCGACAATAACAGGTATATATTTTCAGAATTATCAGAGGATGGACAGCAGCGTTCTCTATGCATTTTAATACCATACTGCAATCACCAGCCCGCCTGCCAAGCGTAGCGATTATTGCAAAACGCCTCTTTTGGGGGAGGCCTATGTCCAGCAGATGATGATGAATTTATTTACAGAATTATTATCATTAAAATCACAACAGTCCTCTAAAAAGTCCTGCTTTTTATTCTCTTGATTAGCGGCCTACTCTTGCGCTTCCCCTAAAACATAACTGGCGAAGTTTGGCTTCAAGATATATAGGCGTAATGTACATGGATACAATATAGGGACCAATTGTCGTAAGTTGTGAAGTCAATAGTGGGCAATGACATCGTGAAACAAAATTGTATTTATGATCTATCATTTTCTACGGAATTTTCCTGAAAGATAGAAAGAAAAGCATTTTGTGATATTTTTTTTAAAGCAGATAGTCACCAGTCAGCTCCATTTTGTTTAACCTCTAAGTCCCTGAGATACCACATTTGGTACAGACACAATGGTTTTTTAATTGTGTCTGTAATTATGGTAATTGACTGGTTAACCACTTATTATACCTTGTCTCTAGCGAAATATGAGCTGACTTGGAGGTAGTTTCTCGCCCGTTGTTCTTCATAGAGATCTACGTTTTAGAATGATCAACTAGCTTCAACTTTCTGTCTAACCGCCGCCTCCTTATCATCCAAAAGTGCCTTTTAAGTAATGCTTTGAGCTTGATTACACCTCTGCCTATCCCTTCAGCAATCACCTATAGGTGTGATGATGTGTTATGTGTTGCCACCACAGAGGTCTTAAAAAACGACAGACCTTTTCCTCAGTCAATACTGCAGACAAACGAATTTTCTTGGTAAAGATCGATTGACTTAAAACAATCTCGAACTGTATACAAGGGTCAGCCCGAAACGTTCGAACAGTCTATCTACATTTCATGATAATATTAAATGTGAGTTTTTAACAAAACGTTACCGTCATTTTCTCATTCACAAGAGGTGCAATGGACACAACCCTACTAGTTTTAGACAATAGCGCTTCCCCTTCCTGCTTCAGAACTTGTGCAGATTACAACTGCTATTATTTAATTTTGGACACATCCTCCTCAAGATAATCATGTATACCATATTTTCTCTACCGTAATAAAGTAGCTGTAAAGTATTTGTCATGGGGAGTGATGACACTTCACGTGGACACGTTCTGCATCGTTGTGCGTAAAATGTCAAAGGTCGCGATGATACACGGTTTGTTCAGGGCATACGTTTCTTTCATCAATCAAAATAGACTTAGGCCGCTTATACAGTACATAGAATTTACCTGTAACTGCCTTGACGTGAAATCTCCATACGTTTGCCAAATGACATATTGTAATTTTTTCAAGCAAAAGTTGCTTGATAATGGAGCCGTGCCTCGCTGCGCGTTGGGCCAAATAATTCCATGTCGTTCACAAGTGTTCACAGTTTTTAGATATTTTTTTAACTTAGGAGGCTGTGATAAGGTAGCCCGCGAAATTAAATTTTGATGTCACTGTCAAGTGTCAGGTTGTTGCCCATTATCATAAAGGGAATGGATCTATTACGTTTATTACTTTTGTCGTTACCAGTCGTCAGAAGTCCAAAAGTTTCACGACCAGTGGGTTATCATGTTACCCTGCAGTTACTGGGTTGTTGTAAAATACTAGTATTCAGCTTCATCCGCTTTGATTGGAACCCAACCCCAACATAGGAAAAAGCTAGGCAAATATCATACAATACTTATATCCCAATGAATGAGCGTTTTCATGAAATAGTCATGTTGATTATTTGAGACTATAATTCTGTAAATCCATTTCACGAGCGTAACAAATATCATCATCATCATCATTTCAGCCCAAAGACGCCCACTGCTGGACATAGGCCTCCCCCAAGCTCCGCCATTTCGACCGGTTTTGTGTTTCGCATCCAGCGGATTCCTGCGGCCTTCACAAGGTCATTGGTCTACCTTGTAGGAGGCATTCCAACTCTACGTCTTCCGGTACGCGGTCACCACTCCAGAACCTTTCGGCCCCATCGGCCATCTGCTCTGCGAGCAATGTGCCCTGCCCACTGCCACTTCAGTTTAGCAATTCTTCGGGCTATGTCGGTTACCTTGGTTCTCCTACGGATCTCTTCATTTCTGATCGAACGCGTAGGGAAACTGCAAGCATAGCCCGCTCCATCGCCCTTTGGGTGGCTTTCAGCCTTCTAATAAGGCCCATTGTGAGCGACCATGTTTCGGTTTCATAGGTAACAAATATAGCATTACAGAATTTTATTTTGTTCAATATACAGCCTGACACTGACCTGCAAATTACAAAATACGTAAGAAAATTTGAATTTCTTGAACTTAAGCTGAAGAAATTCTTACTTCTTGAAAAGCTTGATCTTGGTGGATGGTTTCTTTACAAAGCGAAACTGTCGAATCCATCCTTGTACTAAGTAATGTTTCCGGAAACTGTTATTTTTTAAAATTTGGGATGACATCTTGCAGCTCAACCTAGGAGGTGGCCAGTTGCTTAACTGGACTCGCCCGCAGCTACCTAAATAAATTGAGGTGTCCAGTCAGGGTTTAAAACCTTAAATCTAAGCGACTACACGCTAAGGGCACCCCCTGTGAGGTACAGACCGCGGCTTAGGGCGTCGGTGGAAGCTAGGGCTTCAAGGGATGGGTTGAATCGGAATTATAATTATCTACGGAAGAATTTAAAGGTCCTGGCTCAGCGGCGCGTGCTGGCTCCAGCAAAGGTCAGGGCGGGCAAACTGTCTGTAAGAAGAATATGCATGGACCTAGGAAATTCGACTGGTTTTTTGACAACGTCATAGCCAATGCCAGCCTAACCATTTATTTGTCTAATCTACACAACAGCTACACTCAGCACCATGAATTCGGATAAATCCTGTGTGGGACATTGTTTTACACGGTATGCAACGATATTATCACTGACATCTGGCCTTTAAACTGAGCGATGGTTACAGAGCCCCATGCAAGGCCTTCATCGAAAAGAGATACCGTGACCCTGGCACATGGGCAACTGATGGAACACGGGTGGGTTTTAGTCAGTAAAAGTCTGACACGCCCTCCCGCTCCGCCCAGAGCGGGAGAAGTCATTTGATGATTTCCCATCATGAAAAAAAAAAAAAAGGCCTTCATCGAACAATAAAATATTATAAACTAAATTAAATGATTGTAAAATCGTTTGAGTTTTGCACTTCCTGGCCTGAAAGAAGCATAACCATGAATTTGGCCCTTTTAAACTAAAAAAAAAATCAGTACACTTTTGAAATGTAAAAAGTCGGTCAGTAAATCAGAAAGTTACAGCTAGTTGCTCATTCCAAAACTTAGATCTCTATGGAGGAGAACGGAAAAGTAACTAAAAGGACACACTTTTGAATCAATATAAGTATTATAATTACAAAATCCTGGTGACATCATTAATGTTGCTTCTCTATGTGAGAACGATATAAAAAAAAGAAACAATTCCAAATTTAAGATTATAAATAAGCCCTGTAAGTAGGAGATGACCAGTCCCAATCGACGACGGCGCCTATTGAACATGACTGGCGAAATTTCACACCATCCAGCTCAACAATTTACTAGAAAACCAAATAATCCAGCACATGCGCCATCTTTTCATCGATAGATTTAAGTGAGCATGACGGTAGCATTATGGTTACTATTTCTTTTTACTTTCTTTGTTGGTGATAGAGCATTTGAGTCTGTAAAAAACAATGACTCTGGAACATGACACTTTTTCGATTACTGATGAACTAACCAATCCTTTGCACATGTAAGTACCTATGTGCTTCTTCTTGACATCATTACCGTCGTCATTTCAACCGAAAGAGGTCCACTGCCGGATATAAGCATCCCCCAAGCACCGCCACTTCGACCTGTTCTGTGCTTCTCGCATCCAGCGGATTCCTGCGGCCTTCACCAGGTCATCGGTCCATCTTGTCATTGTTTACATAGTATAAAACAAAGTCGCGTCCCCGCGCTTAGATCTTTTAAATTACGCACGGATTTTAATGCGGGTTTCATCAATAAACCGAGAGATTCAAGAGGCAGGTTTATGAGTACAATACGTGGGCGCAGCCGCTGGAAAAAGCTAGTTTGAAATAAATGACTTTGACTTTTCAGTAGCATCTAGTAAAATAGAGAGTTAGTTTCAGAATAATTGTAATTTAGAGGGGAGTCTGGTAACAATTCTAGTAGCCCTAAAAAAAATCCAATAACAGTTTTTTTAGGGCTTGATTCCGGATCTTCTGATTAAATAACGCGCAACGAATCCCATTATGAGTCTATTATGAGTCGGCGCTTTGAGTGATCCTTGTTCATTGATTTTTCAGCGCCGACTCAAAATTTTAAGGTTTATTATTTTATGCTTTTCAGTTTTTCGGCGGTTTAATTTTTTGTTAAAAAGTTTTTATTACTTTCTTTGTTGGTGATAGAGCATTTGAGTCTGTAAAAAACAATGACTCTGGAACATGACACTTTTTCGATTACTGATGAACTAAGCAATCCTTTGCACATGTAAGTACCTATGTGCTTCTTCTTGACATCATTACCGTCGTCATTTCAACCGAAAGAGGTCCACTGCCGGATATAAGCATCCCCCAAGCACCGCCACTTCGACCTGTTCTGTGCTTCTCGTATCCAGCTGATTCCTGCGGCCTTCACCAGGTCATCGGTCCATCTTGTCATTGTTTACATAGTATAAAACAAAGTCGCGTCCCCGCGCTTAGATCTTTTAAATTACGCACGGATTTTAATGCGGGTTTCATCAATAAACCGAGAGATTCAAGAGGCAGGTTTATGAGTACAATACGTGGGCGCAGCCGCTGGAAAAAGCTAGTTTGAAATAAATGACTTTGACTTTTCAGTAGCATCTAGTAAAATAGAGAGTGAGTTTCAGAATAATTGTAATTTAGAGGGGAGTCTGGTAACAATTCTAGTAGCCCTAAAAAAATCCAATAACAGTTTTATTAGGGCTTGATTCCGGATCTTCTGATTAAATAACGCGCAACGAATCCCATTAATTTCGCAAAACTAAAGGATATGCGTGTTCTTGAGACACAATGAAAAAACCAATTGACAATATCCTCTGAACGAATCTGTGTTGAATTGAATTGATTGCAATGCTATTTAGCAAAACCGTGTATTTGTTGTTTGTTTGTAAAGAGGCAAAAGGAGTGTGTAGAGATCGTAGCAGGTGGCGTTCCGTGGTTTCTGCCTACCCCCATGGGAAAAAGGCGTGATTGTATGTATGTATGTATGTGTATTTGTTCTTGTACGAACTATTTTAGTAATCACGCATAATCATATATTATAATATTTATTATACGAAAAAAAAAAACAAAATATACGTAAGGAACTTTAATTTTGGAATAAGTAATGTTTAGGGAGGAAATGTGCGCGTAAAACTTGTTAACTAGTCTCTAAGTTAGGTTTTGACAATGATGAATGATTTTACGTAGGATCTAATTATCTTTTCAAATGACTGGAGATTTACAGGGTAATAAGCAATTACTGCAAATAAAATTACAATACATGAAGTTCAAATTATAGCTTAGCTGAATGAGACTCTTTGGCCGCGTCCCATGACCCCCATATTTTGGAAAACGAAGTCAAAAAACTCTCAATCAATGGTGCAGGATACATGGATAGACAGACAACAGTAGCCTTCACAATACCGACCCAGTAGGCCCTAGGCGGATGGGCAAACAAAAAACCAGCGGCGAACATAATTATTATAAGCGGGGGACGCATGCGCTGTGGCCAGTCCGCCATAACACGCCCGCGCATCCAGCGGCGCATAGACACGAAATATTACCTAAATACTTTTTAGTTGGATACTTTTTCTTAATTATGTAAAAGTTAAAAAGTTTTATTGAACAAAAGTTTGGTTAATTTTTTGTGCTTTACAGAAATTAGGGCCGAAATAATGAACTTTTTATTTGTATAGTTAAGTTTAAAACAAAATGGAACGGCTTGCGATTCTGGTAAGTGCAGTTTTATTGTTATAATAAGAGTTTATAAAAAGTTAATACAGTCAAGAGCTTCTCAATTTCTCAGTAATGAGCTTTTTTACTGTCCCTCGCTCGATTGAGCTTCCTTTTTGCATCATCTTGATTGAGATCAAGACCTGTTTCCAGCTGAGATGTACCTTCTAAATATAACTTTATTGGGGCCATTTTAAGGGTCATTTATTTAAATCATTTACTTTGTTCTACAATGCGTCAAAAAACTTTATTCTAATTTTGAAACTTACATTCGAGATTCAAAATTCAAAAGGCATCGTTTTTGCTCTTCAGCAATATTAAAGTCGTAGGTAAACCATATAGTTAATATCCTATATATGCCCATATATTACTAGATATAAGTAATCCGTTATTCTAATAGTGCTTGCAGGAAAACAGGCATAAAATTAACAGTAAGCGATTAAAGTGGAAAAGGCAATAAAGTTCCCTAACTGTAAACTTATGACTATTGTATTCTTATAATGATGTCGCCATTTCGTCACTGGCCATGTTCTTGAAACCAGAGTCAAAAAAATTAAAAATATTTGTTTAAAAAAAACTTTTTTTATTGAAGCTTTGTGACATTTGCAGTTTTTGAAAGTCTAATTTAATCTGTTCTTTCTTACTGAAGATGAACTATATCTGCATATTGTCATTTCTTTAGACCAAACTATTTTGTCAAATCTGGTGAAAAGAAAATTGAGAGCAGATTTAACGATCATAGACTTTTGTCTGTTCAATGATTGGTATGCATCTGCAGACCGTTCATTTGAATATCTGGAGAGGCATGAGTATTAGCTATTATATTAGTATTCATAGCGATAAAATATATTAGGGCCAAAGGAAAGGTTCAATGTTGGTTTCAACAGACAATACGGTATCTTTACATACCGACTGGAAAACATTAAGGGATACAAAAAAAAATTGGGCAATTTTCAGCAGGCTGTAACTTCGAGAAAAATTGTCGTACAATGAATAAAAAAAAGTAAATTGTAGTTCTAAGTATCTAGTTTTTGGATACGGACTTTAACTTTGGGTAATCTTAGAAAAACCAGCAGCAAAAACAAAACAGTTTATTTTTAGTTTTTTTTTTTTGGTCTCGTGGTTCCGTTACGGGTTGTCAGAAACCCGAAACTCTGACAACCAGTCTTACCAAGGGGAAGTCGTATACTCAGTAACTGGGTTCTAGGCAGTCATTCCATGTAAAATACAGGGTAATCCACCCACTTGGCATATGTACGCTGCCAGGCTAGGCCTCCCAATACGATCTCAAGTGCGCAGTGGAAGAGTTATAATCGTGGGGCTCTAGAGACAAGAGTGGCTAGCGTACTGTCCGCCGTACGCGGAGCAGACAATCAAATCAAACACTTACAATACAACAAAAGCACTTACCTGGTGGTTGAAGAACACTGCTCTGGTGCCAACCTGGAGATATGTATGTAAGTGAGTGTATGTGTATCGTGTCGTGACGTTATGAGTATTCTCCTGGTAACAATCCGCTTCCAATTAGGCTGGAGACAATCACAGCATGCGGTCTTCAAATCACTCATTCACAATAGCGTCACTTTGACTTGACCTTCAAACCATTTATACGAGATATTTCCAACAAATAAAACCCGTGATATGTCAAATTAGGGGTTATTAACAATCCAAACAATGGGTCATGACCTATCGTCACCAAAACGACCGGGTAAGGGATAACTTTACAAAAAGATCGCGAGACTCAAACGGCGACATGCTTCCTCGTTTCCCACCGAAAATCAAGAGAAAGTGTCAAACGTCAAAATCAAACTTGACAAGTCAGATGTCATTCCGTTACGCGTTGCGTGCGCATAGAGAAACTATTTCAGGACGCAACAGCATAATATTGTCTGGCCTTACGTTTTCGCATACATTTTATTAGCATAAAAATACTGTGGCATTACAATACGTTGGTATAATGCAAATGTTAGCAGAACTGTCACTTGGTCTAATTTGTTATGGTATAATTTGGAGTTGCATAAATTTAAAAACTGAAAACTAAATAATGGTGTTATGGGCTGGGCATGGTGTTATGAGTACACATTTTATATAAATATGTGTTTATAACATTATGATTATTTATTATTATGCTAAGGCAATTAACATAATGGTAAAACATTTATATCTATTAAAATTGTCGAAATGTTAATGTAAGTTATGGCAGTATATTTTACGCTTACCATTACTAAACCAAAACACTGGTATCGAGACTGGTATTGTATTCGTTTAGACTTGAAGCTAACCCAAACGTAATTGGGAAAAGGCTAGGCAGATGATGTGACTGAGGAAAGATTGCGATTTGAATTTTAACGGTTTCAAGTGGCCTGCATGGGCTTATAACTTAACTGAGTGCTCAATACAACTCGGTCTCTTTGGAGAATATAGGCATGATTGTACGTTATGTGATATTTAAAACATTTTTTTTTTTAACAAACCCGCGTAATGTCCGTTTCATAATTCGTAGGCACACAATGCCAATCTTTTGTCTCCATTAACCCACGGCCGCGCACAATTATAAACCGATTATACCAACGGATGTGTGGCTCTGGCTCCTAAACAATGCAAGTGAGCTCTCTGACTAATTCGTCTATGTTTGTTTGTATTATATAATTTGTTACAAGTCCTAGTTCCCACGGGCTGGCGACAAGTTGGTGCAAATAGCTTCATTGTGTGCGTTTAAGGTCGAAATGTCGAGCGGTTTTAAGATTTTTATGAAATTTCTTGTTTTTTTTCTTATTTTGTGAGACTGTTGTGTCCCACTGCAGGGCAAAGGACTCCTTACCGTCTTTCCATTTTTTCTCTCTCAAAATTAGAATCCAGTCTTTTAAGTAGAAGTCTCAACTCGTCACGCCCTCTCTTGTTGGGCCTACTGCATCGCCGAACCCTGTTGTTCGGAAGTCTGTCTATGACTTTTGTAGCCATAGTATAGTTTACTTTGTTTTTTTTTTTATTATTTGTTTTTTTGAACACGCAATGGGTCGGAAGAAAAAGAAATTGAATGCGTATGAAATCATGAGTAGAAGGGTAAGTAGAATATATTTTTCCCAGAAAAAGTAACGGGCATTGTCCGGGAAGTTAACGCACAAAAAAGAATTACAAATGTTCTTACAAAAACTCTTATAATTAAGCTAAGCATGCGTTAAACGATCATATTGGCTCTGTAAAACGTGTAGATGAAAGCAAACATATTTCCTTTTGGTACGTGGTTCAAGTCCTTGAAGATACAATGACACGATCTTTACTGCCGACGCAATTGATACCTGTAAAACCTGTTTTTCTGGTCAATTAGGACTAAAGGTAGAATTCCGTGCATCGCGATCGATCGCGGCCGCGCGCGGCCTACGACTGTCGTCGATCGCTCGCGACAATAGTCAAATTATGAAAATGTATGGCACCGCTGCCGAGGCCCGCGACAGACGCGCGCGGCCGACGAATGTCGTGAGCCGCGCGCGGCCGTGCGTTTCTTAACATGTTCTAGCGCTTAGTAAAATTGTGGATTTCATGGCGCAAATATGTCTAGGAACGCAGGAGAAAACTTTTCGGTCGAGGAAGACGAAATATTCATAAATTTTGTGTCTCAAACTCCAATCATATATGATATGAGGCATGGAGATTATCCTCCTCTTCTTCTTCAAGGATGTCAATTAGCACTTCGACCATGATTTTGACTTCGGTAGATACACGTCTAGAGGGAACTGACGAATAACATCTACTAATTTCAAGACACGGCCGCGCGCGGCTCACGACATTCGTCGGCCGCGCGCGTCTGTCGCGGGCCTCGGCAGCGGTGCCATACATTTTCATAATTTGACTATTGTCGCGAGCGATCGACGACAGTCGTAGGCCGCGCGCGGCCGCGATCGATCGCGATGCACGGAATTCTACCTTTACTTTGTACTAGTTACCTAACCCATATGAAAGTACTAGGAGAAGCGCCAAATAGAACGCGAAAATCATTTTTGTTATGTTTTTTTTGCAATTTGCTAGTCAAAGTATCTGGTTGTATTTTGATTGAAGTATGATAATGCCTTTTTTATGAAATAAGGCTCGTGCAGACTAGCGCGACGCGACAGTCGTGCGCGATTCGGCGATTTATATCCGTAGATTGTTTCTGAGACTGTGTCGCGGCGTGACAGGTCGCCCCTGTGTGAAGTGTCGCGCGCGTTTTCATATAAATTTTTCTACGTATATAAATCGCCTAATCGCGCGCGACCGTCGCGTCTCGCTAGTCTGCACGAGCCTATAGGTACATGGGTCATTCAATGGGATTATATGAACTTACAGGATTGTATTTGGTAATTTTAATTGTTAATTAAAAGTAATTTTGTAAATACATAGACACATGTTACGGTCGTGAAACTTAATCTGTACAGTGTTATTGCCCCGACTACTCTATTATTGGCAATAAGTTCTGTCTAATATGAGTCTTAAATATAACTGACGAAATGTAGGGTACATATAGTTCAAGGCTGCCCAACACTTCAGGGATTACATGCCTGATTAAATGTTTGTATGTACGTGTTTTCCTTCGAATCGGCAAGAACTGAAAGGGATTAATTGTACTTAACCCATGTTGTGGTGTTAAGAATAGAATCATTTCCTTAGATTGGTAGTCTGGATCAGTCTTGGGCAATCGCCCAAAGCGCAGCGAACGCAGTAATGGCGATTCTACGACGTAACGATGCTTCTCGTCACTGTTTGGATGATCAAAAGGGTGCAAAAGACCCTCAGTCTTTTACAGCTATGGCTGTGCTGCATTCAACGTACCGATGAACCTACGATGTGACGATACTTCTCGTCACTATTTGGATAATCAGAAGGGTGCAAGAGACCCTCAGTCTTTTACAGCTATGGCTGTGCTGGGTTCAGCGAACGTACCGATGAACCTACGATGTGACGATGATTATCGTCACTGTTTGGATGATCAAAAGGGTGCAGAAGACCCTCAGTCTTTTACAGCTATGGCTGTGCTAGGTTCAGCGAACGTACCGATGAACCTACGATGTGACGATGATTATCGTCACTGTTTGGATGATCAAAACGGTGCAGAAGACCCTCAGTCTTTTACAGCTATGGCTGTGCTGGGTTCAGCGAACGTACCGATGAACCTACGATGTGACGATGATTATCGTCACTGTTTGGATAAAAAAGGGTGCAGAAGACCCTCAGTCTTTTACAGCTATGGCTGTGCTGGGTTCAGCGAACGTACCGATGAACCTACGATGTGACGATGATTATCGTCACTGTTTGGATAAAAAAGGGTGCAGAAGACCCTCAGTCTTTTACAGCTATGGCTGTGCTGGGTTCAGCAAACGTACCGATGAACCTACGATGTGACGATACTTGTCGTCACTATTTGGATAATCAAAAGGGTGCGGAAGGTCATCCGTTTTCTCCTGTGGCTGTGCTGCAGGTACACCTCTTCCTTGTCATTCGAGTAAAACAAGCGTGATGTTATGAAGCAGTCATTCACATGAATTAAGCAACATAATCTCATATCTAAAATACTCAGCAGTCATCTTCCTGTACTAAATTATATAAAAACAATACAAAATTAGGTTGTGTCCTTCATGTTGGACCATTTTCTCTTTGTGTACGATCGTGTGTGATACCATACCATTGTCTTTAAAGGTCATACGCTCGTTGGGGGCAATTTTATGGTGTTTTTTTGCATATATTTAAAGTTTGAGCAAACAATGCGTAAGGTTGTCTTGTAGTAAAATTGGGCTCTGGCTTCGTAATCATGTAATTATGTAGAAATAATTAGTAAAAAATTTCTGCGATAGGTCAATCATAATTACAAACCCGGAAATCCCTGGTTCACAAAGATGATCACTTGCTTAGCCTTTTCCGAACTATGTTTGGCATCGGCTTCCAGACAAAAGAATGCAATTGAATACCAGTATTTTGCATGGATCGACTGTCTATCTGATCTCCGCAACACAGTTTCTGGGTAATACGATAAAATAAAAGACTGTTTACCAAAGGTTCAGGCTTCTAACGACCAGTAAAGACTGTCAGAGATACATGAATCACAGCCGATACCAACGGATTGTCGTGCTTTCCGGGCAGGTCTGGGTATGAAAAGATGGCCTCCCATCCACGGACGAACCGCGGCAAGCGTAGCTTAATCTAATCGATCGACCAGTTATTACTTAGCCATATGTTTCTCTCAACAATGTTCAATGATTTCTAATTGCTAATCTTACTCGATGATAAAAGTCTTAAATTCATTATCTAACAGAGAACGCACAGCCTAAACCGCTGCGTCTAGTTGCGTGAAATTTTGCAAAAGTTCCTTATTGATATAACGAAGGTGACACTAAAGAAGGAATTTTGAAAATTCATCCCCACAGACACTCAGCCTATAATGTTCCCACTGCTGGCACTCAGGCGTCCTCTCAGTGAGAGGCAGCGGGCCGTAATTCACCACACGGGCCCAGTACGGAATGGTAGATATCGCATGTCTTCGAATTTTCGATTACATACTGGTCATCATTTTCATCATTTCAGCCGTAAGACGTCCACTGCTGGACATAGGCCTCCCCCAATTTGGGGGGCTTTGCCATAATCGCCACGCTTGGCAGGCGGATTGGCGATCGCAGTATGGTGGTAAAATGTATAGAGAACGCTGCTGCTCATTCTCTAGTAAGTCCCTTAGTCGCCTTTTACGACACCCACGGGAAGAAATGGGGTGGTGTTATTCTTTACGTCCGGCACCACACGGTACGGTACTACATACTGGTATTTAGAACGAATTTGAGGTATTAAACATTTCTAGCAAGAAAGTAAACGTGGATTTTTCTTCAATACCAATGAAATATTTCTACGCTAAGGGGTCTAGCATCATTTGCTTAATTGATGCCTACAGTTTGTTTGTTGATGTCCTTGTAACAACCCTGTATGTATATGTAAAATGGTCGGTCATAGGTCAAAGCATAGGATGTACAATGACCATTAAATATTTTTTTCAACAGTGTGTAAGACTCATATAATTATATGTAAATCTCAACAAAGACAGACAGACAAATTACACATATCATAATAATATTTACATTAATACAATTATATCTAGTTTTTCACAATAACGAATCGACGCGGAAATGACTGCACAAAAAACGATGAAACAATCCGCTCGCACAGTTAACGTAGCGTGATATTGACTGATCTTTATGAGATAATGCTTCATGAGTAGGTAATGCATTATTTATTATGTGGCTCTTTTGTTCTAGTCTTATTTTTAATTAGATAATATTATTTGCATCTAGTTACATTGTTGTTGACAGTCCTTCCGTAGAAATAGATATCGTGATCTCTAGGTTTCAGATAGGCATTAGGTCTTCCTATAAAAACCTGGAGTGCCAAACACATAAAAGTCATCCAAAGCCTTCATATTATTACACATACAATGATGCTGATCAGCTCTCCTGCACACGGGTTTTCAATACTAAAGGTTTTGCAAGTCATCAGAGAGCTCACGAAAGAACACCAAATAATTCTTGCTCGCTGTCGCCAGATTCGGTGAAGAGGACTATATTCATAGAGATGGTTTAGGTTTTAATATTGCAAACGAGACGAAAAATAATGATGCATAATTAAATGTATTTTTTTGTTCCAGGTCCTATTCGCTTACGTCCTAAGCTGCATCCATTATGTCTCAGCTGAAGAAACAGTGTTATCAGAAGTCTTAACACCCGTTAAAGCTGACAGCACTGAAGCCGACAAACTAAAGCGACAGAGCAGAAGTTATTATGACTACCGATATGGACCACCAAGACCTATATACGACAGGTTAGAATACGCACGACCAGAGTACGACAGACCTCGATGCGGCCGATGCGACGATCGCAGAGACGACAGAGATGACCGTGACGATGATTACGATAGACGCGACAGGTACGACGACGACAGACGCGGGCACAAACCAACATCTGGCAGCAGATATGATAACAAAAAGAACTACGACAGCGATGAAGATAGATACTCAGACAGAAAAGGAGGACAAAAGAATGGGACGGAAGACGAGAATGGTGACAGCAAAAACTCATACGATGATAAAGATAGCAGACCAAGCAGCAGCGGACGAAGAGGAAGTGACAGAGACAGAGATAAGGATCGCGGTCGAGACAGGGACCGTGACAGGAGACGAGGCGGCGACCGCTACGATGACAGAGATAGATACAGACCAGACTATTACGATAGATTTCTAAGAGAAAGAGATCCCTATAGAGAAAGAGATTACGATGATTATAGAGGAAGAAGACCCTCGTATGATAGGTATTACCCTAGCTATGATGCTGGGTTAAGCAGATACGATGGGTATGCTGGGGCTAGGAGACCTGCTTATGATGGATATGATGACGCCTATGGAGGATATGGACCGAGTGCTGGCAGGGGACCGCATGATAGGTGAGTGATTTCCGTTTTTTTTTCATGAGTACCTAACTTGGAATGAAGTGGAGAACTTGAAATCCACTAGAAGGTATGAATGAAAGAGGTTGCTCCCCGTTCAACTAGAAATTCTATAGTAGTAATCTACTCCATAGAGATCCTTAGAAATAATACCACGATATATATATTCATTGGTAGTATAAGTATAATTATCAGTTGTCTGGTCGCCATAGTACAGGCTCAGCCTAGTTTGGGATCAGATAGCAGTTGGGTTGTCCAAAGATATTTATTTATTGGTTTTCCGATGCAACATGTGATTTAGATAATATTTATCACTACCGCTCTACAAAAATAATCAAGTTAAAAAAGTCGTACTTAACCAACCAGGTATAACAGCCTGATTCGATATACCGCTTGAATTACTTAATTATGTGACACATTCGAAGTAGACCATAAAACCAACGACAGCAAAGTTCGTTCACACATAAACTAACAATACAGTGTCCGCTACGCTGAAATAATGTCGAACACATCAATACATGACGCTTTCACCTAAAATTCAAAATGGCAATTCGAATTATGGAATGTAACGGTAAAATTGCAGAGGTTAGGTTATTTTCCCTCCATTGTGGGCGGCCATTGTTGTTTTATTGGACTTTATGTGATTATAGATTTGAGCTTGTTAAATTTTTTGTTGGGGTTTCGAACCCTTTGTTAGGTTGGTCGGTTGTTAGAAAACATTACGCTAATTTAATTTCACAGTTCTGACACATAACTACTGGCCTTTTTTCTGTGGGTGGGAAATCATCGAATGATTTCTCCCGCTCTGGATGAGGGCGTGTCAGGCTTTTACTGACTAAATAAAACCCATCCGTGTTCCTTGAGTTTCCTGTGCCAGGGCCACGGTAACTCTTTCGAACAAACGCGACCCTGGCAGGCCATAACTACCAGCCTAAGGAACTATTTGGTGTGAGCTTCCATGTACCTATGTATGTTCTAATAATTTCTTTATTTTAAGAAAGTGACAATATTGTTACATTTTATAATATAAAGAATTAGGGTCTTATACATAGATCCCAAATTAGGTTTATTTCTACTACGACTTGAGAGTCAATGAATCAGTGTTTCTCTATTAACACGTTCAGTGCCAAACACAGTTTGATGGTAAATCCCATATGGCCACAGATTTAGAGCGCATACAAAATTGTTAGCAGCAAGCCATGATCGGCCATAATGTAGAGCCGACGAATCACGCGATATCGCGTGATCGGCCCTCAACGTGTTAAGTACCTGAATAACGAGTTACAAGTTAACAAAAAGCATTTCATTCTCACGCATTAAAATCACATTACTTACTACAACAATATGTAACCCACAAACGTAGTACCGTAAAGTCTTTGACTGGATAATCTCGGGATTCCTCTAATTCCGTACAATTATCCAATTTGCAAGACAATCAGATGTTTTGCAGGCTTTGGTTAACAGTACACGGGTAGGTAGGTACTGTTACTTATTTACAGACATTCTTGTTGAAGGAATTAAGACTAGGCGCACGCGAAGCAACAGTTTTTCTAATAACATAATTGGATCACATAAATGGGCTAACAATATAAGCAATAATTAACAACTGTGGCAAATTTATGTCTGTAGGGATTTGAGAATTTACTGAAATTAAATGTTTATTTATGTAAGTAGATCTTGAGGTATCGTAAAAGTTCTTTCAGAAGGTTTTGATAATTTCAGAGCAAATTGTGAAAAATACTAGGTATCCTGACAAAAAGTTAATAAATACGTTACCTGGTTCATAATATCTCTTAACCTACACACTTGTGCATGTGGCTATTTGAACTTTCTTTGCTTTTCGGTCCCGCGTTTACCACTGTCATGATTTTGTTTGTCTTGCCTTTACAGTAATTCATGAAAAAAAAAGGTAAAAGAGAGTCTTACTATAATACTGTAGTCACAATAACAACACTGTTCCCCAGTCCATTTTAGCATCCTATTTATGTATTTAAAAGTTGATAAAGATCTCGATATTTATCTGAATGAACATGCAAGCAGATTGCAGTGCATTGTCTTGTCAACCATGCGCATACATGGTTGGCATATTAATGGATAATAAAAGGGGTACCAAACGATGTTGGGACCTACCTACAAATCGAATAGGTTCAATGAATAAATGCTTTGTTTTATTTGTTTGTTTTGGTTTTAGATTTGGATATTTCGGTATTTATCATTTTGGAGAAGTTTTGTTGCTGCAAATTTGCTTCACTACATACGCACAATCACACTACTCACACCTTTTACAGGATGTTAGCAGAAATTTCTGCACGTTATGCCAGAATATTTGTACGCTGCCAGGCTAGGCCTCCCAATACGATCTCAAGTGCGCAGTGGAAGAGTTATAATCGTGGGGCTCTAGAGACAAGAAGTGGCTAGCGTACTGTCCGCCGTGCGCGGAGCCAAACTACAATCAAATCAAACACTTACCTGTTGGTTGAAGGACACTGCTCTGGTGCCAACCTGGAGATATGTATGTAAGTGAGTGTATCTGTATTGTGTTGTGACGTTACGAGTATTCTTCAGGTTAGATTCCGCTTCAACCCGGCTGGAGACAATCACAGCATGCGGTCTTCAAATCACTCATTCACAACAGCGTCACACTTTGCTTAACCTTCAAACTATTTATCCAAAATATGTCCAAAACCCGTGTTATTACACCAAGATAGGGGTTATTAACTCAAACAACTGGGTCATGGTCCATTGTCCACCAAAACGACCGGTTAAGAGATTGATTTCAACAAAAGCCGCGAGACCCAAACGGCGGCGTGCTTCCTCGTTTCCCCCCGAAAATCAAGAGAAAGTGTCAAACGTCAAAATCAAACTTGACAAGTCAGATGTCATTCCGTTACGCGTTGCGTGCGCATAGAGAAACTATTTCAGGACGCAACATCTACCCCCCCCGGACGGGCCTTCCCGTCCGCTAATCACTTGGCAATCCCGACAAGGTTGCGTTTTATCAGTCCACCTGACGCGCTGCTGGAGGATGTGCAAATACTCCAAGCTCCAACGCTTCCAAAAACTCTGAGCGAGCTGCTGCACCAACTGAAACCGCGATAGCCAATTTTGGCTCACATCGACGAAAGGGTGCTCCGGCAGGGCGGCAAGTGGCTGTCAAATCAAAAAATGGCCCGGGGTCAGGGCCTCCAAGACGTTCGGGTCCGAAGACAGCGGGCACAATGGACGCGAGTTCAACACAGCTTCAATGCGGCAAAATACCGTAGCTAACTCCTTAAAGGTGGGAACGGTGTCTCCCAACAATCTGCGCCAGAGTCCCTAACCGCCTTCACCGCGGCCTCAAAATACCCCCCCAATGGGGGCAGGCTGGCGGGTCAAACAATAACAAACAACAAACAACCAAACAACAATAACAACCACAATTTAATGGCCCTCCTTAGGCAACAAAAGGGGGTGACGGACCCCATAAGGAAGGCTAGAGTGACTCAACCGTCAACAACCAAACAACAAAAGACCCGTATCGTCCAAAAGGGGTTCAACTTACCAACAGCTCCCGACAATATCCAAAACTCTCGCTGCAGAATGGCCAACAGCGCATTGCAACCGGCATGCGAGTTCTTAATGTGACGATCAGTCACCAACAATTCAACAACAGAAAAACAATTCAACAATTTGTCGAGGGAGCCAAATCGACTCAACAAACTCAGGGTCCTTTGTTCCAACAGCGAGCACCTTGAGCCCGGGCAAAGGACCCGACATCAAGACTGGCGATCGAGGCCAATCATCCTCGGGATGAGTCAGCCAGTCTGGTCCCCACCATAGGGGGTAAGCAAACAAGCGGGGTGCACGGCGCCTGGGTTCAAATCTCCAGGCACGTGCCTCCAAATCAAAGGCGTTTCAAATTTTGAATCTGGGACACTCGGTACGCAACAAAGACCTCCAAAGAGTGGACGGATGTCTTCAACCAACACAAAACAATTTGACTGTCCGTCCAGGCGTAAGAAAACCGAATGTCCACAGTTCCACCCAAAGTGTGAGCAACGTGGTTCAATAAACGCACAAGACGCGCCGCCCCTGACAATTCAACTTAGGGATGGTCAGTGCCGTCCGGAGGGGGGCCACCTTGCTCCAAGGCCAGTGACAAATTCACCTGGCCTGTTGCGCAGACGGTGCGCAGACAAACAACAGCTGCATATCCGTGCGAAGACGCATCACAAACAATGGTAGCAGTGTAGCTCCCAGGGGGGAGGATAGCGCGGGGTAACACGACCTCGTTGACTGCAGGGAGTGCGGATACAAATTGGAGCCAATCTTCCAACAGGGTTTCCCGAATTGGCTCGTCCCAGCCAAGTCCCGCAGTCCAAAGGCGCTCAAGAAAACAATTTTGCCCAAAACAATACAAACAAAACAACAAAACAAAAGACAAAAGGCAACCCTGGGCTCCCATGTCCATAATGACACGGACCACAACAGAGTCCCCCGTGGGCCCCCAGACCTGACCGAAGCCGTTGGCAACAAAACCGTGTCAATCTGAGGGGTACCTTAGCGGGGCAGGCGCCAATGTCCTAACAATGTCTGGGCGGTGACCGATCGCCACACCCAGACCCAAGTCTTTCCCTACGAGGAAGGAGTTCAAACTCCTCGTCCGCGCGGTGTCCCGAGCCACGCGCCATCGCTGGAAGGGCATATCCCACCGGATGCCCGAATGGCGGGGGGCGTGACTCCAACCGGGGACGTTCCGCCAATGGAGGGGAGGGAAGGCGGTGCTGGTCTGGCCAGCGGTGCCTAGCAACAATTGCGTAATCGCCTTTACGCGGGGAGACCAAATGGCTGTCGCGCGGCTCCCGATCAACTTGCGCGGGGGGTGGAGTGCGGCGCTCAAAATTGCGGGCCTCTCCCCGGTTCTGAACCGGCGAGGCAGAAGCCCGATGACCAACTCCATGGTACCCCCCCGTACGCGAACCTTCATCAGAGGCTGGTCTGCCAGCGTGGTTCGCGTTAGCGCACAATATGTCCAAATGGGACCCCCCACAAATTCTACAAGGGCGGGGGTTGGGGCAGTCCTTATGGAAGTGAGCCCCCAAACTAGAGAAGCACAGGCGGCGTGCATTGGCAATTCGGCGGCGGGCACTCACGTGCAACTTCAAAAAGGCCGCGCAAGTTGCCATGCCATGCCCCGTGTCCCTACAAAACTCACAACCAGGACGACTCTGGGTGCCAGCAAAACGAGCGGCGGGGCGACCATCAACAGGCCCGCGAGCCCTAATCCGTCCCTGGTCTCGTGGCCGGGAAGACGGCTGGCATGACTCAGTGGCAACGCCAGAGTTGTCCACAAACCGACACTCATCCTCCAAAAATTGGACGAGGTCATCAAATGGGGGGAGATGTGTGACACTATCCCCACCATACTTTTGCTCGAAACGAGCCCTCAAATCGGCAGGAAGCCGTTGCAGCAAAACGTGCACCAAAAGGTAAGACCATTGGTCCACCGGCAAGTCCAATTGCTTTAAAGCGTTGGTCGCTGCCACCAACGGGTTCAACAGGTCAGTACGCAATGCTGACAAACTAGTAATGACCGGTAACCCCAAAATCAATGCAATATGAACGTCAGCCAAACAACGTTTATTTTGGTACCGCCGGGTGAGTAGCTCCACAGCGGTAGGGTAGGCTGAGTCAGTCAACGACAGATGCTGTACCAAGGCTCGGGCCTCACCTTCCAGGACAGACAACAAATAGGCCAACTTTTGGGCGGGTCTGAGGTCCGAGCGTGCATCAACCAAACTTTCAAACAGGTTTTGGAAACTTAACCAGTGGTCCAGACGACCGTCAAAATGTGGCAGTTCCAAATTAGGCAGTCTACTCAATAGTCCGGGACCTGAAACAACCGAGGTCTCCGGTTTGACCTGGACAGGTGTCCGGCTCCCCAATATTTCCCGAGCACGTTGACCAATGACATCCCCCAGGTCCAAGATCTGGTCGTAGTCAGCAAGGACCTTGTCACGTGCTGCCTGATCCAGCACTTCCAAATCCACTTCACAAATGTACTGGTTGTAGCGGGTGAGCAGAGCATCAACGTTGCCGAGTCTCAAGTTCAACTGCTCGAACCGAGCAAGAGTGATCCCCTCAAGATCCTGGCGCTCAGCGGTCGCTGCAGCTGAAGCGAACCACCGCAGCTGTGTGGTCAATCCACTGATTGCCTCTCTCACCGCTTTGTATGCCATTGCACAAACAATACAATTCAATATACCAAACAAAATAATTAAGTAACAAAGTTCAAACAATAAATAACTGGTTCTAATTTAATTAACAAAAATAAAGTTTTATTTTAATTCAAACCAATGTCAACGTTCAAAACTGTCAATATGATATTCAATTCAAATATTCAAATTCTATCCATTTCCAAAAGTTAAGTTCACAAACCACTTTGTTAATGGTACAACAATAATGAACCTTTATTCCAACTCAAAACAATGGTAATACTCAAAAATGCCAATAATTTTTCAAATATTAATTTTCACAAATAACCATATCAATGGTACAAACTCAATATTTTAATGTCTTCCTGACATTCAATACAACACAGATCAGACACAAAAAGGGGCTACAACAAGGGGCTGCACCACAGCCCAATCCAATCCACTTTATTAGCCCGGCTGACCTTGGCAACATCAGGTTACCCGTCTCAACAAATTTACAAATTATTTCAAATAAACTAGCAATCATAGTTAACAAACATTTACAGCGCATTACTACTTCCCTTATAGAGACTGCCAAGTAATTAGCTCACTGTTAATTACCAATTTGTTGGTTATGTCTTATAACCGCGCTCTGCATACCAAAATGTACGCTGCCAGACTAGGCCCACATAAGGTTTTAATTATTATGTGGAAGCGTGCTAATCGTGGGGCTCTAGAGACAAGAGTGGCTAGCGTACTGTCCGCCGTACGCGGAGCAGACAATATAATTCAAATAACTCACCTGATGGGCGACCACCGGCTTCTTGGGATTACCTGGATCTGTGTATGTAAGTGAGTGTATCTGTATTGTGTTGTGACGTTACGAGTATTCTTCAGGTTACAATATTGTTTTTATATGCCATTTTGTTTTCAAATTAGGAATTTTATTACTGTCAGTTGCTCTACGGACGCCTACTCTTAATTTGCAAAGCACTATTTGTATTTTTTTTAACTATTTTGTTTTTCCGTTGGCTGGTCACGGGCTGCCGGTTACTGACCGTTTGTTTCTGTTCGAATTTTAAACTGAGGTCGAAGCACCTATAAATAAGGTTTTTATTTGTATAATTTTTATCTATAAAGTATTTTGCACTCAATAGATTTGAGTGCAAAATACATAATTTCAATCTGAATAAGAAAGACACAATCCTCTACTCTGCCCACCTTTACTACTTTCTGTTTAAAGAAACTTATTTCTCAAAAGAACATATGTAAGTACATAGTTTCACTTATAAATGAGCCACTAAACAAAATATCTTAAATAAATATAATAGTCGTTCAATCTATCGAGTACACAAAGCAGTGATTTATTGGTTGGATTGTTGGTTAGCCAAATACAACTTTAATATATGTGTTTTAAAAAATGTTGACTGATGAAGAATCTCTTATTTGTTTGGTTAACTTAATAAATAGCTCCTTCAAACTAGATAGTTATTTTTCCATACAAAGTCAAAGAATTCCGAAATATTAAATGGTCGTTATCGTGAGGAAACCAAAAATCCACAGATATGTGACATCCACAAGCCTGCACTGAACTGGTGGTTACGCACACCCTCTCAAAGAGAGGAGGCCTGTATCTGTCTCTAAAGTAATGTAATAATTATCAGCAGCATTAAGTCCGTTCTGTGTTTATTCCATTTACGCGCGTCCCCATCCCCCAAGCTTTCCTTTCTGTAATAAAGTTCGATTCTTTGTTAGTTTCAGGCCTTGGGACGAAACCTACCGAGGTCAGGCGGGTTGGGACGCGGGCGGTAGGGGCTACTATTTCGCGTCGGGCAGGCCTGAAGCTGCGCCCGCGGCGGGATGGGGAAGACCTGAGTATTCCAGGTAATAGCTAAATGTAGATTTCGGTTATGATAAGATTTGGGTCTAAAAATCCCTTTTGTTATTACTGACATCTTAGGAAGTTAAAGATCTATTATGCTGTCTGTGTTGTTTTTGCTTTACTCATAAAACAGCAGGTAATATCTACATTGTTCATCCTCAGTCAAGTCTTTTCCCAACTACGTGGAAAATAGAGTAACATAGGAACTTTGGAACCTTGCCACAAATAACAGAAAGTCATTGAACACCCTGCCCGGGTCGCGAGATTTGTTCCAAAGAGATACCGTGGCCCTGGCATATGGGCAACTGAAGGAACACGGGTGGGTTTTACTTAGTAAAAGTCTGACAGTCTCCCCTCCCGCTCCGCCCAGAACGGGAGAAGTCATTTGATGATTTCCCATACAAAAAAAAGAGAAAAGTCATTGAACACGGGAAAATATAACTAATCTATACTATAAACTATATTTTACTATATAAGGTGTATCTATTCATACACGAAATATTTTAAGAGGTAGACCTGTAGGTGGTAAAGAAGCTACAGTAACGAAAAAAAATATTCAAATGATTTTTTTTCAAAATTTAATATTTATAAATTATTTGACGCACATAAGAAATACTGGCTTCTTCTTATTTTGTACGGCCCGAGACACCGCGGCCATGCTCATACCGTCCGGTCGCCGCCCTCGCAGCGTCAGGCGGGCCATTCATAGAATTTGGAGTAAAGGTTTTATGCAAAACATCTCAAGCATTTTTACATTTATAATAATTACGAAAATTCAAAAACGCTTAAGAGGCCTCTCACAAAATTAGAATGCTCGAGTTTAGGTAAAAGACGGCAATCTTATGTATGTGTGCGTAGCTATCCACACATGCACAATACAAACAGTGTAACGCGAGTGTCGAGCCGGTCTAAACAATCTTGAGCCGTTAGAATTATAATGCGGTATTTAGAGATTTATGAAAATACTTACTTTTATTTAGTCAGTCTAATAAAGATTTCTAGACTAATAAAAAATTACAAATATATGTTATGTACAGTATACAATAAAGATAAAAATTCAAACAATTACATATTGGTGCCGATTTTGTTGTACACCGAACTAACTATCTCTAAAATTCCTTACTTTTAGCTATGAGAATTGATACGCTATTCTGCAAGAAATAATCTCTAAATGTAAAAAATATTTTGAAACGACTAAAATCAAATTTGACAATCGCGACTCAACGTGGTATTTTTTTTTTCTTTTGGCTTCGCAACTTGGTACTTGTGTGCGTTACGCAATGAACTTGTTGAGAGACGACGGCGCGCGCAAGGGGGCAGCCTGGACGTGTTTTATATTAAACTAGCTTTTGCCAGCGATTTCGTAGCGTAACGTAGCGTAAGCGAGCGCTAAGAAAGGAAGTAGAATTGCACGGACGAAGTCACGGCCAAAAGCTAGTAAACTACAAAACTTCTTTATAAACCACATTTTTTGGTAATCTATTACTGTATGCCAAAATTATCAGACTACTGGGCGAGCTTATGCGAGAGCAAGCCACATCTCTCAAGTCTATACCCACAAATTTTAATGTCTGCCCTTGTGATTCTGGTCATTGCAAAGCACTTTGAGGGGAAACTGTATTCGTTTGAATTCAAAGGGAAGATTTCATTCAGGCTCAATACAAAATAGGTTAGTATTTCTCACCTTAGTATCTTTTGGTTTTGCCATATAATTCATTTGAAAAAACAAATTGTTTGGTTGTTTATTTTCATTGTTTTTTAATTTTTAAATTATATTATTTTTGTTCAGGAGTAATTTTGTGCAATTTTTTGTATAAATCTTCTTGTCTATTTTGTTTTATGTTTTTTGTGCAATTTTTGTGAAATAGTTGTTGTTTTCGTAATCAGCGACCCAAGAAATCATAAAAACGATACCCATGTTGATTTTCAGAATTTGTCACCCCTTTTCTACCTTTTAGGGGTTAAATTCTGAAAGAGTCTGACACACGTGTTTACTCATTTATTGATAGGAAGTTTCGAATAAAATAGTTTAACTGATCTTGTTTCCCCATACAAACTTTCAAACCCCTTTTTCACCCCCTTAGGGGTTGAGTTTTCAAAAACCCTAGGACACAAAATTGTTTATTTCTATTTGTTAACCTAAAAACAAAGTTTCAGGCTTGTAGCTCTAAAAATGACGGACTTCCATACAAAATTTTAATCCCTTTTTCACCCCCTTAGGGGGCGAATTCTCAAAAATCCTTTCTTAGCGGATGCCTACGTTATTAAAACTATCTGTATGCTAAATTTCAGCGAAATCCGTTCAGTAGTTTCGGCTGTGCGTTGATAGATGAGTCAGTCAGGTTTGCCTTTTATATATTTAGATTTTTCATTTTTTGTTTGAATTCTATAAAAACAATATTACCCACGTGTTGAGATTTATATGTGAGGGGTTTTATAAAGGAGTCGAAAATGTCATTATTTTTACGATAGGACACACCATTTTCGAGATATAGGCAAAAGAAAAAAAAATACAGTACTGTTTTTGGACGTGAGGCGAGGCGTTGGTGTGAATTTTTGTTCATGACCACTAGTTGTATTCCACACCTTTCTAATCGCGATTAAAAATAGTCAGATTTAGTTAAAATAAATTATTTTAGTCAACATTTTTCTACAATTTATTAAAATAAATGCTTTCATTGATAATAAACGAAACTCTTATCTTATACAAAAAATAAAATGCGAAGAGTAGCAAAATGTTGTAGTCGTAGTATATTTTTGCGTTCATGATACGAGTACCCGAAAACTGAGACGCGGGAAAAAATGGCACAAGTCCTGCCTCGTTGGGCGCTTGCGCCGTACTAAACGCTGCCCGCTTGTGCATCGTAATTTATTCTAATTTAAAGTGATTTCAAAAACGATATTATGTCTAATTAAATAAACGGATTTAAATAAAACTTGAGAATTCGATTCGTTATAGAGCATACTTTATATTGACATGAATTTTTTAATGTAATTATGCTTTATTCAAACCAAAAAAAAAACGCGATAAAATTGCGAATAAATCGTAAAAATTTTTTTTACTAATTAAGCTTATAAAAATCAATATTCTTGTAGTAAATGTAACTACTAGATTATATGTCTGATGTTTTGTGTATTTTTTTTACTCAAATTTCTACATATTAATGATAGAAATAGGAGTCTGAAATTGACCCTGCGCTGATTTTTAAGAAAACTAGTTGTGGGAGATTAATTACTACGAAGTAAACAAATAAGTTTTTGTAAATGTGCTACTAAAAGTAACAAAACAAAAGATTGATCTATTTTTTACATGTGTTCGTCAATCCCAGAGTATTTATAATGATGAGATGAGAGGTAAATAAGGCGACTAAAATCTTAGATATTCGCGCAAAAATATAAAATGGCTCTTAAATAAAAAAAATATTTTTGCTTCTATAGCTTCTTTACCACCTACAGGTGTACCCCTTAAAATATTTCGTGTATGAATAGATACACCTTATATAAAGCTGAAGAATTTGTTTGTTTGTTTGTTTGATTGAACGCGCTAATCTCAGGAACTACTGGTCCGAATTGAAAAATTCTTTTTGTGTTGGGTAGCCCATTTATCGAGAAAGGCTATAGGCTATATATAACACTACGCTACAACTAAGAGGAGCGGAGCAGTAATGAAAAATGTTGCAAAATGGGGGAAAATCGCACGGGTAGGCGATTCGACGCGAAGGGACGGGTCGGGGGGGACAAGAAATTTAACGCGGACGAAGTCAGGGGCAGAAGCTAGTATTACAATAAAAAAAACTCTCTCCCATTTTCAGACCACAAGACACCGGTTACCAGAGCGTTGGCTACTCCGGTTACGGAGGCTCGTACCGCGACCCTTACGCACAAGGTGGCGCTGGTTACGGGCAAGGAGGGGCCAGTTATGGCCAAGGAGGCGCTAGTTATGGACAAGGAGGGGCTAGTTATGGCCAAGGAGGAGCTAGTTATGGACAAGGAGGGGCTAGTTATGGTCAAGGAGCTAGTTATGGCCAAGGAGGGGCTAGCTACGGCCAAACCGGGTACGGGCAAGGAACGGCAGCAGCCGCTTATGGGCAGAGTTTCGCTGGATATGGACAAAGCGGTAGTGGACAGGGCAGCGGATGGCATAGTGTAGGGGAGAGGAGACCTTATAGAGATGAGAGGTGAGAATTGTGTTCTTTGTTCCTTATTTTTATGCGACGAAATGGAGAATTAATGACCTGCGGTTATTGGGATGTATTCAAAATATAAATTATATTTAGCTGCACCGAATTGTTTTTAAAATAGCTAGTCGATCTGATGATTGTCATTTCTTTGATACTGTTCGTCGTGTCGTTGAGCTCCTCAAATTCTGACTTGCTACTCGATTACTGACAAATACTTGCAGTGACTGGAGTGGTCCACTTAAATCTGTGGTTCTTTCTAAACACCATTTCAGGCACTAGTCTACATTACCTTCACATGAGCTGACTAAGGTTATGGCTGGACTTTAAAATAAACTGACCCTTGAGTTGTTTCACCGTATTTTCTCAGGGCTAGTCAGATAGGAAATGTCGACTCAATCTATGACTTGTAAAAGTGTTTTTTTTTTTACGCTATTTACAGAATAAACAATTGCATTTTAAGAACTTAAAACTGGTTGATAACATTGTGCGACATAGTTGTTATTACTAAAAGATCAATTGTAGAAATTAAAATACGTATAGTACATCCGACTTGAGTCTATATGGACAGTTGTCACCATCGGACAAAGTCATCGACCATATTTCTTTGAATTATTTATCTCTTCTCCTTTCCAGTGGCGTAAATAAACTAGACAACCGAGACAACTATAACCAAGATTCTAAACGCAGCCAGAACAGCTACGAGCAATCTAGCCGCCAACCGGCCAGCTACGGCCAAACGACTAATTACGGCCAGAGCGGCTATCAGCAAGGCTACAGCCAAAGCAGTAGCACTACTCCTGGAACCAGCTATCTGTTCCAAAGGGAAGATGAACAAGTCACTGTGAAAGTGGATGAGACAACCAAGAAGCCATCTTAGATTTTTTGTGTTCTTATTTTAAATATTTCATGGTTGACTTTAGGTTTTAAGTAGAGAAACAATAATGTAGGTATCGATATGTATATGGAGAATTTTGATAACTGTCGTGAGATCTTCAGATTTTTAAAACAGAAACAATCGATGAAAATTAGACCTGTTACATCGGATTTAGTACATAATTTTGGATACCCACTGCGGTATTTTTATGTACTTAGTTATTAAAAAAAAAAAACAAATATTATGACCGTGTAGGTATTATCTAATTTTCACTTTTCTATACATATAACAGCAGACTTTTTTTATAACCGACAAAGTGTTTCTACGCTAATGCACCTGGAACCATGGGCGAGATTCATGATTTCAGTTTCCCTTTCAATGTCCCTGCGACCTGTAGTATACCTATGAAGTAACCATTTTTTTTAAAACCTATGATTTAAAGAACAATCTACACATAGATTTAAAAGTGTGGCACAAACTTCCACCAATTAAGTCAGCCATGAAACCTCCACACACAAATCTCCACAATAAAGTGTCATTAGTGTCTTGTGTCAGGTTGTCGCTCTTTGACACTTGTGTCTGACACTGACCCACGGCCTGACACAGCTCTAGCGTTAGCGTGTGTCGTTCCCACAGTTAGAGATAACGTTTTTTAATTATTGATAATTTGTGAAGTAATAAAGTAATTTAATTATGGGTTTTGTTTTATTGTTTTCGTCTTTTGTGTTATCTTTTTAGTTTGCATCTTTACAATCAGCCTTAAAAGATATATTAGCATCTTATAGGTATCTTGTAGAAATCATCAGTAATTGATTTTAGCTACACATAAATACCGAATTACGGAATATAAATTATAGAGTAATTATAGTTAATACAATTGATTTACACATTTCTTCTTAGAGATCAGTCAGCTAGGGAAGGCCGGTAAACTAGATGGTAGTTTAAAAATATTTACCAACAAAATATTGACGTGTAAAATTATCTTGAAAAGATCTAAATACGTAAATTAATAATCATTTAATTTCATTACAACAAAAGAGAACCTAACCTATTTATCTTCTCTGAATTCTAAAAGCTTTCGTGCATTAGTCAACAATGTATCGAACTCTTAATTTCGAAAAAATATTGATCCTAGGAGGGATGCTAACATTATCTATTGAGCATGCTTCTCTCGCTTTTGCAGCCTACTCTATCTTAATTCTTAAGCTTTTCTGCATAATACGACGAAGTTACTCCATGTATGAATGGACAAACGATATCCGATAAGTTATCTGAGGTGAAGTGCAAATATGATCGAAAGATTCGTGGAGCTGAAGGTCCTCCTGAAAATTGAAATCCTGAAAACCTTGCCGGAACCCATGTTCGTGCTAGTGGCACACGATCAGAATAAATAAGTATGTTCTTACCTCTATCTGACCAAAATTATGTCTGGACTGTGAAAGAAACTGGCCCTTGAGTTTTTTTTTGTCATATTTTCTTCTTACAGATAGTCAAGTAGGATATGTCGACATGGTGTCGAATGTTCGTACAAAACTACTTTGAGATTGGTTTATTCTGTGAATAGGATATAGAAATCATATTTTCGTACCACTTGCTCAAAAAAGCGACATTCTATGCCACAAAAAACTAACATAACAATAGTCATTTTTAATCTGTTAAAAACAGGGAAATAAAATTGTACTGAATTTCATTCATCCTCAAGGGGGAGTATGTGATTTAAATTTGGAATACTTACCGAAATTTATACTGAACTACATATTCTGTGTTTACACCATTGAGTTTGTATATAAAGCATTATACATCTTTTTGAAAAAGGAATACGCATTTATTATGCAGTTATGATTATTAAATAAAATTACGAAAACCGACGAGGCCGTATGAGCTTGATGCCTTTGCTTTTCCAACAAAAAAATATTAGTCTAGGAATTTGCCGCGTTATTGTTTTCTTCAAATACATAAACGTTAATTGGACCAATGTTTCGAATGTTAACTTTTACTTGTCATTATTTTTAATAAATGCTTATCTCATATTATTATTGTGTTAATTTTTTCGCAAATGGTACGAAAAGTAGAGTATTTTCCTCGGTGATAAAGCTGTCTTAGTCTTGGGTGAACTTAAATCCCTCGCTACACTCAGGACTCGTCATAAATCCCTCGCTTCGCTCGTGAAATTAAGTTATTAACACCCTCGCTACGCTCGGGAGTAAACCTCGAGTCCTTCGTTACGCTCGCGACTTAAATCGTCACCCGCGACAGAAGACACTGCTTTATCCCCTTGGTTAATAATCTACTATTACACGTTATATTATTACAAAAATAAATTAGACCATCTAGCATATTTTTCAAATAATAAATATAGCTTCACGCTTTTTTCCCCGAAGGGTTGGGCAAGACAGTACCTTATAGTACACTCATATTTCGCCAATTATGTTTAAGTCCTATGTAATAGGGGGCGAGCCTGTTGCCATCAACATTATCAGCCTATAATGTTCCCACTGCTGGGACTCAGGCCTCCTCTCGGTGTGAGGCAGTGGGCTGTAATCCACCACGCGGGTCCTGTGCGGATTGGTACATGTCAAATATCTTCGAATTTTCGGTTCTAAAACGTCCCGGTTTCCTTCCGATGTTTTCCGTCACCATTTTAAGAAGAAGTGGTGATGAAATAATTAACACAAAGTAAAGCGCTTGTCGAAGTGAAGGAGCTTGGGGGGGGCTTATGTCCAGCAGTGGACGTCTTTCGGTTGAAATGATTATGATAATGAAAGCGCCGGTCTGGGTTCGAACCTGCGACCTACAACTCGTAAGTCGGGGCAGTTACCGCTGGGCCACCCCTGCTTCCACCATTGCCATCAAACGGGCACAAATCCAGACTCTGGGCTGCTACTGAGTAATTAAAGATTAAAAAACCAGTATAACTGTGCTCATTATGCCTTTGCGACCACTAGATCAGCGAAACGAAGTTTTTTTTTTAAGTTTTATAATCAGATTTCTAACTTGGAACGACTGTTAGCGCCATCTTTTACGGTATAGAAAAACTAAACTATTCGACAGCAAACGAAGGGTAATAAGCTTGACTAAAACTTTCAGATAAAGTTCATCTATTGCCTAGCAGATGGCGCTGTATACAACTTACTAAGTTGCATCTTCATTATAGTAAACGTCTGTCTAATGAATGTCTTATTTTATTTTGCCTTTATTAAAGTGCTGACTCTCAGCCTAGTTTGAATTAATGACTTTTGATTTTGGCAAAGCCGACTGTCCAACCTCTGCTCTTTCTTTTTAGGTATTGAACTTGGTCTCTTTTTGTTTTTTTTTTTGGGTTAGGTATGTAGGTAAATTTATTTCCCGGAAACCGTCGCTGGCACACACTGATGTTGTACCGACAAGCGGACAACATATCCTGAGGTGCTTGAGAAGTAGAGAGGTATTCCAGGGCTATCAGAACTATCCCGGAGTACAGAAGAGGGTCAAGATGGCAACACTTCCTTCCAAGCACGTTGGCTGTTGCGAAATGTTAACTCCAGCTGGCCTATAAGGGCAAGCCAGAGGTGACTTCTCCCGGGAGATAAGCTCCGCGGGGTAACAACTGCCCAACAGCTTGCCACATGCAGCCGTACTAGTTCTCTGTATCTCTCCTGATTGATTTTGGACTCTTCACACTTGACCTGTTCGGGCAAAGTAAACTCTACTGTCATAGACCATAGACCTTGAGTTCGGCGCTCGCCGGCCCCATCACGACGTCAACGATTGTTTAATGATGAGTTACTACTTACTTACTTTATTTTTCTTTAAACAATTGAGTTATTTTAATATTATCTTGTATCGAATGTTCGATATTTGAAACGAATATTGACCGAATCCCGAAGTTCGGTGAAACAGAATGTGAAACGAATTCTGGTACATTCCTTCTACTACATAGGTAAAAAAAATCCTAGGTTTTAATTTTTGGAGTAATTTGGGATAGTTAAGCCACGAAAATGGTATATTAACTACGTGGGATTATCTATTTTAATCTGTGTACGTTCGTACCTACGTCTACTTAGGTAACTAAATAAATAACATTTAAATATAAAATGGCGCTGCACGTAAAATTAAAATTATTACCTTATATAGTAAGAATGTGAATGTGAATTACCTACTTATTGATTGGAACAATTAACTGTAGATATGATAAAAGGATTACTTTTGATATCAGATAAGTGACCGCCGATCGTCCACTTGGCATCGGGTTCTTGTAAGGAAACAGTCTTATTAATTATTTTTGTTAAATATTTATTATGTAATCTTATAATTATTATTAATTTCGGCCTACTTACAACGGCAAAATAAGTGATTTCTTTTAAAAATGCCGCAATTTTGATGAAATTTAGAATCGCGAGTGAAATTTAAAATTGATTTTGGCAACTGAATAGCATCTCAAAGAATTTAAAAAAAAAATATGTGCACAACACAATATCCTATTGTGCAAAAAATATTCAACACAAAACGTTTAAATAATTAACACACATTAATTTTTTTAATTGCTATTTCGTTGCCAAAAACATTTTAAATTGTTAATAAATAAAATAATCATAGGTCGTATTAATTCGGATTCGTTGCAACAATGGCGGACTCTGTGCAAGTGGCGGAACAACCCGCACCCGAACAGGCAACTATACTAGGCACGCAAATACTTGTGGAAGATGCGCAAGTACATGTGCAAGACACGCAAGTGACTGTGCAAGTAACGCCAGAGGTCGAGCAAGACTCCGGCGTGCAGCTGAAGAGGGACTTGCTACAAGTTGTAGCTGACCATGAAGAGGCGGCGCGGCTGAAGAACATGAATGAGTGAGTTTTTTTAACTTAATTAATAGCTACATATAAGGAATTGGATTAAACAGATTATATTTATATATTACGTGATTATACGGATATAAATTGCTATCGCAATTTATAGTTGCAACAAAATTAAGTTCTTTGCAAATGATATTCCCAAAAGTATATATAAAAAGTTCCACGACAAAATGAAACATTACTAGTTTCACATACCTATTATAAATTTACTTATAACAAGTTACTGCACCAATATCATTACTGGAACGTCTCAAATATTTTATTGATTTACCTACAACGTCGGCAAATCCTTGAGAATCCGTTTCAAATCATATAATTATGTGTTTTATCGCTAAAAGACGTTTATTATCATTATAAAGGTACTTACGTAAGTGATAAAAAATATAGAGTGTGTTATTTACTAGAAAAATGTTTATAAGTATCACTTATCGTTGATAACTGTCGATTGCCGTTTATTGATCGTGAATCATCATTCTATGCACAACTTGAATATATAATTATGTTGCTTCAATATGAAATTTTACTTGACTGTTATCGAAGCTATCTTTTTTCAAGGCCTTTTCGCAATTTTTGTAATCGTCTGTTGGTAACGAAGAATGTGTTTGATTTCATTTGCATTCGACAATAGAGCTATTAAAACATCTGCCCCGATTCTCCGAAACATAAAACCAACAGATAACTAATACTAGAATAGTGTTGTATATTCAAATGATTGTATATTTCTCACCGCCTTTCCATCGCAGAGACTATCTTTTTTATCGAATTATTAAATCGAAGGTCCATCGAAATTAGGCACTACCATATTGATATCGAAGTGCATAATTTCGATGAATCTAGTTATACTACTTGTAACTGTCATTGTGCCAGGATACTTCATGACGCAAACTTTGAGAGAGAGATAATTAATAAAAACATAAGTAAATTTACAATCAAGCTCAAAAATCAACGATCTTGAAAAACGCTAGCCTAAATCCCTTCATCAAAGTAAAATAGGCCACCAAACAATTATCAAAGACGATTAAAAATAAACGATGACAACATTCTACAAATTATTAAACCTGTAGAAACAGCTGCAAGAAATTAAGCTTAGGTAAGACCTGACGTATGATATGACGTAGCTCAAGTTACGGAGAAATTAAAAAAAGACATAATACCAAAAGCCCCATGCATAACGCTACAGTGGCTAAAGAGAGAGAAAGAATAAATTAAGCCGTGAAAAAATTAGTTTGCACTGATAACCACGTTCATTCTAACATCATACATAAATACTTGAAGCCACCACACCTTGTTCTTATGGGCAGAAACAACATAACGCCACCTGCTACGTTCCTGATTCACTCCTTATGCTTCGTTTACGATCATACATCTAGTCATACGTGAATGCGGGTTATGAGTACTACGCACCTGACCCTTCTAAAGTATATCACCAATAAGGTGACATGGAAGTTTTGCATTCTAAACTAAATCAAAGTAAAATAGGCAACAAAGCAGGCATCAAAGTCGATTAAGAGAAAGGGATATTAAGCAACATTCAACAAAGTAACAAACCTGTTGAAACAGCTGCGAGGATTTAAGTCTAGGCAAGAGTGGACGTATGATATGATGTAACTCAAATAACGGAAAAACTACGATAAACAGAAAGGGGCATAATAATTAAAACCTTGTCATCAAGACTAAAAGCCATGAAGCCATGCTTGACGCTAGCGGCTACAGTAAAGAGAGAGATAAATAAAACAGTGAAATGGAAAGTTGGCACAAAAAAACAACATTCATTCTAAACTTGTTTTCATGGGGGTAGACAGATGTGAAATACTGGTAATCAGTTGCGTTTGGTTGGACTGGAAGCCAACACCAATATACAATACAATACAATCTAATACAATCCTTTATTTCAGGCTACTAAGGCCCATAAAAACAATACATAAATAATACAAAAACAATAAATATAAACTAATAAATCCATACTAATATTATAAATGGGAAAGTGTGTGTGTCTGTTTGTCCGTCTTTCACGGCAAAACGGAGCGACGAATTGACGTAATTTTTTAAGTTGAAAGGATGGAGAGTGACATAGCTACTTTTTTTTTTAGGTGGCTGGGGTGTACTTAGAAAAGCCGTGCTTTTCCCATGGACAATTGTATGTAGCATTTTCGCGTGTGTCAAATGCCCAGAATCTTTACATTCTATCCCCAAATGGAAAGACATAATATCGTCTATAGTAGCGTATTAAAATAACATTCTGTTCCGAGAGCTCTTCTGTGTTCTAAATCAGGAAAGGGGAACCGTGTTACCCCGAATTTAACGCGAGCGAAGCCGCGGGGAATAGCTAGTATTCTATAAACAAACCTAACCTAAAACTATCTACTACTAATATAGTTGAATAAGGCTAGACTAGGCTAGAGGTAGACTGAAACAATAATAAGCCACCTGCTTCGATCTTTACACACTTCATTCACGGTGCTTTGGTTCATTTACGTTCATATATCTGCATCCTAATTGTGGAACGCACTATCAATCACAATCTGAATCATTTTGAACGATTTTGCTCATTCATTGCTTCATATGTACAAAAAAACTTCTCAAGACCGTAAATAACGTAAATAAAGTTGTTGTACTGTCAAAATGAATGAAAGCCATTATTTCTGTAAGTGTCTTAGGTAATTACCACGCATCAGTGCCTAGTATAATGCACCTGACCTTTTTGCAGAACTTTATATCTGTACTAGCTTCTGCCCGCGACTTCGTCCGCGTCAAATTTTTGCTCCCCTGACCCTTCCCGTCGCATGAATTGCCTGCCAGTTTTCGTCCATTTTTCGTTGCTGCTCCGCTCCTTTTGATCGTAGCCTGATGTTATATAGCCTTTCTCAATAAATATGCTACCCAATACAAAAATATTTTTTCAGTTCCGACCAGTAGTTCCTGACATTACCGCGTTCAACCAAATAATCAAACAAACACTTCAGCTCTATAATATTAGTATAGATTCTATAATACATCAGGGTAACGTAGGTTACAAAATAGTCATCAAAGTAGATGAAGGTAAAGGGATGCTACGCAACATTTAAAAAACTATAAACCTGCAGTCACAAGTTCTGTAGAGTTCTGTAAGTAATATCTAGGCAAGATTTGACGTATGAAATGACGTAAGTGAAGTAACGGAGTCATTATAACAAACAAAAGGCGCATAGCAATCAGTCGCCACAGTAAATGTTACCAATTTATATTAATTGAAGACCGTTCGAACTGTTATATCGGCTCATTGAAGCAGATGCATTACAAACGGTTTGTAAATACAGCGCTGGTTTGCTTATTAATTTATGAGGTTATGACAGAGCTTCTAGAATACGAATGAATTTACTGTTGTATAAGTATCTGACAAATGCTTGTACTGACGGGACTAGTCCTCTTAAATCTGTGTGGTTCTTTGCTCAAAACACTATTTCAAGCAGTACTACAATGTCTTCACATGATTGTGCCTGGTCTTTAAAAGAGACTTTGTCCCTTGAGTTAGTTTCACTATTTCTTCTCAGGGGTAGTCAAATAGGAAAAAAATGTAACCTCCATCGAACTGATTATTTTTTTAACGTAGGTATATAAAGTGATTCCGACATTCTATTTCCAAAATAAACAATTTAATTTATGATTCCAATTCGATTAAGGGCCGTTCTTTGAACCGTCAGATATTTTTTATTTGAAGAATAAATAAGGTGGTTTGTTATGTTTTATACCTAAAAGCTATTAAACCTCAATTTTAGTTTCTCAGAAAAAGTTATATGAACTTTGAAACATCGGTCTTGGCTAGACTTTCATTGGCATCTATGTCTCTGTACATTGCGTGAAGAGATGATAAAATAGGATGTACAATACTGTTGCGACCGTTTTCTAGTTTTGCTCAATAAACAAATGTAAAATTTATTTTTACGAAAACTTTCAAAGTCAAATATTAATCTATACAAATAAATAAAATTGGAGTGTCTGTTTGTATATTAAGATAACCACTTTTTGTATGTGTATATGGATGTATACACTGTACATATACCAAAACAACATTTTTTCCAATTTTCGTCTGTCTGTCTGTCTGTCTGTTTGTTCCGGCTAATCTCTGAAACGGCTGGACCGATTTTGACGAGACTTCCACTGGAAGATAGCTGATGTAACAAGGAGTAACTTAGGTTACTTTTATTTTAGAAAAATACCTGCGTTAATTTCCGACATCCACGCGGGCGAAGCCGCGGGCAAAAGCTAGTTTATAATATATTCATTGCATCTGAAGTCAAACTCAAACCATTTTTTTTAAACAAACCAATAACAAGCACTTTTGAATTATCAAGTGGCGTTAAGTCAGAAACATGAAGCACCCTTGTTAAAAAAAAACAATGAACTTTATCTTTAACGGCCAAAAAGAAGATAATTCTCTTAAAGATGACAGGTACTACAACGCTGCATATGAGTTTTAAAATTAAACGCCTATTAAAAGTTCCATTGTTTGGTAAAACATCACTCGTTTTAAGAGAACAGCTACGAGTAATTGCTGACTCAATATTGAAACACTTTTATGAGAAACCATTTTTTTAATTGTCTTTTGCTTCAAGAAAATGGCTGTTTGACGTTTCAATTATAATAAACAAAACAATACTTCATTCAACCACTTTTTCAAAAGGCATTTTGATAAAATGAGAAACATAAATGGACCTACAGTTAAGCCTTGAGAGACGCCCACTTTTACGCTCCTGGAGATACTGGTGATTGCAGATATCGGAGAATTTAATCTGATTGAGAATCAAGGAAGCTATACGTAGAACTTATTGTCTGTGTACGTAGTTATTGTCTGTTACCAACGAACATCCTGCAAAACATTTTTTTTATATATTTAAATATGAGATATTTTTTGATGTATTTGTATTCCAATTTCCTCAAACTCTATCCGATTAGTACCGACGTTCTGTAATGAGGCGAATCTAATCTAAATTGTCTAGAGATACCTAATACCTGATAGCTTAGGCGTCGGAGTGATAAAAATTGAAGGTAATTTACATAATCTTACTACGTGATTCAACGTTTACAAATAAGCTCTAATTATTATTGCCACCGACATTCTTCAGTTATCTGGTAACTACAAATTTTGTTGGATTTTCCCAATAAAGATTTGGTAAAATCCATATGAATTTGCTGGGGTTGGCTTCCAGTCTAACCGGATGCAACTGAATACCCGTCTTTTACAAAGAGAGACCGCCTATCTGACAACCCATTTAGGTATATTAGGTAAAGAAAAGAAAGAAGAAAGAAAAATTGTTTATTGTTTGTTAATTGTTTTTTTGTTTGTTTATTGTTTATTGTTTGTTTGTTTGTTTTTTGGTTTGTTTAGGTAATACCATACCCCTTGGTTCAGACTGGTTGTCAGTGATTTATTCCTAAATTAAATAGGTACACACGGAACAGCATTATAACCATATTTAAACGTTGGTAGGTGCAATTACAAAAATCGGGTAATCTATACTTATATTATAAAGCTGAAGAGTTTGTTTGTTTGTTTGATTGAACGCGCTAATCTCAGGAACTACTGGTTTGAATTGAAAAATTCTCTTTTTGTTGGGTAGCCTATTTATTGAGGAAGGCTATAGGCTATATAACATTACGCTATAACTAAGAGGAGCGGAGCAGTAATGAAAAATGTTGCAAAAACGGAGAAAATCGCACGGGTAGGCGATTCGATGCGAGGGGAAGGGTCGGGGGAACAAGAAATCCGCGGACGAAGTCGCGGGCAGAAGGTAGTATATTCTACTCAGTGTTCACTATGTCTATGGCATCAGGTTCAATGTTGTAACGCAAGTTGGCAGAACCCTAGGCTATGTTCATTAGCGGCATTTACTTTGATTTCCTACTGCACCTGCATGAATTTGGCGGTCATTCTGGGATTTATGCCAGTTAGAAAGTCCATGAAAACATGGTTGATCACACTAATCCAATGTAAACATAACGGCTAATGCTGAAGGTTATGCAGTGAACCATGCAGTGCATTATAATTACAAATTACAAGAAAGATGCCAAGTGACGATGAACTCATTTTTATAGAATACTAGGTTTTGCCCGCGGCTTCGGCCACGTGGAGATTATCCTACGGGAATATACTACTGGGTTTAAAAGTATTTCAGGTGTAAATCCAGGTTGTAAGTGCCAAATGTCATCCCACTCCGTTCAGCCGTTTTTACGTGATTGAGTAACAAACAGATAAACATACAACTTTCACATTTATAATATTATTAGTAGGATTTTATATAATTACTAGCTGACCGTAAAGACGTTGTCCTCTTTCCTAGAACTCGATAGCAGCGCCACCTAGTGGGTCCAATAGTGAATCTAAACCATCCAGGGTGCCACCCAAACGCATACAAAAAAAAAATCATTCAAATCGGTCCAGCCGTTTAGGAGGAGTTCAGTGACATACACACGAACAGTAGAATTATATTTATAATAATAACTAGCTTTTGCCCGCGGCTTCGCCCGCGTGGTTGTCGGAAATTATCGCAAGAGGACGTACTACCGCGGTAAGAATGTATTAATCCATGTTATACATACATAAAATTACGCCTTTTTCCCATGGGGGTAGGCAGAAACTACGGAACGCCACCTGTTACGATCCTTACCTTATCATGTGTGTTTGATGTACTTAAAATAAAGAGCAAGAAGACTGCGACATAGGGTTGGATTGAATTGAATATAAGTCTTCCTGGTTTTTCTTAATGCTCCTATTCTACCTATACAAACACTCAATTATTTACCAGACACCAAATTAAACATAGTTATAAGAATAGTACTTTGGCCAGTGGCTTCGCCCGTATAGCTGTCGGAAAATATCTCCCGGGAACGTACCTATATGGTAAGTTGGATACTTACCATATAGGATAACCAAAAAACCAAATCCATCCAAAAATCTAAACATCTAAGCCATATTTCGCGGTCTCTTACTTGGAATAATACAATTGGGTTTATTTTGAGTACTTCGAACACACATGATATTCGCATTTACTATGAAGCCAAAGTACCTAATATGAATTACAATATTACAATCTACTAATCCTGCAGTACCCGACCGCCACCAAGCGAGATGGCCGGACGCGGGACGGCCCGCTAGCCGCTCTGCGGCAATTTTATTATAATCTCTGATATCTTCTAAAATATTCATTTTAATGATATGCTGTAAAGGGCAATTTTGATCTACATGAAATGCACAATTTATTTAAGGTACTTAATTGGATAAGGATTAATGCTGTATTGCTTAAAATCGCATTCATAAATAAGCCATTATTTCTCGTAAAAAGTAAAGGATAAAAGTGGTTATTGTGGGTTATCCCTAAGGGTTAGACATACACCATCGCGGACTTTTTCGTAGAACTTTTTAAGGTGTACAATACTGTAGTACATTATTTTGATCTAATTCGTAGAGTTCAGCCAGCGTTCGCAATGTAAGCCCAAAAAAATGAGTTTATTTATGACATCACATTAGAAACCGCTAAAATTATCAGCGTTTCTTTACTATATTATACATGTTATATACATATAAACCTTCCTGTTGAATCACTCTATCTATTAAAAAAAACTACGCAACAAAATCCGTTGCGTAGTTTTAAAGATATAAGCATACATAGGGACAGACAGACAGCGAAGTGACTTTATTTTATAATATGTAAAGATAAAGATAAAGAAGAAGATATGTAAAGATAAAGAAGATAATCAGCCTAGAATATTCCCACTGCTGGGACACTGACCTCTCTTCAAGAGCAACTGGACTGTAATCTACCACACGGGCCCAGTGCGAGTTGGTAGATGTCACATGACTTCGATTTTTGGTTCTAGGACATGCCGGTTTCCTCACCATGTTGTCCTTCACCGTTTTGAGAGCAGTGGTGACGAAATTACTTTATACAGGATATTATATTATTATAGAAGAATAGTCAAAGCAAATCATACCATAAATAAGTACTTGTCCTAGTTATTCGTAGGAGGGTATTTTGATAAATTATATTATAGAAAGATGGTGCCTCTAGCTTTCTAATAATTGCAGGATGACAAAGTAACTGACAAACATAATTAGAAATGTATTCATTTCTGGATAGTTCATATATCGAAGGCTAATGCTTTCATTTGACATTTACAATCTGATATGGCAATAGATTACTAAGATAAATACATTAATATTAATACTTGTATCTACTCTAGCTAAGCCAAATATAAAAGTTATATTATCATGGATCATGACAACATTTCCTAACTTTTATTTCATTTTTCAACGCAAGAATATCATTAAATTGTTTATCTAATAACAATTAATCTACTTCTATGACCTCCGACCTCTTTGGAGACATTAATGCCATAATACTCCATGAAAAAAAAAAATAAGTTTACCTTACGAGGTCGCACTTACCAATGTCTGCCAACAACGTTGCAGAAGATATAGCCTGTAACACATACCGATAAGAATGAAATTCGTATAGCTTCGCTAAAGAGTGTAGTGCTTGAATAAGCAAACACATAATTGCTGTGTTTTACCGTGTCAACTTTTGAACCGTTGAAATCTAAGATGTTTTAAATGAATCATCGTTTTTTTAACCCCCGACGCAAAAAGAGGGGTGTTATAAGTTTGTTTAAGTTATCTCGAATATTGTGTGTCAATACTTTAAAGCGTTGTTTGTTGTTAAAAAAGATAAAGTTGACTCTCCTGGCGTTAAGAGGATTACAGTGACAGGGGAAAGTGGTGCTGATTCTGAAATTATTATCTGATAAGGCGAAACATTATTTTGCTAAGCTGTTGTCATGTTCCCGTCTATTTATCATGACTCATTGTTAACGCAGTTTGGCTAACACCTGCTTTCGAGTGTTAAGTTATCTAAAACGTTGCCTGCTTTGCGAACTATTCCAACATTATTAATATACTTTTAAACTTAGTGTCAATGCAGAGATAGGTTTGGTGAGATTTTTCTGTTTGACGGAAATCTGACTGGTGATATAATTATGCTCTTCTTCAATTGACATTACTCATGTATTTTTCTTCCACCTTCGGAAGTCTATCGGGTCTGGCCGTCCATAGTTCAAAGCATACAATAATCTAATCGAGTTCTTTTGGTTTATGATTATTTGTTATCATTCTAATTAGTAGGTAAGTGTCCCATTTAAAACATATTAACAAATGCTAGCTACTTGTATTTCTACCACTAATCCACTTATCTATATTTTACTGATTGTTGCTTTTGCTGGTCTTCTATATACATAGTCCCAACTTTCTTCTTCAAAGTTCTTAACCTTCTTCTTCAAGTTGGTGTCATCATCCCTTATCAGAAGTAAGACCAGTCTTCAGCGAAGTATGAAGTATTTATTTATCTGCCCACACATGTGTGCTTAGCTGGAACACACGGAGCACGTTGATGACACAATGTGCGCTCTCACTTGACCGGGCCGCGGCGGTTCAGTACCGTGCCAACTCCCGCGGAGTTTCCATGTCAGTCGTCAGAACGCTGGCCGTTAGCGACACAAAACTTTTTGAACTTCGAACGCGATCGGATTAAAAATAACAAATTGAGCGGGAAAAGTGACAAGTGAAAATTTAAATAAAAACATTTTCTGAAGTTAGCAATAATAGAGTGTGGACATCGAAATCTATGTGTTGTAGATAAGAAGTGATAAAGAAATCGATTGGCACATGTTATACGGTGTATTGCAGGTTATTTTTCGTGTTGTGATGCACCGTGGGGTGTCGAATGTTTTGGAGTAAGCAAGTTTCGGTTTGAGCAAGGTGAGTCGTGCACTTTTTTTACGGTCATTGACTTGGAGTTTTTTCAGACATCTCCCGATGTGCGAGTCGGTAAGTGAACCGATGATAATTTCGGCTATCGCGAAACGCGATTGTGATAGGGATCATTAGTTTTTGTACGGCCCCGAAGTATTTTATGGTCCAATTCTAATTTTAGTTAATGCTGAAATTAACTACTAAAATCTTTAGGTAGTAAATAGGTTTGAGTTTTGTTCGATTTTAATACTATCAATGTATAAGAATTAATCAAGCTTATTTCTCGAAACCGTCGCGTCGGTATACCTGCGAAATATTTTTTGCTGCTCTTACCTGAGTTAGGTTTCCTCCAACTTGCGTTAATATCAGTCAGGTCTCTGGGACCACACATCGCTGTAATTTTTATTACTTACTTATATTTATTTATTTCAAAAACACTGATAACGTATTAACATACTCATTCATGGCTATTTAATAAGTCACCAAGGATATCTTAGACTAGCTTCTGCCCGCGACTTCGTCCGCGTCAAATTTTTGCTCCCCTGACCCTTCCCGTCGCATCGATTTGCCTGCTAGTTTTCGTCCATTTTTCGGTGCTGCTCGCTCCTTTTGAGTTATAGTGAGTCAACCTTAAAAGATAGACATATGCTCTCGCGGACTTTTTTTTAGAACTTTTTAAGAGGAACAATTCCGTCATACATGATTTTTGCTTTACTTTAACCGTTTACGCAGCGCACGCAACGGAAACTCTCAAAAGGAATAAATATTCCCCGTTTTTGCAACATTTTTCATTACTGCTCCGCTCCTCTTAGTGGTAGCGTGATGTTATATAGCCTATAGCCTCCCTCGATAAATAGGCTATACAACATAAAAATAATTTTTCATTTCGGACCAGTAGTTCCTGAGATTAGCGCGTTCAATCAATCAAACAAACAAACTCTTCAGCTTTATGATATTAAGTATAGATTCCATATTTTCAAAAAATATGTAACACTAAGATACAAAGAATAAGGTAAGACCTTTCCCATGTCGATATTAATTACAATGGCACAAATGATAACTTATGCCATTTTAATGAATATTGGCTGGTTTTGCCCATATATATTCTCTGATACCGTTGTAATGTGCGTCTCGGGAAGTCGTGACTTAGGGTATCAGGTAATATGGTGTTCATCTGCTAAAACATCAGCTTTTGTCTAATCATTTTCTTCATCTGCTAGCGATATTACCTAATGAGATGCATTGTTTACGGAAATAATATGCTCGTCATCAATAATAAAACCTTACCTTGAGACGATGTGATTCACCACCTTAAACAGTTTACATACTGTAGGTATGTGGTATATGTCTGACTAAAGTCTTCAACTCTCTCATACATATATCTCACACTTAGGAGAAACAGTTAATGTTCTGCAGGTGTGACGTATGGCAATGCGGATATTCCAGCCTTCCTAATATTAATGACTGTGCAGATAATGTCATACCATTTGACCTGAATAGGTTTAAAATTCATTAGAACTAAATGCTTGGGGTTTTTACCTCTTTGGTGCAAGCGATAAGCATGGAATAAGTAAAATCCAAGTTACTGGAATCATGACTTACTCGTAGTTCCAATTAATTCGTGTGGTTTGGGAATGAAGCTTGCGTATAAATTTGAAGACAACAGATGTACTGTTGACCTTTGAGATTTATTCAATGTTTTAGTTTTGTTATTCGCTGAAAGACTGTTCACAAGAAAGAGACATCTTACAAAAAAACTATTGTACAACAAGACATAATGTATATCAAACCGTTAATATTTCCGATGACAGTTACGGCTTCCATAAAGCAATGACAAGGCAAAGCAAAGCATAAACATCGTCCACCACATATCGATATAGATAAGTAGATAGATACAATTCTGTTCACAATGTACACCATAAAAATTACAGATATGAATGTAGAAATTATATGTATAATGTTGCCACAATGGGCGATCTTAACGCTAAAAGTGAAGTACAAAAAACCGTTGGATGGATTAAAGGGAGAAGGAGAGTAAATATAACAGGTAGTCTATAGTATAGAATAAATACCTATGTACATACATAAAACGCGGGTAAACTCATCTATATAAAAAAGGGTTTATAATTTCAACAAATAAAACTTCACAACTAATGATTGGGGCCTACTTTTAAGCAAATAAGCCTGTCTTAGAAGGAAGCTATATGTAAAAATTAATTTACATCCACTTAATACTGGAAGCAAAAAACCGGTTGAAGTGGCGATGCTTAGGGAGGCATAGGGTACGGCATTCGGATGAAATAATGATATATACAACAATCAACATGAAACAAGAGCAAGGAAGTTTATGTAATGAAGATGTTTAAAGAGAGAAGATGTGTATTTTTATATTCACTTAGCATCGGGAAATAAAGATCAAGCCTTTCAATAATAAACAAATAACTATAGCCCATTGGAAAATACCAGAATAGAGAAAAAACAACAATAACGAAGAACAATGAATGAACTCCTATGGCATATCTAGCTAGAAAGACTGGGAATATCCATTGCGATCTCCACGAGACTATAAACTATTCTCAATCATAACTGTTAGCAAATAATATGGGTTCGTGAATCACCATGTTTGTTCGATAATGTCAATATTATAATTAATGATGTCATATGCTCATTCTACGTGATCCTACGGTGTCATTGTTACTAAGCTGGGCGTGGATTTCGCTTAGTATTGTTAAGATTCTTGGCGTGAGCTAGAATTTAATATGTTGAAATGGTTATGATTAGAGTCGTAAAGGGTCGTCAGAAGCCCGAAAGTCTTAACAATTACCGGGTTGTGGAGGTTGGATAAGCAATCACTCCATGTGATACAATGGTATACAGCTGCATTCGTGTGGGACTTGAAGCCAACCCCAACATAGTTAGGAAAAGGCTAGGCAGAAGGTGATAATGATTATAACTGGAGGGTAGCACCCTTATTAATAAACCTTGGAAACGTTAAATAATGTTAAACGTCTGATAAACCATAAAAATGTACAATAAATATTGACGTGCAGCGTCTAAGGGGGCTATGTGTACGGTCTAAATTAAATAATATTATTTTTGTATGTAAACGCTTAAAACACAACGAAAACTGGCAGGATGTGAAAGTCAGAATGTGAAGACGACATTTTTGAGTACGTTAGTCAGAAAGGCGTGTAAAAATAAAGATTTTGTGAGACCGGAAGCTGACTAAAGAATACTTTGTTTAGCGGATGACGTGTGTGACCAAACATATTAAAAATACGCTAACACGAACGCTTACAAGCTTTTAAACAAAGTCCTTTAAATATTATAACATCCTAACGTAAAAATGATATCATACTAAAAATGGTATCGAAATAGCATCCAGTGGTAAATTTTCTTCTTAAGCTTATTAATAGTAATCTCAACTCGTATATACAGGCAACCCTGAATTTGGCTGCGAGCTTGACACTACGTTAGCGTCCACAACAGTAGGACAAGTGTAAATATTAATTAAAAACCTTCAAATAAGTGCAAAAAATCTTAACATTTCATCGTCCCCCTGCCCTTTTTCGTATTTGGTAGTATAGTCCCCACATTTCTAACCATATCATTATCATCATTTACTCAAGTCCATTGGTTCAACATCCACATTCAAACTCAAAACTTTCATCACGAAGTCAGCTAACTTCCAACCAAACCAAACGAAGTCAGGTAACTTCGACCAACATTATCTACTATGCGATGTAGATCTCAACGCAAGATTGTCTTTTGCAATATATATCAAATTCTTTGGTAATCGTAGCGAATGCTAAAATGGTACCAATATCTTCATTCTTTTCCTTCTCGTTATTTGCGTATCGAATTCTATGGTTTCTTTATTATATGGTTTATTTATATTGGTGTTTCTAATCCACCATTCAATTTTGATTGACCATGATGAGCGAGTAACTGACCGTTATACAAATAGATTGGAATCTTTCTATCTTTGCTAATGTGTGTAATCGATGCTACTTTCTCATTGAATTTGATCTGTTTGATTGTAATACTTACAGATATGGAGATTCGTAGGCGTAAGTAGTCGTCAAAGTATTTCTTCTCTATCTCCTAATTTGTCATTCATTTCGTGATGTGGAAATTAGTCTTTGTTTTGAATCAATTCATTTATATTATTGCAAATGTTAGAGCATTTAACACTACTTCCTTTTATTCCAAGATGAGTGCTTCACATACGAAATGATAAACAGATCTATCTGAGGCTATTTCAGTAAAATCATGTTCGAATTCAACAACACAAATGATGTCATCAGAAAAGCCGTTAATAATATAGCTAGATTCGAATGAAATATAATACCATAGCAAGTCTTCAATACCATAAACAATATCTTCGATCAGAAATTCAATACCATAGCCAATAAACATCAACACCTAATCTAATAAACATTTTCTTCTTGACCATAACACGTTTCTCTATGGAGGAAATTGTAAAAGCTATTATTAAAGCTGTTAAAGCCTATAAAACACTTAAGTGCCAATGAAAATGCGAACTATTGCATGTAAAATGAAACTGCAGTATTCACGTGGTCCTATGGTAACTGTGATTTATAATTATATTTGCTGCATGAACTCAGTGACCTCGTGCGGCTTGTAACGGTTCGGTATCTGATTCTTTGAGTTGCGGATTGATAAAAGAATGTAGTTCATCATCTGTTTTTGATCTCCATTGATTAGTAATAAGATCAAAGGGAAAATCATACACATTTAATATTTCTGCGAATTGTTTTTCTGTTCTATTTATATCATGTTAAGGAGCATTGTTGACTTTAGATTCAAGTACAAAACTAAACATTGCTTTAAAATTATTTATGATCACATCAACTGAAGCTTTTGACCTCAAAAGATTTGCTTTGTGATGTTATATTGCTATGTTGGCTCCCTTAACGGGGTCGTTACAGTTACCACCACCAGTTACTACAGTTAGTTCCTTTCATTTCGACAATTCAACAACATTAATTACGCGATTTACATTGCTGAATAAAAGAATTTGTCAAACTTATGAAGTAATGAATTGAAAGTGTGTGTGTGTGTTACACAATATTGGTGCTTTTTTTCTGGGTGGGAAATCATAAAATTACTTTTCCCGCTCTAGGTGAAGCGGAAGGGCGTGTCAGAGTTTTAATGACTAAAACTCACCCGTGTTCCTTCAGTTGCCCATATGCAAGATAGCCACGGTATCTCTTTCGAACAAATCAACCACCACACCGCACCATCCACCCAACAATCCAACCGCAGCATTATTGTCTGCCAGGGTCGCGACCCTGGCAGACAATAATGGTGCTGGACATCAAACCTGTCAGACTGTCTATTATCTGTATCTGCATCATGCAGATATTTAAATTGAAAGAGTTATTTTTGATCGTTCTGATCCTTAATCTCACGAGTGAATCATACGTTTAACATAACTCGCATTAGTACCTAACAGACGGGTAACCAGTCAGTCTATACAAGTAAGTTATATTATTTATCGCTAATAAAATAAAGAAAGCCATTGTATAGGATACGTAATAGATGAGTCAGATATCTATAGACAACAGACTGTAGTCAGGGCATTCCGTTCAATGTCAGTTAACATAATTATGTGTATGCTCACAGAATACAGTAAAGTTATTATTCTGAGTTCACGTGTACTGATTGAAATTTCATTTTCTTTTCAATGAATAGGGCAAAGTCAAAACAAATATACCTACTTCCTCAGAATGGAGTGAAAACGTCACACTATTGTTATTTCTCCGGCTCCTACGTCAGTTTGAAGGTGACAGGTAGAAGCGAGACCAATCCATATCGAAGGGTTACTATGGCAATTCACCCAGCTCGGTAGACACAGCTTTGAGAAAGAAGCCGACAGAAGGATCCAGTTGGGTTTGGCAGCGTTTGGAAAACTTCGACAAATTTATGCGTGAAAGAAATGTTTGAAGTCAGTCATCAAACAGTGCGTCCTGCTCGATATGACATACGATGCTGATACGTGGACACTAACAGTTGAGCTGATCCATAAATTCAAGATCGCTCAGGGCGCTATGGAGCGGGCAATTTTCAGAGCTTCTTTAAAGAATAAAATTCGAAATGTAATTATCCGAAGAAGAACCGGAGTTACCCACATAGCCTGCAGTTAAGAAAACTGAACTGCCAATATGCTGGCCATTTCTGTCGTAGGACCGATGGCCGGTGTATCGGCAAGCGTAGCGAGGGATGCCCACCCAGCTAGATGGACCGACAACCTAAAGAAAGTGGCTAAGACAGACGGTTAACTCTTTTAAAGAACGGTTTAAAACATAAGAATTTAAATAAAAATCTAATTTTGTTTGCTTGTATACGTACCTAATGTACTTAAATGAATTAACTCGAACCGTGTCGAATACCACAAATTGATAGTTTACACGCTTCGAGTCACTAAACTCTAGCCGCTGTAGGTAATAAAGACACGAGATGTTTGTCCACCGATTTATAATCTGTTCGATCTGGCAATAAATTATCCGAAGAACAATAATTATGTTTTTAGATTACTTTAATGATCAATGAATGAGAAATGGCTAGCTAATCGCTTGGAGCTACAAAGCTGATTTCTCTGCAAAATTATGTCATGCGTAGGATTCTGTTATGAAGGCGGTATTACAGTTAAATAATACACATACAGCATACGCTGTGTTATTTTTAATAACGTTATTCTAGCACATGGTTCTGATTGTCGCTTTTCAGGTGGTTCTGCTTAATTTTGAATGTGGACTAAGTTTAGAACGTTGGGGTCACCAATATATAAATTTTGTTAGAATGACTGTGGATCAGTAGTGATTAAATTAAATGCTCCTTCAGTATTACGAAATGAATTCAATAATAAAGTAACAAAAACTAAACATCATCATAATCATCATTTCAGCCGTAAGACGTCCACTGCTGGACTTAGGCCTCCCCCAATTTGGGGGGCTTTGCCATAATCGCCACGCTTGGCAGGCGGATTGGCGATCGCAGTGTGGTGGTAAAATGCATAGAGAACTAAACATACCTAGTACTTAAACAATAACTAAAATTTGGATGAACGGCTGCTGGTATTTATTTTCCCTCTTCAATTTCCAATTTTGATCTCAGGTGATTAATCGGCCAAATTATAGATGCCGTTAAAGTTAGGAAAAACAGTTTTATATTTTAATTAATAACAATATGCCTTAGGTAATGTCAATATGAGGTAATGTTGCCACATGTAAAGAATCCCGATGTAGCACGTATAGTAGGCTACAATTTACTAACCAAAGCTTAATTGAAATGTGTTTAATAAAAACATGCGTGCAGCACATTTTGTTACGTAAATGTTACGTCACGAATTGTATAGAATTCAATATCTGTTGGTTGTGGAAATTTGTTACCTTTGACCCAGTGCTTAACATAATTCACTAAAGATTAAACCTACTGTATATTATAGGCAAGTAGCTAAATTTAATAAAGGTCAAAGGAGAGGTTACATTTAAGGGTACCTGAACATAAAACGGAATCACTTTCTCGATGACGTAAACATCGAAGTCGCAAAAGAAAAATCAACTGTCCATTACAAATCTTTAATACTCACTCGACCCAAATGTATGGGACAGCTTAAAATAAAACAGTTTTCTTTTAACTGATGTGATGTTGCAATTGCTTACCCTCACTCAAAATCAAAATATTTTACTTCACATAAATACATGGGCACTTAAGAAACTTCAAAAGATTTGGAAACGTGCACCTAGCACGTTTCCAAATTGTTGTTTTCTAAGGAGAAGAACCGGCAAGCAACTTCATGGTTATTCTTTTAAAAATAATTGGCTTTTACAATGGTTTAAAATTACAGTGTTAATAGGTATAGGCTATGCCAGGATAGCCGCAAAAAAATGAATATTCAAATTTAGTTATTTTATCTTCTATAATCATGTTAAGATATTGATAACCATCAAGTCTGCGAAGTTTCGCTAGCTAATTTAAATTGACCTTGTATACATATAATATAATTTAAAAAGTTTAATGAACTGAAGATTTTTGCTTATTTTATTTTTATGGCCAAAGAGCCTGTAAAATCTAAGCCCGGTGAAAACGTTTTACGATCATCAAAATCGTAAAGAACGAAAAGTCGTCTTTATAAACAGTATGATTCATTTAGTAATTCAGTTGTTTAAACAATTTAAGTTGTAGATAATTATAATGTAATGGCCTGAAGGTTAAGCTTACTTAAGCACGAGGTTTTGAGATTAAACCTGGTTTAAAATAATATTTTTATTACTGACTTACAGCATAATAACATTTGAGGAAACCTGCGGAAAAATTAGTGCGTGGCACGCTTACAATGCAATACTATTCATTTCAATACTATTCATTTGCAATACTATTCATTTTGACAATTCAAAATAATAATAATAAATAATAAATTACTTTATTTCCAATTTCACAATTAACATACAGGCGGTAAGATAATACTATAACACAACTGTTTTCAAATTGCATAAATCACTAAGTATCCCCACTGGCACCCAAGCTAAGATTAAACTTGTGTTATGGATGCCAGGATGCAAAAATATTCATCGCGGTATTTACGTTGTCAAGTAGACTATTTCTGCCGGGGTCGCGAGATCTGGTTGAAAGAGATACCGTGACCCTGGAACATGGGCACCTGAAGGTGGGTTTTAGTCAGTAAAAGTCTGACACGCCATTCCACTCCACCTAAAGCAGGCGACGTCAATTGACGATTTCTCATCAAAAAAAAAATAGCAGACAATTTTTTGAAACAAATGAAGCAATGTATTTTTAAAATCCTTCAGATTGTGAAAGAAGGTGAGCAATTTATTGTATTTTTTTCCTATATTGTGCCCCACTGATGGGCAAAGATCTCCTCTTTTTCCATCCAAACCCTGTCTTGTGCGGTCACTGGCCATATTGGCCCTGCAAACCTTCACCGTAGTCATCGCCGGCAACGTTATCCTTCCTCAGGCGTCCAATGAGTGTCAAGCTTTGCCCATCTCTCCGGGAACATTCACGCGACGTGTCCAGCCCACTCCCACTTCAGCCTGGCTGTTTGTCTCCAACATTCGCTATTTGAGTTATGGAGCACAACGGGGCGAGCACGGCCTCTGTGATAGCCTTTTGTCACGCATGTTATTACGGGTCTTGCTCCCAAACTGTGATAAAAATGTGGGACTCAAGAACGCTTGTCCGTTGGTCACAGTAGAGGTCTTAGATAACATGCGTCCAAAAAACTTCCATTCACACATGAACCTAGAATGGTTAAGCTCGTTCCTTTTCTGCACAAGAAGAAATCTTTGGCCAGTCGAACGACAACACTGCAGGCTGATAATATTATCATAATTAAAATGTAATAATTTACTTTCTAAGACAATAGAACAATGGATAAGGCGAACATCGTGACAACTGTCAGTCTCACAAATCTTACGTTTGTTTTCGTGTATCGGATAACAAATTAAAACAATATTGTTAAAACATCATACTGTAGCGGTTATTTTTTTAATGAAATGATATATCCATATTTTTTCCACTGAATTAAAATGAAATGTTTTATACGTAAGTATATATTTTAAGACACTTTTACACGTCAATATTTTGTTGGTCAATGTACAAGTTGTCCAAATATATCCATGAGAAAAAATGCCGAAACAAACTTCTTGTAATATCACCTATCTGCCATTGAAAGTCCTGTCAAAATAGGTCCAGCGGTTTCGCATATTAGCCGAAACAAACAGACAGAGAGACAAAAAAAAATAATGACTTTTTGGCTATAGGTACCGTATATACTTTCATAGGCATGTAGTAACAAGCTGTTATTTCTACACGAAAAGGAGACATTTCAAATGTATTTATTTGTTTACATAGATAAACTAATGGGTATTGTCAAATTTTTAGTAAACCTATGCCTCGGGCTTACCCAATTACCTGATAAAATCTACGTACACAACATTTTAATCAATCCGATTCTGTCATTATTCATGTCTGTATGTTTTTCATCATTACACACTGACTACCGCTACATTACAAACACGCGCATGACAACTTATTGACACCCAAGTAGTTTCCCAGGACGAAACAATAATGGGAAACACTGAATAGTGTTAAAAAACATTACTTTCCCATACATTTGCAATGACAATCTTAAATAGGGAAGGGGATTAACGCATTTAATGCTTCCCATAGTTTTCCTTGTATAATTGTCTTTGTGATGTAAACTATTTGCGTTCGTAATGTAATTCTTGTTTACATGCTTGCATTATTTAAACCAGGAAAGGCTAATGAGGATCTGTACTGAGAAACTAGACGATGTCATCTCTCAGTTTATATTTAGGACTTAACTTTGCATAGGTAAATATATATGTTTTCAGTAAAATCGATCTTCCTGTTTTGTATTTATAAATATCCATTTTAGTTTCTTATTAATATTACAATGGAATCTATACATATATAATACAATTTAATATAGTATACAGGGTTAGTTTTCAAATACCTGCCTTTAAGGGTGTGATACAGCCCATCAGACTGAACAATTTTCTCCATTTGATGGATATGTTATTCGCGAAAAAATATCTGTTGTTTCAGTCATTTATCTAGGTCGAGTAGGTACTGAAGATTTGTATGGGACAATTGATACATTTTTGACGATTACGATGTTGGTTAGATGGAGCAAGTTGGTGTTTTATATTCTGTACGACACCTTTAAATTTGCCAGGTATTTGAAAACTAACCCTGTACATAATAAAACAGAAGAGTTTCTTTTTGTAGATGAACGCACTAATCTCTAGAATTATTTGTCGTTTTTTAAAAGAACTTAATGCCATCGTTAGCCCAATTCTTCAGAAAGGTTATAGGGTATTTGAAATCGCACAGCGATCCTTACTATCCAAGTTAAAAGAAAAAAAAACAGAAAGGCCGCTAAGCCAAAATAAATTAATAGCACGGGTGGGCGATGCGATGCGATGAATTCATGGACAGCACCAACCTAGTCTGATCAAGTTTCATCAACGAATCAATGTTTCTTTTTGAAACAATGAAGGAAATCAAGGAAGAGGCGCGAAGAAACACGTTTTAAACGGTCAATGAAATATCATAGACTGTTTGAATTAGTAAAGCAACTAAAGAAAAACAATGTCCCAATAGAAGCTATTAGTCATTGACGCAAGCTTATCAAAATGTGTTCACACTTACACACGGTTTAGGTGAAGACATGTGTAATCACACCGATCTGTTCACCCGTCACGTACTCTTGAAGGATTCATGACATCATCCTGCAGATGACTCAAGATTCGCAATTTTTTTGCCGTCAACAAGGATTTAGCGATTAGCACTTGTTTCTCCATATGTAGGGGTAATAAAGTACGATTTCATAATTCATATATGCCTGACTGTTTTTTTGAGCTAATCTTAAAGTTGTATAATTTTGCAACATTGTCCATTTCGTTTTTAAGCATCACCATTAGAAATAAGAATGTATATTACAGCTTCCTTCGCATCATAAACACGGCCATAGACTAACTATAAGCCTTTAAATAATTAGATAGGTACCTAGTGGAAAAATGTTTCACGAAACTATTGATTTATTATTCGAAAGATAATGCCAATAAACAAACATTTTTATTTCATCCATCATCTATCTGTCTAGCCTTTTCTCAACTATGTTGGGGTCGGTTTGCAGTCTAACCGGAATAGAATAGAATAGCATTTATTTGCAAATATGGGTTATACATAAGAAGTAGGTATTAATAGGTTTTCATCAGAGTTCTGCCATATTTCACCATTCGGCATGCAAACATTTTCATTATATAAAATTGTTAAAATTTAAATTCTTATTGGAACGTTAAATTAGTTATGTCAAATAAAATAAAATAAAATTATTAAAATTCAAATTTACATTAAAACGTTATACTCATGTTAAATTAAAATTGTCAGTAACAGCTTATACAAAGAAATACAAAATCGTGGTCCGAAGATAAATAGACAAACAAACATTAAAAATTCCAGGTCAGAGACAATACACCATAATTATTCCACTATCAAAACAATAATTAATTAATTAAAAATTTGAGGTTTTTTGATAAAAATTGTCCGTTAAAAACTCAGTAACACTGTAGTATGTTGACGTGACAACGTCTTATAAATTGGTTTGCCGGGTGACACTTCAAGAAACTGCGTTACGCTCCGCTCACGTTATGCGCTCACAATGAGAGCGAGTGAGAGGCACGCGTCCCTTCCAGTCGGGCATGGTTAGCCCGCCTAAGAGCGAGAGAGACAGACATAAAAAGTGAAAGGCATGCAAATAAATGCAAATAAATGTTTTAAATTGTTACTATTATTTCATCCTTCTTCCTACTATACGAATGAATATTCACATTAAAATTATTTTACCACTCAAAGTCGTTGTCACGTAAAACTTTCGCCCGTATACCGACTTTACAGGCAACCAATTTTTTTTTATCTATTAACAATTTACGAAGTGTACTTTTGAATTGTACCGGATGCCGAACTGAATACCAGTATCTTACATGAAGCGACTGCCTACCTGATCTCCACAACCCATTTAGTGGGTGTTGGATTAACTTTAATACTAAAGACCTGGATCGAATAAAGTAAAAGTAGGCAAATAAACTCACACTGCACATTGCGGGAACATCACAACAGGAACAATAATACTCACTTTAAAAATTACTAACTCGTTTATTTCTTAATAATCAATATTTATTCACTATCCACAGTACAATAAATTCGTTAAATACACTTAAGAAGCACTCAAGGGTTATGTCTAAACTCGACAAGAGCTGAAATGAGAATGCCAGTCCCCAATCCCACCGAACATCTCCCCATACATAATATTTTAAACGTTTCTTTCTTTAACATTACTTCCGGTCAAGCACGTGTTCAAATGTCGCCCGAAAAACAACTTTTAAATCAAATTAAATACTGCCATTCTAAAACCCTTACACTCATAATATTTTAAATGTTATTTCCTATTACTTCCGGTCAAGTAAGTGTTCAAATATTACCAGAAAAACAACTTTACATTAAATTAAATACTGAAATTCTTAAAAACCTAACACCCATAATATTTTAAACGTTATTTTCTATTGCTTCCGGTCAAGTATGTGTTCAAATATTACCACAAAAACAACATTAAATTAAATACTGAAATTCTTAAAAACCTAACATGGGTAATACCACCCTTTAGTTAAACTGGTTGGCGACCGCCAAAATTCCTCGAATGACAGACCGTACCAACGGCTTAACATGCTTATCTATGCACGGAGGGGTTCTGGTATGTAAAGATGGTCACCCATCCATAGACCAACCGTGGCAAGCGTAACTTAACCTCATCGATCGAACCGTGCGGCTGTTATAATTTAACCAAAAGCCCCATCACGTGACACAAAAAAAAACAAAAAAATAACACAAAAAACAATAACAAACAAAGAATAGAATAAGAATAAGAATAAATTTATTTAGAAAAGTTTGACAATTGATGTTAAAAGGTCGTTGATCTAACTGTAAACTTATTCGAGGAATTTTAAGTCATTAAACGGTAAAATAGATACAATTGCTTTTGATGTCAAACTAAAATTCAATCACAAGAGAATGTGATGAATTGATGGCAATTGCAAATATAATGCTAAAAATTACTTCTTGATACAAATATCTTAAGACAAAGAAAGAAGTTACCTGAGGAGAACCAGTTATGAAAAATATGATGAAGAAAGTCTAAAATGTATAAGAAAAAAAAAATGATTACTTTACTTAAGTGACAAGCAAGAAACATAATGTCATGAAATTCTACTATCAGGAGACTAAAACAGATTTAACAGCGAGTCCTGAACTAGGCACAGCCTGTATCTTTGTAAACCAAACCACATTTATTAATATGTTCTGTTACTTAGTTCAAGAATGTTATTCACACGATCATAACATAAATTAACAAAATGCAACTGAAAAGGTTTTAGAAATACAAAATACTTTGAAAGCAATTGTTACTTGTCTAGGCCTCAGGGCTAGACGTTTAACAAACGATTAATATCATACAAATACTAATACTAAAAAGAAATTGTTCTGACCATAATGATCGTCATTTCCAAGAGTAGGAATTTCCAAGAAACTTTTTATGGTGCTGTCCATATTTGGCAGTGTATAGTTATGGGATCGTGATGGGCAGTTATGTGGCATATATCCTTCTGCAATACGTGAGCTTCCGCTATGCAAAGTTCAATCATAATCCACTGCGTTTTATAACGTGACTTATACCGTAATACTTTGTATTACACGCTTTATATTAGCTTCACTTTTATGTTTGTATGTTTGTTTGTAACCGACTCCTTATAGCGCGATTTTGACCCACTTTAAACGACCAGATGTCATTTAAACTCTGTAGACTTATCGAGGACCGATGACAAATTTACTATAATTTCATAAATTTGTGCCATTATCCTTGCCAGGGTTGCTAAAATAGCAAAAAAACTGTCTTCGAAAACTACGCTGACATACGCCACAAACTACGCTGACATGCATTTCAAATTTCGAAACACCCTAAAAATAGAAAATAAATAATATTTTAAAAAACTAAAAAGCACGCTTCCATAGAAAACCAATCTATAAAGTATAAAATAATAGAAAAAAAAAGCGTGGGGTGCTTTTTAAGGTATTATTTTATTGATATCAGGCACCCCACGCTTTTTTCCATTATTTTCTACTTTTTACTTTGGTTTTCAATGGAAGCGTGTTTTTTAGCTTTTTTTTTAAGTGCCAGTCATACTAAGCGCTTCTCCACTACAATCATTACGCGCACAGTCAAACTGTGGATCTCTCTGCCAACATCTGTGTTCTCTTCCTGTTCACTGCCAGACTAGACCCCTACAATACGTTTTCAATAGCGAAGTGGAAGTGTGATAACCGTGGGGCTCTAGAGACAAGAGTGGCTAGCGAAACCAGTCCGCCGTACGCGGAGCAGACAATACAAGTACAATTCAAGTAACTCACCTACAATACAACAAAGAACTTACCTGTGGGTAGACGAACACCAGCTCCTTGGGGTTACCTGGAGTTATGTATGTAAGTGAGTGTATATGCATCGTGTTGTGACGTTATGAGTATTCTCCAGGTTACAATCCGCTGCAATAAGGCTGGAGGCAATCACAGCATGCGGTCTTCAAATCACTCGTTCCCAATAGCGTCACTTCCACTTAACCTTCAAAGTTCTTCAATGTCAAGAAACTAAACTAAACCCGTGTTATGTCTTCAAATTGGGGTTAGTTACAATCAATACAATTGGGTCATGACAGATTGTCCACAAAACGACCGATTCTCAGGGATTACTTTACAACAGGGTCGCACGCGCAATTGGACCTACCATCCCTTTCAAGAACTTCAGTTTTAACAAATGTAACCCGTATTATTACGTCAAATGGGGTTGTTTCACAATCAAAGCAATTGGATCACGACTAATTGTCACAAACGGATCGATTTAAAATTATTAGGATTAATTTCAACAAACGCGTCGCGGGGGTCCCAAAACGCGACGGACCCTTTCAAGCGCCAAATCAAGAAGCAGTGTCAAGTGTCAAAGTCAAACTGACAAGTCAGATGTCATTCCGTTCGATGGCGCGTTCCGAAGGCGCATAGAGTAACTACTTTAAACGGGATGAAACACTTCCACATTTAACCTATCTGTCTTTAAACCAGAAGTGAATAGGCTTCTGGGGACGCTCGTTCTATCATAAACCTCATCAACCGCTTTCCATCAGGTGTGATCGAAGTCAAGAGTATGGCCATTCAGCAATAAAATAATAAAAAACATTAATTTTATCAAGTAGGTAAATATAAGCGGTTTCAAAGTTACGCATCTCTTTCTTGCGCTAAGCCTTACCCATCCCTTGACTGTATCTATCAGTAATCTTCAATATAGCATCCAAGTAAAGACTCATCGTTCTCTGGCCCTTATCCCATTCATCCCTTATCCATTTGAGGTTGGAGTGACATGTCTTCTTCTTCCTCTACTAGTCCATCTTCTGCTCCTCTGTTAGTCATCATTTCAATAGTCTCCTCCCTTCGAGCCATATTATTTTTCGCACAGACCAGCCATCATTTCTTTGGTCTTCCTTATCTTTTGTAGCCATCCACTTTCATACTTACAACTTTCCTCACGGCATTTTCCTATCTTTTTAAAATTTTCTTCATGGAAACTATAAACTCAAGTAGGCATCATTACACCTTCTAAAATATTCTAGACCGCGTTTGTGGCCATAAAATATCGCGTTTACACGTGTTTTTTAGCGCCGAGAGTTGAACTTCGACAGTGTTTTTTTTCGACTTTGGGATGCTCTTTGTTGGATTCTCAATGCTCGGTTCAACACTGAGAGTTAAAATCCAGTACGATATAAAATCCCACCGCGACATTTTTACGTTCATGCGAACGTGGTCTAAGATTAGGAACTTATCTCAAGCTAAGCTAAGAACCGGTATTACGAAAGGTTGATATAATCACGACTTTTCTATTAACCGCGTGTAGCCGTGCGCTGAATTTACAATAATATTACTTCCGCTGTGGATCTTAGAAGTTTTTTCCGATTATATCTAAAAGATTGTCTCACTAGTTTCTTTTAATAGGTCAAATGATATCATCACCCAATTATTAGTGACACTACAGTCCCTTTATGAAAATACATGGAAACTCAGTCATATTCATTAGTTAGACTCTTAGGTTAGACACTAAGAATTTTTTTAATTATAATTATTGGCCAATTACACAACTTAGGCCGTACCTAATGTGTTATGGAAAAATTACTGCACCCTAATTGCATTACACACTTTAAAACAAAATTTGAATCATTTTCAAGGATATTGCTGATCCATTGCTGCATATTTTCGAAAAATTTGTCCGCTTAGCAACGTAAATATTGCTATCAGTGTTGTATCTGCCCTACAATGCCAATATTGTTAAACGGTTTTTTTTTATTGACTTAAATACGGGGCTTTTGACTACGTTGTATATGTGCATTTAATATTTTTTTAAATTCTTTTTGTTTGCATTCTTTTTTATTTAGTATCTTGTAATGTACGTTATGTTTGTGCAGAATAAACAATTTTTCTTTATTTTCTTCTGTTGTTGAACTCTCAAAATAACAGCAATTCCTAAATAAATGCAAGCAATTATCAGAGAAAAATTTACTGATTCAAAACTTTGATAGTTCGCTTTTGAGTAATGTTGGGATCTGATTATATTGTAATAATTTACCACATATGTGAAGCAGCATGACTTGCCAAGGACCGCTTGACTTTGTTGTCTAAAGGGTGCATACCACACCCACACCGACGCGACGACATTGATCCGTTTGTCACGATCTTATGCATACGAACAATGAGGTCACATAGAGGTTAAAGAAGGCTTTAGTATTTATTAGGGTACCATTGATATTTATGCACGATTTTGATCTGAAAATCAGACAGTTAATGTTCCACGCCGTGCTCCATATGGAATTCTTTGCATTTGTATTATGATCAAGCGACACTTATCGTTGCAGACTGGAATCATCCGCTGTGTATAGGCCAACGTTTTCTGTCATACTTCCCGGTAGTGTGTGTCCCTCATTCAACTATCCATTAGTTCCGAATCCGATGCATGTCGACTAAACAACCATCTAATCTTCTTTACAAAGTATAAAACAAAGTCGCTTCCCTCGTCTGTAGATCTTTTAAACTACGCAACGGATTTTAATGCGATTTTCATCTATGGACAGAATGATTCAAGATGATGGTTTATTATATGTATAATACGCAGGCGAAGTTAATAATATGTATACTGTATTGATACTGTAGATCTAAGAGCATCTCCGCAGGTTGAGCAGACTCCTTTAATAAAAATTGGTCCTTGGCAGGTCTGGACAGAGAGAGATGAAAAGAGAGTAGGGCGGCCTTTGCCAAGCAGTGGAATATTAATGATTTCTAATAATAATAAGATGTAAGATCCAGTTGAACTTAAATATACGTTTATGTGAGCAGTGGTGGCCCAGTGGTATCGACATCGACTTACGAGTTGTAGGTCGTGGGTTCAAACCCAGGCAGGCACTTTACTTTGTGTAAATAATTTCATCACCACTGCTCTCAAAACGGTGAAGCAAAATATATGAGGAAACCGGCATGTCTTAGAACCAAAAAATCGAAGACATGTGACATCTACCAACCCGCACTGGGCCCGCGTGGTGGATTACGGCCCACTCCCTCTCATCGAGAGGAGGCCTGATAAATTCACGCAAAACTGACTATCCTGGAGGAAAATGAACGGAATTAAAGCGAGAAGGAACTACGTAGCCATGTTTAACAATGTTTTGGTATTACCGCTGTATTGTTATAATTCCGCGTATTGTGACCTAATTTGAGCCATTTTCATTAACCTGGACTTACTCACTCTTGATAAGAACTGATGAATGTGTGTTTTAGAGGAAATTGCTTATGAACCTACTTGCAGGAATGTTGGCTTTTAGGACACTTACTAATGTGACTGTCTGCGAATTTTCGACTCATTCGTCAACTCGCGCGCAATTAACTCGCTCGATCGAGCGAGTTGGCACATTCCGATTTTAATTATTTTTGTTGTCGTCAACTCGCGACTAGAGCGAAAAATGGTACAGTCATCTATAAAAGTGTTATAATAAATTCAATATAGAAACCTACTTTATAAGTTTAAGGCGTTGTACGATTTGAAATTGAAATAAAAGAAATGTAGTTTTTTAATAGATATATTATGTATTTATAATTTACAACACATGCCAAACATAAAAAAAACTGCTCATATTTATGTTACCTACATTTTGAAGATTATCAACAATATCACATTTTTTTAAGATTTTTTTCCTCAAGATTTTGGTTAATAGCCTAGTATGTAACATGACTAAAACTAAACAAATATAACAAAGTAAAATCAAAAAAATACGAGTATACCATTTGGCTAATTATTAATTAATACTACTATAAACAATCATAGTCTTAGGAACTATAAAATCACAGATCAGGGTTTGTTGTAAATGATTTTTTTAACAAACTTTAACATATTACTTACTAATGACAACAATCACAGTCTTAGGAACTATAAAATCACAAATCAGGGTTTGTTGTAAATGATTTTTATAACAAACGCTAATATATTACTGATTAAAAGAATCACAGTGTTGAAAATGATTTTTATAACTACTGTGTATATGTAATAATCACAAGATCAGAAGTTCGATACATAAATCGATACTTATAGCGCCGTACATAAATTCTTTTATGGTAAATGTAATGTGTTCATCAATGGCGCACGTTTCTTTTGACTTTACTGACCCTTTCAAGTATAAAGTTTGATAATAATCATCTTCTTTTTTCAAGATGGTCAAAAAATGTGCAATGCTTGAGGGTTTATTGTTGACTTTTTTATTTATAGTAGAATGCCAGCTCTCAATCATGTTTGTAGTACGATGATGCCTGTTATAGCAAGACCATTTGTCGGCAAAAAATAAAGTGTCATTTAACCAAGTCTCTACAAAATAATCATTAAATTTGAAAATATTTTCATCTCGCGGACATTGAGATATAATGTACAACCAACCATTCTCGTAATTTCGCCAAATGGTAACTTAACAAAAGCTTTTCTTTGGAAAGAAAGATTCAAACCGCGAGCAGAATTTCACCTCTAAGACGACCTACTGACCCTCAGTTAACCCACTCTATACGTTTAATGTCTTAAACACGTGAAGCAGGTTCAAATAAATTAAATGTTAAATTTATAAAAACACTTTTGTAGACGACTGTAAATTTTCGCTCAGTCGCGAGTTGACGACAACAAAAAAAGATAAAATCGGAATGTGCCAACTCGCTCGAGCGAGCGAGTTAATTGCGCGCGAGTTGACGAATGAGTCGAATTTTCGGTTCTAACCATAAAAAAGACATGCTGGTTTACTCACGATGTTTTCCTTCACCCTTTTGAACGCAGTGGTGATGTAACAATTTACACAAAGTAAACCGCCTGACTGGGTTCGAACCCAGGACCTACATACAAATCGTAAGTCGCAGCCGTTACCACTGGGCCACGACTGCTCTGTAACGTAAATATTGCAAAGAATGTTAAGCGTTAAGCCCGAATGCAATGTTCCTGGAACCCTGCCCAGAATCTCTGAACAGTAACTACTGTCCTGCCTTATATTGTTTAGCCGACACAATTTTTGACGATGGACCAAGTCAACGTTTTTAGAATGAGGGTAAGCAAAGCGTACCTACTAAAATATTACATAACATAATCAGCTTATATTTCCACTGGTGCGACACTTGTCACTTCTCAGTGGGAGGGAGTGGGCCATAATCCGCCACGCGGCACAGTGCGGTTTGGTAGATGTCACATGTCTTCGTTATTTTGGTTCTAAGACATGCCGATTTCCTCGCAATATTATCCTTCATCGTTTTAGGCGCAGTGGTGATGAACAAATTTACACAAAGAAAAGCGCCTGCCTGGGTTCATTCGTAAGTCAATATTATCATCACTAATTTGAATTCCTCTAGTGCAGTCATATAGGTTATTTTATCATTTCAAATTGTATTTACTTTTAAGCGAGTGTGAACCGATTTAAATAAAATAAATAAGTACTAAAATATCTCAATATCTTCATGAAATAATAAAGTACGTAACTCTGTAAACTGTAATGTAATGCAGCCACAACTGCAGTGCCTATAGAACTACGTTACATGTTCCGTGACGTAATTGGGTGAACTTCCAGCATCATATTGTCACACATCCAGCCGCCTGGTTGGCGGATGTGCGATTTAGGTCGCGGGCGCGGCTCGAGGTGCGCCTCCGTGAACTAACGACTCTTCCGATAGTTCTCTTTGCTGCTGTCCTTACCTGTCGGGCATAATGGTGGGTGGCTTTTGTTTTTGGAGCACCTTTTTATGTGGTGTGTTATTCGGTTGTGACGAATAAACACAATTATTTAGTTATTTATTCCTCTTACAAATATTTTTACAGAGCTTAGTTACCTAATTCGGTAGTGTAGCTTTGATATACACAAAAATTGTATCTCAATGTGTAGCTTTAGGTAAGGAGTAAAAAAGGCTTTTGATTCCGGTAGCACGTTCTCAGATTTGTTATCACGGATTCAGTATATTTGCGTTTTCAAAGTCGTCCTTTGCTTCAGTACTGTATAAGTTGAGGAACTTAGACAGTATCGCAACAAAACCCATGGACGCAGCAAACTTAGGTAAAAGAGGATCCAGCTTAGTTTTCTGTCTGGGCTTTGTTCCATACGCTTTTTTGCAAACATCAGCTAATAGCGTAGGATAGTTTTTTACCTATGCAAAAAAGTTAATTTATATTGCTACTAGCTTTTGCCAGCGGCTTCGCCCGCGTGGAGGTCGGAAATTATCCCGCGGGAACATACTACCGGGATAAAAATAGCCTATGTCCTTTCTCAGGCTTTAAACTATCTGTGTACCAAATTTCATTTAAATCGGTTCAGTAGTTTTAGCAGGAAAGCGAGACAGACAGACAGAGTTACTTTTGCATTTATAATATTAGTGTGGAAGTGTGGATAGTGTGGATTTATCCTCCATATCTGATATTGTATAATTCAATTCAATTCAAGATCAATCGCATTTACTCCAACAGACGCGTTTACCTGAAACAACTACGATACAATGGTGCCGATTCTGTTGTCACAAAATTCTCTAAACTAAACTAAAAATCACTAAAATTTGGTTTAATCCTGTCAAACGACGATTTCCTATTCTGAAATAGACTAAAGTGACACAACTTAACTATATTTTAGTTTGACAGCACTAAGATTGCACTGAGTTATTAGTTTAGTGAAAATGTCAATTTTGCTATTCTGAGTTTGCCGGTTTTCACCAAAAATTTTTACTAAAATAATTTATTTTAACTAAATCTGACTATTTTTAATCGCGATTAAAAAGGTGTGGAATAAAACTAGTGGTCATGAACTAAAATTCTCAACAACGCGTTCACGTGCAAAAACAGTTCTGTATTTTTTATTTTCTTTTTGCTTATATCTTGAAAATGGCGTGTCCTATCGCAAAAATAATGAAATTTTCGGCCCCCTTAGTATACCCCGGCACATTTAAATCTCAACACGTGGGTAATATTTTTTTTATATTTTTCAAACAAAAGTGAAAAATTCCATATAAAACACGTTGAGGCTGCCCCCCAGCACGCGCCTTCGTCTCTCAAAAAATTCATTCTACGCAATGCACATATACAAGTACAACGTTGCGAAACCAAAAGAAAAAAAAAATACCACGCTGAGTCGCGATTGTCAAATTCGATTTTAGTCGTGTCAAAATAATTTTTAAATTTAGAGATTTTTCCTTGCAGAATAGCGTTACAATTCTCATAGCCAAAAGTAAGGAATTTTAGAGATAGTTTAGTTAGTTTAGTTCGTGTACAACAGAATCGGCACCAATATACACTACCAGTAGAAATAATCTAAAATACCATACCAACATCGAACACACCCATTTTAAACAACAATAACTTTCTAAGCTCTCAATAACGTAGGCCCCATAACACATCCTACCGTGTCCAATGGATGCCATATCGCTTTTATAGCTCCCATGAGGACTGATGACATAAAAATGGTGACACAAGGCGTGCCGGCTTTATAACTGTACTTATTACCTTCCGAGTTATTGTATCCGACATACCTATGTACGTGTATGTATGTAATGTCGATAAAAGAATGGGAACCGTTCTTTCCTTATTGTTATTAAATGCTTGTGTTGTGACTATGTGTTGATAAGTTATTGCAGGAGTTCCAATTAAGGCGGTCGTTGGTGTTGTCTGTTTATATTCTCTCTTTTTTTTTTAGCTTGTGCGACTATTTGGTTATCTTCTGCTTCGGTGTCTGACATTAGAGAAACATATTAGTTATATTATATTTCGAAACATCGGTATTTCGGAAACATCTCTTGATTTAAACGGATGCAGCCACTATTTCTAACCACCCCATTTTTCTATCATACCTTAATCTTTGTTCTCTTTTCAGAATTTTGTAAACTAACAGCACCCAACTGTAAGTACTTTTAAACTGATAACTATTTACAATTGCAACTAATAAGTTAATATCCCCCAGTATTATGAGATATATGTTGATATGTCTGTGGGAGACAAAGAGAATATAACCACTTCAAAAAAGATAAAAGCGGAACTTTCCCTCCCTCTTCATCTGTAGTCCCGGTGGGGGTAGGCAAAGATTTATAGTAGTACGTCCACATTTCGCTAGTCAAAGTTTAGTTCCATGTTATAGAGGCCAGCCATCAAATACGGAAAACGTCCTGAAAAGAAAAAAAAAACAGAGTCTGGTACCGTCGACTGGTACCAGACTCTTTTGCCGCTTACCATTGCCACGGTATAACAGAAAGGGGAAAGTTTCGCAAACAAAAACCTTTTATTGCGCTTTTAAGCATCAGATAAGCGTTGGTAATAATACGAAAGGCATCTCGGAAAAGGAACTGAAATGTGAAAGCGAACCTCATGAGCTTGAGAACTGAGAAAGTGCGGAGTAGGTCGTAAATATTATTTGAAATAATACGAAGGAAGACAATAACTGAAAGTATTGTGATGTTTAAACAATACAAATATAGGTTTAGGTTTAAAGATACTTTATTCTCAATAAAGACATATGTCACTCACTTAAGAACAATATTTAATTATGTAGGTAATTTACCTGAATAATTTTACTTATTCATTTTGTACTAGTATGTTGGTTACTATATCAATTTACTTCTCCTTTTAAGTAGGTATCTAGCAGGACATCGCTAACGAAGCCTCCAATAAAAAACAATGTGCGTGGAGTCCCACCGCGCGGAAGAAGTGGAGTTTCATAATGTGGAAATGAAAATAGGAAGGGGTAGAAATTGATTTTTAGTGAAATCATATTGTTTCTTTAATACAAACTTTATTAACATTGCTTACAATTCACAATTGAACGCTACAGTGCTTTCATACCCCCTCCATGGTAGCGTTAAATGTTTAACGCAACCTTGTTGGAAGTCGCATTAGGAGTTTCACTTCAATAGTAATTTATACCTAGGTTGAAAATTGATCAACAGTTTTAGAACGTCAAAATTACATAAGAAAGTCCCCCAAAGTACCCGCCCTTCACCACTTCCCAGTGCATTAACTGGGAAGAATTGCTGTAATCAATCCCGTATATATAGCAGGTTCTGTTAGTCATATCCTAGGTTGTAATAAATAGAAAACGTTGCAAACAAAGCGTTGAAAAAAAAAAGCATCTGAAATCTACCACAGTGTTGCACCAGTCATGTTTTGACATTACCCATTGCATAAACTTTTTTTCTATAAAGTTTCTAATTTCGATCCCATCTATGTATATCGCCATATATTGTCTATAATTATAGCGTATCTTTGTCATTGAAAGAGTGCATTTCTCCGACTCTGCTGTGGTAATTTCGATTATTCATAAGATGTACACAATTTTTAATGTCGTAGCAGGTTTGGGCTTGGCTGTGTACCTCAGTACATCGACTTATGCTTGACCTTATAAGGGGAGTTGCCAAAAACCATAAATTATACAGACACTTAGTCATCCGCCGCAAATGTCACTGACATTTGCTTTTTACGGCAATAACTCAACTTTCTAGACAAGACGGGTGAGTGGAAATGTAAGTGGAGTTTTTTACTACAAAATTGAGATTTTGAACATCATAGAGTATGTTTCTTCAAAAGGCTTTAACCACAGAGGACGGAATCGCCGCACCAGTAGTCTATATAATATTCGGAAAATGAAATTCGTGGCGCCTCATTCCGATGCAGTCCGTCCCTTGCTGATCTCTACCAGGGATGCCCTAAGCCGAGCTCCGTATCTCACAGCGGGTGCCCTTAACGAGAAGTCACTCTAGTTTTAAGTTTTTTAAGCCCTGGCTGGAGGCCTTAATTTATTAAGGTAGCCACAGGCAAATCCGGCTAAGCAGCCGACAACCTCATCTGCGAGATATCTTTCCAAAATAAAATTAGTGGCTCCGAAAGTGCCTCGAGCACACAACTTCTGTCACCGCCTTTAGAGCCGGAGCCGTCAGTTTATATGACGTCATGACATGTCGCTCGGGTTAACGCTTGCTTCATGTGGAACGTCAAAGTCAAATAATTTATTTCAAGTAGACCACTACAAGAATGGTCAAGAAACTCCTAAATCTCCACAGTTACTCTTTTAATTTTTTTACAACATTGTGAATGCATTAATTATATTTGAAAACGTTGTACCTAGAATAAAATTACTTAACTAATCACAAAGTATATAAAAACTAAGCTAATTCTGTGAACTGAGAAGTATTAACAATGCCCCCTCAGCAGCCACCTGCGATGCTTTGGTGTCTCCGTGCTGTGGCTTTAACAAACCTCTTGTTTCCACACATTTGCATAAAATCCATAATAATATAACCGTGTTAAGCACCGAGAACCAAATGGGGCCAATTAGGTATTAATTGCCTTAAACCTAATTAGGATCATTTCGCACTTCGCAGGATTCATTGACTTAACAGTTAGGAACCAATTTCGTGTCTATTTTTAGGGACTATCCAAGGTGATGATACCTACTATAAATATTTACATAGTATGTATACGTTTTCTTTGCCTATTAGATCACAGAATTAGGAATTAATTCGTAGATATGCTAACGGGGCTTGGAGCCAAGTAATAACAGTCGCACGGGTCGATCCTTGCAGTGGTGGGGTCTTGGATGGATGACCATCTTTAAATACCATCAACGGCCTCGAGCGTTCCACGCGCGCCTCAAAGAGATGTCAGCAGAACTGAAGGGGTCTACCAGGACCGATGCCTGCCAGGGTCGCGAGATTGTTCGAAAGAGACACCGTGACCCTGGCACATGGGCAACTGAAGGAACACGGGTGGGTTTTAGTCAGTAAAAGTCTGACACGCCCTCCCGCTCCGCCCAACAGCGGGAGACGTCATAGGATGATGTCCCATCTAAAAAAAAAAGCCTTTAGTCCCAGCGGCCATTCATGGATCTTCGACAATCGTTACGAGTCGTCAGAAGCCTGAATGTTTGACAGCCACTCTTACCAAAGGGGATACCCTTACTTTACCTTCACCCCGTATTACTAGGTAATACTGTCGTATTACTAGGTAATACTATCGTATTACTAGGTAATACTGTCGTATTACTAGGTAATACTATCGTATTACTAGGTAATACTGTCGTATTACTAGGTAATACTATCGCCGTATGAAGGTCAGATAGGCAGTTGCTACATGTAAACTACTGGTATCGGGTAGCATCCGGTTAGACTAGAAGCCGACCCCACGTAGTTGAGAAAAGGCTAGTTACGCAGATATTTTTTTTTTGGTTGTTTCTACTTACGAAAGAATGAATGTGTGAAAATTATAAGTTATTGTAACGTTTGCAAAATTAATTAAACATACGGCCTTGATAACTCGTTTAAACATCGGAATTAATTTAAATAATTAAATACATAACTGCGAATGCCTCGAATCTTTCTTTAACCGAGCTGTTTTATAATATTATGAAATACAAATGATTTATTCTAAGACTAAATCTAATTTATGTACGAAAATAAACTAAGATTTTCTTAAATTTATTTCCAAACATTTAAATAAGTCTGCTCCAATTACCCATTCAGGTTAATTCAGTTAATTAAATACAGTCGTTTCTTAATCTCGTAATATGTAAACAGTAAAATTGCACTGCAATTATCTACTAAATTGATAGAACTTCGCATAGAAGACATAGCGTTGGAAGGCCTCCCACAAGATGGACCGATGACCTGGTGAAGGCCGCAGGAATCTGCTGGATACGAGAAGCACAGAACAGGTCGAAGTGGCGGTGCTTGGGGGAGGCCTATGTCCAGCAGTGGACGTCTTTCGGCTTAAATTTTATTTTTAGACTAGCTTTTGCCAGCGGCTTCGCCCGCGTGGAGGTCGGAAATTATCCCGCGGGAACATACTACCGGGATAAAAAGTAGCCTATGTCCTTTCTCAGGCTCTAACATATCTGTGTACCAAATTTCATTTAAATCGGTTCAGTAGTTTTATCAGGAAAGCGAGACAGACAGACAGACAGACAGAGTTACTTTTGCATTTATAATATTAGTGTAGAAGTTTAGTGTAGATAGTGTAGATAAGTGTTTTTGTACAACTGAAGGTAATAAAAATATTTTTTTTTTTTAATGATGATTATGACTTCGCAAATATATTTTTTCGATCATCCTCATCCTCAGCAGCCTGTAAATGTTCCCACTGCTGGGACGCAGGCCTCATCTGGGTGCGTGGGAGTGGGCCACCACGCGGGCCCAGTGCGAACAATAATTAAAATAAAAATTATTCGATGAATTTTTTGGGGTCAACGACCGCCGTTAGTGTAGTTATTTGAAGTATGAGTTATGAAAATATGTTTTGTTTTTCCTTCATTTCATTATCTAGTACGTCGTCGTAGTTTTTACGACACCCACGGGAAGAAATAGGTCAGTGCTATTCCTTACCAGACAACACACGGAACGATACCAATATAATATGTATATGAATACTGTGGTGTTTATGAACTTGAAAAGAAAACTTAAAAACATGAAAAGCAAAAACTAAGTAACAAAACATGCTTCCAAAATGGACATAGGTCTTTTGAAACTTCGAGATTAGGTAACATTAACGAAATTAGCAAATAAAGCACCTACTTTATTTGCTAATTTTGTACGGTTACCTATCCGTCCTATGTAGAAAAGGTGTATTTACTAATGGCCAGGTCACATTCTACCACTGCCTTCCGGCGTAGATCCCCGAATCTTATGTAATTAATAAAGACACCTGACACACTGCTTTTTAGGGTTCCGTTGCCAAATGGCAAAAAACGGAACCCTTATAGATTCGTTATGTCTGTCTGTCCGTCTGTCTGTCTGTCTGTCTGTCTGTCCGTCCGTCCGTATGTCACAGCCACTTTTCTCCGAAACTATAAGAGCTACGCTGTTGAAACTTGGTAAGTAGATGTATTCTATGAACCGCATCAAGATTTTTACACTAAAATAGAAAAAACACAATAAATTTTGGGGTTACCCATACATAGAACTGAAACTCAAATTTTTTTTTTTTTTTCATCAAACCCATACGTGTGGGGTATCTATGAATAGGTCTTCAAAAGTGGTATTGAGGTTTCTAATATCATTTTTTTCTAAACTGAATAGTTTGCGCGAGAGACGCTTCCAAAGTGGTAAAATGTTTTATCATTCTCTTATTTTAGAAGTTACGGGGGGGGGGCCCCGTAACTTCTAAAATAAGAGAATGATAAAACTTAAAAAAATATATGATGTAAATTACCATATAAACTACCACCGAAAATTGGTTTGAACGAGATCGAGCAAGTAGTTTTTTTTTAAAACGTCATAAATCGTAAACCGCAATTTACCGTTCATTCAATCAGCTGAAATATAAAAATAAAAAAAAACATTTATTTTCATAACCATAAACCTTATGCATAAACCGAGAATACCTACAGGTTTGTACGGAACCCTTGGTGCGCGAGTCCGACTCGCACTTGGCCGGTTTTTAAATTCTCTAGATATTTAATTTTCGCAATAAAAAGAGATAGTACCACAAAATTGCTTAGCTTAGCATAGTCAGCCGATAATGTTCGCATTGCTCGGATACAGGCCTTCTGTTTGTGGTGAGCCGTAACCACCGCGCGGGCCCAGTGAGGATTGGTAGATGGCACATGTCTTCGAAATTTTAGTTCTAGGACATGCCGGTTTCCTCACTAAACTTCCTTTATAGTTTTGAGAGAAGCGGTGTTGGTAAAATGCCTGTCTGGGTTGGAACCCACGACCTACAAATATATCTCGTATGTCGGGCTACTACTGCTCTTAAATCACCAGCTATAACGGAACCACCAATCAATACTATCTGTACTAATATTATAAAGCTGAAGAGTTTGTTTATTTGTTTGTTTGATTGAACGCGCTAATCTCAGGAACTACTGGTCGGAACTGAAAAATTATTTTTGTGTTGGGTAGCCTATTTATCGAGGAAGGCTATAGACTATATAACATCACGCTACAACTAAGAGGAGCGGAGCAGTAATGAAAAATGTTGCAAAAACGGGGAAAACCGCATCCGCATCGCGGGAACAAGAAATTTAACGCGGACGAAGTCGCGGGCAGAAGCTAGTTATTTGATATAATTAAAACCAGAGAGGCATTTCTGGTAATTTGAAGAAAGTTCACAGTCTGATCTCAGTCTTAATCTATCAAAATTACCTCGAGTTTTCATAAATTTTTTGGCAAGTTTTTGACATTTGATTGTCGCTGATATGAGACTGCGACTAGAATTTGAACATTTTTAATAACGAGAATTAGCCTTCAGAATTTCGTTGTTTCAACAAAATTCATGTAAAACAAAAGACTGAATATTTCAACTTACCTCACAACGGAAGTAAGCTTGAATATCGTTTATTTCAAAACAAAACGAATCTACTTCCTAATCACAAAGATACCAAACTATATTATCTTTACTGCAAATCGTAAAAGTACGGTTCTTGCACGAATTATTTTTTAAAGACGTGAGCAACCTTGGTTTTATAGATAAGTGGAAGATATATAAAATCGGTTCAAATGTTGCACCAGTAATCAGTACGAATAATTAAAATAATTCTCTTGAAACACCGTATAGAAACGTTTTTCATATTTTTAAGCTTTGAACCGTTTGATTACTTTAATTTGAAGAGTTATTAATAATTTCCTATTAATTGTAATTAAATCATCGTGTAGAAAATGGCATGTGCTATAACCAAAAATTCGAAGTCATATGACATGACATCTATTACCCACTCTCTCTCAAACTCTTGAAGAGAGGAAACCTGTATCAAAGCAGTGGGAACATACGCTGATAATGTATCAATTTTAAAAGCTTCTAGAATATTTTAAACATACGAAATATACTATGTATGATTTTCAAAATTCATGAACAAAAAATCAATAATTTCAGCTAAGTTTATAATTATGGGTTGCATATATGCGCTTTAATAGAGCAGAATGATAAATAGGTACCAAGCTATTATTAAGAAAATACAATCCGCCAGACCGTATTTCCATCATGGCGGCCATTCTCAACGTAGACTAGCCTTCGGCACGGAAGATATGCGCAAGTGTGTGCGCAGATATAGCTGCACTGTCTCTTCTCTCTGTCTCATAGTCTGACTGTGCGTAATCCGACACGACCGGAGCGAGATCAGGCGCAGAACACAATGGCTTAACGTGCTTTTCGAGGCAGGGGATATCATACCTCCAACTTTTATGCAAACACCCCAGATGACGCGAAGGTCTCGTGGTCACAAACGCGACTGCTATGCCTGGAGTCCTGGGTTCGTTAAGATTTTTTTTTATAACAGGTCAAAATTTGAAAGCTGGCGGTGTGCTTAGAAATTTATACAAAATATTGGAAATGTTAATTTAATATCATCATCACTTCAGTCGAAATACGTCCACTGCTGGACATAAACCTCCCTCAAAGTAGGGTTCCCCATAGTCACAAAGCTTGGCAGGTGGGTTGGCGATCGCAACATGGTGGTAAAATGCATATAGAACACTGCTGCCCATTCTCTAGTAAGTCCCTTAGTCGCCTCTTACGACACACTCGGTAAGAAATAGGATGGTGCAATTGTTGACGTTCGGCACCCCACGGAACATTTACACTCAAATTATAATATTAATTATAACATAATATCCGTAGGGAACATTAATTAACCACAAAATAAAGTAAACAAACTCAAGGGTGTACTAGGGGAGGGGGGTACTAAATATCACGTATATTTTTTTCTTTTTTTAATAGGTGATACTTATACCTGTATTTAAAAAAAATTAGATTCTTTGTAGGTACTAAAAAATACACGTGATATAGGGGTAGTCTTAAACCTCACCATTTAACACCAAGGGGGAGGGGGGTTAAAAAATGCTAAAAAAAACATCACGTGATTAATGGACGGCCCCTCACTGAATATGTACTGACTTAGTTACAAAATTAGACATGACTAAACAATGATGTAACGCGAATTGTGACAGACGTATTATTGATCCGTAATAGGGAACCACATTAACAGGACAAGTATTTATGTAGTTTGTACTGTCCGTGACCTAATATTGCAAAAATGTTCACAAATAAACATAAGAATAGAATAGTTCTTTATTTGCATAGAAGGAAGGTTCAGGTTACAAAATGTTAAGTTTAAAATGATCCATAAACTACCTTAACTAAAGCATGCAAATAGTTTAAGCTATGACAATAAAGGCACATTCAATCAAATTAATGATTAACACGTTCACGGACAGTATTCCCTTACTGGTTAATCGTGTAGAGACACTACAAAATTTCATTTTTATTAACATTTTTTTAACGTCATGATAAGACAGTAAAAGATTAAAACTGTATCTGTGGTGAAACTATAAAATGCCCTTTCTTTTATTAGTGTATAAAATATAACGTCGCAAGTCGTACTGATTGTATGCAAGTCAAAAGGTTTACGTCGATAGGCGTACTGTCGTATTATTTTATCCAGAGGGAACGTCGAGAGGCGTACTGTCTGTGAACGTGTTAAACTCACGCCCTCTTACTAAGGCGATAGGCAGACACTACAGAGCGACTACGCTACGGTCTGTACTTACCTTCCTTTTGGTCTAATCAACAAGGTTAATAACGCAATGAATATGGTTGAACTGTCAAAATGAATAAATGTAAAGAATAACACCACCCCATTTCTTCCCGTGGGTATCGTAAAAGGCGACTAAGGGACTTACTAGAGAATGGACAGCAGCGTTCTTTATGCATTTTACCACCATACTGCGATCGCCAACCCGCCTGCCAAGCGATTATGGCAAAGCCCCCCAAATTGGGGGAGGCCTATGTCCAGCAGTGGACGTCTTACGGCTGAAATGATGATGGTGATGATGTCAAAATGAAAGCCATTCCTACCGTTAGTGTTACGGAATCACCCCGCTGAATAAGTAGTTTACGAAAAGACTGTGCCTCATTAACAATACAGAAATCGTAATAAAAAAATCCGAGAGTAAGAGAACCTTTTTTAGGGTTCCGTTGCCAAATGGCAAAAAACGGAACCCTTATAGATTCGTCATGTCTGTCTTTCTGTCTGTCTGTCCGTTCGTATGTCACAGCCACTTTTTTCCGAAACCATAAGAGCTATGCTGTTGAAACTTGGTAAGTAGATGTATTCTGTGAACCGCATTAAGATTTTCACACAAAAATAGAAAAAAAAAACAACAAATTTTCGGGTTCCCCATACTCAGAACTGAAACACAAATTTATTTATTTTTCATCATACCCACACGTGTGGGGTATCTATGGATAGATCTTCAAAAATGGTATTGAGGTTTATAGTATCATTTTTTTCTAAACTGAATAGTTTGCGCGAGAGACACTTCCAAAGTGGTAAAATGTGTCCCGCCCTTCCCCGTAACTTCTAAAATAAGAGATTGATAAAACTAAAAAATGATAAAACTAAAAAACGCAATTTACCTTTCATTCAATCAACTCAAACATAAAAAATAACATTTCATTTCATAAACATAAACCTTATGCATAAACCGTGAAAATCTACAGGTTTGTACGGAACCCTCGGTGCGCGAATCTGACTCGCACTTGGCCGGTTTTTTTTAAATATCGGCCTTCTTAACCTTCTATGACATCATCATCTGTTAGCCTTTTCCCAACTCCTGGATACGCTGAATAACAGTATTTTGCATGGAGTGATTGCTTATCTGACCATACAATTATCCATCCCCATGATAAGACTGTTTGGTTGGTAGTTCCCTCGACATGACTGAAATAATGAGAGAATATTGTCTTCCAAAATTTAGACGTCTTCTTTTTAGGTTTCCGTTGCCAAATGGCAAAAAACGGAACCCTTATAGATTCGTCATGTCTGTCTGTCCGTCCGTATGTCACAGCCATTTTATTCCGAAACTATAAGAGCTATGCTGTTGAAACTTGGTAAGTAGGTGTATTCTGTGAACCGCATTAAGATTTTCACACTAAAATAGAAAAAAAACAATAAATTTTGGGGTTCCCCATACATAGAACTGAAACTCAAAAATGTTTTTTTTTCATCAAACCCATACGTGCGGGGTATCTATGAATAGGTCTTCAAAAATGGTAATGAGGTTTCTATTATCATTTTTTTCTAAACTGAATAGTTTGCGCGAGAGACACTTCCAAAGTGGTAAAATGTGTCCCCCCCCCCCCCCGTAACTTCTAAAATAAGAGAATGACAAAACTAAAAAAAATATATGATGTACATTACCATGAAAACTACCAACGAAAATTGGTTTGAACGAGATCGAGTGAGTAGTTTTTTTTTAAAACGTCATAAATCGTAAACCGCAATTTACCTTACATTTATTCAACTGAAATATAAAAATTAAAAAATATATATTTTTTTAAACCGAAAATACCTACAGGTTTGTACGGAACCCTCGGTGCGCGAGTCCGACTCGCACTTGGCCGGTTTTTTTTTTACTATTGATGTCAGCACTAACGAAATGTGAATGATTCATACCTTAATAAAAGAATTTGCCTGTCAACTGGGTCTTTTAGCAAAATAGTAACAGCCGCACTAGTTGATCGATCTGGTCAAGCTACTACTAGGTTCGTGGATGGGTGACCAACTTTACATACCAAGATCCCTCCGTGCCTCGAAAAGCACGTTAAGCCATCGGTTCCGGCAGTCCTTGGTGGATCATTGACAGTCATTACGTGTCTTCAGAAGCCTGGGAGTCTAACAACCAGTCTTACCAAGGGATATCGTGTTGCCCAGTTAACTGAGTTGTGGGGACCAGAAAGACAGTCGCTCTATAAAATACTCGTTCTGTTTAGACTGGAAGACGACCCTAACATAATATGGGAAATGGCTACGCAGATGATAAGTCAATAAAGTTATATATAACGACCAAGGGTGCGCCGGACGTTGTGTTGGTGTACGTAACTAGAAGCCTCCCTTCCAAGAAACGTGTATTATGTAAATCAAATAGCTGAAACACTTGAAGAACTTGCGTAGTTTAGTTCAAGGTTGGAAGTGACGCACAGTTAGGTCACGGACAATAGATAGGCACTCTCAGGTCATGGAATATCAATACGTGGAAGGAAACCTTTGGAATTTATACCATTAATCGTCAAATGACATGTGCTACTGAAGCTCGCCTCTAAGATTTCTATTGAACCTCCTTACAGCCAGCCCAAGTTCAAATGGTTTTTTTTTTGGATGTGAAATAATCAAATGACTTCTCCCGCTCTTGTGTCAGACTTTTACTGACTAAAACCCACCCGTGTTCCTTCAGTTGCCCATGTGCCAAGGTCACGGTGTCTCTTTCGAACAATCTCGCGACCCTGGCAGGCATCGGTTCAGTTCGGCTGACATCTCTTTGAGGCGCGCGTGGAACACTACGCGCCGTCGACCCGAGCCTGGTCCTTACCGGGCGGCGAGCTACCCATTGCTCGCCACCCGCAAGCTTGCGCCTACGGTGGCCAGGAGTCCGCTATTGACTCCCGACGCTCGAGGCGTCTCCTAGGGTTCTCACCATCGCGCTCACCACTGTGCTGTACCAAAGATTTCCATTAAACATTTTCCTCTGTTCAGTTAAATACCAGCAGCAATGGCCCTTCATTGAAAGTATTCCATAATAGCCTTTGCTCGTGGTTTCGTCCGCTTGGAGGTTGGAAAATTACCCCATGCGAATGTACTATCGGGATAAGAGTATCCTGTTGGTAAATTAAGTTATAAGCTATCTGTGTGACAAATTTCAGCCAAATACGTTCAGCTGTTTTTGCGTGATGGAGTAACAAACATCCAAACATACAAAATTTTACATTTAACTGTAACAAAATTGCTTTTGCCCGCGGCTTCAACTGCTTGGAGGTCGGGAATCATCCCACGGGAACGTTGATACATACAGGGATAAAACACCTTATTTTCTTACCCAGAGGGGTGATTACGTAATACACTATCAGTAAGAATCGCTTTGATTTCGACAGTTCCACAACATTCACTGTTTACGTTGCTAAAAAAACAACAACAACATTTATTTCAGAATTTCTTCCATAAGTGTTAGTAACAGTGACAACTTATGAACTAATGTTAGTAACATTTATTCTTAGCTGTGTGAGGCTCGCCGATCCTGGGGAATGTCTACTTGACTGCGTGCCCACCGCTCCAAGATCGGAGAGTCCCACCTATCAGCCAACGCCCTAAGAATAATGTTGGGGCTGGCGCGAACGCGGCGAAGCAGAGATGCGCATCTCTAAGCTAAGCAGCCATTTACTTTTTAAAAACATATGAAGGAATGAATTAGCCTTTAAAATGATTTTGGTTCTGATTAACAGTGTGTTATGCAACTAGGGTGCAGATAATGGCCTCTGTGTGCCTTTCATTGCAATGCGTTCAGCCTTAAGTAACTGAAATAAAACAGTCCGACAGTACCTGTCTTCAAAGCGGAAGAGTTGAATGACAAAACTCACTCACACAATTTTCATCAACTCTCATAAAACTTAATACACGGTCGAGAACTAAAGCACACACGAAGTCACGGTCTATAGCTCAAGAATCTAGATCTAGTCACAAAGAGTCGGTAAGGTCAACGTGTGCCGTATCAAGACTCGCGTAGGCTGTCTGACGCCATACCTGGGTCTATAAAGCATTGATGTCTAACATAAATAATAGTAAAATATTGACTTGAATTAAACTAGCATTTGAATTTTTATAGCTTTTATTCTGATGATGATATGTTGAGTTAACGTGGGTTTTTTGTTCCAGATAACTTAAATTGTTCACGTCTTATTTTGGTATAGGACAATATTTAATTAGATCTCTATTCCTAAATAGTATAAAGTCGATGTTTTAGTCTGTCTGTTTCTCTGCTTTCTTCTTATGAACCACGCAACGGACTTTGATACGGTTTTCACTATCTTTTAGAAGATTGCTTTCGAAAGTTGTATATGTATGTAGCTTCTGCCTTGACTTCGCCCGTGTCAAATTTCTACCTCGTCCCACCCCGTCGCATAGAATCGCCTGCTCGTGCGAGTACTTATTCGTAACTATTTGCTCGGCTCCTAAGGATTCTTGCGCGATGTTATAATATTATAGCATATAGCCTTCCTCGATAAGTGGGCTATCCAAAACGTAAATCTTTCAATAGTTTCTAGAATTTTTCAGGAGTTCCTGAAATAAGCACGTTCAACCAAACGAACTATTCAGCTTTATAATGTTAGTATAGATATGTCCATGCAGATTATAATATGTCTGAGAGTGTGTCTGTGTGTCTGTGAGTTGACATTCTCGGTTTTTGTTGAAACCGAGAATGTCAACTCACTCATTGACTGACTCAGTAACGCCCAGCCTAAATTCTTAGATCTAGAAAATTGTAATTTTGCAAGATGGCGCTTAACAAAATTGACAAGGAACATGGCCGGATTATTCGATATTTCTACGGGATATAATATAACGGTAGACGTATTGCTGACCGAGTACTAGTGTAATAACCATTAATCGTTACAGGTAGTCTTTGTTCGGTAAGAACGTTGGTCGGCAAACCAGCATCCTAACTGAGAAACACATCTTTATCAGAATCTGAAGCATTCTGAAGGATATTGCTGCTCTATATGGATATTCACTGCTTCATGTGTCGAAAAATTAGTCTGCAAAACAACGTAAATAATGCAATGAATTTCGTTGAAATGTCAAATCTGAAATCCCAGCTTTCGGTTATTCGTATTTGTATTTTTAAAATTATTTGTAGTTTTAGGTCAAACCGTTTTGTCACTTACACTAATGCATTGGTCCCCTTCACCGTACCAATCCATATTTCCTAGATCACATCACACTTCAAAACACTTCCTGCCTTTCACATCTGTCTTAATATTACCAATAATATAAAAGACCTTGCATAATTAGTAAGTAATATCTTTCCAATCTCCAAAGTATCGTAATACAGATTGGCTAAGACTACTCTAATTCGGTAGGTCATCTTTAGAAGCTGCATATTTTGTAACTATCGATGAAAGATGGGTAGCATTAGGTAATCTCACATTCTATATTTTGAGGTCGTCTTCTATCCAATTCTGAGAGTATATTCACATAATACTGGTTTATTCCAATTGTGACACACACTCAATCACAAAATGAAAGATTTTGAAGGAATTTCCTAATGCATAGATTAGTAAGTTTGAAAAAATCGTCTGTCGAACAATTTAGATGACGCAATGAATATTGTTGAACTGTCAAAGAGAAAGGTTGTACCATTAAATACATTTATTTTTTGTTCCCAATTAAAATTGATAAAATGTTAACAATTAACAAAGACGTGTTATAATGATTTAGAATAGGGATGTAACCGAGGTGGCTTTACCTGAATTGAAATCGGAACCGGAATTCTAATTGTATTTTTCGGAATCAGAACCGGAATTAAAATCGGAGGCGGAGCCGGATGCAGAAGATAGATGTGTTTTAAGAACAATCTAATAAAATAATAATTATGTCAAAAAGTACCTTCGACTTTAACCTCAGATTTAAAAGTGTCGGAACCAAGGTCGAAATCGGAAGCGTAATTTCAATCGGCAGTTCCGACTTATCGGAATAGGTATCGAATCTCCGTAAAATTCCTAAGTTAGACGCAATTTTTGATGAACCTGTATCGCAGGAGCCATTGTATTACGCAACTATCCCGCTGTTATTTATTTACCACCAGAGATATACCGTCGTACAGGGGAAGCCAATGCCCCTCTAGACTTCTGAGAGGCACTCAGTGTATTCCACTGAAGTTCTCGCAGCAAATTTCGGATTTCGACGCGATGGATGCGATCAGGGATTGAAAACTGATACGAATTGCATTCCGGTTCTTCATTTCGGGTTTAAAAGGTACTTCTGTTCAGCTCCTCGCCGTTTCATGGTCGGTTCCAAATAAAGAATCCAATATACAGTTACCGTATCATCTGATTTGAAGGTTCTCTAAGGAAGAAGGGATATATATTAGGTCTTTACCTATGAAATTGCCGTTCTGCACGCTGGCCATTTCAAATCAAAATAATTTTTGTTTGTTTAAGAATTCTAATTTCAAATTAATTTTATTTTAAAAACATGGAATTCTTTTTCCAAAAGTAGTCATTTGTTTATTGATTAGTGTTACATTTTCATCGCATTACAATCTTTTGTCATCATGGATACGTTAAAAATTCGAGTAAAAATGGAATATGAGTACCGTCGTGGCAGCAACGTGGCACAAGCGGCACGCAACATCAACGACGTTTACGGAGCTAACACTACAAACCAACGCACCGCCTGTTATTGGTTTGCTCGCTTCCGTTCTGGAAATTTCGACCTGAAAAATGAACCTCGCGGTCGTCCGAAGACTTTGGTCGACAATGACGAGTTAAAGGCGATTGTGGAAGCTGATGATACACAATCTATGGCTGAATTAGCAGCAGCTTTCGACGTTAGCGTCAAAACAATATTGGTCCATTTGCGTCAAATTGGCAAGGTAAAAAAGCTTGACAAATGGGTGCCCCACGAACTCAATGATCGCCAGCGCGAAGTACGCGTCGAGACGTGCCTTGCACTGCTCAACAGACACACAAATGAAGGAATTTTGAACTGCATTGTTACCTGCGATGAAAAATAGATTCTGTTTGATAACCGCAAGCGCTCAGCAAGTTGGTTGGATCCTGGTTAAGCACCTAAACAATGCCCTAAACGAAAACTTACCCCTAGAAAAGTGATGGTCACTGTTTGGTCGTCTAGCGCCGGTGTGATTCATCACAGCTTCTTACCAAACGGGGTGAGCATTACTGCAGATGTGTACTGTGAAGAACTGAACTCAATGATGGAGAAGCTGGCAAATCTCCATCCAGCATTGGTCAATCGCTCGTCTCCGCTGCTCCTGCACGACAACGCGCGACCTCATACTGCACAGCAGACGGTCTCCAAGTTGCAAGAACTGGGTTGGAAGCTCTCCGTCATCCACCCTACTCACCAGACCTTGCGCCTACAGACTACTACCTTTTCCAGAATTTGGATAACTTCTTGGCGGGAAAAAAATTAAATACCCCAGATGCAGTACAAAATGCCTTTGAAGAATTTGTTGCCTCCCGTCCAGCTGATTTTTTTAAGAAGGGCATCAATAAACTGCCACTGCGTTGGCAAAGATGCATTGATTGCATGGGTGATTATTTCGATTAATAGAAATAAAAAATACATGAAAAAAATTCGTTTAATTTTTTTCATACAAAACGGCATTTTCATAGGTAAAGATCTATTATAATATCGCCTGGCGTATTTTTGCTTTCAGGTCGCCTCCGAAACATTGGCGAGTGCAAGTCTGTACTGTACAGTGTCCGCCAAATTACTATTGTCATTAATTAGTATTAGTTTACACAACTCGTTTCGACTCGCTTTGAAGAACAACCGATAAAATAAAGGTTCGTAATGGTTCCAATTTAGGTACCTGTTCCAGATCAGGTTCTAGTGACGGAACAACTGAATAACTGTTCTTTACCGGTATTTTAGGAACATTTTGAATCCCTTGATTCTAAACCATACACCTAAGTGCCTCAAGAAATGAAAGTAGTAAGTATTACTGCACACAAGGTTATACTTTATATTACTTCTTCAGCTGAACAACTGAACTGTTATTGGTGCAGCACATTCCGGACTCTCTTTTATTTTGAGATACAATTTCTCGAGTTCCTTATACGACATTTGGTAATTTATTTTTGTTTATTAGTCGGTGAATTAGTAGCCGGTTTCTTGTACAAGTCCGGTTTTTTGTAAGTTGAGTATCAATAACACCCGTAATCATTAGGAACTTCCGTAATTAATCACCATCCAAATAATTACGGTTTACATATGTTTCCGGTTGTTCCTATGGGTACCTAAGTACATAAGTATTATTTGTGTATCGATTTATGATAACATGTATTTTCGCCGAAGCCCGATAAATGTGATCCCGGCTTTAAGGATAGTAATTAGTGGGCTTAACGTGTACTTACGTAAATTTTGGGGAATTTTGGGTTATGGCGACTTTCCCAAAACTAGTAGTACTTTTAGCTAGCATTATCAGCTTATAATGTCCCCACTGCCAGGACCAGGGCTCCCCTCTGTTAAAAGAAGTGAGACGTAATCCGCCACGCGGGCCCAATGCGGGTTGGTAGATGTCACATGTCTTCAAATTTTTGGTTGTAGGACTTGCCTTTTTTTTCTGGATGGGAAATCATCAAATGACTTCTCCCGCTCTGGGCGGAGCGGGAGGGCGTGTCAGACTTTTACTGACTAAAACCCACCCGTGTTCCATCAGTTGCCCATGTGCCAGGGTCACGGTATCTCTTTCGAACAATGACGCGACCCCGGCAGGCATCGGTCCTAGTAGACCCCTACACTGCTGCTGACATCTACGATGTTTTCGTTCATCGTTTTGAGAGCAGTGGTGATGACATAATTTGCAGAAAGCGTAGCACCTGTTTCGGTTGGAACCTACGACCTACAAATCGTAAGTCGTGACTGAATGACACTCGGCAATATTGTAGCTTCCCGTTAACGAAAGAATTTTCAGAATCGGATCAGCAGTTCCGAGCATTACCCCTTACATACAAACTCACTGATTCTTAATCGTAATATTTCTTGGACTGACTCATCGAATCGTGGCTTTCTTGTTGCCAGTGGTTGGCATTATTAAATTCTCACTATTTGTCACCGTTGTTATTAGGGGTCGTGGGGCTTTCGGGACCGGGACCGCGGTCCTAGAATTCACCTAAAATACAATAATTATTTTGCGGTAGGATTTTGGGACCACAAGAAAAATGAAGTGAACAGTGAACAAAACAATTTTTTCATTTTGTCATATATATTGTGTGTCAGCCACAAAACACGTTATGCCTTCGAAGAACCAGGTTGTCATGACTTAGGAGGAGCTTACCAAACATAGGAGTGTCAGCTAGAAATCGCTTTATGCCTTCGAAGTACTAAATGGTCATAACTCGGTAGGAGCTCAACTAACAAGAGTGGGTATGTATGACCTAGAAAACGCTTTATGCCTTCGAAGTACCAGGTTGTCATAACTTGATAGGAGCCTAAAAAGTTAACACATCATTTATTGATTCTAAGGCAGTACAAAGTTCCCTGGGTTAGCTAGTATATTAAGGTAGCATTTAGATTATGGTGAATTTATAAAAATAGTAATGACATTGTAATGATTATGACCACTGCTGACGTGCCTAATTTCGATAGTGAAGTTTTTTAAAAGTATATGTTTCGATGGGTGATTAGGGGGACTTAAGATTACTTTTTTTTTAATAGTAGTATTATTTTTTAGGTTTAATTCTTATAGAAGGCTGCCATTGTTGAAATAAAATAAATATTATATCGTTTTATAAAAATAATTTCATTTGTGTAACTTCAAATTTTTTGGTTGACTGTACTTTTCCAACACATAACTTTGTTTATTTTACTTGTGGTCCCAAATGACTACTAAAAATATTTATTATATTAATAGGTGGAATCTAGGACCGCGGTCCCGGTTCCGAAAGCCCCAAGACCCTTAGGTATCAAGCTACAATAGTTTTTGCTTTCTAACTTGTTAAATGCAAAAAAAATCGGAATAGATATCTCGAAAATAATAAGTAAAAGATACCAGCCATTCTATTCTGTAAAAATGTCACCAAGATTTTGAAGTGAGCTGTCAATGTCAATTAATATCATCAGGTGAAATGACAGTTCACTTCAAGCTCACTTCATCTAAGTTTTCACGATGAGATTTGTACAGTATAAAGTTCGTTTTTTAATCTCACTGACGAGTCTGACATTTCAAGTCTTTTAAGTTGACTTTTTTATAGGAGTTTGACATTACACCTGTCAGATTAGTCCCTATTAATGATTTAACCTGCTGATATATTTTTGGGGCATAAAAACATCGACTTGCCCCGTGCCTTTCAAGGATTGATCGATTTCAAAAGCGTATATAAAGATATTTAGAAAGGGAGATTATGATGGTAAATAATGAATATATACATAGCACTTAAAGTCTTGATAGTCCGCTATACTTGACAGTTGGAAAGCAGACCGGTTCTAGATCTCATTGTGACCACTATAATATACAGGGTACGTCACGAACTCACGATACCCAATCCTTTTGTTACGTCCACATAACATATCTCGTTACTTAGGCGTTTTAGATTTTGTAAAAGTAAAATTATCTTGTTAGTTATTTAATACGATACATGGTGTGCATAACTTAGTAAAGATGCTTCTCAAAAATAGCGTTGTTACATGATAGCCTTAGTTTTCGGCTTGGATTATGACATTCTGCTGGTATTTTCTGTAAAAAAGTCATCGTGAAATTTTTTTTGAGGTGCGTTTAAAGTGAGGTGCCATTTTACCTGATGATTGACATTATTGACAGCGCACTTCACCGATGTGTTCACGATAACATTTTTATAGAATACATTCTCTGTAATAAGGCTGTTTTCTAATCGTTGTCTTATTGTTATGTCACATATCAAGGACATAATATATTTGTTGTTGGTACCTAAGTATATTGGCTTCATTAATTATCTTTCAAATTATCGTTAGCTCATTTAAGTAAGTAGGTAAACACATATTCAGAGTGGAACGAAGGTGTCTTTAGGGTTTTCTTTTATTTTTTTACCCTCAAATTCACATGCTTTGACAGCAAAAAGTAACTTCACATACGTAAGTAGTTAGGAATCATAAGCGTATAAATATATACGGTAATATTCTTCACATTAGCCCAATATTTATGATTGCAGTATTCAAAAAGACATAATAATACGCTAAAAGTTCATATGCAAACTAGAGTGTGACGCGTGCCAGACGATTTCCTGCAAAAATACAATGGCTTAGCTTAGATAGAGCCATTTTCTTGTTAAGTACACGGTACTAACGGTTCTCTTAGGGTTGCTGATTATTGGTAATTTCAGCTGATGCATACTGTACAAATTTCACCATAAAAAGTTACATAAAGTGATGAGGTCAAATGACAGCTTACTTCACATAAGTTTTATGTGAGATAAATGGGGAAGGGTTGAGGCTCTACCCACCAGGGTCGCGAGATTGTTCAAACGAGATACCGTGGCCCTGGCATTTGGGTAAGTGAAGGAACACGGGTGGGTTTTAGTTAGTAAAAGTCTGACACGCCCTCCCGCTCCGCCCAGAATGGGAGAAGTCATTTGATGATTTCCCATACAAAAAAAAAGGGTCAGAATATGGTAAATGAAACCGCACCAACCCCTCAAGATTAAAAGAGATCAGATTTTTGTCTTTTCTTTATCTAGCCTTGAAATATTGATTGGACTGGTCCACTCAAATCTGTGTGGATGTTTCCTCTAAAGACCATTTCAGGCTCTAATCTATATTTTCTTCTCGTGATCAGACCAAGATTATGTCTGGACTTTGAAAGAGAGTTTGACTCCTGAGTTTGTTTCACCATTTCTTCTCAGCGGAACAAAGATGACCTCTGTGATAGGGTTGAGTCACGCATTTAATAGCAAAAATGAACGAAAATACGTTTATATACGGCAAACATGACGAACAGAAAGACATACACGAATATAAAAAAAAAACATGCGTCATATCCACCCCGCAGGGTTCGTCAAATAGGAAATGTCGACTCCATCGAGCTTATTTTTTTACTTTACGTAGGGTAAAAGTGATTCAGATATCCTATTTTCAGAAAAAACAATTTTATTTCATTTCATTGAACCAAATCTCGAATACCAAGAAATTCTCATGCATTTATATGTTAAATTATGTATCTTGTAAACTTGTAAATCACTTCATTATCATTAACTTTGCATAAACGATAGCGGCAAATGGCTATTAAATTTATTATGACATTATTAGGTAATCGTATCAACATTTTAAACTAATTTTAAAAGTCACGTTTTGTTGTTAAGAAATGTTAGCTTAGGAAATAGTATTTATTGATACATACACCTTTTAGTAGTTCATTCACCATTTATTGATAGGAAAGTAATATAACAGTATCATTACGCCTCTTGGCTTTAAGTAATAGTAATCACTATCTTGTAGAATCTGCTTCAGTGTTGACATAAGCCTTAAGGCATCTCGAGACAGGTGCGACGCGACATTTGTAGAACAATTTCCATGAAGTTTTCATAGAAATTGTTTTACAAAAGACGCGTCGCGTCCGTTGTGGGCCTTTATTTTACAGGGCCTTGACAAGGTTTTACACAATTTTCACCATAATTTAGTCAACTGATTCCGGAATGTTTATTTATGTTATAAGTTAATGGAAGCCCGCGAAATTTAAATTTACTTGCGTTTTTCAGTCAGATCAGTGTGTCTAATCTCATTGAATCTCTTTTTCATGAAATGGTCAATCAATGAACTATATAGCGGCTTGTATTGATGATTATAACAAGTCAAACCGTGCGAAACATTAAAAGTTTGGCAGAAAGAAAGTCAGCAAGGTTGTTATCAACCTGCCAGGATAGCGAGATTTGTTCGAAAGAGTCATCGAGGCCCTGGCATATAGGCAATGAATGAACGAAGGAACACGGGTGGGTTTTAGTCAGTAAAAGTCTACCACGCCCTCCCGCTCCACGCAGAGCGGGAGATGTTATTTGATGATTAGATAAGTATGATTTCCCAACCACAAAAGGTTGTTACCAAGGCTGACGACCTTGGGTGACCTCTATGCGAGTCCTAAAGTTAGATCATTATCATCACTGGACACATACACCTGTTATAGTTACTTAAAAGTTGAACCACTTATTACCACTGTCCACTACTTTAAAATGATAACCGTTATCAAGAATGCGAGTCTGAAGAGGCTAGGTAGGTACCTATCTATTTTTCTAAGTACAAATCTGCAGGGTCTAGTGTTATTTCGTGGAGTGCCAGCCCTAGTCTTACCGGCCTATTCGTCGGTCGTCTTGGTAAACAATCATTTTCTAAGTAAATAATGTACTTTCACTCAGTCTACCTAGTCTATCTAGACAGCCTGCAATCTAGCGCGTCTAATGTTCTAGGAAGGTAGCTTCTTGGGTTGCGTTGACAAAAGGTACTGACGGCAAAAGAGTGAATGACAAATATTCCCATTCTAAAGAAAAGAAAACAAATAATAACCTCCTATGGTCAGGAAAAACATCGTAAGGAAACCATCATCTGCCAGGGTCGCGAGATTGATTCGAAAGAGATACCGAGGCCCTGGCATATAGGCAACTGAAGGAACACGGGTGGGTTTTAGTCAGTAAAAGTCTGACACGCCCTTCCGCTTCGCTCGGAGCGGGAGACGTCAATGTGATGACTTCCCAGCCACAAAAAAACAGGACACAAACATATCCTAGAACAAAAATTTTGCCCTAACTGACTAATCCTGCATGCTGGACTAGGGCCCACTTCTTCCCACCGTTTGGAGGAATGAGTACCATCCCAGCAGTGAGAAAATTACAGTCTAACAATGTGTCTTACACTCGTTTACTCATGTATACGAAACACTTTGAAATTGGGATAATATATGTAAGAATATGTTACGAATTCAAAGGACGACCAATTTTGATGCTGTCTCTCCCCTTCATTAGCATTGTATTATCACAACATATCAATTGTTTATTGAAGGTAAAGTGGCACTCCAGCTTCTGGAATGGAAAAGTTAACAATTCAGTAATTAACAACACCGTAATCCACTGTCAATAACACTGAGACTTGTAATTGAAAATTATTATCTTTCCCATCAAGGCTGTTGAAATAATTGACATGTTAGTCATTGATTACGGAAAACTACTAATATATGTCGTGAAATAAATTGAAATAGACATGACTTTCTTTACAAATAGAGACAGCATCCGGTAAGACTGGAAGCCGACCTCAGCATTGTATAGAAAAGGCTAGATAACAATGATGAGGTGAACAGACTTTCTATTCAAAAGTATATAGACTGTGTATGTACAATGACTGATTTTTATTTACAACTTAATGGATAAGGGTTTTACAGGAAAATATTCAGCTTGTTCTCCTTCTTCTTAATCGCTCCCTGAGGATCGCGTCGACATACGACTTGCGGTATTTTACAGTTTGGACCGTTCGGTAAATGCTGCCTCCAAAATATTTGCATGACGACTAAAACCACCACGTTACTAAATGTACAGCCTGTATAATTTACGACTATAGTCATCATCTGCCTGAAACTTTACCCAAAATTATTGGGTCAGCTTCAAAAGTAACCATGCAGGTAGGGTTGCCAGGTCTTAAAACCGAAAAGCCGGACAGACCCGTCAGTTTAGCCGGACATTTGGGTAAAAAGGTCTGACATCTTTAATTATTTAATCTTAAAACAAAATTAAACAAAAAACGAATGAATTAACGTTAAAATAAATAAGTAACATAAACGAATTAATATTTCTGATTGGCAGACACATGCTTTAAAAGCTAATTTTCTTTTTAAATTGAGTTGTAATAAGGCGGGGACAGTGCTAGTTCACTCGCTTGCGCTAGCGATACAAGGTGCGGTGGGTGGAGCTGAAACCAAGGCAAAATGATCAAATTTGAAAAGCCTAACAAAAACGGGACAGGCCGGACACCGTCTAATTTGGCCGGACACACAAGCAAAAAGCCTGACTGTGTCCGGCTTTATCCGGACGCCTGGCAACCCTACATGCAAGGATGCATCTGAATATAAACATTTTATTTTATTTCCCAACTGGAACGGCCATGACTTGCGAGTGGTTGGTTGACGGTTGTAGCTTCAAGACGCTTTAAATTGTTTCATCATCACAGCTCTCAAAACAGTGAAGGAAAACATCGTGAGAAAACCAGCATGTCCTAGGACCAAAAGCACCAAAAATACGAACACATCTACCAACCCGCACTAGGCCCGCACAGCCCAATCTCTCTCACAGACAGGAGGCCCGTGTCCCAGCAGTGGGGAAATTATAAGCTGCTTATGATTACGTTTCAATCAGCATAAAACATTTCAAACTAAGAGACACTATAACTGTAACTTTATTACAAAATTTAATGACTTCTCATCGGTGCCAAGTAGCGCTGATCGTAAAAAGATCGTATTTAATATTACTTTCAGTAATACGAGGACACAAAGACATCATTATGTCTTTACAATGCTTTTTTATGACTTTGTGGCTCAAACCTTGAAGAAAGGATCGAAAATAATTGAATTAAAAAGTACTTTTGATAGGGTTGGTGGTTAAAAGTTGAAATAATTTTGCTGATATATTTAGCAATAAAACACTTTATTCGGAGATTATATAGAAGTTAAAAAAACACTACAAAGTAAAAAATAACTTTAATTTTGGAAGTGTGAGATGTTTTTAGATTTGTATTTCAGATTTTTTTCCACCAAAAAATTTGCAATTTGTTTTCTTTTCGGTTGTTTTCTTTATTTTGTATTAAAAAACATCGTCGATGTATTTTTCAAAACATGTTTTAACATGGATCAAGATGATATTTATATTTTAATACGATTATAGTTTACCTTGGTTGGCCAATGACTCAATAGTCAAACTATGAGCCTAATCAATGCGTTGCGTTGAATATGATACGTTGCGTTATCTATCGAAGGATTATCATATCAATGTTGATACTTTTAATTCGCAATTATTTTGATAAGGACATTCATTTTTAAACAGTCAACAGGCTTTTTTACATTATTTTCCTCCTTTTCTTTACAGTTTTCAGAAAAAACTACTCAATAATTACATATCCGATACCTGTAGATTCTGTTGATGATGAATTAATTTGCAAGTATTTTGCGTATTTCCTAAGAATACTTACACGCTCAAAATGGCTGTCGCTTCATTTAAAAAAATACATTATGTTATTCAGCTACATCCTCCACCTAATTGCGTCACACTCAACAATCTGAATCATTTTAAAAGATATTGCTAATCCATTGATTCATATGATCGAGAAAATTGTCTTCTCAGCAACGTACATAAGGCAATAAAACTTGTTGATCAGTCAAAATGCCAGCAAACCCCCTAGAAGATGGTGGGTCGAGCTGGAGAAAACACACGACCAGTTGTCCACTTTAGCCCTGGATCGAAAGAGTTAGGAAATCATGGAGAGGCCTTTGGCCAGCAGTGAGATTTTGCTGGCTAACAGCTCCACCTCCTATCCTGACCTCCGTGCCCCAAAACATGCAGCAAAGGTGACCTCTGCGCTGCCAAAGACAACACCGTAAAAAATGACGAACTTTGGGCCAACTAAATTTTATAACTGACGTGGCAGCGGTTTGGAGAAGAAGATGAACTGTTGTTGTTACGCCATCACGCAAAAACGGTTGATCGGATTGGCATGAATATTGGCACACAGATAGTTTATAACTAGGACACTTTTAATTCTGGTAGTACGTCCCCGTGGGTTGTTTTTTGTGTTTTTGTTAATATTGATTGTAACAGTAATGTAAAGGAATTAAATTAAACACTACTCATGTTGACAACCCTAATGGAAGGCTCAAGCCTTCAATTGATACAGCGATTAGTATTCACCTCACGCTCATTTACGATGATGGATTCAAATGAGCTCTTAATTTGGTATGAATAACGGATTGAGCTATCATTGTTGCTACTTTGGAACGGCTCTGCCTTCCTTTACTGAGACATTCTTTATGACATACCAGCTTTTGCCAGCGGCTTCACTCGCGTGGAGGTCGAAAATTATCCCACAAGGACGTACTACAAGGTCTTAATAAAACAAAAAATATCCTAGGTCTCGTTAGTAGGTAGATATCCATGTTTTGAACCATCTGTGTGCCATATTTCATCCAATGTCGATCAGCCGTTTTGCATGATTGAGTAACAAACATCCAAAGTTTCATATCTATACTATATTACTATATAATATTATAAAGCTGAAGAGTTTGTTTGATTGTTTGTTTGTTTGTTTGTTTGATTGAACGCGCTGATCTCAGGAACTACTGGTCCGAATTGAAAAAATATTTTTGTGTTGGGTAGCCTATTTATCGAGGGAGGCTATAGGCTATATAACATCACGCTACAACTAAGAGGAGCGGAGCAGTAATGAAAAATGTTGCAAAAACGGGGAAAATTTATTCCTTTTGAGAGTTTCCGTTGCGTGCGCTGCGTAAACGGTTAAAGTAACGCAAAAATCATGTATGACGGAATTGTTCCTTTTAAAAAGTTCTAAAAAAAGTCCGCGAGAGCATATGTCTATCTTTTAAGGTTGACTCACTATAACTGAAAAGGAGCGATCAGCAACGAAAAATGGACGAAAACTAGCAGGCAAATCGATGCGACGGTTAGGGTCAGGGGAGCAAAAATTTGACGCGGACGAAGTCGCGGGCAGAAGCTAGTTCATAATATAAGTAGGATAGTAGTATATGTTTCCTTTTTTTTGTGGGTGGGAAATCATCAAATGACGTCTCCTGCTGTAGGGTGGGGCGGAAGGGCGTGTCAGACTTTTACTGACTAAAACCCAACCGTGGTCCTTCAATTGCGCATATGCTTCAATTGGGCCACGGTATGTATCTATACCGCAGTTTGAATGTAATAAGAGTGCCAGTGACACGGGGACGCCGCAGGAGGAGACGCCCCGTGCGTCGGGAGTCCATAGCGGACTCCCGGCCACCGTAGGCGCGAGCTTGCGGGTGGCGAGCAATGGATAGCTCGCCGCCCGGTAAGGACCAAGCTCGGGTCGACGGCGCGTATTGTTCCACGCGCGCCTCAAAGAGATGTCAGCAAAACTGAAGGGGTCTGCTAGGACCGATGCCTGCCGGGGTCGCGTGATTGTTCGAATGAGATACCGTGACCCTGGCACATGGGCAACTGAAGGAACACGGGTGGGTTTTAGTCAGTAAAAGTCTGACACGCCCTCCCGCTCCGCCCAGAGCGGGAGAAGTCATTTGATGATTTCAGTGACACGGGGAAGAAGAAGAACTGTTTTTGATGATTATTTACTATTTTTATGCGCTAATCGGAATCTCTTCTTATAAACAGACATATTGAGCTTGTAATGTTTAGTTGCTTACGCTTAATTAATATCAGTAGTCAGAAGATTAGGTCTGGTTACGAAATGATAATATTCTGATCATCTGAAATAATATTTTCCTAATCAATGTTTAATTACGTAGGCAGTCTATGAATTCTTAATAATCAATCATTTTATGTAAGTATTTAGTATGGGTTAACCGGTTATTTAATATTATCAAGATGTAATCAAAAAAACCTGCCAACTTGTACAACCTGCCTACAGAGTTTTGAAAGCATTTTTTGATTTGAGTAGATACCTACAACAAAGAAAGTTCATGGGCTGAGTTCAAACTAGAAATGACCCAAGTTTCCACGCTTATTGTAATACTTTCACTAACAATACGTGTTCGTTAAGTATACTTAATTAACTTGACTCATCTAAGTGCAAATTGACGTTAGTTGGTGCTAAGAACCTATCCAAACTAATAGAACTGCCTTAGCCTAAGATAACAGATTCTGAAGGTACCATTGGAGAGCTAACTCCTCTCCACATAGTATTGTTCTTGAGTAAGTAGGTGATATTAAACTTTTATTAGAGGTAGAAAAGAAGGAATATACATTTACTAGCTTCTGCCCGCGACTTCGTCCGCGTCAAATTTTAGCTCGAATTGCCTGCCAGTTTTCGTCCATTTTTCGTTTGCTGCTCCGCTCCTTTTGACCGTAGCGTGATGTTATATAGCCTATAGCCTGCCTCAGTAAATGAGCTACCCAACACAAAAATATTTTTTCAATTCCGACCAGTAGTTCCTGAGATTAGCGCGTTCAATCAAACAAACAAACAAACTCTTCAGCTTTATAATATTATAAGTATATAAGTATAGATATAACCCAGCTCACTAATTGGGTAAAAAACTATCAATCGCCAACTGAATAATTTTTTTCGAATCCATTGTTTCATATGTTCGAGAAAATTGTCTATTCAATAATATAGATACCGTAATACATTTTGTTGAACTATCAAAACGCTACTGTTTGTGTGTGACGCTATTATCTCGCAGGTTAAGGCACAGAATTATTCACACAAAAACCAAAATAACTTTAAAACAGTATTTTGTGCCTGTTCATGATTTTATTCTACCCTTAACTTTAAAAACACACACGTAAAGATAAATTGAAAGCGTGCACCTAAACTTAGAAATAAAACTGAAACTATTTTTGCTTTCAAGAACATAAAACAAGGCCTAAACCATGGGAAGCCGTCACCTCCTTCTGCGAAGCAGTAATGCTTGCGAAGGAGGAGGCGGGGCGCGTGAGGGAGTGGCAGTCTCTGCGCCCTCACGCCCCTAGCCGCCGCAGGAGGAGACGCCCCGGGCGTCGGGAGTCGATTGCGGACTCCCGGCCACCGTAGGCGCGAGCTTGCGGGTGGCGAGTAATGGGTAGCTCGCCGCCCGGTAAGGACCAGGCTCGGGTCGACGGCGCGCAGTGTTCCACGCGCGCCTCAAAGAGATGTCAGCAGCAGTGTAGGGGTCTACTAGGACCGATGCCTGCCGGGGTCGCGTGATTGTTCGAAAGAGATACCGTGACCCTGGCACATGGGCAACTGATGGAACACGGGTGGGTTTTAGTCAGTAAAAGTCTGACACGCCCTCCCGCTCCGCCCAGAGCGGGAGAAGTCATTTGATGATTTCCCATCCTGAAAAAAAAAAAAAAAAAAAAAGGCCTAAACCATATCGTCATCATTCTTCATTTTATGGTCAAACCATAAATGTATAGTTTAAAAAACAATAGAAAAACACGCTTTTATAAATGCACGTAAACACCAAAAACTTAATCGTGGTCAAAGTTCATTACAAGACCTTTCTAACAAGTCCAAACAAGGCTATGATACGATATTCCATCATGGAATGCCAGTGCCTATCTTCCGGCTTCATCATCAGACCTTGAAACCTAATCGTAGTCAAAGTTCATTACAAGGCTTTTCTAACAAGTCTATTAAACACAGCTATTATACGATGTTCCATCATGCAGTTCCAGTTTATATCTTCCGGCTCCATCATCAGATCAGTTTGACAGTACCATATTATTGTATTGTAATCAAAACTACATACAACTGCCAATTTACATGACGCTACGATCCTTGGAAGATGGTTAAATTAGTTACCTTAGATTCCATTACATAGTTAGTTACATAAAGGTCGACCTAATAAAAGCGTGTTAAAAATTAAGAATATACAACCTCTATCGCTCTACACTACTCCATTTCGTAAAGTGCATCAAACGTGCAGCTTTCAGACAGACATCCTTACCTTTTACAAACAAACAAACAAACAAACACACTTCCATCCTGGACCTGTATTTATACTTGAAACTTAATTTAGCATGATTGTAACCACAGGGTGATTGACTTCTATGAACGATTTTGGGACTTGCTGTACTAAAATAGTCCTCAGCAACGATGCTTGAGCTAAATATACAAACAAAACCAACTCACGGGAATTTAAACCTTAGCCTGTAAGGAGTAAGTTGGATACTTGTGTACAAATTGGTTGGTAAGGATACATATGCGGAACTCAAAAATGCGAAGAGAATTCTTAATGAACGTAGGTAATTGGACACGTTTCCGAATTGGATTTGAATTTGTTATTGGAATATAATCAGAGCGATTTAGTCTGGTCACGATTTCTTGAGATTTTAAGTGATTTTTGTTTACGGTTTCCGACATCGGTTACCGACTGAGAAACATTACTTAATCCAACTATTTTTTTACAACTAAAAGTTGAAAACAAACTTCAACAAATGTGAATGAATTAGAAAACAAATGTATGATTCCCGATTTTAATAGAAAAAACATTCAGAATTCGTGTGTCCGACGCCTTGTAAGCTGAAATAACATAATTCATGTTTTACGACGTACAGTTCAAAACAAGACGATCGTAACGTAACGTTCGTTACAGTTCCTAAAGATATAAGTATCCAGGATCGTCAGATATTGTTGAAGTTTAATAAGAAATTGATGGATGTTACTGTAGAAGCATCTACACCGCTATTTTTAGTGACGTCAGTATGATGCATAGTTCACATACTATGCATCATACTGACTGACGTCACTAAAAATTCTGCATCACGCAAGCAAAGTTTACCGCGCAACTGGGATATATACAACATCTCGACATCAATCGTCGGGCACTTGCCCACCAGACACGACACACATCTGGTTGCCTCCATTTCCTCCATCCTCCCTTTTCTACGGAGGTTGAGTGAACTGTACACCCTGTTCTTCAAACTAAAACAAAGTAGTTTGGAACTACTACGAGAATTTTCTTTAGGTCACCGAAAACCTTAATCCTTGCTTAATAAATGTTTCTACCAGCTCAAGGTCTTTGCGAAATGATCACCGCCTAAACATTTGTCCAACTATGTTGGGGTTGGTTTCCAGTTATAACTGGATGCAGCTGAATACTAAATAAATATCTTAATATTATTATATACTAGCTTTTACCAGCGGCTTCGCCCGCGTGGAGGTCGGAAAATATCCCGCGTGAACGTACTACCGGGATAAAAAGTAGCCTATGTGTTAATCCAGGTTAATGTTTTTTAGCTCGAAAGCGCATTTTCATCCGACTTGCTTCAAATTTATCGTCACTGCACGGCTCCTATGTATATAGCTTTATGTTATATAGCCTATAACCTGCCCAGGACTATGGAATACAATCGTACCAAGTTTGGTTAAAATCCCTTCACTAGTTTTTGACCCATGCGTGCACATACAGACAGACAGACAGACAGACAAAAAATTTATTGATTGCATTTTTGGCATCAGTATCGATCACCATTCATCCTCCAATATTAATTTTGAATATATTTTCAATGTACAGAATTGACCTCTCTACTGTTTTATTATAAATATAGATAGATAATATAATATTTGCATGAATTTTTAAAACCAACGAAATCTTTCAACGAGGGTGCTTCAAATCCATATATCTACTGAAATACATGTCTCCTTTCTGACATTGTTGACCAAAAACCCTACAAACCTATAGTCTTGACCCACTGTTATAACTAAAACAGTTTGTGCTCAGTCACGAGTTCACCACTAATGAAATGGGGCAGTCAGGCAAGCGAACCGCACGCGATGTCACTTTATATTAATTGAACGCGGATTTGCGGAAACCACACTGCTATTTGAGGACGGCTTGAGAGGGCAATGTGGTTTATTTACATAGAATTTTAGGGCGAAATTCATAATATAAATTAATACTTAATTTCTCTTCGACCAAAGCGCTAGGTCAGTCTTTGGTCAAGGAATTTGCATTGCCATTCAACGTGGAAATGCTGCCTGTCTTCTGGGCACGTGTCCGGGTGACAGTGATGCGGACGAGTACTTCGTCGCCTAAGTGTCTTTTTGTTTTTGTATTTATTTGTATAGTTAGTAATTTATTTTAGTATCTATATACTAATCCATACTTAATATGAATGCAAAATAACTGTATCTGTTCCTTTCACGCCTGAAGAAATTTCGATTTTCGGACATAGGATAACTTTTATCACGATAGTAAGTTCCTGTGGCATAGTTTTCGCCCTACACGCGGGCTACGCAATGGGCAAAAGCTAGTACTTAATATTATGCCCATAACTAAGCTTGGTTCTAGAAATATAAGACTTTATGACCTATTCGAATAGTCATTAAGTTATTTAAGGACTAAGTACTTATGTACTAAGTTTATGGAATGTTCTGAGAACGTCTGGTATTGAAATAAATGTCATGAAGATAGTACTTAAAACCATTTCCTGAGAAATATTTGTAGCCATCGTTTTGCGAAATTGAAATACAAGTTTCAGTGCTAAACTTATTCACAGGAATATGAAACAAAGAGAAAAAGCCGTTTTCAGCATAAGACCTTTATCTTTAGAAGAAAAACTGAAAATAAATTATGCAAAAAGCACTTTTTTAGTCTCATCATAAACACCTGGGGGCCTATTACGAACTTTTAAAAAACCAGGCAAGTTCCAAGCAATTCATTTCACTGGCTGGTTAAATTTCGTACTATGACATTTCAAATTCTGCCTGACTTGACGCTGGCTAGTTTGTTTATGGCTGGCTTGTAATTCTCTGTCGCAACGTTCAGAAATAGAATTAAATATTTATCGGTAAGTTACGGTTTTATTTAAATCATTTATTTTATGATAAAAATAATAATCTAGTTACACTAGTATAAAAGTACGTGAAAATATAAACACAATATTTATTGCGACATACAATTAATTCATATTATAATTTTCTATGTTTGTAAATTGTAACGCGAGATTATGTTTCAGAACGTACTCAACAAGTTAGGGAGTATTGTTTCACAAACTAAGACAGATAACGTATTGTTCGTTTGATACTTCCGTTCGTAATATATTCGGAGTATAAACAAAATTATGGCGTAAGTGTTATTGAGTGTTTTTAATTATTATTCAGTTTTGAACATGATATAATATTAATATATTTGTAATTATTATAGTTCAGTGCATGAGAGTTCTAGCCGTCGTCGGCGCGTAACTTATGTGCAGCTGGAAACATTGTAGGTGTTCTTAAATTCCCACAAATTGGCGATTGGGTACAATAAATCTGCCCAAGCACGAGAGTACTCAAAGCGGTCTCAACTCCTCACAAAGATTCAGTACCAAGTCTTTGCTAAGTCGATATCTTTGAATAAATTGCACAACATCCATGTCGAACGCATTACATTCATCACGAAGTCGTCTTCTTTTGTTCCTTGACACTCTATTTCGATGAGAAAAGTCACTTTCCAGGAACTCAAATAGTTCATATTCGTCACACATCATATTTTCTTTTACTAATCTAGATAACTCTCGAATAATTTCGCCAAATAAACTCAAAACAATTCAATAAAAGCTCCTCTGACGCAGCGTAAACAAAATGGATTGTGAAGTTACTTTTTGACACTTCTAATACGAAAAGAAATGTCAAACGAACGGTCGTATTACGGTATTGCCAGGCAATATTCGGTCAGAAGTCGGCCAGGGTGTCACGTGACCGCTGACTGGCTTGTTTGGCGAGTTCATAATACGAAATTGCAAGGCAGTTCAGTTTACGCCGTAAACTGCCTGGAAATAAGAGTTCGTAATAGGCCCCCTGCTTAACATTTTTCCAACTATTTTCGGGTTCAACTTCAAGTCCAACTGAATGTAGCTAAATACCAGTATTTTGCGAGGAGCGACTGCCTATCTCACATTATTATCATCATTATTACCTTGTTTATGACTGTCTATCAGACTTTCGGGTTTCTGGCAACTCGTAACAACTGTAAAAGAACCATGACTAGTAAAGTCATTTGATGATTACCAACCCAGAAAAAAAAGGCTGACAGATGGCACTTCAATTTTAAACTACTCATTCTCTCAACTTGGTGTTAACCTATGAACCTACTTACTGACCTAGACAACAAATACTTAATTTTGTCCTACATGTCCTTATTTCCTATCCCAGCCCTTGATGATGATGACTAATTTACGCCTACTTATAAAATTATTAATAAAACCATAACAATGTATGACGGGACGTGAGAATATTGTAACTAGGTCAATGCAAACGAACGGGCCTATCTACTAGGGATGGCTAAATGCGTTCATATGCAACAATGTCAATGACGTCAACATACGTTGTAATCAGCCCTATCGTTAGCTGACGTGCGTTATTCGATTATCGATATCGATAATTTGCGATAGGTTACTTTTCATCCGGCTTTTTGCAATTACCGTGAAGTTAAGAGCCTTGCACGTGGGCAGGATAACACTTATGTTTTAATGGTATAGAATTCGATCTAATCTAATCAAATATTCTATTTCACATAAACCTAGATGGGCACTTATGAAACTCGGTGCACGGTTCCAATTAGTTGATTCCTGGAAAACAGCCGGCAAGAAAAATCTGTATGGTTCTTTTATCAAAAAACCATTTCAGACTCCAATCTACATGGTCTTCACATGATGTGATTAAGATTATGTCTAGACTTTAAAAGAGACTGTGACCTCTAAGTTTTTTCCAGCCTTACTTCTCAGAGTTGTCAGATAGGAAACACCGACCTCATCTAGTTGTAAAATTTGTAATATTTCTGCATTCTTTCGGTAGGTAGATTCATTCAATTAGGAGTCTGCTCGTTTTTACCTTCTCTTTGCCCAAACAGAATCGCAATTCTGAAAATCTCGCCAAAAAACCTAGTAAGCACTAAACACCATCCATTTTCTGTCAACCAGCGAGCGCCACCCTCAAATTCCTCGAAATCCACTACCAACCCACACTCATTTGATGAGTAATCGTTTAGTCTTGCCGGAACCGTCCCGTGTTCTAATGTCATGATATTTGAGCATAATGTCAAGAAAGTTGACATTCCCGCAAATATCACGATTTGAGCTAATTGAGCCGCAGAAATACTGCAATACGACACTTTGGTGCTTCGGTCCGTACGTAAAATTGTAATGCTACCGTAAAGACGTTTTTTGTGACTTTTCTGTATAACGTTGGTACGTAGGTACCTATTATGAAAGCACTTATCGCTTATTACAATACACGATCTAATTTTAGTACCTACTAAACGTTTGGGTTTTATATTTAGAACATTATTTCGATTTATAAATATGCAAAATTACAACTTAGCATTGAACTAAACTGTCATTTTTGCATTCCTATAACGGCTAGGTTCTTAATTCAATAAGTGGCTCTGTGGTTTAAACGTGATCTAAATAAAACCTTGTTTTGTAATAAGGGGTTAGAGTTTAAGCAGAGCATGTAGCTTTTGCAGGACTCAAAACAAATGTCTTTTGTAAAGTCCAAATAGGGTCATTTCGCCTGTTCGCGTCCATCGCTCAGTTCGCGTCCATTTTACGGATCTCCCTTTAAAAATCCTCGAAAATAAGTAAACTAACACACCAATCAAACGAAAAATTATTACCGCTTATACCTTAATGTATAAGAGGCACGCACATATGGACAAAAGGTCCGTGCGCCAAACCAATCCCGATAAAAAAATAGTTAATTTCGGCTGTTCATCAAGGGAGTGCGTATGCGCGGGATTTTTAGATAAAAAATAGTTTGCAGCGGCGTGTTCGATGGTAAGTTTTTTATTGTTTTATGTGAATTTTAGGATACATAGCTGTTTCTAGACTTTTATAATGAAAAAAGGAATAATATTAATTATGAATTTGCTACTGTTTTTTATATTTAACAAATAAAATAAGGTGGACGCGAATTACTACATCGAATTTACAAAACTTCCACTTTGCGTCCGCAATGGACGCAAAGTATACCAATAGGGGATAATAATAAACCAAATTGCGTCCACTATGTTCGTTAAATACAATTGACTTGCTTGTAAAAATAATTTAAAATGTATTGATTATTATTATTATTGTACATTTTTTATTAAGAATACGTGTTTATAATTCTATTTTTAAATGAAATGAGTAATTTCTTCCATTCTTATCATTTTTTCTATTTAGGATGAGTTCTTCGGAGACAAGAAAGAAGAAGGAAAAGAAAACATACACAGAAGACGATTTAAAGAAAGCGTTAAAAAATTAAATTCGAGAGAAGAACAAATCGAAGACAAATATGCAAAGAATATGTTATTTCCAAGACCACAATATTCGACAAAATCAGCGGGCGCAGACCAGATGGAGTAAAGAAACCGGAACTAGAACCCGCGCTAGGAGTAGATGGTGAAAATAAAGTACTTGAATAGCTTCTTAACATTTCCGAACAACAAGACCAGCCTTGGAGCGAGTGAAATGTTATGTGACGATATACTAATTTCAGATGTAGAAGAAGACGATGAGAAAAACATAGGCTGTTGTGTGTAAAAAGTTTATTTGATGGTATCATCTGAAATGCAAACGATTTGTAGTACTAAGTTATTTGGAGGCCAAAGATAAGTCTTTTGAATGTGAGCTGTGTCATTAATTGAAATTCTAAGGCTATAATAATCATACCATGTCTCATAATTTATTGATTCAACAATTCTTGTTGTTGTATGATTAGACAAAATTGTTGTCTTGTTTTGTTGCTTTAATATAGCCAAAAACTTATTATTAATCAAGGCTGATCTTTAGCAATAATAATATACCTTGTGATTTTAGGGTAAAATTAAGAGAACTGATTACTGTTTATTCTTAAAGGTGCAATCATTATTTACCTACTACTTACATAATTTTAAGTTCAATCAATGTTGAGAAGAATTTTATAATATGTTTATTTTTTTAAAGTGATGTCTTTAATGATAATAATGTTTATTTTATCTTCTCAAATAAAGAAATTGTTAAAATACAATCTTTCTTTACAAATTCTTAAAAATATCACCCCCTTATTCCTTTTCTAAGCTGGTGGACGCTAAATGGTCCACGGGTGGACGCAAAGTGGGTAAAAGGCCTATTTCTGAAGTTTATCTATTAAAAAAAAAAACACAAGATGTTTCGAACAAAACTGAAAGTTAATCTTAAAATAGACTATATAATGAACACGTTACATACATTTTTCATAGAAATTAGTGCTGGGATATTTTTATTATCGCCGTCAAACTTGCCAACTGCACTAAATGGACGCGAACAGGCGAAATGACCCTATTAACCATTTTTAGAACTGTTATATACCTAAATTGATAAAAATCTTGTAATACTGTTTTCATGGAATAATATCTAGTATTTTGGACTACTAAATTATTATTTAAATTTAAGATCGATTTTGTTTTCTGTGATACAAATATTGCAGTACACAAACATATCATCATCATCATTTCAGCCGTAAGACGTCCACTGCTGGACTTAAGCCTCCCCCAATTTGGGGGGCTTTGCCATAATCGCCACGCTTGGCAGGCGGGTTGGCGATCGCAGTATGGTGGTAAAATGCATAGAGAACGCTGCTGCCCATTCTCTAGTAAGAACAAACATATAGTAGTTCTCAGTAGCTAGAGCGACCCCTTGTGAAAGCATTTGTAACAATACGATTGTATAGAAGTTTCCGCCAGGTGGCCCATCTGCTAATATCACCACTTACAACGTGAAACAATAGCTTAAATTAACCAATTACAGTTATTTACAAATAACATACATCAATTCATCTTCCGACTCACCTAATTATCGAAAACAATCATTATAGTTCTGCTTCCTACACAAAACACCAAAACTTTGTGTATACTCTCTCATTAAGTTGGCAAAATACAAACAATTCTTTATTTGTGTCCAATAAGCACTGCAACCGTTTATTTACTGTTCCCAGGCTTTAATTGTCTTGTAAACATAATAATTACTTACCCTTTCGATCTCCTGTCTCTTGCTACCAAATCTCTAAAGTCATTCAGTCAGTCAGTGTTATGTTTAAAGTGGCCAAAGATGGGCTACAGCCATTTTTATCATGCGTGTGTTAGCTCCTCAAAAATGGGCTATCAGTGTGATTTCAGTGACTTCTGTTATATTGTATTTGTGAGTGCGAAATTGTCGAAAGCGTGGTAAGTTTAAACTTCGGTGATAAAGATTGAATAAGGGGTGCAGAAAGTATAAATGCACCTTGTTGCATAGGGAGCATAAAATCGATTAATAATTTCGTGTCTCAAAATGCATGACAAATAATTATATTACCAACTCTTGCCAGCAGCTTCGCTCGTGTATTATACACATAAACCTTCCTCTTAAATCTCTCTGTCTTTTGATGAAAACCGCATTAAAATCCGTTGCGTAGTTTATAAGATCGAAGCGTATAGAAGCGATTTTGTTTTATACTACGTAAAGATATATTATAGGATAGTGTGTAGTGTCAACTTTAGTTTACGTTCGAGTCTAAATTCGAACCGAGACAGTGGGATGCCTAAACATATTCGCGTAGTTGTATCAAAGTATGCCAACATATCTTAATCATATCTTATTGTTACGCTGGTGCATGCGACCTTCAGAAACTGTCATCACTTTTCTCTTTGCTCTGTCGTCTTCTCTAGTTGGTGCGACCACTTTTGTCATGTCTTCTGTTGCCACTACATTGAAACTAAACCACTATCTCCTTTATTTGCAGGCTCTTGCGGCCGGTGTCAGTGACAGGCATGATGGAGCACGCACTGGTCCACCGGGAGAGGGTCGGAGTGCAGGACTTCGTTCTGCTCGAAGACTTTCGCTCCGAAGCCGCTTTCATCGACAACCTGAGGAAGCGGTTCAGCGAGAATATTATTTATGTAAGTGTTTATTTACAAATAATTTACCAGCTCTGGTTACCCACAAATTGGATGACTTGAAAGGCCAGAATTGTACAGGTAGTACATGATGCAAAGTTTCGGTTAGATTTCATGAAAAAAGGTCTCCGTTGTCATCGAAAAAGAGGATTCTAATAAGGATGACAAAGTTGAAATATAGTTATCTGATGATTCTTAAAACCGTTGGACGACTACCGTTTATTTAACTATTCCAACTAGGCCCTTTTTCTTTGTGGGTGGGAAATCATCAAATCACGTCTCCCAGATCTGGGGGCTTACTCTTCAACCTAATTTTAATTCCAATCTAAAGCCAATACGATTCCAATGTTAATTTTACATACACGTAATTCGGTAATCTTGAAAACAATAGTGTCAACATTGGAACAACAACAACGCCCGATCTCGATTCCACTTAGTTCAAAAAAATGGACACCCAATTTAAACACATTTTAGCGCTAGCGTCGAACTCAAGAATACGAAAAGTTCCAATTCCAATGTCAATCGATCGGAATTAAAATCAAGAGGAAGCACCCTGGGCGGAGCGGGAGGGCGTGTCAGACTTTTACTGACTAAAACCCACCCGTGTTCCTTCAGTTGCCTATATGCCAGGGCCACGGTAACTCTTTCGAACAAATCTCGCGACCCACTAGACCCTGACGAATGAAATATGGCATAATTAACAGCACGATTTAACCCAACTCTTTGAGCGGGATAACTGTCTAACTTCCGTCACCATGCAATATGAAAAAGGTCTTGACCTTTGTTCCTGTAGGTACAATTCTACGTCGACACATTTACTGACAATGCCGTTTTCCCCCTACAGACGTACATCGGAAACGTGCTCATATCAGTGAACCCGTACAAACCTCTGCCCATCTACACGGAGGAGAAGACCAAGCTATACTACAAGAAGGCTTTCTTCGAGGCGCCACCTCACGTGTGAGTATTAGTTTACCAACACCTAGTTTTTACAAGTATATACAACCGTAATATATATTCGTACAAGCCCTGCAAATCTACACGGAGAAAAAGACCAAGCGCTACTACAAGAAGGCTTTCGTCAAGGCAATGCCTGACATGTTAGCATAATAATAATATATTAGGTTGCTTATCAAAACTTCATGAGGCCGTTGTTCTTCCAAAAACCATAACCCATGTTGTCCGTAATGCTCAATGATAGTTTTCGTAAATGTTTGATTAATGACAACAACAAATCCTATTGGCAAGTTATAGAAGACTTGACAACACTACAGCATATTTTTAACACACTTAAGACTCAATACTAATTAATGTGATTCAATTCATCATCATCAATAATAAATAATAATAATATCTTAGGACAACATCATACATGATCAGCCTATAGCAGTCCACTACTAGACATACACCTCTCCAATTGTACGCCATTCAGCTCGATTCTCGGCAACTCTCACCAAGCTTGCTAAGATGGCCCCTCCACCTAGCCTGAGCTGAGAGCATCCTGCCTAAAGTTTAAGAGATGAGAAAGAGATTTAATATTAGAATTGAATATAATAATCACTTACTATTTTACAAGCAATTTCTGCCCAGAATATGACCAGCTTCAGTCGGATTTTGAAATAGTGCCCTTCTAATATTTTTTTTTTTTGTTAACTATATTACCTATTTAATTGCTCTTTTACGTACCTACCTGTACCTAGCTATACCTAGCAGGTAAAAATGTCGAAACGGAAAACTGAAAGTCCATCCGATCACGTATGAATTTGCACATTTGCAATTTGCAGTATAACATGTGCCAGGTCTATACGTTCACGCGAGCACAGTCTGTTGAAAAATAAAATACATATTATTATATGATAATATATCTTTTGGACACGATAATACAAGTTTATAATTGTTGCTTAGCATAGTTTAACAAGTTGGATATAATCTAAATTATTGTAACTCAATAAATCTGTAGGTGATAAGAAGTACTTAGGTATGAAAACTGGTAAATTAAAAATGGATCATAATTTCTATGTTACTGTTAGCCGAATAATTGGAAGTAGTAATACAGGACCTAAGTCCTTACTAATTTAGAGCCAATATGGCTGAAATACTACGTAAAACTCTATAGTTTCAATACTTTTGAATCGAGGTTTAAAATACCTAAAATCTCAAACCAATGACCGGTATCGCATTTTCTCTTATCCGTAATCTGTCTTGGACCCAGTTGGCATGCCTGAGAGGACTCCAAAGATATGAATGTATCATCGAGGTTATCTCTGACATATGAAATGTGGGAAAGTACTATGAGAAAGTATAGTTGTGCCATTGTTATCAGCTGTTATCTACCCCCTCTATCTAGCTGTATCCAGAAATAGTTGAGTCGTGTACCTACCTAAAGTGCTTCAATAAAGGTGCGTAGGTCGTAGATAAAATGGAAATGGACCGACCTACGCTTATTGATATTTTACTGGCGAAGGTTTTATTCAGTTTTAGTGAAATTGGTAACATTATTTTTTACGAAATCCATGTAAATAAGGTCTGTGAATGTGATATCCGATTCTTTCAAATATGACCACACCACCAATAGGTGCTCACTAATAGAGTAACACACTATTAATTAGAACCTATAAGAGTTTATTATAATACTAGCTTTTGCCAGCGGCTTCGCCCGCGTGGAGGTCGGAAAATATCCCGCGGGAACATACTACCGGGATAAAAAGTACCTTATGTGTTAATCCAGGTTATAAACTAACTGTGTTCCGAATTTAGTAGGATAGATATATACTATTGAGGACTTTTTTGTAGATCTTTTGAAGACCATCATCTTTGTAATACATACTTTTGGTGTATGATCAACGTATGCGAGGATAAGAGCTCGAAAACGCATTATCATTCGACTTGCTTCAAATTTGTCGTCACTGCTCAGCTCCTATGTGTCTTAGCGTTATTTTATATAGCCTATAACCTGCCCAGGAGTATGGACTACAATCGTACCAAGTTTGGTTAACAGACAAAAAAATTACTGATTGCATTTTTGGCATCAGTATCGATCACCATTCATCCTCCGATATTAATTTTGAATGTATATTCAATGTACAGAATTGACCTCTATACAGTTTTATTATAAGTATAGATATAGATATACCTAGAGGAATCATTTTGGAGGTACTAGTAGTATCGCCTCACGTAGGTATAGGTCGTGAATAAGTAGGTTATTGTCTAAACACAAAGTAGGTAGCACAAATCATACAATTTCAATGAATCATAATGAAGCGAGCAAACCATCCAATTCTGTATTATTCCATCCGAATACGTGCAGTTTAACTACACGAAAAGAGTATATACTTTGTGACAAACTATTATTGTCTATAAGCACTTCGATACTATTTATTATTGAGCTGATAATGGCCTTTTATCTACTCGATAACAGCACCTAATGGTTATTGGATGTAACAACATAAACGATATAGGGACTTATATCAATAAACGAGTAAGAGCCGTGGACGTAGAGGTAGGCAGCGGTACAAGTAGGTGCAAAGTAAACCAAAATATCCTCTCAGCCGTGGTGTTTGGGACACTAATCTTAACGTAAACAGCAGCTTTCGTAGATTCTAGCTATATCGCCATTAATTGAATGATCATTGCTAAGGGTTTGTAGGTTCCTTTTCATAACGATGTGTAAATAACATAATAACTATTAATTATTGTTACAGATTCGCAATCGCAGACAACGCATATCGGTCCTTGGTATATGAACACAGAGAACAATGCATTTTGATCTCAGGTATGTAACACGTAATTTTTTTGGTATACTTATTCTTTTCTTAAAGTAAACAGAAACAACTGTGAAAAATGAAACTCGATATGTACATGTAATTTTAAACCAAGATATTTTTTGTTCAGGCGAATCTGGTTCCGGCAAGACAGAAGCCTCCAAAAAGGTTCTAGAGTACATAGCAGCACGAACAAACCACCTTCGCAACGTAGAAACAGTGAAAGACAAACTTCTTCAAACCAATCCGCTGCTAGAAGCCTTCGGTAACGCAAAAACCCACAGAAATGACAACTCCAGCCGATTCGGAAAGTACATGGACGTTCAGTTCAACTATGAAGGAGCTCCTGAAGGAGGACATATCCTCAACTATCTGCTGGAGAAGTCCAGAGTAGTCAGTCAGATGTCTGGAGAGAGGAACTTCCACATCTTCTACCAACTGTTAGCGGGCGCAGACCAGGAATTGATTAAACAGTTAAAATTGCAGGGAAGGCCTGATGCTTACAAATACACGACTGATGTGGTTAGTACTGACAAATATTAAGTATTCTTACCATCCCAGTTACTACTGAGGTCCATAACCAACACAAATTCAGTCGGAAAGATGACTGAGTCCACATTCTGACGGATTTACTTATACACCCGTTTAAGTAAATCCGACAAGCAGTGGGCTCAATAAACTACCTTGTGGTAACCCAAAGTTTCTGTTTACCATTTATTTTTAAACTTGATATAACTACTTAATTATGCATTAAGTGATATTTAATATAATGATTTTGTTAGACTTACTTAATCTTCATGCTATCCCAAAAAAAAAACAAAGTTTCAGTAACATGTTCAACATAATCGAAAGGTTTCACCAAATCTATATTCATTAATAATCATCAAATCCATCCTTTTCCAGGCCCCCGCAGCGAACCAGCGCAACAACGATGCCGACCAGTTCCGAACAGTACAGGAAGCCATGAAAGTCATAGAAATAGGCCAGTCGGAACAGACGGAAATATTCGAGATTGTCGCCAGTATCCTCCACCTTGGAAACGCTAAGTTCGTACAGAATGACAAGGGCAATGCTGAGATCCTGTTGCATGATGCTAACACAACCAATGTGGCTGAGGTAAGGAATACCTATTTAATAAGTTTTTTGAAACAAATTATCATGATAATAAGGATAATATAAGTATAAGACGTAGTAGAGGTCCTTGTGTAGAAACACCTTTAAGTAAGTGCACTTTATATCTATACTTATCAATTCCTGCCGTAAAGCGGCGTTCCTGCAAACACATATATTTTTAGAAGACCTTGTGATGTTGCAATAAATGCTCTAATTAGTTACTTAATACAAGAAGCCTAGCTCCATCATCGTCATTAAGCCTACAGGATGCTAAAATCTACTGAGAAATAAAAAAAACAGGTGTACTTTGTTCTGGTGATCTATTCTGTCCGCATAGGGCGAAAAAAACGAGTAAGGAAGCCATTGGCTTACATTACCAAATAATGCAGGAAGTACTTCATATTAAATATAGGTGCTCGTATTAGTTGTTATTCCAATTATAACATGCGATAAAAAGTACACGAGATCGTTTTGTTTCCAAAACTAAATTAGTTAGCTTATTTCGTGACCTTGCGACGTTTTCCTGTCTACCTCTTATATTGAATTTCGATGAACACTTTGATAAAGCAGCAGTAGCTCAACGGTCAACCTGCGGACACATAAGATGTCTTAGGTTAACCGTGATTCTCCTACCCTTTGCCCAATTTATTTAGGGTCGGCGCAACGTGTCTTTTTCTTCCATACTTCTCTATTAGTCGTCAGTGCAGTAGTCACCCCCATTCTAACCATTCAGACAACCGTGACACTCTTTTAAAAAATAAATAATCCTCAAATACATGGAACGTTCATATTTTAAATATTTAAGGCAAATTCCCCCAGAAATTAGAATATAGTTAAAAAAATTTATTTTCTCAATAAGAAATTACAAATATTTCACTTACTTGAGAACAATTTGAAACAACTTAAAATATTAACAAACTTTGACAGTCACTACACTATCACACTGTGCACATATTGTTTTTCATTATATCAGACAATTTTAGTACATAAATTAAAATTACACAAATGTTTAATGTCGTGCACAAATTACATTAACGAACATAAAAACTTAAAATATTTTGATCTACCCGCAAAAGATACAGTTATCAAATACGTATTCATTAGGAATGCGAACCCGGTGCCACTACAAAGCAACACAGCAGTAGGATAAGAATATGGGAAACTTATTGAATAGCTAAGTTACGAAAGAGAAACTTCCCTCCGTCCCAAAGTTATATTATTCTGTGTAGTGATACTGTTATATGGATAAGTCAACGCATTTATTTTAAATAGGATCATAAAAGCCACTTTTCAACGTCAACATTTACATTAAAATAGAATTGATTCAAGTTGCCCCTCCCAGAAGTTAGTTTTGTATGGAGAATAAACTCCACCGTTACTCTTTTAAAATGGTTTTACAATACTTTGTATACATCCTACTAATATTATAAATGCGAAAGTTTGTATGTATGGATGTGTGGATGTTTGTTACTCTTTCACGCAAAAACTACTGAACGCATTTGGATGAAATTTGGAACACAGTTACTTTATAACCTGGATTAACACAGGCTTACTGCTATACTTTTTATCTCGGTAGTACGTTCCCGCGGGATAGTTTCCGACCTCCACGCGGGCGAAGCCGCTGGCAAAAGCTAGTTAACTATATATGAAGACGATAAATTTGGCATAAAATTACCACAACACAATATGTAAAAAGAATTAAAAATGAAGCAATGTTAGATAAATTAATTATGTGATAGAATTCATGCTCCAGAATCTAATACTGATCTATTTGATCTTTATGAGCTAATATATCGTTTGAATCGTAATCTTGCTATTATTACGGTTGACTTCTCACTTAATCCAATAACCCTATCAAAACAAAATCTCCATCCGACATATGTCCTAAATGGCTGAACTATGTAAGACAATAGTGTTTATATTTGAGCCTTTAATTTAGCGCCATTGTTCCAATACCTGTTTGTATAAATACTACGATTTGGCTGCTATTGTCTTCCCAATACAGAATGACGTCATTCAGTTTCAGTTGTATATGGTTCAACCTCGAAATGCTCACGTTTACATCGGTGGCCGTTGTTGAGGTTGAAGTTCGAATTTCCACTTTGAGGACATTTCGTCGGAATCCCAAACTCAGGTTGCTCAGTGGTAGGAACTTTAATTTCAAGTGATGATGCAAGATGTAATGTCATCTACCTCTTTGTCACTAGTAATGATTCTAGGAAATCTGATTCCTTTACTAGTAGATACTTTAAACTATCTCTATAACATAATTTTGTATTGTACTATTCAAGTAGTGCAACGGTTTATTAACGTGTGTTTGATCTAATTATAAAATTACAACAACCCAAAAATGGCTCTTTTTTGTTGTGTTTTACCAGTCTCAGTTATCCTTACACCCCTATTTTGTCTTTTTTTTCTTTTGTATGGGAAATCATCAAATGACTTCTCGGCGTGTCAGACTTTAACTGACTTAAACCGACCAGTGTTCCATCAGTTGCCTGTGCCAGGGCCACAGTAACTCTTTTGAACAAATCCGCGACACTAGCGGACCCCTTCAATTTTATTAGAAATGTTTCACAAACCGTTAAGACATGATTTGACAGTATAACGCTACAACAACCCTAAAAACACTCTTCCTTATTTTTGCAACCAGTCTCAGTTATCACCCCTCAGTTACCTTGAAATAATTCTCTTACAAAATTATTCATTGAACTCTTGCTCAAATATAAATAACACAATAGATCACAATAAGAAACACATCGCTAGACAGTGATTTATTCGAAGTAACAACGGTTTTTGACCTAACCCGTTCGTGATAACGATCTTCAACGGAAAGATGACGCAACGTTACAGTTCTTGTGAAAACGTCTCTATTTATTACGATAATGTTGGTGATAGACCTGTGTTTTGAGGAATTGCTTTTGTACGTCGTATTTAGATGTCACTGGTATGATCTTTATCGTGTCTAGATGTTTATTATTTCAAAGAATTTTCGCGTAGGTACGGGTTACCGCATCGTTTGTGATGCACCTTCATGCCTTAGTACTTTACCTATCCTCTTCAATTGTGATTAATATTCCAGCCCAGAAGCTTCTAAATTCTGAAAAGTTCCTTATTAATGTCATAATGTGGTATTTTAGATTCACACTCTCTTTACATTCATTTGATGAAGTATATCCACTCGGTCAGGCGTATGAAACATTAGTATGTAGTCAACAAACAAACATCGCAATATAAGATAATAATTATGTACAGGTAAATAAAAACGTTTAAAAAAGTAGCCCGCCACCATCATCGGTACTACATTCACGGACATAAAATAATATTGAATAATAAATATCTACTTGTACACATAGTTATCATGCTTAGGTACATTAAAAAGAGCAGTTATATTTGATACTTACTACAGAAAATTTAAATAAGTATCTAGAACGCCGGACAAAAAGTTTCTGCGGGCGGGGCGGGATTGTGTTTTGTTTTCGCCGTGTTTGATGAGAGGCAGGCGAGGAGAGGGTGTCATAAACATGACAAGGGATTTACTAGAGAATGGGCAGGAGCGTTCTCAATCCATTTTAAACACCATACTGCGATCGCCAACCCGCCTGCCAAGCGTGGCGATTTTGGAAAACCTTCCCAAATTGGGAGAGGCCTTTGTCCAGCAGTGGACGTCTTTCGACGGAAATGATGATATTTTCTGGCTTGCTAAGCCCTCTTTACCATTCCGTCACGATTGGATATTGGACATCTTATCTAAAATACTGTTTTTACTTTATTGATAGAGACTTTTCCTTATTCGCTTACTAATCGATTGCCGATAGTAACAAAATTTAGCATTGTTTGTATCCGTTTCTGAGTTGATACTGTTTTCCTTACATTCATTCAGTAGTATACTTATACGGGGCCAAACTAAATTAGCTGGCAATACTTTATCCACCGGTTGGGTATTGGTGTCAAAAACTAATGACAATAAAAACATCATCATTCTATCTGCTTCAAAACTCTAAATTACACCGACATGTCAACGACTGTTGACATATCATCAACGACATGTTCAAAATTCGTAAAAAAAATATCCACTTCCATGACAAATTACAACAGTAGCTGAGTGGCTAAAGTATTCCCAGCTAATTTCTTTTGACTCTGTATATATTTTTATTACAGATACAATTTAACAATTAAAGAGGTCACAAATGACAATGACTCCTATATTATCAAACGCAGTAGCCATGTTGTAGGGCATTTCGTAATATCCCTTCATAATTTGTGTAATATCATTTCTTCAATGCAGTATTACAAAACATTATCGTTCTACATTGTAGCAACATAATGTGTTGCATTATGACATTTCAGATTAGCTTGGTAGTTGGAACATTTATTTGTCACTAGTTTTGGCCCGCGACTTCGCCCGCGTAAATGTCGGTTATCGCGGACGGAGACGAAGTCGCCGAATTAAAATCCTTTTAATAAACCCTCCTTTTCCTTTCTTTTTTCTTCTTTTTTGTCCTTTCTTGGGGTGCAAACTTTCCCCGTGGCAAATTTCATCAAAATCGGTTCAGTGGTTTAGTCGTGAATGTGTAACAGACAGACAGAGTTACTTTTTCGCATTTATAATATGTTAAAGTATATAACGTAATAAAACGTATGTAATAATATAAATTACATAAAATATATCTTTATATATATAATTCTACTGTACGTGTGTATGTCACTGAACTCCTCCTAAATGGCTGGACCGATTTTGTTGAAATCTTTTGTGTGTATTTAAGTGACTCCCTGGATGGTTTTGATTCACAATTGGACCCGATAAGTGGCGCTGCGATCGGGTTCAAGGAAACAGGACAGGGTCTGTCCAGTCAGCTAATAATATTATAAAGTACATAAAATATATAATATTATAAAGTATAGATTTGCTGTTAGAAATATGGAATATGTCTTTTCCTCTTACCCTTCGACCTATGTATGTGCTCTCATAAAACCAGATGAGGAGATAGCAGTGAAAATGTTCAATATAGATGCATACTATATAAGGTGTATCTATTCATACAGGAAAAATTTTAAGAGGTACACCTGCAGGTGGTAAAGAAGCTATAGAAGCAAAAAGAAAATTTTTACCTAAGCGTTTTTGAATTTTCTTAATTTTTATAATTTTAAAACTGCTTGAGACGTTTTGCATGAAACCTTTACTCCAAATTCTATGAATGACCCACCTGACGCTGCGAGGGCGGCGACCGGACGGCACGAGCATGGCTGCGGTGTCTCGGGCCGTAAAACATAAGAAGGAGCCAGTATTTCTCATGTGCGTCAAATAATTTATACATATTAAATTTTGAAAAAAATACGTGTAGAAAAATTTTTTTTTCGTTGCTGTAGTTCTTTACCACCTACAGGTGTACCTCCTAAAATATTTCGTGTATGAATAGATACACCTTATATACACTCACCGATAGATTAAAATATTAGACTAGCTCTAATACCGAACAACACGTTGTATCAAACAACATTTAACTAAAGGCACCAATGATACAAAATAATAGTATAGTCCTCCAGACCGTATTTCGACCATAACGGCCAATCTCAACAAAGACTAGCCTTGGGCGATGGAGATATAATAGTACCCGAATGTGTGCGCAGACACAGAGGCACTCACTCTTCACTCACTGTCATAGTCCAATGGGACGACTATCCGACAAGATCAGAGAGAGATCAGGCGCAGGATCAACGGCTTAATGTGCTTTCCGTGACACAAGAGTATCATACCGCCAACTTACAAACACCTACACCACACAGACTTAAAAATATAGTTAATCTGAATTTGATTTTCAATACTCCAATGACATGACCACCACCTATTAAATTTTTTACAAACCTACCATTTTCTGCAGCTCCTCAAAGTAAACGGCATAAAACTACGAGAGGCACTAACAAGCCGTACGATCAGCGCCCGCGGCGATGTCGTCACCACCCCTCTGGACTTGGAACAAGCACAATATGCCCGAGACGCGCTGGCTAAGGCCATCTACGACAAGCACTTCAGCTGGCTGGTGTCCAGGCTGAACGCGTCACTGGCGCCTAAGGACAAGGAGAGTCAGTCTTCTGTCATCGGTATCTTGGATATTTACGGATTTGAAATCTTCCCGAAGAACAGGTGAGTTTTTAACTAAGTCGTTTACAATTTAGACTCTCTAAATCATCACTATTTTCTTGCATATACAGTCTTTTCCATATAGCACTATCTATCGTCATCTTAGCTTCACTTTCTTGAAGGCATTAAGCGTCTTATAAAATATATAATTTGCTTTAAATTCAAATTAGGACACGAATCAGTATTATTGAATATCAAAATAACATAACAGAGTTCTCCTTCGCCCTTTTGTCTTTTTTTAAGGAAGTCTATTTACCTTTTACTTGGTGTTCTTATAATGATATGGTCCCAAGAAACCCATACGAAAATATGCCCAAGACATTATTTCCTAAGCATAATGTTACAAAAATTCTATGCTCTACGTCTGACTGTCCCAAAATGTTCCTTCTTTACACACTTACACTAAACTCTACCCTTTTCTCCCCAGCTTCGAACAGTTCTGCATCAACTTCTGTAACGAGAAGCTGCAGCAGCTGTTCATCCAGCTGACCCTGAAGCAGGAGCAGGAGGAGTACCTGCGCGAGGGCATCGAGTGGGAGCCCGTGGAGTACTTCAACAATATCATCATCTGCGACCTCATTGAAGCCAGGCATACAGGTACACATGACCACATATTCCTTGGGACCAATCTATGTATCTGAGACATGACGTATGAATTGTAATAATTAAAGTGTTTATCACTCATGATTATTCTTAGATTACTGGGAAGTTCTTCTAGTCAAGTCATCCACTCAAAATCAAATGCAATATCGAAAGTAATTTATTCAAATTAGGCTGAGAGTCAGCACATTTCGAACTTCAAAATTACATAAGACAGTCCCCCCAAAAAGGTCCGCATTTCGCCACTACCTAGTGCTTTCACTGGAGAAGAAGTGGCGCCAAACCCAACAGTGACACATGATCTATCTGCTCAGTTAGATAAACTTGATTCTATACAAATTAACTAACTTTACTAAACTTATAAGCTGGGTTTAATTGTTTTCCATGTCATGTTTGTTTGAGAAAATATTGTATGAAAACACTAAAGACACACACTACGACACCCAGGGGAAGAAATAGGACGGTGCTATTCTTTACGTCCGGCACGAAAACAAAACCAAACATCATGTCCTTGATTTGAAAATATCGTTATTGTAATAGGTATCATCTCGATCCTGGATGACGAGTGCTTAAGGCCAGGTGATGCCAGTGACCTGAGCTTCCTGGAAAAGCTGACTGAGAAGCTGGAGCCGCATCCTCACTACAAGTCCCATCGCCGCTCCGATATCAAGACCCAGAAGATTATGGGACGTGATGTGAGTATTTTTTTAAATATTCTCCTTGACTCTTGGCCTTAGCCACGATCAGGGCAAACTACAGTATTTAACAAATATGAATGGCAAGAGTTCATTACACTTGACGAAAATAAAAGCTCAGTTATGTTTGGTTCTCAAAAAATAAAACTACAAATAATATAAGTTATGCACTATGTCAGTAAGACGGAAAACATAGTATTGCAAGGCCTCGCTCAAGGTAGACCTTGTGAAGGCCGTAGGAATCCGCTGGATGCGGGATGCACAGAACTGATCGAAATGCTCCCCATTTCCTTCCTATTTATTTAAAACTTTTTGCAAGAAAAGAAATACTGTACAAAGACGGACTTGGGCTGAGTCATTTTCTACCAGTCAGCCATTGGGTGGTGCAGAGACAAAACATGGCGTTAAACTTAAGGCATATAACATCTAAAGGTGATGTCATCAAGGGAGTTCTGGGTCCATTTGGACGTAATAGTTTGTTGATAAACTTACTATCCTTGACACACTATCCTCAGGGCTGTTCTAAACCTATTTTCAAAGAAGGAAAAATAAATACATTCCTTATTCGTGCTCATTACAGTGTCCAAGGTTCTGACCCACTAGCTGAGTACATTTAAATTCTAAATAGTATGTATTGTATGTGCTGAGAATGTGTTGACAAGTCGCTACAATGGCAATGTTTACGAATTTCATGGAGCAAGCGCCATAATACTTAATGAAAGTACGGTGGATAATGAACCTCTTTTGGTTGCGATTAGGCATATTAAGGTATTATTAGGTATTAGTAGGTTAACTAAACCAATACTTTCTAAAGTCCAACTAGAATTGAAATAGTTATTTGTTATACAAGAGTGCAAAGTTGCTTTTTAACCGCGTGCTCAATTTTGATGACCGAGCAAGCGAAGGATTCAAAATTAGAATCCTGAGCATTAGCGAGGGAATCAAAAGAGCACGAGGTGAAAAATCTTTGCACTCGAGTGCAACACGTAACTTTTCATCCCACCTCAGCGAGGAAATGACTAAATGCAAAAAAAGCATTTACAATCACAAGATACTTTTATTTCAGTTTAGGTATTAATATTTATTAGGTACTACATTATGATAGGTAAGTATTACAGAATTATCTTTAAATTATTTCAAATAATACTTAGGTATAATTAAGAAAAATTTAAAGTAAAGTTGCTACAGCTGCCTAAGTAGAGTGTAATATTTTTGTTAGTGACGTGAAAAGAAAATGGGGCGCGCAAAGTAAATTAAAAAAAAGTACACCAATAAGGTTCCGAGTCTGAGTTTTTAACAAATTACAAAAAGGTTGTATGATAAATTCGGCACCATGGAGGTAGAAGTAAATAGGTTTAATGATGTTTTGAATTTACAAACTTAGTGCACACGATGTTCTAAATTCAATTTACTTTATCCTCTAGAGAATAAAAACGGCTTTTCCACTCAGATATTGAAGATTAAAAATACTCTTTCCGAGATGGTGGGATGAAAAAGTCATTTTTTCATTGTAATGATCATCGTTTTTGTGGCCCAGATAATTAGGTACCTATGCAATAATTTAACTGAATACGTTTGAAAGCATCGAACAGCACTGATAAGTAAACCTGCAGTTTTACAAAGGTGGTGAAACAAGCCACAATCTTCAGGAAATTTTGATATTCTAATCTTACAATACTGATCTTCTCGCCACTCCGTTTTTAAGCGTCTTCCCACAACGCATTGGGCAGAAGCTATTTCCAAATGAAATTTTAATAAAAACAAATGATTAGAAACCGTTTCCAATTAAAAATTCGATGACATTCTATTAATCCAATACGATTTCGAGAGTAAATCAACGACGTCTTTCGACGTTCAAACCCAAGACGTCTTTGATAAAATGTCCATGAAAACCACTTGAAAAATCTGTTGCCATGAAAAACCATGCAACCTGAAACATACATTGATGAGATACTTTTAAGGTCCTATATCAATAAATGCATAATGACGTCACAAGATCATGATGTAATACATTTTGAATGAATGCAATGACATTGGGTGAGAGTGCATGCCAGAAGGCAGACAATGGTTGCATTGTTTTAAATACTTTCGTATATTGTTATAGAATTAATTCTATTAGTCGCCGTCTAGTTCCCGAGGAGAAGTGTTCGAGACCTAACGTGACAGTGTTCAGTTTAGTCTATGTCGAGTGTTTTGTCCATAACATCAGAATGGCTTAGGATTTAGAATCATTCAAAAAAAATTAGAGAACTCAAAAATCATGCCTGCATTTAACTCTGCTCAATACGGACATCGTTAAAAATAAAAATATCTTAGGACTCTGAAGAACCTATCTTGGTGAGGGTGAAAGAGCAGTGCCAACAGACCCTTTAGTAAAATTAGGGACTTATCAATAATCACATTGTTCAGAAAAGCATGTGATAAAGCGGTGTTATATAGTCCATCCACGGCCGAAAATAAGCCAAGGCTATATAGAAACTGTCTTAATATAGAGCCTGTTTCACAAAAGCCCAGCAAAGTAAGATAAATGTGTAAGTAAAGGTGAATGAGTATTGTGAGTGATGAGAAAGAGTGAGTGTGAGCGTTAGTGGTAAGTAAGGTCTCCCAAACATTAACCGGAACTAATAAACAGGTAGTAATCCTTCATCTTCTAAATTTTCATCATATTTTATGTGTTTTCTTCCGCCCCCAGGAGTTCTGCCTGGTCCACTACGCGGGCGAGGTGACGTACAATGTGCACACCTTCTTGGAGAAGAACAACGACCTGCTGTTCAGAGACATCCAGAGTCTCATGGCCAGCAGTAACAACACTATCGTCGCTAGCTGCTTTAAGGTAAATTGATAACTTTTTTCTTTAGTCGTTACCAATAGACCTCCCACCGTACATCTCTTTTGCTCTATGACCCCTGTTATCTATACCCAATATATTTGCTAAGGGGCTCTCCATTAATCACGTGAGGCTCGAAAGGAGGGGGAGGGGTCCATAAACAATCACGAAATATCACAAAGGGGGTAGGGGGGTTGTAGTAATATATCACGTGTATTTTTTTTCTTTATTAATTAGATGATACTTATACCTGTATTTAAAAAAAAATACAAAAAACAATTAAATTCATTGTAGGTACTAAAAAATACACGTGATATAGGGGGAGGGGGGGTTGTCTTAAACCTCACCATATATCACCAAGGGGGAGGGGGGTTCAAAAATGCCAAAAAAAAAACACGTGATTAATGGACGGCCCCTAAATAGCATGTTGTATTATGGTCGTATCATAATTGTTTCTTCGTGAAGTTAAATTTAATCGTATTTTTCTGTACATTAATTCATATGTGTTGGCTACTTGGCTCTACCAAGTTGCAATCCAAATCCGGCTTCTAATGACGCACGACGTGACGCCACATACGCATACATTTATGACGAAGCGATGAAGCATTTGGCTTTAGAAGGATTCTATGATAAGCCTTCGCTTTCAGGGCTCTGCCTCACTTATGACAGTATTACTTTAATCGTACTTCAGTGGTGAAAAGAGATGGAGCTATGAAGGGTGCATAGCGGTGTAAGATTAAAATCGATTAATCTACGTAGTTTTTCCCCAATTATATTTGAGTCGTATTTCGGTCTAAGCGCGTGCAGCTAAATGCCAATATTTTACCTGGACCGACTGACTTTCTGTCTGACCCCCACAAACCTAGTTACTGGACTTACGTGGCAATACGATACCCCTTAATAAGACTGATTGTTGACAGACTTTCGGGTTTCTGACGACTAGTACCGATAAACAAAATATCAAAAAAAAAAAAACAGCCGGGTCCAACGACTTAACGTGCTTTCTGAAGCACAGAAGGGATCTTGGTATGCACTGATGGTCCCCACCACGTACCAACCGTGGCAAGCGTAGATTAACTACTTAGCCACAAGCCCTTAACCCTAAGCCTAAGCTTCGTAAGATTAAAATAATACTGTTATGTGAAGAGACGGTAGATCCCAAAAAAAAAAAGGCAACACTAACTAAATAGGACCAACAGATTTAGTAACACGTTGCTCCTTTCAGGACATTAACCTAACAAGCAAGAAACGCCCCGAGACAGCGATCACTCAGTTCAAGAACTCGTTGAACGAGCTGATCAAGATCCTGAGCAGTAAGGAACCTTCCTACATCCGCTGCATCAAGCCCAATGACTTCAAGGGGCCTAGTAAGTACCATTTCTAATTGATTTTATGCCAAGAACTACCGAAAGGAACGCAACACAGTAATTCTGCTGTCAAACATCACCTGAGAAAAAAAAACATGGACAAATCGTTAAATTTAACTGCAGATAACGCAAAGATTATGAGATAAGCATTACCTTTGCACATATTTTTCTGTTCCTATCTTCTTGTCTGTTTATATGTGTGCATAAATGGTTAAATATTGTTACGTAGATCGTAAAGTCTAGAAGCATCATGCTAACTCCGTCTCAGAAAGGGGCAGTGTGACGTAAATCGAAAAGTCTAGAAACATCACGCTAATTCCATCTAAGGACGGGGCGGTGTTAGAAACTACTGGAAATGACACGCTAACGCCATCTGTTATTGAGTAGCAAGTACTACACGAAATTGTACGTAGATGCTACTGCCATCTATTGTCGAATAGTGGGATTAAACAGTTCAATGGAAGTTACTAGAAGCTTCTACGCTGTGGCGGTGTCGAATGTTCGAGAATGTTCTGCTCGGGCTATAAATAGCGGATTGTCGGGCCGACAAGCAGTTCGATTTCGGAAGCGAGCGAATACGATTCGAGTGATACAGTACACGCGAAACAAGTGATTCCAAGTGATGTTTCTTGTAGTTGCGATATTTGTGTTTATTTAATTAAACAGTTTGTGTGTTTTGGTAAATTGGTTTAAATTAATTTATCCAGAACCCCAGCTCTTAACATTTGGTGTCAGAAGTAAGGGATAAATTATGCCAGTTTTACCGAAGGAGGATACGGAAGGTATCCGTACCAGGAGTCAGCGCCAGCAGGAGGTGGATCAGAGGCGGTTTGAAGGAACTTCTAGACAGACACCTGGGGGTAATCAGCCGATGACGGAGCCAGTCTCCCAAGCGTCTGGTGTTGCTACAGCATCACCAGCCATGGATCTTTCTGCGCTAATGGCGATGCTGCAGGAGCAGGCCCGCCGACAGGAAGAACAGGCCCGCCGACAGGAAGAACAGGCCCGCCGCCTACAGGAACAGCTGCAGCAGGACAAAGAGGAGCAAGCTCACCGACAGGAAGAACAGGTCCGCCGCCTACAGGAACAGCTGCAGCAGGACAAAGAGGAGCAAGCTCGCCGGCAAGAAGAACAGGTCCGCCGCCTACAGGAACAGCTGCAACAGGACAAAGAGGAGCAAGCTCGCCGACAGGAAGAACAGGCCCGCCTACAGGAAGAACAGGCTCGCCGACAGGAAGAACAGACCCGCCGCCTGCAAGAACAGCTTCAGCGTGATAAAGAGGAGCAGGTTCTCCTTTTGAAAGATCTACACGCGACATTTGGCAAGGACATCAAAGCCATGAAGGAGACTGTTCAGGTACATGAAAATCGTATCTCCGAGGCCGAAGTCCAGATCGCTGATATAAGAAAAGCGGTTGGAGTTCTGAAAGCTGGAGACCAGACTACGGCTTCGATAGTTGCTGCACCTTCCGTGCGCGGGTTTAAAGTGCCACCCTTCGACGGAACATCTTCCTGGTCAGCATATAAAATTCAATTTGAAGCTGTCATGGAAGCAAATGGGTGGACAACGGGCCAGGCCATGACCGCGCTTACTTTGGCCCTTCGTGACCAGGCTTTAACTGTGTTAGAGGCTCTCGGCAAAAATGTTACCTACGAGCAGCTCGTGGAGGCGTTAGAGGCCAGATACGGTGACGCGCACCTGGAACACGTTTTTCGTGCCCAGTTGAAGGATCGTGTGCAGCGCAGTGGTGAAAACCTGCAGCAGTGGGCCCTGGAAATCGAAAAGCTGGTTCGAAAGGCGTACCAGTCTGCACCCGCGCTCATCGAGGGTATACTAATTCAAACCTTCATAGATGGCATACGGGACCTGGAAGTAAGGGCTGCTGTGAGACTTGGGCACCATGAAACCCTCAAGGAAGCCTTGGCCCATGCGTTGGAGGTGGCATGCGTGTGAGGCATGATCATCGAGCCCATCGCATCAGGGAGGTTGCGGCGTCACCTGTTCGTGACCGTGTTAGGTACAGCCCTAGATGCTACACTTGCGGAGAAAAAGGCCACCTTCGCTCAAGTTGCCCGAAGCGAAGCACAGCTAACGAAGACCAGACCCAGGAAAGAAGGGCGGCTGATGTGACCGCCCAGCAGCAGGGAAACTAATAAACGCCAGGACTGCGGGGCGGGTGCTGGCTGGTGTTAAAATAGCCCCAAGAATTTCGGTCTCACAAGCCCATGATGGGAACACCCTAGTCATAAAAGGTGAAGTGAACGGAAGACCATGTAAGCTGACATTGGATACTGGAGCTTCTCGCACGGTTGTCAGTTCCCAACTAGCGAATCGTTTTCTTGGGGACTTCTTCGGTAAGCATGACGGCGTAAAATTAGTAACAGCCACGGGTCAGCACATAACCGTCCGTGGTGAGAAGGAGGTGGAGTTAAAACTGGGTAACACAATCTACCGGCATAAGGTCATCATGGCTGACATAGTAGATGACTGCATCCTAGGTTTGGACTTCATGCGACAGCACTGTTGCGAGATCGACGTTAATCAAGGAGTCCTAAAATGTGGATCAGAAGAAGTCTTCATGGAAGGTGCACCATCAGGGAAAGTGTACTGCTTGAAGAAGATTGTTCTTCCTCCCCGATCGGAAACAATAGTTCCAGTAAGTCTCCCACATAATTCTGGGCAGAAGAACCGATGTATTCTCATTGAAGGATTGGATATTCCATGGAAGATTGCGCGGACCTTGGTAAAGGCAATCGACGTTGCAGCCGTACGCATACTGAACCCAAGTGAAAAGGAGCAAGTAATCAAGAAGGGTACATTGATGGGTTCCTGTGAGGAAGTAGCTTGGATGCGTGAATGCCAACATGGGCCTCCTCAAAATAACGCCCAAAGTGCAAGATTTAACGTGTTAAATCTTTTGGAAGACTGTCGTAAAGATCTATCAGAAGAAGAAAGAGAGAAGGCTAGGAAGATGCTACTTCAATATGCAGACATATTCTCTACAAATGATGCTGACATAGGGAAGACTGGATTGGTTCAACACAGAATTAATACCGGAAATGAGTTACCGATACGACAGCGACCAAGAAGACTACCAGTGGCAAGAGAAAAGGAGGTAGATACCATGATTAAAGGAATGGTAAAGGATGGAGTTATAGAGCCTTCGTCTAGTCCATGGTGTTCTCCTGTGGTCCTGGTAAAAAAGAAAGATGGCAGCATGCGGTTTTGTGTAGACTATCGTAGATTGAATGACGTTACTAAGAAAGACAGCTATCCACTACCCCGGATCGACGACACGCTGGACACGCTGTCAGGAATGAAGTGGTTTACCACGTTGGACCTAAAAAGTGGCTACTGGCAAGTGGAAATAGACCCTGAGGACAAGGAGAAAACTGCACTTTCTACGGGAAAGGGACTATGGCAGTTTAACGTCATGCCATTCGGATTGTGCAATGCTCCTGCAACATTTGAAAGGCTAATGGAGCTAGTTCTCATGGGACTAATTGGAGACGCCTGCCTTGTCTATTTAGATGACATCATCATCGTGGGCCGCACATTCGAAGACCACCTTCAGAATTTGGAACGTGTTCTATCAAAAATCCGAGGAGCCAATCTCAAGCTAAGTCCAAAGAAGTGCTCATTCTTCAGACAGCAAGTAAGCTTTTTGGGGCACGTAGTTTCGAAGGAAGGAGTACAAACAGATCCTGAGAAAATCGTCGCCGTCAAGGAATGGCCAGTCCCGAAAGACAAGACGCAGGTCAGGGCATTTTTGGGTTTGTGCTCGTACTATCGACGGTTTGTCAAGAATTTTGCTGACATTGCCAAACCTCTTCACAAGCTTACTGAGGAGAAGAGACCGTTCTGTTGGGATGAGAACTGTGACATCGCATTTCGAGACTTAAAGGAACGTTTGTGCAATACCCCAATTTTGGGCTACCCAGACACAGAAAATGAATTTATAGTTGACACGGACGCAAGTAATACTGGAATTGGCGGTGTGTTATCTCAACGGAAAGGAGATTATGAAGTTGTGATAGCTTACTTCAGCAAATCTTTATCAAAGCCAGAAAAAAATTATTGTGTCACGAGACGCGAACTTCTTGCCGTCGTCAAGACATTGCAGCATTTCAGCAAATACTTGCTTGGACGTAAATTCCACCTGCGGACTGACCATGCTGCATTAAAGTGGTTGTTGCAATTTAAGAATCCAGAAGGACAAGTGGCCAGATGGATTGAACTGCTACAAGAGTATGACTTTGCAATTGAACATCGTAGTGGGAAGTCTCACGGTAACGCGGACGCTTTATCAAGAAGACCTTGTCCTGAAGATTGCAAGCATTGTGTCAGGCAAGAAGCTAAGGAAACGGTACCGGTCAGGATGTTAAGAACGGACCTTAGTGACGAGTGGAAGGAAACCCTACGGCATGCCCAGCAGAGTGACACAGATATTAGGCCAATTCTCGAGTGGATTAAAGCTAATGCTCCCAAACCCAAATGGTGTGATGTTGCAGCAATGAGTACCACCACAAAAAGTTATTGGGCACAGTGGGAGAGCTTGGTGATCCAGGATGGTGTCTTGTGCCGAAAATGGGAAAATGCTCGAGGGAATAGCTGTCACCTGCAAATGGTAGTCCCAAAAACGAAGGTACCAGAAGTTCTACGGCTCTACCACAATGGTTCTTCAGGTGGTCATATGGGAGTAAGAAGGACTCTGTTAAAGATCCGAGAAAGATTTTACTGGATCCATTGTCGAGAGGATGTGGAGGACTGGTGTCGCAGATGCACCAGTTGTGCAGCGGTAAAAGGACCACACACACGCAGCAGGGGTGCATTGAAAGTGTACAACGTAGGCGCCCCCTGGGAACGAATAGCATTAGATGTCGCTGGGCCATTCCCCGAAAGTGAAAGTGGAAATAAATATTTCATGGTTGTCATGGATTATTTCACCAAGTGGCCGGAAGTCTTCGCCATCCCTAATCAAGAAGCTTCAACAGTCGCTGATAAATTAGTGCGCGAAGTCTTCTGTCGGTTTGGGGTGCCCTTGGAAATCCACAGCGATCAAGGAAGAAATTTTGAGTCTCAAGTGTTTCAGGAAACATGTCGGGTTATGGGTACTCACAAAACCAGAACCACTTCATACCACCCACAATCTGACGGAATGGTGGAGAGATTTAATCAGACGTTGGAAAGATATCTGGCAAAAGTTGTAGCAAGCAGACAAAAGGATTGGGACAAGCACATACAACCGTTTCTTCTGTCATACCGAAGTGCAGTTCACGAGAGTACAACTGTGACGCCAGCCTTCGCGAACTTTGGAAGGGAGTTAAGGTTACCAGCTGATCTAATAACCGGCATTCCCCCTGATTCACCACGGAGTATAACAGATTATGCAAATGATCTGCGCAACAAGATGAATGACGTATATGAGCATGTCAGAGAATCAGGCCAACAGATGTCCGAGAGAATGAAAACTCGTTATGATCGGAAGATGAACAATACTGGCTTCGACGAAGGTTCGCTAGTGTGGTTGCATAACCCAGTGCGCAGCAAAGGAAAGTCCCCTAAACTGCAGGCAAAATGGGACGGGCCGTACCGAATTGTGACCAAGATCAACGACGTCACTTACCGAATACAAAAGGGTATGCGAACTGCACCTAAAATTGTCCATGTAGATCGATTGGCACGATACTACGGGAATAATGATGCTCGGGACGAGCATGTCTAAGGAGGGGGCAGTGTTACGTAGATCGTAAAGTCTAGAAGCATCATGCTAACTCCGTCTCAGAAAGGGGCAGTGTGACGTAAATCGAAAAGTCTAGAAACATCACGCTAATTCCATCTAAGGACGGGGCGGTGTTAGAAACTACTGGAAATGACACGCTAACGCCATCTGTTATTGAGTAGCAAGTACTACACGAAATTGTACGTAGATGCTACTGCCATCTATTGTCGAATAGTGGGATTAAACAGTTCAATGGAAGTTACTAGAAGCTTCTACGCTGTGGCGGTGTCGAATGTTCGAGAATGTTCTGCTCGGGCTATAAATAGCGGATTGTCGGGCCGACAAGCAGTTCGATTTCGGAAGCGAGCGAATACGATTCGAGTGATACAGTACACGCGAAACAAGTGATTCCAAGTGATGTTTCTTGTAGTTGCGATATTTGTGTTTATTTAATTAAACAGTTTGTGTGTTTTGGTAAATTGGTTTAAATTAATTTATCCAGAACCCCAGCTCTTAACAATATATAAATGGTTAACAAAAAATAAGGCGAGCACAGCGTGTTAATTGATCCACACAAATTTTGAACAGGCATTACAAGTTATATACCGTTGTTCCTTGGATAACAGTTTTATAGTATTTACTAACTTAATAATAAGTTCTAAGTGCCAAGATTCACAGACTGCACTTTGATTAAACTTTGCCAAATAAGCATTTCAAACAAAAGAGAAAATTATATTTATGATCGTAAAATGCATATTCGTATGAGCGAGTGACAGCATCGTGAGAGCGAGAACAAACGTTTCATATGTATATAGACATTAATATTTATTGTATATAGTTCATATTCATACGAGAAGGTTACTTTGCTTGTCTAAGTACAGTCTAAGCATCATTACCTAATCCAAAATCCATTATCGAAAATATGGTCAAAAGTCCAAATCAAAATCTATCTTTGAAATTGAAAGTCTTTTATGAACTGCTATTAATAATATATGTTTGTTCCAGTGCAATTTGATGACAAGCTAGTGTCCCACCAAGTGAAGTACCTCGGACTGATGGAGAACCTGCGCGTGCGACGAGCTGGCTTCGCTTACAGGAGGACCTATGAGGCCTTCCTTGAGAGGTACTGTATTTAGAATAGCTTTTACCATCTTCAATTTTATTAGAACTTGGGCTATGGTTTTCTCTGGATTAGTTACCCATACTACTAAAAAACTATAAGAAATGGAATGGGCCATTATGGCCCAAAACAGAAAGCCTTGCTTTTTTTTATAGAACTACACACTGAAAAGTTTTTATTTTTCTAAATTGTCAGCAACAATCAGCAAAGATACAAAAATTGTGTGTGTCAGCTCCGACGTACGACTGGAGTTTACTCCTTACGAACGATTATAAAATATATAGATTAGTAAACATAATGTAACGCGTAACTTAACGTATCGTAACGGAGAAAGTATGATTTTACTCCCTATACATTTTCATACCCCGAGCTTTATATGAAAATCGATTCTTAAGGAGTAAACTCCAAAAAACGCTTTCTATAACTCTTTCTAATTTCTTGCATTTTTGTTAAAAACGTGTGAACGACTAATTATAATACCTAACCTTTGCGTTAATATCTTTTGCCTAATTAGAACCCAACTGTGAACCACTACGTGCACTTATATATGTCATCAACCACGAGGGTACTAGACCCCACGACACAGGGTATCCTAGTGTGGGGTTTAGGGTTACTCCATTGCACTCACATTACTCTGAGGATCAAATCTTTGTACTTTAATTTTATTTTGTGCTTATCGTGTCTGTTAACTTGTTCTTAATAAGTTTATTCTTTAACTCGGAACATATTGTATCGTCTGGTAGATACAAGTGCCTGTCGCGCGACACATGGCCGGCGTGGCGCGGCGCGGCGCGTGACGGCGTGCAGAAACTCGTCAACGTGCTCAACTTTGAGAAGGAGGACTACCGGATGGGCAAGTGAGTACACACTCTAACTGTTATACTGTCTCCCCTGTACATAAATAACAACTTATTACTAATTAACTGGTTTAAAAAAAAAACCTAACTCAAAGAATTGAAAATGTTCATTTTTTTTGCAATTTAGGTCACTGTCAATTTTTATGTTGATTAAAATATGATTGGCAACCGTAACAAATATGACTTTAAAGAATTATGATCATTAAAATAAAATCATCAATACAGCCCTCTGAGTTCATTTATTCCCACTGAATGACTATTATGAAAAAGTGACGCTTTCACCTTATCTAAAACTAGAATCGTCAGTCTCCTGGCGTTACCCCATAGTATATTTTTCTTCCATACTTAATTTTGACATTTAAACTACATCCAATACGTTATTTACCCCAACTTATCTTTTTCTTCCATACTTAATTTTGACATTTAAACTACATCCAATACGTTATTTACCCCAACTTATCTTTTTCTTTCATACTTAATTTTGACATTTAAACTACATCCAATACGTTATTTACCCCAACCTATCTTTTTCTTCCATACTTAATTTTGACATTTAAACTACATCCAATACGTTATTTACCCCAACTTATCTTTTTCTTCCATACTTAATTTTAACACCTCAACTTCATCCAATACGTTATTTACCCCAACTTATCTTTTTTTTCCATACTTAATTTTGACATTTCAACTACATCCAATACGTTATTTATGTCGTTGAACAGAAAAATGTTTCCAACATACGAAGCAATGGACTAGCAATATCCTTCGAAGTGATTAATATTTTAATTGATAATTTGTTACGAAATTACAGTGCTGCTTGCTAAATCATACATGCACAAATTGTGAAACCTTTTTTAGCCAGAGTGTAGAAAATAGTTACATATGCCCATTTTCAGTAACTAGGTGACCACCGCAAATAAGCGACCTGTGGTTTTTTCATTTTTCGTTGTATAAGAAAAAACGCTGAGAACCCTATAATTCAGAAACCAAACCCACTAACCCCCCAAAAAATTCCAGCACCAAGATCTTCATCCGCTTCCCGAAGACACTCTTCGAGACGGAAGACGCGTATCAACTAAAGAAGAACGACATCGCGACCATCATCCAGAGCAGATGGCGAGGCTACTGGCAGAGGAAGCAGTACCTCAAGATGAAGCACGCGGCCATCATCATACAGAAGTGGGTGAGGAGGTTCCTCGCGCAACGGCTGAAGGAGAGGAGGAAGAAGGCCGCGATGGTCATCAGGGCATTCATTAAAGGTGAGGTTTAGAAGACGTTGTGAGAAGCAGGATTTTTTATGGTGGGTGTAATAAACTCTGGAGAATAGAACTGATAGGTCGTAATTGTATATCAATGAGGCAAGTGCCTGAAGAATTGACAAACTTAAATTATTTCAACTTGAGTTTAGTTTTCAATGTTTTTGCTGGTATATTGGCGTGTGCTAGCTGACGTATGGCGAATAATATGTGTTTTGTTTTATAATATTAATTACTTACATAATACTGTATAGAATCAAGTTCCTCTAACTTAACAGATCTAGCTGTGCTGCTGGAGAGTTTGTTCCGCCACTTCTTCTTCCCAGCTAAAGCACTAGGAACTGTCGAAGGGCGGACGTTTTGGGGGGACTGTCTTATGTAACTTTGACGTTCAAAAAGTGGTGACTCTCAGCCTAGTTTGAATAAATGACTTTTGATTTTGATTATGCTAGTAGGTAGGGCACATTGCTCGTAAGACAGATGGCCGCTATGGCCGAAAACTCCTGAAGTGGTGACTGCATATCATTGCGTACGCGTAATACGGCCATTGGCTGGGCACAAAGCCACACTTCCAAATTCTTTAAGCTTTGTGCCCGGCCAGTGGCAATAGTGTTGTCGTCCCTAATTACATGGGATCTAATCATTACTGGCAGAATGTGGGTGTACTACAATAGGTATACATTTGTCTAGCCCTACTGATCCTTTATTTGTGAGTATTGGCCGTACATTTGAATCTGAATACCAACTTAGCAGAAGCATCTAACTACTCAAGGCTTTTTGTAAATTAGACACCTCCAGTATCTACACACTCTCTCTATTTCTACCGCGAAGTAGATTCTCTACTCCGTGATTTGTACACGCTCTGCATAGAAGCGCTCATAACACCAAATCCCCTCACCAGGCTTCATCACCCGCAACGGTCCGGAAACCGCCGAAAACCGTCGCTTCCTGGGCATCGCGAAGGTCCACTGGCTGAAGCGCCTCAGCACGCAGCTGCCGAGCAAGGTGTTGGACCTGTCGTGGCCGCCGTGCCCGGCCACCTGCAGGGAGGCCTCCGCCGAACTACACCGACTGCATCGCGCGCATCTGTCGAGGAAGTACCGCCTGGCGCTGTCGCCGCAGGACAAGAAGCAGTTCGACCTGAAGGTGCTCGCGGAGAAGATGTTTAAGGGTGAGTGGAATTGTCTTCTTCTGTACTATAAGTATCGCAGTCTGGTTTCCGTAGCTGCATTCCACTTTTAACCACCAAATTGAAAAAAAAAAATTTAATCCTCGCAGTTTTTTCCAGGGGATCTGGTGATCCTATTTAATGATGTTCTAAAATTAAGAATATAGTCTAGCTTGTGAGGCATGAACGACTCGTGGGAAAAATTATGTAGTCCATTAAAATAGCCTTTCGTCTGACAAAATCTGGTAGTTCAGAACATAGTGCAGGTTTCTTGTCAGCTTAGGTATAACAGATATTATTAGATAGTATATAACAGAATTTCTTTAATATCACCTGCTATCTTCATAGGTGATGTCAAATGTGTATGTCTATCCTAATAAGTCTACGATCCACCATCTAAAAAATACCTTGATACACCTACCTACTTGGTTCTTCCTTTCCTAATTTTATGTTATATTATCCAGGCAAGAAGAACAGCTACCCTGCCAGCGTGAGCGAGCGCTTCCAGGACGACAGACTGACGGGAGAGCATCAGACGCTCAGGAACACCTTCATGGCGTCTCCGTCCTGGCCGACTGGTGAACAGCTTATTGTGAGTGTAGAAATGATATTTACTTCTGCTTAGATTATGATTTTAGCTACTTCATCATCTCAGCCGCAAGACGTCCACTGCTGGACATAGGCCTCCCCTATTTGGGGGGCTTTCCCATAATCGCCACGCTTGGCAAGCGGGTTGGAGATCGCAGTATGGTGGTAAAATGCATAGAGAATGCTGCTGCCCATTCTCTAGTAAATCCCTTAGTCGCCTTTTACGACACCCACGGGAAGAAATGGGGTGATGCTATTCTTTATGTCCGACACCACACGGGACAATGTGATAGGTAAGATTTGGCTACTTATCTACTGGGTATACGAAACTCTTAAACTAAAACCCTTGAAGCCATGATTTAGCAAGTTAAATGCAAAGTGACGGCTATACCGTCACTTTGCATTTGGATCCACCACAATATAAGATAATAAAAAAAACTTATGTGACAATCCAAGGTCTTTCGGTTTGGCAAGTTTCTGATGACCCTGGGTATGGAATGACTTGGAGGGTCACGAACGGAATGTATTACGTAGCTCTGATGGCCTCTCTATAAAAACATATGTAAGCATACACGGCAAAAAAAAATTTGGGTCCGTAGCTTACTCTCGTTTCCCCGATGTAGGATGCAAACAGACTTTTCTACTCAACAATCAACCACAACTTCTTTTTTCGCCCCCCTATAACAAAGTGATGTAAGCACACACGGCTAAATTTTTTGTGGGTCCGTGCTGTACGAACCCCACCAGCATACCATCGTTCCCTGATGTGGAATACTAAACAGGCATTTCTTCTAACCAACAATCAACACAAACCTCTTCCTCCCTATAACAAATTATGAAAGCACACACGGCAAAAAAATTGTGGGTAATTCCGTACGAACCCAACCAATATATCCTCGTTTCTGCGATATGGGATGCAAAGAGACATTTCTTACACTAAGTAGGTACTTTATTACTAAACTTTTCCTTTCTGCAGTACTCGTGCCTGGCCGTGAAGTACGACCGGCGCGGCTACAAGCCCCGCGACCGCGCACTGCTCGCGTCCGACAAGGCGCTGTACGTGCTGGACGCCACCAAGAGCAAGACCTACAAGCTCAAGCACCGCCTGCCGCTCGACAAGCTGCGCGTCGTCGTCACCAACGAGACCGACACCCTCGTGCTCATCAAGATACCCGTCGAGCTCAAGAAGGATAAGGTGACTGCTAATGTATTTGTCTATTCTAGGTACTATGTTATTATTGAGTGGCAAACAAGGAAGCGGTCTACGTAATGGTAAGTGGGTGACCTCAAACCATGGATATTGACATTAGAAGCATTTCAGATGCGTTGCGATCTTAGAAGTTGTATATTTTTGAGTGGACCAGTAAGCGATTTTCCTTTTGGTAAGTGGGAGACCTCAGTTCATAAATATTGATATTAAAAGCATTACAGATGCGTTGTCATCTTAGAAGTTGTATATTTTTGAGTGAACCGTTAAGCGATCTTCCTTTTGGTAAGTGGGTGACCTCAGCTCATGAATATTGACATTAGAAGCATTTCAGATGCGTTGTCATCTTAGAAGTTGTATATTTTTGAGTGGACCGTTAAGCGATCTTCCTTTTGGTAAGTGGGTGACCTCAGTTCATGAATATTGACATTAGAAGCATTTTAGTTGCGTTGTCATCTTAGAAGTTGTATATTTTTGAGTGGATCGTTAAGCGATCTTCCTTTTAGTAAGTGGGTGACCTCAAACCATGGATATTGACATTAGAAGCATTTCAGATGCGTTGCGATCTTAGAAGTTGTATATTTTTGAGTGGACCGTTAAGCGATCTTCCTTTTGGTAAGTGGGTGACCTCAAACCATGGATATTGACATTAGAAGCATTTCAGATGTGTTGCGATCTTAGAAGTTGTATATTTTTGAGTGGACCAGTAAGCGATTTTCCTTTTGGTAAGTGGGTGACCTCAGTTCATGAATATTGACATTAGAAGATTTAGAAGCATTTCAGATGCGTTGTCATCTTAGAAGCAGTTATAAAATCTCGTTTGACTGTAACCTTCCAACCAGAACAAGGCAAACATTGAAAGTGTTCACAAATGTTCTAAAAAATTTCCCTACCTTCATTTTATCGTGCAGGCCAATCTTTATTTTTCTGCTAACCAAAGATCAGTTAGTATCTGGACTGCTTCGGATGCAGCAAGAGAAACTATCAGTTTGAAAAAAATAAGATTTGGACTGCCATAAAACGAATGTACGTATTCATTTATAATAGCCCTGCAAGAACTGTAAAAGAGAAATAATACTAAATAATAAAATGTATGTTCCAGGGAGACCTGATCATCTCGGTGACTCACCTGATCGAGGCGCTGACCATCGTGACCGACTACACCAAGAAGCCCGACATCATCGAGATCGTCGACACCAGGACGTAAGTTAACACCATCATAACTCTTCAGGATCTTAGCGTTACAGGTCAAAGAAGTTCTCTTCAGTTGCTGCTTAGTCTTCGCACATTTTAAAGGGAACAAAACAACCAGTATAAGTGATTGATCATTCTTGCCGTGTCGATGGAGTATCTGCTTATAAATTTTAGACAGGCACCTTTTCCTCTCATGGTCGTGACTCTTGATGGTAATTACCGCCCTTTCTACAAACGATCACCCAAATCATCCCCTTGGTACTGGTTGTCAGAATTTCGGGCCTTCTGAAAACTCAAAAACTTTTTACAAAAAAATAACAACCGACTTTCTAAAAAAAAAACACTACAAAGTGAAAAATAACTTTAATTTCGGAAGTCGGTGTCTTAGGATCTTTATTTAAGGTATTTTGCCACCGACTTCCGAAATTAAAGTTATTTTTCAATTTGTAGTGTTTTTTTAGACTTCCTAAAAAAACACTACAAATTGAAAAATAACTTTAACTTTAACGGTTGTTATTTTTTGTAAAAGTTTTTTATTTTTAACTTTTAGTTATGGTAGATACCCCGCACTAATCTAATTGCGTTATTCGTTCATTTGTCAAGCAAATACTTATTGCAAAGGATCTAGCGGGTTAAGCATATGAAAACTGCACTCGCGTCTGATGAAAGGTTCTTACCTTGGTTTTATTGCTTTTCATCTAAAATAGCCATACACATAATCTCACACCCCTATCCCCTATAAGTAAGGGTATAATGGGGGTGACAACACTTAACGATTTTTTTTCTTAGTACCTATTAAAGATATCTTCATGAAATTGGAACCATATATGACTATTGATAAACTTAATATAATATTTTTTTTTTAGAATTTTTGCAATTTTGGAAACTGTAAAAAACGAGAAGTAATTTTTTTTGGGGTGGTTTTTTATACCAACCCCTAAAGTGACACCTACCAAAAATATATATCTCATTTGTTAATTAGTGAGCTATTACATGTTAAAGTTGCAAAAGGGTCGAATTGGTGGAACATAGCTTAAAAAAATAAAAATCTATTACGGATACATCGACAGGCCTGTTGGTCTAGTGGTTAGTGACCCTGACTGCTATGCCGGAGGTCGTGGGTTCGATTCCCACCCAGGACAAATGTTTGTGTGATGAGCACGATCATTTGTTCTGTGTCTGGGTGTAATCTTATACCTTTAAACGAGCAATTCTTGTATATATATATATATATCTGAATCTGAATCTCGGAAACGGCTCCAACGATTTTCATGAAATTTTGTATACAGGGGCTTTCGGGGGCGATAAATCGATCTAGCTAGGATTCATTTTTATAAAATGTCGTTTTATTCGTATTTTCAATGATCAACTGTATCGATAATCAACTTGAACATGCACTTATTATTTTAAATACAATTTACCAAAAAATACCGACCAAAGCTCGGTCAACCAGATATTTTATCTATAATATATGTATGTATTTAGAAATATATAAGTATGTTTATCAGCTGTCTAGTACCCATAACACAAGCTCTACTTAGCTTGGGACTAGATGGCGTTGTGTGATAGTTGTGGAATATTATTATATTATTATTATTATTACATGCATGCATTTACATCAATTTTTACCAAAAACTATATAAGTAGGGGGTTTATTCAGGATTTTTTTTTAACCAGTCCGCAATTTTTTTTTGATGGTTCAATATCAATAATAGAACACATTTCAATTATTTTTTTCAATACTTTATTTTTATCTGACCTCAAAACAATAAACTGTGGACACCTTACATGCATATTTCGTAATATTATATCGAAATAGTAATAGGTCAGTAACGGCGCGCTGGCGTAGGTACTTCGAACTTCTTAGAATTTTGACCGATCGAAAAGCTGGTAGGTACTAGTAGCTACGCTCGGTCGTTCACCTCCACCACCGCGCCGGCGCCGCGCGTAAGTTATTATAAAAACCAGTTTTTTAATGTCGACAAACATGTACAAATAAACTATGAACAATCAACGATAAACAATATTTGATTTGATGTCATTCGACTGCACGAAATTCGAACACCGTGTTGTAGACTCGGTAAAATGTTATCATAGGTTGCCTAACAAAGAACAGTGAACGTCATAAAGATGATAAATGTGTTAATTGTAAAATAAGTCTCAGAAAAACCAGTGGAAACTTGAAACGTATCATTACAATTGAATATTTAAATAAATGTCAACCTTATTGTAGAAATACTTAACATATTGGATCCTTGTTTTGTCATAAATGTAGACTGATAGTACATAGAGTTGCGCAACCGGCTACGTCTACTCGCTGTAGTGATAGTGTTGAAAATTACAGTTACGGCAGTGATTTGGATGATCCCGACTTTCAAGTGTTTTGGCGTAATAGTTCACGTCAAGAAGAATACGTAGAGTTTCAAATCAAAAGAGTTAAAACAGCACATATTACTGTACTGTATGTGAATCTTAACAAAAACTTACTATTGTGCCTTTAGATGCTCGCCTTCAAGCATTTACTATTAATGAATAGAAAGTTCTTCAAGTATTTATTAAACGAAGAATTTTTATTGTACACAACACTATTCAGGATACGTTTTTAACCCGTGTGCAAATTTTAACAAATTCAACTTAAACGAGTTATAATAACCATGCAATTTTTATTTTGATATATCTTATTACAAAAAATTAAGTTATCGTTAACGAAAGATGTTTGTTTTGAAACTGGGTTTTATGATAACTTGCACGCGGCGCCGGCGCGGTGGCGGAGGTGAACAACCGAGCGTAGCTACTAGTACCTACCAGCTTTTCGATCGGTCAATCCTATCCGTAATAGATTTTTCTTTTTTAAGCTATGTTCCACCTATTCGACCCTTCTGTAACTATAATATTTAATAGCTAACTAATTAGCAAATGAGATTTATTATTTAGGTGGGTGTCACTTTAGGGGTTGGTATAAAAAACCACCCCCAAAAAATTTACTTCTCGTTTTTTACAGTTTCCAATATTGCAAAATTTCTAAAAAAAATATATTATATTGAGTTTATCAATAGTCATATATGGTTTCAATTTCATGAAGATATCTTGAATAGGTACTGAGTAAAAAAAAATTTTCGTTAAGGGGTGTCACCCCTATTATTCCCTTACTATAGGGGTTAGGGGTGTGAGAGGGGAGGGGTGTATGGCTATTTTAGATGAAAAGCAATAAAAACAAGGTAAGAACCTTTCATCAGACGCGTGTGCAGTTTTCATATAAATGGGTAGCGGGTATGGTGGATATAAATGGTTTTCACATGGATTCCATTGTCCGAATGGAACCAAATTCAAGTGGGACCACACGGGAAGCACCAGCTTTCAAATAAAAAAAGGATCATCAATATCAGTTCACTCAGTCAAAAGTTATGAGGTAACAAAGATAAAAATATATACTGTCGAATTGATAACCTCCTCCTTTTTTTGAAGTCGGTTAAAAATACACGAATAACAGCCGGGACCGACGGCTTAATGGTTTTTCCGAGGCACGGAGACCGTGCGGCCGTTTTTACTTTCTCTAGTTTACCAATATTATTTATTATTTACGATCATTATTTTCGATAGTTCAGTCCATCCTAACCATTTTTATCGTCCTCATTTTGGTACAAGCCACTCGTAAGCAAGATCTCCTATTCATCATTATCTAATGTACCTACTACTATGAATATTAAACGTTTGTCTCCACTTGCAGCATCGCGCATAACCTGGTGAATGGCAAGCAGGGCGGCACCATCGAGGTGCAGAACGGTCCGCAGCCCAACATACACCGCGCCAAGAGCGGCAACCTGCTCGTCGTACGTATACCAATATTTATATCTAACTATAGGGCGTAGTATGACCAATTCTATCTCTATTCTACCAAGAATAGACAAAGTACTTTCTATTCCCCTCGACATCTCTTCGGCCCGAGCACGGGGCGACCCGTAGACTCGGGTTTCTATAAAGACAAAGAGTTATTCTTTCCATAGCAAGAGAGTGGTAGCTAACGTAATTAAGGTGGATAAGGACTTTTTCATTGAATAGCTATACAGTGGGATTAAACGATCTTAGAGTATTGTATTGATGATTATAATTAATATAATCCTGTAAAAAAATGTACCCCCAACTGAAACTCCTCAAAAGTAGAGAAAAATTTGTCGCCATGCTCGACATCGTAGAATTTTGTCGACTGAAGAATAGAAATATTTCCTCTCTTCAGTAAACATCGCCGTGCCATTTTGTCTATTCTTCCGTCGACAAAACTCGTTTCTATGGTGGTCATGCTAGGCGTGCAGGAAGAAAACAAGTGGAGCGGCCGCGTCTAACGAGTTGTTGGTCGTAGGTTCAGACCGCGGCGGGTCGGAGGCGCTATACTATGTGTAAATTATTTCATTATCACTGCCTGCCCTCAAAACGGTGAAGGAAAACATTGTAAGGAAACAGACTTTTCCTAGAATCAATGTTTTGAAGACGTGACATCTACCAATCCACTTCTGGGCCCGCATGGTAGATGAGGACCCACTCCCTCTCCCGGAGAGGAGACCTGTGTCCCAGCCAGTGGGAGCATTATAGACCGATTATGAGAACTATAGGAAATAGATAACTGTGGGGTCAGATCCTACTAATATTATAAATGCGAAAGTTTGTATGTATGGATGTGTGGATGTTTGTTACTCTTTCACGCAAAAACTACTGAACGGATTTGGATGAAATTTGGAACACAGTTAGTTTATAACCTGGATTAACACATAGGCTACTTTTTATCTCGGTAGTACGTTCCCGCGGGATATTTTCCGACCTCCATGCGGGCGAAGCCGCTGGCTAAAGCTAGTAATAAAATAATAAGAAAAGCATTTAGCAGGTTATCACAGATCTAATTCAATCTTCACACCAAGAACGCATAAGCCTTTGTTTAAAAATTTCTGACCTTGCCTATTTCTACATTCTAGATGATTATCTTAACATTTTCCATATTTTCAGATCGCAACCCCCTGAGTGGACCAGTATTGCATCAAACTAGTAAACTATACAAAACAACGATGTTACTGTACGTAGAATTAACTTCAACTATTCCATTTCGTATCGCATAGTATTTATTGACAGTACCAATTGCAATGTGCCTGCTGCATTGTAAATAGCAAATAAACGTTCCTTACACGAATTAAGACCAACTACCCTCATTTTAAATATTAATAATTTCGTACTACCCTCCAACTTTCCTCAAGTATTACCAGTATTGAAGTGTTTTCTGCTGAAACCTTTTTTCTTTTGTTGTAATCCTGAAAATAACTAGGTATATAATTCACTAGGCAGGCACATTGTAACTAAGTAATGTTTGGGAATTTTAACTTGGCAATAAGCTAAGCGAACAACGACTAGTGAGTGTTAAGTTTTTATACTAATTATTATGATTATTTTGTGTTTATGTACTTATTTTTTATTCATTTTATTTCATATTTTTATAGTTAAGTGCTCTATGGTGTCAAAATATACAATTTTGAATACCTAGAGAACATAACTGTAACAGGCAATCAAATTACAATTTTATACCCTATTATAATATAAATTAAATTTATGATATAAATAATTATGTATTTATGAAAATGTTATACCTAATATATAACAGTTTTATATGTATTTGATGTGATATAATCTTCATGAGATTTACGTACAAAGTACTTAGTATTTTTTGTATGCCATAAAACTAGATATCGTGGGAAATGTGTCAATTATTGCAGATTTATTAGAAATTATAAAACTTTTCAAATATATTTTTGTAAATAATTGAAATCTAAAGTATTTACCCACTAGCTTAAATATAAAAAGTTGTCAGCTTAGTCGTATATGTACCAAAGGTATCTGCAAAATTATTGAGAAATTGCTATTAAAATTTATAGATTTATAAAAAAACCCTAAGCTAATCATAAAATTATCATATAATATTTATAATTGACACATTTCGTTTTGTTTGTTATAATGTATAAGCTGAATCAAAGGTGCCTACTATAAGGAAACATTTTGAATTAATGTTACAATGGATGTATTTTATAAAAATAAGATCATTGTGAATGGCACATGGTCTAAAATAAAGTTCGCATGGGCCATTGCTTTTCATTACTAAATTAATGAAGGTCTATTGTGTGCTACCATCTCGTGGGAGTTTTTTGAGACAATTAGTTATATAAAATTATTTATCTGTTTGTGGTCGAACTATTCGAATTATCCTTGGTAGGCACACAATGGGCCTCCGCGGCAGTACTAATGGCCATATTTTTAAGGTACAGGCTAATAAGTGCCTTGTTTATATAAGCCAGTTCCTTTGCAGTCATTTTAAATAAACGTATTTTAATAAAGCATCGTGTCTTTTATTACTTTTATGGATAATCAAATGTTACACAAAAAGGAAATCGAGTCTCATTTCCTATAAAATATGTAAGTACGGGAAAAGTTTTGTTGCTGTTTGGCTCAAAACAAACACTCAAACCTCAGTTGGTCTAATAGTTTTTGTGGTACAACTGATATGATACTTGAGTGTTTTGGAAAGGTTTCAAATGTTGACTAAAATAAAATACAAAATCATATTTCATCGTAGTATAATTATTTTTAAAAAACATTAGGTACATTTTTACAATTATTATTATCATAAATGTGATAACAACAATCCAGAGTTACAGTGACAGACAATCGTCCTCTCGCCTTCAGTCTTCTTACAATAAAACGAAACTTCCTTTGAGTTACAAATGTGAAATAATTACTGCATACACTGTTCTGTCTTTATGGATTATTTGATCAATGAGAAAATATTTATTTAGTCTTTTCTAACAGTACCTACATGATATATCAAGATCCATGACATTCCTTAAAAATTCATCAATTCTGTTCATCAAGCATTCACTGATGTTGCAATATCCAATCTAACACCTTCTAATACGTTTCTGAATCACATACTACCCACACAATTTACATAATAAAATCAAAGTACCCTCGATAAGCACGCCATACAAAATATTAAAAAAAACGACGATTATCTCCGAAACTCCGGATTATTTACACGATGAATATCGCGTCTTACAACTAATATAATACAAGGGAACATAGTCTTTCAGGTTCAGCCCGCGACTTACCAAAATAATCGATATTATGAAACTTCTTCAAGGAAAGCGAAAATGTTTCGTTATTTAATTCGTTATATTTTATAAATATTTAATTGGTTGAAGAAATATGTGGGTAATGTCACACTAACATAATTTAATTTTTATGGTACATTTGATTTTTATGGTACATCCTAACGACTCAACCCTTGTGGCTGAGGTAATAAATACCTTTTTGGCATACATTAAATTCTACAAATTTTTGTCTTAATTTGCGTGTAAATTTTCGCTTCCTCGATCGAAACAATATCGCTCATAGAAATGCAGCTAAATATAATTCTAAATATACATTTTCGACTAATTCATGGAAGATACGTTCATAGAAAACGCAACTAAAACCTCGCACATATTTACAGACAATTGTTTAAACAATAACGCAGGCGCTAACGTTATAAGTTAATCTTTACATCAAATCTTATATATTGTGAACAGTCAACATGATATATATTAGTTATTTTACTAGACCACCTGCCGGTGCTTCAAAAACATGGATATACATATACGCTTACATAATATAAATGCCAACTAAGTCAGGCCCGACATTATGCTAGTTAGGACCTACTATTCGAACTAAGAGCAATATGCATGGATATGTAGAATTAAATAAAAACAGTTGATGATGCAACGTGTCCAGTCAGATTTGGTATAAAAACATTAATGATTATACCTGGCACTTTTTCAAAATTATATTTATGATATAAAGCCCATCATATTAAATAAACACAACGATACATATCGCTCTAAATCAGCTAATTAATCGGGACCCAACAAAAACCTAACATTAAATACATATCGAGTACGCGAAACAGCTGAGACATAAACTCAATTCCGATTTATACATAATCACAGGACGCCCAGACTTACAATAAACGTCTAAATTATTCCAAACATTAACGTTTTAATAATGATAACATCAACAGACCGACACACACCAACTTATAATGTCTAGCTATGACAAGAATTATTGTAATTATTGCATTCGAAACTACTTGTTCGAATAACTAACTGCCATGGGTCAAATCAGAAAAAAAGTCAAAAATGTACTTTGACTTTAGGTCGATTATTGATTAAAAAGTGTCGGACACACATGTCGACATGGCAGTTAACTTGTTAAGGATCGCAGTTGCAAACATAACCGGGTTCTAGCATATCCATCGAATTCATACCTAATTCCGTCATTGGTAATCCTCATCTTTGGACATGGCCATTCCATTTTCTTGTATTTTGTCCTGGTTCTGAATTAAGAATGCTGGAAAGCGCTGAAATGTTGAGTATTTCAATAACAGTTTTTTTACTAACAGTAAGCAAAGTAATAGTTTTTTAACATATTTTCGAATTGTAGCTATTTAGCTAAAGTTCGAAAATATGTTTCAGTATTCAAATAGAAGCGCAACCATGTATCATGGTGCAACTTACCATCTTCAGTAAAATGTTCTGTCAATTGTATGCAATAACATTCTAAAATGTCCGTATTTATGCAAAAAGGAACCACCCAGCAAAAATGCTCTTCTGAGATATTAAAGGATTTACAAAAACATGTGCAGCTCTGTTAGATGAAGTATAATTACTATTTATTTTATTTAAATTTATTGATAAATTACTTATTTAAGTATGCGTATATAAATTTGCTCTGAATACTCTTAAACGTACTAGATGCATGTGGTTCCTTTTAACATGAAACTATGTAACTTGGTTCCATTTGTTGTATTAAAAATAATTGTTAATAATAGAAATATGCGTAATTTATAATGGTACGAAGTATGTGTGGATCTGTTTTGTATAAAATGACATAGTAGCAATATCGTTTATTTGTTTAACAATCGAGTCCCCGTTGTGCTGTGGTTCGGTTTTGCTTTATATGTAATATTTATTGTTGCTGTTGGTTCCATTCTGCTTTTAGTATACCTTGTTTCCAAGGGAAAAATCATGTGTTTTATTTTTGTATAAGAATTTAGACCACTTTTAAATTAGTATTCTTCAAAAAAAGTAAAAAACTAAATTTGTCGTGTGGTTCCATTTTGCATAAATACGGACAAATATTCGACAATTTCTGGGGTGTAAAAAGTCAACACTTTTCTGAAACACATTAAAAATGACAGGTTTTTTTTTGACAAACTTTCATTCATGGATTTGTCTTTATTTAAGGCGCATGAGGTGTTACTTTATAATGGAATAGGATGTAAAACTAATATGCTCTATTTTGCATTTTATGTTGGCAACACAGATTGGTAATTACTGGCAACTTACCACCTTTCTCGAATTTGCAACAAATATTTTAATGGAGGAGTGTTGAGGATAGAAGTGGTAAGGGAAAAAGATTGCTTACTTGTATAACTACCAGCAGGGGCAAGAAAAGTATTATACAGTTCTTTCACACTTATTTTAGCTCAGATTTTGCAGCACTATTAAAATCAAATTGATATTTTTTTTTCGTTCCTAGACTGCTTTTGAGTTGCTGCCCTAAGAGGTAAAATAACTGTGAATGGACTGTAGAGATCATAGCCTCAGGAAATTTGTACTGTGCCTGACATACAATGGGAACAATGAGAGTTGCCAGCTTTCATAAGAGGAACATAGTGTTGCCAACTGACAAACATTATTTGCTACCACCATAAGGACTCCAAATAAAACAAGTCGATTCGCTAAATTGAAATGAAACAAAACTATTCTTATTTAAAATTATTCTAATTTACATTATTTACAAACATGCACGAGTGCACAGGACGCCTGACATCCGTCCGTGGGTAACTAGCGCTATGCGATACTTTGGTTACTAATATTTTATCATACATTTTGGTACGCGTTACGTTCAACGCAATAAGTTAAATTGCTTCAAGGGTTCCGCACCTTTACAAACATTACTATCAATTTTCATAATAAGATTAGATTTTTATTTAAAACGTAGAAATTTAAGTCTATTCAGACTATCTACTCCAATATCCATTGTTAGGATATGAGATAATTTTGTACTGAATATTCGTAAATTGTGCAAGAAGCATAGCATAGTGCTAAAGTTTCTTGAAGAACACAGCCTTCACCTTAGGAGCTAACCATACATGAGATTGAAGCTAACATTAGACTAGGCACATAACCGCACTTGCACGGAACCCACACTTCGCCACGAACACACTCTAGCCAACAATTTATACTAGATCACATCGTCAAAATTGGTCAAATAGAAAGCACCAGTTTCTTTCTTTTATGAAAGTATCTATTGCACTGAATTCTGTACTATTTCACTTGTCCCATAGCCTCTTGTGATGACTCGTTGGTCTTGAAACCACTTTCAGATTTGTATGGCTCACTTTTATAGTCTTGGCTGTCTCTGGATTGGTCCTTGTCGTCGTACCCGTAGGGCTTCTTGCCCTGCGTGTGGTCCTGCTCGCGCTGCTGGCGCCGGCGCTGCTTGGACCACAGCTCGTGGCAGTCCTGCCACGTCGGCAACTCCGGCGCGGGCATCCTGCAAATACGTGCCCAGATTATTGGTGTGTCTTAACTACAGAGATGCAATGACGCAAAGCTGTCTTAGAATTCGGCAGATTTGCTCATCTCACTGTCACTGTAGTTTCTTCTGGTCATTACCAAGCGCTTTCCAATTTTTTTTTACCAAATTACCTACAACAAACAGCACATATTCCTTGCGAAGTCGTGATGATTGGGTGTCTCTGCTTTACACTAAGAAATAGACTTTTGGCCTTGTCATAGTTTATGCACATAATACCTTTGAAAACAACAAGTATGACTGGACCGTAAGGTTCTCGTACATCCAAACATATGTTTAGGAGTTTGAAATGATTCAGTAGGATGATAACAACAACACCGTTCTTATGATTGCACACATTCACTCCACACTTGTCTCATTAAGTCATTGCGAGTCCGTCGATGGTGGCATCTACCATATTCTAGTACAAAAACCTGGATGATTGAACAATATACATAAGCAATACTCACGAGGTTCGATAATCCCATCTGGTATAACTATAGGGATAAGTTTTTTATTAGGTCTTTACCCTTACATACTCCCAGTCTATTACCAGGTAATTCTACTAGATTTGCACAAAGGAACTGAGGTTTTAAACAGGACTAGCCGTCATTTCGGGCAGTGCATCAATGTTTATTTTGTAAATTTGTCTGCTGTTCCTCTGGGCAAACCTTTTATTAAATTCTAAATTCAATCATTCATGTTAACGTGTGATTACACCATTGTATTCCATACATGTTTTTACGAAGTTTTTGGACATCTGATCGAAAGATGTTATTAGCAGTCAAATAAGTATTGCACGCTCTCGATTCGCTGTTATGATTTCGTCACTTAACAGGTGATTTGGTGAAACATGGATGGATGGAAATTTATGATATGATGATAATCTTTCTTGCCTTGAAGACATCGCCTTTTAGTATTGTATTCCACGGAACATGATGGAATGGTCACACGTAAAGTGAAGCTGCATGCATTATGATATCAATTATTCTATTGTAATATTGACATGCAATGAGTTGGAAAAGGTGAAAAGGAAATCTAAATCAATTTTCTTGACTTCTCGGTCGATTTTTATAGTAATAATAATATCTTAGGACAACCAACACACCATTATCTGATCCCAAACTAGGCAGAGCCTGTACTATGGTAACCAAACAACTGATAAATATATTTCAAACTTTAGATAAATTACACCCAGATGCATAACAAATAATTTGTTCTGAGTGGGAATCGAACCCACAACCTCCGTCTTAGCAGTCAGGGTCACTAACCACTAGACTAACAGGCCAATCCAAGTAGTAACAAGTAGTATTAAATGTTAGTATTATCACTGGCTAGTTTTCCAGCTGCTCCAGTATTTTACTCAGAACGCTCAATGTTATTAGATTCGCAATCGCTTTTATAACCCATCCCTCGTTGGAAGCTTTCCAGATTCATTCATCGCCTCATTGTGACCCTACATGCAATCGCACGAAACATACATGGTCAAACTACCCATGCTAGTCACTACGATCTCTCCCATTTTCATCGATACTTGGGCTAGAAATAACTATCCATAAACTACGAGCCAAGTGGTTGTATTCCGGTGATCATCATTTCAGCTGAAAGATGTCCACCGCTGGACATAGGCCGTCCCCAATTTGGGGGATTAGCCATAAGCGTCACGCTTGGCGGGTGGGTTGGCGATTGTGGTATGGTGGTAAAATGCATAGAGAACGTTGCTGCCTGTTCTCTAGTTAGTCCCTTAGTCTCCACCCACGGGAATAAATGGAACACGGTATTCCCGTATATTTGTGCTAATCTAATATCAATAAACCACATGATTAGTGCAGGGATTTAACCCGCAACTCATAAGGCACACACAACTCAAGATGCACCAATTGGGACCCGTATAAAACTTGGCAACCAGACTCCTCAGTCCGAAGTAGACAAAATATCCTTGCACTACTATGCAGTAGCAGTGGTCTCGAACCTACCGATTTTTCGGTATTTCTACCGATATGGGCTCTGTTCTACCGAAATACCGAAATATAACGAATATTCTACGATTTCACAGTACACATGGAAATGTCATTTACCGATTTTGGGTACAAATATACCGTTTTTAACTGGCAATTCTACCGATCTCGCTCTATGACGTTCGAGACCACTGTGCAGTAGGTATGTCCGTGCCGAGCCAAACAAACAAAGTCAAACACAACTCACTGCTCCGGCACCACATTCTTCAACCAGGGGCTTTTCAGAGCATCCTCGGCGGTGATCCTCTTGTCGGGGTCGAGTTCGAGCATCCTGTCGAGCAGCGTGAGGGCCTGGGGCGGCATGAAGGCGAAGTGTTCGCGCACACAACGCTTGTGGAACTTCTTGGGGCGCAGCGTGTGCCACAGCGGCAGGTTCACGACGTTGGGCCACACGCCCGGCACCGGCGTGCCGCACACGCGCGAGATCATCTCCAGCTGCATCATCTCCACGTTGGCCTGCCAAAGGGCGACGGTTAATAACGGTGTAAGTTATTGGTGATTAAAGTGTGAGTTGTACTTGGATCCTGCATTTTGCTGTCTGAAGAGCAGATAATCCAGAAGAAATTATTGCTTGATAATGCCATGCCAACTGGGGATTAACTTTGTATTATTTCTTGTCGCGAGATTGTTCAAACGAGATACCGTGGCCCTGGCATATGGGTATAACTGAAGGAACACGGGTGGGTTTTAGTCAGTAAAAGTCTGACACGCCCTCCCGCTCCGCTCAGAGCGTCATTTGATGATTTCCCATCCAAAAAAAAAAAACATTTTAACACAACATTTTGATCTTTCCTTTTTCATTTCCTTTATGGGTCTGCGAATATCAGTGAGCCATAGAAAATTGACTAATTTCCGTTTTGATTTTACTTGGGTAGATAATCATCATCTGGTTAATTTGCAACACACCAGCACACTCATAAGGACGTCGTTTAAAGACCTAAAAATAAAAGGTTTCCCACGCAAAATCCCGTTACCTGGAACAGTGGGTGCTTCTGAAACAGTTCGCCCAGTATGCAGCCCATGGACCAGACGTCGACGGCGGGTCCGTAGCGCTCCTCTCCCAGCAGTAGCTCGGGCGGTCTGTACCACAGCGTGATGACCTTGTTGGTGTAGGGACGCTGTCGGTCTTCCGCAGACCACAGCCGCGCCAAACCGAAGTCGCCGAGTTTTACTTCACCCCTGTTTACGTTAGGAATGCTCATTTAGATAAAGTATCAAGAATGTTTTCGGCAATCTAAGCGCAAAGTAATAGTATTGTGACAATATTTTATCTTAAGGGGATTAGCACACCCCCTAGATCAATGAAATCCATCGTACATTTTTACAGTATTAATTTAGCCTTGATGAATGTCAATGTATGGGTATCCATTCCCTTCCATTTCCATAAGTAGAGTTCCTACTAGGCTTAGTGGCTTGGAATAATTCATTCAGGAATTAATTCTATGTAAACAGATTAATTACTGAAGTGACATCTCAAAAAGCTAATCCATACTAATATTATAAAAGTAAAATTAACTATCTGCTAACTTTCCACGTCTTAGCAACTGACCAAATTTGGAAGAAATTTGCAGACCGATAGATGATAGACAGATTCCTGGGTTATGAACTTATCATAGGATATTTTGCTAACCCAGTAGTATGTTCTCATGAGATAATTTCCGACCTAGACGCGGGAAAAGCTAGGAAAAATAATAATAATAAGTAAACACCAAAACAAATACAAACTCACTTATTATTCATAAGTATATTGCTGCACTTGATGTCTCGATGTAAGAAGTTCTTCCGGTGACAGTACGCCAGCCCGTCCAATAGTTGACGCATTATGGACGCGTTGTGCGACTCTGTGAAGTCCACCATCTTGGATTCCAGGAGACCCATCAAGTCGTGGTCCATGTATTCGAACACGAGGTAGAATGAGCCTTTGTCCTGGAGAAAATAGTAAAATATGAGTTGTATGTAATTGTGATTTTTTATTGAGTTGTATGTAATTGTGATTTTTTATTGAATTGAAATACTAAAACTGCTGTCGAAGTATCAATGTCAAATAATAATCATGGACGTAAGTATAGTAAGTAGGTAGCTTATAATTACAAGAAAAAAGAAAAACAATGCTGGAAAGGATATTTGTAAAAAGTTTTTAGTAGATAGGTAGTACTTTTTTTGCTTTTTTACATACTATTAGCACCTACTAGATATGACCCAAAACACAAAATACCAAACGCACATTCTATCCTTACTTCTACCAAATTCTTTTTGTATAAACAGGGACAAGTCTTTCTTTCATTACTCCCTTTTTAGGGTTCCGTTGCCAAATGGCAAAAAACGGAACCTTTATAGATTCGTCATGTCCGTCTGTCTGTCTGTCGGTCCGTCCCACAGTGGAACGAATGTATGGGAGCGGTTGGACGTAGACATGTCCGAAAAAAAAGAGTAAAATTATGCCAAACTAATGATGCCATCTTATTCGATTACTTAATGCCTTCATAACTTGTGGTGATGAATTTCTTCATAACTCCCATATTTCGGGAGTAATTTGAGAAAATGTGAAATTTTACTATGAAAATGAGTGTATCGAGCTCTCTCCCTCCTGATTCCGGGCTTGTTTCAAGTAGCGGTCTCTAATATCATAATGCTAATACTAAGAGCTATATTTAATACTAAGACACATAGTGCGCCAAATGTGCACTTTCTGGGATAAAGAGTGATGTTTATTTTATAACACAATTTTTTTATTTTTTGTTTATTTTGTTGATTAAAACCGTTTTTCTAAAGGTTTACCTTATTACAATAACATTTCTGAGCAGCCAATTAGAGAAGATATAAGCTAATTAGGATATATAATTAGGGACTTAAGGTTTACATATAAAACTGATGCACTAATGATTACTGATAAGAACATTGCTATTATTTAATTACTAAATGGCTCTTAATACACTAATTTAGCATGCATCATTTACTAATTATCACAATAACTAATTACCTTGCAATATTTAACAAAGGATACCTGGGATACCTGGATTTTATATAAATAGGTCACTATTAGTAACTTTAAAATCAGTGTTGATTTACACCTCGTTGTATCCAAGCTAATCTCGCAATGTATTTTCCAAATTTTAATACAAATCTTGATATTCACGTTGCTTTATGCGCACGCGCACATAAAGATTTACGCGACTTTAACTATTTGTTCAGTGTTTTAAAAGATAACAGTTGTGTTCAGTTATGTGAAAGTGCTGAAACAAGTTTAAAAGACTGGTGTCGTCGATTTTGCTACCGCATTTATGCAAAATGGACACAGTCTGGAAGAAGCACAGATAAGTTTCGGAAGAAACATGAGATTTGGCTACAGGCTGCAATTCAATGGCCGGAATTACAGAATGAAAATATGGAACCTTCTACAGAAAATATAAGTGACGTCATCGAGCCCATAATTTCTCCTGCTAAATCTGATGCTTCAACTTGTACACATCCTAGTCCTCGTAAATCTTTTGAGGACCTTAGTAACCGGCAAAAAAGAAGACGCACTGAAGATAGTCTTTCATGCAGCAGTAGCAGCGCTGAAATTATGTTTTCGGCCGAAAGGGCGCTTTTTCAAAAGGCAGGACAAAGCGATACAGCTTATGTTATGAAATACTTGACGGAGAATCCAGAAGAGGCCTCAAAAATCAAAGCCTTCATTGAAGGTAAATCAATTCAGGTACGGGAAATATCCCCTTTGAAGGCATTGGCTCTTTATGTATCGATGAACTTATCGAAATGGCGCTATAACACTCTTCGGGATTTCAACACTCAAGAAGGAGCTCTTCAATACCCGAGTTACTACATGTTGGTTAAAGAAAAAATTAAGTGCTATCCGGCCAAAGAAGATCTCACAGTAACAGAGAGCTCTGCAAAAATCAAATTACAAGCCTTGATGGATTTAACCTCAAGAAGACTTATTAGGTCGTTAGAAACCCCTGTTGATCCCAATCAACAGCTCGTATTGACCAGCAAATGGGGTTTTGACGGATCATCTAGCCAAAGCATTTATCATCAAAGGACGAGTGAAGATGAGCAAATCGATCTTGCTAGTAATTTTATGATTAGTCTTGTACCACTGCGGCTCGTCTCAAAAGGTGTAACAATTTGGGAAAACGAGCGACCATCTTCCACTTCATTTTGCCGGCCAATATTGTTTAAGTTTATAAAGGAAACCAAAGAAAATGTGCAGAGAGAGATGGCTGAAATCGAAGCAGAGATTGAAGCCTTAACTCCATCCACCATCACTGATGGAATTAGTGTCAAACACCAACTGCTGTTGACAATGATTGATGGTAAAATTCATTCCATTATATCCAATACAGCAGCTTCAGTGTGTGACATATGCAAGGCTTGTCCTAAAGAAATGAATAATTTAGAGTTAATCAAAGATAAACACGCAAACGAGGACATGTATAAATATAGCTTAAGCACCCTTCACGCTTGGATTCGCTCAATGGAATGCTTATTACACATTTCCTACAAATTAGACATAAAATCATGGCAAGTAAGGGGTGATATAGCAAAAAGGCAAGTTGATGACAGGAAGAAAAGAGTTCAAGAGGCTGTAAGAAGAGAAACGGGCTTACTTCTCGATGTTGTGAAACAAGGCAGTGGATCCACCAACAATGGCAACTCGGCAAGGAGATTTTTTGAAAACTACACTAAATCTGCTGAACTGACCGGAATAGATGCTATGCTTTTAAGAAAAATCTGTGTGATCTTGCAGTGTATTTCATCAGGAGAGAAGATCAACGTAACTAAATTCCGAGAGTTCTGCTTTGATACTGCTAAGCTTTACGTGGAGTTATACCCATGGTATTATATGCCTTCTTCACTTCATAAAATTTTAATGCATGGGCCAGACATAGTTCAGAACATGTCAATTGTGCCCATTGGTTTTCTATCCGAAGAGGCATCTCAGGCTAGAAATAAAGATTTTAGAAAATATAGAGAGGGGCATTCTCGAAAGCATAGCAGTATCTCATGCAATGAAGATATTATGCACAATCTTTTACTGTCTTCTGATCCACTTGTTACAAGTATCCGTCCAAAAGGAAATAAGTTTGTAAAAAAATCTTCTTTTAAGGAATTTTATGAGCTTACGGATTCTGAGAAAAGTGATATCGAATTTGTTAACATAAATGATTTAGCGGACATCGATTCTGAATTTGAATTAATTGATGATGATGATGATGACGAAGATAATTAAATGATGTTATTGTTTTAAAATGTGTAACTTAGTAAATTAGAGCTTACATCTTAATTATTTATTGTACTTTTAATGAAACTAGGTAATTTATTATCAACTTACTTAAAAGTCATACTCTCATCAGTTCTTGTGAATATTTTTGTTAATATATATTTCTGTATATATATAATATATTTATAGACCTCTTAATAAGTCTGTCTGCGGTTTAAAGTAAATACAAATGGGGAAAAAACGTTTTTTTTTTTAAATTTTCATTTCCTTTTATCCCAGAAAGTGCACATTTGGCGCACTATGTGTCTTAGTATTAAATATAGCTCTTAGTAATAGCATTACGATATTAGAGACCGCTACTTGAAACAAGCCCGGAATCAGGAGGGAGAGAGCTCGATACACTCATTTTCATAGTAAAATTTCACATTTTCTCAAATTACTCCCGAAATATGGGAGTTATGAAGAAATTCATCACCACAATTTATGAAGGCATTAAGTAATCGAATAAGATGGCATCATTAGTTTGTCATAATTTTACTCTTATTTTTCGGACATGTCTACGTCCAACCGCTCCCATACATTCGTTCCACTGTGCGTCCGTCCGTATGTCACAGCCACTTTTTTCCGAAACTATAAGAGCTATGTTGTTGAAACTTGGTAAGTAGATGTATTCTGTAAACCGCATTAAGATTTTCACACTAAAATAGAAAAAAAAACAATAAATTTTGGGGTTACTATACATAGAACTGAAACTCAAAAATTTTTTTTTTCATCAAACCCATACGTGTGGGGTATCTATGAATAGGTCTTCAAAAATGGTAATGAAGTTTCTAATATCATTTTTTTCTAAACTGAATAGTTTGCGCGAGAGACACTTCCAAAGTGGTAAAATGTGTGTCCCCCCCCCCCCCCCGCCGTAACTTCTAAAATAAGAGAATGATAAAACTAAAAAAAATATATGATGATTACTATGTAAACTACCACCGAAAATTGGTTTGAACGTGATCGAGTAGTTTTTTTTTTAAAACGTCATAAATCGTAAACCGCAATTTACCTTACATTCAATCAACTGAAGCCATGCGGTTGGAAACCAATGACTTACGTACGGAACCAGGGAAACGAATAAGAGCACAGACAACGGCGAAACTCTGTGCAATCCAGCCATCCAATCGCCTCACCATTACCGACCGAAAAAGTGGTATGAAGTTTTTGATTGACACAAGCGCAAATATCTCAGTCATTAGCAAGCAGCAGAGATATTCAATTTTGCAAAATGAACAATACACACTATACGCTGCAAATGGGACTAAAATTAGGACTTACGGCGAGAAGACGCTTACCTTGAATTTAGGACTACAACGATGTTATAAATGGAATTTTATAATCGCCGATGTTACACAACCAATAATTGGAGCAGATTTTCTAGAGCACTATAAACTATTAGTCGACATAGCTGGTCGCAAACTTATCGACAAAGTTACAGAGCTGACAACGCATGTAACTTCAGAAAAAGCGGCACAACAAACAATTCGTACTATCGCAGTGGGAACGAATCCACGTATTACGCAACTTTTAAACAAGTACGAAGACATCACGAAAGAGTCCTCTCTACGCAATGCGCCCAAACATAAGATTGAACACCACATTATCACTATAGGACCACCCGTCGCAGCTCGGGCAAGACCATTACCTCCAGAAAAATACGACATAGCCAAAAAGGAATTTCAAAGTATGATAGAACTCGGAATTTGCCGACCGTCAGATATTTATTTATTTATTTATTTCATATAACAATTCGCATTGTGTTTGAATTTTGTAGTACATTAATTAATATTTTACAGCTAAAAACAATAAATTATGAATATCAAACAGTAAATTTCACTAAAAATTAAATCAATAACTTATATGATAAATTAATATGTCAATAGATTGTAAATAGTAATTATATAAATTATTGTAAATATTATCATGTCAAATTCGTATAAATCTATTCTCTAAAATGCACAAAATCGAACAATGCCTTGAATGTATATTTAATGTCATAAAGGTAAATTACTAAATATAAAAAACTATTCACCATCATTTGTCACCAATTCAGATATAGAATATAAACATTTATTCAACAGGAATGCTTTAAGTTTGGCTTTGAATAGTGTACCTTTGTAAATCAATGATCTTAAGTCAGTAGGCAACTTATTAAATAATTCTACTGCTTGGTATTTAGAGCAATGTTCAGTAATATTAAGTTTCGGCGCTATTTTATTTTTTATAACGTTTCTTCTAGATTTCTCTCTAAGTTCACGTTCTTCCTGTGATTCGTGCTCGTGTATGTATTTCGCAAAGTGGCTGAGTAGTACTAGAACATATAAACTTGGCACTGTTAAAATACCTAATTTTTTAAAATATTCTTTACATGACTCTTGTTGTGGGATTCTGACAATCGTTCTTAATGCACGTTTCTGTAGAATGAATGCTCTTTGGCAATTATACCCGTAACTACTCCCCCAAAACATAATGCTATATCGTAATCTGGATTCTACTAATGCATAATATACAGATTTAAGTTGCCTAAGATTAATATCGTCCCTGAGGCTTCTTAGCGCGTAACAAGCTGAAGATATTGAGGAATCAATGGCGGCGAGCTCCTTTTTCCAATTTAATAGGGAATCTATATAAACTCCTAAAAATTTAACTTCATCCACCAATCTAATATTTTCCTTTTTAAGCTTGACATCTATACTATCTTTGTTGCGTGACGTTGTTTTAAACAACATTGCATTGGTTTTGCTTGGGTTTATTATTAAATTATTTGCTGCAAACCAAACAGAAAGATTCTTTAAACACTTATTTACATTTTCTGTCAACTCATTTAAGTTTGGTGACCCGAGTATGGCAGTCGTGTCGTCTGCAAACATTACAAGGCCTGCGTCGGGTTGGGTATTATTCATAAAATTTAGCAAATCATTTGTAAAAATTAAATATAATATTGGTCCTAAGATTGAGCCTTGAGGCACTCCGCGGCTTATGTTGGTCATTTTTGACTTATATATTACTTCATTCACACACTTTCCGTCACAATTGTTTGAGTTAATGTCTTTTATTTCTACGAACATTCTACGGTTTTTTAAATAAGATGTCATAAGTTTTAACGCTTTTCCTCTAATACCATAATGCTCTAGTTTAGCCAGAAGTAGCTCGTGATCTACTGTATCAAACGCAGAACTTAAATCAATAAATAAGCCAGCTACCTTCATTTTGTTATTCAATTTATTAATAATGTCATTAACAAGATTATCTATCGCATCTGAGGTGCCTATCCCCTTTTGGTATCCAAATTGTTTATAATTTAGTATTCTATTTAAATGTAAGTGGGTCATTAATCTAGCTTTCATTATCTTTTCGAAAATTTTTGATAAAATTGGTAGTAAGGATATTGGCCGGTAGTTTTTGGGATCCGTTCTTGTACCCTTTTTGTGTAGCGGAACCACCTTTGCCAATTTAAGTTGTTCAGGAAATACAGACTCTTCAATACATTTATTAATGAACTCAGATAAGGGATACGCTAATATTTCTATATTATCTCTGATCACCGATATTGGCACGTCATCGTGTCCACAAGACGCTTTGTTTGCCATTTTACGTACAATTTTTGTTATTTCCTGTGGTGTCGTCATATTGAAAGTCATCTCCCTTTCTACTCTCAATGTTGAGTTTCTTAGGAAGGACAGCGCTATTTCTTCTTCTGTTTTTAAAAGTGATGATTTATGCACAAATTTATCAACAAACCAACCTAACCAACCTAACCAACCTTGTTGTTAATGTTAAGAACAAGTTTCCTTCTAACTTTGTTTTGCTTTCTCTTTGTTTGATCATTTACAATTTTCCATGTCTCCTTTGTTATATTTTTGGCTTTGTTGAGATGACATGATATGGCTAATTTTCGTGCGTGCTTGAAAACTCTTCTATAGATCCTTACGTAATTCATTTTATAGTTATAGACACTAGAATTAATGGTGGTGCCCGAACATAATATTCTTTTCATTTTGCTTGACACCTTAATTCCCTTGGTTATCCACTTTATCTGATTATTGTTCCTCAGTTTTACTTTACTGGTTTTCTTTGGGTAACACTCACGAAATTTTTTATTAAAATGGTTGAGAAATGTATTGATACCTACGATATTATCATTTGTATTTTGAAAGCACTTTTTAAATGCAGTATTATTTTTTGTGTTGAATGTTCTTTTATTAATCAATATGATATGTTCAGATTCATTTGTCCTTTTATCAATCTTATCAAGAATTATGTTACAAAGAAGGCCGCCATGGCCATCTGCTAAACCATTATGATCTACCAAACACTGCTCTATATCATCGTCGGAAAGATTAGTCAATACATATAGCCCATGGGCAAGCCCATTGCATATGGTAAAAAAGAAAAATGGCGAATGGAGACCGTGCGGAGACTATACTACATCTTTGGTCTCATTTATACCTAACCATAATCTGGGTTGGTCTTTCCAAAATTCCGGAATTCGGGATAAAACCGAGGTGCCAGCAGCTACTTCAAGTGTTCCTTGCTGATTTATGTTCGCCTTGCACGGTGATTGCGCCATGTTTCTTGCTGCGTATTCGTTCGTCGGGGTCACCAATTTGCCAAACTTCTTGGCAGTATATGGTTAGGTACAAATGAGACCAAAGATGTAGTATAGTCTGGTTATAATTATCCAAAGGTGCAACTTATATACTAACGACTACGTGATGATAACAGATAGTAGAAACATTTAATAGATATTGAACGTGCGATAAAGAACATAAGATTGCGATGTAGATTGTAGATACAGCACAAAGATATTGTACTGCAACATACGGAACCCTCGGTGCGCGAGTCCGACTCGCACTTGGCCGGTTTTTTATTTATTTTTTTCTGGGTGGGAAATCATCAAATGACTTCTCTTCTCCCGCTCTGGGCGGAGCGGGAGGGCGTGTCAGACTTTTACTGACTAAAACCCACCCGTGTTCCTTCAGTTACCCATATGCCAGGGTCACGGTATCTCGTTTGAAGAATCTCGCGACCCTGGCAGGCTTCATTAGTCTCTTTACTGAATACCAAGAACATCTAAAAAGAAAGCTGTAGGTCTTCTCTAGGACATTTATACAAACACGAAATAAAAATAGAAATTCGTCAACATACCTTTCTGAAGTCCATAGCGTCCTGCTTATCCGTGACAATTTCCCGTAGATTAACGATATTCTTATGGTTGAGCTGTCGTAGTATCTTGATCTCTCGCACGGCCGTGATGGGAAAACCTTCCTTCTCGTTCTCGAGTCGAACCTTTTTGAGTGCAACCATTTGGCCTGTGTTCTTGTCACGAGCCTTGTATACCTGCCCATACGTGCCTTCGCCGATTTGGGTGATAACCTGGATAGGGTAAAATAATAATAGAGATTAAAATAACATTTTGCGAGTACTTTTATATAACGGCCGCGACTTACAATACGTGAGTTTGAACCCAACAGGCACTTTGAATAAATTATTTCATCACCACTACTTTGAAGGAAAACATCGTGAGGAAACCGGCATGTATTAAAACCAAAAAATTCGAAAATATGCGACATCTAGCAACCCGCAATGGGCCCGCGTAAAGGTTTATGGCCCACTCCCTCACTGAGAGGAGGCGTGTGTCGCAGCTGCAGTAGGAACATTATAGGCTAGTGATGGGCTCATGAGTATTTTTATTAGTAAATCAATCAGTTGGAAGTAACTGAGGATTATACACACTTAAAAAAGTTCCTGTTTGGGGATTTGGAAGCTTGTTCATCCGTATGAACTATTACCATTTGACATCCGACTCCAATATCGACCAAATATCAGACATACGAACTGTTGAAATGCTTCAATCGTTTCTAGTAATATTCACAGATTATTTATAATGAATTTTAGTATGTACATCGTTTGTTGGCAGAAAATATTTGGGCCAAAATCAAATCGTATTATGTCCCGCAGCTCTGTTTGCCTTTTGAAATAGGCTTCCTCTAACAGATTCCATTGTGTTCTGCACTCTGCAACTCTTGCGCAGTCTGACCCTGGGGTTAGACGTATATGTCGCTTTCACTTCATGTTTTTGGGCACCCCCGTTTTCTAGTCCCGTCTGTTGGGTACCACAGAGTCACGTTTTTATTTTTAAAGTTATTATAAGTAAATAAATAATGCGTACCTGGAATCCATCGACGCACTTCTCTCCCCAGTCCTTGGCGTGATGCGTGGGTGTAGCCACAGGCACCACCTTGGAGCCGCGACGCTTCAGGATGCGCGGCCGCTTCAGCTTCGAACCAGACTGCAATACATTTGCTTTTAACCCCTCGACTAAATACACTAACGAAGAACAGGCAATAATGGAGAATTTCCTGTGTTAAATGGGTAAAAAGTTGATAAGTTTCTATATGACACTACAACCGTTTAATAAGAAATATCCCTCATTGCTTTGGTGCAGTTGACGAAAAGTATATCCAACTTCGGAAGCTATCAAAGCATTTACTGCCTTCTGTCATTTCCAAACTAAGAAAGATTTATTGCTTAAATTCTGGATAAAATCAAATTAGAAACAGATATACGAGCTGTCTGTTTAGCCTTTAATGGACAAAGGCCCATGGCTTTTTAATGCTTTATTAACTGTCAGGTCGTTACGGGTAAGTCTGACAACCAGCCTTAACCCATTCTTGACCACTGTACCAATTTGGGAACACTTAATAAATGAGGGAAAGTAAAAAAAGTTTTGGCAATTGTTAGTATAGTGTTAGTTTGTTGTGCAGTCGAGAGGGTGTTCATTAGGAAATACCATCGGAATATACAAATTTGTTCAAAAATCTTACTTTTGGATTCACTAAAGTTCGTTATCCGGAAGACAGTACAGGTAAGCGTACTTTTGTAATTATTATTTATTACAGATGATGAATATTGTGAATATTGTTTATATTTTAATAAAATAAGTAGCTAACCAGACATTCAAAGTTATATTATTGCAGTTACCTTACACATATATAGAGATATAGTGACATAAATATTGGTGTACCTATTTGGGTACAACGGCTACAAGTGTACAAAAAATAACCATTTTATTTACGGAAACAAAATGAATCGCAAGCAATATTTTAGTGGCACTAATGACTTCAGGGGCTTAGAAGAAGCTATCAGCACAATAGCAGAGGCTATCCTCTGGATCCTCGTCATCCCTATGGATGACGGCTTGGAGTATGATAAGTGTAGTAACTGCGATGAAGAAGGTGATGATGATGTGGCACCTAGTACCCGACCAAAGGATGTCCCAGGTAACATCGAGCTATTTGTTCGCAATGTGGGTAGTCTTTCGAATCTGAGGATAGCAATGATGATGAACCTTTGGCTGCTAAAAGGTCACGACCTTCTTTTAGATCGACCCAACCAGAGCAGCCCACTGTCTCTGCACGCCGACTGCTGTGTGCTGTGTGATTTACGGCAGTTAGGATATCGAGAGACTGGAACCATCCGTGATAATGCACCAAAAAATGTCCGCTATTGAATACAAAAGAGATGATGAAGAAAGCAAGAGCTGAATTTGATTTCAGATTTGATAAACATAAAGAGCTTCTGTTGGTCTGCTGGTAAGATAATAGTATTTGCGCAATGACAACCAATCACGATTCGTATGAGCCAGTAGGATCCGTAAAGAGATGGTGCAATGAAAAAAGAAAAGGCAGATATGAACATTCCCCAGCTGTTCCAAAATTATAATAAAGGTATGGGCGGAGTGGATGAACTAGCCAATCCATATCCATATCTCTCTGTACAATTGGCGTACACGGCAAAAAATGGTGGTGGATCTTATTTACTTACATGGTTAACATGACCATGTCAAATGCATGGCGACTGCACGTTATCGCTAAAGAAGAACCAATGGACCAATTACTCTTCCGCCGAAGTGTTGCCAGACATTTCCTCAAACTGTCACCCCAAAGATGTTCTGCTCGCCCTTCATCAACTAATATTGAAAGTTCGCAGTTGGATGGGGTTGATCACGTCCCTGAAAACCTTCCGAAACGAGTGCGATGTGTTGTATGCCATATCAGAGGCCGTTGGGGTTGCAAGAAGTGCAAGAAAACCGTGTGCATTGAAAAATCGTGTTTCGCTAATTTTCACTCATAAGAGGCCACTGTGCCAATTTGGGAACACCCCTTAAAACTCACGATTTTTTTTTAATTATATTTTTTTGTCATTCCTTTTATTCTTGTACTTACTATATTTCAATTAAATGAAAGAATTTTGAAAATCCGCTCAGTAGTTTTGATTTGGCCACTAATGGGTTAAACAGGGGTATCGTATTACCCAGTAACTGGGTTGTGGAGGTCAGATAGGCAGTCGCTCCATGTAAAATACTGGTACTCAGCTGCATACGGTTAGGCTGGAAGCCGACCCCAGTTGGGAAAAGGCTAGACAGAATATGATAGCTGAGAGAGAGAGAGCTGAGATCGTTGAGATACGGCGTAATTTAACAGTGAATGAGTTCAGTGCTTTGGCGATTCAGTGGTGTAATTCTTCATAGTTTCTTTGTATGATCTATCTACCATAGTATTCGTGAATAGAGCACGTACAGCATCCCGCAGATGCTTCCTGTCGCTGAACATGTGCGAGTAGTGGTCGCGGCGCGGCGCGGGCGGCGGCGTACTGCCGTCCAGCTCGTCGCCCGACAGCTCCGACGACCCACCGACCACTGTAATGCCAATTTGGGGAATTTTGACTATTAATTAATTGTTTCAACACTGGGGAGTTTTGGCATTCAATGTTTGAATGTTTTCAGGTATAAAGTATTACTGGTTTCAACACTGGAGTTAGTTAACAGAGCTAATTACAAGTCTTAGTTTTGGTATGAAATGTTTGAATATTCTTAGGTATAAAGTAATACTGAAAAGTAATGCAGGTTTTATAGCAGTTTATCAGTCATATGCCTTACTTTATAGCGTGCAGTACAATGTCCTTTAGACCATATTTAGCAATCAAATTAACTTTTATGAACAAAATCATATTTTGGTTATCATTTTTCTTAGTAAAAATTTTCGGAATACACAATTATATTGCAAGACAATGTTGCGAATTACTGGTACAGGGTACTACTCAATTCAGTATGTACATTTTGATGAGGAGACAATCTTATTGTCCCTCTTTCAAGACCAGTACATGGTTTTTAAGTTTTTAGTAAATGTACTATAATGGTATTTACCAGGTGGCATAGGCAGGTTCATAATTCCAGTTCGTTTGGGTTTCTCTGGCTTCTTGACCGGAGAGGGTGACGGTGTACTTAGAGGACTCTCGTTAGCTAAAGACTTCAGATCCTCAACCTGGAAATATAGGGAAAATATTATATAAGAGCTACAAGATATTGACTGTATTTTGCGAGTATGAAAGAGTCTATATATGTGCTATCGTAAAGAACCGTGACGTGTTCTGTTTCATCAAATCTATATATTTCAATCAAATTAGTCACGTTGCCCATTTCTTCTCGTGGGTGTCATAAAAGGCGACTAAGGGACTTAATAGAGAATGGGCAGCGTTCTCTATGCATTTTACCACCTTACTGCGATCGCCAATCCGCCTGCCAAGCGTGGCGATTATGGCAATCCCCTACAAAATCGGGGAGATCTGTGTCCAACAGTGGACGTCTTTCCGTTGAAACGACGAACAAGTCACTTTGCTGACTAAGTAAGTAACAGCAATACATAAAAAAAAAACGTGAGCGGTCGATTCCACTGGATATTTTCAATAATAATCATACCGTGTTTTTGTGAATGTGCGTTTTAATCTACGCTGGGCTCTATATACCTGAGTATTAGGCGGCATGGGCAGCTTGGTGAGGCTCTTGTGCTTGGGCGGCGTGGGCACGCTGTTCTGCAGGAACACGCTGTCCAGCACGCTCGGCTTCGGCAGCGGCGGCGCCACCGGCGACACCACCGGCACCGCCGGCACTGCCACGCTGGGAGGAGCCGCCGGACTCAGCTGCTTCTGGGTCTACGTGTTATAGAATGATATCATTTATATGAAAGAAGAGTAGAAGCAACAGTGGCCCAGTGGCCCCGACTTATGGGATTTTAGGTTGTGGATTTGAACCTAGACAAGCATTTTACTTTGTGTAAGTCATTTCATCACTATTGTTCTCAAAATGGCGATGGAAAACATCGTGAGGAAATTGGCTTGTCTTGGAACAAAAAATTTTTAGACGTATTTATGATATCTACCTACCCGAATGGGGCCCACATGATAGATTACAGCCCCTCTCTTTCGAAGAGAGGAGGTCTGTGTTGCAGCAGTGCGAACATTATAGGTAGGAAGAGACTAACATAGAGAGAGAGTGATATTAACATAGTTTTATTTACTAACACAATTGTTATTTTATGTATACTTAGGTTAAGGTATTTATGTATGAGTCTCTGTAACCTGAAAATAAATGGTTTGTTATAACGTAGCTCAAGGTGTTATCCGTGTGGTGCTTAATATAAATAATAGCATCACCGCATTTCTTCCCGTAGGTGTCGTAAAATACGACTGAGAGACTTTCTCTATGCATTAAACCACCCTACTGCGATCTCCAAACCACCTGCCAAGCGTAGCGATGATGGCAAACCCCTAAAATTGGGAAAGGCTCTGGAGAAAGGCTATGTTCAGCAGTGAATGTCAAAGTAGTCTAAATGAATGTAGATACAAACCTCAGCAGGAGCAGGCTCAGCGGGCGGGTCAGGAGGCGCAGGAGGCGCGGGAGGCACGGAGGGCGCGGTGGGCGCGGGAGTGCCGTGTCCGTTGGGCGCGGGGCGCTCGGGAGCGCAGAAGGACGCGAAGTCAGGCGGCGGCAGTAGCGGCGCGGGCGAACGCGCGGGAGGCACACTCGGCGAACGTGACGTGGCTGGAGGAGACTCGTCGCCCGACGGCATCGGGATGTCTACCACGTCGCCGGCCTCGCGCGAGAACTCGCCGTTCTCTTTAGACTGCTGGAAAGAACATACATACAATACTCTTTAGATATATACAATACTCTTTAGATATATACAATACTCTTTAGATATATACGATACTCTTTATTATGTACGATTCACAGGAACTATGCATTTTTTCGGGATAAAATATAGCCTATGTTACTTAGTGATAATGTAGCTTTCTATACGTGAAAGAATTTTTAAAATCGGTTCAACAGTTTTGGAGTTTATCCATTACAGACATACAAAAATCAAATCTTTCCTTTTTATAATATCATTATATTAGTTTAGACATCATCAAAATTACCGAACTAACTAAATCACGAATGTAGGGATGGACGACAATGTGTAAATATTGCGGAACTGCAAAACCCATTCCCACATTCTATTAAATCAGTGTCATACACTTACAACTCGTCAAAACACAAAAGTAATTTAATTACAATGATTTTCCAATGAGAAAAAGATTTATTTGCACGTGGCCAAAATCTGGAATAAGGCTACGATCATCGTTTTCAATAAATTATCGGACCTAAAGTTGTGAAGAGATTTTGAAATTCTCAAAATTCAAATTCCCGCCCATGTTAGTATTAATTGTAAAATAGCTGCAGCACCGCTAATCAATTCGTCAAACATGTTATTTATAATAATATCCCTATGGTTTGGTTTTAGTTTCCTTTAGTTTTCAACTACAATATTAATTTTCTTAAAAATAAACTAACCTGTGTAGAGCTATCGCAGGTCATGTTGGACAGCTCGTCGACGGTCAGTACCTCGAGGTTGTGGACCGACGTTGTGTTCGATAACGCGCCCTGAGACTCCTCCTCCTTCTGATTCAAGATCTCTTGCAGTTTCTGTAGCGGAAACAAAACGTAAATGTCACATTTAATAAATTCTTACACCACACTTTAACCCGTTTACTGCATTAAGAAAATAGTGACTCATCACCGATCAGAGTAATTAGAAAAACGTGTTCACATTGACCAGCTTAAGAAAACCCTTCAGACTCGTCTTTAAAAAAATCAATACCTCATCTATACGTAAAAATAAAATTGTATGTATCCAATTTTATTTTATTCATAGTGGAGAAAGACCAGTGATTTATGTTCGTATTTTAAACAGTGTGGTGATCAAAACGTGGCTATGGAGAGTATAGTAGTAGAAACGGGTAGTGCATGCATTGTTACAGTATATTAATGTATTAAAGAACAGAAGGAAACGAATTTATAGTAAAAAAGGCTTTGAACACAATTTTGAGTGTAGAGTTGTAGGTACGACTCTGTTGGTAGTATCAACTTTTTAATTACTACGATAATATTGTCTATTGGTGCTGCAATAGTCTATATGCAGAAATTAATCTCTTTTGAATTATTTCAGAAATCTCAAGTATTTACCGATGCAGGTGGGTGATCCCATGGCTGATTGAAATAGAAAACAGTATTTATTGATTTCAGATTTCAAAAAAGGTAAGAAAAATTGTTTTTGATTTGTGTGATACTGGTGCCGATTCTGTTGTACACGAACTAAACTAACTAAACTATCTCTAAAATTCCTTACTTTTGGCTATGAGAATTGTAACGCTATTCTGCAAGGAAAAATCTCTAAATTAAAAAACTATTTTGACACGACTAAAATCGAATTTGACAATCGCGACTAAGCGTGGTATTTTTTTTTTCATTTGTTTTCGCAACGTTTACTCGTGTGTGCATTGCGTAGAATGAATTTTTTGAGAGACGAAGGCGCGTGCTAGGGTGCAGCCTGGACGTGTTTTATATGGAATTTTTCACTTTTGTTTGAAAAATATAAAAAAAATGTTACCCACGCGTTGATATTTAAATGTTCCGGGGTTTACTAAGGGGGTCGAAAATTTCATTATTTTTGCGATAGGACACGCCATTTTCAAGATATAAGCAAAAAGAAAATAAAAAATACAGAACTGTTTTTGGACGTGAAGGCAAGGCGTTGTTGAGAATTTTAGTTCATGACCACTAGTTTTATTCCACACCTTTTTAATCGCGCTTAAAAATAGTCAGATTTAGTTAAAATAAATTATTATAGTCAACATTTTTGGTGAAAACCGGCTAACTCAGAATAGCAAAATTGACATTTTCACTAAACTAATAACTCAGTGCAATCTTAGTGCTGTCAAACTAAAATATAGTTAAGTTGTGTCACTTTAGTCTATTTCAGAATAGGAAATCGTCGTTTGACAGGAATAAACCAAATTTTAGTGATTTTTAGTTTAGTTTAGAGAATTTTGTGACAACAGAATCGGCACCACTGTATGTCATTACTAATTTGCATCCAATAAGAGTTCATTTGAGAAAATTATCTGGTAACATAAAATTACGCCTTGTTTCTCCGAGGGGTTGGGCAGAGCCGACCTATGCTATGCTATACCCACATTTCAGATGGAAAATACCCAATAACACTTGCCCCCTGCGGCCTCGTCCATCTGGCATCCTGAGATTTATCATCATGATCAGCAGTGAACTTTGCCATAACCATAACACAAATATATTTAGACCTTATTTCCCATGTCTATGAGAACAATATTCTATCACTACTACAGAGCATTTTGGTGTAAATATGTGTAAAATGAGTGTGATAATGAAAATCATGATATTTACCGACGATGATGTCCACGTCTGATTGAAATAAAAAATATAATATTTTATTAATTCATTTCAAACAAAGTAGTTGTGGATACAAATTTCTTTTGAGATTAAAAATATGATGATATGAAAGATACAATCGATTTTTATCGTCATACAAAGAGTTTGTTACTTTGCAAAACGGTGCTTGACCCTATTAACTTTGAACACATTGTTAATACTGGTTGTCTGTTGGCTGGTAGTGGTTGCGAGAATTATATTGTCCTCCACACCATATTTCGGCTATGGCGGCCTATCTCAACGGAGACTAGACATCAGCGTGGGAGATATTATAGTGCACCAGTGTGTGCGCAGACACTGGAGCACTCTCTCTTCCCTCACTCTCATAGTCCGATGGGACGGAAGCAATCCGACACTCGCGGAAAGAGATCAAGCGCAGAACCAACGGCTTAACGTGCTTTCCGAGGCACGGGGGTATCACACCGCCAACTTCCAACTAGAACTGACTGTTACTAAGAAATTCCCAATGGAAAATGCAATAACACTACCCGACCTGGGAATCGAACCCAGACGCTCAGCAGTCGCGCTTGCAACCACAAGACCAACGGGAAATATACCACACTAACTGACTTTTAATGTAAATACACGGTGGCATGGATATAGACGCGCAAACTGTAACGATGAATTCAGCACGTGATTCTAGCGTAGAAATTTTTGATCGGTTATCACTAAAATCGGATGTTTCTTAGAAAAATGGAATACCTACGCGGTCAACATGTTCTGAATCCATGGTTGGGCGCCAAAGTCCCTTTACACACACTAACCACACACAACTTTGAATTGTAAGTCCTATGACGCCAACCCGTGTTGTTATTTAGTACCTGTTGATTTTCTGGATGAGTATATTCCTAAGCCCTACATTTGGTCTGTTACAGCTTGGCATAAGAGTAGTTCAAGAAAGTTAAAAGTAGACCAGTGTCACTATGGTCACTTTTTGATTTCTAACTATCATTCAAATAACAACACGCTACAATCACCAACAATAAACCTTACCAAAGATTTTTCTCTCAATAAGTAAGTATTTATTTTTCGTCGTATTAAAAATATCTTCGGTGAATGCTGACCGGCTAAGGAAGCCTGAGGAATAAATCGAAGTATATAACGGTAAATGAACAGTAAATTTTGTTTTTTGTTCTTACCTTAGCTCTCTTATGCTTGTCCTTGACTAGTTCAGCAAATAGACTGGTGTCACTGATCTTCTCCTTGAAGTCTATCTTGCGTTGCAGGATCGATGGGGGACTAGGCGTCTCGCGCTTAATCCGGCTTAGGGAAACAATAACCTTATTAGTATTTATCGAATTATGTGGCTTTGTATATTGAGAGAGGTATATCCAATATCGCACTACGCTGAGTTAGTCGATGATTTGTGTAACGCATTTTACAAATATTTGTGCTAAGTTCACGCTTCCCACATTTTGCCAATGCCTGTTTTACAGTATCAGGCGACTTCAATCCTTTGAACACCTACGAACGCACGACCCACGACCACCAAATCGAAACCATCTAGAATTTTTTACTTCCAGTTCTAAAAGATGAACAACTCTTTAAGCCCTAATTAAGTTACCAATGACTGAATGATGATGTTTCCAGACACTGACTGATAATGATATTCCTAATTTCCAAAGAATGGATGACCACAGTACCCTTAACGCTTAGGAGGGAAGCCCCGGGTGTCGGCAGTCCATCGCAGACTTGCGGCCACCATAGGCGCGAGCTTGCGGGCGGCGAGCAATGGGTAACTCGCCGCCCGGTAAGGACCAGGCCCGTGACGACAGCGCGTAGTGTTCCACGCGCGCCTCAAAGAGATGTCAGCATAACTGAAGGGGTCCGCTAGGACCGATGCCTGCCAGGGTCGCGAGATTTGTTCGAAAGAGTTACCGTGGCCCTGGCATATAGGCAATTGAAGGCACACGGGTGGGTTTTAGTCAGTAAAAGTCTGACACGCCCTTACGCTCCACCCAGAGCGAAATACGTCCGCCCACAGAAAAAAAAATCCTTAATGCTTTAATGTGAAGATGGGTTGGCCAGTTCTATTCACATTTTATATTGGCAGAATATTCTGCTTGTGAGAAGATAATTTCAATACTGAAATATGAAAATACCGTGAATGCAATAGTTTCCATGTGGAAATTAAACTCTTTTGAATCATATTTCAGAAATAATCTCCTGTGTCAAACAACAATTACATTCATAAAAATCTCAAGTATTTACCGATGCGGGTATCTCCGAAGGCTGATTGAAATAGAAAACAGTATTTATTGATTTCAGATACAAAAAAGGTTAGAAGAATTGTGTTTTTGATTTCTGTGATATTGTAAGTATGAGTGTCGTTATTAATTCGCATCACATTATAGTTCCACGTATCCTTGCCGTATACGTGCCTTGTTTCCCCGTCGGTTTGGGCAGACCAACATTTCGCCAGGTATGTTTAAGTCCCATGTAATAGGGGGGAGCTTATTGCCATCAACTGGGCACAAATTCACATTCTCCGGGCTGCTACTGAGAAATTCCAGATAGAAAAACTCAATAACAATTGCCCCCTACTGCCTCGTCCATCTGGCATCCCATCCTGATGATTGATTTCGCCTTAGTGATAGTCAGCGCAGTGAACGATTCCAAAACCATAACACAAACATTATATTCAGACCTTATTTCCCATGTTCATCGGAACAACATTCCATCACTACTACAGTGAAATTTGTGTATATGTGTATAAAATGAGGATGTTAATGAAAATGATGGTATTTACCGATGACGAAGTCCAAGTCTGATTGAAATAAAAAATATAATATTTTATTCATTCATTTCAAACACAGTAATTGTGGACATGAGTTTCAAAATGATGAAATGAAAGATAATCGATTTTTATCGTCACACGAGGAAGACTTTGGTAGTTTACAGATGGTACCTAACAACGTTGAGCACATATTATTCTGGTTGGTAATAATATTATATTAAAGATTTAATTTCTCACCACAATCTAAGGTATTTAATTAATCCTATATTATCTTGGCGACAGCTTCCAAAAATAATAATAAACAACTCAATTCGTAGAACAAAATTCAACTGCAACTTTTCCAGTTAAAAGACGCATGTCACCAATAGGGTAGTAATAAAAATCACTCGTCGTACCGCGTTGTAGTAGTAATGGGTGGTCTTAGACCACGTTCGCGAAGTACGTAAAAATATCGTGGCGGGGATAAATAGCGCACTGGATATTTAACGTTAGGTGTTAAACCGAGCATTGAGAATTTCTGCCAGGGTCGCGAGATCTGTCCGAAAGAGTTACCGTAGCCCTGGCATATAGGCAACTGAAGGAACACGAGTGGGTTTTAGTCAGTAAAAGTCTGACACGCCCTCCCGCTCCGTCCAGAGCGGGAGACCAGTGAGAACAGTGGTGGCCCAATGGGGGCGCGATTTACGAGCTTTAGGTCATAGGTTCTGAACCCAGGGAGGCGTTTTAGTTTGTATAATAATTATTCCATCACTACTGCTTTCAAAACAGCATGTCCTAGAACAAAAATTCACCAAATGGTGGATTACGGCTCTCTCTCGCCTGTGTCCCAGCAGTGGGAACATTATAGGCTGGTTATGAGGATTAGATGATGATGAACTATCATGTAATGACTGCGATCACTAACATGATTAGCCCACCCCTCTTATATCTACAGCGATTGTATACAGCTAAAAACCTAAAAAAAAACATCTATGTACAGAAACCAAATGCCAGCAGCACATAAACCTACTACAATCTCTCAAATTTCTACAATAGATTTTCAACTTTATCGCTAAAGCTATTAGGTTCAAGGTTGATTGAGAAAATTTGACAGTTTCGGGTACCTTGATGTGCTGGCGTCTGTACTTAAAATTTTATTTTTAATGCAATGGGGATTTTAATGTGTAATGAATCCTAATGTATATTTCTATGTAACTTGTAGGGAATAATTCGCTGAAATAAATGATTATTTAATTTCATTTGTAATGTAAGAGCAGATAAACGAATGTGTACATACCTATGCCTGTCCCTGGGCGATGGCTCCCGATGTTTGACGCGATGGCGCGGCGGAGACTGCGTGGAGCCGCGCCGCCGCCCGCGAGAGGCTGAACGGCGCCGCTTCAGGGAACTGCGGCTGGGCGACCTGGGGGTACTGTAGTTAGTTTAATATCGAGTATGGACAGGTGTCATTTATACAGCGGTAATTAATGTTTATATTTAAGGGCAGTTCTTGAGATGGGACCGCAGAAAATATAGAACTGTTATATTTTATACTAGCTTTTGCCCGCGGCTTCGCCCGCGTGGATGTCGGCAATTAACGCAGGTATTTTTCTAAAATAAAAGAATTTTTCTAAAATCAAAATAGCCTAAGTTACTCCTTGCTACATCAGCTATCTGCCAGTGAAAGTCCCGTCAAAATCGGTCCAGCCATTTCAGAGATTAGCCGGAACAAACAGACAGACAGACAGACAGACCGAAAGACAGACAAAAATTTAAAAAAATGTTGTTTTGGTATATGTACCGTGTATACATCCATATACACTTAGTAAAAAGTGGTTATTTTAATATTAAAAACAGACACTCCAATTTTAAATTTATTACATTTAGGAATAAGTATTTGTGTTTATTGTTTGCTGAAGCGGTCGACGTCATCCCGTCAGAGCCGGTTGTCGCTGAAAACCAGCGTTGGAGCTCTGTCTCGCATAGAATTGCAACATTATGCTGAGCGATGATCATTTTGCGTGTATGTGACACATGTTTTTTCTTTTTTTTGTGTTTTGGTCTTTCTTCGCGTCATGTTTCTTTTTCTTTCAACTGCTTTACAGAACGAAATGCCAATCACACTAGTTTTGTTCACTAGTCTAAACGTTAGCGATGACTCAGCTTGGGAGCATTATAACCTCAATATTGCATACAACATACATAAAATCACGCCATTTTCTGATGGAGGTAGGCAGAAATTACAAACCGCCACTTGGCACTCCTTTTTCCTTGTTTACGTTCATACATCTGGTCATACACGATCCTGATCTTTCTGAAGAACATGACCAAAAAGGTCACGATATGTCGTCTTAGGGCGTTTCCACTCACATCTTAGAATCAAATCACCATATTGCATAGACCCAAAGACTGTTATGTACCAAGCTTTGTAGCACTTCATCAACGAACAGACTCTACTTTATCCACTCTTAACCCTTTATAGGACGGCTCATACAAAATGGCCGGTAAACTGAACAGTGAAGAAGTGACAGTCCACTTCAATGTCCTAGGTACCTTGAGGTGACTGTCCAATTTACTGGCCACTTTGTATGAACCGTCCTATAAAGGGTTAAACATGTATAATCTTACCGGTGCGACGCCTTGAAGTCCCTGTCGCGATGTCGGTCCCGCGAGCGAGTGCGTCGCCGGTGGTGCGGGCTGCGGCGGCGGTGCGGGCGGCGCGGGCTGTACTCGCGCGCCCGAGACGCCTCGTGCACCGGCGAGTCTGTGGGACACCACCACGTTAGCTTAGCACACAAAGAACTGGCACGAAGGCTTGCATGCGTGGCTTTTATGGGAAGACATACGCTCGTGGGATCACCAGACATGATCAAGGAATCACGTCCACTGCTAGACATAGGCCTTCCCCAATTTGGGGGGCTTTGCATATTCGCCACGCTTGGCAAACGGGTTGGCGATCGCAGTATGGTGGTAAAATACATAGAGAACGCTGCTGCCCATTCTCAAAACGGCGCGGGCGTGCGACGAATGTACAAGTATATCCCGGGCTTCCAACATATGGTAGTAAAAGGAAGAATGTGGTTTTAGTCAGTAACATTTTTTTATGTGGATGGGAAATCATCAAATCACGTCTCCCGCTCTGGGTGGAGCGGAAGGGCGTGTCAGACTTTTACTGACTAAAACCCACTAATGTTCCTTCAGTTGCTTACATGCCAGGGCCACGGTAATTCTTTCGAACAAATCTCACAACCCTGGCAGGACATAAGCCTCCGTTCTCTCAAGACAGAGGTATCCATGAGGATTTCCCAACGAAAACAATGGGCTTGATAGTCAATACAAATACAGGTATCATTAATTATTTGGCTGGATTTCGTTTTCGAAAGGAGATAACCCGATTATTTGATAAAATATAATCCCAAATATCAGACGCTTTACTCACGTGATGGTTCATTTTTGTTTAATGATGTGTTCAATATGGTTAAAATTGAGAAACGAACAAAAAGTGAAGAGTCAGATATTCGCTTAAAAAATAAGGTCTCTAATTGAACATCAACATAGGTAAGTCGGCTAAATAGTCATGTAACAAGGTCACTTATGATGACCTTCGATTCTATCGTATTTCAATTAACTCTTGGACCAGGGTTAATGGGTTAACAATTTTCACACATTAATATATAGTTTTGTTACAGGCTACTGTATCCAGTAAAGCCAAGAAAGTATGCGCTTCGATAATCTTCGTGTCTCCGAATTAGTACGAACGTCGCGCCGCTGAGGCAAACCTTATCCGTCTTATTACAAAATGCAATGTAGATGTAGCCTAAAGCCCTGAGACAGTTTTTTGCATTTCCAACTTTATTCCGATTTGGGTAACGTTCTTAATACAAAAATTACAACTTAGCACCGGACAAGTTTTCAGATTTGTAAAAAGAACTACATTTTTACATTTTAGGTTCTTAATTCAAAAACTATCTTGGTGGTGTAAACCTGACGTTAATGAAATCTTTTTTTTTTTGTAATAAGCGGGCATACATTTTTTGTATTATGTAGTGCGCATATCACTGCCCGTTTGTATAATTTCGCAGTCGCAGGTCGCAGATCGGCATCTGCCATTTAATAATTTTGAAATTTTGGAGTTTTGTAATTGCATAGAGTTGGTACTTGAACCTATAATTATAGCCAGTACCTCCAAGCTTTAATAATGTATATTAAATATCATCATCGCGCGTTACTATTTCCGAAGTCATCCGATGATTCCCGACGCGCATACTTTACTTGGGAGCTGTAATCGTATACGAACCGTGTGCTAGGTCTGTGTATGTCGTGTCGTGTGTATAGAAGGTACAGCGCGTATTACCAGACACCATGATGGGCGACTGCACGCGGTGTTGTTCGTGCCAAAACTCGCGCCGGCCGCGGTCGTACTCCTCCGTGTCCGAATCTATGGTCACCGTGTCGTGGTACGGCGGCGCTGATGGTGTGTGCGGCGTTGTGGATTTCTGTCTTCTCCTGTGGAATGCCAAAAAGTCGTTAGATTTAAACTAACTTTTTTTTAAATACGAGGAAGGACGATAGATAAGACGAAGCGTAACACATCAATAAGCTAAACTACCATGCTTCGTTAAATCTGATGAGATTATCATTTCTTCATCATAGGAAAAGCACTTAGTTTTGCAGATAAAGACAGCAAATAAACATAATTCTTTTATAGTCTTCTGATAAAATCATACTCGTATATCCTACTATCCCCCAATTTCTGCAATCATAACCAAGTCTTTGGTTATCTGTGATTGATCAGGCTGTTTAAAATCGATTAAAAGACCAAATTAGTCGACAGGGACGGGATTTTTTAGCGCACTGGATTTTGTACTTTCAGTGTTGAACCGAGCACTGAGAATCCAACAAAGGGCATCTCAGAACGTCGAAAAACACAAAGTTCTATTTTTGAACTCCGGGCGCTAAGCAGTGCGTTGCAGATCTAGTTGCGAGAAAAAATCCTCTACGATATTATTAAGCCCATGTGAACGTCAATTTATGGTTAACTTATGAGATGTTACGCACGATTGCACTAAACACTTGTTAGATTTTCAGATTCAGATTTATTTATTAGCAAAAACATTTGTAGATAATACACATGGTATAGTATGGTTGTTACAAAGTGGCTGGTTGTTGCTCAACATGTTTGACCATGGCTGATGTACAAAGCTACATTCTCAAAGATTGGACATTTTGAGAATTGAATATTTTAGAATTTGTACATTTTGACACCGTTGGACATTTTGAGAATTGAACATAAACGATTTGTGGTGCAAGCAGTGACGCTAAATATTTGATATTTTCACGATTCAAAGCTCGTTATAAATTTAAATTACATATACGTAAAAATATCGCAGCGGGATTTTATATCGCACTGGATTTTCAACTCTACATGTTAAACCGAACATTGAGAATCCAACAAAGTGCATACCAGCGACTGAAAAAACACAGTTCGATTTTGAACTCTGGGCGCTAAGCAGAGCGTTAAAGATACATTGCGACTTTGCCATGCGAATATGGACTTACTCCACAATGCAAATGATATCCTTATTACATTGTAATCGCTAGGTAGGTTATGAAATGTTACGACTGCAAGAGCTTATCTCACGAAAATCTTGAGCCAATTTACAGAGTTGGATCGTTATGGTGTATATGACACCGTGACATTATGAACATCGTTAGATTACAATCTATCTATAAAAAACCATTTACAATTTAACGCATTATTTTTCGATAGGTAATAATCTGTCCATGCAAACCGACAAATTGTAAACCGGTATCAAATTTGCTTGGGACGGATCGCATCTTGCGCTAATACTAAATAGCCCAGTAAATTCCTGATAGGTTTTCGTTGTATGGCAAAAACAATGTAATATAGAATAAGTATTTTGGAAATAAAAAACTAAAAAAAATGCTGATGATGGCAAGGCTTGGTAGTCACAGTTTAGTCACATTTCTAACCTAACCTATTCGGTCGGAGTGCCCTCTTAGCAACTGCAACCAATTCGGCTACCGTCAAGATCGACATATCAGGGACGGTTCACCATTTAACGGGTGCTAAAATCGGACAGATTGTGAACCCCGTCGATAAGTGCAGGTTCGGTTACATTTTGACGATTTGACATGGATATATTATATAATAAACTATCGGAAATGAATACGGTAAATTGTAAGCAGTATGGTATAGACAGTGTACAATCTCGCGAGATCCATACTAATATTATAAATGTAAAAGTAACTCTGTCTGTCTGTCTCGCTTTCATGCTAAAACTACCGAACCGATTTAAATGAAATCTGGTACACAGATAGTTTAGAGCCTGAGAAAGGACATAGGCTACTTTTTATCCCGGTAGTATGTTCCCGCGGGATAATTTACGACCTCCAAGCGGGTGAAGCCGCTGGCAAAAGCTAGTAGATTATAATCTAACGGTATTTACAATTATACAGTGACATATATAACTACAAACGGTCAATACATGAATGAGGAAATATACCATTACTAATAAAAAAAAACGTGTTAATATTCCACTGACAAAATTATACCTTTTGTTAATTTTAAAACTAAATACTAATGGTGAAATACCTCTTGAACTTCAAACGTCAATTTCTCAAAAGTAACTAGGTGTGGATTGGATCCCTTTCGCTTAACATCCATTTATTAAATCGAAAACAAAATAACACAATATAAAAATCCAAGAAAAACCGGGCAACTACGGAAAACTAAGACGCAAGCAAATTTTATTTGTATTTAAAACTTCTTTTCTTCCCAACAGGACAACTTTTTTCAGACTTCCTATACCCATGACTTCAAACTGTCTATTGGCAACACTATAAAGTAAAAAAACAAGTTAAGTATTAAAATTATTGATCGAACTAACAATGATTAACATCTAGACATGAAGAAATAGGACACAATAATACTAAAAGTAATTCATTAATTATGATAATAGAAGTTTTACAGTCACGAATGTAAATACCTCACACGAACGTTAAATTGAAGAATAGCGATTTTCTACGAAAGAATTGATGAATATTTTATGGTTTTACAAACATATTATTATCGTAATACTAGAATGAAATAGATCTTTTGTTATAGTTGGAATTGTTACTTCACGGCCAAAACGCTTTTCGCCCTCAGAAATTCAGACTCCTCAATCGAAACTATCATGATCTTCTGCCAAGCCTTTTTCCCAACAATGTTGGGGCCGGCCTCCAGTCTAACCGGATGTAGCTGTCTACAGTAATTTACATGGAGCGACTGATATCTGACCTCCACAATCCAGTTAGGGGGCGTCCATTAATTACGTGAGGATTTTTTTGAGAATTTTTCGACCCAGGGGGGGTCGAAAAATTCTCAAAAAAGCCCCCCTTGGTGAGATATCGTAAGATTTTCTTCAACTCCCTCCCCTAATCTCACGTGAGATTCTTCAAAACTTTTATTTGGGCTGTAAACGTGTTGGATTATAGAGAAAAAAAAAAATAAAAACAAGAAAATTTTCTTAGACCAAGAATAATTTCTTAACTCAAGAAAATCATTTTCTTCAAAATAGTATTCATGGTTCAAAAATTTTGCTCTTGAGCCAAGTTATTTTTTTTATCTGTGTACTATTGTCTCAGATTTAGCCATACTTTATTGTAGAAATAATTTTTCACGCAATTTTACACCATTTTCTGCGAGAAAAATAATTACGTGATATTTGCCCAGACCCCCTGCCCCCTAAGTGAGATTTGGAAAGATTTAGCTTGATCCCCTCCCCCCTAGAACACCTCACGTAATTAATGGACGCCCCCTTACTGGGTAATACAATATCCCTTGGTAAGACTGGTTGTCAGACTTTCGGGCTTCTGACGACCCATAACGATTTTCAAAGATGCACTAAGCACAGAGGGGTTTTGGTATATAAGGATGTCCATCCAAAGATCAACTGCGGATAGATCGACCTGTGCGGTTGTTAGGTATTACTTAGCCACAAGACTCAATCTAAATATCTGGGAAGAACATCGTTTACGATGGGTACAATACGAAAAAAGCTGCTCATCATTTAAGTTCGCATCCGACGTTCCCGGCGGGATTTTATAGTGCACTAGATTTTGAACTCTCGGTGTCGAACCGAGCATTGAGAATCGAGCAGCGTGCAGCGCGAGTCATCAGAAAAAAATCGTGTTCTATTTTCAACTCTAGGCGCTAAGCAGTGCGATGATTATGCATTGCACTTTAAAATCCCGCTGCGAGAACGTAGCCTAAATCGACAAAATGTAGAGGGACAGTTTATTTTATTTTGTTTTTTTGCGATTTTATTAAGGGTCCCTTAGTAAAAGTAGTTCACAAAGGAACCCTTATTAATACGTTTTCAGTTATTTCACCTTGTATATTGATGATAGGCAGAACACTATGTTGATTGAGTATGTGACGTCGCATACAAGCGCAGGTGAAAGCTATCTGAGGCGTCGTAAAATATTCCTTATGCTAATTAACGAGATGCGAACTATATGCGATGCTACGGCGTCGACAAGTAATGATAAATAGGTAGCGTTTTATATACAAGTGGTTCTTATATTGCTGGGATCCACTAATCTGAACTGAGGCTAAAGCTTTATTTTGTTCGTAGACAAAACTAGAACGAGACATTTTTTTGTTTTTAATGAGAATACCCGACCGAACTAAGTTCAAATGATCTTTCAAAATTCGTCTAATGCAGTCGGCAGCATTAAAACTGACATTGTAACTAAGAAACCTTTAAAAAACAATCCACTAAAAGATTAAACCTTTTTCGTACCCTTTGAGTTTATAGAACAAAACCAAGCATATAACTACCGCCGACCTAGAAGATTCAATAGACACCTCATGTATTAAAATCCATCAACCCTTTTGGATGCTTCGAAAGAATGAAGAATCCCCAATACAAAGATACGCTTGAAATTCATTACCCTTGTCCTATGCGCAGACGAGTAAAAATTAGAGCAAGTTACTAAGACTACTGACATGAAGTTATCCGCAAATACACGTATTTTGAGTACGAATGCGGGTACCAACGCCTACGAAGGGCCCCAAGACTTTGGACGGGCATGGGGAGGCCGAATTCAGCACATAAAATATTTCTGTAACCTAACGTATAATTTCACCCACTTGCCTAATTGCCTCGTCATAGCAACCAAATGATAATGCGTTGGCAATTTCCAAGTTCATTGCAACCCACTTCTCACAGATAAACGAGAACGTGCGTAAAAACATAAACAGCTTATGCAAGAACATACTTGTCGCACACTTAATGCGAGAACTTCATGACTGTATGTAAAATGGCCTTGAATTTAATGCATATATGTCGAAGGATGATCCTCACACGGGTTATTGTGTGGAATCAAGTTCCTCTAAGTTATCAGACAGTTGTGCTGCTGGGTAGTTTGTTGCGCCATTTCCCTCCTAGCTAAAGCACTAGGAAGTTGTGGATGGGCGTTTTGGGGGACTGTCCGGTATAATTTTGACCTTTCGGTTCTCAGCCTAATTTGATTGTTTTTTGTTCCGATATTTGCGTTTGTGCACAATATACATTATGTATGATCAGGAGTAAGAATTGGATACCTCTGTATGATCAGACGTTTTGCTTTCTTTAAGCATAATCGTGTACGAACACTGACGAGCTTAAACGACATTTTATACAATCAAGGTATTAAGGGGTAAGTTCGGCGCTGGGATAAAACCGTATGAATCATTCTTCTCCGAATAAAATGGCGCAGAACACAACTAACATAGTTGCACTATTTTTACCGACAAAACGGATAAGTAATGTTATCTGAATAAATAAATAAAATTACTTATATGAAAAAGTGAATTGCAATTATAGCTGGGAATAAAACTCGTACGGTCTTACCCCATATATATACATTCTATGGTCTTAACATTTTATGCCCAATTTTCCCAAAATACCCAGGGCTTATTTTCAAAGACTGAGCAACGAGTTCAATTAAGATAGAGCTGCTTAGTCTATTGTTGTTGAAGTAAAGCCTAAGTCCGATTAATATTCCGAGTTCCTAACTCTATTGTGCACGAGACGCTGTATACCGGCAGATAGTTAAGACAGTTATTACTTACTGAAAGGGCGTATGTCCAGCAGATAGCTTATAACGTGGTACGAACACTGAATGGAAGTCTCGTCACATTTCACAGTAATTAGAGTTCAGTTTTTATCATAATTTTAATCTCCTCGTATTGGTCGTGTGAGGTTATGAAAAAAAAAAATCTTTTCCCTTTTTTATTTTTCTTTCTTTCTTATCTTTCTTCTTTTTTATAGGCTACTTTTTATTATACACAATCAAAATGGCGGCATTTAGACGCCAATAAATACGGCCTTGATTGTATGTACTTATTAAGAGCGTTAACGTCGATTTTGGTTGTTTGACCCAAAAAGCGTACTTTTCAAACCATTTAATCACCTTATAAAACGTATCTAACGAAAGTGTGAATAACTAAATATTGTTGGAAATATTTCGGTCTAAAAAGTTGACTGAAAACCTTTTTACATTAATAAAGTATTCGTGAATTCTAACCAGATAAACAAACAGTGTTTTCTAAAATCCTTTTACAGTAGTCATTTCGAAGCTTAAAATATCCGAAACCACTAATAAAATTGACAAACTAATAAACATATTTAATTGTTCACATCCTTGAGCAAAAAACTGAGAGAGACTTTTTTGATTTTCAGCGCCTAACATAATAAATAAAACAATAAACAAAGTGAAATTAACAAGAAAAAGCAGTTGCTAAATTCATTATTTTTTCCAATAAATCTTATTTAATTTTAGAAAATAAAGATGTATTGTAATTAGAAGAACATCTTTTTTAAAACTTGCAATAAAAAATTTCAACTAAATTAGTTTTATTATTTTTCTACAATTATTTTAAAACTACTATAAAACCGTGCGCGGTAATAATTTTAAATCAGTCCGCCGCGAGGCTGTTCAAAGAGTGGACGTATCGCTCAGTGCTCTACGCGTGACCTCTCCCGACCCTTGGCATCGAGTGAGTTTATAGTGCGATATAACGATCTTGGGTTGGTAAGTAAAATCATTATTTTTTATTTAGATAATTGAAAACAATGTTTTTCGAAACAACAAAAATTGTTTCAGGTGCCATGGGGAATAAGAGTAAAAAAACGAAACTAGTTTTATCGAGGAAAAGGAAGAGACTCAATCAAGAGGTTTTAGTTAAAGCTAGGGCTAAAAGGTTGGGTAAAATAATATTTTGTATAGAACTTGATTTGTTATCTTTGTTGATCGAAGTTTGCTATATAAGGTCCTCGTTTATTAATTTATTTCCTTCTAGGGGGTGATTGTACTACTCAAATACACTTTTTTTTCTAAACGATCAATTTCGAAATTGCAAAAAACAATACTTCCTCAAACTAAACCGTCGATCATCTGATTTTTTTTAACTTGCATTGTAATAATAATAATTTAATTGATTTGATTTAATTTAAACTTTATTTCTTATTTTTAGAGAATTTAACTAAAAGCTTGTTTTTAAAAATGTTTTTAGGGCTCCGTAGTGAAAGAGGAACCATTTATAGTTTCGCTAAGTCTGTTTGTCTGTCCGCCCGCGGCTTAGCTCAGAAACCCTTAGTACTAGACAGCTGGAATTCAACATGAGTAAACATATTAATCACGCAGACAAAGGGGTAAAATAAAATCCTGTTTTTTTATCTTCAGGCATTGTAAAGAAAATAATGTTGTTGTGAGTACGGAAGATGTTAAAATCCAAAATGAGGTAAAGGTAAAGCACAACTAACGTATTTTTTATTTACAATTTCATATTTACGTATGGGATTACATCTATCTTTTTTTTTTCAGGACTTAGCCTCGTCTTCCAAAACCAGCTTGTCGATGTGTGGAACACACGTGTCGGTTATCTTTCAAAGTCGGTAAAGGAAAACATTTATTTAAATCTACATACAAGTGCTATATATAATAAATATAATATTATAAATAAATAATTCTTCGATATTGAAATATTTTATTTTAAAACTAGAATACTTAATAATTTGCTAGAGGACCATCGCGACTTCCTACGACTTCAAAATGATGAACCCCCTTCATTATGATTTTTTCATGTACTTTTTTATCAAATGAGCAATTTTTAATCAAAATTCATTTAGTAGTTTTTGTGAAAGAGTAACAAATATACATCTACTCATCCATAAATAAACTCTCAAACTTGCGCGTTTATAATTATTATTTGAAAATATGATCTGTATGGTATTCTGATGTGTAATCGATATGAATTGAAGTTTCATCAAAATTCGTTCAGTAGTTCTTACGGTAAATTGTTAAAATCATTCATCCATACATCCTCACAAACCTTTGTGTTTATAATATTATTCGTAGTAGGATTTTACATTTGTACAATATTTCTAACTTTTCTCCCCTAAATAGTACCTACTTACTATACTACGTATCCAAAATTGCCTTTTTATTTCACAAGCATGTAATAAAAATAAGAATAGTAAATAAAAATCAACTGACGATTAAATATGTAAGTATCATTAAACATTAAGGATCAACTTGGGTTAGTTTGACTATAATGACGGGCAGCACACCAACTCTACGTACACAGTTATGCGCGTATCTGTGTGAGTGGAAGGAGCACTGCAATTACCTAAACTTGGTGCCGTGGATTTCACGTTAACGCTCTTAAAAGCCGCAAGGGTCGATCGATCAGGGTTAAGCTAGGATTGGTCCGTGTATAGGTATATTTGAATAACCAGGACCCCTCCGTGCCTCGGAAAGTACGTAAAAGGTTGGTTCCGGTTGTCATTCGTTGATCTTTGACTTTCGTTACGGGTAGTCAGGTCGAAAACGAGACGCAGATGATATTGATGATGATTCTCTCTAATATTAGTTCCACGGACCTCCCGTTGCTATAATGCCCAAATGAAATGTCTTCGTTTTGACATCGACAGTAAGTGTGAATTCTAGCGTACTTGTATAATACAGGTCCGTGAATGGATAGAAAAGCGTGTTCCTCAGTGCTTATACACTTGTTTTCAAAAAAGGTAGATTACGGTGATAAGATAGAACTAAGTATATCTGATTACCGATTATTCGATTCGTCATAAAACTATAAACAATTTCCAAATAAAATGCAATATTTATGGAAATGTATTAAAAACTGTTAAAATACAGAGAGGAATTATTTCAAATTGCGTTTTATAAACTACTACTACAAATATCGATTTGCGATTTGAAGTCTGTTTTTGTTGTGGCGACTATCAAGTCATTTATATCAACCAAACAAAATGCAAGTAGGAAGATAACTTGGAAATTGTACGTACACACGGCTACAGTTCAAGTTATACATTTCCAGTTTAGCTGACCTCGCATTGTATAGGCTTTTCGTACAATGAGCTGTCAGCTTATACTGGAAATGTGTAGCTTGATGTGTGGCAGAGCCTACAATTTCTGTACGTCTGACATTCATTTTATTTTTATCTACGTCTAAAAATTATTGCTGAAGCTCTGTGCCCCGCGGTTTCACCCGCCACGTTCGACTCCTTAGACCTGCCTACAGAGGGCTATAAACTGCAAAAAGATTTTTTTCAAATTCGACCGGTAGTTACAGAAAATAGCGCGTTCAAATAAACAAACTCATACTAATCAGCTTTATTTATTTATCTATCTATTTATTAATTACGTGAAGCAAAAACTTTGTACCCCCTTTTTGCGTAACTTATGCGGACGGGGGAGTGAAGAAAGCAATATTTTTGTATGATAAGATAATGCATTACTAATACATTTATTTTTAAATGAATTAAGATCGAATTTCGAATACAGGGCGACCACTAGTTAGTATAGATATACGTATGTGTAGTATAGACGTTGAACAACCATGTAGACTGAATTATTATCAAAACGACAATGAATTAAGATGTCAGAGACTAGATAGAATTCATTAAATAGTCGAGATATTATATTAAATGAAGGTCGGAGGTGGAAGGACCCCACTTACGTGTCAGGCAGTGAGACGACGTTTCACTACGAGACTCTAGAACCAACGATGTTTATTGTTACATGATTACTTAGCTATTTAAATAAATAATACGAATGTATTTTATGACAAGAATAAAAAATAAGACATTGAAAAATATTTTCTTGGTCTTGACATACCTACAAATAATTCATATCGAAATCTGTTTGTAATATCAAAATAACACCTTTTCACTAAATTCTTATGAAAGTAGGTATCTACATAATAAAGTGTCTGTCTGTTTGTTCCGGCATCTCCATAACGGCTCGAACGATTTTGACGAGGCTTCGACTGGCAGGAGTAACGAAGGCTACTTTGCTTTAGAAAAAGAATTAGGGTTCCGCTCCAGAAAAATAAAACCCATTAAATCCAATATAAGGTTTTCCTATATGCACGCAAACGGAGTCGCGGGCACAGCTAGTGCGTAATAAAGCTGACAGGGCAGCAGTGGCGAAGGCACCATATAACACGATTCCTACCGGCTTGCCTTTGGGGATTCGCATTGGTAACTCTATCACTATTAAAAATACAATAGTATGTAAATAGTGGCTACTATTGTCAATAAATATAGTTACACTACGGGTATTTAATTCACCATAACATTCAAACAACAAAAAAAGGTTATTTATAGCTTTGTATTACAACAAAAGAGAAATGTTCTAAATTAACCCGGCGCCGAAACGTCATAATCGGGAACTAAAAATTCATACAACAGCGATCCCGTAATGATGTCACTTTAGGTCACGTGGCACCGCTTGATATGTACGAGAGCAAGCCGCTTTACAACGGGTTATGACAGAGACAGGTATAGAAAAATGCGTCAGCGAGAACGAGATAGAGGAATATTGTTTATTTTATTCGGTTTTCAGTTGTTCAATTTAATTGTATTTAATTCATTACATTCCCATATTCATTTTAGAATGATAGTAAGTATTCTTTATTGATGGGTCAGTAAGTTAAAGCCAACTTCGCATCGGCTTCTCTTTTAGAAAAAATTACACCTCGCCACTGCAGGGCAGTCAATTAACGTGTCACGGGCTAACTTTTGGCAAATAATCCGCCGGAAGTGCACCATGCCATAGCTGTTGGATTTTAGCATAGCAATAGCTGTGATTGATGCATCAACATTTTTAAGCATTTTTAACCGACGAAAAAGGAGGTTCAAGACGCGTATACCTATTTATAGTTTTATTTTAATGTGTGACCACGCAGTAACTTAACTGAGCAGTCCGACTTTGTTGATTCTATTATTATTGGAAAGGTGTAGAAAAAGATATCCGGAAAAAAACTTGTGTATTTAAAATTTAAAACTAAAAAGCAATATATTTACCTTTCAGTCTAACTAAGCTCCTGAAGCAATGTAAATTATTAATGTTGAGTCGACGCCAAACAATCATAAAGGCGCCAAGTAAAATAATGGCAGCTTGAGTCATCTGTAGCGTTGATTGTTTGTTTGGCGCTAACTCAAGTCCACTACCGACTTGAACGGGCCACCTACTGGACTCAAACTATATAGAAATAAAGAAAGTGTACGAGTACCAGCAGTGCCGTCCATCCATTCCGTATGGTGCCGGACATAAAGAATAGCACCATACCATTTCTCACGGGTGTCGCAAGAGGCGGCAAGAGGAACTAAGGGACTTACTAGAGAATGGGCAGCAGCGTTCTCTATGTATTTTACCACCATACTGCGATCGCCAACCGGCCTGCCAAGCCTGGCGATTATGGGAAACCCCCCCAAGGGCCTATGTCTCGCAGTGAAAGTTTTTTGACTGAAATGATGATATTGATGAGGAATACCATCGACACGAGAAGGAGAAAAACATCCTGAATCAATATCTATCGTGATCTAGTACATGTTCCAATAAGGGAAACCCACACATACTTTAGTTTGTGGGTTCCTACTGTGGATATTAGAGAAATGGCATTGACCGCTATTGCTATGCTAAAATGCGACAACTATAGTGTTAATTTTCCTATAGAGCTAACCTATCGCGTGTAACGCACATTAAGTATCATATATATCTTTTGTATAACGTGCTATTTTCTCCCTCCACTCCTCTCTATCTCAAGAAACGTTTTCAGTTTCTTTGTGACTCCCACACGAAATTCTTAAGGTCATCAGATAACTTGAAGCTTTAAAATGCCTATGCATTCCGCAACTTTCTTCGACCATTCCTTTACTGTCCAAGCCGCTCGGTTGTGGAATGCAATGCCTGTTGAAATAAAACGCGCGCAGACGTTACATGTTTTTAAAGGACTCGTGAAGGAACACTACTTGTCATTGTGATCTTGTTCTCCTAACCGAACTGTAATTTTCTATGTACTGTCGTCATTAATTTTTGTGTCTTATATGGATATTTAGTATGTATGTATTTATGTATATATTATTTAGGATATAAATAACTGTTTAATTATTTTAGTTTTCTGTTTAGTTGTGTTCACACCATTGACATACCCATTTTATGTCCACGCTTTTCACTGTCCATTCCATGGTTGCCTGGAAGAGATCGCATAAAGCGATAAGGCCGCCTATTGTATATTTTGTAATCTTTGTAATGTTTTTTGTGATGTATTTTTATGGTGTACAATAAAGTATATATAAATATAAATAAATAATTTAAGACTAAGTAATTCCCTTTACAGGCCGTAATAACGCATTCGTTTATCAAAATAGATCTATAACTCACAAGTAGAAACATGTTGGTCCAATGTCTATGAGACCCATATCCGGATGATTCATAGAAGTTACGCAACTTGATAAGAAATTGATAAACACTGTTTTGCTTTCAGATGAATTACTATGACGTTTTGTTTTGTTTTATTTGTTTGTACAATTGGTGGTTTTCGAGGGTGTCTAAAGTTTCACTGACTGTCCATCTGTGTCAGGGCTGTTTCGTTTGACCCTTAATGATCTTGATAAGAAAATGATAAATACTGTTTTGCTTTCAGATGAATTACTATGACATTTTGTTTTGTTTTATTTGTTTGTACTATTGGAGGTTTTCTAGGGTGTCTAAAGCGTCACTGTCCGTCTGTGTGTGACAGGGCTGTATCGTTTAACAAGTAATGGTAAACACTTGAAATTTTCACAGTGTGTACTACCTATGGTCGATTAAACAACAAATTAATAAAATAACGAAAAAATAAATTGAATCTCCATACAACACGTGTTAAATACAGGATGAAATTAAAGGAGCTAACCAAACTACGCACACGTGGTGGGTATCGTATATTTAAATATGATGAAAAAAAGTTAAACTTTGATAGGTTTTTTTTTCACCGACCGCAGTTCGTTTTTACGGTAAAAAAAAACTAACTTTTGTGTATACTTCACAGACGTGGTGGTTATATCCGTTACATATGGGATATAAGTATATAACGATCATGTCTGTGAAGTGCACAAGAAAACATGTTTTCCTTCAGGTAAAAAAAACTAACAGCGGTCGTTGACCCCTAAAAAATTACATCAAATCGTTATATTTATCAATTATATTTATCGTGTTTACATGTCGATTCATCACGTTTGCAGTTTCGCTAGTTAATTTAATTTGTCCCTGCATTGTAAGGTGGTATCGGAACCCTCGTGCGAGCCCGACTCACACTTGGCCACTTTTTTCGAGTTTGCATTTAGGGGCCATCCATAAATTACGTCACAGGTTAAGGGGGAGGGAGGGGGTCGACGAAATGTGACATTGTGTGACAAGGGGGTGGGAGGGGTCCTAAATTTCGTGACGTCACATTTCAAAATCAATTTTAATCGTAAGTGTTAAGTAAAACACATATTCGTATGATAGCTATTGCCCCAGTATCGAGGCATACTTGTTTAAGCGATCATGTGGCATTTGTGGTCTATATTTCGCATCATAAAGGCCACTAATCAACACAAGCAAATACATAAGAAACAACAAGTTTTGCTCATCGTGAAGATTCGTCCTCAAAGAATTTCTGCTAGACGTGCCAGAGAAATTCTTTGTTTGGATGATGATACTGTATGGTTCGATGAGAAAGATGTGGACACAATGAATATTCCTGACATTAACAACCCAAACGAGAACAATGTGGCTGCATGCCATGCATATGCCTACCTATAGGGACTCAACATGATTAAGTTTGATCTTTAATTAATATAATTAATCGTTTTTTGTTTTGTTAATTTCTTGCAGTGTTTGATTTGATGTTCATTTTATAAAAAAAAAATAACTTCGGAATTGCTTTTTAATTCAATAATTATTTCTAGATGTAAAATTATAAAATTTGTGACGTCACACTAGGGAGGGGGGGTCTCACAAATGTGACCAGCTGTGACAAGGACGGGGGACAGGGGCAAAAATTATGAAATTCGTGTGACGTAATTTATGGATGCCCCCTTAGGGTAAAATGAGCATTTTTTTAAATTGTACAAATGACTAATGAAAAATACAACAGTACAAATACGAACAGATTTGAAATAGCGCAATACGATAAAAAATTAATAAATTATTTTCTAATTTTATTTCCACACAAATAGTAAAAAATGTCACAATGAAAAGTTTCACTCAGGGGGGTTTTAAAAAGCAGGATAGACAGGGTTACCATGCACTATGTCAAATAGATTTAAGTTAAAGTTCCAGTCTGGTCACTAATAGGTATAGGGCCTGGCATGCACTGACAGGTCAAAAAACCTTTTACAGGGGTTTAAGGTTGATGAAATATAGCTCATATTTATTTTACATTGGCATGCCATTTTACACACGTGGATTTTTTCTGTAGCATAAAATACCTGGTATACTGTAATACAGATAACTCTCAGGCACGCAATCAAGTCGAAAAAAAAATACTCTTAATAATAAATTATTTTATATGTATGCCGTGCTATTGTGTAGGCCTATGCCCAGCAGAGGACTGATAAAGACTGATAATGTTTTTTATTTTGTTTAAGCAATCAGAAAGTGAGATTTTAGTGCCAATAATCTAGTTTATTTTCTGCCTCGTTGGTCTAGTGGTCGCAAATGCTACTGCTGACTACAAGGTCGCAAGTTCGATTCCCAAGTTGGGAAAAGTGTTATTGGGTACGTCTATCTGGACTTTCTCAATAGCCAGCTGGAGTCTGGATTTGTGCCCGGTTGATAGCAATAGGCGCCCTATATTACATGGTAATAATAACTGGTGAAATGTGGGTGTGTACTAAAGGTACACCTCTGTCCAACCCTTCAGGGTATCAAGGTGAGATGTTTTGTTATATAATCTAGTTTTTAGAGGTCAAGAGAAGATCAGAAAATCAGATCAGAACCCAGGACCAAAATTTTGAAGAAAAGCCTAAACAAGACCCTGCCAATACCAGTGAGAACTAAGAAAACACAAAGAGTAAAAAAAAAATTAACAAATTACAAGCCAGTTGTAAAACCTTTGCATTCACATTCGTTATTTTGCACAATGTCTGACTTCATGATTTGAAAGTCACATAAAATACAATTGTCATCAAAAGCTATAGTATTATCTCTACCTATACACATTGTTTCTAACACACAAATACGTACATGCTCAATAAAAATTATCACTCACAAATCAATGTCATTAATATTCTGTATAGAATAGGTTGCCATGTGGACAACTGGCATCCAGGAGGGGCTAGAAACCATAGCAACCAATATCTTTTGGTTAATTTAGGATAACTAAACGCATGACAACAAACTAATACATTGTTGAATCAGACATTTTAGTAGTCCTATATTAGAACAATCATGGATTAGTTAGAAATGGAGTGCTAACACAATTATCTAGAATACAAATCATGTATTGCTAAATAAAACAAGTCATGAGACTACCTATGAAGTCACAGATTTTACTGATTGCATAAGTGAGTTAGAGAAAGATCCAGATTTCCAAATGGCTTAACCATGGCCATTATGGCCTAAAAATTTTGAGGGAGAACCAAAGAAGGCGACGTGCAACTAGTTCTACGACGGCGTCTAGAAGAGCAACAGTCGCGCGCGCAGTAATCACTCCATTCGCTCACTACTCTATGGTTTTATAATAATTACAAGTACAGTCAAGGACGAAAATGTTTGTGCATTGAAATAATATTGAAACCATAAGAGGTGCATTATGCAATTTTTGCAAAGTTGTCTGAATTATCACATTTGAACATTTGAACTGATTACTGATACCCTACATGAAACTTTAAGTTGTGCTAACTGTACATATTTGTTTTCCCTTGACTGTACACACTAGCTAAACTAACAGGTTATGGCAGCATTGATGTAATTCTTGATAAAAAGGTGAATTCTGAACCCTAGTGGACTATAAAAATGTTAGTAAAAAATATTAGTATATTAGTAAAGACTAGTCTTTACTCACCTGACAGGTGGAGATCTTTCCCGGTGAGGTGAGTAAGGCATGGGCTGGGCGTGGTGCAATGAAGGCTCCCGGACGAAGGGCCGGTGGCGTGGAGAGTCGTGGCGCATCAGCGGAGTCATAGACGGCGACACCGGCGAACATGAGCCCCCATTCCTCAGAGGAGACGAGCCCTTTTCCCACTCACTCACAGGCACCTGCTGGTACCTCTGAGGACTCGCAGGCCTCATTGCCGGCCTCATCGGAGGCTCCTCGTGCATATTATCATCTGGAGACACACTCTCCAAACTCGCTGATCTTGACCTATTCTTAGACTTCTTCTTCTTCTTTTTCTTATCTTTTTTCCGCTTGTCTTTCTTCTTCTTAAAACTACCATGGTCATCAAACTCTGGCTCTCGTTCATCATACTCTGTGCGTCTCTTCCTTGGCACAGATGAATCCCTCAAAGCATACTCCTCCGCAGCTCGACGACTCGTTGTTGTCACTGATATTGTCTTGTTATCTACAAATGTACGGATGGAATGGGACTTTCTCGTTCTATCAAGGTCATCAGCAATATGCCTGCTGATTGAGCTTGTTTCACTGTCAATCTCACCAGCCTCTGGTGCTGATAACGCGTCCGAACTGACATCAGAATACTCCACAAGAGGTTTTAGAGAATTGACTGTAGCATAAGATTGCTCATGAGAACTACCTGAATGTGACTTATATTTCTTGTGAGCTCGCTTCTTATGCTTCTCCTTGTGGTGCTTGGTATGCCTCTTATCGTAGCCTCGGTCCATGGCCCACTGGGGCGGCGCCCCCCTGTGTCGATACTTCACATCACTTCAACTGAAACATAAAAAAAAAATTATATGACAAACATCTTATTATGATTGTACCGAATAAAAGCATATTAATTAGAAATTATAAGCAATAAGCTGTACAAAGTTCATCTTATCGCACAAATAAAACAAAAAATAAAATAAATTAATGGTTAGTACATACCTACATAACTTCACAAAGTTGATGTAAATAAAAGTACATGATCGGTGATTGTCAAGCAGTACTAATTATGGTTGACTGTACCCGCATAAAATCTAAGCACGTAGACAAAAATTATGAAGGTACACAAACAAAAATTCAGGAGTTCTTAAATCAAAACATAAAACACTTTATTCAGTACAAAACAATTCGTTACTGAGAAAATTAATGATAAAATAGCAAAATCTAAAAATAAAATAGTCGTAAGCACTCGCGATTTTTGATAATTCCAAAAAATTAAAAACAAATCACGGCACTGCACAAGCACATGCAACAAGAATGTAGAATTGAGGACTTACCTGGGTAATAAACGGACGTGCGTCCGTCACACGCACGATAAATACTTTTGCAATTTAATACGAATTGTGTAAGCTAAGGTATTAGTTTCTCATATATTTTTTACAGTTTCAGAAGGCTTTCTGCCTGTAATATATAGTAATCTTAGTTCTTTACTCTTTATATAATCTTATTTCGCTAATCATAATCATGAAGAGCGCATAATTCATGTAATTACATCGGATTTATATTAGGACCAAGAACGTCGATTTTAGTCAGCCATTTGCTTTTTTCATTCATTTTCTTTCATCATCGTTTAGTGTTGTCCTCAATTGAACAATGTTGTTATGTTGGCAGCAAGTCAAACTTGACGGCATTGACAACTTTATTTGGTGACTAATATTATTTGAAATCGATACTTTTCTTTTTCAAAGCACATTATCATGATAATTGTAATAATTTAATGTATACTTATGATTAAATTCTTACAGTAAACCACCACTGAGTAGATTTCCAATCCTAGGCGACATCGTACTAGTAATTTTTACATACGGTACTCTTATGGTGTCTAGTTGAAGACACTGTAAATTGTATTTTATGTAAAGGCACAGTAAAAGACATTTAGTGTAGAAAAAAATATTGTTATGTTTTAATAATTTCACTCCTTTTTGCCTAAAATAGGAGTGTAATGTTTTTATGTATGATATCAAAGCTGCTTATTTCTAATTTACAAGTATAGGGACAAAAAAAAGTTATTGATAAATGTTTTTCGTGTTAGGAATAGATTTATATAAATCATAAAAATATCGATTTATGGAGATAATACGATTCGATCACATCTTTCACAACACTATTAATTTTTGTCTGTGTTGGCGGTACATTCAAAATCTACCTTATTAATTAAAATGTTTTGTGTGTCACTTAGTTAAACCAGGTTTAGAAAGACCAGTAAATGATTTTAATTATTTATGTTTATTTCACATAATTTTAAACGTTTATTACAATTATAAAAAGTAAATCAAATAATGAGTAATCATCTTTGAATCCTGCATCTGCCGGAAATGCTTACTCTCCGTTTCATAAAGCACCGTATTGCATATTAAAATTTTGAAAATATTTCGAATATTTTATATATTGTGTTAAATTTTTATTTCCACCAAAGCTAAAATACGAAAAAAATATAACATCATTTGATATTCAGGATATTAAAATATTACCCTCGATCAAACAATTTTTGAAGATTTTGTCACTGCGTGAAATGACACGTAGAGGAGCTTCTCTTACCATAAAAAAAAAACCTAATCATAGTAGAAATAATTTTGGGTGAGATTGTATTATTGCATTCTAAAGTGATTAATCATTCGCTATCATTAAATATATAAATTAAATACCATCCATTTCATAACAGAGTACAGGAAACTTAACATTTGAGCTTACCGCGTTCATTTATTTTTTTGGGGTGTAATTTTTTTTATCTATTCATATGGCAACTCTGCATAGTTCGCGTGCGATTTGCGTCCTAGCGCTATAGCATTTATTTTGCTGATTATTTTAAAGAATACAAAAGTTATATCTAAATACAATACTAATTTATGATCAATGCAATGTGTAGTGATTTATTAAGATAGCATCTATAATAGTATTTTCACGAAATTAGTCACAATGACCCCTGAGTTCACGGCTGCTATTGCTAGTACATTGTGATATTACCCAATATGGGAAAGAAATTACAAACAATTTAGTCATTAGTGTTGTTTATTTTATTTATTTAGTTTTTACAAAACGTCTGCAAACTATTAGTGGTCAAATGTAGATCAGAAATTTATATTATGGTTACAAATGGTCATTTTAAAGTCATTGAACCTATGCGCGGCGTGGTGACACTGTGCAGTGACTTGTGAATCGGAAATATGTAAATAAACATGAACGATATAAGCTTGAAAATAGTGGAATCTCCGAAGAGCCACGGTGGTGTTGATGTGTCTCCGTCGGGGGATGCAGGTGCCGACAATGAGGTTGATCCGCTGGCTATAGACGAGGCCGAAGTTGACCGAGTCAAGGAGCCGGTACCGCTGGACGCGGTGCTCGAGAAAGTTGACGAAGAAAAGGCGGGAAACTGTGATGATAATGCCAAAGAAAAAGTGATAAGTGAGAGCCAGAATGGAAGTAGTGATAATTTCGTAAATGTCCAATGTGAGAATGCGAAAGGTAATGCAGTTTTACGACTAGATTTTCATACAATAAGCTTGCTACAATTCTATACTTTCTTTCATACATTGATCATTATTAATAACTTTAATTTTATGCAGAGCCATCTTACAACTTATTGTATACCTCTAAAAGCATATAAAGAATGCAATTGATTGCATGTTCAGTCAGTACATCTATTGAGATCATTTGTTCCATTAGAGCTGTTTCATTTTCCTATCATCTAATGCAGTACTAGAGATTGCACTTGACAATCATAAAAAGTTATACAATTCTACAACAGGGCAGAGATCAAGTAGACTCAATTGGACGCATTTGTTTTAAATTTAGAAGGATGTCTACTGTTTTTTTTTTTTTTTTTGTGATTTGCTTCTCTGTACACACTGTGTCGTGTGCTTGGTTTTTTTTAGTGATGGGAACAGTTTCAATAATTTGTACAGAAGACCATAATCCTGAAAACCAAAGTGTACCACCTTGGTCCCTGCCTTGTCCTGCTTAGCAGACATCAGCAACCCGGCTGTGGATGTCTGTTAGGCAGTTGTTTTATGTACAAAACATATCCAGCTAGCTGCTTTCAGTAAGACTGAAAATCAACCTTAACAAAGTTAGACTAAAATTACATTATTTTTGCAACAGCTGATAAAAATCCATGGTTGAGCATGGAAAAACACCTTTTTAATGAAAATCTTAGTAGAAATCCAATGACCAAGCTCAGCAGAATGTTTGATAGTGGAGTGCTTACACTATACTGAATCAAGTAGGCAGTGTGGCTTCCAGCATTGAAGGCAATAAGCATCTTTAAAGACCATGTTCACACAGGCATGGAAAATCGCAGCAGGATTTTTTCTTTCACTGGATCTTCAACCCCTGCTTAGCAACATGACTTGAAAATATTGTGTTTTGCAATGCGCTGGGTTGTACTCTGTTGGATTCTGAAACTCTTGGTTCACTGAGAGTTGAAAATTCAGTATGTTAATCAATATTCTATAAAAAAAAATGCTTTTAAACGCAGTTTAGATGTGCTGAAGGCATTCAGTTTCATTCAAATTTGCCTTTTGACTGATCAGAATCTATACACAACAGTTTAAAAAATAAAGAAATACCAGTCTATTATAGTCCCAATGCAGGGCAAAAACCTCGTCTCCTACAATGAAGGTATGACCTATCTTGCTTGAGTAGGATTAACCATACCAGATTTGTATTAAAAATGTAAGAAATGATCTCTGCAATTTTGTCATAATTCACAGGACATCATTTTAGCAGTACCATTTCAATGTATTCCAATTACTGTGACTACACTAGAAAATGCCTCCAAAGTACAAATGAAGTTATGAGGCAAGTAATAGTGTTTGAGATACCTATTATTCTAAACTGCGAACACACACAATAATCGAGATGCTTGTCTCTGTCAGTATGCCCATTTCTGTTATTGTCTGAAGGAATTTTATTTGCAGAGAAATCATGAACTCATTTTCAGAAATATCATTTTTTTTTCCGTACTGCAATCATGGGTATTTACATCTGTTATCATCATTCGCCCTTATAACAATTTATTTAACCTAACATGTCTTTTTTTCTTCTATGCTTCTCTATTAGTTGTCATCTCGGTAGTCATCTCCTCCACATTCATACTCAAATCATCCCTCAGGACGGACACTTACCTCATTCCTCCACATCACATGCCCATACAATGATAACTATTTGTACATTTAAATGAAATGTGTCCGCGTAAATGTCGGTTATCGCGGACGCAGACGAAGTAGCGGAATCAAGAGTAGCCTATGTTCTTTCTTGGGGTTAAAACATACCCCATACCAAATTTCATCAAAATCGGTTCAGTGGTTTTGTCGTGAAAGCGTAACAGACAGACAGAGTTACTTTTGCATTTATAATATTATTAGAGTATTAAATTCTGTGGGGCATAAATGTGACAATGCATAAGATACAGACAAGAGAAAAGGCAATGGTATTATCAAAATTGTATCACTTAATCCCTTCAAATCTTTCAGAGGAATTGATCAAAGAAGAGAATAGTGACATAGTTGTTGCAGAAACCCTTCCCCCTCTACCGACAAACGAAACAGACGATGAACCTGCAACCGTTACTGAACCAGTCCCAGTACCAGAAGTAGTGGAACAAACGGTTGCTTCAGAAAATGTGGTTGTAGAAACCGTGGTCCCAAAAAAGGAACCGAGTCCTGTGAAAGAGGAACTTATGGTTGTTGAGGAACCAAAGAAATTGGAACCGGAAGCTGATGCTGCAATGACCGAAGTGGTTACGGTTGTAGAGAAGGTGGAACTGAAAGTAGAGAAACCTAAACCAAAGCCAATGAATGGGGATGTTGCTAAGGTGAGTGATGCGTTACTATTAATAGATTTTAATAATAGTAAATATTATAAAAATAAATATTATTTGAAGCCAAAATCACCATCATTCAATAGCAAGTTTACATTTTGCATGCCCTTCTCTGTTTTATTGCTCTGTGTTTATTCCATTAGTGATTTATTAGAATTTGAAGCATTGTGTTAATGCATATTATTAAATATTTTGGGTCATTTAAATGTAAAGACGGTTGCTAATAATATTATTAAACATACACACTTGCCCAGTTGTAAATCTAGTATGTGTATGGAACAGCAACAGAGTGAAAGCAAAAGGTTCTGGTCTGGCAGCGTAGCAGCTGATGCTTGCACAAATGCTGGCGCACACAATGGCGAACTGAATGGAGCCAGGGGCGGAAAAACTAAATGAGCTCCTGCCGCCCAGCAATGACCGTCGAAAGATATAGCATGCTGCCGCAAAACCGTCAGGTTTTTTAAACCAGAACTAGGACACTAGGAACTAACTCAGAAATAGGAGATACTGTGTAGACAGCAGAAAAGTTAGAGCATCAGACGAATAGAGGATGGCAGAGCAAGAAGCGAGCTCGAACATTTTTGCACGCCACACGGTTTTTTTTGTAAATTCGAAAATGTAACCGGAGGGGGCTCTTAAATTTTAACGTTTCTTTTTACATAGTATAGATAGATAAATAAGTTACTTCGTCTACTTACTCAGAGAAGTTTGAGAAAAAGAGAATGTAGGTTGTAAGAGCGAGAGTAGCTCGAGAAGCTCGAAACTTTTAGCACCTTACTTACGATTATGATAATCTTGAATGTTTCATAAATGAAGCTGGGAATCAATTTACAGGTTATTTATAACTGTTATCGGGACCACATGTCGAAAATTATCCCACGGGAACATACTACCGTAGGATGCCATCCATCTTCTTGTCAAATTTTATCGAAATCCGTTCAGTGGTTTAGGCGTAAAAAGGTAACACAGAGCTACTATCGAATTTATTATTAGTAAATATTGATTACAGTGTCATTTATTTTTCTAGCCTCAGTCATATTATAGTAGGACTAAATAGCCTACGCCAATCAAGACAAAAGTATACTTGGTAGAGTCACTTTACGACTTTTATACTAGGCGTATGCCGCAAGAATTTGGGCGGTTAGATAGGCGGCGCAAATGCCAGCTTCACCTGGAGATTTAAGCCTATTAACGGTCACCAGGGTCAAGCCAGCTCTAAGAACGCTGACCCATGATTCCTTATCTCCAAAAGGCAGGGTAAAGTCCCATTTATGTAATGGAAGTTTCTTCCTGTGGCATGCCATGAAATAGAAGAAACAAACGACTTGCATCGTCTTCACTGCTTACTACTGTGTAAGTTTAACAGTTGCTTCAACTTTTGCTATGCCACATGCATCTAAATCACATAATCAGCCCACCAATGTTCCACCACTGCTGAACCACAGGCATCCTCTATGTGAGAGGGAGTGGGCCGTAATCTACCACGCGGGCCCAGTGCGGGTTGGTAAATGTCATATGTCTTCGAATCTCTGGTTCGAGGGTGGTAGGACATGCCTCACGTTCTGTACTTTCACCGTTTTGAGTGCAGTGGTGATGATATTTACACAAAGTGAAGCGCCTGCCTCTGTTCGAACTCGCGTACTACAACTCGTAAGTCATCATTAACTCTGGGCCACCAATGCTCCACTGCGCAATTATATCGTACCGAGTAAATCAAGTTGAAAACCTATTCAGAGACCAAACATAGCTCTTGGATCTGTCAAAATTTACGTTTTACTATTCAATCTTGAGGAAAACTTTTGAAGTGCAATCTTCTTTAGGTGCACTTTGCGCTCTTTCTGACCTATGAACAGTCACGTTCGGGTTGGTGACGCTGAATCGGGTAGACTCAGCTCCAGTCAGTCGGTAACGCTGTATCCCGTATACTCGGCGCTGAATCGCGTATACTCGGCTCCGGTCGTAAGTTTTCTCATCCATCGTATAAAGATCCTTGTAAAGCTATAGTTAATACTACTAGTTTTTGACTCAGGTTCAGTAGTACGGGCCTAAGTTAAGCAGCCGGGGCCAGTTAGTGAATAGTTGACCTTAAAATTTTAACAGTTGACTAACCAGTGTCTTTTTACTACGGTACAATTGTCCGTTTTCACTAACATTAGGGTATGCAACCAGTGTAATAAAATTTAGGCGGTGCCTAATGATAATTAAAACGAGCCTGGGAGTTCTCGTGGACTTTCTGATTTTTACCGTAGAGGTAAAAAAAAACCTCTAAATGGAGGAAGCGCCGAGATAGGAAAAAAAATTAAACCGCCGAAAAAACTGAAAAGCAAAATTTTAAGGTTTATTATTTTTTGCTTTTCAGTTTTTTCGACGGTTTAATTTTTTGTTAAAGAGTTTTTATTTTATATATTTTTTGTGGCATTAATGTACTAATAATACCCTATGCAATAAAAAAAGAATTATCAAAATCGGACTACGCTTTATAAAGTTAGGCGTGGTTATAAATATATTATAAGCAGTGAGTGAACAATCAATCATCCCCTGTTTTTTAGGGTTCGATTTTGTTTTCCAAATTTATATGGGACCACCTTCGGAGTATACCCTTTCCAATAGAAGAAGAATTATCACAATCGGACCACAATGTAAAAAGTTATGCGTGGTCATACGTAAAATAAATAAAAAAATATCGTCGAATTGAGAACCTCCTCCGTTTTTTTTTCGTCGGTTGAAAAGTTAAAGGCTTTATCTGCCTAGTATTTGCCCAACTAAGCTGGGGTTGGCTCCCAGTCTTAGCGAATGCAGCTGAATACCAATATTTTACATGGAGCGACTCCCTATCTGACCTCTACAACTCAGTTTCTCGGTAATATGATGATAACCCTTGGTAGAACTGGCTGTCATACTTTTGAGCTTCTACCCGTAACAACTGTTGAAGATCCAAGAATGATAACCGGGACCAATGGCTTAACGTGCTTTACGAGGCACCGAGGGTGGGTATGTTAAGCTTAACTTCGGTAGCTTAACCTGATTGATCGGCACGAGGCCGTCAAAAAGCATGAAAATGCATTGAGATTTTAAAAGTTAACAAAGTAGGTAGGTGGGTAACCTATGAAGTTTTAAAATGAATCTTTTATTTTTCCTCATTGTTTCATTTAAAAAATACAGGTGGCTTGATATTTGCACGTCGTTACGCGTCCCACAAGGACTAAAAACTGTTTTATATCCTCTTCCTTATAATTTATATCTTTGGAAAGCGGTATTATTACTCCAAATCAAAGCCAAATATTAAGTAGGTAGTTTATAGCATTAATATAAATACAGATAAAACTTAACTCTGCATTTGACCCAACCGCTTGTGCATAAAAACTTGTTGCTAAACGACCTTCCGTGACACTTGATCTCAACCAAGGTCATGTTACCCAAGCTGTTGGCGAAATTCAACAATATGGCGTTATTGTGCTGCGTCTATGGCAGCTTCGTAATAATACAATGTTATAATTTATTCGGAACTGTGTGCAGATCAATATCTTAAATTAACACATATGAAAACCAATTACAATAATTCATGACACATTGAGGTATTAAAGAAAATATACAGTTCAGGTGAAAATTTCAATCATAAAAAAAAAATATTTTCATCACAGATAAACAATGATTACGGTTTTGTAGCGTGAAAAATAATATAAAATTTTATTGGCATAAAAAATGTGAGTGAAGCCTTGACTCCTGCGCTAGGTAAAATCACCTGTGTTACAGTTGCCAGAATCTCCTGCCAAAAGGATAACTTTTGGAAGAGGTTTTGCTAGAGGCAATTTTGTACGAAAAATTCTTTGACGCTAATAAATTTGTACCACCTGTGGATTAATAGAAATGTAAAACTAAGGCCGTCAGACTATGTCCGGGTCAAAAAGGGGCGTGGAAATACGTCAAATGCTCTTGCGCAGATCGCCGGCCGGTCCCACCTTCTTATTTATTTTTACGCGTAGATGTACCTAGTGTACTCATGAGCTACAATCAGGGTCAAGTTAGTTCACAAATTAAGGTCATGGCATCGTATAAAACTATTTTCAATTCTGAAAATGGAGGGCATATTTACAACTTTGTTGGTTCCATAATTTATAGGACCCGTTTTTTTTTGGGTGCTAAGTCATCAAATGACTTCTCCCGCTCTGGGCGAAGCGGGAGGGCGTGTCAAACTTTTACTGACTAAAATCCATCCGTGTTCTTTCAATTGCCTGTGCCAGGGCCACGGTAACCTATGTTAACTTTTGAGGATTCCAAAAATGTAATTAGCTCAGCTAGTTACTTATAGTTTTCAACTTGTCATTATTGTAGAGAAAGAGACAGAGAGAGTTGTGAGAAGAGTTGTAATTCTAAGAAACCTAACCACGATATAAAAAAAAAATAATAGTTAAAAAAAAAACTAAAAAACACACTTCCATAGAAAAACAAGCTAAAAAGTAGAAAATAATGGAAAAAAAGCGTTTATTTTCTATTTTTTAGGGTGTTTCGAATTTTGAGCGTATGTCAGCGTGGTTTGTGACGTATGTCAGCGTAGTTTTCGAAGACAGTTTTTTTGCTGTCCTAGTAACCCTGGCAAGGATAATGGCACAAATTAATGAAATTATTGCATTCTTTGACAGGTTTGCAAAGTTTGAATGAAATCTGGTCGTTTAAAGATGGTCAAAATCGCGCTATAAGGAGTCGGTTACAAACAAACATACAAGTGAAGCTAATTTAAAGCGTGTAAAATTAAAAAAAAAACATTTACTGAAGACGTCAACGCTCATGTCTCTGCCAGACATAGGGAAAAACCACTCAACCTCAAGTATACCAATCAATAAAATGTCTGGAGAATCCTGAAACATGTGCCCGATGCGAAGGCCATTTGAAACGAAAGTAGGTACTGAGTAACACAAATTACAGCTGTGTAAAGAATTTAATGACTGATGATAATATTACTAGCTTCTGTCCGCTACTTCGTTCCCGTGGAAGTCATAAGATACACAATGTACTAAAATAACAGCCACATTTCAGTAAAACAGCTTCGGCTCCGAACCCACCTTTTCGCATTGCATCGTCCGGCCGCGCTTTTCTTTCTGACTTTCCTTTTGCTCAGCTCCTAAGGGTCGTAGCGTGGTGTTAAATAGCGTACCTTCCTCAAGAACCAGGCTATGAAATGGAATTCCTTCGTAGTTTCAACGATACCGTGTTCAAACTAAAATCAAACTCTTTTGCTTTATTAAAAACTAGCTTTTGCAAGCGACTTCGCGCGCGTGGAGGTTGAAAAGTATCCCATGGGAACGTACTGCCGGCATAAAAAGTAGCCTATTTGTTAATCTAGGTTATAAACAATCGGTGTGCCAAATTTCATCCAAATCCGTTATTTAATACCTAAAAAAATTTGATCTTGTTCAAAAGTAGAGGTCACCCAAGAAAAGATACATGGATTCTTTGAAGAATGATATGGCTAAAATGACTATGAATTTTGGAATGACTGCTGTTAGGGATGTGTAGAGTAGAGGAAGACAACACGTCACGCTTACCGCATTAAAATTGAGCGCAGAAAAGGAGGAGGAATAGTTAAAACCCTGCGTTAGATCCTCTCAGAGGATGAGTTTCGTAAAAACAAACTTCTTATTACACCCTCTTTACAATATACAATCAAACGTTATGCTCCTATAGCGTGTATGGCTTAGACGCAATCACTGTTTTACAAGGGGGACGCGAAGGTGACTATTTTATGAAAAGTCATTTCAGGGAGTTTTACGTATGTACTTATCCAAACCCTCCAAATTGTAAAAAATGTAAGAAGACAATTTGAAATTCCCTACCGACTACTTTAGCGTTGACTCCATAAGTTATTTCATAAAACAATGAGCTAACATTTTTTCTCTTTCTAGGAGGAACAAGGTACAAAAAGACGGTCAAGCGAAGAAGTTGACACAGAGTCTCCTCTAAAGAAACTCTGCATAGAAGTAGAGAAGACGTTTCCCCAACACGACACGATGATCAACGACTACATACACACAGCGACGAAAAACAACGTAGATGAAATACAAAGGCATACGGAACAGCTCCTATCAGAGATACAGACGTTAAGAGAACTCGCGCAAAAGAAAGAACACGAGTGGAACAATATACTACACCTGAAAAAAGTCAAAGAGGAGATCCTACTCCGGCTTTTAAGACGAAAACAGGTCTTGTCCTTCGAGAAATCAGCAGAAATCAACGGTGCCGAACGAGATAGGGATCCGTTCGACTATCTCAACCAAGCGAAGAACTTGGCGATAGATAAAAGTGACGATATCTCGGGGCTGGCGCTCAAACAACCTGGCTCTAACCTCGGTCCGATGATGCAGACGCCAATCATGCCCATCACCTCTCACTATAACCCTATGGCAGGGTTACCGCCTCCTTACGACAAAGCGCACATGTCGATGCCAAAACCAGTATTCCCCCAACAAATGATGATGCCTGGTCACATGACTGGGTTCCCGAGAGACATGAATGGGCAGCTACCTTCTGGTTTCGGCCTTCCTATGGGCCGTCAAGGACCTACCAAGGATGTAAAGTCTATAATAGCAGATTATAGGCAAAGGAATCCAGAAGTGACACCCAGAAGAGGTCGGAGAATGAAGTCTATATTAAATCCTAATATGATGAATGTGCCGCGACCAATAGCACCGAAACTAGATGGTATGAACAATTTGAACAGTCTTAACATGCTGTTTAATAATCTAGATATGGTAAGTGTTTTTTTATTACTGTTTAATTTAATTTGAATGCAGTGTTTTACAGTAATTTGATGTCGTTATCAGTAGGAAATGGGTCATTCATTGTTAAGATAGAGGATAACAATTTATCAACGTGAACTATTTCTGTATATAAATCGGTTATTGAACTACAATGAGCGTTAATTTAAGATTAACTTACTGTTCCAAATATTCAGCTCGAACAATAAAGAAAAGGAATAATTCCGAAAGTAAACTTTGGAATTGTTCAATCTTTGTTTAAATCATAAAGTGAAGACTTACAAAAACATCCCAACAATTTTCCCATCTTTCTAAGATTTTTCCGGAAACGTAAAAATAATTCGTCCAGAAATTCTTCCCCCTCCCCCCATGTTTTTCCTGCCGCAAAAATTAAGTTATGGATCACAACGTCTTGGGGAAGTTAAGGTAATAAAGAGTTTATCTTGTATTGAATATCAATGGGAAAAAAGGGTTATTTATTATATGTGCTTTTATAGTAAAATTAGATTTAGGTCATAGTAAACCTGTCAAAGCACTATGAGGCTTGTTATCCTATGATAACAAACCGCAGCAGTAAAAAAATATAAAAACAAAATCAATGTAGCCATGTTAGACACAAACATTGCGTTAGGTCGCATAAAATTGCATCCTACGGAAAAGTAATTATGACTACTACTACATTTGGTACCATTTGTACGCAGCCGTAGCTCTATCCGCTCCGGTCCAGTAGAACCCGAGATATATATACCTCTTCAACTATTGGGCATTTTTCATCATTCCACGGATAAATATCCTGTAACGCAGGGCGTGGAGGGAGCAGAGCGTAAAATAAATACACCTTTTCGACATAACTTCTAAAAGGTATATTTATTTTATGCTCTTCTCTCAAAAAACTGAAAAAATGACCGAAAATTTCGGGGTTTTTCTGAGCCACGCTGTTAGTTAGGTCTTTCGAAGCTACAAACTTGCACGCGTAGCATGACCACCATAGAAAGAACTTTGTCTATTCTTGATAGAATAGAAATAGAATTGTCATGCTACGCTATAAAACGGTATAAATCTTTCTACAATCTTTAATTCTGTCTTTAATCTTTCTACAATCAGTAATTTTGTCTATTCTTCCGTCGACAAAACCCATTTCTACGGTGGTCATGCTACGCGTGATGGCTTTACACTATTGGCATATATCCTAAAAACATCCCAGAAACATCAATACAGTGTAGTTTTTGCGACCCACAGTGTTTTAAATAACTGGTCCTATATCTATCTAGCTACATCATCGCTCGAACCTAGCATAGTCTATCGCTAGAACTTGCAGCCGAGTCAATAATCTAATTTGTAATTGTGTTCCTTGACCTCAATTGTCAATGACTGTCTGTAGCGTGGAACAGTACTGGCCCACATGCTATGGCGAATAGACGTGGGCTGTGGGCAGACGAGGGATGATGACGTACTAAGTTCACGGGTGTTATGGGGTAGGCAGGAGAAGCTATGGGTATTGAAAGAAAGGTTATTTTAGTACAGTTATGTAAAGATTACGTAATGATGACGTCTCAAGATGGTTGGCAAGTTCAACACAATATAATGATAGATAAATGATTTTATTCTTTAAGTAGGTTTGTACAAACACTTTTACACGTCTATCATATAAATATAAATCATTTTTTTTTTAACTACATGAGGTGGTCCTATCGGACTACTCTGAGAAGCAAAGCCGAAACAAACTCAGAGGTCGCAGTCTCTTTTAAACTCCAGACATAATCTTGGTCAAATCATGCGGATTGGTGTCAGAAATGACCTTTTCAGGAAAGAACCACACAGATTGAGTGGACCTGTCTAGTCAGTACACGCTTTTGAAACTGGTCGTGCAGCTCAACCAGAACTTTAGGAGCTCAACCTTTCGACAAAGAAAGGACATTTGGGCATATGAATAATAATTTCTAGTTGAAAGTGACAAGCCCAATGGGTAAAGTAATGGTGAAGGGCGATGAGAAAGAGACCTTTACTTCTATTTACAGCCGTTATAATTGTGGTCTAATTAGCTATGAGTAGGTTCAAGACCTCTCGACAAACACGATCATGATTATCAGCCTTTCTGGACCCAGGTTTTCCGGAGCAGAGAAAACCTCACTGAGTACGAAATCCGTAGTTTCGTTAATTACGAGCGTTTTTTACTTCGTATAATTTAAGGACATATGATTAGTTCGGGGCCCAAACTACGAATAAAAGACAATACGATTTGACAGTCGTCCCTACTTCCGCTATCTATTTGCCCCAGCGTTGCCAGATTTATTTTCGGATAAAGCGGGATTTTTGACCTTTTGAGTAAAACATTCTGGGAAGGAATCTTTCTTCGAAAGCGGGACACAATACAAAATGTAAATAATGAGTCCTTTTTTCTAATAGAAAAAGTAATTTAATTAAAATACGTTATTTTACCATACTCATAACAACCGCACCGTCGAATAATCCCCGAAAAGTGGGACTGAGCCTGTCCCGTGCGGGACATTTAATTTTGGGATAAAAACCGGAACGTCCCGCCAAAATCGGAACGTCTGGCAACGCTGATTTGTCCGTACTAACATTTGAAATTGACACTTGTTTTGGCGGATTACTATCGGAAGGACCTTTACCTTCGGTGACGGACTTAGAGAGTAGCTACTGTGTTCAGGTGGACATTCTTAGACGACCCTGCATTGGAGTGTAAAAGCTGTGCTGTTCTACAAACGATGGGACGCTTAACATCATGCCCTGTCTGCTGCACGTTACAGGAACTGATCGACGCCAGTGATGGCGCCAAACACGTAGCTGAATTCTTGGCTAGGTCCATTTAGATTGTCCTTGATATGAAGAAGACTCTCGTTATCGATCAACCTTTAACAATCCCACTGTTGTACAGACAGCATCAATAATATTGGGATGAACAGACTGTTCAAAGTAATCTAAACAACTATGAAAATTCAACATCAATGACACAAAGAAAGTATCAGAATGAAGACAGTACACGACAATTGTTATTACGACAAGAACTTATTTCAATTGTGATATAGTTTAATTTTCTTAGTAGATTTTTCCATCATTTTGAAAAGTGTCTTCGTCCCGCTATTTTTAATGTTGTCAGTACACTTAACTCTATGATCGGCTACTTTCATTCAGTAGATCATTATCATCTGCTTAGCTTTTTCCCAACTATGTTGGGGGCGGCTTCCGGTTTAGACTGGAACTGGACTTTTTCTGGACTGGACTGGTTGGGAACCTAACCGGATGGAGCAGAATACCATTATTTTACATGGAGCAACTGCTATCTGACCGCCACAACCCAGTTACTAAGAAAACGATACCCCGTGGTAAGACAGGTTGTGACTTTCGAGCTTCTTCTACCGCTGATCGTCAATCGTAAATAAAAGGTTTACCTACCTAGCTTTCCAAGAGACATTATAAATTAATACTGTTTACTGCGAAAGCGGCGGCGCATCGTACCATAGAGCACTTACAGGGCCGGGCCGGGTCATTGTCCCGCATGGAGTCTTAAGGCTATATCAATAAATAAGCAGTTGACGACTAATGCCTGACCAAGGGCTCAATTTTACATGAAAACGGAGAGGGTATTTCTTCGATCTACGACATTTATGGATAAAAATGATTGTTGGTACGTTTACGTGTCTAATCGATAAATATTTGGAACTTATTTTTTATCCGATTGCGTGACGGCAAAGATAGGGTATATTTTTTGGGCGTAGGTATCTAGGTATGTTTCTTTGTATGTGGATTTTTTTGTAACCCTCGAAGAACCCTCGGCTACATGGATTTTAATATATGAGGTGTATTCTCATTTCGATCGCGGACTGGTTGTAGTCTTAGATAAAATTAAACTGTCTTCTCAGTAAAATGTAGTAAAAGCGCAGCCGAGGGGCGATGCAACGCGCCGGGGCCGAGGAAGTGATAAAAAAGTGTCGTGTTATTTTACTATACATGTTGTGTATCTGTCGACTTCCACGCAAACGAAGACACGGGTAGAAACTATAGTATTTTTACATAATAAGATTCAGATAGCACCGCCTTCTTAGGAAACCCCAGCAGCAGCAAAACAAGTCATTTTAGTCCAATAAATACACTTCATTCCGTCACTATCAAGTACTTTTCCTAGCACATAAAAAAGCCAAGATATCTATTAACCTTTGAGACACGAATGTCTATAAGGTGAGTGACAGAGCATTGCCTTGACCCAATATGTGTTGCGCTAGGATTCTAGCGGCCTTCGATCAATCAACTGGTCGCTACAGCTATTAAAATTGTTTATTGGACAAATTTTAATTATGTATTGTAGAAAGTACTTGGGTGTGACTTGGAGAGTACTAGTCTTAATATAATGTAACATCGCGTCTGTGTTTCGCGAAAGTTTAGACAGAGGTACACGTAAAGTAAACACCCACATTTCGCCATGTGTTAGTCCCATGTAACAGGGGCGCATTGGGGCGGAGAGTAATGGTGGCCCGGTGGTAACTTTTCTTTTACAGGGACTCTTTGTGTAAGTTAATTATTTCATGACCACTGCTCTCAAAACGGCCAAGAAAAAACATCGTCAGAAAACCGGCATGTCTTAGAACCAAAAATTCGAAGACATGTGACATCTATCAGCCCGCGTGGTGGATCATTGCCCACTCCCTCTCACCGAGAGGAGGTCTCTGTCTCAGCAGTGGGAACATTATAAGCTGCTGATGATGATGAACAGGGGGTGAGCTTATTGCCATCAACCGGGCACAAACTAATAGTACTAGTTTTAATACCGACATAGCGTGACAGTCAAACGACGTACGCCCGACCGAAGATCTGGACTGACGTTTTCGTCAGCGCGATGCAGCTGTACCCATTTAGCTAATCCATTCATCAGTGCTGCAAGGTTGTTCTTCATGAGTTTTCATTGAGATAGCTAAGTTCGACCGATGTCAGCGCTGACTGTCAAGTCGAGAACTAAATTCAGCCGAAATCTAGCTTTAGTAAAGGCTTTAGTTGAAGAACAATGGCCGGTGTGTGGGTAGGAACCATATACACGTCCATTTATCGTCAGATCGATGTTCCTCGTCAGCGTAACGTAGCTGTACGCGCGTAACGATCCATCAGCGCTGCACTGTTGACGATCATAAGTTTACATTGATATAGTTACGAACTTACGATCAACCGATGTCAGCGCTGACCGTCGCTAAGGTAGCCCGCGAAATTCAAATTTTTTCGTCCGTCCGACAGGAATTATGTTGATTAAAAGTAATTCGCTTGGTTAGCGACCATTTTTTTAAATTATCAACACAACCCTCTTAGTTCATTTAATCCCATTGAATTACTTTTTCAAAATGAACTTATCTCTTTATCATCATCATTTTTCTGCCCTTATTCCAATTTATTTGGGGCGCAACATGTCGTTTTCTTGCATACTTCTCTCTATTAGTCTTGTATTTTGCCCAATAAAGTAATTGGTGTATTTTTGCCGATAGAGTCCGAACAGAACTCAAGACCTCTGGATCAAAAGACTTATTGCCAGCCATTGGTCTATTGTTGTTCCTTGGCTGGGTGAAATCACGAGTCTTATAAAAGCGGTTCGTGAGTTATAGGAATCGGTCACGTAACTTACAACTGATTTCATATCCATGTACTTTATGATTGTTAAAAGGAAGAGTTCATCACGATGTTCACCTTACACATTTAGACAGTATTGATTATTTATTATTCCAAAATGCATTAAGTTGTGAAAGACATAAGTGCAGTGCTCTGTTTTAAATTAAATATGACATTTTTTCACTTACACTACGAAACGATTGTTCTTAGTTTGACCGTTCTAAGCGATGAGTAATTTTCGATTTTTTCAAGAATAACTACATTCTTATACGCTTGCTCATACATTGAGTTTGAAATAAAGATATTACTCACATTTAGAAAATTAGTTTGGCCGTATCTTGCGAGAAAAAAACACAATTATTAGGGTTATGTATTTGCCAGACAGTTACCCGAATTTGAAATGCTTTAAAATCATATCTCAATATGTTCAACTCTTATTCCAGAATCAAAAAGCGATGCTCGAACGCCTACAGCAAATCCAAGCTAGTGGTCTACCGAACGGGCTGTCCTTCAAAGACGTGTTAGTCCAATTCGCTAACATGCAGCAAGCGAACTCAGGCCTCATACCAAACAGACCACCAGAAACCATCACAAACCGACCTGAACACCATATCAGACCTGAAGGAAGAAGGAGACAGGAGAGGAACCATGAAGAAGCCCATGTGTCTGTCAAGCAAGCAGAGAGACTGGCCTCCCCAAGCCCTAGATTACCACCTCCTCCGCCATATCCCGAAATATCCTTACTACCCGTCACCACAAGCCAAGAGTCAACACAACAAAACTCCCTACTCCACGGCATCCTCACAAAGGTATCTATAAAATAAAATCATATTTTTTATGGCTTGTAGAAATACTCATATCCCAGCTTCCATTAATATTTTTTTTTGTATATGGCAATAATGCTTGCAAACTAGCTTGAAATGAGTGTTGCCAACCTTCCAGCAGGCGTTACCTGCGTCTCAGAGTTACTCCCCGACGTTGGCTAAACTCCTCATGTCGCCGGAAAGGAAACAGAGTGCGCCAACGTTACCATCTTTCGGTCAGGCCAAGGTACCACTAATGTACGACATTATAACAATTGGTGTGCTGATTGGCCTTGATCATTCCAAATTCAAAATTTAGTTTATAAGTTATGTTATGGTTTTTAAAGAGTTGGAACTGCGGGATTTTAAGGTTTTGGCACATTGGTCTTTTGCTCTAGACTTTGCATATAGAATTGTCTATGGTAATAAAAGTCTGCCTAATAAACCATGAATTGATAGATGGGCAGTAAGCGGACATAATGTGCCGGAACCCTAATACCTGCTACTTAAATTATTAAGGGCAAGTTATGTAACTTATTATAAGTTTTCTCTCACACGTATTATGCGTTATTTTTTAAACTTTTATGAATCACATTTTACAAAATAAACTGCTTTTAACAATTTACGAAGGAAGCTCCAACTGTTTAATATGTAAATTATTTGATTTGTATTTTGAGAGTCTGGCAATGCTCATTGAATCAATGCCACCTCATAATCATAAACCATAATATCAAAAAACATAAATAATACAATGAGCACTAAATATTTATCAAAAATATTCCTATAGACAAATATATATTTTGGACCCATATCTATTTAAATACATCGAAAAAAATATATAATGTTGTTCTGTATTATAAAATAAATATATTTAATAACTTACAAACAATATTTATGAATTAAATTATAAGACCGATATTGGCATTTTGGTCTAGCTTTTTGGCATTAAAAAAAGCCGTTAAATTTTTAATGATATTCAAGTATTGTACAAAAAAACGTATATACTCTCAATACAGGACAGGGATATCTTCGCCCAACCTGTAACCATTTTTTCGATATACTTAGATTATGGCACTTACTTAGTTCTATATATTTTGACCGAATCGTCACTCGGACACAACTGACTTTTTTATTGAGAACCAACGAAAACTTCCTAGGGTCTAGAATCATGTGCTGAATTAATGGTTACAGTTTCGCGCGTCGAAGTTTCTGCCACCCTGTATTATTATTTTTAAACGGAATTGGGTAATTGACTGCGTTTGCGAAATCAATGTAAATTGCATTGGTTGATTGACTATTCTCATTTGAACAGAAAGGCATCAAAAGTAAAGATTTTTGTATATGTATGTATAAAAACAACGAGACAACTAGCTTGGCAAGACAGCCGCTAAGCTAATGTCAGAAGTGACAAATGATCGAACTTTTAAAGCGCTATTCTGAGCAAATGAGTTGAGTCCCTTAAGCTTTGGTTTCCTAAGAAACCGGTAAACGATCATACTATAACGATCTATATAAATACGCACTGTTTTTTTACACCATATAAAGGTGGAGCCCGCAAAATTCAAATTGTGCAATTTGCAGGTGTTTGTCAGGCTGTATGTTGAACGAAATATTATTCGCGACCGTAACACGTATGTATTCATAAAATTATAATAATTAAAATCAACAGTAAAACACTCTATGTCCATTAAACCCGTTTAGTGAACTTAGAGAAAAAGCATATCTTTCTGTAAAGCATTATTTTTTACGATCGCGATTCATATTTTAATCAACATACAACCTGACACTACCTTTCAAATTACAATAAAAACCCAAGAAAATTTAATTTCACGGATTCCCTTAGCGCATCCACCATTTCAAATACTGATGAAAATAACAGATTTAAATGATAGAAATTATAATATCCTCGAACTGCTTTTCTGGGAAACCATAGCTTTTCACAGCCGGGCAGCAGCCATCTGATTGGCTAGAACGACTGGCTGCGGCTAAAAATGCCCAATGTGTGCCTTGCCTGATGTACTATGTAATACAAATATATAATCTAGATATGCATTGGCTTAGGGTGCACAATAATCATTGTATGTAATTCTATATTTTTATGGGGTATATTATTCTACTAACCGGATTTACAGAAAGGCACCGACACACAACCTGTTACCATAGATTTATAGTCTATTCGCGTTAAGAAAATAGTGACTCATCGTTGTCAGTCAGCTTAGCCACGCCCCTTGACCAATTAAATCATAGTAAATTAGAAAGCCGTGTTCACATTGACCAGTTGGAGTACGGACACGTCTTTTGTCAATTTACTATGATCTAATTGGTCAAGGGGCGTGGCTAAACTGAATGACAACGAAAAGTCACTATAGATAGTTCAATCCATGAAGACGCGCCCCACTCTTTGACAGTTGTACTGAGAGCGGTTAAAAACAAAGGAAAGGGGCGCAGTGGGGTGCGTCATCGTGGATTGAACTATCTATATTTTCTTAACGCGAATAGACGCTACACGATTCTGAACACCCATGAGTTGACATTTTTGGTCGGTTATTAAAATAAAAATGCTGTTCCATACATTTAGACCGCGTAGGTATTGCACTTTTCTATGAAACAGCTGTTTGTTTTTTAATAACTGGCTTAAAATTTCTATGCTGGGGTTCTAGGAACTTAGGCTTAATTTATGGTTACAGTATGCGCGTCAATATTTGTGCCACCCTGTATTATAAGTCTTGGTATATGTCATTATAAGTATTGTATCGGGTTAATGTCTACTTTATTTGTTCTGTCTAGTTATTTGTGATCGTTATAAAGCAAGCATGCTATTGGTGCATTCAAAATGATTAATTGTCAATAAGGTACAAAATTGCATGACGCTCTAATTGATCTAGGTATTTGCAAAAGACTTAACGGAAAACTTCAAAGTCCTTTTTACATTGCTGAGTCAGAAAAACCTATGTGCCCCTAAGCTACTACATACAGCTTTAGCTACTACAAAAGTGGAAGCTTTAAAATTTTAAATTATATAAAACTATACTATATACCTACTATTAATAATTATAATTATTTTAAAACTGTGTATCTACCCCCTTACAAAATCACTAACCCATGTCCCGGGTATCGTTTTAGAACTGTGGAGAGATCACGATAACGCCTGTGCAGCCGACCCCACCCCCGGAGTCACAGCCTGAGAAATCTGAAGAGGTGGTGCAGCTAGTGAGTAACCTTGAGAATGTCTTCAACATGTCACCTTTTTTTGTGAGTAGAAAATCATCAAATGAGACGTCATTTGATAATTTTCCGCTCTGGGCGAAGCGGAAGGGCGTGTCAGACTTTTACTGACTAAAACCACCCGTGTTTCTTCAGTTGCTTATTTGCCAGGGCCATTTTGATTCTTTCGAACAGATCTCACGACCCTGGCAGTCAACATGTCACCTTTAATTTCATTTCGGTAAGTAGGTTTGTAAAACACTTTTACACGTTCATCATAATTAAAAAACGAAGTCGTTTCCTATCTGATTACTCTGAGAAGAAAGCCTGGAACAAACTCCCAGGTCACAGTCTTTTTAAAACCCAGACATAATCTTGGAAAGATCGTGTTAATACCATGTAGATGGTGTCTGAAAGTCCAGTCAGTGCACGTATCGTTCAGGTGAAATTCACACATCAGTTGGCATATTTGCCCCAATATATGCGTTAATTCATTTCCACAAAATGAACTTTATCGCAGTCTGGAAACCGTATATTTTAAATCGATCAAGTTACTTGAATATTTGGGCAAATACGCGAAGTGGAGAGCCAGCATTATAAATACGCAAGTGTATCCAAAACCGCAGCGTGAGAAAACTAAATTGTTGGTGCAGGTGGTGACTTACCTTGAGTAATGTCTTGACATTTCCAAGGAAACTCACCCATTGTTTGTTAACATAAATCGATCGATTCGCAGAAATGATGAAGGAATGTAGCCGTACTATGTAATTTTATAAAATATGCGAGTGTCTGTCTATCGTTCTGTGTAAACGCGTTTTTATGTATGAAGAATTGACTGTTTTTGAAGAGGTATCTAAGAGATTAATTTACAAGTGTAAACCAATCAATACATTTTGATAATTATAGGCTTAATTTGAACCTTGAGTAAGCTATCTCTATAATTTTAAAGTTTATTTGATCCAGTCACTTTTTTTGGTATGAAATCATCAAATGACATATCCCGCTCTGGATGGAGTGGAAGGGTGTGTCAAACTTTTACTGATTAAAACCCACCCGTGTTCCTTCAGTTACCTATATACCAGAGCCACGGCATCTCTTTCAAACAAATCCTGTGACCCTGGCAGGTGATCACGCGACTTGGTGACAAAAGTTTGTTTGGGAAATGCATCCACCTGAGAGTAGGGTTACTTACCATTTTGAAATTCCAAACAAACCCAGACGGATGGCCATTGTTTCAATACAACCGATTTTTCGTTGTCAAGATCTCAATACCTACCCCCATCTTTTTCTAGGACGACGAAGAAAGTCCTGCCTCTGAGGGCGAAGCATCGCCGTCACCTGCGGGCTCCGGCACGGGCCGGCTCGTGATCGACGAGGGCGGTACCGAAGCGCCGGCAGAGGGCGCTAGCGAGCAAGCAGACAACAACGACGACGCGCCGCTGTGCCAGGGTTGTCGGCGGAGGGACGCACAGTTCGTGTGTGCGGGCTGCGCCAACCAGTGGTACTGCAGCCGCGACTGTCAGGTGAGAGCGGCAACGTCGCGGGACGGCTGGCAACGTAGGGCTGGCTCAGTACGAGAAAATAATAAAACCAACTGGTGCAATATTCATCATCATTTCAGCCCAAAGACGTCCACTGCTGGAAATCATCTATTATTATACCCAATAAAATAACTGTTGGATTTTTACCGATAGAGTCCAAAAAGAACTCAAGAACTCTCGATCGATAGACTTATGGCCAGTCATTGGTCTTACAAAAGCGGTTCGTGAGTTATGAGAAACCGGTCACGTAACTTCGAACTGATTTCATATCCATGTCATCATTTGCTCGACATAAGCCTCCCCCATTTTGGGGGGTTTGCCATTATAGACACGGTTAACAGGTGGGTTGGCGATCGCAGTATGGTGGTAAGATGTCTAGAGAATGCTGCTGCCCATTATCTAGTAAGCCCCTTAGCCGCCTTAAACGACGACACCCACGAGAAGAAATAGGATACTGCTATTATTTACGTCCGGTAACACGTGGAACAATATTAGAGTAGAATATCAGAGGGGCAATTCTTGTAATTTTAAGGCACAGTCGCAGTCTATCAAAACTACCTCGGGATTTTCGCTGAGATAAGCCTACGACTAGAATTTAAACGTTTTTTAATTACTAGAATTGGCCTTCAGATCTTAATCCACAACTCCTACTAGCATGTATTTACAACTCGCAAGAATCAATCGCAAAAATTCTATCGGAAAAAGTTTAAAACCGAATTTCTTTCTCATTCTATTTCAGGTGGCCGCATGGGACGAGCACTCAGAGATGTGTTCGGGCTAACTGCGATAAGTATAGTTGTAATTATATACAGTATAACGCACGCCCACTATACCGTATATAAATATAGAGTCTGAGAAATTAATTGTTTAGCAAAACTACTAAATTTTGTATCTATGCTACTACTAGGATCGAATGACGTTGACAAGGTATTATAGTCTTAACTGCTGGGACGCGGTCCTCCTCTCTGTGAGAAATGGGCGGTAATCTACCACGCGGGCTCGGTGCGGGTTGGTAGATGTCACAAGTCTTCGAATTTTTGGTCCTAGGACATGCCGGTTTTCTCACAATGTTTTCCTACACCGTTTTGAGAGCAGTGGCGATGAAATAATTTACATAAAGTAAAGCGTCTGTCTAGGTTCAGACTTAGGACGTCGTATACCGGATGACATTTTTTACCGTCTTGACCTTCATACGGTGTGTTGTGTAACTAGAATAGAAGGCAGGAAGGCCTTCAGATTCATCGCAGGTGACTAAAGGAGCGCGGGACGCGGGCGGACGGGGATACGTGTGCGGCTCGTGCGCCTGCGAAAGATAAATTTGGCCGCTTATCGGCCGGCTTCAAAGGGTAGGACCGCGCTACAAAATCATTGATACATGCCGCGCATTGAGTAGAGTGCGTATGATTTGAGTTTTGATAGATTTTAATTGATTTTTTTTTTTTCTAAATTTCTGTTTTTGTTGTTCTAGTATGAAAATGTTACTTTAAATGTGTAGTATTTATTGCTAGATCAATTTCATTACATGTTATTCAAAAATAAAAATAATAAAAATTTCTATGCCAAAGGCTTCTAATCCATTCACCTATTACACCCATTTTTTTTCAAGACGTTGAAAAATGTCACCCGGTATAGTCTTAGCACCCCTGAACTGTTGGTAAACGTTTTAGGAAATGTATTAAAATACAAGATGGAGGCTTTAGAACCTTGTAGCGTTATTTAAATCCATAGACTTAGAAAAAGGACTGAGCATTAGCATCACGGTCTAGAAAGAGACAAAATGACCGTGCGGCCAATACCTGTCTCATTTCTGCAAACATGTAAAACCAAATTCAACTTTATCAAATTTCAAAATCAGAATTCTAGAAAGAGACAACTAATGGCCGCACATACGCTTTGCCTCTCTCGTATATTTCGGTCTGTATTTGAATACAGAACGCTCAGTCCATTGTCTATGTCTGTGTTCAAATCACAACTGTAATTTTGACAGTTTGTACAAAATGGCGATAACACGTTATCGATATAGTAGTGTGCTAATTTGTTAAACGATTAATAATTTCTCAGACCTCATTAGTATAGTTGTATTGTACAGTAACGCGGCGCTTGCGAGTCTCAAACTTAAATAGACATCTGCCTTAAATAAAATAGTGCATATATGTGAATCTCTGATTATCGTGTTGATAGTACGGTGCGATCGTTTGACTGAACAAAGCTCTATAAAACTAATAATATTGGGTTTAATTTGTGTTTTAGCATTTTTCAATTCAATTTTTTGTACAAACGAAAAACCGTTTAAGGAAGTGAGTCTGAATATTTTTGGGCACTGGTGGAATGCCACAATAAATAATAGCTTTTTTTCTCTTTAATATCTGTTCAATCGGTAATACTTGATCTTCTATTAATGCGTATAAGACTGACGTAAAAACATCAAGGTGGGATTTTATCGTGCAATGGATTTTGAACGCTCTGTGTTGAACCGAACATTTAGAATCCAACAGAGTGCATCCCAACTCGTTGGAAATATACACTGTTCTATTTTCAACTAGGAAAGGCGCTAAAAAATCCCGCCTAAATTTTATGACGTATAGGGGAACGTGTGTTATAAGACATTTTTTTTTAAACGTCTTTTATTAGTCAAATTATTTATTGAACTTTCATTACCCTACCAAATTTAAAATTACTTGTAAAATATTAACTGTAAATGTTAGTAAAACGATCGCACCGAAATTGTAAAGTTCCCGAGGTTTATTTTATTTATTGATGTTACACAGTCGTGCCTAGACGACCAGGCATCTATGTAAAGATAAACTTATCCCTCTCGACTTTAAATATTGTAATGAAGTGGTTCAGTAATGTTTAATTCGGTTAATAAAACAATAATCTCAAAGAATAGATTGGTTGGAAACTACCCAGCATTTGTACAGTCAATAACTGAAAAATTCATAAAAGTGAGTAAGTAAATACCTACTGTCGCATTGATTTTTTTAATTATAATCGAATATTCAACGAGTTTTAATTATATACTCTGACGAAGTCTTAAACTGCCTACTTAAAAAAATATCGGACTACTTAATTTATACATTAATATTTACAAAGTACCTAAGCGTTTCATTAAGATCTATCTTACTCATTTTTATATGGCAGCTACTAAAACAAAAAAAAAAAAACAGTCTGAAAGCTGAACTTCATTCTTCTTTCTAGCGGCTTTCATTCTAGATGGATATTGATGAAAAATTATATATTACATGAACCGACCAATCTGCCTTTCCGCCTATCTGACCTCCACAGCCCAGTTATTGCGTAGCACGATATCCCTTGGTAAGACAGGTTGTCAGACAGTCAGTCTTCTGAGTACCCGTAACGGCTGCCAAAGATTTATAATTGATAGCCAGGACTAACGGCTTTTTTTGGGTGGGTAATCAACAAATGTCGTCTCCCGCTCTAGGGTGGTGCGGAAGGGCGTATCAGACCTTTACTGACTAAAACCCACCCGTGTTCCTTCAGTTGCCCATATGCCAGGGTCACGGTAACTCGAACGAATCTCGTAAGTGGCAGGGGATTAACGGCTTAACGTGCTTTCCGATGAAAGGAGGAGTCTCGATATGTATTGGATGGCCATCCATCCACAAACTGACCCTAGAAGCGTAGCTTAACCGCATCACTGACCTGCGTGCTGGTTATTAAGTAGCCACGAATTCCTCGTAATAGGTTACTGATTATCTTAACGAATATTATAAGAAGAAAAGGGTTTCATGTATGTTTGTTCGTTCAGCTTTCACGCTAAAACAGCTGCTCGGATTTGGGTGAAATTTGGTACATGAGTAGACCATGACTTGGATTAGGACATAGGATACTTTTATCCCGATATTCCCACGGGATCAAGATTTATGCGATTGAAACCGTAGGACGTGGCTAGTCTATACATCTTTTTATATATAAAACAAAGACGGGTTTGTTACAACACTTATAACTCGAGAACTGCTGGACCGATTTTTATGGTTTTTATTTGCTAAATTTATCTCCGCATCGAATAGCAGAATAAATATTAAAACATAGAAATATTTCACGAGAAAAAAAGAGGAGTTTTCTTTTTCTCACACATTTTGTATGTCAGCTAGAAATCGCTTCAAGCGTTTGAAGTACCAATAGTAAGTTTGGTGGTCATAACTCGGTAGAAGCTCACCTTACACTGACACATACCCCACGTGTCAGTTAGAATACGTTTAATGCCTTCGAAGTACCAGGTGGTCATAACTCGGTAAGATCTCACCAAACAATCGAGTGTCAGCTAAAACGCTTTATGTCTTCAAAGTACCAGGTTGTCAACTTGGTAGGTTTATCACAACATTTATTGATTCTGAGGTGGTACGAAGTTCGCTGGGTCAGCTAGTAGTAATTCAAAAATCTGTAAAAAACTGCACACATTGCTGCGATATCTTGGAATGAATAAATAAACTGAATTAAACATTACTGAACATAATTATATAGTGTCCTAAAAAGATATTCCTAGTAGAAAGGCCGTATTAGCTGTGTCATAAGCCTAATATTTGTTTGATATCTAGAATTAGTGTAGGATATACATATTTATGATTTCAATCACTACCTATAAATTATTCCTTCTTTTTGGGAGTACGGAACGGCTGCTGTAGCAAAAAATAGCAATGGCTGACAGTGATGACGTCATTTGACAGAGCCGCCATTTTTGTTTGTGTTACCAGTCTCTTTAATTATTGGTGAATGGTAAAAATGATTTTTCTTTTACTTTGAAATCGTTTTTTTTTTGTTTTCGGCTTGTATCTGATGACTTCACATGTCATGCCGCTATTTGTGTTTCTAAATATGAATGCTAAAATGACTACTATGATTAAAGAGCATAAGGTGCACGTTTGTATATTTATTTGGTTCCTAAGGTTGTATTTATGGAAAGCAATGAATGTTCGACTTTTTGTATCGAATCTTTTTGACAAACGTCTTTGTGCACGAAAGCATAATAAATTGACTGATTTTTCAAATCTACAAAAAATTAAAAATATACGTTTCTTGTGTTAGCTACTGAGCTAGACTAATTTATTTATTATTTTGGTATTATCATAGGACATTGCTGTTAAATTTTATACTGTCTGTTTTTTATTGGGAGTGGTGAAAGAATGAGTGCAATGTGTACATACTTAAACTTAAAAAAAAACAACGTTTACGCTGCAATATCTTTTACCAAGATATAAACTAGACACACGTGCGGGACTTATTTCACATCGCAGTCGTTATCAAAAGCACGTAGATTTAAGTGCCTCTGTGTGTCTCATGTTTTTGAAGTTTTATTAATATGCGAAGCAGTTCGCATAGTTTTGTCTGTCTATCAATATTTTTGGACAATTTGAGTCTCGTTTTACTTGCCAAACGGTAGCAAACACTCCTTTTAATAATGTTTTCAGCCAACTACGTACACCCAAATACCCTAAAAATTAGGCCATTCCTTAAAATGCTATGTATAGAACTGTGTTAGATATATTCATTATTTATGAGTGAATTATGGATAATCTATGTGCGTTCTGAATTATGCCAAAACTTGGAGAAAAAAGATGGTTGTAAAGTTTTCGAATCGGCCTACAATTTAATAGAATTAATTGATATTTATAAGCACAATAAATGTGTAAGAAATACTGTCATTTCTGTTTAAGCTTTAACATAGTAAACCTCTTTGTATATAAACCCTATTCGCTAGTTTTCGGGCGTTTCCGCTAACTACGAACTGTTGACCAATCAGCGTTGTGAATTTAAATTTTTGTAACGGTCACCGGTTTTTTTTTCTTTTTGGGTTCTTTTTTTTTTCTTATAATTAATGGTATAATTCAGAACACATCGTGCCTGAAGTGTGTATTATATAAAATATAAAGCGAAATATTATAAGTTAGCAAATAGATTGTAAGGTTAATTGTAATTATGTGAAAAAAATGGTTCTTTTATCTTATTTAAACCAGAAATAGAAATCAAACTATTTTGTTATAAGGATGTATTCGACTGTGTGAAATTTTATTTGTTCTTTCTTTTTATTCATGACGACGATCAACTATCTCCAAATAATTGTTTGGTGACTAGGCAGCTATGTCATGTGCAGTCAGGGAAATGTGAGGTAATTTTGGCAATTTTTACACTGATACCGGTCAAACTTTGTGAATCAGTTCTTTCTTATAAAGGTAAGTTAATGTAAATGACATGCTCTTCCTCGGTTAGTGCAAAACTTGAGAATGGCGGGACCGGTTTGGCGTTTTATGTTCTACAATGTTTGTAATAGTCTGAATAAGGTTTTAGGGACACCAAATGTGGAAACACAAAATTCCCAAACTTGAAAAATGCCAAAAACTATATCCTGTTATTTGTATGAACATTATATTACCTGGATAAAAAACCTGTCGTCTTAGCTAGATAAATTAAGAACACTCACACAGTCCAGTACGCAATAAAAAACGAAACATAAATAAATAAGGGTTTATTTTCTACAATAATGAACATTAATCGAGTATTATATTGTAATATAAAGAAGCGTTCTAATTTTCTACACTATGTGCAGTGCCAAAATATATCCTTTGGGTGAAGTTGGCAATGTTCTTTGTTGACAATGACCGGGAAATGTTAGCACTTGTGTAGATGTCACGTCAGTTATAGGTGTGACGACCATTATATGCTTGCTTTTTGTGCCTTGCTGTACATTTGACGTTAAGGAACCAAAGAAAAATTTGGTAGTGCTCAATATGCCTTAAATTTAAAATTATTTAATTGTCGACGTAGTCTTGTCGAAAACTGCGTTTCTGATCGTATTTTCGTTAATGCCCGGGCAATATTGCCAACACATTATCAACTTTACCCATTTATAACTATTTTATTTTCAATCAAACCTGAGTTTTTTCATTTATTTACAGTTTATTTTTATCTTTAGGTCTCAAATGAAAATAGTTGAAAAAAAAAACTGTCCTGGAGGGAATTGTTTTTTGTTTATTGATTTAATTTACCGAATCATGAATAAATATGGGGCATCTAGTGTTCAAGTACTTCCTTAAACTGTGGCGTTAAGAAAATCTTCAATATTATACTCAAATCCTCGCATTAACTTCTGTGTCTTGACACAGAACCACCCTTGGGTGCTACCCACATTGTAAGAATTTATAAAAATACAACAAGTCTAAATTATATTTTGACTACCGTAAAATGTGCTTAAATGCTAGAGGAAGAAAGATCTTGTTCCATTGTCGCAAAAAGCAAACATCCGTATTGCGATATATTCAGCCCGATTTCAGGGCTTGTCTAGTACATTTGAACGGTATATAATGTACGAATACAATACCCGTTTCCACTTACACTAAATGTACCCGCATTGTTGGATTATCAACGTTCGGCTTAGCGTTTAGGGTCGAAAATACAACAGTAACATAATATGTCGATTAGTACAACTGAAAACGGTCTTAAAGTAACTTATTTAGGGCTAAATAGTAGGCTTCATTCACCCGCACGAAATGCTTCATAGTTTGAGCATTGGACCACTTTACACAATCTTAAATGTCGCCTCATCTGTGTCTGTCTTTGTATCTTTTGGTTCCAATAAAATCATTTTAACTATGGAAAAGGACATATACGATCCTTAGTGTCTCATAAATGTCAGCTTAAAGACGTCTACTCTTAGACATAGGCCTCCTCCAATACCGCCACTTCAACCGGTTCAATGCTCCTCGCATCCAAAGGCGAAGTTTACAAGGAACTAAACAAGTTCGTGTATGTCGGTCAGAGGGGTAATTGCGGAACTTTTTATCGCTAGGAATTGATTTAATATTCATAGTTAAACAACATTCATTGCGTTATTTACGTTGCTGAGCCAATTTATTCGTACAAATTACGCAATGGTTTAGAAATAATCTTCAATTCCATTCAGATTCTGATAAATTGTGCTTTTCGCAATTAGGGTGCAGGTCAAACTGAAGCATAGTTCCAAAATCTATCCAGCATAGCCATTGACAATCATTCGATACGCTTCCGTAAGAAATCGTACATCAATCATTGTAACGTAGGAGTTCTATAAACGGTTACCTATCATAAGTTCGAAAAATATTTGACCGAATTTCATTTCACCTAAAACTTTTCAACTATTATCGTTTCGTTTTTTTTTGACTTCATCGAAGTCACGTCTGCCACTGTATCAGTTGACCATCATCATTTCGACTTTTAACGTTACTCCGACGTTTTATTTGGTCGAAAAAGTTTTTACCGAAGTTACACTTAGCCGAAATAACATTTGTTCAAAAGATTATGTTTCCGAACATTCAATATACCATTTTTCAGATTAACCTACTTTTTTATTTAATTAAAGAAAATTATTTAAATGTAATGGCACTAAATAATGTTGAAGTAATGTAATCGTACTGGCTGTACGTTCATAGAAATAAGATAATTATATATATGAATGTTTAAAAAAATTAATGACGTGTTCTTCCGTGTGACATTGTCTTTCAATAAATAAAATTTTTTGCTTCCACGAAAATACAACAAACGGTTATGGGCCCAGAATAGATAATTTTATTACGTTTTTAGTGCTCGTAAATATATTTTAAATAGAGTAAAATATTTTGTTGCACTGTAATACAATGTCTGTGGGTGACATTAACGTGCCTTCGACCTACGCGGGTTCAGGGGCTTCCCTTGCTTCCATCAAACAGTTGCATGGAAAAGATGGATACAGTCAGTGGAAGTTCAAAATGCGTATGTACCTGCTGCACGAGGACTTGTGGTCTACAGTTGTGGGGTATGATATCGAAGACAGTACATCGGTAGCGGTAAGAAAAAATAGAGAACTTAAAGCTTATACCAAGATGTGTCTGACTTTGGAAGGTGGAGCGATTACCCATGTACGGGCTTGTAAAACTGCAAAGGAGGTCTGGGACGCCTTAGCAAATGCCTATGAGGATAAAGGTATGGGTAGAAAGTTGGCATTAGAACGAAAGCTGTATAGATACCAATTACTTGATTTTGGTTCGATTGAAGACTATATCAATGCTGTCATTAGCACTGCTCAAGACTTGGCAGACATAGGGCGATGCATTGATGATACGTCTATAGGAGCAATTTTACTTGGAGGTTTACCACCAGAGTTTGATCCCTTAGTAATGGCCCTAGAGAACTCAAACATTCAGGTAACATCTGAATTAGTAAAGCAGAAATTACTAAACGAAAGTGCCAAACGAGAGTCAAAGGAATTGGTTCTTGCAACAAATGAAAAAATGAAGCCGCTTAAAGCTGCAGAAAGAAAAGTTATTTGTTACGAATGTAAAGAACCGGGACACAAACGTCCAGATTGCCCAACCAGGAAGAAAGGAAAACAGGAAAGGCAGAGAAAAAGTAAAAATAATAGTAAGGAGACAACACTTATTTCGGCCTTGGGTGTTGGAGGTAATCTAGTTCAAACCGACTGGTATGTAGATTCTGGAGCCTCTTCACATATGTCCTGTATGAAAGAATGGTTTACCAATTTAAACACGTCTGAAAGCAAGAACATAACTCTAGCAAATAATAGAGAGATAATTTCAGCTGGCGTCGGTGAAGTGTTACTTGTAAAAGACAGTAAGTTAAAATTAAATGGTATCAAAGATGTTCTTTACGTTCCTGAGTTGCGTACGAACTTAATTTCAGTTAGTAAGGCTGTTGAAAAGGGTTTAACTATTGTTTTTGATAAGAAAGGTTGTTCTATGTACAGACGCAATGAAGTAAAAGTAGTCGGCAAATCAGTAGGTCATGCGACATGCAACGTTGGTGGCTTGTATAGATTGGATCATCAAGTAATTCACTCGGAGCATGCTATGGCTTCTAAAGAACACACTACTTCAAGTTTGTGGCATCGCAGACTTGGTCATCTGTGCCGCGTTGCATTAGAACATCTACGTCGTGGCAAAGCTAAAGGTATTGAATATTCTTCTTTAGATAAAAACCCTTGTATAGCCTGTATTGAAGGAAAACAAAGTAGAAAACCCTTCAAAATTATTGATTATAAGAAAGGCAGCAGAATTTTAGAAACTATACATTCTGATGTCTGTGGCCCTTTTGACGTAATGTCATTAGGTTCAAATCGGTATTTGGTTACTTTTATCGACGATTTTTCTAGAATGATTTTTTCTTACTTTATACCGTCTAAAGCGCATGTTAAGAAAAAGTTTTTAGAATTCGAAGCTCTGGTTGAAAGGGAAACTTCTTTTAAGATAAGAAACTTGCGTACCGACAACGGGGGTGAGTATGTTAATGGTGAATTCGAAGCATATTTAACTTCAAGGGGAATTAAACATCAGACTACTGTCCCGTATTGTCCTGAATCCAACGGTGTTGCTGAAAGGACAAATAGGTCCTTAGTGGAGAAAGCTAGGTGCATGTTACAAGATAGTAACCTACCAAAGACTTTCTGGGAGGATGCGGTACGCACTGCTACTTATTTGAAAAATAGATGTCCACATAGAGCTTTAGATAATCGTACTCCGTATGAGATATGGTTCAACAGAAAACCCGATATCTCCCATCTACGAATATTTGGTTGCCGTGCATACGTTCATGTGCCGTCTTGCGATCGCCGAAAATTAGATGCGAAAGCGAAACAGTACATATTTGTTGGTTATTGCAATAGCAACAAGTCGTATAGGTTTCGTGATCCCACCAATATAAGAAAAAGTATCAAAGGGCGGGATGTAGTGTTTTTAGAGAATTGTTTCACAAACGCTGAGATAGGGGACGAGTCACATCGTCATAGCATTATTCTCTCCTCTGATAACAATGATTTACAGGTACAAAGTGGGTCAGCTGATCCTGTAGCAAGTACAAGCACTGCTGCTGCTGAACCATCCCTACCTATGGCCTATCCTCTTCCTGCAACTCCAGTAGTACCTGTTGAGGAAGAAGAGACGCACATGGAACCTGAAAGGAGGTACAAATTAAGGGATAGAAAGCCTGTAAATTACTGTTCCGTCTGTTGTTGTTCAGCGATGCAAAGTGGTGAGTTGAAAGATGAACCTTGTTCTTATTCTGATTCTCTTTTACGTCCAGACAAGGACATGTGGATTGCTGCAATGGAAGACGAATATAATTCCTTAATTTCTAGCGGTACTTGGACCTTAGTAGAAAATACAGGACAAAAAATCATACCGTGTAAATGGGTATACAAGCTAAAACGTGATTCTGAAGGTAAAGTGAGTAGATACAAAGCACGTTTAGTCGCAAAAGGTTTTCGTCAAAGCTACGGAATAGATTACGAGGAAACTTTTTCGCCGGTAGTTCGTTACTCGTCGTTAAGGGTTTTGATTGCACTAGCCACTGAACAGAATTTAAAAATGCATCATTTAGACATAGACACAGCTTTCCTTCACGGAAAACTGGAGGAGAAGGTTTTTATGGCACAACCTGAAGGTTTTGTAGCTGAAGGTCAGGAGACCAAAGTATGTCAATTACATAAGTCTCTTTATGGTCTTAAACAGGCTGCCAGAGCCTGGAACAAAAGGTTAGATGAGGTGCTTCATAATTTAGGCTATAATAGATTAGAGTCTGAGCCCTGCGTCTACATAAAAAGGAGTAATAGTATCGCTATACTAGCAGTTTACGTAGACGATTTGATCTTGATTTATAACAAAGAAAATGAATTGTCTTTCTTGAAGAACGGCCTAAAGGATTTTTTTGGTGTCAAGGATCTAGGTGAACTTAGTTATTGCCTTGGTTTGCATGTCGTTAGGGAAAAGGGAACTAATGATGTGAAGGTAAATCAGAATCGTTACATATTAGAAACGTTGGACCGTTTTAATATGGCGGAGTGCAAAACTGTTCCTACTCCTATGGACATTAGTGTTGACCTGCGTTCTCAGACTGAACCAGCTGTCAATGTCCCTTACCAAAACTTAATCGGTTGCTTGATGTTTTTAGCTATCAATACAAGACCCGACATTTTGTTTGCCGTTAGTTTCTTAAGTCAGTTCAATAATAATCCTATGCAGGCGCATTGGACTGCTGCTAAACGTGTCCTGCAGTATTTAAAAGGTACGTTGGACTACGGTCTTAGATTTAAAAAGACTGGAGAACCCTTACGTGGTTTTGTCGATGCCGACTGGGCCAACGGTGGTGACAGGAGATCGTATACAGGTTACGTATTCAAATTAGCGAATGCACCAGTATCGTGGGAGTGTAAAAAACAACCCACGGTTGCCTTGTCGTCCACAGAGGCTGAGTACATGGCGTTGTCCAGTGCTTCTAAAGAAGTTGTTTATTTACAGCGTCTTATATCTGAGATAACAGGTGAGTCTTTTCCGGTAACTATCTATAATGATAACCAAAGTGCGCAAAAATTGGCACAAAATCCGGTTCATCATAATAGGACTAAACATATAGATGTCCGTTACCATTTTGTTAGGGAGTTAGTCGAAAATAATAAAATAAAATTAGCTTATTTGTCTACGGATAAGATGTTGGCGGATGTTTTAACCAAAGGGTTGAGTCGATGCAAACACCAACGTTGCGTGTCTGATATAGGCTTAATGATATCTTAAGATGTTTTATTTGCTATTATTTGTATTATTTTTGATTTGTTTAGTGCTCTATGTTTTTTTTTTTATAAATTAATGTCACTGTCATTGTAAAGTACAGTCAGGTTGATTTACATGTGTGTGCCTGTTTGTACAGTCATCAGATGAAATTTGTAGCCTTGTCCGATTAAGGGGAGGATGTTGAAGTAATGTAATCGTACTGGCTGTACGTTCATAGAAATAAGATAATTATATATATGAATGTTTAAAAAAATTAATGACGTGTTCTTCCGTGTGACATTGTCTTTCAATAAATAAAATTTTTTGCTTCCACGAAAATACAACAAATAAAACAATTGATTTAGAACAAAAGTGTTTTTAAAGGGAGTAAGAAACATTCAAACAAGCATGATTGCTTCAAGCATGCAGCATGCAAGCAGGCACGCAGCGTGCAAGCAGGCATGCAGCATGCAAGCAGGAATGCAGTATGCAAGCAAGCATGCAACATGTGAGCAAGCATGCAGCATGCGAGCAAGCATGCAGCGTGCGAACAAGCATGCAACATGCAATCAGGCATGCAACATGCAGCAAGCATTGTTTCTGTCACGGCTCCGACGCTGCGGGGTTTGGGCGGCCCCACGCGAGCCTATCGTCGCAAATGATTTTAACGCTCACCACCGCAGCTTCAAACGTGGGCCTTCAAACCACCTGCTCCTCAGCTCGCGGGCCGCCCTACCCCTCCGCGCCTACACGGTTTTAAATTACACTCTAGGGGTAGGGCAGACAAGACTATGTAAATTCGGTTGTACAGCGATTCGTTTGTCACTAAATTTTGTGGTAGAATATATTGACTTTTTATGACACTGGCTGTATATTTGTGACCAAATAATATTCCCTAAAATGTTGTTTCATTGTGGTGAAAATATGGCAAATAAATCATTTGGGCAAATGATAAAAGTTCAAAAGAGGCTTCGGCCAATAGCAAAAAGTTATTTTGTAAATCGGCGAAACATAGTTCGGTAAAATAATACCTATGACACATGATACCTCGATGATCTAAAAATATGTCAAATAATGCATATAGCAAAAAAGACGTCGGTCAATAGTTTTCGGGTGAAATTAAATTCGAACAGAAAGAATTCGGATAAGTAATCGGTTCCCCCTATAAACCCTTCACAACTCCTAAACCGAAAATTTTGTCAGTTTAAAAACAAAAGACTATCACTATTCTTCAAAATGCTGTTTGCTGTGAGAGGCAAGGCAAATCAGGCCATCGGGGGTGCCATTTTCGAAGCGAAATCCTGTCAAATGGTTATGACTAGCTATGCAATTTGGCCTGTATGTGCCATACATACAGGCCAAATTAGCTTAAGTAAATTTTAGTTAAAACGCCACAGTGTCACATAATGTCGTCCACATCGACTCGTATGCTCGTGTCTGTAACGCTAGTCACGTTTTTTGTTACCTTATATAACTGTTTATGTATTTTGTAACTTATGTGTTATATAAGAATAAATCACTACTGTATTTCATTTTGGTGTTTTTTTTATTAGATTTTTCCTTGCAACGTTCAGTGATCATTTGCCTAGTCGTTTCCCATATACAGGGTGATTGGAAGATGGGTGCAAAGCTTTAAGGCGAAGATAATACAGACAATTTAGAACCATTTAAGCCATGGTTGTCTTAGACGAAGTCTTACCAAATATTTTTAACCAAATTTTTAAGTTTTTTTTTCGGAAATTCTCAAAATTTAATGTAAACTGCATAATTATGGCCAAATTGAATGATAAATGAATTCATTTTTTATTTATTTAATTAAAGTAATGTGTAAGCAATCAAGCAAAACATGTTTTAGGCTTCTGTGTCATTAGACATTTTTTTACAGACATTTAAAGCTCAGAAAAAGTAAAAAATTTGTACAATACGTCTTTTAAACCTTATTAAAAAAAAAACGGAGGGTGCTTTTTTTGTTCAAACCTTTTTGAAGACATGCTTGATAATCGCTCTTTCTTTTGAGGTATCATTTATGCCGATATCTTACAAATTATTGAAATTAGGGCCTACAAACCAATTTGAGGGAGAATTTTTTTATTTTAGGCAGACTAATTAAAATAACATTTGAATTTAAATTATTTATTTTTCATGTTCAAAATGACGGCCGTGATTCCTAATACAAGCACGGCCCCGTCTTCTAACTTCTGTAGTCGTTATTTTCAACATCATCTCCTGCTTCATTGTCTCAAACGCTGAATTTATTCTTTGTATCAATTCTTCTCTAGTGTTTATTTCTATGTTGTTATACACCAGTTCCTTGGCCCGGCCCCACACGAAAAAGTCCAACGGGGTCAGATCTGGGGAGCGAGCGGGCCAAGGGATGGGTCCATCCCTGCCGATCCAGCTATCAGGAAAGCAATTGTTGAGGTGTTCCCTTACATTTAAAGTCCAATGCGCTGGACAGCCGTCTTGCTGAAAGATGACTGTTCGGTCTCTTTCGAAGATCGGGACACCTGATTCCTCTACCAACAGTGGTAAATCAATCAGAGAATTTCATCTGAAATGACACCTGCTTCTTAAAATGTGGATTGTTGTCTGCGTCGGCCCATTCATGGATGTTGTGAAAGTTTTTAATACCTTCCCTTGAAAATTTACTTTCATCCGTCCACAAGATTGATTTCAGAAACCACGCATCTTCGATGTCTCTGTTGAGGAGGAAACGGGAGAACTGAATTCTTCTTTGAGGATCTTGCTCTACTAGACCTTGCACACTCCTGCCATGGAACGGATACTTATCATTTTGGTGCATTGTATGCCACACCTTCATTTTAATTTCGAGCTACTGCTCTAGTACTGGTAGTAGGATCCGCTTGAAATGCTGCTAAAATGTCTTCGTCGACGGCAGTTTCGTGTTTGCCCGGGTTGACTCCAGGTTCCACGCGGTGAAACCCATCTTGGGCAAGACGACGAAACGTGTTGTAAAACACTCGGACATTCGGTATCCTGCGATTCGGATAGCGCTCTTGATACATCCGTCGCGCCAAAGATCCATTGCCGTCTGCTCTACCGTACATAAATACGATATCCGCATATTCTTGATTGGAAAAAGTAGCCATAGTCACTTAACAATTAAGAAAAACGGCGTAGGAGCGCACTAAATGTCAACTCAACACAATTAAGTCAAAAATCAACACGTGCAGGAGCGCGAGGCTACGACTGGACACGGTGAAACAAAAAAGTTCAAAACTAACGCAAACAACACGTGCAGGAACGCAAAGGGCTACAACTGAACACGGTAAATTGTGAATCAACACGACAACGTCCACTCACAAGGGCAGTAGTTTGACTAATAAGTAAAAGATGTAACGGCTTCATCACAGACCGACTGACCCTGACTAAAGAAAAACGACTTTGTTGCCTCAGTAACTAAGACCATTTTACTGTAAAAACCAACTCTTATCGCTTTTTGCTATTCATTGGGCGTTCTACCTGGAAATGCCGTCGCACCGCGCTCGGCGCCCATTGTTTAGAGAATCCCCTCAATTGGTTCCTGCATGTGCCAAAAATTCTTAGAATTGAACAATGTTATCATTTCGAGCACATAAAGTATTCTTTTAAGCAAAAATTTTGTGTTTTGTTAGACTGCCTAAAATTTAAAATTTCTCCCTCGAATTGGTTTGTAGGCCCTAATTTCAATAATTTGTAAGATATCCGTATAAATGATACCTCAAAAAAAAGAGCGATTATCAAGCATGTCTTCAAAAAGGTTTGAACAAAAAAAGCACACTCCGTTTTTTTTTTTAAATAAGGTTTAAAAGACGTATTGTACAATTTTTTTATTTTTTCCTAGCTTTAAATATCTGTAAAAAAAATGTCTAATGACACAGAAGCCTAAACACGTTTTGTTTAGTTGCTTACACATTACTTTAATTAAATAAATAAAAAATTAATTCATTTATCATTCAATTTGGCCATAATTATGCAGTTTACATTAAATTTTGAGAATTTCCGAAAAAAAAACTTAAAAATTTGGTTAAAAAAATTTGGTAAGACTTCGTCTAGGACAACCATGGCTTAAATGGTTCTAAATTGTCTATTGTATCTTCACCTTAAAGCTTTGTACCCATCTTCCAATCACCCTGTATGTTGGATTTAGTCTTACCAAATGCAGCTGAACATACTGGTGTTCAGCTACCTACTCTATATGGAGCGAATGCCCATCTGACCTCCAACCCAGTTGCTGGGTAAAACGATACGCAAAAAGACTGTTCTTAGCTTCAAAATGGTACGACGACGCTATGTTATGATGGCACAGGCAAGATAACGTTTCGGCCGCGACAAAATCCTAATATTATTACGTCCATGCGAAAGTGGACGAACTTGCTTATACCTAAGCAAGCAGTGGTAGTAGCAATGTTTAGTGGAGGCCTATGTCTAGGAGTGCACGTCTTTTGGCTCGGAGTGTACTACGTGAGCTTTATTCGCACATTCATTTGTCGAGCTCACGTAGTACACCCTTTGGCTCGTTGATGTACAGCCCTGTTGACGTATTGGTCGCTAGCGCGTTCGTGGAGCCGTATGTACTGCGCCTCATCTTTCCCCGCGACCGTCGGATTACCGTCTCATCGAACTGTTGCAATGAGTGAAGAGAGAGCATCTGTGTTCAAGCACACACTTGTGCAGCATTATAATCATTTTCTGGCGTTATTAGCTAGCCTCTTTTGAGATGGAACGCCATTACATAAATGCAATCTATTCATAATTTAAAAAAAAAATGTTTGTGTAGTTTTAATGGACTCCGCTATAGAAATAAAAATCAAATTTATAAAAATAATCAATTTTAATGAGTCGTATTACATGTAGATAACATATAACATAAAAATTAACATTTATGTACTTACACATGTATCCAAAACGCTAATTATAAAATATACATCAAGAAATCTTATACGTTTAAACGAGCAATTCTTGTATATATATATATATATATATATATATATATATATATATAATCTGAATCTCGGAAACGGCTCCAACGATTTTCATGAAATTTAGTATACAGAGGGTTTCGGGGGCGATAAATCGATCTAGCTAGATAAAACGTCGTTTTATTCGTGTTTTCAGTGATCAACTTTATCGATAATCAACTTGAACATATACTTATTATTTTAAACACAATCTACCAAAAATTACCGAGCAGAGCTCGGTCATCCAGATATTGGAAGTTTAAATGAACATAATGCAGGCTTTCATTACATACAATAATATAATATTCCACAACTATCACACAACGCCATCTAGTCCCAAGCTAAGCAGAGCTTGTGTTATGGATACTAGACAACTGATAAACATACTTATATATTTCTAAATACATACATATTATAGATAAATTACACCCAGACACAGAACAAATGATCGTGCTCATCACACAAACATTTGTCCTGGGTGGGAATCGAACCCACGACCTCCGGCATAGCAGTCAGGGTCACTAACCACTAAACCAACAGGCCTGTCAAACAATGTGACACATACATATACATACATATGTTTCACAAAGTAAAACAAACCAATTACAACATATTTTTTCACCACATAAATGAAACATGAATAATTTAAATCTGACGACAACGGAACGTGGTGATAATCTCTTAAAAATAACGATTAATAACCTAGAATAACAAGTATTATGCATTGATTACAACGTAATTTAAAATATACAAGAAATAAGGCACAAAAGAATCCTGACTAGTTTTGGCGTATTCAAGACAGGGCTAGATTCTCAAACCGCACTTTGACAATACTTTGCTAAGTAGACGTGTCATACGAATGTGAACCTTACTATGGAGTTAATGTGCATATTCGCGTTTCGAATACAATTATTAAGAACTAGCTGACCCGTGCCCACTTCGTTGGGCGTTAAACATTTTAACTTGTGATGAAATTATGAGTGTGGTTCGGTTAGTACTGAGTGCTATGATTCATTTCCTGACTGCCAAAAGGAGGGTTTTGTTTTTATTGCATATGTATGTATGTATTTGCATACAACTTTGGCTATATAACCGGGTCAAATGAGTGAATGAAATGATTATAATTGAATAAATTATGTTAAATTTAATTATTCAAAACTTCTCTGTATACTATATTAGATGTAATTTGGTACCAAAATATATTGTCTTTCAGGAGTTCCAACCCGAGATAAGCCAACATATAACTGTCCATGGGAAAACACTGCTTTCTCAGGTCAATGCCCACCAGAGAGAATGTTTGACCTTGGGAATTTTTTGTAGTGAGGGCAAAAGAGATTTTGACGGAATACTGTAGCCTTTTAAACGGTATGGGTAAATCCATCGGAATCATGGGTATCCACGGAATATAAGCCAGTTGTCCCACTGCTGGCCCTGTGAGAATGGTCACCACGATTATATTCTCCCGCAACTCTTTTATAAGCAGCCTTGTGCCATTACACATGTTGGGGGGGCTCAAGTTTCTTAATAGCATGATAGGAATGCCAACTTTTAACATAAGGTCATGAGGAGGTAAGCCAAAAAAAAAACAAAAGTATGTTTAAAAATTCTTGAGGATAGTGCACTGTATCGTCAATATTACACACCGTATCAATGGACTTATAGTGTTTGACTTGACCGGGAATTTTCTCTAAAATCAGTTTATTTATCTCATTCACTGTATCGTTTCTAGGAGACACTATTGCCCTGGAACAAAGCCAATGATAATCTCTTTTCAATAAATTTTCAAGACCGGGATAAATAGCGTCTATCGGATGTTCTAACCTATGTAAATATGTGACCTAATCTATCGTCAAGTTTAATGTCATCGCTAGTACTGTTGGTGCTAGGACAGCTAATTTTTCCTTCTCCAAGATTTAGTAGTTGATGCGGAAAGTCGTTATCGTAGTTGTCGCTCAAATGAGCTCTCATGTTTGTTCGTAAATTGAGAGTTTCAACGAAACTCCATAAGTAAGATGATTTTAAGCATGCCCTGATAACATCGGCGCGTGATCCTTTTGTTATTAAAGGCAGTGTTTGCCGAAAATCACCCACAAAAACAAAAGTAACACCACCCATAACAGCATCTGAGTTTCTGAGGTCTTTGAGCGTTCGGTTTACTGCTTCAACATGAGCTCTATGACTTATGGTACATTCGTCCCAAATAATTAAAGATGTCTCTTGTAACAGTTTCCCGAGCGGTCCATTTTTACGTATGGAGCATACTGACTGTTGTTTCAATGATACTGACAGTGGTAGCTTAAAGGTGGACTGTGCTGTTTTCCCATCATTTAATAAAGTTGCGGCAATCCCTGAAGAGGCAACAGCTAGCCCATTTTTCCCGGATTGTCTGACTTTTGCCAATACCAAATTTGCGAGGAACGTTTTCCCAGTGCCTCCTGGGGCATCTAGAAAAAATATTTTACCCCTGTTATTTATAACACTGTCAATAATAGCATCAAAAGCTTGTCATCTATGGGTAAATGGATAAAACGTCCGTACAAAGCATGTTCTAATGCGGTTCGTGAATGGACGGCGGCATTTTGCGATTTAGTAATTTTATATTATCTTCGAAACTATTTAACCAATTGACATACTGTTGTGGGCAAATCGTATCTCTATGATGTTTTTGTGATCATAATAATATTTTTTTCGATAAGGTTTAATATTTTGTTGTTTAAAAAATCGTCCAAAGGTAAGTACGGCGAAAAATACTTTTTTTAACACATAAAAGCTACTATATCTGCTAAAATATAAAAGATAGAAATATGGTGTCGCAGACTCTTTTGTAGAACTATTTAAAACGGACCAGGTTGCCATACATTGTTTTGAATTATATACAACTGTTAAGGCAGCGCATGCAAATAACTCTGGTGTAAGAGCAATTTTTTTCTGCCTGGCTAGACAAAAATTTAGATAGTTCGGCTAATATTCATGATATCTTTATAATTTATAGCCTATAGCACTCATGAATAATGTAGCTTTCTACCAGTGAAACAATTTTTAAAATTGGTTCATTACTTCCGGAGATTACCCTCTACATACAAACTTACAAACAAATGTTACCTCTTTATAATATTAGTATAGATCTACGAATAAAGTACACATTCGTATAAAGACGCTTACTTTGGTCATAAATTGTTTCATTCAAATACAAATTTTAATTTTGAACGAAAAAGGTTAATTTTAGCAGAAATGGCATTTTGACAATACAAGAGGTTCTTGATTCAATGCTTATATTTTTGTAATGACGGTACAGTGTGGCAACAAACGTTTTGGGATTACCATCGCATTATATTCAGTGTTACCACTTATCACTAAATAGACTGCATATTTCTACATATGTACATAGATAGTGTGGAAATTGAAATCTGAACACGCCTTAATAACTAATTAACAAAAAAAGTAAGCTGACGAGATAAAATTTGGGTACTAATAACAATAACCGGAAAATGCTGACTATAGCCGGCCAAAGTCTATACATTAAAAGTAAAACATACATTCAACAAATATACAGATATTTTTATGAAACGCGACTAGACACCACTAGATGTATAATTCCAGAAATTACTGTTTTGAATATTCTTTAATATGTGCTCAGTACTTTGCTGTATAGCGTTATTTAAGTAAGTAAATAAAACTCAATTCGGTGGGTTTTAACTTTAAATTATACATGCTGCTGTTTCAATTAAATTTCGAAAGCTGCTGGATAAGGGACAATATTAAACTTTCTTTTTATACGATTAAACAAATGATAATTCTTTTAAATTGTCCTGTGGGGATACGATACAATTTAAGACGTTGCTTTAAAATTACTAAATAGTTTTACAAATTGTTTTCCTAATACAACAAACACAATTAAAATCAGCGTTCACTATGAGACATTGAGTTCTAGAATGAATCTTTTTTTTTTCAACTGCCATCTTTGGTTTTTCTCTTTTTACAACAGAATTATACTTGTATATATGTTATACATTAGAATAAAAATATTTAGCACCTTTACGGATTGACCGGTCAATATGTACATTTAGTAAAATATTAAAAAATAAATCCTTTATAAAAAATATGTTAAAACTAAGAAGATTGAGCAGTTTTGAACTTGTATAACTAAGGTATGATGCACACAATGGGCCTATTATAACATCACGCCTGTATTACCCGAAGGGTTGGGCACAGGTGCACCTATAGTACACTCACATTTCGCCAGTTATGTTAAGTCCGATTTCCATGCTATCGGGAGCGAGCCTATTGCGACTTAGAAATTCCAGATGGAATAACCAAATAACACACCGATGCTGGAATCGAATCCAGCGGGGTACGAGGCAGCCACAATGCGTATGTATATCGTTAATGTGCGCATAACAGTAGTTATAGTGAAATGGTAGAATTCAATATTCAGTACAAAGGTGACACTGTAGTCTAAAAATAGAAAATCTAGCTCTCTAAATAGTACGTAGGGTAGTATTTTATACGAAAGTGTATGTATGGCTATTCAAAGAATATAAATCCTTAATTAGTAATTATAAAGTTTAAAAATAGGATATTTTATAGAAATATATTATCTTTTACGTTCGTAGGATCGATTCTATACTTTCGGCCTCTTTCAAGAAGAGAATTGATCTTATACATAATTATACATTTACAAAAATACAACAAACTAACATATGTAATCTTTTTAGTAATGTACTCAATGATTTATAATTTTTTACAAGTGTACAAGATACAAAAATTACATTTATTTGATTTACATATGAACACAAAATTTACAATAGGTACTTCAGTAATGCATTCTTGACATATAACTAAATAGTATTTAGTATATTATAAAAAAGAGATAACCCTATATAAACACAACTTCGTTGTTTTCTTAGTCTATTTACAGTATAATCCTCATTTATAACAAAGCGTGTTTCGTACTTAAATTCTCTTAATTTTTCTTTTAATGTTCCCCCTTTTTTACTCCCTGGTTTCTCAAAACAAAACTATAGAGCGCTTATCCGGGTTGGCGTTAATCGGCACAGCTGGGCAGTAACATTGAATATACAGCTGTATTAGAAAGATGCGGTCATATTTAAGAGTGTGGTACAGACCAACAAACTGGAGAGCTTTCTCCATGGGACCAAAATGGCAAACTAGTAAAATGTTTTTATTCATAGTTGTACATGACATAAACTTGATTTTAGAACTGACCTTGGTAACCCATTTATTTTCACCGGCACTTTGGGGTTAAGGGCCCAACTTTTAATGAATCCTTTGATCACACCTTTCTGATACACGCTGTAGATATATGTAATAATCTTTGTTGTTAAACAAAATTCTGCCGAATTGAATATATGGCCCACACTAGTGTGTAGCACGCCTAATGAGCTTCGGTATGTGTTAGCTTATTGTGCCAACCAATATGAATATGAGAGTTAATAAAAGCAGACAACAGTCAGTCAAGCTTTCAGAAACGGACGTTAGATTGTACAGCAAAATACACAAAACGCTTTTTGATTATACTTTGCTAAGTAAGCGTTTTATGCGAATATGAACATTACATTTTCATTTATAACGTAAAAATTCGAATGTGACGCTCACTTGATCCCAAACCAAACGGCCTATGACAGGTAACGTACCCATGTCGCCCAATATTTATAAAAATACCAAAAAGTCTTTAAGTTTTGGACGAAAATTGGATAACAATATCAAAAGAATACTTAATTATTGTATTACTCCTTTATTTTTGGCACTCCTAACAGTCAGGCTATTAAAATATTAGGTGCAATTGTATTCTTTCGTATTATTTGTGCAATGATTTGGGTAAAACTACTTTACTACATGACACCTATATGCTACAACCAGTACAGGTATCAAAAGTTATGGAATAACCCTGGATATAACAATAATAAAAATATGGAGAATAGCATAGTTCTAATATAAAAATCCATTACGATATTAAATATCCCATATTAAAACAAACGCTGACTTCCCTAGACCTGCTGAAAACTATAACCAAGTTTGTTACCCAATCAAAAACTCGTATTTCCGTGTTTTCTTTCCACGACAAAAAATAAGGTATGTTTTTTCCTTTTTCATAATAAAGTCATTGAACAGACTCTATAACGCCCATACAAAAAAGTTTGCTATCCATATGCTCCGTCACTCTCATTTGACGATGAACACGACGTTGCTGTCTCTTTCCAGCTGTTCCTCGATCTGCAAGGCGGACAGGCCGCTCTGGCAGCACAGCTCGTCGAGGCAGACCAAGCCGTTGTAGGTGCGCACGAGTGGCTGGCTGTGATCGCTTACTATCGACGCTGTGTCGTCATTGTGCAGCGTTATTGGGAACTGGAAAATAACCATAAATTTTAATTTATCTGAACATCATTCAACGGGCATTGGTTTGTCATCATCATTTTTCATTTATTTATGGTCGGCGTAACATGTTTTTTTCTTTCATAGTTCTCTATTAGTTGTAATTTCGGAAGTCACCCCGTTTCTTACCATATATTCACACAGACCATCCTACGTGTGGTCTCCCTCTACTCGTATACCCATCGCCAATATTCTGAAAACTTTCCTCACGACATTTTCCTCATTCCTCCGTATCGAGTTACCGGTGGTACTTTCAGACTTCTTCTTATGTACTCATTTCTTATTCTATCCATTCGTGTAATACCACAAATCCCTCTTAATTTTCTTATCTCGGCTGCATCTGCATGCCTTTCATTCATCCGTTTTGGAGCCCAACATTCTCACATCACGCTACATGCGCACACACACACACACACACACACACACACACACACACACACACGAACACACACGAACACACACACGCACACCACACCTCGGTACTTATCGTCCATCTACACACCATACACGCACCCACACTGCTCATACAAACTCTACACACTAACTTTTAGTTTTAATTAGTTCAATTTTATCTTGTAAATTAATTTTATTTTGTAAGCATTAAATATCTGGGACACTGTTCATCTTCCACATGGAGGTGGGCGTTAATAGCTGCGACACAGTTTCTAACTAATGTGGCTATTATCGTACACAATTTAATTGTAAATGTACTTTTTCTGGTTCCAATAAAGATTATTATTATTATTATTCTAACCCATAAAAGACCTAGCCATGGTTTTATGTATCTTCCCCTTAATAAAATGCACAATTTTATGGTGGCTCCTGTGTGACAGATCACCCGTTTCTTTTTAGAACAAATTAATTTATGTACAAATTAAAACTCTTAAATTGTGTCTAAGTAGGAAATAGAGATCCTAACTAATATTATAAATGCGAAACCAAGTTTGTTTGGTTGCTACGCTATCACACAAACGGCTGAACGACTTTAGATGTAATTTGGAACACAAATTGACCATGACCTGGGTAAGGACATTGGCTACTTTCATCCTCGATCGTAGACGAAGTCTCGGGCAACAGTTATTAGGAAATAGATATTTCTGCTCACCTTGTAAACCCTTCTAATAAGCCCCTCAAGCACTCCGAACAGCACCAGTTTCCTCTCGTTGATGGCCAGCTCCTGAGGCTTCATCCTCCTGCAGAGATCTCTGATCGTACTGCCGTAAGACATTCCCGCGTACATGCGGAATATGTCGCTGACCTTGGGCAGTTGACGGGCTAGAAGAAAAAGATCCGAAATTAATGAGGATCAAATTTTTAGCGACGGTTTTTGGCAGAAGTTTGTGGTTGGCAATATTTGGTGTATCCAGCTTCCAGGACGAGACTTACCGTCAAATTTTCCCGCTAACCCTCAGAGAGGAGCAGAAAGATGTAGTCTGGAACCAGCTGATATTCATCATTTGATCATGCCCGTTCCCTAGTCTTTGTTACTGGTTAATTTGCATCGTACCACAGCTGGGCAAAGGCCTCTCCCCATGACTTCTAACTCTTTCGATCCAGGTCTAAAATGGACTAAACTAGAGTTTTCGCCGTTTTTAAGCCAGTCAAATTAATACCTCTTGCTTAACAAATAGTGATGATTTCTACATGTTTCTTTTAAGTAAAATGTTGAGAAAATACATAATTATGACTAGTAGACATTTATTGAGGTCAGGAAACACCTATTGTCAAGATTGCTTATCTATTTATAGCATAGAATAGACACGGCTGGAAATACCTAGAAGATATGTACAAAAACAGATGATAGATGTTTGGAAATACTGCAAGAATTTTTATATAAAAATAATAAAGATTTTTATTTCGGAAGAAAGAATCTACCAACTTATAATAACATAATATTAAAACAATTTATTTTTGAGTGTACCTATCGTACCAATCACCCTCTGCATAAACTGCTGTACAATTGGGGAGCTGAAACTCTGCGCTACACTGAAGTGAGTGAGTGACTAAGGTTCATATAGTATGAAACAGCCGCTGAAAAATAAACTATTATGAAGGCACAAAAAATACACCAGTGTATGCAGTATGAGTTACTTACGTGATCGTGCGCAGAAGTCCACACACTGTCGCTGGAGCCCTACGCATCGAGTCAGCTGCCTTAACTTAGGGGTAGCACTGTACACCTGGAACATAACAAATAGTTCTTATTACAGACCTTCTAACAGAATAGAATTCTATCGAGCATTCTCCAAGATTCAGTGTTTATTTGGATCAGTGCCAGACGTTAATTAGGGTCAAATCAAATCAAATCAAAATATTTTTATTTCACATAAACCCACAAGGGCACTTATGAAAGGTCAGAAGATAGGTGCACGGCTCCAATTTGTTGATTCCTATGGAGAAGAGCCGGCAAGAAACTCCACGGGTAAGTAACTAGATCCTAATCTAGTTTCTTTTCAGGCGGGGCGTGTGGTTTTCAGTCCATGTGGTTTAATTCAAGTAAAAAAACTCACTCTTCGGTACTTTTTACAGTAGGCTAGAATTTTGTAAAAAAGAAATGTTTTGAAGGTAAAATAATAGATATGTGTCGGACCCCCGCACAGTGTTTTATGAAGACCATTTTTCGGACATTGCTTTTTTATATAAAAAACTGATAGTTTAAGTTATTTAAATGCAATATTTCGTATCCTCATTTCACTAGTATGTTTAGTTTTTGAGATAGTATTTTTTTAAAAACGTCTTTTTTTCAACCGGGTATTTAGAAAAAAAATCATATCTCTGAAACTAAATATGATACGCAATTGTGACCTTAGAAACATCGACGGCGTTTCTTATCTTGCATATTTTATAGTAAAAGTAAATCTCAGAACTTCATTAGATTCAGACTTATACGAGGTTTTTTGTTTTTCATTTTTATTTTTTTTCTCGGTAATTCCATCGTATTTGGAAAAGTTATTTAGACTAAAATTATGTCCTTTATCTTCCCTACATACCACAAAAATAACACATCCTAATTGCGTGGAATCTAGAAGTTATTCCAAATTAACTGTTTTTGCTAGGGTTGTCACTTTCGAATCTGAATTTTGATGACTCAATTTTTATTTAATGGGACGTATTGGTTATTAAAATTTCGACTATTAAACCTAGGAACTTTGTTATATCCAGACTTATAAAAGGTTTTTAGTTTTTATTAATTTTGTTCTCGATAATTCCGTATTATTGGGATAAGTTATTTATACTGAAACTAGCACTTTGCCAGCAACTTCATTCGCACTTGTTTTTATAAAAACTTTAACACCCTTTAAAACTGTATTTTGACGGTAGTTTTGAAAAACGAATAACGGGCCGATTTTGTTGTCACAAAATTCTCTAAACTAAACTAAAAATCACTTAAATTTGGTTTATCCCTGTCAACCGACGGTTTCCTATTCTGAAATGAACTAAAGTCAACTTAAGTATATTCTAGTTTGACAGCACTAAGATTGCACTGAATTATTAGTTCAGTGAAAATGTTAATTTTGCTATTCTGAGTTTGCTGGTTTTCACCAAAAATTTTTACTATAATAATTTATTTTAACTAAATCTGACTATTTTTAATAGCGATTAAAAAGGTGTGCAATAAAACTAGTGATCATGAACTAAAATTCACACTAACGCCTCACCTTAACGTGCAAAGACAGTACTGTATTTTTTGTTTTCCTTTTCTTTTGCTTATGTCTCGAAAATGGCGTGTCCTATCGCAAAAATAATGACATTTTCGACCCCCTATGTGATAACCCTGCACATATAAATCTCAACATGGGGGTAATATATTTTTATATTTTTAAAACAAAAAGTGAAAAATACCATATAGAACACGTCCAGGCTGCCCTCTTGAGCGCGCCTTCGTCTCTCAAAAATTTCATTGCGTAGCGCACACAACTAACACGTTGCGAAGCCAAAAGAAAAAAAAAATACCACGTTAAGTCACGATTGTCAACTTCGATTTTCATCATCATCATCATCATTTCAGCCGTAAGACGTGCACTGCTGGACTTAGGCCTCCCCCAATTTGGGGGGCTTTGCCATAATCGCCACGCTTGGCAGGCGGGTTGGCGATCGCAGTAGGGTGGTAAAATGCAACTTTGATTTTAGTTGTGTCAAAATAATTTTTAAATTTAGAGATTTTTTTCTTCCAGAATAGCGTTACAATTCTCATAGCCAAAAGTAAGGAATTTTAGAGATAGTTTACTTAGTTCGGTGTACAACAGAATCGGCACCAATGACAATCTTTATTTTGATAAGAATTTGTGCTAACAATAAGACGTTTTTTAACCTAAGAAATAAGATTCCTCCATACAATCTTTAAAAACCCCTAAATTGTTCTATCGGAGGTAGTTCTGAAAATCAAAAATGACATTAAACTGTAAATGTGCCCTGCCCACTGCCTGTTAAGTTTGGCGATTCTTCTGATTGTGTGGATAACTTTGGTTTAAATATAGAGATAACTTCAGATCCAGATATGAACTAATATAATATGATCGCGTGACAACCCTAACGACGTAGAATACGGATCAAACTTAAAAATGTTGTGGTTTCTAGATTCCACGCAATTAGGATGTGTTATTTTTATGGTATGTAGGGAATATAAAGGGCATAATTTTAATATAAATAACTTTTCCAAATACGACGGAATTACCGAGAAAAAAAATAAAAACGAAAAACTAAAAACCTCGTATAAGTCTGAATCTAACGAAGGTCCGAGATTTATTTGTACTCTAAAATATGCAGCATAAAAAACGCCGTCGATGATTCTAAGGTCACGATTGCGTATCATATTTAGTTTCAGAGATATGATTTTTTTTCTAAATGGTTGGTTGAAAAAAAGACGATTTTCAAAAAATTATATCTCAAAAACTAAACATACTAGTGAAACGGGGATACAAAATATTGCATTGAAATGACTTAAACTACCAGTTTTTAATATAAAAAAGCAATGTCCGAAAAATCGTCTTCATAAAACACTGTGCCCCGTCAGAATCGAAGTTCCTAAGCTTTTTTTTTCAACTCCAAATGTCAAAAATCTTTAACACACTCAAATTTTATTTTGACTCCAATTTCATCTATTGCTACCCTCGAAAACTAAGAAAACAACACCACGATGAAAAATGTAGGATTTTTCGCAGCCGCCATCTTAGTTTTTCATTTTGATCTCACTATCGACTTCAGCAATCTTGGAAACCATGAAAACTATTTTCTCTCTTTCTATTATGTATAAAAAAGCAGCATGGAGGGCATAACGCTTTTTCGATACTTGACGATTTCTACAAGTTTACTTCTACTACCGTAAGCTGCGTTTAAGAACTTCGTTTACAAAAACGAAATAAGGTCCTATTGATGTTTAAATTAGGACATTCTTTTGTATGATTTACTTCTATAGAGTTAAAATAGGTCTCTGTAACAAATTGTGGTACTCACTGCACAGTACTGGAAGATGGGCACAAGCGTCACCACACCGTAGTAGACCAGATTCTGAACACATGCGCGCACCAAGCTGATCTCCACGTCCGTCAGGGACGCAATCTTCGACACGTGGTTGAACCCGTCTATGTACGGTAGGATCTGAAACAAGAGGAAGAGGACCTTGTTAGTTAGTGTTGAACTTATAAGGTTTGTCGCAATTTTTTGGGGTTCTTTAGGGTAGATAAGCAGTCGTTCCATATAAAATACTGATATTCAGCTGCATTTGGTTAGACTGGAAGACGACTCCAACATGGTTGGGAAAGGCTAGGCAGGTGGAAGGTATCACATAATTCACCGTTCGGAATGCAAACACTATTTGATTGACTGATTGATTTGTGTTATTCGGTATCTTATCTTATACCTTTAAACGAGCAATTCTTGTATATATGTATACATATATATAATCTGAGTCTCGGAAACGGCTCCAACGATTTTCATGAAATTTAGTACATAGGGGGTTTTGGGGGCGATAAATCGATCTAGCTAGGATTCGTTTTTATAAAATGTCGTTTTATTCGTGTTTTCAATTACCAACTTTACCGATAATCAACTTGAACATAAACTTATTATTTCAAACACAATTTACCAAAAAATACCGAGCAAAGCTCGGTCATCCAGATATTTTCACTTAAATGATTGATTGGTTTGTGTAGTTTGGGATTTTCTATCTGGAATTTCTCAGCAGCAGCCCGAAGTCAGGATTTTTTCCCAGTTGTCAATTGATGACAGTAGACTCACCCCTATTTCATGGGATTTAAACATAAATTGCGAAATTTTGGAGTACAATACACCTCAGCCCAACTCTTCGGGAAAATATGGAGCGATGTTATGTTCTGTTTCTACAAAGACATAAAAAGAAATCCTAGAAAACCCGCTTTCTTTGGAGCACGTCAGTCAATATGCCACTAGAGTCTTCAAAGCGATTTTTAAATGGAACTTCAAAGAACCTTTGAATATCGGTGAAACCATTTTACCATTAGTCGAACTACTAACAAATTGGTTTTCTAGTAAACACACGCACTGAATTAATTTCATGACATTCCATTACCAAAATTGAGTAAGGATACCTAAAGTAATCGAGGTAGGTCAGCCCTTTGGCTAGGCCTTGTGTGTCTCTGGACATATAAAGATGCATTTATTAAATATGAGAAACGAGATGCATTTTTTTTTGCATTTTCCTGAATGTCATGGGCAATAAGTTGGACAGCACACTAGTGTGGAGTCCCACCCAGAGGACTAACTCTCTCTTAGTTACTAGGCACTAACATAATTTTTAAGTTTATACTAACAATGTAAATGTAGTGAAGCAATGGTTATCCGAGTAAATAATATTAATTAATGAATTAATTTAGTCAGTTTTGTATGGTCAAAAGTGCAATGACCAGTCTAGGGAAAATTTTGAAGAACCGCGGCATGGCATCCGTCGGGATACCAAAATACGACTGATCCGTGCTCAAGTTTCTCCATCTTCTTATATGGTACGGAAACGTAGTGCGTTAAATGCCGCGAAAGCAGTAAGATCGAGATGTGGTCTTGGCAGAGACTACTTCGTGTACCATGGACCGCCATGAGAACGAATGAATCCATACTAAAGGAACTTAACATCACCAAGCGTCAATCTACAATATGCCAAGAGCGTGCTCTCAGCTTTGTCGGATATATTATGCTTTCACCTAAACATGGTCTTACATAATCAGCGTACGCTGTTCCCACTGCTGGGAAACCGGCCTCCTCTCGGTAAGAGGGAGTGGGCCGTAATCCACCACGCGGGCCCAGTACGAATTGGTAGATATCACATGTCTGCGAATTTGTGGTGCTAGGACATGTCGGTTTCTCCACGATGTAGTCCTTCACCAACAGAGAGCAATGGTGATGAAATAATTTACACAAAGTAAAGCGACTGTCTGGATTCGAACTACAACTTGTAAGTCGCGACCGTTACCACTGGGCCACTACTGCTCATCGTATAGTCTGAAAAGCCGGTACTAGGGCCGGGTGGAAAGAAAACGCGGTCAAGGCAGAGCATCGGCAAGATGGATATACGCGATCAATAGGGCTGTTGGAGGCAGCATCTTCCGAGTGGTACACATTGCAAAAGACCGTATAGCTTAGAGACACGTCGTATGTGATCAAGATTCTCAGTATTGAGAGAACGATGAAGGAGTCTATTTATCAGTGAAGGGATAATACAATCGCTCACGAAAATTTTTCGATTTTAACAAAAAAAATTCGGGATCAAAACTTAATGTCCGTTACCACCGCGCGGCCAACTCTTAAAATTTCATGAAATTTTGCCAGGAATTAGTTGTAATTTGTTACAAAACACACCTCTTTTCCTGAAATTGTTACAAAAAAAAACTAAGACGCTACGACCAAAAGCAGTTGGCCGCTAGAACCGCCACTTGCCGTAGTGATCGCCCATGATTACACAGAAACTAAATAATGCAGATAGGTGAATGATACATCAAAAGAAAGGTCTTAATTTGTTGTATTTGTTACAAAAATATAAATCATCAAAACTTAAATATACAAAAAGTTATGCTATATTTAGTTTTCAGGTTAAGTGTAGGTACGTATCTCACCACAAAATCAAATTAATAGAGGCTAATGTGTATGGACAATTAGTTGCAGCAAATAAACAAGAAAAATACTAGAAAAGAGGCTCAATATTTTTTTTACAGTCGATTTTAGTTGGCCGCGCGGACGGCATTATGCCTAAAATACAATGGCGTTTATTTCGTTATTAATAGTAGGTTCAAGCTTAGTTCTAGTACTAATCGACAGGTATCGTAGCCAAGTTTGGATAAATGTGGCGAATATAACTACAGGCTTTATATTTTAGGAGATATTCACTAAAATAAAGTAGTATGAAACTGTATTCGAGTAGAGTGACCATATATTTTCATAATAAAGTGAGACTGAATCGCCATTATTGGAATGTTCGGTAGTCATATCTTATTTTTTTAGGGTGAAACTCTTTAAGACATCCTATAGCATACTTTATAAAAGTCAAATTCACAAATCGATAAAAAATTCTTTATTCAAAATCAGCATAAACGCAAAAATCAAGTAATATAAGTCAACAATTTTTTTTTTTTTTTACTAAATTACCATAACATTTATAAATTAACTGAAACTAATGTAAGACACAGAATGTAGACACATTTTCTTACAGGTACTTATTTCAATTTTAGAATAATTTTAATAATATAGTAATTTTATTTACGCCATATTTATCCAAACAAGGTTACGTTACATGTCGATTAGTACTAGAACTAAGCTTGAACCTACTTTTAATAACGAAATAAACTCCATTGTAATTTAGGCATATTGCCGTCCGAGCGACAACTAAAATCGACTCTAAAATTTACAACAAATAACAATTTAGCAACTTATTGTCCATACACATTAGCCTTGTTACTCCAAAAAACTTCAAAACATCAAAGTTAATTAACATCTAAACAACGCCGGACTAGGCCCCTGACTAAAAATATTTATAGAAAAGAAAAAGGTAAATTCTAAACTGTAAAACTGAAATAACAAAAACTTTTTTGTCAAATAATGACTGCAATTGCAATGTAGCGCGCTCAGTTTTACTCACTGAACTACCGATTAGTATTAACATTAAAGATTTTTTCTTAGTTAGTGCTATAGAATTTATACCAGGCACAAAAATAGATCACTATGTCATTTTTAAAATAAAATTACTATATTTTTTTAAATTATTCTAAAATTGAGATAAGTACCTGTAAGAAAATGTGTCTACATTCTGTGTCTTACATTAGTTTCAGTTAATTTATAAATGTTATGGTAGTTTATTAAAAAAAAAAAAATTGTTGACTTATATTACTAGATTTTTGCCTGTATGCTGATTATGAATACAGAATTTTTTATCGATTTGTTAATTTAACTTTTATAAAGTATGCTATAGGATGAACTCTAAAAAATTAAGATATCACTACCGAACATTCTAAAAATGGCGATTCAGTCTCACTTTATTATTAAAATTTATGGTCACTCTGCTCTAATACAGTTTCATACTACTTTATTTTAGTGAATATCTCCTAAAATATAAAGCCTGTAGTTATATTCGCCACATTTATCCAAACTTGGCTACGATACCTGTCGATTAGTACTAGAACTAAGCTTGAACCTACTATTAATAACGAAATAAACGCCATTGTATTTTAGGCATATTGCCGTCCGCGCGGCCAACTAAAATCGACTGTAAAAAAAATATTGAACCTCTTTTCTAGTATTTTTCTTGTTTATTTGCTGCAACAAATTAGCAACTAATTGTCCATACACATTAGCCTCTATTAAATTGATTTTATGGTGAGATATGTACCTACACTTAACCTGAAAACTAAATATAGCATAACTTTTTGTATATTTAAGTTTTGATGATTTATATTTTTGTAACAAATACAACAAATTAAGACCTTTCTTTTGATGTATCATTCGCCTATCTCCATTATTTAGTTTCTGTGTAATCACGGGCGATCACTACGGCAAGTGGCGGTTCTAGCGGCCAACTGTTTTTGGTCGTAGCGTCTTAGTTTTTTTTGTAACAATTTCAGGAAAAGAGGTGTGTTTTGTAACAAACTATAACGAATTCCTGGCAAAATTTCATCAAATTTTAAGAGTTGGCCGCGCGGTGGAAACGGACATAAAACTTATACGCGTAACCAGGAAGAGATATAGTGGCGGACCAATTTAGATAGTTGTGAAATGAATCATGGAATATAACGCCACTATTTTTGTGTTCAAACTTTGAACTTGGCCTTCAGAGTCTATTTTGATTAAATGTGACAAACATATTTATTTGTCCAATCGAAAAATAAATGAATCAAACTCTACCAAACAAGAAAAATGCAAAAGGTCCAGTAGAACTAGCCATGGAAAATGTAACTACTATTTAATTACCACGGTTAGTTTTACTGTAAAATCGTGGAGCCCGACAGCACTGTGAGTTGCAAAAAAAAAACAGACAGCTTTTATTTTGAAATTCTGAACTACAAACCTAGGTTGGTTTTGTACGAAGCTATAATCACACTGATGCAAAAAAGTAGGCTGAGTTAGTTCCGTATATAGTACTTTTATTTAAGTACTTCCACCATGGTCTATCGTCCATCTTCACAGTGACCCTGATGGAATTTCCACCCTTCAATCCAGCACACTGTGTGATCGGTCGTACAAATTTGGTTGTCCTAATCTCAGTGGCTATAAATTGTTGCCGGCTTTTTAGTACACCAAAATGTAACGTATTTTTGCAAACAGAGGTTCCAGAAAAAGATCATCATCATCATTCATCCAAAAGACGTCCAGCGCTGGACATCGTCCTCCCCCAGAAAGAGGGGTTAGCCATGATCGCCACGCAGGCGGATTGGCGATCGCAGTAAAGAAAGAAAAGAAAAGAAAGAAAATACGTTTATTTGCGGTAAATATGAGGCAAAAAAAAAATGAAAACCTTGTAACCTTTTAGCACCAAGGAAAATGCTTAGAGAATGCTGCTGCCCATTTCTAGTAAGTTCCTAAGTCGCCTTTAACCTCTAAGTCCCTGAGATACCACATTTGGTATAGACACAATTGTTTTTTTTTATTGTGACTGTAATTACGGTAATTGACTGGTTAACGACACCCACGGGAAAAAATGGGGTGGTGCTATTCTTTATGTACGGCACCACACGAACGAAAGCGATATAGTTGGAAATAATGCGCAGATGCCTTTTCCTATAACTAGTGCTTAGAAAGATGACCAGAATCTATTCATCCGACTTCTTAATTACCTCTATCATGAACATACAATGTAACTAATCTTCATAAGACATATTTCTTACAGTTGGCGAGGGTCCAGCCTAGAAGCTTTTATAACAAATACATAGTTGTAATGTTTGTATAACCCACTTCAGACCGCACGTTGAACTTTTTAGTAGAGTGGTACGAAATTAGGGCATATTGTGATGAAATGTGCAATAATAGATCGTGAAGAATGAATAAAGCTTTTATTAGGGCTAAGTGGGGCAATTGCATAACATAGTAACAGAAGGAATGGTTTAGATTATAACAGTTCAACTACATTCATTGCGATATTTACGTTGTTGAGTGGACAATTTTTCCAACATATGAGGCAATTTATTCTTTTTTCAAAATTATTCTGTTTCTGATTGATAGTGTGTTATAGAATTAGGGCGCTGGCCTGAGGTGTAAAGGGTCCAAATAAAAATACGATTGAAGGTCAGAACCTTCAATCGTATTTTTATTTGGACCGAACAAAATTCGGCTTGATTGGCATTTTCTGCGAAAACACCGAAAACGAAAATAAATAAAAGTCTTTATTTGTCAATTTTAATCATTATATTGAACCGATTCAATTTAAACATGAAACTTTATAAGTATGTACAGACGCCAGCAGATCAAGCCACCCCAATCTGTCAAATTTTACCAATCGAAAATTAACCTTCCACTATTGTGATATAAGGTTGAAAATCTCTGCCAGGGTCGCGTGATTGTTCGAAAGAGATACCGTGACCCTGGCACATGGGCAACCGATGGAACACGGGTGGGTTTTAGTCAGTAAAAGTCTGACACGCCCTCCCGCTCCGCACAGAGCGGGAGAAGTCATTTGATGATTTCCCATCCTGAAAAAAAAAAAAGGTTGAAAATCTATTAAAGAAATTTGACAGATTGAGGTAAGTTGATGTGCTGGCGTCTGTACTTTATCATCATCATCATTTCAGGCGAAAGACGTCCACTGCTGGACATTGGCCTCCCCCAAGCTCTTAAGTATGTACTTACTTTTGTCAAATACAACTAACATTATAATTGTTATAAGCAATCAAACCAAAGTACGAGATTTTTTTTTCTATATTTTCACAGTAATTATGGAAAAGGCACCAAATCCTGACATGGCGAAAACTCAAGTATCAAGTGGATTACCAAAGACATTTAACTCACATAAGTTGGTAGCTCATACAAGATATTTCTACTTGAAATGTATCAGTATCTTGAAATGTGCCGGCAATGTATACCTGTCTACATATACACCATTACATTTTAATCGTCTTACAAAGGTAGTCCACTCAATGTATTCGACATAATATACCTCTAGGCGTGAATAAAAAATTGTTACAAATTAAAAAATACGTACTAAGAAAAATAAATAAAGCATTAGAATGATTAAACATATATCTGAAAATATTGTTTTTTTTTTTATTTTTTTTTTATTGTGGGATTATTTTGTCACGTCCGTAAGTGTGTCCGTGGCATCACAGTGGGCCCTATCTGAATACCAGCGCTGCGGTAATTGTTTTTTTTTTTTAACAAATATGCTGAGATAGGAGCCTTTTTGGCCTTGCACAGGTCTTATTCTTTTAATTTTATATCTTTTACCTTTTTGTTATCCTAAAAGTTTCTATGTTCTTTTTTATTGTTTTTATGCCCTGTGCGTGTCTCAAATAAAATATTTTTCTTTCTTTCTTTCAAAAATGTCACGGTGTATAATATAAATCATATGTCCCTCCTTCACTCGAGCACTTAGCAACAGTATAATAACCAGCATAGTAATGAGTCTGATAGCGCATCTGATTAGCAGCCGGCCTAGTTCCAGCATAGCAACAGAGTGCATCTGTGCACTCGACCGGCGCTCGCCCATCAAAGGTGAAGACAGATCGAAAGCCCGTTAGTATGGAGCGTGTTTTACTTTTCAACTGACGAAAAAAACGGAGGAGGTTCTCAATTCGACGCGTATATTTTTTTAATGTTTTTTTTTATGTATGACCACGCGTAACTTTTTACATAGTCGTCCGATTGTGATAATTCTTTTTTTATTGGAAAGGGTATACACCGAAGGTGGTCCCATATAAGGACCAGAAAAACAGGGGATGTTTGATTGTTCACTCACTGATTGTAATGTTTAACTACGCATAACTTTATACAGAGTACTAGAGTAGTCCTATTTTGATCATCCTTTTTTTATTGGATAGCGTATACCTTGCCAAGTATTATTAGTACAGTAAAGCCACAAAGAAAAATATAAAATAAAAACTTTTTAACAAAAAATTAAACCGCAAGATCAATCAAAGCGCCAACTCATAATTTTATGGTTTATTATTTTTTGCTTTTCAGTTTTTTCGGCGGTTTAATTTTTTGTTAAAAAGTTTTTAACATCTGGAAAACTCACACGTTCTTAGACCGGTATTGGTAAGATTTAAGATTTTGAATACTCGTGAATGTTTGTATTGATAAGACGGGCTAGAATCCGCTACTTCACGTCAAAGCGCATTTTTGCGTCATCATCGTTCATCAACTCAGCCGAAAGACGTCCAATGCTGGAATCAAAATGTGCTGCTGGGAAGTTTGTTGTGCCACTTCTTCTTCCCAGCTAAAGCACTAATAAGTGGTGAAGGGCTGTCGTTTTGGGGGACTGTCTTATGTAACTTTGACGTTCAAAAAGTGCTCTCAGCCTAGTTCGAATAAATTACTTTTGATTTTGTTAGGTACACGTTCGTTATCAAGAAACGTCAAAACACATCAAAGTTGAGAAGTAAACAAATATATTAAGGCCAAGATATACTGATAGATAACAAACGTTACATCGTTTGATTGCATTTTTATATATGCTTGTACCTAGTTGTGTTTCGTGTGATATTCCTAATGCCCCAAAGTCAAAGATGAATTATTTTCTATGTACTTACTCGTAACTGGGTATACGGTATGGTCAACAAGGTTTTTGATCAGATTCAGAAGGAATACGCCAACTAAACGATAAAATAGCTCATCTGTCACCATTCTCCTGCCATTCCCTACTTTTATTTCTGTCTTCTCTATTAGTCGTTATCTTGGTGGTCACCCCCTTTCTAGCCACATCATCCTTAACACAGTTCATGCACCGTTAGTTTGGTCTTCCCCTACTCGTATAGCTAACCACATTTATACTCAAAACTCCCTCAGATACTCAGATACCTATAACGTGACGACACCTTTGTGGCAGGAGCGATTCCCGTCTGGAATTTGATGTTTTGGGTTGTTAAAAGGAGATGCTACGAAAACTACCGCTTCATTATTCAGGAAGTGGAGCTGAGGTGGATCTAATGTACCATTTTGCCTCTCATACGCAACACACTACAGAATGGGCAGCAGCGTTCTCGCCAACCCGCCTGCCAAACGTGGCGATCATGGCAAATCCCCCCTTGAGGGATGCTTATGCCCATCAGTGGACGTTTTACCGCTGAAATGATGATGATCATAGCAATAAGAAACATGCAACCAACATGTGCATTGCGTTAGTTTCACGGAACGCATTCAGTTGCTAACGATACATTTCAATGGCGTAGGTGTCTTTCAGTTTAGGGTTTCAATAGCGTTTACTAGAAACGTTTTGTGGATAAACAGGCAGGTAGGTAGGTATGTTGAAACCGATGGAAGTCACGCATAATATACCTAGTACCTAGTAGGTAGAAATGGTTGAGATTCTATAATACTTAGAGTACTTTTAGGGCTGATTTTACCTAAGTGTCGTAATAATTTTTCATCCGTGGAATTAAATTGACAGTCTGACAGTTAGAATGGAAAAACTGTGAAAAACTCCAAATTTGTCCTCAGGATAAGACGGCAAATTCCACGGTTAATCGACCAATAAACGAAATTATTCAACACCAGCTTTTACCACCAGCTTCGCCCGCGTGGAGGTAGAAATTTATCTCACGGGAACGTTCTACCAGTATGAAAAGTATCCTAGTATGAAAACTATATGTGTGCAGAGTTTAATCAAAATCCGTTTAGCCGATTTTACGTGATTGAGGAACAAACACCCATCCACATAGTAGAACAGGATAGAATTATTATAGTAGGATTGACAGCTTTGTTCAAGCCGTAATCAGCAAAAGCCTATCTATGGCCACTTGCTTTCACCGTATTTTCGAAGAAAATGTTTCAAAAGACATAAAAGTTCACTCAAGTTACGTAGCAAAATTAATTAAAAAAAATTGGCATTCTATTACAATCCTTTACTGCAGGAGCGACTGATCAGCTGCATCCGGATAGACTGAAAGCCAGCCCCAAAGATGGTTGAGAAAAGGCTAAGCAGATATGATGACTACAAGAGGAACCTTGGCAGCCAAGCTTTGAAAAAACACCAACACCGTCTAGTAGGTAATTTTGTGCAAAATTTCTCAACAACGAACACGTTTTTCTACAAAATTATTAAAATATCACTCCACTTTGCTAGTCCCAAGACACACAGATTCTCGAAGGTCATATGCGAAGTGACTGATAGGAATCAATCACTTAAGACCTATCGAATCAACCTCGGTACCGCCCCTCAATCACATACACTTTAGCATAAACAATATTGTCTTTGCTTCTAGTCTGGTTTTATGAGGTCTGTGTTTACCTACTCACTTTACTTTTATCTAGATGTATGTCATCATATGCCTAGCCTTTTCCTAACTATGTTAGCTTTTTTTTTGTGGGTGGGATATCATCAGATGACGTCCTTCGCTCTGGGCGGAGCGGGAGGGCGTGTCAGACTTTTACTGACTAAAACCCACCCGTGTTCCTTCAGGTGCCTATATTGGCAGACCACGGTAGCTCTTTCGAACAGATCTCGCTACCCTGGCAGGAACTATGTTGGGATTAGCTTACAGTCTTATTAAATACAGCTGTGTACCAGTACTTCACAGAGCGACTGACTATAAGACCTCCACAACCCAGTAACTAGGTAATGGGATACCCCTTTGTAAGACTGGTTGTCAGACTATGCAGCTTCTGACGACCCGTAACGATAGGCATCCACAAATGACAGTCGGGACCAACAGTAAGCCCTATAACGCACTAGCGGCAGGCCGTGACGCGGCGTGCCGTTGCGGTTGGCCGCACTTAAATTTTTATATGATACCGCTTGATACCAACGCACTGAGTTGCGGCCAGTCGTCAACCGCTCCGGTTGTCTTGGAGCTGCGGTGGGCCGCACCGGTTGAATGTAACGGCACACCGCACCCCCTCCACGCATTCGGCGCGGTGTGCCGCAAGCAAAGACTATATAACCACTTGACTGCGCATACAGTGCCCCTCCCCGGCTGGAGGCCTAAAAAGGTAACTTTTTAGAACTCGCCGGGCCCCAATCCGTTTAAGTAGTCACAATCTTTTCAGGATTAACTACGAGATGCCCCACAAAAATAAAATACAGTGCCCCGACGCTCGAAAACTATAAGTATTTTGTCGCCTATGGCTACGGTTCTAGTAACCATTTTAGTTGTGACCAGTTTTTAGACCTCTGTGCACGCTAAATTAATGGAAATAATGTAACTTCATCTGTAATAATAACGCATCAAAATGCCTTCATGCGGATTGAAGTGGTGTGGGAAACATTCCAAGACTTCTAGTTACACAAAGGATCGCATAACTTCAGTAAGTCAGTACGAAAATTTCTTTTGATTTAATCATATTATGATCCACCGTAGGGGTCTATTTAAAATGGTGGTTGGGTGAACGAGCACACGGTCGAGTCGCGCGCGTTGATGTCTTTTGGAAAAGTCTCGCTCTTTCATTAGACAATTCTAATGCATCTATCCCTTACTTTTCCTTTGTATTTTTATCGTAAAAATGAGTGCTGTTACTTTTAATAGCTGAAAGTATATATCGAAAATTAAAATTAAAATAAGTGAAAATTTTATTCAATTCACATACTGTGACTTCTTTAGCTTCGTCTTGACAATCCGTTTGTAAACTGGCGCCAAAACTCACGTAGCCATAGTACCTTCTGCCTTGGGGATGATATTCGAACCCGCTTCTGAATGCCATTTCGTCGAATATGATAGTGGCGTAAATTTTGTTCTTGGATTCTTTAGCTTTCATTTTATTAGTGACTGATTTTGATTAAATATGATTTCTTTGATTTTAATTGAGTATTTATCACAATTTTAAATCCATTTTATCGATATCGACTATTTTCCCTTAATGAAGTAGAGCAAGCCTATGATGGGCATACCTACGCAACTTGACCTTGAACTGACCAATTGCAGTCGCGCGTTCTTCCTCGTCCCCCGGCCCGCAGTGGTGAGTCGTATCCTTAGAAGATATTGGCCTATACGCTCTCTAGTGGTTATATTCTCTTTGGCCGCAAGCGCTTAGTTCTTATATACAAATATTAAACTTTTTGCTACCATGTCGTGTCTCCAGTAGAAGGTGTATCCAAAATCGATGTTTATTTTTACGACGACGTTTTCCACGATAATTTAAATAAATAAATACAGCAACTTCTTCTACGTCCATCATGACCAACACTTCTAGAAGCACTGACGACAAAATGCGGTGGACCGCTACAGAACCGAGACGATACGGTTAGCCGGAATACGGCATGCCGTTGCGGCAGACCGTTTAAACTGCGGCCAACCGCAACGGCACGCCGCGTCACGGCCAGCCGCTAGTGCGTTTCAGCCCTAAGTCGTTGTGCACTAAAAGTATAATGCATTGTACCTAGTGTTTTCCGAGGCACTGAAATGGGTCTTACTATGTAAATATGTTGGAGATACCGTGGCACTGGCATATGGGCAACTGAAGGAACACGGGTGGGCTTTGGTCAGTAAAAGTCTGACACATCCTTCCGCTCCACTCAGAGCGGACGTCAATTGATGATTTCCCACCGACAAAAAAAAACAGTCAGCTATGGAGTTGTACCTTTATCTCACGTATCCATGGACGTAAGTAATAAAATCGCGATGGTTTTTTTTTCTGTACTGTATCTTCACCGCTCTGCTGATCTTCAGCGCCGACAGTTGATAATCGAACAGTGTGTTTTTCGACACGCTAAGACTCACTGCATTGTGTTGGATTCTGAATGCTCCGTTCAACACACAGAGTTGAAAATCCAGTGACCGAAATTAATCCCACCGCGACTTAGACATGCATCATGAACAGTGATCGGATATTCGGATGCACATTTACCTAATGGTTACTATTTAGCTGTGAAAGCACGGAAGCGGCTTCGTATTTTTTATTAAAGCCGGGTTTCTTGGATCATCATATTTATTTAAAATTAATGTTTAACCCCAGATGCATCCGAGGATACCGCACGATCTCGTGCGAGGCAGCGAGCCTCCTTGCCGGAGTGCCGCCATGGGATCTGGAGGCAAAGGTCCTCGCGCACATGTGGGAGTGGCGCGAGGAGGCGAAACGCCGGGGCGAAACTCCGCTGCCGCAACAAATCGCGGCACGGCGGACAGAGCTCCGGTGTGATCTCATGGCGACATGGCGGGTACGATTGTCGCAACCCAGTGCTGGGCACGCCACAATTGCGGCGGTAAGTCCCCTCTTTGAGGAGTGGATAGAGAGGCGCCACGGCGTCCTCACCTTCCGCCTGACGCAGGTTCTCACCGGGCATGGGTGCTTCGGTGGGTTCCTGTTCAGGATAAAGCGGGAGGATACATCCGGGTGTTTCCATTGCGAGGATCGTCTGGAGGACACGGTGGAGCATACGGTGGAGGTGTGCCCAGCCTGGGCGGAGCACCGCCGTGTCCTCGTGGAGGCGATCGGCGGCGGCGACCTCTCGCGTCCGGCCCTGGTGCGAGCCATGGTACGGAGCGAGAGGGAATGGGAAGCCGTCACCTCCTTCTGCGAAGCAGTAATGCTCGCGAAGGAGGAGGCGGGGCGCGTAAGGGAGTGGCAGTCTCTGCGCCCTCACGTCCCTAGCCGCCGCAGGAGGAGACGCCCCGGGCGTCGGGAGTCGATTGCGGACTCCCGGCCACCGTAGGCGCGAGCTTGCGGGTGGCGAGCAATGGGTAGCTCGCCGCCCGGTAAGGACCAAGCTCGGGTCGACGGCGCGCAGTGTTCCACGCGCGCCTCAAAGAGATGTCAGCAGCAGTGTAGGGGTCTACTAGGACCGATGCCTGCCGAGGTCGCGTGATTGTTCGAAAGAGATACCGTGACCCTGGCACATGGGCAACTGATTGAACACGGGTGGGTTTTAGTCAGTAAAAGTCTGACACGCCCTCTCGCTCCGCCCAGAGCGGGAGAAGTCATTTGATGATTTCCAATGCTGAAAAAAAAAAAAAAAAAAAAACCCCAGATGCAAATACATATGTGTGTAGGGTGGTATGTTTTAGTTAAAACAACACAAAAAAACGGTAAAAACGCGCATTCCATTTCAACTTTAGATGAATATGCATCTGAATATCCGATCTCTAATCATGAATCCACATTGGTACAGACGCCAGCACATCAAGGTACCCGAAACTGTCAAATTTTCCCAATCAATCTTGAACTTAGCTTTGGCGATAAAGTTGAAAATCTATTAAAGAAATTTGACAGATTGTAGTAGCTTTAAGTGCTGGCGTCTAAACTTTAATAATGTGGGAAAAATTATAGAGCTACGTGTTCGTAAGCATGTAGCAATGCCACATGTTGCCACAAAGAGGAATAGCAAATTGTTATTATGCTGTACTTTTTTTTGGCTGAGAAATCATCAAATGACGTCTCCCGCTCTGGGTGGAGGGGAAGGGCGTGTCAGACTTTTACTGACAAAAACCCACCCGTTTCCTTCAGTTGCCCATGTGCCAGGGTCACGGTATCTCTTTCGAACAAATCTCGCGACCCACGCAGATGCTGTACTTATTAGGTTAAGTTAGTTTAGTTCTACTGTTGAGCATGAGGTCCTGGGTTCGATTACGGGTTCGGCCAAGTATTATTTTAGTGTTGTTTGGTTAGTAGCAATAGGCTCGCCCCCTACTTATTACATGAGACTTAAATATAACTAACGAAATGTGGGTGATTCTGATTAGGGCATGCAAACCGGATACCCGGATAACCGAAAAAACCGGATAACCGACTGATTTGAAAACCGGGTTTTTTTAGGATAACAAAACCGGAGTTTTCGGTTTTATCGGTTAATATTATAAATAATAATTTTTCGACTACTAAGCCGACGGCAACTACAACTCAAGAAAACAGACTATACAGTAGTAAATGTGTCATGGAACATCAAGGACCAACTCGAAGGACAAGCAATAAAGAAGACGCTCAAACAACATACCTCTGGTGCAAGCTCATCTACAGAACTTGATTTAGAAACTAAAATGAGGGTGGAGATGGCACTTTACGACGGTGGAGGAAAAATAGGAGAACACTTAATAAAAGTAAATAAAGCTTTGGAATTTATACCTCCAACAAGTGTGGAATCAGAGAGAGCCTTTTTATCAGCAGGTCTCATCTATACTATCTATACTAATATTATAAAGCTGAAGAGTTTGTTTGTTTGGTTGTTTAGTTGAACGCGTTAATCTCAGAAACTACTGGTTTGAATTGAAAAAATGGAAGGAAGGCTATAAGCTATATAACATCACGCTACAATCTAAAAAAGCGGAGCAGCAATGAAAAATGTACAAAAACTGGCAGGCAATTCGATGCGACGGGAAGGGTCACGTGAGCAAAAATTTGACGCGGACGAAGTCGCGGGCAGAAGCTAGTGTGTAATAAATCCGTAGTTCTCTAAATGATGACTCCCTCGATGCACTAGTATCCTATCAAAGTAAGAAATATTTGGTCATTTATGGTAATTTTATCAAAGTAATAAATAGTAATTTGATTTAGCTGTGTAATTTTAATTTAGAATTAATAAATTAATAATACTATTTATAAGAATGTCTGATTTATTAGGAATAAGACTTCCATTTTATGCGATATTTCGATAATTATTTTGATCTCATTTTACGTACTGTTGATTTTGCCTGTTTGTATTTTATGACATTTAAATTGTTATTTAATATACTATAATTTTAGGCCTTTGTCTACCTACCAAATGTTCCTAATTATGTATGTTAGATACTTTAATTTTTAAAGAATATTTTATTTTCCTAAATAATAAGCTTTATGATTATTATTCTATGTTATGTATAACGAAAAGAAACTTTTTGTATTGCTTGTTAGTAGTTGTAGCTTATTTCAGTCCGTAAAAAATGCATATTTTGATTAGACTTCAGCATTTTCATTTCTTTACAGACATATTTCTCATTTATTTAAAACTATTAAAAAACCCGAAAAACCCGATTTAACCGGTTTCACCGGTTTTGTAAACAAAAAACCCGAAAAAACGGTTTTTATAAACAACCCGGTTTTTGCATGCCCTAATTCTGATACATAGGTCTACTATTCATTAGTACATGGTTGCAGCTCTGTCTTACCCTTTTTGGGGAATATAGGCATGATGTAATGATTATCCGTATTTATAAGAGAACTACTTTCCTTATTTGTCTTACTTATTGGTTACTTTCTCGATACGTGTAGGTATATTATCGGAAAACATGAAAACTCCATTCGCACTTGCGAGATCCAGGGCATTGTCCTTTGGGATGTCGCGAGGGACGTGACACGTGTAACATTTAATTCTACTAGCTGGTGAAAAACTGGATGTTGGATTCCTTGAACTCTGCCTGAAGAGATAATCTGTCAATTTCTGATACCTAATCTATTCATCTATAAAAATAAATAAAACTGAAGTGTCTGTTTGTAATTTCAAATTAACAACTTTTCACTAAATGCATATGAAAGTAAATACGGTACTTACACCAAAAAAACATTTTTTTAACTTTTGTCTGTCTATCTGTCTGTCTGTTTGTTCTTAGTCCAGTCAAATAAGACTTTGAAGGTTACAATAATTCCCATAGAGCTAAAAATTGGTATGAATGTTCAGAATACTATTATAAACGAATTGTGAAAAGTCCCCATCAATCCCCCTTGTGCAATTTTTTTTATTGATGGTGAAAGTTTGCAAAAATGGGTTTTTCGCGTTTTCCAGCTAAACGGTGAGTTTTACAGCAAAAATAGTTCAGACAAAAATTGTAGATCATCCGATTCTCTACAAAAAATGTTTCTACACTTTTTTCATAAGTATTGCCATTTCCGTGATATAGCGGTTGAAAGAATTGAAAAAAATATTTTATTCGTAATATGCACACGTTTCCACACCACCTATGAGGTAGTGTGCTTGGCGCTTACAAGTAATATTATGAATTTTTCAACATCAAAAATTTCATTTTTGCCATTTATTCCTCAACCAGCTAGTAATTACAATACTATATACACCACTTTACTTTGTGCTTCAGAAAATGCAAAACGTTATGGTCATGATGTATGCATTGTTACTTTTGATCAGCCTCTGTATGCAAAAGCTCGAGAAATCGTCTTAGCTGCACCTGAAGGGTCTGAATTATCGAAAATCATAATCAGGCTCGGACGATTTCATTTAATTATGTCATTTCTTGGAGCGATTGGTTACATCATGCAAGGAAGCGGCATACAAGAAATACTTTCTTTGATTTATGCACCTGGGTCATTAGATAAAATGCTCAACGGTCATGCATACGCGAGAGCTATTCGAGCTCATACATTACTTCAGTTAGCTTTAACAATAATAATATTTAAAGAACTTGATATTGATACGCCATTGATGAAAATCTGATGATAACTGCGAAAAATGTAATAGATAATATTATTTCATATAATGATGTTAAACATGATAATCAAACATCTGGAGCATTACTGAATCAGTTTAATGAAAAACTAAAATAATATGAAAAACGAGGACCTACCGCAAAATTATGGATTTAATATTTTGATATGGTGTCGATTGCAAAGGAGTTTATAAGAGCTGAACGTACGGGAGATTGGCAAGCTCATTTGGACAGCGTTAAAGAAATGCTTCCTTACTTTCACGCGTCGGGACATTTCTCTTATGCTAAATCTGCACACTTATATCTACAAGATATGCTACAATTAAAAAACTGTATGGATCCTGATGTTTACCAACGTTTTACAGGAGGATATTTCTTCAAGCTTCTTCTTCTTGGCACCGTCTTTTCACGGCATCAATGCTACTTTTTTGAGTATAATTTTTTCGACACTGCACATGAATTTTTACAGATGCCTGGTCTTTCAGGTACTCCGAAAAATCATCACCTCTTTTAGTACTTGCATCAATTAATGCTTTCATGCCGTGATCAACAGTAACAACTCCACTTTCAGTCAAAAGTTGACTACAAATAAAGCAGAACTGCGACATTTTTTTTTTTAAGCAGTAAAATGCACAAACTTCGTTACAAAATATAAGCGATAGCCACGAGTTGTCACTACGAAGGAATGCTTACGACTAACAGTATATTGTTGAGTATGAGACCTTTGAAACGGAGCAGGTATACTAGCATCGCCACGCTGACAATTGAATGGAAGACAGATGTTACTCAAGGCCATGCGACTAAATGAAAATGGGGGCGGAATTTTTGACGTTCATTTATATTCTAAGAATTTTATAATTTGTGTGTATAAGATATAGGGACTCATATGTTTACTCATATAACGGTTCAAAAATGTATATAAAAGTCCATTAACGTGCATATTACGAATAAAATATTTTTTTCAATTCTTTCAACCGCTATATCACGGAAATGGTAATAGTTATGAAAAAAAGTGTAGATACATTTTTTGTAGAGAATCGGATGATCTACAATTTTTGTCTGAACTATTTTTGCTGTAAAACTCACCGTATAGCTGGAAAACGCGAAAAACCCATTTTTGCAAACTTTCACCATCAATAAAAAAAATTGCACAGGGGGGATTGATGGGGATTTTTCACAATTCGTTTATAATAGTATTCTGAACGTTCATACCAATTTTTAGCTCTATGGGAATTATTGTAACCTTACTTCTATTTTAAGGACTAATTTGACTGGACTATCTGGCTAATCTCTGAAATGGCTGGACCGATTTTGACGGGACTTTTATTGGCAGGAATAGCATCATCCCATTTTTCCTATGGTGTCGTAAAAGGCGACTAATTACTACTTACTAGAGAATGGGCAGCGGCGTTCTTTAAGCATTTTATTAACATTCTGCGATCGCTTATCCGCCTGTTAAGCGTGGCGATTATAGCAAAGTCCCCCAAATTGGGGGAGGAAATCGCTATTTAAAACGTGTACCTTAAAAAGATTCCATCATTAAACCATATAAAACTTATACCAAAAGATAGAGCTTATTGTTTTTTAGAGCATGCTGAGAAAACATATCATAATGTCCTTATCATTACTTTTTTCTACGAATATAACAAATATACACAAAATCTAGCAGTTCAAACGCTCTCCACTACAAGAGGGCCTTAACACTAGAAGTGCGGGCGTCCCAAATTTGACCCATTGGATTTCGATGTTCTTCCTGCTCTAATTAATATTTTATTATGCATATAATCGTAACTTTTTATGACTTTTCATGAAATATAATGATTATTATAATATTTATTATTTATACGAGACGTCCCGTGTGGTGCCGGACATAGAGAATAGCATCACCCCATTTCTTCACGTGGGTGTCGTAAAAGGCGACTAAGGGATTTACTAGAGAATGGGCAGCAGCGTTCTCTATGCATTTTACCATCATACTGCGATCGCCAACCCGCCTGCCAAGCGTGCCGATTATGGCAAAGCCCCCAAATAGGGGGGGGCCTATGTCCAGCAGTGGACGTCTTGCGGCTGAGATGATGATGATGATGATACGAGACTTCAACCACGTAATTGCAATATACATATTTTTTATCCAAATTTACCTCAGTCGGTATGTTCAGCGCTTCTAGTGTTAATAATAATTTTGACAGGCCTGTTGGTCTAGTGGTTAGTGACCCTGACTGCTATGCCGGAGGTCGTGGGTTCGATTCCCACCCAGGACAAAATATGTTTGTGTGATGAGCACGATCATTTGTTCTGTGTCTGGGTGTAATTTATCTATAATATGTATGTATTTAGAAACATATAAGTATGTTTATCAGTTGTCTAGTACCCATAACACAAGCTCTGCTTAGCTTGGGACTAGATGGCGTTGTGTGATAGTTGTGGAATATTATTATTAAAATCAAATAATCTACTCCTGAACATTGCACAATATTTTGATTTGATGTATTCGTAATTCGTACTTTTATACACATTATGGATACGTATTTTCTACCGTACCTATTTTGTCATTCCGGAGTCTTCCTCTACTAAATACTTGCATAATAATTATGACTGATAATACAATAGGTACATGACACGACAAATTTTCCGTAGTAGCCAAAACAATACGTGAATTAACGATGTTTACTTAGATTCTGTAAGTAAAGTCCTTGACTTTGTAACCTATGGTTCCAAAAATAGACGGTGAGTTATCATTTACCATTCGATCTTATCATACAATAGGCCGATCAGCGGGGTATATGCGTAACACACTAGTAGAAGGAAACAGCCGCACGGTGGATGGGTGACCACCCTTACATACCAAGTCCCTTCAGTGCCTCGGAAAACACGTTAAGCCGTTGGTCTGGGTGTCTTTCGTAAATCTTAAACGGTCGTTACGGGTCGTCAGAATTCCGAAAGTGTGACAACCAGTCTTACCAGGCGCGGTCGCAGCTTATGATTTTGGGGGGGGGGGGGGGGGGGGGGGGTCACCATGCGTACTGAAGAATATTTTTAGGAAGGTACATCTAGTCGTTGGTCTAGTAGTCGAAAGCGCTACTGATGAGCATGAGGTCCCGAGTTCAATTCTCAGGTCGGGAGTATTATTGGGTTTTTCAGACAAATCGTTCAGATTCTCAACAGCATGGCTGACTTTGTGGGGGTCATGACCCCTAGGACCCCCCTCTCGGACCGCGCCTGAGTCTTACTAAGGGGTATCGTATTACCCAGTAACTGGGTTGTGGAGGTCAGATAGGCAGTCGCTCCATGTGAAATAATGGTACTCAGCTGCATCCTGTAAGACTGGAAGCCGACCCCAATATAGTTGGGAAAAGGCTAGGCAGATGATGACTAGTACAAGGAATAGCTTTCATTTTGATAGTTCAACAACATTAATTGCGTTATTTGCGTTGTTAAGTGGACACATTTTTCCAACACGGTCGCAATCTAGACTCCCGGCTGTTTTTTCTTGGGTATATGTCTGTTTATCGGAACAGTGACGAATTTTCTTGGTTTTAAACCGTCTTTTAGGTTTAAAAAGAATTTAACACCACATTTTGCGATTTAATATTGATTTAAAATGTTTTTTTTTTTTTAATACTATGCAAAGAGGTTCCACACACAGTGATCTAATCCCTTATTTGGGATATAGCAAATAAAAAATCTAAAAATATGCGGTGGCTGAGTAAAAATCTAATCGGACAATTTTTAGTTTTGCTTACATCGGTTTTTAAATAAATATTTTTAATAAATAAGCATATCAAAATTGTTCCAGTATGTGTTATCCTAATAAAGTACTATTTGATTTATGAATTCACAACAAAAATGTTTTTTTTTTTATTAGCCTGTTTAGGTGTTCTGTAGTTTCTGGGGTAGGCAGAAACTACAGAACACCTAAACAGGCTAATAAAAAAAAAAAAACATTTTTGTTGTGAATTCATTTATTATTTCATTACATTACATTATTTCATTACATTCATTCATGGGAAAATGGCATGAATTTACATATTGTATGTAGCCTTTATAACTTAATTTTTAAAGTAGGCTCACGTGACCGTGTGGTTTTAAACCGTTCAAAACTAATTTAAAAACAGATTTTAAACCACGGATTTAGGTTTAAAACCGTTAACTTATGAAGAACTAAACTCAAAACGGTGACTTGCACTGAGAGGGAATACCTATCTATCACCTATGTAATCTTATCTGCAATTTAGGTTTGAAGTACACAGTTATAGTGAACTGTGCTATAATTTCCGAGAACTAGTGAGTGTACTGAAGTTTGTAGTAGTAGTGTTTGTTTACCAACAAATACGAGCACAAGCAGTGACCTCATCAAAATTTAAGTTAACATTAAACACTAGAGAATGAACAGCAGCGTTCTCTATGCATATTACTACCGTACTGCGATCGCCAACCCGCCTGCCAAGGGTGGCGATTATTTCAAACCCCCTAAATTGGAGGTGGCCTATGTCCAACAGTGGACGTTTTACGGCTGAAATGATGATTAACAAGGACGTAAAATCATAGCGGGATTTTTCGCTTTATCGTCGGAGAAAGGAAGATGCGCCTCAAATGGAGTTGGGCAGGACATCTGGCAAGTCGAGGAGACGGCCGATGCAGTAATGCAGTGACCAAATGGTGGCCAAGATTAGGCCATAAAAATCAAGGCCGTCCAAAAGCGCGTTGGGTTGAAGATATCGTGAAGGTCGCGGACAACGCATGGATAAGAGACGCACGGGACCGAGATGTATAGCGGAAAAGGGAGGCCTAAACCCAGTGGGGGACTCCGGGCTGAGATGATGATGACTGGAATTTTAAACTCTTGGTATTGATACGAGCAATGAGAATCCAACAAACAGAGTACAGACGCCAGCACATCGAGCTACTACAATCTGTCAAATATCTTTAATAGATTTTCAACATTATCGCTAAAGCATTAGGTTCAAGGTTGATTGGGAGAATTTGACAGGTTCGGGTACCTTAATGTGCTGGCGTCTGCACATCAAGAGTGAATCTCACCGCGTCGAAAAAAAAACATTGTTCGATTTTCAACCCTCTGCGCTTAGCAGTACGTTGAAAATTCAGTGCGCGAAATAATCTCGCCACGATTTTATTACGTTTGTGGGTACGTGAGCTAAGACGGATAACGAATACCCGTGCCATAGCGATTAAGAGTGGTCCAATAGAAAATCGCTTGGATCAATAGGTAGGTTCCTTTCTTTCGGTTATGAAACTGAAAATAAGTGTGGTTTTTCGGTAAAAAAGGCTTTCTGCATGATAGTCATAAATGCTGTAGAAAAACATTTAGTTATTATTATATTATATCAAGCTATACATTTCAAGTTTTCGTAGACTTCGTATTGTATAGGTAGGCTTTTCGTAAAATTATATGTCCGCTTATACTGGAATTGAATTGAATTGGAAATGATAAGCTTGATTTGTCGACGTGCGTACATGTTAAATCTAATAACCGTGACTTAACACAACGCGATAATTTGTATAAAAATGAATAGTTTATAATTTATATTTTATGTTCTAAACAAACACAATCGTGTGTAGTTGTCATAGTCGTGTCCATTGGTTTTTTTAACAATTTTTTTCCGTGGTTATTTTTAAGGGGTTCCATTTTCAAAGGTTGACAGTATCGTATATCCAGTCACCTCACACGCTCAGGTTCACACATTGTTCTCCGAAATCCAACTACGCAAATCCGCTATCGCTTGCATCTTACACTAAACACCCTACACGTGGAGCGGTCAGCTTACCACAACACTGCGCGTGCGCCGAATGCAATTAACGGCTTTATTTGTTTATTGTTATCGTCAGTATTTATAGGTACACTAGTCTATATTAGTCATTGAAACTAGTGGATAAAACATAACATAACATCACACCTTGTTTCCCCTAGGGGTTGGGCAGAGATGCCTCTATTGTACACCCATATTTCGCCTGTTATGTTTAAGTCCCATGTAATAGGGGGCGAGCCTATTGCCATCAACCGGGCACAAATCCAGACTCCGGGCTGCTACTGAGAAATTCCAGATAGAAAAACCCAATAACACTATGCACGACCTAGGAATCGAACCCAGGACCTCATGCGCAGTAGTAGCGCTAACTACCACTAGACTAACGAGGCAGTCAAATAGTAGTGGATAATATATGGAAAGCTGAAGAGTTTGTTTGTTTGTTTGTTTGATTGAACGCGCTAATCTCAGGAACTACTGGTCCGAATTGAAAAATTCTTTTTGTGTTGGGTAGCCTATTTATCGAGGGAGGCTATAGGCTATATAACATCACGCTATAACTAAGAGGACCGGAGAGGGCAGTAATGAAAAATGTTGCAAAAACGGAGCAAATTTATTCCTTTTGAGAGTTTCCGTTGCGTGCGCTGCGTAAACGGTTAAAGTAACGCAAAAATCATGTATGACGGAATTGTTCCTTTTAAAAAGTTCAAAAAAAAAGTCCGCGAGAGCATATGTCTATCTTTTAAGGTTGACTTACTATAACTCAAAAGGAGCGAGCTGCAACGAAAAATGGACGAAAACTAGCAGGCAAATCGATGCGACGGGAAGGGCCAGGGGAGGAAAAATTTGACGCGGACGAAGTCGCGGGCAGAAGCTAGTCGTTTATAAGAAGATAAAAGGTTTAGGAAACTTCAATAGTAGCTATGAAAAGAATTACCTAATGTTTCAAAACTCATTAATTAGGAAACCAGAAACGCTTATTCACAAAACTACTGAAAACTTATCCTTCACGAATGTTTACATACAATCACAAAACAGACCACCTGTCACCTGAAACGTGGCGTGATAAAAAATAACAGCTATTGATCACACCACACTTACTAGGAAGCGAAACCGACACCAAATTCCACTCCTGCACATAATCCAACCAACATTGGCCATTGGCCACAGCGCAGTCTCCATTAACGTTCCAATAAGTGGGAACACAAACCTCTTTAGAACCAACGAGGCAATGGATACAGCAGTATGGCCAACATAGTAATCTTTGTTTGTGAAAAACAATAATCATATTATATTTCACTGACCTTGGATCTAGCATAATACACGTGCCTGCAACGTGTATTCTGGATCCAGTGCATCTATTATGCATTCAACACTGCAGTGCTTATTTTCTGGTATAAATGTTATGCTTGATTATGGCCAATTAAATTTGAATTCAGATTAGAACGTGGCTTGAATAAGAAATGAGTCTGTTTCTTTCCACTGTTTGAAATAGAGAAGACTGACTTTTTAGGGCTACGTTTTAAGGCCTTTTTCAACCGTTCATCATCATTTCAGCCGAAATACGTCCACTGCTGGACATAGGCCTCCCCTAAGTAAGGGGTGGTTTGCCATAATCGCCACGCTTGGCGGGTTGGCAATCGCAGTATGGTGGTAAAATGCATAGAGATCGCTGCTGCCCATTCTCTAGTAATCTCCCTCAGTTGCTTTCTACGACACCCACGGGAAGAAATAGGATGGTGCTATTCTTAGGGTCAACTCACACCGAAAGAGCGGCGAAGGGCAGCGAAGCGCAGCGACCCGCTCGGTAGAGAAGGCGCGCGGATTCCCGCGACTGCTCGAGAAGTCGCTGGAATGCTCGAGAAGTCGCGGGACTTCGCGCGCCTTCTCGTATTCGTTGCACTGCATGAATGCGAATACACGCGCGCAACAGACGCGCGAGGGGAGCGGGCGCGAGGGGCGGGATATTGCCAGCGGCCGCTCGTGACTGCTCGAGCATTCTCGGGACTTCCCGCGACTTCTCGCGCAGTCGCACGGCTCCGTTTATGGAATTCGCCGGAATTCCCGCGGCGCCGCGGGCATCCGCGCGACTCGTTTGAGTTTCTCATGCGATAATAAGTATTATAGTAATGAAAATAAAGTTGAAATTCATATGACACTGAAACTGCGCTCCGCTACGCTGCTCTTCGACGCTCTTTTGGTGTGAGTTGAGCCTTAATGTCTGGTAACTCACGGAACAACCGTTCAGTGATCATGTTACTTGGGTCAGTAAAGTATTGCACCCACCCTACTAAAGTGACATGCCCAGTTCTGTAGGTTCGTGAAGGTATGTCCCACGCGCGTGCTGAAAACCTAACCAGCTGGCTAGGTAACTAACTGGTTAATTTTTTACTCGAATACGGAGAAGCAAATTAAATATCGGTCGAAATAATGACCCAAGGAGGGTTTCAGAAGAATATTTTCTTTTATCATATTTTTTAGAACGTGCCTTTTCAGTAGTTTGGTTTCAGTTTTGAACTTAATTTTCGCCACATCATATCGCATCGCCATTGTCTCGTATAGCTCGTGATAACAGGAAGAGAGGCGATACACATTAGTCAGTAAAAATACGCTTTGACATAATTACCTGATTACAGCAAAGGCAAAACGAGGGTTATTTAGCATTTCTGTACAAGTTACCAACTAAGAATGCGAATATAAATATGTTTTTGGTTATAACTTATAAATTATAACTGTTTAAGATAACTTATGAAATAAAGCGTTAAATGTGGGTGTGCCTATGAATATCAGAATACATATCGTGATTTGTTTATACTCAATAAATCAATCATGTGAGTGTGAAGAGTTCTTCAAACGAAGAGCTCTTCAATATATTAAATGAATATGATGTGAGCCAATGAACCACTCCACAGAACTATTATCTTTTCTGTATCTTTACTGTGTATGCGTATGATATGGTAAGTGCCTACGCCATTTTGTAAATAAAAGTATTTTGTTACCCCATACTTTTTTTTTGTTATTTGGTGGGAAATTATCAAATGACGTCTTCCGCTCTGGGTGGAGCGGGAGGGCATGTCAGACTTTTACTGACTAAAACCCACCCGTGTTCCTTTACTTGCCCTTGCCAGGGCCACGGTGACTCTTTCAAATAAATCCGTGAACCTGGCAGGAATTCGGGAACCGGGCAGGAATCCGCGACCCTGACAGGGGTTACTCCATACTTAAGACTTGGTGATGGCTACTGGTTCCGTCTATTTTCGCACGTAAAGAATAGCACCAACCCATTTCTTCATATGGGTGTCGTAGCAGGCGACTAAGGGACTTACTAGAGAATGAGCAGCAGCGTTCTCTATACATCTTACGACCATACTGCGATCGCCAACCCGCTCGCCAAGCGTGGCGATTATGGAACGTCTGTCGGCTAAAATGATGATGATGAAGATGATGATGATGGTGGTGATGATGATGATGATGAAGACGGCTTGCAAGACATGGACTAAATCAGCAAGGAACAGGGAGAATTGCAAGAAGTCGTATTATCTACGTAACGTAACGTTTTGTACTACAACTAACACTCAGAAAAAAGGCTATCGATAAGTAAATACTTGGGTTAAGTAACGAAGGAGGATAAGAGAAACTTCCCCAAAAGTATTTGGCCCTTAATGCCTTAATCCCGGATGTAGATGCTTCGATAAGTCCCGATAATCTTCACGAGATAAGCAAGAGATAATGATGACAAATGATAAACAATCTGTACAGTCATTGAGGGGAATAACAACGCTTGAGCAAGATAGTTTCTTAATCTTTAATTTCCCCGACATTTGCCAAAGGCACCAATAGTGCCTGACGGTTCCGTGTGGTGTTGGACGTGATGAATAGCAACATCCCATTTCTCCCTCATTTAATAACTTACTATCGGTTTGTCTGCCGTCGACATGCCAGCAAAATAGCAAATATTATGCCCTCAAAAACAGCCCTACTATCTAAAAGTTTCTGCGGAATGTCTTCACGAATTTATAATAAGCTTCCTAAACAAATGAGAGAAATCGAAAATATTAATATTTTTAAGAAAAAATTTAATGACTTCTTGGTAAATAGGCCATATTATACAGTACACGAATTTTTGTTCGACAGATTCGTGATGAGCTAGTTAGTGCCAAACTGCTTTTATGTTTTGATGCAAAAATTAACTTTAATTCCATTTAAATGTCTTGTTGAATTTACATATATCACATAAACTTCGGTCTTAGATGACAAATTACTTCAAACTATTGTATGCCTAACATGGTAGAGCAGTGCAAACGCACACCAAAATATTAATAACAACTCTGTAACCACTGTCTCACAATAAAGAATTTTGACTTTGACTTTGACTTTGGAAAGTAGAACAAACAGCAACACTGATACATAACGTTTCCGCTGCTAGAACACAACCCTCCTCACGGTGAAGAAGAACGGAAACGTAATCCACCACGCGGGGTTCGTATTGGTAAATATCACATGTCTTTTGTTTTTGTTCTAGGACATGCCGGTTTCCTCACGATGTTTTCCTTCACCGTTTTGAGAGCAGTGGTGACGAAATAATTTACATAAACTAAAGAGGCAGTCTGATCCGGTTTCGAATCTACACTGGGCCACCAGTCTGCTAACTCAGACAGCGCCAAATATTCTGTGACAGCATCATCCTGATCATCACTTCCTGATTCCTGGTCTCGTAACTGCTCGTTAATGGGGGGACAAGCAACGTCCTGCCGACATTGACTCGTCACACCATGACCCTGACTTGTACCGGCCGCTACGTGGGAGATAATATAGGAACCGATATAACTGTTGGGCGTATATATTGTAATTTAAACTTTATGCTTTTTACTTGATTATTTGAAATAAGATACGTGGTAAATAGAGTATTTATTAATTGTAGGGGTTGAATATTACTGGAAAATACACACATTATATATTTCGTCGAGTTACATTCTTTTCTTTTTCACAATATTTTCTGTCTGCTTGTCGCAATTTTGAATTTTATTTATTGTCATTTTGGTTTCAAGTGCCACAAAAAAAAAAAAAACTTAGTCTGATAAACACATTACCCTCGTTTGCACCGCGCATTCAGAGAATAAGGGAAATATGTATTAAACCAGAGGAGGGCTAACTATAAGGAAATTGAGATTCTTAAAGACGATTGACATACTGAAAGTAACACAGCCTGTGAGCCTACCTACATTACCTGTCTGACCGGTTATATTGTAAACAAGGAATCGGAGAGCGAACCTCCTTAACGGCACCAAATCAGAGAAGGCTTGGGCTTAACAATCATGGCGGAAGGCAGCATGGTTTTCTGACTGAGTTTGGGGAGCCAGAAAGTGCAAAATATAATAAAATGATTTTTATTTCTGTAAGTAGGTTTATACTGGTTTATACAAACACTTTGACGTGTATAGATAATATTTTTTTAAACTAGATGAGGTCGATGTTTGCTATAGACTACTCTGAGAAGCAAACCTTCCCTCTTGGTGGAGGCCTATGTCCAGCAGTGGCCGTCTTTATGCCGAAATGATGATGATGATGATTCTGAGAGGAAACATCAAAACATACTCGGAGTTCACGGTCTCTTTTAAGCTCCATACATAATCTTGTCCACTTGCATTATGAATTTATGAATCACAAGATGAGATTAAGATGGAAAAGAGGAAGGAACATAATAGAGAAAAACATTACTAGCCCGAACACCAAAAGTCTAGAAGTCGTAATCTAATCAAAAGCGTAATCATATTGACTTTAATTTGGCAAAAAATCACACTAACCTTGACAAATCAATAATACTTAAAAAAAAAACATTCGGATATAACCACGAGATATCATTACTGTGATATAACTTTTAAACAAATATATTTCCCGCTATCAAAACCTTAGTACCAGGTGGCACATACGAACACGTGTTCCATAAAAGTGCAAATAACCAGATATAAAAGACACGTGTATCTTTTACCATATATTATCGACACGTGTCAAAATACATTGGTGTTCGATACTAGTAGAAATGACTCACATGTGTTTTTGTATCGTATTTTGTTTACACATTCGTATTGTTATTTTTATTATTACTTAAGAATGTTTGATATTCTTAAGGAATGTGTTTAGAGTGTTTGGGTTGTTTTTGTCCCTTGTTTTTATAGTAATAAATGTTTCAGTGTAGACTGCTAGCGTATTTATACCACATCTATTAGTACGAATGGAAATATTTTTGATGTGATGTTACAATTTATTTCACATATTTTTCGTTAGAGTTGCCTAAAAATATGTTGTTATCTTTGTCAATAACGTTAATAAATAAAACAAAAACATGACTCCTCGAACCTCCTCCTATTCTCTATTATTTCTTTCTTTTTAGTTAAGTTTCCCCGTCGTATTACTAGCTTGTTGCATTTATTTTAAACGGCAAGATTTACATTGAAATAAGAATTACTCAAGTCGCCGCTTCTAAAAGGTAATTTCATATGGAGAAGAATGGGCAATAAACTCTACCGTTACTTTATCCTTATAAAATATTATATAGCTTATATTTGCATACGGTAATTATATGTGAAAACAATAGGTGCATCGTGAACAAAATTACCATTACATAAAATGAGAGTATTTACTGATAAATTAATAATACGACAGATTGGTGCTTATATATTTACAATGTATCTTCAAAGAGTTCAGCAGAGCAGAGCTGTACCGATAGGACCACACTCACATTTACATAGGTAAATTATTCAAATTATATTATCATACTGAATTTAAATAAAGGCTTGCTCCCATATAGATAAACATATTTTCATTTTGCGTGAATGAAAATGTGTTATGAAATGCTTATACAGTATCAAACCGAGAGTTGAACATTTAGTAAAATCAATTGTCTTTTCATGCTCTAAGACCACTTTTATTAACAGAACTGATTATTCAAACTAGATACAAAATTAAATGATTAACTAACTATACAAATACATACAAAAACAAAGGACACTTAGGCGTCGAAGTACTCGTCCGCATCTCTGCCATCCGGGAAAGTGCCCAGAAAACTGGAAGCAGTTCTTATTTTTTTTTTGTGGGTCGGATATCATCAAATGACGTCTCCCACTCTAAGACAGAGCGGAAAGGCGTGTCAGAATTTTACTGACTAAAACCCACCCGCGTTCCTTCAGTTGTTCATGTGCCAGGGCCACGGTATCTCTTTCGAACAAATCTCGCGACCCTGGCAGAAACTGGAAGCATTACCACATAATCTGCCTATAACGTGCCCACTGCTGGAACAAAGGCCTCCTCTTGGTGAGAGAGCGTGGGCCGATATCTACCACGCGGGCCCAGTGCGTATTGGCTGATGTCACATGACTTCAAATTTTTGGTTCTAGAACATATTCATTACGATGTTTTCCTTCACCGTTTTGAGAGCAGTGGTGGTAAAATCATTCACTGCAGCAACTGAAGGAACAATGGTGGGTTTTAGTCAGTAAAAGTATGACACGCCATTCGCCCAGAGCGGGAGATTTCATTCGAAGATTTCCCATGCATAGGGAAAAAATAAGCCCTCTGGTCATGTGAAGTATCGACCAGACGGGCAGAAATTTCCTTAAAAGGCAGATTCGAGCACCATGATCCGAGGGTTTCGACCCCAAACTATGGTTACCCATAAGGTCCCCCAAAGACTAATTTGTTGGGCACGCCACAATTGCGGCGGTAAGTCCCCTCTTTGAGGAGTGGATAGAGAGGCGTCACAGCGTCCTCACCTTCCGCCTGACGCAGGTTCTCACCGGGCATGGGTGCTTCGGTGGGTTCCTGTTCAGGATAAAGCGGGAGGAAACGCCCGGGTGTTTCCATTGTGAGGATCGTCTGGAGGACACGGTGGAGCATACGGTGGAGGTGTGCCCTGCCTGGGCGGAGCACCGCCGTGTCCTCGTGGAGGCGATCGGCGGCGGCGACCTCTCGCGTCCGGCCCTGGTGCGAGCCATGGTACGGAGCGAGAGGGCATGGGAAGCCGTCACCTCCTTCTGCGAAGCAGTAATGCTCGCGAAGGAGGAGGCGGGGCGCGTGAGGGAGTGGCAGTCTCTGCGCCCTCACGTCCCTAGCCGCCGCAGGAGGAGACGCCCCGGGCGTCGGGAGTCGATTGCGGACTCCCGGCCACCGTAGGCGCGAGCTTGCGGGCGGCGAGCAATGGGTAGCTCGCCGCCCGGTAAGGACCAAGCTCGGGTCGACGGCGCGTAGTGTTCCACGCGCGCCTCAAAGAGATGTCAGCAGCAGTTAAGGGGTCTACTAGGACCAATGCCTGCCAGGGTCGCGTGATTGTTCGAAAGAGATACCGTAACCCTGGCACATGGGCAACTGATGGAACACGGGTGGGTTTTAGTCAGTAAAAGTCTGACACGCCCTCCCGCTCCGCCCAGAGCGGGAGAAGTCATTTAATGATTTCCCATCCTGAAAAAAAAAAGACTAATTTGTTCTATATTACAGCAGCCGTTGATAAAGACAGCAGGACGTCAAATTGTGATTGCAAATGGTTGAGATTGCAAAATCATTTTTTTTTTTAGATCAAAACCTTGTTTTCCTTACCTACGACATATATTATAATTTATTTATGAGCGTGAACTGATGACACAGATTTACTGTCCCTGAAATATGTTTATATGTTTTATTTTTAACAACGATGTGTTTTTGTTTTATTTGAAAATAGGGTTTTAAGGTTGCCCAGATTTATTTCTTCTCACTCGTATGACGCATTCATTCGTGAAAGGACAAATATAAAAAGGTTCATGCAGTTAAAAATAGATCTCATAATAACATAACATTACGCCTTGTTTCTCCGAAGGGTTGGATGGTGGACCTACCATAAGTACACCCACATTTCGCCAGTTATGTTTAAGTCCCATGTATGATGTAGGTAATAGGTGGCGAGCTTATTGCCATCAACTGGGGACAAATCCAGATTGCTGCCGGGCTGCTACAGACGAATTTTAAATTTATTAAATTATGGGCAAGGCCTGGCTACGGCACGCTCCAAAAACCGTTTGATAGCTTTCCTTGAAAAAACAAAAAAAAAGGTGTCGGTTTAAATCTCAGTCTTTTGGCCCGAATTAAACCCTTTTCCGTCCAAAACTTGTTAGAGCTCGATCACAGGCTCAACGGAACTAAGATAACGAATTGGAGGTCATGCATGCGAGCGTAAAGTTGACCTTGTAAGGCTTATGATAATATCTGGGAGTAGTGGTCGGACATCGTGCGTGACCTCAACTTCCTGTGTTGGGCAATGATCACGCTTTGAAGGAAAGGACAATGCCCACATACTAGAACAACCGTGGCCCACCGTGAACACTTACAAATAGTGTAAGGAATGATAGTATAAGGTGTTATGAGCACCTTCTAGTACTTATCAGTTCAGAAAATAAGTCGCCATTTGGAAATAAAACAGTTTTTAATTTTTTATAATTTTTAATTTTTTCACAAGCACTGACTTATTTTATACACTTACAATGACTTTTGAATGGTATTAACACAGTCATTGTTCATTTCAAAGTTACTTACTCATTTTAACCTTTGAATAATAGTCACCTTCTAAGTTTAAACAGTCTGGGGAGTACACACAAAACCCATATATTAAACCTAGAAAGATCCCAGCGAGCAATTCTCAAAGTAATGCACAAAAGGAACTTCCAGTATCCAACGGAGCAGCTATATAAGGATTGTATGGTATTAACGGTTCGACAACTTTATATCAGGAGAGTTCTGCTTATAAGCCACAAAGGCTCAACGTATGACCCGGAAAGACTGAAAAACAAACGCAGAAACGACCTAGTATTTGACCGAAACCATGTAAAACAGAATTCTTCAGAAGACAACCGTGCTATATGGGTCCATACCTACATAACAAAATAAGTAAAAATACTCAGCTACATCACTTACCAATAAGTAAACTAAAACTTACCATAAATGATTTCCTTCTCTCTCAAAATTATGGAAATACTGAAAAACTTCTAGAAAGTATAAAATAATAAAATAAAGTCACACAACCCCATTCATACACCCGAACCCATACATACACATACACACAAATACACCACACCCCACACTACACATACATCACACATACATATGTTCATTCATAGATGCACACACAAGCATTAAGTAGCTATTAAGTAATTAATTAAATTATTATATTATTAAATTAAATATACATATATATCATTTTGTAATGTTTACCTTTACAAATATTTACTTTTGCACCGCACCATATATTTTATTTATTAATCAATCAATACTTATCATTTGTCCCAAACAACATCTCCGCCCTCCCCCAACAATACAAAAGCTATGTAATGAAATAATGCTGATGTCACATCAGTACATATACGTGTATATGACCATCTTTACAAACCAAGACCCTTCCGTGCCTCAGAAAGCATGTTAAGCCGTTGGTCCCGGCTGTCTTTTGTAGATCTTAGACAGTAGTTACGGGTCGTCAGAACCCCGAAAGTCTGTCAGACTTTCATTCAGATCAGTCTTATCAAGAGGTATTGTATTACCTAGTAACTGGGTTGTGGAGGTCAGATAGGCAGTCACTCCATGTTAAATACTGGTATTCAGCTGCACCCGGTTAGACTGGAAGCCGACCCCAACATAATTGGGAAAAGGCTAGGCAGATGATGATGAGCTGTAAGATTTGGTTACTTTCTCAATAAAGTAAAAGTATTTAGGTATTTAAAAATATCTTTTTTTACTTATTTAATACTAGCTTTTGCCAGCAGCTTCACCCGCCTATTATACGTATAAACCTTTCTCTTGAATCACTCTGTCTATTAAAAAAAACTGCATTAAAATTCGTTGCGTAGTTTTAAAGATCTAAACATAAGGACAGACAGAGGGAAGTGACTTTGTTTTATATTGTGTAGTGAAGTTAAATCACTATAAGCTTGCATTAGGACTGGCTATTGTTATTATTATAGTTTTCTAAAGGTATTGTTTAATGTAGGTGAGTAATATAATACTTACCTGTTGTGGAAGAACCCATTGCTATACAATATATATTTGTGAGTTGATGAGAGCGTAAGTGCCTCATATCCATTATTCAATTCGCACAGCGAACCTTGCTTGCGCCGGTTAATCCACGCGACGTGTTCGGGACAGCATAGTTACTCAGGTCCGAAATCGCGCCGAATTAATCATTAGTAAAAGCGGGACTCCCGCAGTCCAAATGCATGCGAGGGTTGTCATATGCAGCCAGCAGTTTTCACATTCACACTAGGGTCGTCATTCAAAGTGGAGCCACGATCCAAGTTCGTGCAAGGATTGTCATTCTGGTGATATTGATCCGAGTCCATTGTCATAAAAAACCTCACAAAAGAACACAAACTATATTTAATATCTTTAACTATTTGTTTACTGGGTGTCAAATGTCAACTTCATCATCTGTCATAGAATAATGCTGCCATATTTTAAAATATAATCGATTACGTGAATCGATTATTGGTCTTGAACAATTTAATTTTATCTAATTACGGCAAAGTCATAAACAATACAATGATATTACCATTCCATGTTTATGTATGTTTGGACTATAAGATATCTGGTTTGAGATGTTTATGAACATAATTGTTTTGTCTTAAACTGGAGTTAGTTAGTTACGTTCACAGAAACTAAAATGGCCGTCATGATTATGACGGCGTGCCGTGTGATTACAATGCACGCCTTTGAGCACACGGATTGATTTTTATAATTATTAATTAATCCGTAATCGATTAGACGTATTCAATATACGACTCGAAATTAAATTGACAATATACTAGCAACCCTAAACTTTGCCTGACAGTCAAACTCTCAGTGATAATAATACGTTAAATTACTTATTTATTGCATAGAATGACGGCGACTTAGTTAGAGATAGAAGTTAAACGGATAATTCCTGTTTAAAAAAAAATATATTTTTTAATTATCCTTCGAAACGTGTTCGGGTTGGGCCAGGAATAGGCATTGACCTTTGGGCGTGAACTTATTTCATCTTCAACGTAAACATATTCAGAAGCGATGGACGATCAAAACATTTAGGTAAGGTCAATGTGGGCAAATCCGTCTACGGGGCTATTCCATACACAAGCGTTTACTATTCATTCCAGAATAGTTACGCTGTTACTGGTTCGGTCGATAAAACAGGATTAGTTTTTAGTTCTAACTATGATTCATAAATGGAGCAAGGTTGTCTACAATTGTCAAAAAATGCATTTGAAGTTTAGTTGTGCTACGAACTCGAAACTCAAGTGTTGCGTGCCGCCGTTTCTTATAAGGTAAATATTCAATTTCAGAAGTTACGACTTTCTGGGTATGCATAACATGTAGTTTAATAATTGTTTCATCGGATTTTTCTATTTGTTTTGAATATAAACCAGTAGATACAGAATGAATTGTTAAAAAAATACGTAACCTCAAAATGTTCAAGTTGGAAAATCCGTCTAATTTCGAAGGGGCTAAATCATCATATACCGGAATTACCCCATTGCAGATGTCTTCAACCTTTTTCATCCTTCCTATTTTTAGTTTTATACTTTAAAACTCCACTGGTAACTAACAATTGGGTCTTTGAACTATTATTTTTTGTGTTTAATTGAAAGATTAGGTATTTATTTCATAACAAACTGTTCTTAGTTTTTTTCGGTCTAATTAAGAATTTATGTTAAATTCAAAATCATTATTTGTACCTCGAACCAAGAACACGCCGACAGTTCCCGAACAAAATCCGATCGGGTGTGACGTCACTTTGGCAATTTTGTCGTCGCGGTCTCCGGCGCGAACTGGCACCTTAACAGTCGCAATTTCCTGTCACGGTCTCCAGTCGTGGTCTTCTGTCTCTGTCGCGGCACGAACCGCCACCTTTAAGGTGCAATCACCTTAATTCAATTTTTAGTACAACATGTCAAGTGCAACGTTGTTACAATTATAATGTTCTGATACCTAACCGAATTCATTAAAAATAACCCTGTTTATTTAAGTTAATACCATAAATACCATTGTCATAATAAGATAGGATTGTTTCAATTTACCTGAAAAATTAAACTGATACTGTAAAAATATTTAGTTTTCAAACTTTTTAGAAATGTTTAAAGTCCCTGGTTATAAAAATAGGCCGGATTAGCCCCCAAAAAAGATTTTAGGGAGTAAAACGTAAAATAAACATTATTTTTATGATGTTACAAAACATTTTTCTTCATCATCTGCATTTACTTGTTTACAAATTACATACCTTGATAAAACGGCGTAACTCGAGGCAAATTTGCTACTAGACGGATTTGCCCCAATCCTGGGGAAAATCCGTCTAACGACCGACTTTTAAAAAAACCTTGTTAGTTACATGTGGAGGGTTGATTTGTTGTTTAAAATGGATGTGTATACAAGACAACAAAATTTTCTATCGCTTACAATCATCAAATTTATATTAAAGTAGTAAGTGTACCAACTGGTTAACTAAAACTTTAGTTAACCAAATTCGACTTTCAAAAAAGTATGACGGATTTGCCCACATTGACCTTATATATCTATATTTATAATTTATATAAATAGATAAAGCTTTTGATTTTTTATTTGTTTGCTTGTACGCAGGATTTTTGAATGCTTTTTGAATTTGATAATCCTATCTCAGAGGAAGGTTAAAGGGTATTTAATATCACGCTAAGACCATAAGTAGCCCTAAGTAAGTAAATAGCGAAATAATAGCCCTCCATGTGTGGTGTGACTATGAATACATCAATATAAATAAGAAACGTTTAACTCTTTTGCTGTCTGTTTAATAGTATATAAGTGATCTGCCTTCTACAGCAAGAAAAAAACAATTTGAAATGTTTATCTATCGCATTCTATAAATTTCTAATATAGTTCCTAGTTTAAAAATTACCTTACTTTCACAATATTTGATTCAGTCCCGTAAGTACCAAAATGAAATCCCGGAAAAAAAGTTTATCCATGTTGTGATTTCTATGACTATTCATGATGCGAGTACGTAAAATCAATCTACCTACTCCGACCACTGGTGATAAGAGAACGGTGTGGTTTAAAATAAGATGTAGTGACAAAAATTGAAAAAAGTATCATCATCATCATTACAGCCGTATGACGTCCACTACTGGACATAGGCCTCCCCCAATTTGGGAGGCTTTGCCATAATCGCCACGCTTGGCAGGCGGGTTGGCGATCGCAGTATGGTGGTAAAATGCATAAAGAACGCTGCTGCCTATTCTCTAGTAAGTCCCTTAGTCGCCTTTTACGACACCCACGGGTTGAAATGGGGAAAAAAGTATGCTTAGATGGTTTGGTCATTTTGAGAGGATGAATGAAGAACGGCTCACAAAAGGTACAAGGCAAATGGGAGTGGAAACACCGGGGGACGCCCTAGGAGGACATATAGTGACCTTATTGGTGATGTTCTTCAGGAAGGTCAAGAGCGTAGTAGTCGCAACCGGCGTGTGTGTATGACCCATTGTATGAACCTAAACGAGGCAAAAGGAGTGTATAGAGATCGTAGCAGGTGGCGTTCCGTGGTTTCTGCCTACCCCCATGGGAAAAAGTCGTGATTGTATGTATGTATATGTACCTACAGGTAGGTTTGGTATCTTACAATCAACAAACGTTTCTATCTACAGCTTATAGAAATTTTCAAGCTTACGGAGATGAACATTTCAATAACCAATCAATGTTATATTGTAGGGTGTTTATTTTAAACTATTGTAAAAATTTAGTAAACGGCTCGCCAGCACACAGATAAACCCCGAGAGGTTTTCGTCCCTGCCAGGGTCGCGAGATTTGGTAGAGAGATACCGTGGCCCTGGCATCCGGGCAACTGAAGGAACACAGGTGGGTTTTAGTCAGTAAAAGTCTGACACGCCCTCCCGCTCCGCCCAGCGCGGCAAACGTCATTAGATGATTTCCCACCTTTTCCCACCCACAGTTTTCGTTGTTTGGCAAAACAATGTACTTACTTAATATAAAAAAAAATGTTTTGGAAAAAAAATGTTAATTGCATACAAAGTAATATTTCATTATTTTTAAGAGTACAGAAATAGTTGTTAAGGTCGGTAGTTGAAAGTATTTCCAAACACAAAGAATTCAGCGTTAGTGTGTTAGGTATATTCGATACTTGCTTCCTTACATACACACAAATGTTACCTCTTTTATTATTGAATACCTACTAGTATAGATAACCGTAAATTGGCAATACACATACAAATGAATCGAATACCGTAGCGATGGCGGCGATACCGATACTATAATAGTAAGTTAAGGTGGCCTTGAGGCAGCTAATATAATTATATGCATATTAATTGTTTATTAGTTCCATGGCGGTATAGCGATAGCGCAGGGCAGAAGTACTCAACATTTCTGAGAGATGTACTAAGTCACAGTGCTACAGGTGAGTTGGCAGGTGACTGTGTGTTGAGTTGACTTTCTATGCAAAAAAAAAGCATTTTCTCTTCTTTTCTTATATATCCTAGTCAAGTCCTGTTTTACGTAGTCTTTGTTGAGACTGGCCGCCAATAATTTGGTCGGGCGGGCATTCAAGTGAAAATCAAATATTTAAGCGAGGTGGATTTACGAAGCAGATCAAAGCTCAAATTATGTGTAAAGCTGTCGTTACGCCTTTGACGATAAAACCTTTTACCTATAAATCTAATTATAATCGTTTAACTTCGAAATGTTTTGTCAAAAAGGATTTTGCTGGATTTAGTTCACATCTGCACGAGCGCTTTTATATAGGACGTATTTTCACCGCGAACCAGATTTTTAACGCTCTCAGCACTGAGCTGAGCGTTTAAATTCCACCACGACACTTTTTTAACGTGCTACGGATGCGCTTTGTTGGATTTACAACACTCGGCTCTACGCCGATATTAGTACAAAATCCAGAGAGCGGTAAAATAAGCGTTCAACGTGTTCAATTAGCGCCCGTGCGGACGTGGGCTTACAGTTAGGTAAACGGTCGGTAGGTACGTAATTTGTTAAAGAGCTGTTGTCAAGCGTGAAGACCCTAATCATGACGAACAGTGGGCAGTCCGCTTGATCATGAGTTACGATATTTTAAGTATACAGGATGTTAAAATGGGAACTGGACTCTGCCAGTTATTATTTTTAATATTTTTACATAATTTGGCAGGCTTTTTATTATTCATTAATGTTATAACAAGGAAGTGGCTAGAGTTTTGTTTTGTGTTGTTATTAAGTTTGCAGACGCGGTTAGAAATAATAGCTGTGAGATACTTTTCAGTTGTGGCCAGCTGTTTTAAATTTCTTTTTTTATTATTTGTCTCACTCTCAACCAAATATTAATTCTTTGTCCCTCAGTCACAAATAGGTAAACTGTTTTTACATAAAATACATGAAACAATTGAAGTCCTAACGAGTATCAGACACGATTGTTCTGTACTTAGTTCAACCACCTATAATATTAATAGAAAAACAAATTGAACAAATAGCGAACGCTTCAAAAGAATTTGAACAACACTATTGTACTGGGAAACATCAAACAATATGAAATAACCAGACTTGAGCAAAGCTTAAAACAATAGGTTAGGTAGTTAAGTAGGTATTTATTTTTTCATACAAAACGTGTAAAAACAGCCACTTGACTACATATGGCAAATGAAATAATTCAGGTTTCGTTCTATTTTTTTTTTTTAAAGACGATACAGGATTTTGGGTGCGATAAAAGAGCAATGCCGATCAAGCGCATCTTCCGACAGCCGACAACACGGCGACGAATCGGGCTATACGTTTCCAATATAAGCTGACTTCACATTGTATGAAAAATGTATACAATGCGAGCTCAGCTAAAACTGGAAATGTATAGCTCGATATGTAGCCGTATGTACGTCCGGCTACTAATTAAATCCATTGAATTGTATCCAATAAGAGAAGAATCACACAAAATTATCCAAGGTATATCATAATTCATAATATACCTCTATTAAAGCCTATGTTTTGTTGTGACTCGTAAATAGAGCTAAATGATTCAAACAGGCGGAGATAGCAATATGCAGTCCAAAACTCCAAACTAACCTATTTATTCGAGATCTGATAAATATTTCATTGTATCATTGATTGTAGCACGTAACTGCGCCGTTTACTGATTGTTTCTCTTCACGTCACGTGTCCCAGCACGATCTCATTTGGTCCCATGTGGGTCGTATCGTAAGAGGCAACTAAATGACTCACTAGAGAACGGGCAGCAGCGCTCTCTATGTATTTTACCACTATTGTGATCGCCAACCCGCCTGCCAAAAGTGGCGATTATAGCAAACCCCCCAAATTGGATAAGGCCTATGTCCAGCAATGGACGTCTTTCGGCTGAAATGATGATGATGATCCAATGATCTAAATGAATGAATGATTCTAGCAAGATGACACACACCACGTCAAAGTTTTTCTGTTAAAATATAAAAGTTATTCTATAGTATTGAGTTTGTTTGTTGAATTGAAGTTATTTGTTCAATAAGCAACTAAAATAAGCTTCAACTAAACAGGGATTTAAGGACATTATGTTTCATTTTTATAGATGACAAAGTTTTTTATCGGATAACAAAATTTTATCTCATGAAATATGCTTTCTAAACACGTGCGCACCGCACATAATTATAACACATAGTAATATCTACATCCGCAATAACATACGTAACATGTATATTACGTTGATTTGACGCTTCTCAATGTAAATCATTGTCTAGGTCAGTATCAATTGGCCAAGTGTATTTTTTCTGCGCTTGCAAAAAATATTTGTTACAAACACATGACTTGCTAGAAGCGTTAGTGTAACAGGAACTATAAAAAATAAATGGTCTATCGCATTAAAATATGAATACACGTGTTATTGTTTCATAATATTATTAACTAATATTACACTGTTATTTGATTATTAATTAGGTATCTAACTAATTAATGGAAACTTCTGGGTTTATTAATTTAATTTACCGCCGATTTCCTTATATCGTTGCAATTTACCTTAACTTTAGTGGTTTTGTAGATCAGAATTTCAAGAAAACCTACATAACTCAAATCAGCCAGCATTTATTAACCTATATCCTGAAGTAAACGAAACTTTCCTTTGCAATTATTTTTTATGGTTTATTCAGTCACAAACATTGCGTATACCCATTTTCATAACACGGTTTTTTCCGTAACCTTGTATTTAATTGTGATGCCCAAACACCATGAATATGTAAACATAAAACAATTGAACACCTACAAAACTCGACAGGAACATGTCGATAAAACAGTTGACGGACAAAACAATGATGTTATCAGTATCAACAACAGGTTGAGTACCCCTGCCACGGCTCGCGACTAGACTGTCGTCAAGCGAAATTAATACGATTCTACAAATACGAGGGGCGATCACACTAGTGTGTTATATTTAGAGCTACTTCTGTATCTAGCAGGGTTATAGGAAACGGTTAGTAACCGGTCTGTTTTGTCATCGACTTTGGTTTGATTTTCGATTCAAGTAGGTATGTTTGTAAATACGGTACAAATATGACCTAAATTGTCTGCGTGTAAGACACAAAAACACACGAAGTTCTTTGATTAAATTATAGTTGAACTGATTTTCGAATTTGTTAGCGAAAGAAGTGTGCTAATATGACTGACATTATTATCAGAATATCACGCCTGCAATTCCCTGAAGGGTTAGACAGAGGTGTACTTTAAGTCCCATGTAGTAGGGGGAGAACCATAGATATCCGTGGGGAGAACCTATTGCCATTAACCGGGCACAAATCGAGACTACTACGGATTGCTACCGGATGGAATAACCAAATAACATATTGCCCGGGAATCGAACTCAGTAATGATTAACAGTAGCGATTGCGGCCACTAAGACAAACGAGACAGAATGACTCTAATCAGACTGACTAGAATTTTCAAATGATAAAATACTAGCTTCAGCCCGCGACTTCGTCCGCGTCAAATTTTTGCTCCCCTGACCCTTCCCGTCGCATGGAAATGCCTGCCAGTATTCATCCATTTTTGTTGCTGCTCCGCTCCTTTTGTTCGTAGCGTGATGTCGTATAGTCTAAAGCATTCCTCAATAAATAGGCTACCCAACATAAAAATATTTTTCAATTCGGACCAGTAGTTCTTGAGATTACCGCGTTCATTCAAACAAACATACATACATACAAACAAACTCTTCAGCTTTATAATATTAGTATAGATACCAGTGTTAATAATACAAACCGGTGACACTCAAATCCGTATTATCTATCCATGGTTATTATGGCATGACCATATTTTGTCTATGACGTGTGGAGACACACCATGATAGGCATAAAAGGTTAGTTGGAAATGCCAGTAGGTTCCAAGTTTGGCTCAGTAGGCCGTGCCCATTATATTGTACCAAAATCGGCAAATAGTGGGCGTACGATGGGCACATCATTTTGTCACAAAGGTAACGGAAATAGTCGCCTAAAGTCTTTTCCACCATTTGAGGCACTGCAGGTGTGCTGCCATTTTAAGGATTAAGCTGAAATTTACCCTGGATTTGGTAAAGGCTTAGTCTCCCTCGACAGGCGCAAGACGAAAGAGCGACACGAGTCTGGTGGAACAATTTCTATGAAGTAAACTTCATGGAAATTGTTCTAATAAAGTCGCGTCGCGTCGCGTCGTCATTTGATTTTATATTGGTTTTAATTTTGATTGTGGTTTCTATTTTGATTTTACTTTATTTTTTTACTATCTTTAATTTAAAGAGTGTCCTTGGATATTCTTGCCTGTTCTTCTCAAAGATCTCCGTTTTGGAATGACAACTTTTTTTTTGGGCCCATCAAATGTCGTCTCCCGCTCTGGGCGGGGCGGGAGGGCGTGTCAGACTTTTACTGACTAAAAAAAAAAACCACGCGTGTTCCTTCAGTTGCCCATGTGCTAGGGCCACGGTATCTCTTTCGAACAAATTTCGCGACCCTGGCAGATGGACAACTATCTTCAACTTTCAGACTTTCTGACTGACTGTCGCTTTGACAGTTCAAATATTCTAATGGAATTATTTGCTTCGACTTAGAGTTCACACACACCCTTCAAAAAATTATTCTAGAAACATATAGAAATGCTTTTCAATATAACAAAATCTAATCTTTGTGGAAAAATCCATCCAGTCAGTTTGGCTAGAGTACAAAGCAACAAAGACTATTTGATCACCGATATGGTTATCAAAAATATATGCAATTTGATACATATTCACCTTGTATATAATCTATGTAGAAGGCTGCCAAGATAAAGATTTGGTGCTAAATAAATATTCATTATCTTTGTAGATACCGGATTTAAAAAAAGGGTTAGTGACCTTTTGACATATAACGGCTTTGTGATAGTTGCTATGCTGCTTTTGTCGTTTTTTTTTTTTTAAGGTTCGTCTATAGGTGACCATCTTTACATACCAAGACCCCTCCGTGCCTCTGCCAGGGAGGCAAGATTTGTTCGAAAGAGATACCGTGGCCCTGGCATATGGGCAGCTGAAGGAACATGAGTGGGTTTTATTTTAGTCAGTAAAACTTTGACGCGCCCTCCCGCTCCACCCTAGAGCGAGAGACGTCATTTGATGATTTCCCACACACAAAAAAAATAGCCCTTCGTGCCTTGGAAAGCATGCTAAGCCGTTGGTCCCGGCTGTCATTAATGGATCTTTGACAGCCGTTACGGGTCGTCAGAAGCCCGAAGATCGGACAACCAGACTTACCAAGGGGTTATATTACCCAGTAACTGGGTTGTGGAGGTAAGATAGGCAGTCGCTCCATGTAAAATACTGGTACTCAGCTGCATCCGGTTAGACTGGAAGCCAACCCCAACATAATTGGTAAACGGCTAGACAGATGATATTTGTTAGAAACGCAAGCGCCACCGCCAAGCATCCTGGGTTCGGTTACCAGTTCGAGCAAAGCGTTACAGGGTTTTTCCATCTAGAATATCCTAGTTGGAGCGCTACCACCCCCAGTCTGGAATATGCTCGGTTGATGGCAATAGATTCGCCCCCTGTTAGGTAACTGGCTCCGGCTGTCGCTGAAAACCAGCGCTAGGGTTCTGTGTCTCATAGGGTCGCAGCATTATGCTGAGCAATAGCAGTTTTGCGTGAATGTCACGCATGTTTACCCCAGTTTTTCTTTTTTAGTGTGTGTGTCTGGTCTTTGCGTCATGTTTACCGTAAATTACCGTATTTTCTTTTCTTGCTTTCTAAATGTGGATGTTTTATAGGTATACGTCTGCCTCACCCATCGGGAAATACTGGCGTGATGTTATTTATTTGTTAGAAGAGAACTGACCACAGTGATCACCTGTATTACAGTACTTCAGATCTCAAATCTTAGTAGGTAAACTATGATCCGAGATCAAAGGGGTAATTACGTAATGTACTATCAGTGTGAATGGTTTTCATTTTAGCAGTTCAAGAACGGACGGTGTGGTTTAAAAGAAGATGTAGTGACAAAAATTTTAAAAAGTATGCTTAGATGGTTTGGTCATGTTGAGAGGATGAATGAAGGACGACTCACAAAAGGTATTTACAAGGCAAATGTGAGTGGAAACACCGGGACGTCTGCGTCCCCTGCACTAGGAGGACATATAGTGAACTTATTGGTGATGTTCTTCAGAAAGGTCAGGTGCGTAGTAGGTACTCGCAACCGGCGTGTGTTTATGACACATTGTATGAACCTTAAAGAGGCAAAAGGAGTGTATAGAGATCGTAGCAGGTGGCGTTCCGTGGTTTCTGCCTACCCCCATGGGAAAAAGGCGTGATTGTATGTATGTATGTAGAACATTCATTGTGTTATCTACGTTACGGAGCAGACTCATTTTTCGAACATTATGAAGCAATGGGTTAGCAATATCTTTCAAAATGATTTAGATTGTGATTGATAGTGTATAACGCTATTAGGGGGCAGGTGTGAACCTATATTTTTATGATACAACTAGCTTATGCCCGCGACTTCGTCCGCGTCATTTTTTTCCCCTGACCCTTCCCGTCGCATCGAATTACCTGCCAGTTTTCGTTCATTTTTCGTTGCTGCACCGCTCCTGTTAATCATAGCGTGATGTTATATAGCCTTCCTCAATAAATAGGCTACCGAACGCAAAAAGATTTTTTCAATTCGGACCAGTATTTTCTGAGATTAGCGCGTTCAACCAAACAAACAAACAAACTCTTCAACTTTATACTATTAGTATACCTAGATACAAATAATTGCACTAGTCGCTAGATTCAGTTCTATTTTGTACTACATTTAATTGATTCGCATGTTTACCACTCCTAGGTCCATGCCAACATCAACAAACCCAACGCAAGAGAGATCGCAAATAACGTCATAACATCAATACAAATAAATAAAATCAAAGTGTCTGTTTGTAATGTCAAAACAACAGCTGTCAATACGGTATTAATAACAAAAAAAATAAAAAAACGATAGTAAAACTTTTTGTCACTCTGTCTATTTGTCTGTTTGTTTATCGTTTGTCTCCGAATCGGCTGAACCGATTTGACGGTACTTTATTGACACATAGCTGATGTTCCTTTCCATGGCCGAAGCCGCATTAAAATCCGTTGCATATTTTATAGATTTAAGTGTACAGATCCGGGAAAGCGACTTTGTTTTATACTATGAAGAGATACAGCCTGAAACTGTCTTGGAAATTGCAAAAAGGTAAGGAAATTTGAATTCTGCGGCTTAGCACTTTCTTTTAAACATAACGGGCGAATTTTGGGTGTAGTACGTACATATCTGCCTAACCCTTCGGGGAATATGGCGTGATGTTATGTGTTATCTATACAAATAAATACAATTAAAGAGTCTGTTTGTAATTTCAAATTAACAGCGTTTCACTAAATTCATTTGAAAGTATATAAGGCAAATATATCAATCCATCTGTTTGTTCGAGCTAATATTACTCTGGACCGATTTTAATGGGACTTTCATTGGCAAATAGCTGATGTTATAATGAGTATGATTTAATTTTTATCTGTCAACTTATTTTCTGTCTCTTTTTGTCACCACGCGGGCGAAGCCGCGGGCACAGCTAGTGATTATTATAAGTTTTAAATTGCAATGAGCGACGCGAGCTGTTATACTATTGAGTTCGATGCGTCACAACAAAAATATAAACAGTTGAATTCCGGCCTTCAGCTAACTGGTCTAGTGTAGGGCCCCAAGCATCATTGGTTCGCTTGCCCAACTGACCTTGGAAAGGGACTGGCATTCGAGTCGCTCGAAGGGAACGCTTACGCATCTAAGCGAGGATATTTTGTTGGTGGGGACATTACTGTATTTTAGTCGAGATAATTGATTTGATATTTTAGATAGGAAAAAAATGGCTTATTCAGGCATCTCGCACGAATTAACTAGCCCGAGTCGGTTGAAATGTCCATCACTTTTAAATAATATAATTGTTTTCTTCTTATACGTGAATCGACAATTCCTCGCAAATCTAAAATTTGCTATGATATCCATCCGCGAACCAATAATGATATTTTTTACTATTGTAAATAAGTCTTTTTTTAGAAATTATCTATCAATTGTAGCACATTTTAAAAGCATCCGCCATCTTGAAATTTTATGAGCCTATAAAATTTTCACGCTGTAATGAACCAATGGCCACTGAATGGAGTCATAAAAATATAATAAAATCCAAAATCGTGTTTAAATAAAGTTTCCGCGTTAAAAACCTTGCATACTTTTATTTCAGATTTTAGTTTTGAATATTTAAATAAAATTAGGCGCGAAAAATAAGTCTACATTTTTTTGACTATGTTGTTACCCATCCGATCCAGCCGATCCCTGACTGCCCCCTCGCGTACCCCAAAGAGGTGTTAGCGTGTAGTCACTTAGTTTATAATGTTCAGAGCGCCTAATGTGCAAAAGGCTTGGTAAAAAAGCTATAAAACTCAATTGGGGAAACTAGGTTGTTCTATAATTGTTATAATTAGCGGCCAAGTATATTATGATTTAAGACTTCCTGCTATGAAACAACTTGTTGAAGTTTCATTTTGGCAAATAACCTGGCTCTCATTTTCGATATCATCACGAAACAAGATCTTAAAAATATAAGAAACTATACCTAATATTAAAAATATGATAAAAATTTTGTTTGAATATTAAAAATCATCCTCAAAAAGGCGTGTACCTACTTTTCTGAATTTAAATTAATTTAATGTCACACTAAACTCGTCGAAAACCCGTTCACAAAATCCTGTTATGTTTAACAATGCCAAGACAAGTGCCCAAAGTTGGCTAGGTTTGACCGCACCGCAGACAATCAAACAAAAACATTAAATTCGAATTTCGGATAGCGCCGGCACTAGTGATGCGACTACACCAAACATAATCGTTAGTCGATTATGTGCATTTATTACTCGCTACCGTTAATTAGTCGATTATCAAGCAGTTAATAACAATGAACCGTAATTAAAGATTGTATAATAAATATAATACAATGAAATATCTTTTTGATTGAAAATACCGACACAGGCTTATTTAGCGTGTAATTGTTGAAGGTTACGACGTTAAGACGTAAAGACGTTACGGTGATTCTGAGTACGCTACACCTATATCATTTTGAGGAGTGCAATTTTCTAGGTATGTACGTAGGAAGTGTTTTCAAAAGTGAGTAGACTCGCGATGTCTAGAATAAATATAACAGACACATTTCAAATGTCTTTTACGATTTGCGCGGAAGTGCACAAGTATCAATATTTGTCACGATCACCAGACATTTTATTTTTGTTAAATTCATTTTAACGTTATTTTGATCCATTTTCGCGGGTGATGATCTCATAAACATATTGTTTCAAAAGATACGTTTATTTACTGTCTTTTACAAGTGTTATTGTATCAGTATGTTTCTATACCTATTTGTAAAGTGCGGGAGCCTTGAAACTGTATGGATAAGTATTTGTTAAAACTGGCTTCTTTTTTTAATTCGTAAGTACGAAATAAAGCTGGTAAATAAGTTTCAATTAAATTGTTAGTCTCTTTTTATCGGCTAGGTTGATCTATAAAAAGATTAAAACGTGTCTATTATGAATACTACGCGTGAGTGAGAATTTACATATTAATAGGAATAAAGTCTGAGTAACGCTCAGAGCGATCAAACGAACCTTATAATTTTTAATTACCTACTTGTTTTTATTTATATTGACGCGTAGAGTTTGTTAATAGAAATAGGCAAAGTTGAATAAAGCATTAAAACTAAACACTATTAATTAGACATGCGCAAAACAGTGCCTTTCAAAGTAATGTCATATGGCATGACATTTCGTCCCGAGTAATGTTTCATTACACCATGACTCCAAACATGACGCGAGATGACGCACCACGCGCGATGGTTTTTGTAATGAAATGCCGCGTTGTCAAAGATATACATCATTACATGAGATATCGCATTACCTATATTGTGATGTGATGTGACATGCGTCAAACGCAATGCGCCCTCGCTTCGCCGGAACGTATATTTTTTTTGTTTCATATTCAAATAGTCGATTTTCTTTCATATTTAACCCCCAATATAAGGAATAATTGAATTAAAACGATAGACATGGTTTGCAATAGTGATTATAGACCATGACTCGAACTGTCATAGTGTCATACAGTTCGAGTCATGATTTGAAACATCACGTAGGCAGTCCGCGGTTTCAATAAAACGTAAACCTTATTTGAATAACAATACGGTTCTAAATAATAGTTCACTTATCTCGCAGCCAACCGACTGGAGCATCTTCCTTCTCGCTTGCTCACACAGCAAAGATTACCGAGATATTACGAAGCTTACGAACACCGAACAGCGCGCCGCGGCCCGCGCGCCATGTTTTAGTGTCATGTGCCATGGTTGATTGAATCGAGTCATGTGTAATGCTACAGTACGCGGCGGAGATATATGACGCGCAATGCATCACTCGCATTACTTACACAAGTCTACTATTAATGCACCCTTGGACATGATGCATCAATAGTAGAAGTAGAAGAACACGTATGAATAAGAATATTGTATAATTATAATTAATAAATACTAACCACGTTACGGGTGTTACGTAACCACGTGGACCATTGTTATCAAATAAAATAAATAAATAATAACTATTAATGTCAATATTGTAACGTTGGCATTTCATTATGATTTATTATTTGGTTTATGCCTCTAGACGTGTAAGGCAGGATTACTTAATCTTTACTACTAGTTTAATGTGTGGAATTTTAAATGAATTAGGTATGTGATCACGCTACTTCCCGCAATCTGTACATTTCGTCGATCTTGGATCGTTGCTTGCTGATCGGAAACCATAAATTAATTTTATCGGTTCTATTGTCCGAAATAGCTATCGACCATCGCTGGAAAGGACTTCTAGCCCAAGGCCATTTAAAAAAATGTCTTTTCTACCTGCATCGCCCCCAAGCTCCTTAACGATTATTGGACAAAAACTTTTAATATATTACGTGCAACCCCAACATTTTTTTTTTTTTTTTTTTTTTTTCAGGATGGGAAATCATCAAATGACTTAACTTTGTCTGCAACAATAGTATGTCATCTACATAAAACGTCAGATTATATGCGTAGGTGGCAAATAAAACTAGACCAAATTAGGAACTGTCTGGGTAAAGCCATTGCTTTACTAACATATTCAAATCAGACTATCAACGCAAGCAAACTAGCTCCTAATAAACACGTATCATGATGTCACTTTACAGACGAGAATATAGCTTCCTAAATGGTTAAATTTAATATCTACATACGGGCAACTGAAAAACAGCAGTTGCGCAGCAATAAGACGGTGTGAGTACGAGACGGACGGGCCTGTGGTTTCTTTTAAGAATATGTAACACGGCTGTAACAAACTACACCCACCACTGATGGCCGCTCGAGTCCACACTAGCCAGGAGTACCTATGAAGAACTCTACATAAAAACTTGGCCAAGAATAGCACTGATATAATATGCAATTTATTTAAATCATATTACACATTATTAACATGTTTTCAGATAAAGACATAAAATATTGATACAACATACTCATTTCATATTGATAAGATAGCAGATAAAATATACCTAGTCAGTCTAGACTGCATAATGAGTATCATACGAAGGTCGCGCTACTGTGTAGCATACATATAAGTAATATAAAATGAAAATACTTTATTTATTTATTACAATATAGAGGGATCGTTAGTCCCAAACTAGACGCAGCTGTATCTAGAGCACCATTAATTAGGTACAACATTTTGGTAAATATAAAATTAAATAAAAGTTGAAGTTGGCTACAGCGTAAATACTGAATGATTCCTTTTGAACTAGGCATCTTTTTGGTTTGTGCAATGTAAAGTCGATTTAATTAGACTTTACTTTAGGGAAGGTAGGAAAAGCCCAATAATTGTAATTTCCGCAAAAACGAGTTGCCCGTCTGCCGTCAAGCAAGTCCAAATTTAGGTTAAGCACGAGGAACGGCTCATTACGACACATAGCAACAGCCATATTTATCTTGGGCGACACGCTCGACATACAAATTATCTTTTTATATCTCGCATTATAAACCGGCTGCGTTTAGAACGTTAGTTTGTTTCGTTGCAACGTTTTGTTATGAACCATGTGTTCTGTTTTTGTTAACAGGTTGATTTTAAGTCCGTAATTAAGCTTTATTTGTTTTGTGCCAGTTCTAAATCCTAATACACTGAATCTGATAATTTTTTGTAGAACAACGAAAACACATTCGCATGGTTAGCCAAAAACTAAAAGTTAAACTTAAGTGACTCTAGATTCAATTTATAAAATTGGAGTTCCAATCTTGATCTAAAATTGGCAATAAAATTCAAATATGGCTGAGTGACGGTGCCAAAACTTAAAAAATAAAAATATTTTGTTAAAGATCAAGTTGTTTTGTTTTTTATCCATATTTATCTCTACGTGGGTGATAAAAATAAGCTCAGCAGTCATCGACAATCTTGTCCCAAATATTGGATCAACATCGCGACATGACAAGACATGAGCGAGTTCAAGATATTCTGGCAGGGAAGGCGAATTTAATTCGGGCTAAGTTGAGATCAAGAACGAAACCTTAAAGCTTCAGAACACTTCTCAACAGATCAGTGGGTAAAATCCTCTAAAATCAAAACTGGTGTATCTACAGAGACACACACAAACACACATGTCACATCACATCTCTATTGTCCATCGCAATATCTGCTATAGTGATTTAGTCGATTTCTAGATTCATTAACAAAACATCGACTAAATGAAAAAAATAACATTATTCTTGTAATAGAAACGGTCTCTCTGTTTCCATAACAAGAGGAAACAAACAGTAAAAACGACTAAATTCCGTCGTTATATTTACTTATTTACTTTATTATGCGCGCCGGCGCCTATTGACCTCGATATGGTACAGGGCCATTAATTTGACGAGATAGGCCCTCAGGCCTTTGGTAACTACAGTTTATCGAGTGCCCACTTCATTTAGCATTCGACTTATAAACAATGGGCCGTGATAAATGTGATGTGTAGATATGAATAGTTTTGTTAGCGTTATTTATTGAAGAGCTTAAAATGATTAATGTCGGAGATGATTTTCGGAATAAATGTGTTTCTCGCACGGAATCAACGAGTGGAAACTTGCTTTTTTCCTCTGCTAAGTTATCGTGTTGATTGATAATGACATCCTCTGAGATTAAATTTTACAGCGAATGAAACGGTTAAATCAATTTATTTTATAATTCTGTGGTAATAATAATCTATTGGTTAAACAAATTGGGTTATCTTATACCGGTTTCTCTACATCGCAGGAAAATCATATCTGACAACCGGTATCCACTCTCATCAATATTCGAAACTAAACCAGACTGCAAATACAACACAAAATATTTTTAGTAGAAAAAAGCAGTTTTGATTTTTTACACATCTTTCATCATCATCATCATCATCATTTCAGCCGTAAGACGTCCACTGCTGGACTTAGGCCTCCGTGAATTTGGAGGGCTTTGCCATAATCACCATGTTTGGCAGGCGGGTTGGCGATCGCAGTATGGTGGTAAAATGCATAGAGAACGCTGCTGCCCATTCTCACACACATCTTTAATTCATAGTTATTTCTATCATCTCCATTATTATTCACAACCGTTCGGTACGCCTCCGTGCCGAATCGAACATCATTCAGTGTTATCAAAGGAGAGGACTCCTTGATTTGCATTTGTACACATCCTTTGCCTGAAGGATTATGTAAACAACCTCAACCCCTGAGTTGAGGTTATTTACATAATCCTTCAATTTTATCAGGTAAATCAAATATACGAACACCATTTTTTCGACAGCTATCATATCATAATATCTTTCGGTGGCCGGGGCAAGGGCATACCTGTACCTAATTGAAAATACGTCATTTTCAAAACAATAATCTGTCGAACGGTTGTGAATCGCTGTACTGCAACTATAAATCTAAACGAGGCCGTTTGGTAAAGGAAATTACGATATAATGTAGTCTTCTTACTAAAGACTTTCACAGACCTACCAAATTGTAGCTATGGGTCATTAAGTATTAAAACTAGTACAAGATAACAACATACTTAGATATCATGCTGCATATATATATAATTCAAGTACTAACCTGACCAGTTTCAAATAGCGTCTCTTCGATGTAACCTTTTTGCCTAGCCAATAAAAATAAAACTGATATAACTAAGCATGCCACTTTTCCCGATTTATAGTAGCTGGCAACAGTCAATGGACATAAAACCAAGCAGAAATGTCGATGAAATCACCACTAGAACTAGTGTTGTTTTAACAAATCGCCTATCTATCGACATTATTCGTTAACATAAAAATATATAATTCAACAGCTATATCGCGAATTCTGTTACAATATTACAATGTTGAATTTCGAAACGTACTGAAAATAAAACGCATAGCAAAGACTGACAACTCGTTAGTTTTGTTTTCTTAGTGGTATAGGGCTGCCGGTAACGCTAATATCATAGACTTTTTGTCTATTCCTGCGTTTTGTGCTTCTTAATTTATTTTTAAACAGTTCTACGAGTAGCATCGGAGCTCGTCAGACTTGAGAATGAAAAAAAAAGAAAGTTTGAAAAAAGAACTACTCGTCAATATCTGATTAAATGGTTGCCGAAAGAGGACGGAAACTAAATGGAATGTTGGCAGACCAATAGCTAGATGGATGAATAGCTGACCTACAGAGGACCGCGAGCTGATTTAAGTAGTCTCGTGGAAGAGACGCACAGACCAAGAATGCATGGAACAAGAAGAAGGAGTCAGCAGCAGCTGGAACAAAACTCCCAATGATGATGATACTGCGATCAAAATGATGAGCCAGAGTTACATAGCTTACTGATTAAGTAAGCTGAAGTGGAAGTGGGCCGGTCATGTTTGTCGACAGACCATTGGCCGGTGGAGCAAACAAGTTCTGGGTTGGAAATCGCGTATAGCCAAGCGCGGTGTTCTTAAAAAGTTGGCAAGAAGAGACTGCATGCAGAAGGCGGTGGACAGAGCGTTATGGCGTAACTTGGGAGAGGCCTGTGTCTAGCGTGGATTGCGATAAGCTGAGTTGATTGAATGCTGAAATAGCTTACGATGTTGCTGCAGATATAACTAAACATAACTCCTTCTACTTCGCAGTCGATGTACTGCACGTCACATAGGTGCCAACACGTGCTGAACCAGTATTTTCATCTATCATTTTCCTGTAAACACGAGCTTTGGCATCCCTGGTCGGCCGGCGCACGCGTCCGAAAATATTCTGTGTACAATATCAGCGAGTTCGACGCACTCTTTATCTGCACGCCACATTTATACATACCACATTTATTTTATAATACAGGGTTGAAGGACATAAAGTATGTCATATCAAAATCGGAAGATGATTTTGATAAAATAAGTTTTTCATTTAAAAACTGTATATTTTTTGCATATTTCAAGGATGTTCCTGTTGTAGAAAATGATCCTTTGTGGGTACTACACTCCTGCCAAAGTCTGCAACTCCTACCTCGACAACGTAACACTCTATGTAGTGTCTAGGTATGAATGCACTAACATACATACATAAACTTACGCCATTTTCCCATGGAGGTAGGCAGAAACGACTACAGAACGCCACCTGCTACGATCCTGACATAATCCTTTTGCCTCGTTTACGTTCATAAATAAGTGGCCCTAGTGTGAGATTCTTTTAACCATCTCAACTTAACCCATCGACCGCGATCGGCGCTCGGAATGGCTGTTTAGCAATCCAAGAACCATAGGAACGCTGAACACGGTCGATGCGTAAAGTCGAGATGGTTAAAAGAATCTCACAATAGAGCCACTACATGGTCACATTACGATCCAGCCCGTTCTATGCTGCCCTCTCCAGCGCATCCCACAGGGGATGCGCTTAGCGTGTAGTTGCTTTAGTTTTGAAGCTCTGGGTGGAGGCCTTAATTTATCAAGGGACCAACAGGCAAGTCCATTTTAGCAGCCGACAACCGCATAGGTTGATCTGCGAGATTTAGTTCCCCCGAAAAAAAGACGATGAAAAAGACTCTGGTCATACACGCACGCCGGCCGATTACGAGTAGATTCTATGCACTTTTCTGAAGAACTTCACCAATAAGGTTTATGTAAATTATTGCAATATCGTTAACATATTAAATCATACTTTTAATAGCCTTCGCTTCTGCATTATAACGGTATTTAAGTCTGTGAGTTTATTGTATGAGACAGCAAGCGCCAATGTTATTTAAGATGCAATTTTGGGAGAAATACAATCAACATCGTTCCAGTTTCTAGACGTATTTACTAGGAAGATTGAGGCCATAAAATAGTCTTAATAATGTATAACGCGCGCATGGAATTAAGTATTCTAAGTAAATCATTATGCTTTATCAATATAACTTCTAAACTACATAGGTAGGTATCATATTTTGATTTTTCACTTGTCAGGTTTATGTTTTTGTACTTAATATTGTTGGTTTATAATACCTGAATTAAGTTGTTATAAAAGAAAAATTTATATCTCGGAAAATGTATAATAAATAGGTACTGTAAAAACAAAACGACCTTTCTATGCGATTTTTGTATGAACTCAAGACTAAATTAAATAATTCACGGATCAAGGACAGGCCTACGTCTGTCGGGTCAGATAACTTAGAATATGTAATTATACGGAAACAACGTAATCACAAAATATAAAGGACTGAATTCACTGACTTAGTATTAATTTTTGGCCAACAGTATTGTTACTACATGTGAGGAATATATGGGTATGGTATGCCACATTAATTTGCAACTTATTACAATAAATATAATCATCCAGTTAACGATTATTGAACCGAACACATTGTGTGTTCAAGTGATACCTACCGAACTATGGATGTTGTACATGCAAAATTATTAAAATCAAGGCAATATTATGGTAACCAAACCTGACAGTGAACATTAAATATTAATTTCTTAAGACACTGCGTTTTATGAATATTTTGATATTGTTTCTAGCATCATCATCATCATTTCAGCCGACAGACGTCCACTGCTGGACATAGGCCTCCCCAATGTTGAGGGGGGTTTGCTATAATTACCACGCTTGCCAGGCGGGTCGGCGATGGCAGCATGGTGGTAAAATGCATAGAGAACGCAGCTGCTCATTCTCTAATAAGTCCCGTAGTTGCCTCTTACGACACCCACGGGAAGAAATTGGATTGTGGTATTCTTTACGTCCTGCACCACACGGAACACGTTTGTTTCTATTACTAACCCAAAATACACAAATACGTTGAATTAAGAAAAACATTTTAATACAAAATAATTTTAACCAAAATCGTCCGACTAAATATTTATTTGTCAATGGTGCCGATTCCCTTATTCACAAACTAAACTAAATTTAAGTTCAGTGCGTCTTTTTCTTTCTATTTAATTAACGAAAGGACAGAAGATAAATTTTAGTATAGTCCTGTCAAATTAATCAGCGCTTGACGTTAATTGACGTAATTTTAGTAGGCAAGTTTTTAATCACGTCTAAACTTGTATGGAGTAGTGACAGGCGCTGATTAATTTGACAGGACTAAACGAAAAATTTTCTTTTGTCCTCTTAATGAAATACAAAGAAAAGGATGCACTGAACTTAAAAGTTTAGTTTGTGAACAAGGGAATCGGTACCAATATTTGTTTTAGAATCGACTAAAATGTCTTTATGACGGAATCACTACCGTACTCTTAAGAAATATTGCCACCACTGAAAAAGAAATTCAAACCGGCTTCTTCAAAATGTCGCGCGCCAACGAACGAAAAAGTTTATTGCCTGCACGCATCGAATTAATTTATGATCATTGGTATTTTTTACAATTCGCGGAAGATAAAGTAATTTTTTAAATATTTTTTTATTAATTGCAATTCAGTAGCTAACCGTATTAAATGTTTTTATCATCAAGTGCAACATGGTACTAGCCAAATTGTTTTGCTATACGTCCATTTGAAATAAATAAATAAGAATGAACAAGTGAAAATTGCGCGCGCAGGAGTCGTGTTTTTGTTTTCTTATTTTTCTGAATTTTGAATTCGAGTCTGTGATCTAGTCGAAATGCCATCTAGTAGTGATAGTGAAGATTTGATGATGCCACCAGAATTGAAAACTAATAAACTACCCAATATGTTATAGGTTATATCAAGATTTTTACAATGAAAAAGTGAGAAAAATACGCCTTCTTTTCCTGAAAATGTTTTACTGTTGTATTTTCGTGAGAAAGTACAAAAATATAAGTTCCTGGGGATATTCTATGTTAAAAACCTCCAAGAACTTATTTTCCTCGACGGTGTAGCATTAAGTACTATGTATCACTCGGAAGAAAGAGCGATTCCCAACTCGTATTTATTAAGGTCCTCGGCTGATCCTCAGGCCTCAGGCCCACTCTCGTTAATAATCACTCACTTTCTCTGTCGGTGAACAATGTACTATTTTTGAATCTTAAGCTCGTTTCCGTTGATCAAGGTATCAACACGGGATACAGTATTTCAATAATTGGATACCACGGTGGAAGAAAAATACCTAACATTATTTTCCTCACTGAATTAGTCGGGAATGTATAAGTAGCGAGTGCAATGACCTCCCGTGTTACATTATTGGCACAAGTGTCGACCATAGACTGAGACAACATTTAATTCATATAACACATTGTTCCTCGACACTAAAATTAAACTTTCCAGCGATACGCAGCGAATAACAGGCGCAAATAATAATTAATATAATGTGAATAAAATAAATGGGACGCATCTGTTTTAACTCCAGAACAATTCAAAATGATTGTGTTGATATTTAAAATTGAGATACGTTGTTTCAGTTCTGTAAATATCGCGACTTCGCCCCAGTGGATATCGGAAAATATCCCACGTAAAATACTATCGGGAGTTTACCAACGTGATTGAGTAATAAAAATTTAACCGCCGAAAAAACTGAAAAGCATAAAATAATAAACCTTAAAATTTTGAGTCGGTGCTGAAAAATCAATTAACAAAGATCACTTAAAGCGCCGACTCATAATTTTTTATTAAAAAGTTTTTATTTTATAATTTTTTGTGGCTTTAATGTACTAATAATACTTGGCAAGGTATACCCTATCCAACAAAAAAAGAATTATCAAAATCGGACTACTCTGTATAAAGTTATGCGTGGTTATACATTACAATCAGTGAGTGAACAATCAATCATCCCCTGTTTTCCGACCCTAAGGGTTCGATTTTGTTTTCCAAATTTATATGGGACCACCTTGGGAGTATACCCTTTCCAATAGAAGAAGAATTGTCACAATCGGACCACTATGTAAAAAGTTATGGGTGGTCATACATAAAAAAAAAAAAAAAAAAAATATACGCTTCGAATTGATAACCTCCTCCGTTTTTTTTCGTCGGTTGAAAATACGAAATTTAACATAAGTAGGATTATAGTGGCTGGTTTACTAAAATTAACAAGCTGTCTGGGCTTACAATAGAGTAACTGATCTATTTATTCAAATATTATATTAATTTTAACTTCATCTAATTACGTAGGAGTTCGTTGCAGGTTGTTTTAGGGATAAGACGTTTCAAATCGACTAAAGTTAATAAAAATCGACTATTTTTCACCACAATCACTTTGGTTCTGGAATAAGATTTCGTCTGTTTGTCATGTTCAAATATACAAAATTACATGGTGTTTAAATTGTTTGACGAATAAAATTTTTGATATGCTTGTCGAAAATGCTGACATGACTTGCAAACGATTATTTAGCATACATAAATCACCAGGAAAACACACTCAATATACCTAACTTCCGCCTGGCAACAAGTTTTTCTAGAGACGTAAAAAGGGGAGGGGCATGTATACTAACTAGAATTGGACATGAATATACAACACTTAAAACTAACTGTTCTATTAAAGGTATTATAGAATGTAGTGCTATAGAATTAAATGAACATGGACTCATAATAGTTTGTATATACAGAGTGCCAAATTCATGTATAAATCTATTTTACGATAATTTAGAGAAATTATTACGCCAGATATGCGACAATACTAACAAGAAAATTGTTCTATGCGGAGATTTTAACATTAATATACTCAAACGGAACCGCCATACTCTAGACTTTGAATATCTTTTGGAAAGCCACAATTTAAAATTAGAAATTAGACATCCTACCAGGCTTAGCAGTAAGTCTTGTATTGATAACTTTGCACACAATTTTCCTAGATGTAAAAGTGAAATAATTGAATTTGGTATGTCCGATCACACAGCTCAATTGTTACAATGCCCCGTCAAAAAATCCTGTGTGTTAAAATCTTGGCGTATTAGAAGACGAGGCTATAGTGCTGAAAATCTGGATAAATTTAAAAACTGCATAAACAGCTTGTCGTTCACTGATATTTACAATACAAATGACCCGAACGAAGCTTATAATTATTTTCTGGACCTTTTCTTATGCTTTTACAATTTATGCTTCCCCTTCAAAATTATAACAAAATCACTAAACAAAAAATCTAAATGGTTATCTAAAGGTCTTAGAAACTGTAGTAAAATGAAAAGGAAAATGTTATGGCAATATAGGATACATCCAACAAAAAGAAATAAAAATATATTTAAGCAATACGCAGCTAGATTAAAAAAAGTAATATCACTAACTCAGAAGTCACAAAACAATTATTACATAAATAAATCAGAAAACAAATCAAAAGCGACATGGGCAATTATAAACAAATCTAAATTTAACTTTCCCAAAGAGCCTATTACAGAAATACTTAAAGATGGCATCAAGATAACAGATCCTAAAACTATTGCGAATAATTTTAACGACTACTACATTGACCAAGCTTCAGAACCAGACAAAACACATAATTTAAGTAATAACAATCATAATAAAACCCGACAATCAAATCAAAAAATAGGTACAAAAATTAACTCAATTTTTCTTACTCCCACAACACCTACAGAGGTAGACAGAGAAATAAAGCAGCTAAAAAATACCCATAGCGTGGGCAACGATGGTGTCTGCACCAAAGTCATTAAATATGTATCGCCGGATATTTCAGCTCATCTATGCCACATAATTAACCTATGTATTTCTAACGGAATATACCCAGAAAAACTTAAAACATCCATTGTAATTCCACTACACAAAAAGGAAGACAAACGAAAAATGGGAAACTATAGACCCATAGCATTGATCCCCATTTTTTCAAAAGTATTTGAAAAAATAATATATAGCCGACTTTACAGGTTTTTAGAAAAATATAAGATTTTGGTAGATGAACAGAAAGGCTTTCGCAAAGGGAAATCAATAAATTTGGCCATATATGACCTACTGAAATCTATTTTAGTTGCCTTGGACAAAAAAATACCAATTTGTGCTATCTTTATGGATATGAGTAAAGCCTTTGACCGAGTTGACCACACGATACTAATGCAAAAATTACACATGTATGGCATAAGAGGTAAAGCGCTAGATCTCATCTTTTCATACCTGCATAATAGAAAACAAATAGTAGAAATAACTCAAATATGTCAGAAATCACGAAAGGAGATTACACACAAGTCAAACTGTAAAATTATAAAATTCGGAGTTCCACAAGGTAGTGTCCTAGGCCCTTTACTGTTCTTGATATATATCAATGATCTTCCGAAACATATCAACCAACAAATGGTATTATTTGCAGATGATAGCACCGTTATTATAAAAAGTGACAAAGAAAATGATTACGAACATGTGGTCAACCACACATTAAATACAATAATACAGTGGTTAAACGAAAATAATCTTAAAATAAATATGGACAAAACGAAAATCATACACTTTCATCAGAGAAGTCAACCAAAAAATATAAACGTTAGTTACCACGGCGAAATAGTACATTCTGTGACAGATACAAGGTTTCTAGGAATTGATATTGACAACAAACTGACATGGAAAACACATTTAGAATATATCTGCAAAAGAATTAATAAATCCTCATTTGCTCTGTACAAACTCTCAAAAATTGTTAACAAAGAAGCCGTATTAGCTGCTTATCACGGACTAGTTGCACCTGTCCTAAGATATGGTATTATATTTTGGGGAAATGCAGTTGATAAGGAATCTGTATTTAAAGCTCAAAAGAAATGTATTCGAGCAATGTGCAATATAGACAATACTACCAGCTGTCAACCATACTTTAAGAGCTTAAAAATTCTGACACTGCCTTCATTATACTTATATGAAATAAATGTTTTTGTGAAATCGAATCCTAATTATCATAAGACTGCTTTTAAAAGCTACTATAGACAATTACGTGACAAAAAAAGATTAGAAATTGATATACCATATGGAAAAACAGCACTAATAAATAAAAGCATTCTTTGTATGGCATCATTGATCTACAATAAGTTGCCTGATGATGTCAAAAAGTTACCTATTCAGCCATTCAAGTCGAGGCTACACAAATTCCTGATAAATAAATGTTATTATAATGTCAAGGAGTACTTACAGGATAAAAATATAGATGGATACATATAGGAGTAATTTATTGACGGAATAAGATGACAATACAAATAGTGTGACATGCTTTATTTAGTTATTTTGACATTTGTATAATTTTATTTTATTTTGGACATATATTTTAATTTCATCTATTAGATTTTATTCATATGGCATGTACTATACTATAATTAATCTAACATTTTTTTAAATCTTTTAACTAACTTTTGTAATACCCTGAATTTATTTCATTATTGATTTATTTTTCTGTATTTTTAATTTGATAATTATTTAATTAGATTAACAATTATATAAATATTTGCACACCTTACTAGGTAATGATACAGAGCACTTAATTTTTCTTTGTAACATCTGTGTATACCTATCTGTATTAAGCGAATAAATGATTTGATTTGATTTGATTTGATCAATATATCATAAATCCGAAACTATACTGGCAGTCCGCATAATAAATTCTTAGTCATACTTTAGAATATTTTTTTAAGAAAATAATTCTGAAGTAAGAAAATAAAACGTTGACAATACAAAGTGCGTCAATAAGTGCCGAAAATATTTACTAGTAAAAAACTAAAGAAGATTCAGTAAAACATTAAAAATCTAAATTGCTACGATAATTTGGTCATGCTTATGTTAAGTTAGACGATGAATGAAAGGCGATTTGCAAGACAGGTATGAATGGAAACGCCGGGAGGGGCGCCCTAGAAGGACACAGTGACCCTGTGCTATTGGTGATGTTCAGGTGCGTAAGTACGTACGTGATACTCGTAACGTGCGTGACAGACCAGCGGGATATTTGCAAGCGTTACCAACATAAAATGCACAATAGTTTCATTTTGGTAACTAACCCATGTAGACGTTGTTGAGTAGACGAATTTTGAAAACCTATGGAGCAATAGATTACCAGTAATCTTCTAAACTCTTGGATTGTTATTGACAGTGTGTTACGTTTATGGTGCAAATGCATGAACGTAAACGACGCAAAAGGAGTAAATAATAAAGAATGATAGCAACTAACGTTCTATATTTTCTGCCCAACTCCATGTAAATAGGGCGTGAGTATATGTATGGATGTATAATATTTATTTACTACTCTAAAGAATTCGACTATCTATTAGATACGCAAAGTTGACACATGGGTGCAGACCTACGATGACTAAAACATCTCGTTTGACCATAATCGACTAAAACTTGTGCAAGTTTGTAAGCAGTGGATGTTTGTAATTCAAACGGACCACATCAGTGGTGACAGTGGCACTGCAAAATTCACCCTTACTACCTGAACATAAATGCGCTGCTGATATCAATTTTTTTTTCACTGATGTCCTACTATGATCGATTTAAAGGAACTGTTTCCTAATAGTGTTAACTGTTAATCTTTTCTTTTTCCAACTGTTTTGGGATCGGCTTCCAGTGTAATCGGTACAGCTCAATAGGTCATCGAGCTACTGCCTATTCGTACTTCACAGCCCAGTTTCTGGGTAAAACGAAATTCCTTGGTAAGACTGGTTCCAAAGCTTTTTTAACTATTCGTAACTAATGTCAAACATTAACGAGCTGGAGCCAACAGCTTAACGTGTTTTCCGAAACACGGATCCATCGATGGGTAACCATTAATTACATACCAATACCCCATTGGTATGTAATTAATGGTTACCCATCCAAGGAAGAACCTCAGCAAGCGTTGCTTAACTTTTAATTTGCGGACGAGTGAATTATTTTGAATATGACTTTTTGATTGTGAAATTAAAACTGTTGGAATGTGAGATGTGGATTTTAAAACCTCGTTAGGCTCAACCACGTATATATAAATGATGATAAGAAATGAAGCGTTAATTTCACAACGACAAGTCAACATAATTAATTAATGAGCACTGGTTTTTTTGGAAGAGAGGAATATTTGTTTTCTCTTGTTTGGTAAATGGACACTAATTGGAACAAGATAAACAATTCTGTTTATTGTTGTTTCCAAATATTTTAACGTTGCCAGCTTTTATTAGTCGATTCCACACGAAATAAGACCATCACTAATTACATAAAATCATGCCTGTAAGCCCCGAAACACTTTCCCCTGAGGATTAGGCGTAGTAAATCCTCACTATGTTTATTTCATTATGGCACAGGGCACTGCTGTATTTTCAAGCAAGTGTATTATGGCCCACTCACTTTCACAGAGGAGATCTGTGTCCCATCAATGGGAAAATTATCGTTTAATTATGAAACGGCCTCCTCAAATGTTACGTATTGCATTGCACACAAGTTAATAGCCACATAAAATCAGACAACAACGGTGTCTTTCCAATGAGAGTCATCTGACGAGTCCTTCGATCTCTGTACGAATCTACAGAGATTGCCATTCTACAGTTAAACCAGTCTATCTTACCTGATTTGTAGTCAGGTCCCACTGGTCAGCAACGAAGGAGTGTCTGCTGTACAGGAACACAGGTACTTGATGGTCTTTGACTGGAGTAGGGTCACTATTCACCCTGACAACCGTCAGATGAGTGGTTGTAGTCCCAACTGTGAACAAGATACACAAGGGGTTAGAAAAGATGTTGGTAGGGAGTGAGTATGTAAAATTCTTTTAGTGTTCTTTAAAGAGACTTTCTTGGTCGGCATTTGCATATCACCGTTCTTTCATTCATCAATTTCTTTTTGAAAGCGCAACGGTTTTCAAGAGTTTGCTTCGGTGTATCTTCTCAGATTAGTTGGTTAGGAAACGTCGACCTTTCTTTCGACGTTTTGAGAACAGTGGTATAATATACACTTTAATTAATTTACACTAAGTAAAGTGCCTTCCTGGGATCGAACCTACAACTCGGTAAATTGCGGTGGTTTCTACTGGGCAACCACGGTTAACTATCATCAGTATCATGTATTATGTCATTATTCCACAAATCCCAAAATTCCTCGAAAGTCTAAAAGTTCAAATTTTATATTTACTGGTAGACGCCTGCTTTGTAATATAAATGTTAATATAACCATTTAAACATATATCTCTCTCTCTTTGCCTAGCCTTATAACATTTCATTTGGGGTCGGCTCTCCTCGTCAACCATTAAACATATATGAGTAGCATAAATTAAAAATATGGCCTCTCATGACACGAAGGTTTCAAATAAAACAAAAGAAAAAAAACAATTGAATTAAATCAATCTAAACGAATTTCTTTTCGAATTTATCCGCAACCGTGCGTGAGGTGCGGTACGATAGGGACAAAAACATAACGTGAAAAGCGCAAAATGTTGCCATAAATATTAAGTTGTTGTTTATAAGTGCACTGTAGTGACGCAAATTTTAGTTGATTGAGAAATTAGTCGATTTTGACCGCGATAAAAATTGGTGTATGCAAAATATAGGTATCTACAATATTTTTCGTCTATGTAGTTTAATTTAAATCGAATTACTTTTCTTTAATCAGATTGAAAACCAGCAAAACATCTTTATCCAACAGCAATGTGGAAGGACAAAGATAATTCAAGAAATACACAATTTCTCTAATTGCACTTAGCCACTAATTGTTTCGTGCACTTAAACAACGTATAGCTAATGTGCTAATTTATCTAATAAAGTAATCCAGAGCTATTCACTCTCGTTTCTAAATAAATATTTCCTGGGGAACCAAGACACATAAAAACACTTTTCTTTAATTTAAAATGATTGCGTGCGTGTGCAGCAGAGCACAATGTGGGAGAAAAAACTTTAATAGCGCGTTGCTAAGTGCACTCTCAGTAGTGAGGCGAATGCGCGTGCAATCGATTAAAACATCAATATAATAAAATAAATCGAAATATGATCACAATGTTTCGAATTTAGAAAACATAGACAATAATATTAAACCGCGAGGACTGGTTCGAGACGGCGGCGCGGCGCGGGAAAAGAGTAACTGGAAGAACTTGAGGGATTCCTTTGCCTAGAAGTGGAATAGTATTGGATAAACAAAAAAATATTCAGTGTATCATATCTTCTTTGACAAAGGAACCACAAAGCTTAGCATTTACTTATCGCATTTCCAGACGTTTTGTCATTTTTGTGATCACAGGTGCAGTCCAGTTGCCGCAAATAATTTATTTAGGTGGACAATTTATTTATTAATTATTGTAGCTGTATAAACTATGCGTCATATCATGCCTTTATGAAGCAATTACTTATTTAAATACGACCCACTGTAGGGCAACTTGCCTCTACATTCAGAGACGAAAGCATCGATTTAAGAATTCAATTTTCATTATATAATTATGATCCAGATTATTCTTGAAATTATTCGGGAACGAACTGGAGTTACCGACATGGCTTGCAGACTACAGAGTAAGCAAGCTGAATTGGCAGTAGGCTGGCCATTTTGTCGAAGGATCGATGGCCGGCGGTGGAGTAGACGAGTCTTGAAGTGCATACCGCGGCAAAAGTGGTATGGAACGCCCCAGCTAGATGGACCGACGACCTTTAAAAGGTGGCTGGATCCGAACGACGGAAGTGCTACAACCGTGGCGCAACCTGCAGGGTAACGTATCACACCGCAAGTAGGAATGGCTTTCAATTTCACTTTTTAACAACATCCATTGGGTATTTACGTTGTTGAGCAGACAATTTTTTCGACTCATTCGTCAACTCGCGCGCAATTAACTCGCTCGCTCGAGCGAGTTGGCACATTCCGATTTTAATTATTTTTGTTGTCGTCAACTCGCGACTAGAGTGAAAAATGGTACAGTCATCTATAAAAGTGTTATAATAAATTCAATATAGAAACCTACTTTATAAGTATAAGCCGTTGTACGATTTGAATTTGAAATAAAAGAAATGTAGTTTTTTAATAGATATATTATGTATTTATAATTTACAACACATGCCAAACATAAAAAAACTGCTCATATTGATGTTACCTACATTTTGAAGATTATCAACAATATCACATTTTTAAAGATTTTTTTACCTCAAGATTTTGGTTAATAACCTAGTATGTAACATGACTAAAACTAAACAAATATAACAAAGTAAAATCAACAATATCAAAAAAAAAAATATGAGTATACCATTTGGCTAATTATTACTTAATACTACTATAAACAATCATAGTCTTAGAAACTATAAAATCACAGATCAGGGTTTGTTGTAAATGATTTTTTATAACAAACTTTAACATATTACTTCTTAATGACAACAATCACAGTCTTAGGAACTATAAAATCACAGATCAGGGTTTGTTGTAAATGATTTTTATAACAAACGTTAACATATTACTTACTAATGAAAACAATCACAGTCTTAGGTTAAAATTTTATTGGGCTTGCCTTATTTTGAAACCCTAGGCACGCCACTATTATTATACATAATCATTGAGTCATTTCGCCAAATGGTAACTTAACAAAAGCTTTTCTTTGGAAAGAAAGATTCGAACCGCGAGCAGAATTTCACCTCTAAGACGACCTACTGACCCTCAGTTAACCTACTCTATACGTTTAATGTCTTAAACATGTGAAGTAGGTTGAATTAAATTAAATGTTAAATTTATAAAAACACTTTTGTAGATGACTGTAAATTTTCGCTCAGTCGCGAGTTGACGACAACAAAAAAAGATAAAAGGCTCGTTCAGACCAGCGCGACGCGACAGTCGCGCGCGAATCGGCGATTTATATCCGTAGAACAATTTCTATGAAAACGCGCGCGACCGTTCACACAGGGGCGACCTGGCGCGCCGCGACACGGTCGCGCCGCGTCGAGTAGCGCGACAGCTTATTGGTACATTTTGTATGGCGTCGCGGCGATGTCGCGGCGATATCGCCGCGATTTCGCGACCGCGACGCGACACCACACAAGAGAGTATAAAGGACGGTGCAATCCAAGCTGAGCTCAGTAGTAGACGATCTTCGTCATAGGACGAACACAGATCTATGCGTGTTTGCTTATCGTGGGGCCTGAGGTTCGATACCCCGGTCGATCGACATTGGTACTTACTTAGGTTAGGTTTAAAGTATCTGTGTACCAAATTTCATTAAAATCGGTTCAGTAGTTTTAGCAGAAAAGCGAGACAGACAGACAGACAGACAGAGTTACTTTTGCATTTATAATATTAGTTTAGATTTAGATAATTTTGTAATTAGTAAGGAATTTAATAATTTTGAAAAGTTTTGTTCATACATTAAGATTTTAGATTCTAATTAGTTTTAGTTTATAGATTTCATGTTTAGTTCTCTTATTAGAATCTAATTAACTTCATTTTGAGTGAATCTTGTAAGGAAATGTACAAAAATTTCGTAAGGATGTTCTATAATTACGTAACTTGAAAATGAGGTTTCTTGTTTATGGTCCGATTGTTGTTATTTTTATTGTAAACGATAGAATTAGATGTAAAACCACTTTTAGCGATTAAATTATCAAAATCGGACCACAGGATTCGGAGATATTGTAAATTAAAGATAGTGGCAATTGTCTTAAGTTAAACCTTGTAAGTTTTTGTTCTAGAAAGTTTTTATTGTGACTATGCACATGTAATATTGTGTTTTTATATAAGAAGGGACCACATAACAAATGTAAAAATATATAGATTGTAAGGGGTTATGTGATAATTAATGCAAAATAAAGGGTTCAAAGATTTCGGCTTGGTGAAAACTAACAGTGAAATGGGCTCAGAAATCGCGGTCCTCTGTAAGGTAATGGGAAGCGGCCCCGGCGACTATAAAATACGCACGATCGGCCGGGCCCATTTCTTAACCCGGATCCAGCCAGTCCCTTGCTGTCCCCCCACCAGTGATTGCCTAAGCCGAGGTTCGTACCCCCACCCAAAACGGGCCCATTTAGTCGCAGCTCAGCCGTTGAAGAAGCAAAACGAAGAAACAAGCCGAAATCTATGGACAAGAAGTACTAGAAGAAAAGTGTTTTTTTCGTTTCTATCAGAGTACGTACAGTCAAAAACGTTTAGTCTCCCGAGGTCTTGGTCGACCGTACTGTCATTACGCATTCAGGAGTGCGTGGTGACGTGTACTACCAGCGCAGTTAGGTAAGTAGGGAAGCACGTCAAAAACGTGGGAGAAGTCCCAGGGCGAGTAAGGGTGTTGATCACATCCCATTCGTCCACTACACGTACAGTCCGGTACTTTCGAGGCCTGTCCGGTAAAAAAAAAATGGTCATACCGGACGGAACAATGTCCGATATTTTGAGGAAAGTCGGTACTACTGGTCACAAGCGCCTACAAAAGTAGGCATATGAAATCCCTCAAACGCAAAATCCACGCGCGCTCCTCGCTCGCTGTCTGTATCTTATGACTGCATTATATTTTGTTACTAATACTAATTAAGTAAGTTCATTTATATGATGTTGATTAATTAAAATAAAATATTAGTATAAAAACGGTATTTTTTGCAACCTAGCATACCCCCTCCCCCCTGTTTGGGGTTGTCCGGTATTTTTTCGCGACTCATCTGGCAATCCTAGTCGTACAACGGACGAAACACACCAATCTTGTTAAAAAAATTTAGTGCTGAGGTAAAACCGAATTGGTCCGCGATATCTTACTTTAGCTGAATGATGACATATTCATTCAATTGAATTAAATGAATTTAGAGGGTTGTATGAATGACTTTAATCATATTTGTTACGATCGCATATAATACAGAAATATTTTTAGCCTTAAACATCCACATTACATTATGTATATCTCTTCATCAGCCTATAATATTCCCACAACCGGACACAGGCCTCCTCTCACAGAGAGGGAGTGGGCCTTAATCCACCACGCGGACCCTGCTGGGCCATAGGTGCCCCATGTTTTCGAATTGTTTGGTTCTAAGACAGTTTAACACCGGTTTGAGAGCAGTAGTGAGGAAATAATTGACATAAAGCGAGTTGTGTGTTTAACTGCAGGAGCTGACGGTACCGTCCTATTTATCCGTGGTACCGTCCGAGACATGGCCAAAGTGTGTTTGCGTGCGTGTGTGTGTTATGTGCTGACACTACTCGTCTTCACGCACGTGGTTGTACACTTGGTTACCAAAATACGTTGCTTCGTGAGATAAAAGGCGCGGCACTGCAACTGCGGCGGAGGCTTCTATGCGAACGGCGTGGCGTCCGCGAGAATAAAGCACCTTTTATTTGCATTTTTTCAATTATGCTTTGGCATTATTCAATGATTACAAAATAATACTTTGTCCAACATTTTTATTCGTATCTTCAGGGAGTTTAGTCTCTTCAATATTACAGTCAGCAGACTGCCTCCAACGCCTATAATTTTTTTGTCATTATAAGTAATTTGTCTGTCAAATTAATACTTTGTAGCTAGGCTAAACACGTGTTGTACATCCGCTTACTATGCTGTAGATATGCACCTAGCAAAATACCGAGGGCCGCCAGCGGAGCCCCAGCACTCGTTCGGCCGTAGGCCGCTTCATCCCTACCGACCTTCGATCAAAATATTGATCGAAGCTACCGACCGAACATTACCGAATCGCGAGGACGATCGGACCGTCACGTCTCCCATGCACCGGCCCGCGCCCTTCGGACGCCTTCGCCAGTCCACTACATCTACAAGCTAGACATGGGTAGTTCGCGAACGATTGAAGGAAATGAAGTACTTCATTTCACAAAATAAACTTATCTTTCCTTCAGTAGTCATTCAAATGTGTCTCTACTTCATTTAGTTCAGTCTTTCTTTCACTCGCACCAACTCAGCATTCGTTTCGCTCGCATGTATGACTCGTACGTGTTCGTGTCACATCGCCGGCCGGTCGGCTCGGTCGGGCTGACGAGCGACGACGGCGCCTTGCTGACTATGTGTGTGTCGCGCGTCTAGCTTACACACACATGACAATTTGTTTTTTTTTTTAAATTCGTTTCAGATTTCTTGGTCGACAGTCCTAAGCCTGTATAAAATTATGAAGGAAAATGGAGATACGTATAAAAGTGAACTAAGTGGAGTGTATCATTCATAGTAATGTATCACACTACGCGAGCTCTATATCTCATTGATTCGTTCAGAATTGCTGAACTAAATGTCAAATGAAGTACTGAACTAAATGAGTGGACTACTTCATTGAGTCAAAAGAGAAATACGTATAAAAGTGAACTAAGTGAAATGCGTCATTCATAGTAATGTATCACACTACGCGAGCTCTATATCTCATTGATTCGTTCAGATTTGCTGAACTAAATGAAGTACTGAACTAAATGAGTGGACTACTTCATTGAGTCAAAAGATATACTTCATTCATTTCTTTTCACTGACACATTTTGCGCATGTCTACTACAAGCCTCAACCGTGAATGTATGTCATTCCTAGATTGCGCCGTGTATTTTACATAATTATTAGTGATGATAATCATTTATACTACAGATTTTAAAGTAATGTTTAATTACGTAGATAAACCTACCCCGAACACACAACATATTATGTATAATATGTATATATCACTAATAATAATACCTACTTAAAACTTCTAAATGGGCGGGAGCACCTCGAGTTGAAATGGCTCGCGGCGGAGCGTGAGCCCGATTCATCGTAAGAGCGCTAGGTCTCCGCTAGGATGTGCGAGCTGCGTGATGTCAGCTGTGCGAGAGTCAGTTCGAGTTCAAATGTCAATGTGTGTATGCGAACGAGCGGCTGTGTGCATATTACAAGCCCCTGGACATGCGCTGTTGTACTTGCGACCGCTAGACCAACGAAGCAGTTTGTTAGAATTTACTATATTTACAACTAGCACTTCACCCGCGACTTCGCCGCGTGACTCACAGGAACTGTGCATTTTTTCGGGATTAAAAGTAGCCTGTCTTACTCAGCGATAATACAGCTTTCTATTGGTGAAAGAAATTTTAAAATCAATTTTGTAGTTTTTGAGTATATTCATTACTAATAGACTAAGCGTAGGGCTGTTCGCTCACACCGCGGCATTTTTCTTACTTTTAGCATTGTATGCCCGTCGTAACTTCTAAACTAAAGGTCTGATTCGAATATTTTAAAGAGTAATTGACGTGTGTATAATTAGCCTCGATTATGAAACCATTTATTTGGATAAGGATTAATATCATGATACGAATGTCATCATCTTACGATTCTACCCGTGTTTTGACTGACTCATTTGAACAAAAAGCGGTTATTATGACTTAACTGTAATAGTGGGACATACAGCCTCGCGGACTTTTTGATAGGTAATACTAGACTATAAACATGTAGTACATTATTACATGTACCATCAATAGTTAAAGCAGCGTACGCCAAATAATGACGTTTATAGGCAATTTTTGGATACCTTGGGTTACATTTTTGCTATTTTCGTAAGGATCTCTTTTTTTAAATCAAAATATAGCCTATAAGTGTTGCTGATAATGTAGCTTTCTATTGGTGAAAAAAAAAAATCGGTTCAGTAGTTTTTGAGTTTACCCATTACAAACATACAAACAAACAAATCTTTCCTCTTTATAATATTAGTTTAGATTAGATCACTCATTGGACATATTAGGTTATTAATTACTGATTTTTTTTTAAACACACACATAACATCGCCCCTGCAATCCCCAAAGGGTTACACAGAGGTAACGGTACGTATAGTACCTACCTACACCCGCATTTCGCCAGTTATGCGTACGGTCTATTAAACGTAGTTTACGAGAGTGTAAATTAAGATTTCAAAATCATAATATGTACCTAATCTCCTCATAATAATTTTCGTGTCGGAAAGTACACTTAACACATATAAAACAAAGTCATTTTTCCGAAATCACATGAATTGGAAACTAAGAAGTCCATCAAAAATCAAAAATAATTACCTAGACTTCAAAACTTGTAGACGAGAGTGTAAATTAAGATTTCAAAATCATAATATGTACCTTATCTCCTCATAATAATTGTCGTGTCAGAAAGTACACTTAACATGTATAAAACAAAGTAATTTTTCCGAAATCACATGAATTGGAAACTAAGAAGGCCGTCAATAAAATCAAACATAATTACCTAGACAAACTTGATTTTTAAACAACTACTACGTAAAAGGACTTCAAGCGTAGGTACCTCTAGTTGGGTTGGGTTGTGTGACATTACCTAACTTAAGTAGGTACCTATGTCGACCGACCAGGGAATCGAACCTACGACCCGCAATCATCCACATACCTGCCTTCTTCCTCTGATTAAGATCGTTTACTACTGAGCTCAGCCCAGATTGTACCGCCATTTATACCATTTCTCACGGCGTCGCGCCGTGTCGCGGCGATATCGCTGCGACACGGCGCGACGCCATACAAAATGTACTAAAAGCTGTCGCGCTGCTTGTCGCGCGCGAATCGCGCGCGATTCGCGCGCGACTAGCAGGCCAGTGTGAAAGGTGTTGCGTCGCGATATATCGCAGAATCGCCTCCGCGGCAGGTCGCGCGGCATGTCGCGCCTGTCTGTACGAGCCTAAAATCGGAATGTGCCAACTCGCGCGAGCGAGCGAGTTAATTGCGCGCGAGTTGACGAATGAGTCATTTTTTCGAACATAATTATGAAGTAATGGTTTAGCAATATCCTACAAAATGATTCAGATTCAGATTCGTAATGTGTTATGCAATTAAGATGCTGGTAGAGGCCTATGCCACGGTTATGGAACATAACCTAGCCTAACAACCATAAAATTCTTAACAGTTAAACCAAGGTTTATAGCAATAACGTTACAATTGCTAAGTGAGGAGAATGACTGTGACGAATGCAATTTCTTTGTTTATGAAAAACTAGCTTTTGCCAGCGGCTTCGCCCGCGTGGAGGTCGGAAATTATCCCGCGGGAACATTCTACCGGGATAAAAAGTAGCCTATGTCCTTTCTCAGGCTCTAAACTATCTGTGTACCAAATTTCATTTAAATCGGTTCAGTAGTTTTAGCAGGAAAGCGAGACAAACAGACAGACAGAGTTACTTTTGCATTTATAATATTAGTGTGGATAAAATAAAATAAGTATGAAGTGTTTTAAGATTTAAAATAATATTTTAGCATTATTTTGTAATCCATCAGAAAACGAGCTGTTTCTGAAAGGATACTTATGCGTTAGATGTTTTTAAATTAAAATGATATAAGGTGAAAGGGCCAGGGTAGCCCTCGAAATTCTAATTATATTACGTTTTTAGAAATGTGCAGGTCAGTGCAAGATTGTGTGTGGCTTAAAATATGATTAAAAAAAAAAAAAATATCTCAGGACAACCAACACACTGTTATCTGATCCTAAACTAGACAGAGCCTGTACTATGGTAACCAGACAACTGATAAATAGTATACTTACTTATATATTTCTAAATACATACATATTATAGATAAATTACACCCAGACACAGAACAAATGATTGTGCTCATCACACAAAGATTTGTCCTGGGTGGGAATCGATCCCACGACCTCAGTCTTTGCAGTCAGGGTCACTAACCACTAGACTAACAGGCCAGTCGTAGATGATGATTCGGTACAACTAAACATAATCATATTTTTAAGCCGTCAATACAACCCCTCTAAGTTCATTAAAATCGACTGAATACTCTTTTCTTAAAAAAGTCATTTTGTCGAATTAAATGAAGTTTTAACGTAATAAAATTGGATTTTGTAATTAACAAGAATGACAGTATTATTAAACAGTTACACCAAATAAATAATACTTTTCCGACCGTTCTTTTTTGTTTCACTACTTTGGTTATATTTGCAATTAATCGGCCAAATGACACTGAATGCCACACAATGTACCTACTTTTTATTTCTACGTCATGGGGCGTTCAGTATTCCCAACCAACGTGTTAAAACGGACAACTTGCAAATTCGATCAGTCCCATCACTACTGTCAGCGTATCGATATAGTAACAGTTGGTAAACTTGGTAACGGTACAAGTGTTAGAGAAACTTCTTTCTTGCGAACCATTACAATGCCTCTAGAGCATCTAGACGATTTTGCTTCTCTCACAGAAAATAGATCGGCCATTGTTTAAACAACATGCTCTTTCTATTTATAGACGAAGACTTGTGACGCCCTGCAGCACTTTTATATTTATTTTCTAGTCTTGGAACAATAAATAGTCTTTTTGGTAAGTATCTATCTAGTCTGGTAATAGCAGTCAGAAAAACTCGGCAAATTTTCAATAAATACCAAGCTGACTTTAATGACGAAGTTATGCCTACCTACTTCACTTTTTTAGGGATATTTGTAGTCCAAACTTTAAAGGCTCCCGAAGACGCGAGGCGCGTCTCTAGTACGTCAATTTCCTTGAAATTTTCATAGAAATTTCTCTATTAGAGTCATTGCGATAACCATCAAGTTTTAAATACCTATGTAAAAAAAAAACTTTGAAAGATGTATTAATGAATGAATGGAATGTAACGACCCCAGCGTAGTTGACTCCATTAATCGAAAAATTTAATAAATGAAGCCATAGATAACAAAATTCGTAATAGCGAATAAAAATTCAACATTGAATATGTATATGATTTACAGAGATTGTAAATAATAGTAACGTACGTGGACGTACGCACGGCGACAAATCAAGCTATACATGTCCAGTATAAGCTGATTCTCATTGTACGGAAAACCTGTACAATGCGAGGTCTGTTAAAACTGGAAATTTATAGCTTGATGAGTAGCCGTGTGTACATGACAGGTTACATTGCAGATAATAACTGACTATAGCTAGCGAATGTAAGGGGAAAGTGGATTAACTGTAAAACATGTCTATAAATTACTTTGATTGTTATCGAATTCGCATTAGTAGCTGAGAAATATACTACCGTCGTTTAATACTGGTAATTAGCACGTATGTTGGGGTCAGCTTCCAGTCTTCCCAGATGCAGCTGAGTATCAGTAAATACACGAAGCGGCTGCTTATCTGACAGTACTCAGACATTCGGAGTTCTGACGATCCATAACGACTGTCAAAGATCTACACGTGCTTTCTGAGGCACCCATCGACGGACCAAGCGCGGCAAGCGTAGCTTAACCCGACCGATCGACCCGTCTAACTGTTATTTCTTAGCCATCAGCCCCTCGAATTGTCTTTGTCTTTTATCTTCTAGCCCCACTTTAAGAGGTTGTATTTACCAACGCTAATCCACTTGGAATGACAACAAAGCGGTTTACTGAACATTTTTATCTGAGTACATTAGCCCTATTTCATTAAGACTTCATTTAAATATTAGTCTGGTTTAACTCAGGAATGATGCGGGCAGATTAATTCTGGTATAGCATAGCACTTAGCAACATACTTCTGATAATGCTATTATAACTCGAGTAGCATATCAATGTGGCCTGAATATTTAGATAAGTAAGTTGACAGATATGGGTCGTTTGTAAAATGTACTTTACATTTTTTTTTATTTAAATTTGGTTATACATATATGGTAGCTGTGCCTGGCTGTGGCTTCGCTAACGTGGATGTTGGAAATTAAGCCACGGGAACGTGCTACCGAGACCAAGTAGCCTATCTGACTTCGTATGACATCAACATCTGCCAAGGAAAGTCACGTCAAAATCGGTCCAGACATTTCGGAGATTAGTCGGAACAGACAATTTTTTTTAATTTTTCAAAATACAGGTTTCATCTTGTACTCTTCTTAGATTTGCTCCAAATTGATTCAATCAGTAGGTCTTTATTAATATAAAGGCTCCCACAGACAGGCGTAAGATGACGGTACGACGCGACTCTGGTAAAACAATTTCTATGAAAACTTCGTAGAAATTGTTCTACCGCACTCACCTCGCTCATGTCTGCGGCAGCCTCAATGCGTACGCGCCGACTCCGACCGGCTTATATCTATCGTTGTAATGTACCAGTAGATACACGTGGTGAAATATTATAGTGATTACGTTATCATTACCAATGGCTGTAATTATTATAGAGTTGGTGCAACGGCTACCAACAAGTTAGATAGTGGACCACTTAAGTTTCACGCACACTATGTAATTAACATCGACGGGAAAGTTTTAGTTTTTGAGCACACGGCACACCACAGGCAGAAGTCGAAAGAAGAGTTCGAAACAGCACCCTAATTGCGTAATGATCTATCAGAATCTTAATGGTATTTAAGATTATTTCTGATCCATTGTTTCATTTCTTCGAATAAATTGTCGGCTCACAACGTAAATAACACAATGAATTTTGTTTAACTATCAAAATGAAACCGATTCCTACTGATAGCAAGTTACGCAATTATCCCTCAGTTCCTTTCATGACTTGACTTGCTTGAGCTTGCGTGTCTTATCCGATTACTAAGGGTAGATTTAAGTACTTACGTAAGTAATTAAATTACAAAGCTAGCTGTGGATTCCTTAGAGATTACTGGATTAAGTTACCCCCCCTCCCTATAAAGTTACCTGTGTAATGCGATCAACACTAAGAAAGCAAACTAATTGAGTGGCTTTACCGACTTGTGTACATAGTACAATACAGGATGTCTGGGATCCAGTAACCATGAATTCTGAAACCCTCGGCATGCAAATTTTACGTCATTTTGTTTAAAAAACACAGGAGTTTCATAGAAAAGTCTAAATGAAAATTTGCTCTGCCAATTTACTTTTGAAAACTGACAAAAAAAACTACGCTATAGTCCTCTAGAATGATGTGTTGAAAAATCGTTTCAGTTTGCGCGTCATCCTTGCCACCCTATATTGTACAGAAAAACTTTATTGCTAGAATGCGTCGTAAGCTGTGCTGGTCTAGACTAGGCATGCATCGATACGAATCTGGGCCGATAGGATTCCGAGATCTCAACAACAGGCGAACCCACTTCAAGAATAAGCGACCCTCCATCATACAACACTATTACTAAAATGGTTAATGAAATGAAATGTTTATTTCTGAAAGTAGTTCTTATAAGACACTTTTACACGTCAACAGTTTTTAGGCAATGTTTTTTAAAAACAAGATGGCTCCGGCATTTCCTAGCTGTCTGTTCCCTGAGAAGAAACGCCGAAATAAACTCAAAGGTCATAGTCTCTTTTAAAGTCCAATCATTATTAAAAACGTGTTCGAATGTGCACGTGCCTTTACAGCCAAGATAGGGTAGGGACAGCCACACAAACACTCGTAACCCATTGGATAACTATTGTTCGACGCCAGGCCAAGACCGTGGCCATAGGATTTTATTAGCGCAGTGGAAGCATGATGGTGGGCCTTGGGCAAGAGTGGAGTAGCGAACTGTCCGCCGTGCGCGGAGCTGATAATCCTGGAATACAAATATTCAAAAGACTCACCTGGTTGAGGAAAACTGGTTCTGGAGCCTACCTGGATTTATGTATGTAAATGAGTGTATATTGTATTGTGTAGTGACGCTGTAAGTATTCCAGGATACAAGGCCGCTCCAATACGCTATAGATTTTCTCAGCACGCGGCTCCCAATAAGTCACTATCAGCTCAAACTATTTCAAACAAAAAATATATCCAAACTAAACCCGTATTATTTCGTCAAAAGGGGTTCACACACAAAACAATTGGATCACGACAAATTGTCCACAAAACGACCGATTCAAGAAGATTAATTACAACAAAAGGTCGCAAGGCCAATACGACGACCGTGCATCTTTCATAGACCAAAACCAAGTGTCAAAATCAAACTGACAAGTGACAGTTTTCACTCCGTTACACGTTATGATGCGTAGGCGCACAGATTAAACAAGTCAAACGGTCCGTCTGTTGTCACGGGATGAAACAACTATTGCAGCCGCAATCTTAGATTTAAATTTTGATTTAACTTTACGCTAATGACATTTCAAATTTTACATCATTGGTGTACCAATGATGTAAAATTTGTAAATTTTCACAGCCGCCATCTTTGATATTTTTATTTGGACCGTGAGAAAGAGAAATATATAGTTTTCATGGTTTTTGAGGGTGCTGAAGTCAATATGACTATTCACTATTTCTTTTATAAAAAGTTGCATTACAACGCTTTTTGTTACGTGACGAAATTTACAAGTTTATTCCTATCGCAAGCTGCATTAAAGAAATTATTTCCAAAACTCTGGTGTTATCTATGAATGTTTATAATTGACAAACAGCAAAATACTCTATTTACATGTCTTACGGAAAATTTCTATGTCAAATGTCTCTCAAGTCATTATAGCTAGTTATCACAGTGAGTGTTTATACATAAGAGCTGTTAACTATAAATTACATAACGTCGCATGTAAATACGTAGCTCACGAGATATCTCGACTAGGTACATAAATAAAGTGAGTATTTGTTTACTTCATTTTGAACTACAGTCTACAGTGTTACGTATTTACCAGCCTTTGCCCACGAATTCGTTCGCCTGGAATCCAAAAGATACTTACACGATATACTAAATTATAATTTTAAAATGTATAAGTTCTCTCGGCACTCGAGCCACTGCGTCGGAACGCATCGCCCGCTTGTCCACGTTTCGCATTTTTCTATTTGCTTGGCTTGAAAGGATCGGAGCGTTAAGAAAGTAGTAGTTAGTAAATAGCCTCAAGAATTGGGCTACGAAATGCAATTATTTTAAGTTCCAGAAACAAGCAAGTTCAAACAAAAAATTGACAAACTCTTCAGCTTTATTATATTAGTAAAAGTAAAGAATAAGCATCTGGTGTATGTACCTGCAATCTAAAAAGTTTCGATATTTACTTTAGTCAAGGTTAGGAGATAGTGGTGTCCAATCAAAATGTAGATACAATCAATATTAATGGTCTATCAATAAATTGCAAATCAAACAAACGAAAAGCAAAACTTATCGATGGCTATTTCTGTTCGGCATTTGAAGGTCGCAGAACTTGCTGGCCATAATATAATAATATTCAGTCGAATCGCGAATACTGAAGATCAAGCAATGGGCAAAATTAACAAGTTTTATTTCCTGAACGCGAGGTTTTTGGCTACGTTCTGTGTGTGTATTAAAGGGCATTTTATTGTAAAATGTGCATTTTGTTTCAGCAGGTTAACAATTTTTTTGTCATAGCGGTCGCCCAGGGTGCAATCCCTGGGTGATTCAATAATTATTTATTTAAATTTAGTATTATATTTCTAATGCATTTATTATATGAAAATATAAACTTTCTGCTCTACATATAAACTTGAACGGTGCTAAATTTCGTAAGTACTCGTCTGCACGCGTAATTTACTAAAAAACGAGGTAAAAAGTTTTTCTTTACGTATTAATTTATAGAAGACTCGCTCGCGTTAAATTCCACCCTTCCCCCCCCCCCCCCATTTTAGAGAAGTGGGGGGTTAGAAAGAAACAAAAAGGAGCCTATGTCACTCTCCATCCCTTCAACTATCTCCACTTAAAAAATCATGTCAATTCGTTACTCCGTTTTGCCCTGAAAGACGGACAAACAGACATACACACTTTCCCATTTATAATATTAGTATGGATAGACATTGGTGAAAATGACAATTTTTTATTACGGCTGGTACAAATAATAAACGGTTACTGCTCTACTAGAAGACCGTAGCATACCGTCTGTACTGGTATGTCACTTCCGTTATTTGATGATCGCGTTCCGAACTTCCGATATTTAACGTAGGTATGTCAACTATGGCTAACGTAATGGCATTTAAAGTGCTTACTTATTTACTTGCTTATTCAGCCTTTAATGTTCCTACTGCTGGGAGAACAAGACCTCCTCTAGATGAGAGGGAGTGTGCTGAAAATGCTGGTATTTACCACGCGGGGCCAGCTCAGTGCTGGTTGGTAGATGTCACTTGTCTACGACTTTTTTTGTTTCCAGAAGAAGAACGAAAACATCGTTAGGAAACCGTCATGGTTTCCTAACGATGTTTTCGTTCACTGTTTTGAGAGCTGCGGTGATGAAATAATTTACACAAATTAAAGCTCCTGTCTGGGTTCAAACCTACGACTAACATCTATCCAATACTCTGCGCTATATTCGCTTGATTACTTAAGTAATCACAGTATTTTGACGTGTTCATGACTGATATCAGTAAAATGATACAGAAGCAAATGGTCTTAACTGTTGCGAAGATGTTAAATATCATCAGAATGAGTTTGATGTCACTTTGACGGTATTTACCTAGACACTCATAACTTAAGATACAAAATAACATTTTAGCAATAATCGTATTGAGGCGATCAGCTGAGTCAAATAAAATCCGCCATCTTGCCTCTTAGCATCCTCCTAGTAAGCTACCGGTGATGTTTAATGTTGACAGCTTTTAATTAAATGGGTAGCGACTACTTAGCGCTAAATGGCGTTTATAAATAAGAATTTCGCTATTCAGTTGCTTAGCAATTGATTAAAGGAGAATGCTCAAAAGTGGTACCAAAAAGTCTCACGCATCATAACCAACATTTTGGAGTAATTAGTTTCATATTTTTTTACGACGTTACACGTCGGGGATTTAGTTTTTGAACAGGGAATTTATTTTTAAGTTTAAAAGTATGGATATTGTTTTACTTCCTATAAATGACGTTCCGTTTCACTTTACGTGTTAAATGATTAACATAACCTTGATTTTTGAAAGTGCCATGTTCACTGTAAAAATAATACTCTGCTGATTCTACATCAATTAAAAAAAAAAAACTAGAATAGAATATCTATTTAAAAGATTATCATTATTTTATCTCGTTTTGTTATGGTTAATTAGCCGTTCCCAACTAGTAAAAAAGATGTAGAATGCAACAGAATGGATTTGTTATCTGTGCATCTGACATTTTGCGCATGTACTCTGTAGTCTGTGGTTTGCGCTAGCGAGTAGCGAGTACCGTCTGTGTTTTTAAGAGTTGAGATTTGAATTGTTTTGAAAAGTAGAACTTGTTTGTATTTTGTGAACTTTTTTGTGAGTATTTCATTGTGCAAATATGTCGAGTTGGTCGACCGATTGACATCGTCAGTCACCCGGCAAAACCGGCGATGTATCAATAGTTCATTTTTGATACCCAGAAACCTACACACATTAGAACAAGCGTCTACTCCAATGATTAACTTGTTACAGTCTTGGATAACTTCTACTCAGGTAAGCAGATCTTATTTTACTCTTTGAATATATAGGTACTTATGAATGTCAGGCACCTATTTCCTGACTAATCTTTTTATGAATGTACCTGCTTACAAAACATTATTTTTATAGAATGAATGAAAACATTTTTGGACTCGCACAGGAAATATCCAACAAATAAATAACAAAAAAAAAACCAACCTGTTTGAGGCCAAAAAACGCTTTACTCTTGATTACTTGTAGATGTAATTTCTTTGAATATGTTACAGAAGATAGATAACGTCATAAAGGGTAGAAGCACACTTTTTCACTCATGGTTTTAATTGCAGATGTCTTCAGAATGTGTGCTTTGTACAGAGTGTTTGAGACTGCTTCAAGATCGAGCAAACACAATCAGTGCAGGAAGTTTATCTTTGCCTGCTTTTGGTCATGGAAAATTATGTTGTTCTTGTGGCAATTCTATTCTACGTGCAACTAGACCATATCCTGTAAGATAAGATCGACAAGAGAGAAACATTTTAGTTAGAAATATTCCGCTCCATTTGGTAAATATTTTTATTTATGTTGCAACATAAAAATGAAACCTAATTATTATCTATTTTGACACAATTACTGCCTGATCATTATCATGTATTCCTAGTTACATCACATTACAGTAATACTTTTATCAAGTCTATAACCCATTGTGAAATGTTTTGTATTACATGTATAATCATGTTATTTTTATAGATATCAAGATTGGAAATAGTATGTGCTGCTTGCTGGAGGTCAGCTACAAGAGATGTTCAACGTCGTGATGTGTACAACTGCAATCGCCCAGGTCTGCCAGATGCTGGACCATGTGGAGATCTCAATATTCCTAAGCCATAATTGACGTTAAGATGGCTTACTATGTTAGCTCTTGAGACCTACCAACTCAAGCAGGCTAGATCTTATTATAGGGAACACATCCGTCGGACTGGTATTTATTCAGTTGAGGTGAATAATTCTATTGATGATGATGTACCTTTAATTTATCACATGTATTTATTGATTAGCAGAGATGATGCTGTGGCCAACACATTAGTAACCATAGTAGGTTATTGCTGCAGTCGCCTCGTCGGTAAGCGAACAGTGGGCTGCTGTGCTCATGTAATGACGATAGTAAAGTATTTGAGCTGGGGACGGTATAATGACATAACTTCGCCAGCAACGGATTTAGGTGATTTTTTTCAGGAGTATGATGAATGATTTATGTAACAGTTTTGTTAAATAAATATTTTTGACTTTGGTCCCTATTAAAACCCAAATGAACTTGTTTGTTTCATTTTTCTATCACTTACCTATCAGTCTGACTGATCACCCTTATTTATGATAATGTATTATTGGTATTGGTGAGTAGTTGTGGCCCAGTAGTAGCGGCGGCCCAGTGGTAGCGGCCGCGACTTACGAGTAGTACGTCGTGAGTTCAAACCCAAACAGGCGATATACTTTGTGTAAATTATGTCATCACCACAGCTCGCAAAACGGTGAACGAAAACATCATGAGTAAACCGGCACGTCTTAGAACCAAAAAATTGAAGCCATGTCACATCTACCAACCCGCACTGGGCCCGCGTGGTGGATTACGGCTCCCTCTCACTAAGAGGCCTGTGTCCCAACAGTGGGAACATTATAGGCTGCTGTTTTTTTTATTAGATTTACGACTGCGCGCAGCCATTGTAGCCAACTTCAGGGCGGCCAAGAAGTTTGGCAAGAATTATACCCACGTTACCGGTTCACACTATTGATAATATAAGGGTCGGTCAAATCACTGAGTGACACATGTGCCTGGCTGGAGGCTATAGTTTAGTCTCCACCGGGAAGACTGCTTAAGCAGATAGTGACTTGTATCCAGCAGGTAACTGTGAGACAACGTATTAAAGAAAAACGAGTTTCAGTCACGAACCCTGTGGTGGGGCTAGACGTTGCTATAACTCGTAAATCTTCCTAACTTATATACGTGTATTACGCTGTTTTTAGAACAATAATATTCGTCCGTGTATAACGTGTCTAAGTAGATATAAAACAAGTCGCTGGCAGCGTCGACCAAAACAGACCTAGTTTTTAGGTTATTTTGATTTTACTAAATAACTCTGAAACCCGGGTTTATTTTTCAAAAAGAACTTTTGTAGGAGTTAATATGATCAATGTAGTATATAAAAAACAAAGTTTGATTTTGATGCAACATGGTACGGGATTCCATACATCCTTGAGCATTGTCCTTTAAGAGACGTTTATACATAAGACTGTCTGTCTCTATCAAAAAAACAATCAAATAAACGTCTAAGTAGGTTAATAATGCTTGAGCACAAACAACCACTTAAAGACGACGTACGGTAAATTAAGGGTCCCTGAAAATAAATAATGTCCTCTCTGACTACCTTTAATAAAAAAAAAATCAGTTAGTAAGAGCAAAGAAATTCTATCTTTTATTTGAGGACGTTGGAAAATACCTTTGAAAATATACATAGTTTGCTGAGCATTGAAATCTTTAATTAATAACCTAAAATCGGAAGCGAAATGTCTGTGATTGATTTTTGAATAATTATTTAAACATCTTGGAATATAAATGTTCACCAATTTAAGTAATACAGTCAGTGAAAAAAAGATCCCTAGTAACAGTCGGGGAAGTAAAAAAAGAACAAATATGATAACTATGATGTAAAAGATATCATATCAAAACCGATACAAGGTCACAACCAAATATTTGCGAACGGTCGCTCTTTGCAGTTTGCTCAATGTTTGCAGACCCATCGAAACAGTCTATGCCTACAGCTGATAACAGCTAACAAACAGGCGGACGTGTGATTACACTGTGTAATCGCAAAATGAAAGCTATAGAATATGTAAGTACTTCACAAAAGGGCTGATAAGAAGTTTATGAATGCTGCATTGGTCATAGAACAAAAAATAAATCTGCATCAGAATAACACTTCACACTGAGCGCAAATCAGATCCAGGTTGGATGGAAGTCAAATGAAAAGTAAAGTAGAGCCATAGGAGGCACAACGATGTGTGCGAGTACCAAAAACGCTCTTGAGGGAAAGGCAGATTTTTTTTTCGCTATCAGTTCTTACATCAGTAGATGTAGAAGAATGTACTCTTGCAGTGGTGGATGGGTGTATGTATGACTTGGTAGAAACCGCAGATTCGCTGGATAAAAACGTCCCAGAACCAATCGTTGAGAAAATCATTAAGAGACTTCTTATTTCCAACAGTAGACATGCCAGGATCAAATGATGATACTTTAAGCGGTAAAGCAGTTCCAGAATCCCCATTGAATGAAGATCACCAATGTATATGGGAAATAATAAGGCCAGTCTTGTAATCTGCAGTTTCATCTGTCAGTGGCTTAGTTCCCTGATTAAAAAGATAATTAAACAGGTAAAGATGATAATGATTGAATTTCGGCCTTGCCTGTAGTCTACATGTGTTAGTCTGTCATTTTTATCAAGCACTGCATGAGATATAGGTACTGCATCTATATGTTTTATGATTACAATATTATTATTATACAACATAATAAAAAAACGTGTTATCTCGTGCCAGATTACGGGTTATCGCTACACTGATTACGATGTTTCATTAGTAATTAACTCTGACAGATTTTTCTGTTATCTCCAACGAGTTTGGTAAAGAGTTTTTGATTAACTTCCTGGGTTCCAGGAGAATTAATTGAATTTTCGTTTCTCTCTACAAATGCTGGTGTATTTTATTCTGAAGTTGTGATGGAGGATCCTACTGATAATTTCGCCAGCAAGGCTTGCGTTAGAATATCATTGAGATATTATGATTTTACTTTTCTTAAATGTATGAATGAACAGCAGTCTCAGAATCTGAATTTATGCCCGGTTTTTGCTAAGACACTCGCACGGTCGCCTCGTCGCCTACAGTGATAAGGCACTTTATCAAAACAGGCGAAACGTGGGTGTACTTATCCACGTTTGCGTTCCTCTTCAGAAAAACAGGAGTGATATGCTTTCTTAGTAAATATGACAAGTAATCCTGCGTGACAACACTTTGCATAACACGCAACGATGCTTGCATATACATAATATATCGTTTGTATTAATTATGCAAACGTTGAAGCTCGAAGGTGTCTATGAATTAATTTACAAGTGTGTTAGTCAATACATTTTCATTGTATTGTTCAGACAAATGACTCGCTCTCTACTCAATTCGTACAGAATACATAAATAAAAAGTGGTTGTTTAATTTAAATTAACAATTTAGTGATGGACCAAGAGCAGCTCCCTGGGGCACACGCATTACCGAGAAGTGTAATTAACTTACAAGGTTGGTAGAAAATGATGTTGGAGATTTAATTAATGTCCTAATTATCATTAATGTAGACTAAAGGAACAAAGCAACATCTAAACGCTATATAAATTACATTTGTTCTTCTGAACAACAAAGTCAAATGCCTTGATTTAGTCTAAGATAACAGTGTCAGCCGAACCATCCATGCGTTTTCAAAATGTTAGTGTTCATGATTTATCTAATAGATACAGTGTCTCATAATCATAACTTAAACAGCTAGCCTACATTATTTAGATATTAATATGCGACGTCTGTGTGATAGCATACAATTTGAAATCTTTATTATAATATGCGAATGAAAGGTTATAAAACAAATTCGGTTCATTAATATGGAAGAAACTAATTACTATGTAAGTATAGTCGTATAGTATGGTATAGTATGGTGCTTTGAAGTTCCTGTCCATACCAACAGGAAATAGCAATGTCACAAACAATATATGAATGTAATTATTATAACCATATAATCACATTATTTACTAGTCGGACCACAATTTACATACCCACCTAGAACAAGCACAATAATAATTGGCGTGAGCATAAGGATAAAGAAAAAATTAAATTGTAAAATAAACACGTGGTTACCCACGATTACCTACAACCCGGAACATTTAACAATAAACTTAGTTTCACATTTGTATGTAAATTAAATTAATACCAGGATGAGCAATTACGTGCCGGCTGTAATTTATTATCACTTATGTACAGACGCCAGCACATCAAGCTACCCGAAACTGCCAAAATTACCCAATCAATATTGAACCTAATCATCATCATCATCATCATTTCAGCCGAAAGACGTCCACTGCTGGACATAGGCCTCCCCCAAGCTCCGCCACTTCGACCGGTTTTGTGCCTAACCTAATACTGTAGCGATAAAGTTAAAAAGCTATTAAATAAATTTAACAGATTGTAGTAGCTTTTTGCGCTGGCATCTGTACAGTCAGCAAAAGAGATAAGTAACCAGGGTCATCGGATATAGTAAGGAACCGAATGGATATTTTCGAATGCAATTTAATTTCATAAATGAACTGTATACATAATCGGCCTATATTGTTCCCACTGCTGGGACACAGGCCTCCTCTCGGTGTACGCGCCTCGCGGGCCCAGTGCGCATTGGTAGATGTCACATGTCTTCGATTTTTTTGGTTTCAGGACTTGTGAGTAGGCTCCAGGTTTTGAGAGTAGTGCCAATATAATTATTCACACAAAGTAAAGCGCCTGCCTGGGTTCAAACCCACGACCTTGAACTCGTAACGAATTACGAGTCGGTGGTCCAATCGACCGTCGTTGTCGTCGTCGGTGGACCTCCACTGTCCACATGAATCATCAATAAACTGTTTGTTTTCTGTTAATTAAATGAAATTCGAAAACATCCATCGGCTTTTTACTAAACTTCAACTATATCCAACGACCCAGGTTACTTATCTCTTTTGGTGACTGTACACATGAAGAATGTGCCGGTAGCAACACGGAACATTAAATTATTTAACAGTTTTCCCATACGTTGTTTTTGTTTTAATGGCACTTCTTTACATTAATAAGAAAAATCTACGACATGCTTCTTTCTCGTTATTGTCATCAGAGAACGTTCCTTTATTTTTTACCGAGTTTTAAAAAAGATGAGGTTCTGCGGATATTCGATTTTTTAAGTTATTTTTGTCAATTGTAAACTGATTTTAAAATTAAAAAATATATATATTTGGTATATGTTGATGATGTTATAGAATATAGATACACTAGATTCTGCCCGCGACTTCGTCTGCGTAAATGTCGGTTATCGCGGACGCAGACAAAGTCACGGAATAAAAAGTAGCCTATGTCCTTTCTCAGGCTCTAAACTATCTTTGTACCAACTTTCATTTAAATCGGTTCAGTAGTTTTAGCAGGAAAGCGAGACAGACAGGCAGACAGAGTTACTTTTGCATTTATAATATTAAGTGTGGATAGTGTGGATGTGGATAAAAAATAATCCCATTTATTTAAGGACACAGTTCGTTAACCATAAAATTTAAATAACAAAGTAAAATCGTGAAGTTTATATTTTTACAACAATAGTGTAGCGTAGTATAGTTTTAATTATATTGTACTTCCTGTCACTGCTGTTTACATAGCAAGTGGGGGTATTCGAACTGGTATGGGGTAGGTACCAAGCTGTTGGTCCCGGCTGTCTTTTGTAGATCTTAGACAGTCGTTACGGGTCGTCAGAAGACCGAAAGTCTTAAGCCTCCTACAAACCGGCGCGACGCGGCAGCGCGACGCGACACTCGTAGAACAATTTTTATGTGAACTTCATGGAAATTGTTCTACAAGAATCGCGTCGCGCTGTCGCGTCGCGCCGGTCTGAATAAGCCTTTACCAAGGCGTTCGTATTACCCAGTAACTGGGTTGTGGAGGTAAGATAGGCAGTCGCTCCATGTAAAATACTGGTACTCAGGTGCATCCGGTTAGACTGGAAGCCAACCCCAACATAGTTGGAAAAAAGGCTAGGCAGATGATGAGGTTACACAACAAATAAGTGTTATTTTTTTATTTGCAGTTTTTTTTTAAGTAAGAATAAAAGAAATATGCCATAACTTTTTTTTTCGTTTTTATTTATCAACACTACAGTAAAATTGGCTTTGATAAATCAGGAAAAAGACATCTTGGTAGGTAGATCTTAAACAGCAATCATTAATACCTAATGTAACAGGTAGGTACGTAATCCTATATAGCAGTAGGTGTTACAATAATTTCAAGTTTTCCTTGAGAGCTATGCGTGTTGCTAACATCCGCAAACAAGTACATGCTAATCACGTTAATAAAACGCTCAAATCTATAAAACGCGAGTTTCGACACTTGTGTCAGCACTAACAATAGATTATTAGCACTTTTATGTGTTTACATGAGCTTTACTATGAGTATCTTGGTAGGTTTTTGCTGCTGTCAGGCGAATCAAATTTTAGCCCCCCAGTCTTTAGCTCGGGTGTTTGACGATAACGTAACGTGAATTCTAATAATTTTCTTAATCTTTTACTTTTTGCGATAGACAATATAATAATCAACTTATAATGTTCCCACTGTTGGGACACAGGCCTCCTTTCGGTCAGAGGGCTGTAATTTCACCACGTGGGCCCAGTGCGGGTTGATGTCTTCGGACTTTTGGGTCTAGCCTAGGACATGCCGGTTTCCTCACAATGTTTTCCTTCACCGTTTTGAGAGCAGTGTGATGAAATAATTTACACAAAGTAAAAAGACACTTGACTAGGACTCGGAACTAAGACTCGGCCGTAGCCCGTAAGCACTGGGACATCCCAAAGATATCAATAAAGTCTTAGTACGTAAATCTATACTAATATTATAAAGCTGAAGAGTTTGTTTGTTTGTTTGTTTGATTGAACGCTCTAATCTCAGGAACTACTGGTCCGAATTGAAAAATTATTTTTGTGTTGGGTAGCCTATTTACTGAGGGAGGCTATAGGCTATATAACATCACGCTACAACTAAGAGGAGCGGAGCAGTAATGAAAAATGTTGCAAAAACGGGGAAAATTTATTCCTATTGAGAGTTTCCGTTGCGTGCGCTGCGTAAACGGTTAAAGTAACGCAAAAATCATGTATGACGGAATTGTTCCTTTTAAAAAGTTCTAAAAAAAAGTCCGCGAGAGCATATGTCTATCTTTTAAGGTTGACTCGCTATAACTCAAAAGGAGCGAGCAGCAACGAAAAATGGACGAAAACTAGCAGGCAAAACGATGCGACGGGAAGGGTCAGGGGAGCAAAAATTTGACGCGGACGAAGTCGCGGGCAGAAGCTAGTCTATACTAATATTATAAAGCTGAACAGTTTGTTTGTTTGATTGAACGCGCTAATCTCAGGAACTACTGGTCCGAATTGAAAAATTATTTTTGTGTTGGGTAGCCTATTTATCGAGAAAGGCTATAGGCTATATAACACCACGCTCCAACCAAGAGGAGCGGAGCAGTAATTAAAAATGTTCCAAAAACGGGGAAAATCGCACGGGTAGGCGATTCGACGCGACGCACAGTGGAACGAATGTATGGGAGCGGTTGGACGTAGACATGTCCGAAAAAAAAGAGTAAAATTATGCCAAACTAATGATGCCATCTTATTCGATTACTTAATGCCTTCATAACTTGTGGTGATGAATTTCTTCATAACTCCCATATTTCGGGAGTAATTTGAGAAAATGTGAAATTTTACTATGAAAATGAGTGTATCGAGCTCTCTCCCTCCTGATTCCGGGCTTGTTTCAAGTAGCGGTCTCTAATATCATAATGCTAATACTAAGAGCTATATTTAATACTAAGACACATAGTGCGCCAAATGTGCACTTTCTGGGATAAAGAGTGATGTTTATTTTATAACACAATTTTTTTATTTTTTGTTTATTTTGTTGATTAAAACCGTTTTTCTAAAGGTTTACCTTATTACAATAACATTTCTGAGCAGCCAATTAGAGAAGATATAAGCTAATTAGGATATATAATTAGGGACTTAAGGTTTACATATAAAACTGATGCACTAATGATTACTGATAAGAACATTGCTATTATTTAATTACTAAATGGCTCTTAATACACTAATTTAGCATGCATCATTTACTAATTATCACAATAACTAATTACCTTGCAATATTTAACAAAGGATACCTGGGATACCTGGATTTTATATAAATAGGTCACTATTAGTAACTTTAAAATCAGTGTTGATTTACACCTCGTTGTATCCAAGCTAATCTCGCAATGTATTTTCCAAATTTTAATACAAATCTTGATATTCACGTTGCTTTATGCGCACGCGCACATAAAGATTTACGCGACTTTAACTATTTGTTCAGTGTTTTAAAAGATAACAGTTGTGTTCAGTTATGTGAAAGTGCTGAAACAAGTTTAAAAGACTGGTGTCGTCGATTTTGCTACCGCATTTATGCAAAATGGACACAGTCTGGAAGAAGCACAGATAAGTTTCGGAAGAAACATGAGATTTGGCTACAGGCTGCAATTCAATGGCCGGAATTACAGAATGAAAATATGGAACCTTCTACAGAAAATATAAGTGACGTCATCGAGCCCATAATTTCTCCTGCTAAATCTGATGCTTCAACTTGTACACATCCTAGTCCTCGTAAATCTTTTGAGGACCTTAGTAACCGGCAAAAAAGAAGACGCACTGAAGATAGTCTTTCATGCAGCAGTAGCAGCGCTGAAATTATGTTTTCGGCCGAAAGGGCGCTTCAAAAGGCAGGACAAAGCGATACAGCTTATGTTATGAAATACTTGACGGAGAATCCAGAAGAGGCCTCAAAAATCAAAGCCTTCATTGAAGGTAAATCAATTCAGGTACGGGAAATATCCCCTTTGAAGGCATTGGCTCTTTATGTATCGATGAACTTATCGAAATGGCGCTATAACACTCTTCGGGATTTCAACACTCAAGAAGGAGCTCTTCAATACCCGAGTTACTACATGTTGGTTAAAGAAAAAATTAAGTGCTATCCGGCCAAAGAAGATCTCACAGTTACAGAGAGCTCTGCAAAAATCAAATTACAAGCCTTGATGGATTTAACCTCAAGAAGACTTATTAGGTCGTTAGAAACCCCTGTTGATCCCAATCAACAGCTCGTATTGACCAGCAAATGGGGTTTTGACGGATCATCTAGCCAAAGCATTTATCATCAAAGGACGAGTGAAGATGAGCAAATCGATCTTGCTAGTAATTTTATGATTAGTCTTGTACCACTGCGGCTCGTCTCAAAAGGTGTAACAATTTGGGAAAACGAGCGACCATCTTCCACTTCATTTTGCCGGCCAATATTGTTTAAGTTTATAAAGGAAACCAAAGAAAATGTGCAGAGAGAGATGGCTGAAATCGAAGCAGAGATTGAAGCCTTAACTCCATCCACCATCACTGATGGAATTAGTGTCAAACACCAACTGCTGTTGACAATGATTGATGGTAAAATTCATTCCATTATATCCAATACAGCAGCTTCAGTGTGTGACATATGCAAGGCTTGTCCTAAAGAAATGAATAATTTAGAGTTAATCAAAGATAAACACGCAAACGAGGACATGTATAAATATAGCTTAAGCACCCTTCACGCTTGGATTCGCTCAATGGAATGCTTATTACACATTTCCTACAAATTAGACATAAAATCATGGCAAGTAAGGGGTGATATAGCAAAAAGGCAAGTTGATGACAGGAAGAAAAGAGTTCAAGAGGCTGTAAGAAGAGAAACGGGCTTACTTCTCGATGTTGTGAAACAAGGCAGTGGATCCACCAACAATGGCAACTCGGCAAGGAGATTTTTTGAAAACTACACTAAATCTGCTGAACTGACCGGAATAGATGCTATGCTTTTAAGAAAAATCTGTGTGATCTTGCAGTGTATTTCATCAGGAGAGAAGATCAACGTAACTAAATTCCGAGAGTTCTGCTTTGATACTGCTAAGCTTTACGTGGAGTTATACCCATGGTATTATATGCCTTCTTCACTTCATAAAATTTTAATGCATGGGCCAGACATAGTTCAGAACATGTCAATTGTGCCCATTGGTTTTCTATCCGAAGAGGCATCTGAGGCTAGAAATAAAGAATTTAGAAAATATAGAGAGGGGCATTCTCGAAAGCATAGCAGTATCTCATGCAATGAAGATATTATGCACAATCTTTTACTGTCTTCTGATCCACTTGTTACAAGTATCCGTCCAAAAGGAAATAAGTTTGTAAAAAAATCTTCTTTTAAGGAATTTTATGAGCTTACGGATTCTGAGAAAAGTGATATCGAATTTGTTAACATAAATGATTTAGCGGACATCGATTCTGAATTTGAATTAATTGATGATGATGATGATGACGAAGATAATTAAATGATGTTATTGTTTTAAAATGTGTAACTTAGTAAATTAGAGCTTACATCTTAATTATTTATTGTACTTTTAATGAAACTAGGTAATTTATTATCAACTTACTTAAAAGTCATACTCTCATCAGTTCTTGTGAATATTTTTGTTAATATATATTTCTGTATATATATAATATATTTATAGACCTCTTAATAAGTCTGTCTGCGGTTTAAAGTAAATACAAATGGGGAAAAAACGTTTTTTTTTTTAAATTTTCATTTCCTTTTATCCCAGAAAGTGCACATTTGGCGCACTATGTGTCTTAGTATTAAATATAGCTCTTAGTAATAGCATTACGATATTAGAGACCGCTACTTGAAACAAGCCCGGAATCAGGAGGGAGAGAGCTCGATACACTCATTTTCATAGTAAAATTTCACATTTTCTCAAATTACTCCCGAAATATGGGAGTTATGAAGAAATTCATCACCACAATTTATGAAGGCATTAAGTAATCGAATAAGATGGCATCATTAGTTTGTCATAATTTTACTCTTATTTTTCGGACATGTCTACGTCCAACCGCTCCCATACATTCGTTCCACTGTGCGACGTGACGGGAAGGGTCGGGGAACAAGAAATTTAACGCGGACGAAGTCGCGGGCAGAAGCTAGTATGACATATGCGAAATAGTTCGTTTACGTTCCGTTTAGATACTCCGCACGTTCGCGCTAGGGCCACTGAAAAATGCAGTTCTGCACCCTAATTGCGTAACGCACTCAGCTCAATCAGAATCTGAATCATTTTGAATAATATTTCTAATCCATTGCGTCATATGTTCAAAAAAAATGTTTGTTAAACAACGCAAATTACGCAATGAATGTTGTTGAACTGTCAAAATAAAAGCGATTCCTACTGACAGTAAGTTACGCAATCAATTACCTACTTCTTTGATAGGTAGGTATTTGTTGGAACCAAAGACCCTGTTTATAAACTAGTCATAAAATATCACGTTTTGATGGAAGAATATTGTTGAATAAGATACTGTTATAACAAAACGTTATCTACATAACAAATGGACATCTAGAAAAGGTTAATTGATGTGATTACTTTAACGAGCTCGTCCAACAACTGTTGCTGATAGGAAATTGAGTCCCAAGTTTTAATATTAACTATTTTTCTATTTGGCTCTACTTTGCCCTTGTATAATGTATTTTTCCTACATCATTTGTAGCTGACTAATGGATAAGTTCCATAAAGTATAACTGATTAGGCTGAGCTGACTGACAGCTGACAGGGACAACAAAATTGGTGGGAAATAAGTTTCTCTCACTCACAAATTCTGTATCTGTGGGCGGCGGCGTACTGTGTACTGCTAAAAACATTGTTGAATTACATCAGAATGTTTCCAATGTGTAAACAAGTAATAGCACATCTTTGCTTCGTTGATTAAAATAGGTATGTAGCAGCTGACATTTATGACACCCTATTGTTATTTATCCAATTTATTTAAAGCTCTCGCAAGATTTTTATCTCAATAAAAATACGGGCGAGTTTCCATTACCGCAGCATATTTTAAACTGGGCACGTGGTACTGGCGACACCTATACGAACCACGATTATTTCTTGTTTGAATAGGTATGTTATGTATTCAATTGTATGAACGGAAATTTCTATTTTGAGGCACCGTTCGACGCGTGGGCAATAATTAATAGCAAATACATATTTATGTGGATGTCTGATTTTAGATGTCGACTTGTGGCTATCATCCATAAATTTGGCTCGTCCCCCTATTACATGGGATTTAAACATAACTGCCACGGGGCGTACTATAGGTGCACCTCTGCCCTACCGTTCGGGGAAACAAGGCGTTATGTTATCCATAAAATAAAATGTGAGAGCGCGAGTGGGCTTGAAACCAAAAGAAAGACTGCTAAAATGTAGTAAATATAATATTTGCACTAATACGGGGTAAAATTTTAAAGGGCAATATTGGTTGTGTTCACCAAAAATTAAAGCACACTTGTCGAGTTGTATGTGAAATCATAACCGAATATGCGACTAAACCCGTTTATTTTGAATAAAACATGAGCATAGGTATTTTTTTATTCAATGAAATATGTTGAAAATAATATAAGATTTTATGAAGTCGCGTTATATAGAAGCAACATTCCTCCTAGGTTTTTTAAATAGGTTATCACGAAAATAAAATAGTTATGTAAGATCTAATTTATGAATATTGTATATTCATGAGTATATGTTAATATGATCAACAAGTATTGACTCCTACAAATAAAATACTGTTTGCGTATCAGAGGAAACTTATGCAGGTAAATAACTACTTACCCATTCAAAATAATTACTGCATTTCATTATGAACAGGTTCCTTTATGTGTACCTGTTCTGATTCAAAACTTGAGCTCAATTATAGGGCTTCATGAATAAAAAATAACAAATTTCAATTACTCCACAGGACAATCAATTATTTAATGTACTGTATTGTTGTGACATTGTACTTCTTCTAGTATTGAAACTTCAAAAGGTTTTGCAAAATTCAGAGATGTAGAATTTACAAAAAAAAAATCAGAATTCTGTTTGATGTTTTATTTATTTGAAGGAGTATTTAAGGTTTTTCTGTAGATTTCTATTATAGTTAATTCTTGTGGTTGCTGCTATGTAGTATGTAATCAATAAAACATAGTGTTTATACATATGTATGATTCGAATGCTAATTTGATTATCGAGCAGGGTTGCCAAATATAATAGCGTTAGTCGTCAGATGTCTAGGAATTCGTACCTAATTCAACAAAGTTCACAATACACGTGGCAGAATCGCATAGAAAGCAGGAGTGGAGTTTATTTTCAATGCGAGTGACGTTCACAGTCCCGGATGTTTCGTTGTTGCCCGTCAGTCTCAGCTAATAATCGGATTCGGGAATATGTGATTGCAAACGTTGGACTACACAAATCTTGAATATAAATCACTCAAGCAATCTATTTAATTTACGGTGTGTGTTAGTATTATTATTTACCTGTTAGTGTGCACATCCTACGGCTGTTGATGTCCTGCATCACTTGCCGCATCACACCGATAAGTGCCTTAGCTTCGCCAGAAATCGACTGTTTCGATAGCCATTCCGTCTCCAGCTCCATCGATAACTGTTCAAAGAGATTTAACATTATTGGCATTAAAATCATTAAATTTTTTGTTTGTAATCGGTTTACTGGAAAACAGGTTTTGAGATTGAAAGCAGAACTTCTTAACTTCTTATTAATCTCATTTCAAACGTAGGTTTTCGTTGGTTTGGCTTTTAAATTTATTCAAAATAATGTCCCCATTACGCACTTTCCTCCATTATATGGTAAGAAGGATTGCGATAGAGAATAGATGAATAATGGAAATATTGATTCGTATTGTCTTTATAGGGCGGCGAGAATACATTTACTTGCTATGGATTATGATTACTCCCGCTCCGTGTTGGGGTTTAATTTGCAAGTATCAAAGTTCATATCATCTTATGCAACCTATAATGTTCCTACTGCTGGCATACAGTCTACCTCTCTGTGAGAGGTAGCGGGCCGTCATCCACTACCTGGTTGGTGTATATCAGATGTCTATGATTTTGTTGGTCCTAAGTCATGCCGGTTTCCTGACGATGTTTTCTTTCATCGTTTTTAGAGCAGAGACGGTGAAAGTAAAAGCATAAAGTGCCTGTCTGGTTTCGAACTCACAGCGTTAAACTCGGGGCTGATATCACTGGGCCATCTTTGCTCTAGGCAAAAGTCTTGTGCATGCAGAAATAACCAAGCATTTAACTTCTGGCCTCGAAATAAAATCAAAATACCAATTACGTCTAGTGTCATTGGGTAATAGGATCTTATCATAATTCTAGTTAGGTCAACTTGTGAGAGAGGTCAATTGGGAATTTAGTGAGTTAGGTAGAATCGTGGCGCCATATCCATTGAAGGCCATTAGGATACTATTATCGTTATAAATAACTGTTATTAGTCCTTTGTGACCAAGAATAATATAAATATACACAAAAATATGACGATTCCAGTCTTGCTGACTAGAGTCAATTCCGTATTTTTTATGCAATTTTGCGTAAAGGCAGTAAAAAATAGGAAGCGTAGTAAGACCTGGAAATACTGGCGTCCGACAATGATGACGGATATGGCTAAGTTATTACCAAAAAGTATATAACTAGCTTTTGTCAGTGGCTTCGGCCGCGTTGAGATCAGAAATTATCCCACAGGAACGTTATGAGGATAAAACTTTCAAAAATATTAAAGTCCAAACATATAAACTTTGTATTATTATATACTACGATAAGCTTTTCCACTGACCAGGTATTCTGTAAGCTTCTTGACGAGAGGCTCGAGATGCACCGTCCTGGCCCAGGCATCGCACACGAAGCAGAGGTTGAAGTAGTATGCGTTTCGCGCGTACTTCTTGTTGTCTATCCGCACTGGGAAGCCCAGGATCTTCGACCCGAGGAGGGTTCTGAAGGAAAAAAAATATAGTTATACGTTTATAGACATCAATCCGTGCAGAGCTCAAAATTTAGGATGCAGAATATAAAGATGCGGCTCACTTTTTACAAAATAACTCGTACTCTTTATAAATTCGATTGACATTTTAAATTAAATCCTTAGACTCCACGTGAGTTTAGTAGGATATAGGTACTAAATTATTAAATGCACTTACACAAAGACACAGGAAGCTCTACTCAAGATTATTATTATATTAACAATTGTGTAGAAATGAGAAAGTGATATTCAATTTGTGATATCTTGTTCATTTGTTTCTATGCAGGCAGGTGCACGGAAGCCAGCGGACTTGAGCAGAACGGTGGCCATTATTATCGCGTGCATTAATACCGTTCCTAAATTATCGGATGGTATCAATGTCAACGACTTTTACTGTGCATACGCAAGAATACATAAATTGACTTGAAAATTAGGCGAAGTCAGAGACTTTTTTAATGTAGCTACCTAACTACCTACATGATTGACATCTTCATAATATAACAAAACAATAAACATCTCCTTTCTTCACTTAAAAAAAGTATTATAATTAACAACAAATTAAAACCTTGAACATTTTACAACTTCTTCCTATTACAGGTTAATATTTAAAGTTTGATCGTTTCATTGTTACATCGTTATGTATGCAAAGTGTTTATTGAATTATATAAAAATGAGCGACAAGTTAATAGAAGTAGGTAAGTAAGGAAAAACTGTTCCGCTGCATGGAAACAATTGACTACGCTCTTTCTTTAGAAATGGAATGGAATTCTAAGCTGTGTAAACGGTGGATGCAACATGGACGAGAAAATAAGCAGCAAAATCTCAATGTTTATTCCATTTCTACACAAACATAGAATTTAAATTCAAAGTTTTCAATAAGATTCAATAATATGTTTACCAAATATAGCATTTTTATGTCATCATTTAACTAATTAGGAACTACCCGCAAAAATACTTACACTGTCAATGTGCATCTCTGAAGTTGTACTTTCGGTATGATATAATGACTGACGGTATCAAAAATATCTTTTGAAATATAATTTTCTGGGACTTGGCATGTTATCTTCGGCCCAGCGGTCGGATGGAATTCACACAAAAATATACAACGAATCGGCCCTTCCTGTCCACAACCTTCGTAATACTTCACTTTGCCATCCATCGTAAACAAATAAATTTCAATCAACACATCACTCACATATTTTTATGCACACTTTAACAATTCACAAATAAACACATTACTCTGAAACTTTTACCAAGTAAAGTAACACACAAACATTATTTTCATTAACGTAAATAAAAACTGTTTTCACGCACTAATTGATACACCCACTCCTTCCGCGTATTATGATCGACTGACGTAATTTTATTGTGGTTATTCTGTTGTGCTGTTGATAATAAAATGACGTTTTAGTTCAGTACTGCCAGTAAAAAGATTCAAAATTACCCTTCTAGGTTATTAAAACAATAGCTCAGCGTTATTGGTCATTTGTAAGTTTTTTTATTAATAACATAATTAATAACATGAATTCTTAAACAGTGATAAAGGGTGATAAGACGAAAACATTTCGAGAAAACCAAATGTTTTTTTATTAATATAAAGTTTTCTGTTTCTGAACGAGCTAAATTTAATCCTATAAAATGTCATAGCTAATGTTACTTTTGTACTGTAAATATTTAGTTTTTTTAAATAAGTTGAAAATGGATAAACGATCTTGTAAACTATTGATTGCAGCGACAGGTAGCGTAGCTGCCTTAAAAATACCGATTCTAATAAAATCTCTATTAGAAATACCTGAGGACGAATTGACTTATGTTTTTGAGGTTATGTTTACATATTATATTTCGCATTTTGAGGAAAATTACAAAAATGTTACTGACATCACTTTTATAATATATTTGTAGGTTCATCTTTTAGTCACAGAGCATGCCAAACACTTCTTCAAGATGTCGGAACTGCCGTCAGATGTGAAGGTTTACGATGATAGCTTGGAATGGCAAGCCTGGAAGCAGAGGGGTGACCCTGTGTTGCACATAGAGCTTGGGAAGATGGCTGACATCATGGTGATAGCTCCACTGGACGCCAATTCGCTGGCGAAAATGTCACAAGTGAGTAAAACTTTAATTTCTACCTAAAGGTGGTAAAAACTGGTAACTTACAAAATCAATATCTTCAACAAGAATTTTTTTTAGTATACTGTCAACATATGCAATTTTTCATTAATAAAATTGCGTAAAGCAAACTTACTAGAGAATGGGCAGCAGCATTCTCTATGCAGTTTAAAACCATACTGTGATTGCCAACCTGCTTGCCGATCATGGCGATTATGGCAAGGCCCAAATATCCCCCTATTTATGTCGAGCAGTGCACGTCTTTCTGCTGAAATGGATAGACAGATGGAAAGCAAACTTTATCTAAAAATTAAGAGCAGTGGTTAGAGCCCCATTCTACAAAATTGTGAGTTCTAACCCAGACAGGCAATTTACTTTATGTAAATAATTTCATAACTGCTGCTCTAAAAACGGTGAAGGAAGACATTTTGAGGAATTGGGCATGTCTGAGAACCACAAATTCGAAGACATGTCACATCTACCAACCTACACTGAGCCCACATGGTGTATTAGAGCCCACTCCCTCTCGAGAGGAGGCCCGTGTCCTATTATCAGGATCATTAATCAGTCAGTTGTAAAAAAGGTTAAGATGAACATTTCAGAGTTTCTCATGTTTATCAAAATTCAATGCATAAAATAAATTATTCCATCCATTTCCAGGGCATATGTGACAACCTGCTAACCTGCACCACTCGAGCTTGGGACATGTCAAAACCACTTATTTTCTGCCCTGCGATGAATACAAGGATGTGGGACCATCCCGTTACATCACAACAGGTGGCAACACTCAAAAGCTGGGGCCACATAGAAATACCACCAATTAGTAAGAAACTAATGTGTGGTGACAGCGGTATAGGAGCAATGGCTGAAATTGAATCCATAGTGGAGAAAATTAAAAGTATTGCCAATGAGAAATTTAATGTCACTTTTGATTGAGACTTGTTCCATTTTTAAATATGTAGTGCTTGTAATTTTGTGGTGATTTTAAAGTACTTGTAAATTGTTTTGACTGCCATAGTTTTTATTATGCTTATAGGGCTTTCTAAGCCAAAGTTTTGGGTAGATTGGGGCTATGTAATTAAAATAAATCACATTCGTTAATTTTTTGTAGAGTGCAAGAAATGTAAGCGTTACATGCTTTAAGCATTTTCTTTTTAAATAGCATGGTTGCACATTTTTTTTTTTTCTGAAATAATATCACTAACATTTCAGTGACTTATTAATTCTATTATTTTAACAACTAACTTGCTTTAATCATCAGGCTGTGGGCTATGACTTATTACAACATTAATCACTGGATGAATGGTCAAAAAGCTAATATTCCATTTTAGCATATTTTAGGAGCTTTTTTAGCTGTACAAAATTTAGGACCAAAGAATTATGATCAAATATTTTAAATTTATTTTTGTTTTGGATAATGTCTTCACAGACCAATACTGTTTATATTTCTATTTACTTTATGGTCTTACTAGGTATAAGGTTATTGTAATGGTACAGGATAGAAAATTATAATTTAGACAACTTTTCAGCAATGCATAGAATTAAGTAGTTCCATTGTAATGTGTAATGCTTATTTAGTTTATATTCATGAATTATCTAATTATTAACATCTAAGTGATGTACAACGAAGGGAAAAGTAGATCTATACATATAAATGGGCTTTGAAAGCCATGCTTTTATTATCGTGGCATGTTTTGTTTTAAACGGGAAAAATTGTTTCTTGACACCTTATGAAACTGTGCTATAGGGCAATTTAATTAATTTAATGTTGCACTAAAGACGTTCGAAAATATTTGCATTTTCTTTTTGAAGTGAAAAATTTTGGCACCCTTCCTCTTACTGAACTGTCAATGCTGAATTGGGTATATTCGGTTCCAGTTTGTCGGTGATGCCGAATCGCGTGTACATGACTCCAGTCTATAAGTTTCACTTCTATTTGGTAGTCATAATCACACACAAAATTGTGTAAAACTGTAAATGAAACAATGGTAATGTTCCTATTTCATCAGTTTTATCGTTACAGCTTCATTTCAGCCGAAAGACGTCCACTGCTGGACATAGGCCTCCCCCAATTTCAGCCCCATCGGCCATCTGTTCTGCGAGCAATGTGTCCTGCCCACTGCCACTTCAGTTTAGCAATTCTTCGGGCTATGTCGGTTACCTTGGTTCTCCTACGGATCTCTTCATTTCTTATTCGATCGCGTAGGGAAACTCCAAACATAGCCCTCTCTATCGCCATTTGGGTGACTTTCAGTTTTCTAATATGGCCCATTGTGAAAGACCACGATTCGGTTCCACAAGTCATCACTGGCAACACACACTGGTCAAAGACTTTCGTCTTGAGACACTGCGGTATGTGGGATGAGAAGATATTGCGTAGCTTCCCGAACGCTGCCCAACCGAGTCGGATTCGATGATTGACCTCTTTCTCGAAGTTACCTAACTGGACAGTCTGTCCTAGGTACACATATTCGTCCACAACTTCGAGTGTAGCGCCTCCGATCTTCACTGGAGTGGGTATCACATGAGCATTGGACATGACCTTTGTCTTGTCCATGTTCATCTTGAGACCCACTCTTTCGGAAGCTCTACTGAGGTCATCGAGCATTGTACTGAGGCCCTCCATAGTCTCAGCCATGACAACTATACCATCGGCAAACCGAAGGTGAGTGATGTACTCGCCATTGATGTTGATGCCAGCCCCTTTCCAGTCCAGAACCTTGAAGACATCCTCCAGTGCAGCGGTGAATAGTTTCGGAGAAATAACGTCTCCCTATCTCACCACTCGCTGCAGAAGGATTGGTTTCGAGGTCTGGTCCTGAAGTCGGACAGACATAGTGGCGTTTTCGTACAGACACTTCAGCACCTCGATGTACCGATAGTCGATCTGGCACCGTTGAAGAGACTGCAGTACAGCCCACGTTTCGATCGAATCGAAGGCTTTTTCGTAGTCCACAAACTCTAAACAGAGAGGCAGGTTATACTCTTCGGTCTTCTGTATAACCTGCCGCAGCGTATGTATGTGGTCTACGGTGCTAAAGCCTTTACGGAATCCGGCTTGTTCAGGAGGCTGGAAGTTGTCAAACCTACGTGCTAGACGGTTCGTGATGACTCTTGAAAACAGCTTGTAGACATGGCTCAGAAGTGAGATGGGCCTATAATTCTTAAGTAGAGCATTGTCACCCTTCTTAAAGAAAAGTACCACCACACCTCTGTTCCATGCCTGTGGCGTTTTGCCCTCGAGTATGACGGAATCAAACAGCTTCTGAAGGGCCTTGAGAACGGGTTTCCCACCGGCCTTCAGGAGTTCAGCCATAATTCCGTCGTCACCCGGCGCCTTGTTGTTTTTGAGCTGCTTCAGAGCCATCCGAATCTCGTACAAGCTGACGTCCGAGATGTCTTCGGTATAATGTCGGGTCAACCTAGCTCTTGGGTCATTTGCCAGATTTTTAACGGGGTTATTTTGTGACGTGTAGAACCTGTCAATCTCCTTAAACAGCTCAGGTTGGGCGGATACGACCCTGCCATCATCGGTCTTCAGTTTCGTAAGCCGGCTCTGCCCATTAAACAGATCCTTAATAAAGACCTTGGAGCCTTTATTCCGCTCTATCGCGTCCTTGATCCGATGTGTTATAGCGGCGAAGGTCGCTTTTCAAGGACTTAGAGATCCGTCTATTGAGCTGCCGGTACTCGAGTGCAGCTTCTGAAGACTGCAGGATCATTCCGCGCCTCTGATCCATGAGCTGTAATATTGGATCTGAGAGTTTCTTTTTCGTTTCGTTACAGCTTATAGCTGTTATATTTCATTTCGCTTTCAAACAACATGTTTAAGTTGCAGAAAATGCAAACTTTGTGCTAACCAATCCACTAACTTAATAATGAAAGGTAAAGGTCTACCTTAATGTTGAATCAGTTGAAGGCCACTGAACGAGACACAAAATAAGTTTTATTGTATTACGTCTATGGGCGTTTACTTTTCCTCAAAGTGTTAAGATAGATTTAAAGTGCTACTAAATGACACATTTTATATTTTCAAGGTTAAATAAAATCACTGTTGATTAAATGTATGTTTTATTTATTGCATCCGAATACTGTTACTAACGCTAGCGTACATGCGAAACTAACACAAAATCAGAAATCGAATACAAACATACAATAACTATACACAAAACGTTTCTATAAATTTCTACTAAACTTAAATAATTCCCGAATACTCATGAAAGTGAATAATTGTATAGAGAAGTGATAAAAATTGGAGGAACTTCTCTAAGCTATTATTTCAATTAAGACTAAACTATAATGAAATAGAAATGATGTATATAGGGTTAGCCTATTTGTTTATTTATGAGTTTATAGCACTTGGAATACTTAAAACAAGTTATGATATTATATTTAAAATATTATTACGTAGTAAAAGAAGTATTGAATAATATAGCATATAGGTGTATATCTTAAATAGGCACATACTGTTTATATTACACTAAATTAGAAATAAAACTCAATAGATACAGCTAAATCGGTAAGAGTAATACAAATATCATAAAATACAAAGATTGTACATAGATCGCTAAATAATCGCCAAGAAAAATAATTACTAACAAAACGCCCAACTACAATAAATTAATATTAAATCCTTATCCCATAAAGGATAAAGAAACATGAAAACTTTAATGCATCAAAAAGAGTTTATTTCTTGGCAACACTGAAGCGATCTATGGGTTATTTTACCTCTATGGTGGGGTAAAATGGTGGGTTGATTACTTATTTTAAAACACTGTCATCTGTATTCGGGAAGTAATAATAATCAAAATGAATAACTTGAGAAACCGTATCGACAATTATACACAACATATTAATAATAAGATTCATTTTAAAAGCTGTAGTCCACTTTCACGGTCATCTCGTCAAATCAGAATATTTTTGTGCGATTTACGCGTTTTTGTAGAGTTACCTTTACTTGGGAGTAAATGAAAATGAGTAGATGATTAATTATGGTAGTCAGCTTTACATTGGAAAGGTATATTCAGGTAAAGTCTACAATACACTTTTGGATGTTGATAAGTATATTTCCACATCGCAACATGAGTGAAAATAATCTTCAATTTTGTGTCTTTCTATCCAACATATCTTAGTAATATGTGGATTCAAGACCTCACTTTACTTTTTTTTTTACTTCCAAATCAGTAAACTTAACGAGATGACCGTAAAAATAAACTATAGCAATATTTGTGCATGCATGCATACACGTTAATTATCATAACCCTGTTTAATTTATACAATTCTCGAACGAAAGAATTTCAATCATTTTGTCATGACTTAGCGAAACAAATATTAAAAATCTAATGTGCGGATAAGCACCTCTATTTAATAACGTAAGCCCGAGTGCGTATCTATTTAAATTATTTCAAATCATACAATATACCTAAAGGTAAATAAAGATTATTTTTTTAGATCAATCGTTACTAAATCATATTTTATTTTCGGATATCCAAATTAACATAATCATATATTTCTTTTAAGAGAGAAGTTAATAATTTCTTCGTTTTCTTTACATAAATCATAATTATACAATGAAATAATAATCATGGATGTAATTATATTGTATTAAAAGTATGCGTTGTATAATTTTAAATGTTACGCGCTAAGGTAAGTGCATAAGCATCAATATATTAAATATTCACTGGATCGATTATATTATTAAACTTATTTATTCGAAATTACAATGTAAAAGTACCGATTTCAGGTATAATATTAAATATATAAGTACCCTAAAAAATCTATTGCCTGCTTACATTCTCAAGTAACTTGAGTAAATACATATTAATATAAAAATACAATATTTACATTTACTATTATATGCGAATACAGTTCTGAAATTGGAACTTTCACAGGCTGAAATAAAATAAAGAAACATATTTACAATATTTAAAAATACTTATTCGAAAAATTAATCAGATTATTACCAGATCAAAAAAAGGCAATTATTTTATTGGGAAAAGAATTTGTTTACAAAACTTAATCTAGATGGAATAGAATCGTATAAATAGTTACAGCTATAGTGTCATGTTAGGACTAATATCAGGATACAAATAATAGAGACACAATCGTTAGACCGTTCTGTGGAGATAATTATACTAATAGTATATACTGATACGACATCTAGCGGCTTTCATGCGAGTTTGTAAAAGTCCAAACTGCCACATGGAATTTGAACTCTGTTAAACAACAGAATAAAGTTCAATTTCCTTTAAGCTACATAAACACATGCAATTAATACAAACGTCATTATACTGTTAGGGATTTTATAAGATGTATAAAAATGTAATAATAAAACTAGGCAGCCGATAAAAGTCGTATCGTGCAGTTAAATAAATTTGAACTATCACAAGTAGGTAAAAAATGCTATATTGTAAATGCGTATGTTCCATACTATAATATTAAATATTACTAAAAATCGTTTATTGGTTCGTAATCATGTATATGTGTACATATATAAGGACACTGTTATTAATACCTATGTCTATATTTAAATCGAAAAAATCGCGGTACAAAACCTGTGCGTCTATTTTAAAGGCCATTTTTGATCTAGCGGGACTAACTGCCCATAGCTTTTTGAACTACTTTACAGTGGAATTCTGGTATTATTGGTACTATTCTTAGATTTTTTGTGCTTGAGATTCATGACGCGCATCTATTAGAAAATTTCGTTTTTTTTTCTTATGTTTTGAAGGTCCAGCTATGGGCATGTAAACGATACTAAAAGCTAAGCTTCCATATACAAAATAAAAACTTGTGTAAATGGTATCGTAGCAAAATACTGGATATCGCTGTCGCGTGTGGAATGGAATGAAACGTAGGCATATCAAAGTTAGTATCTACTCATACATATATTGCACCCAGTTATAGGGGTAATTATTTATTAATGGCAACACTTTCAACGGCTTCGAAATTAGAATTGTCTGTTTTCATTGGACGTTTATAACTCCGCACCTTTTAGGCCAATTTACTACAAGCCAATAACATTGAATATATTTAAAAAAAAAGAACTTTTAATGAGTGCAATATACGCGCAATACAAAATAGGCACATCGTTCATACGACGGTTTCGTTTTGTTTGTCGAACATGGCTCTCGTATACTTAGAAATGACCTCGTAAGTAGACTTGATCAGTTCGCACCGTTCCTCAATCTCACAGTCCGTCGGCGCGGGCGCCACTCTGTACGTAGACTTCTTTCTGTTACTCTCGATATTAGGGGAAAACTCTGTCACATTATCCTCGATATTATAGATAGCTATCGACTGTTTTGGGACCATCTCTAGGTCTTTGCGGCGTTTCTTTTTGTCTGTGTTGCACCTAGCGTTGATAGATTTGACGGCGTTTTGTACGGGTGAGTCCAGTGTGTCACTGGAGTTTAGTTCGTATCATACATCCAGTTCCTCTAACCCTTTGGAGAGTCGGTGTGAGTTGATGCGGCGTCGGTGGGAACGCCGCACGGCGTCAGCGCGGCGATAGGGTTCGCTCCGCAAGCCGTGCAAGATGTCCTCCAGCGCACCGTTGTATACCTCGTCTTGGTGAAGCAGCTTCTTTTCGCCGACGGCCTGAGATTTCGTTTTTAATTCGTTGATTACAGCCTCCTGTTGAGAGAGGGGGAATTAATATTTAGATAACTTTAATTTTAGGTGTATAGATGTTGTTCAGATTCTAATAACATTGCTTCAGTGGCGGGTAGAAAAATCATGCTTAGAGCTACTAAATATTACTTTAAAAAATCCTATTCTACATAAATTCAAGCAAAGGGAAATAAGTTTTGAAATCAATGACAAATGATGGTTTCTTTTGTGGAATCTTATGGGTTTTCTATCTACTTCAACAGCGGGTTTGCCAGAACCAATTATAAAGGATTTTAAAATCTAAATAGGTAACAAGAAAATGCAGTTTTACAATTCAATGAGCGAATAAATTTGTAGCATTAAGTAATAATAATAATCTAATTCATAAAAGGAGGCCATTAATACTACATTTTAATAGTAATAAAAGATAATAATTAGCATAGTAAGTAAACACATTCCCTGTTAAGTCCATGCAAGTGCAGCGGTAAGACAAAACACATATTTACACTTAATTTCTTTTTGAAAAGGTCATCGAACTCACAGGAGTTGCCAGACGAAATAAAATTGAAGTACCAATTATTCTTTCATTTTGAGAACGTGTCAAACAAATCGGCAGAAAGAAATACATGCAAGACCAATAAGAGAAACCAAAAACACGCTTTCTTCTACGTTTTTATGGATTGAAAGTCCACCGCCTTTTGTCTGACACGTATTTGTATGCAATATACGAGCTATGGGTATGCATGACAACTTAGTAAAATGAATTAAAAAAAAAAACAAATTTGTTAAAAATAAAAATCGAATTATGTCGTAAGTGTCTGTATTCTCTGTTTCTTCCTCACAATTAACATTTTTGCTAGTGAGTTAATAAAGTGCAAAATACTTTAATATAATTTTTGTCGAGTTCTGTACGCCTTACAATATGCAAATACCTAATTTGTATTTCTATACTTTTCTTAATAAAACCGGTACCATAATATATACTTAGTGGCTAAGATCCTACAATTAAAATTACCCCTATTCCATGCACGATATCACAAACGCAACCTTATGTTCCTATAATAGTGACTATATTTCTTCGGCGGGTTTTAATATAAATAATAATAATAACTTATAAAGGATGCATGCACTGAGATGACGTATAAATGTTAAGAGTGGATAGTGCGATGTGTTAATACCTTTGCTACCCGTATTTTAAGATACAAAAATTTCCAACTCCAATATCACACTCTATTAGGGTACTTTTGTTCTTTATTAAGATTTTGGGGTCAAACCAAACTACACAGATTTTCAGTAGATAAAGTTAGTTTCTACTTACAATTTCCTGTGAAGCGTATGCATAATCATTGGCATAATAAAATCGATATTCCAATGAAGTAAAAAAAGGTTTTTATAAATTGCTACCTTTTCTTAATTGATCACAATCAGTGTTTAAAACAATAAAAAATATTTTTTATTTCACATAAATCTATATGAGCACTTATGAAACATCAGAAACTAATTGCACAGTATTGAAAAACATTTAAATCCGTCTCGAAATTCTGACTTTTCATATAAGTCAACAAACATAACATCACGCTGTCCCTGAGGGGTGTGACTACAAATCAATTCCAAAAAGAATGTAAACGAAGCAATATTAGTATTTATGTAAAGACCGAAGCAGATCGCCGGGTCTGGAGTTTCTGCCAACCCCCATCGGAAAAAGGCGCGTGTTTACGTATGTGATGTTCCAAAAATATTAATTCGAGAAGCAAGTTCCGTTTGACCTCAAAAAATAGTTCCCAAAACAAGAATAGTCCCCGTGCATAGGCACACCTCTACCCCAAATATCTAGAACTCTAGACTTAACCCTATCGTGGTGAAGGGTTACTATGGTCGTGTGCATGCTAGGCGCGTGGGGTTATCAACCAGTCCAGACCTGCCCCAAAACATGCTGATTCTTTCTCGTTGTCATTAGTCACACTTTGGCCCACTATTGGTGTGTAATAGTAGTAGAGACTCTTAGTTATGACTTGGAATATTTTGCCTGTTTCACCACAAGTTTCGTCCTTTCACACAGCGATACGAGGCGATATTTTACTGTAAAAGCTTGGATCACACGTCAACATCGCACTGTTCATACGAAAAAACAATTCAAGTAGGAAACAGCAATGTGGTCCGAAAATTATCCAGAATATATATCGTGCCGATTATGGACTAACCGTGCTATCTGGTTTAACTAGACAAATGTTATACAAATTCTGTAACATTTTTCTCATTTATCTTGTAGATGATAGCCTTATGATAGTTATGGGTCCGAAACAGGCACACGCCAAGCGTGAAATAAATGCAAAGATTCGAGTAGTCTGTTTTTAATATGTGCTGTCAGGTCACCATTAGTTTCTTCAAGTATTTTAGTACTCTGCAAATCCTATTATGCTAAAATGTAAGATATTGAACATGTATAAAATATAATTTTGCCATATTTATTCAGTTTGTTTAAATAATTTGCAAGCATTATTGTTTAGCATGCTTTTATCCATCGTAATTTTTAGAAAAAACTAAAATTAACCATTTTATTAGCCATCTACCTCCATTACACACCAACCATCCCCACCCACTGTGGTTAGTACACACGCACACTCAAGTGTTCCCCCGTCAGTGTGAACTGGACTTACTCCTATAAGTTAGGCCTTTAGCCTGGGCCCCGGGAGGCCTACGCGGGCCCTAGACTGTGCCTCAACTGTGACAAGTGTTGCTGCAATAGGCCTGCGTTGACGGTCGCGTAGTTAAACCTCTGTGAGAAAGTTTATGGTGTTACCATCACCTACTACGATTTTTGGTAGTTTTTTTGATGTGGTGGTTGTTGTGGCAACATTGGTAAGGAGTGTTTTGAAATTAGAATGGCTCCTGCTTAGCTTTAAACATGTGTGGAATAACTTTATTTTTGAAATTGTTGTTATAGTTTTAAAATAGCGTGTTTCTTGTCATATTCGGTAAAAATAAACTAGGTTTTATTTCGTTTGACTTCGGTAAAAACATAGAGTTCTACCAATGTTGCCACATAAACCTTAAAATGAAATACACCACCACCACCACTAAATAGCATGTTATATCATGTGTTGTCAATGTATAATGTTGTCTACCTGTCACCTCGAATAACAATATTAATGCACATTCTCACTCACATCTTTAAGTGAAATAAAGAGATTGTAAGTGAAATAAAATCAAACTAGCTTTCTTAATCACCTTTGAGTGCAAATTACTAATTAAATATATTATTAGTAAACAAAATCTCTTGATAATAAACTTGATTGCCCACTATCAAAACACTGTCGGGCTGATGTTGAAGATTTATCCTCCACTATCCTAGAGCCATTCATTACATGCAGAGTTATATTAATAACATTACTCTGTAAGGCTCGGAAGTACAAGCGAGAGGTCCGATAAAAACATATTTTTGACTCTAACTTCGCGTTTGTCTGAGTATAGCGTCAGACACATGTACCTGACGTTGCAGCTAACGGGTTAAAAGAGTTAAAATTATTCACAATAAAACGAGAAAAACTAATTCTAATTATTATTTTCATGTATTAACACAAAGAAGCGATATCGTCAGAGGTGATTAAGAAAACTCAAAAAGTATAAATAAAACAACAACAAAATTAGTGGAAAATATGAGTACATTATGTAGAAACAGTCGAATCACGGCTACTGTAGACAGAATGCATCAATATAAGCCTCAACACTTTGATTATTGCAACGGCTATACACTTGTTTTCATTGAAAACTGCGTTAACATTATAATAAAGGATGATATTACTAATATTATTGTTGCCAAAGTAAGTTTTGTTTCTTTGTTACGCTTTCACGCTTGTTACGCTTTCACGCTCAAACCATAGAGCAACACGGACCAGAGGGGAGTAGCCATACGCAGGCGTTCCCCTCTGTCAAAGTACAAGTCCACGCGGTCCTATGCGTATAATAAAACTAGTTGCAGCCGCACTGCTCAGTAGACTAAATCTAGTGGCGCGACTAAATTGATGTCCTACAAAAATTACGAATTGTTCTGTATTTTGCTGCAAAAAGAGATCTGCCACGCCAAATTTACAATAAGATGGCGTTACCTTTCATATGTAACTAATATTTAATCACATTATTCCCATTTACTTCCATAAAACTTAAAAATTACAATATTTGTCGTTCGTGTTGTTTCGGATTTGTTTACCAACACAGTCCGCTCGCCCTCATACAATATGCGGATCGGTCGAGCGATTGATCCGAGTTTGTTTCCGAGTAGACGCTGTCACCGAGCCATAGTGTTGTTACTGGTTTGTTAGTAGATAGTTATCGATAAATTTGGCAAAGGAGTCTATATTCATACAGATACATTTTTGAGAATAAGTTTTCTAATTTATTTAAAATATTATAATGTAAGCTGTATATTAATGTACATAGTTGTATAAATTAAAAATATTACAAAACTTACGAGTTAACACGTTTTATTAAAATTACTTAGTGTGAACTTCAAACATTTTTTTTTAAAGTGAAACTATTACTTCGTCTCACACCTTTTCGTCTGTGTGTTGCATGTCGCCTGACGGTCGGCCGCGAAGTAGGGATAAAGTGAAAGGCGCTCGCTGGTGCATGTTGTTGTTTATGGATTTATTTCAATTTTGAGTGCTTGAATTTATTATTTAACTTATTTCCTATGAACATTAAATTAAGTCTTTTTATTAAGCTATTGCATATATTCCGAAAATTTTTTGTTTAATGTCTATAATGTGAAAAAAAAATCACTTTTATCGTGGTTTTATAAAAACCACACAATTCTTTTTTCATTTATTTATTGCAGGTTTCCTAAAGATCCAAAAAGGGATACATGGAAGAAATTTTGTAATAATAGACTAACCTGGATTCCCGCAAGAAATAGTGTCATTTGCTCAAATCATTTCAAGACCTCTGACTTTCATGTGTTGGCGAACAATAGGAGGAGATTAGTCGAGGGCACCAAATCAACTCTAACGCCACACTGTATTTGTCCCGGAAGTTTTTTATATCACGGAAAAGGTAAAACAGTGTACGTACAGTCTACCTGATGTACTACACATTAGTCATAGTGGCGAAATGAAGCTTAGATTTCTCAACTTGAAAAATTAACAGTTTTAAACCTAATTTTCCAGAGTCATTAAAAATAATTCACTCTACCAAATGACAGACTATCATCTATGATGCTATTAGTGCCACACTCACTATTCCTGATTCTTTGACATCTCCGTGTACTTCGTCAATCAAGTCAAAAAACAGACTCACAAAAATGTATTCATATTTATACAAAACGAATCCACTTTAAAAACCAGTGATAGATACAACTATAACTAGCTTTTAAAATGACGTAAACCTTCATTTTATTTGTTAAATGATAATTATTGTACTACATAATAAATAAAGTCAATCTTTATTATAATATCTATCTTTGTATCACTTTTTAAACGTAATATTCCGAACCGAGTTCTTGAATTTATCGATAATGCGTATCGACAGTAGTTGCAACCACGGCTGGAAGCAACTTGTCAGTGTAGTTGCGTCATCTCATTGTACTGTTACGACACATAATGTATCTGTGTGTGTGTGAAATTGTTAGTGTATGCTTTAATTTTTATGTGTGAGTTTCGTAGTAACAGACGATTATTTTTGTGTGAGAATTTGAGAAAGTGTGGGTACAGCAGATTTCCCCCCGCAAAAAATGACAGACAGTTTTGTATCGGGAAAAAACACTATGGCGTCTGACCACCGGCGGACTGGAGGTCCGCCGGTGGTCCGTGTTGCTCTATGCGCTCAAACAGATGAACAAATATGGATGAATTAGGACACACAGATAGACCATGGCCTGGGTAAGGACATACGCTACTTTTCATCCCGGATTGTAGGCAAAGTCGCTTGCAACAGTTAGTCAAGAAAGAATAATCTTTCTGTTGCTGTTTTTATTTTAAATGAACTAGTATCTCAATTAGATGTGAAAAAAATCGAGTAATGCGCATTTGATTTTTGGGCATGTGAATATGCATTTGAGTGATGCGCATGTTCCTCTCGAGCCTGATACACAATTCTAGTTATTGCGATTCAATCCCTGTTAATCTTACATACACACGAGCAAAATGCGACATTGGCAGAGATATCGCATCGCAGGTTGTCGGGTGCTTAACCAGACTTGTATGTGGCTACTTCAATAATTTAAGGCCTCCAGCAAGGGCTAAAAAACTTAAAACCAAACGACTACACGCTGAGGGCACCCCCTGTGGGGTACTGGTCTCGGCCTAGGGCGTCGCTGGAAGAGGGCAGCAAGGGACGGGCTGGATCAAAATAATTTTGAGCACCGTACTCAAATACACAAGCGACGCATTGTCGACGTCGGCAGTTGCTTCTGCCGTTGACCCGTCGTTCGTGTGTATGCACTCTTAATACGAAACAAAAAGTATTTTGCTTTCCGTATCGATTTCCTTGAAATACTCTTGCGCTGTTTTAACCCCTTTCCTGACCCTTGATTACAAATGATTTAAAGTGATGATCGTACTATTATGTCTACTTCGCGAACCTATGAATTTGCTGTAATCAAAGTGTTTCTGGCTTAAAACTCTACGACAAATTACTGTCCATTCACCTTGAAAGCGTTATGTAGAGCCATCGAAGCGAATCTAACAATGAATGCAACATCGAGTTCTTGGGAGTTAAGCGCTGTTCAATTCAGTTTACGTACTGTTAGGAAAATGATTTATTTACAAGAAATGAAGCCTTATTTTGTACAGTTGCAATTCTGGAACCTGTAGATACATTGTGTAAGACATCTTGAGATAATTTTGACAGAAAACAAATAACACTTCATACTTTCGATTATTCTGTCAAATCAATACCAAAAGTTTATTTCGAACGTGATTCAAAAACGCCGATGACTGATTGGTAAATCATTAATTTGCCAAAAAATCTTTGCCACTTTTTTACCTAATAGGTGTTCTCAAATAAATTATTATATTTATTCAAGAAAAAGGCTCTGCGAAAATACCTTTGACCGAGTCGTATACGATCCTAAACAGCGCTTAACCCCTCACTACAAATCTGCGATCCACGCCACAACCGTCCATACTGGTCCACACATAAGAGCGACAGTCGCATACCTGTTGTTTCTTCTGCATGATCTTGGTTTTGTTAGGGTCGACGTGCTCTGCCTGTTGCGCTGCTTGCTCCAGCCTGCGACGTTGTTCGTTTTCACCGTCTGCTTGCTGGAATCGTAGGTAGGTTGGTCAAAGAAAGAAATAAATATATTTAAAATTATTTAATGGAATACGTTCAATTAGCAATGAGCTTATTTAAATTGTAGGTAGAACAGAAGAATATTTATGTACTTTTCTGAAGATAATTTGATTGATTTTTTTAAGCCACCCTCACCTTTTATGCTCTTTATTAAATGACCCTACTTGTGAATTAATTGGAGTTAGGCATTTCCTAGAAATTATTTTTTCTTTACATGTAATTTCAGAGACTGATTGATAACCTAAGGAAAGGTTGTTTTGTATTTCAAAATATGTAAGAGTGATTCTAAAATAAAAAAAAATATGTTAATTGACAATCAAGGTTTTTATATATTGTAATTCCTCTTATATAAATTTTATTGTAAATAGCCAGATAGTCGGCGCTCCTTGCCAGAGTCTCTGACAATGACAGTGGCCAAATAGTCGCTTTATCGACTAGTCTGAACATCTATATCTATAGGTACAAATAAATAAAATTGAAGTGTCTGTTTATTATAGGAAACTAATTTAAAAAAAAATGTCCGCCTGTCTGTCTGTTCCGGCTAATCTCTGAAACGGTTGGACCGATTTTGACGGGACTTTCACTGGCATATAGTTGATATTATAAGAAGTAACAAAGGCTACTTTTTGTTCCGGGAGCTCGTTTCCGAGGGATAATTTTCAACATCCACGCGGGCGTAGCCGCAGGCAGCAGCTAGTCTCTAATAAATATGTACATGATGTTGTGTTACCTTGAACGCCCTCGTGAACCTGACGAGTAGCGAGAAGAAAGCGTTAGCGTCACAGCCACGCGGTGCTTCACCGAAGTACTCCACGCACGACGCGAACGAGTCCTGGTGACAAACAATCTGGTTAAGTCCGTATTCATGGAAAATAATTGTTGCAAAATATTGTTTGAGACTCTTTGAAAAGCACCAAACATGTTGCAGTGCTGACGTTAACATTGAACGCCACCTACTACGATTCCACATACTCCTTTTGCGTTTACGTGCACACATCTGGGCATACACGCACGCTTATTGCGAGTACTACACACCTGACCACGTAGAATCTTCAAACATTTTAATTATTTCTAAATTTTGTTGAGTTCTCTAAAAAAAAATTATATGAACCTAGTCTATGTACCTGTGCATGTTTAGTCTCAGTCCGCAGCCTCCTCAGTTTATCAGCCGCGTTAGCTAGGAAGTCCCTCAGCACATGCGGGGACGCTCTCAGGCCGTCCCTGGCTTCTGCCTCTCGCCTCACAGCCTCCATGCCTCGCTCTAACTCACACACGTCACCTGCTACGTTTTCTAGGGATACTGGAAAAATAAATACCAAAAATATTTTAGTTTGTGAGTGATTGCCATTAGTAATAAGGGTGAAAATCGAATGCACTGATTGGTAATTCTTCTCGTTCGAGACACACGGTGAATATGGAGACATCATCATCACTTCAACCTAAAGATGTCCATTGCTGGACATAGGCCTCCCCCAAGCTCCGCCACTTCGACCGGATCTGTACGTCCTGCATCCAGCGGATTCCTGTGACCTTCACAAGGTCATCGGTCCACTTTGTGGTGAGGTCTTCCAACTCTACGTCATCCTGTTCGTGATCAGTAATTAGGAGATGTGCAGGATGATCAAGGTAGCCAACATATCCCAAAGAATTGCCAGACTTAAGTGGCAGTGGGCAAGGCACACTGTTCGACAACAAATGGGCGGTGGGGGCGAAAGGTTCTGGATTGGCGACCGCGTACTGGAATGCGTAGAATATTGACACAAAAAGCGAAAAACTTTCATAATATCTTTTGCTTTTTCAGTCTCAAAAGTGTTACTATAGTCTATCCGTGTTAAGGAGATTAGATCATAGTAAATTAGAACGTACTGTGAAGGGCTTACTTCAATTGGTCAATGTGAACACGGCTTTCTAATTTACTATGATCTAATTGGTCAGGGGGCGTGGCTAAGCTGAGTGACAACGACGAGTCACTATTTTCTTAACGCGAATAGACTATAGTAGGTAGATATAGATATTAACTACATAGGGACGTTTTCATGACGTTAGCCGATATTCCGCATATTTTATGTAAGAATAACCAATGAAAAAATAACCTACCTTGAGCGGCTTTATCAATATACATGAGCTCAGTATCGAAATTCATCAACTCAGGGAAGTTTAGTCTTATCGTAGCCACAATATAATGGAGCAACGATATTCTTTTATCAGTCGACTTGGTATCCATAAGGGTATCTAAAGACTGCAGTTTAAACCCATAAGCGGGCCCCCTCTTACTACTGTTCAAATAGTTTCCGAACGCAAGAATAATTTCCAATACATTGCGTAGTTTTGTAGAGGACTTGACTGAGGAAGACCCGGAAATAATGGCATGGATTTGAGGAGTGATTAAATGTATATTGTCGAAGAAATTTCCCATGTAACTCATGATTGAAAGTTTCGCTGATATTCGTTCTACTTTGGCTAGTTGCATTAAGAATTTGTCTTCTTCTGTGAGTTGGTTTATTGGTTTCTTCTCTGCGACGTATTCTTTGTAGGCCTTCTGCTCGGCTTCTGTCGGCACCATTCTTTGAAGGATCTCGACGCTTTCCAAAGGTAATTGTTTGAGGTCTAAGCTGTTTATTGCTGTCATTACTTTTTCTACTGGCGTGTCGAGTTTTCTTCTTGATATTGCTGTAAGAGAGAATATTTTGTCAATAATTATACTTCTTTAATAATACAATAGGGAGTTGTTTGAATATTTGTAAAAGGGTTATCTTTGGAAATACTGATACGAAAACACAAAAAATCTTTTTTATAGGAAAGCTACACTATTCTCGAGTGACACAGGATACTACTTTATGCTAGAAAAAATCACGGTTAGTGCGAATCTCCATGCCATTGATACCGCTGCTAGTGCGATATAATTGTAGTCATTATTCAGTAGTAATTGTATCCTTTAAAAAGCATTTATTTAAGGAGTCTAATATTCAACGACGTTGTCTTTGAGCTCCGTAAGTTATAAGTTGAGCTGTACGGTGACTGTAAATGCGTGCATTGACTGGACAAGTCCAACCAAATCTTTGTGGTTCTTTCCTCGAAATACCATCTTAGACACAAATCTACATGGTATTCAAATGATCTGACCAAGATAATGTTTGGACTTTAAAGAGACTGAATTTCGTTGTTTCGATGTTAATTTGTCGGTTTGAAAAAACCTATTTTAAAATGATTATTTCTTGTGAGGTGAAGTGTTTTTTTTTTACAACCAATTGACAAAAATGAAAAATCATTTATCACATCAACAGGGCACGTTTAAGGCTAATAGAACGCTGTATTAATGTAACTTACCTATGTTCCTGAGCCGTGTGTGTTCCAGCAGCGACACAGTGTCGGGTTTACGGAAGCGCTTGCTGGGGAAGGAGGCGAGTGTGTCGGTGTCTGTGTCCAGCTGTGGACACGCACCTCCGATGCGGAACTTCTCTTCAAACTCTGTGAAGTTTATCCTCCGTCGGGGTCGCTCCTCGTCGAGCTCGTTGAAGATTGTTCCTCGGACCTATAAGTTGAGATTCTTTTTGTCATAAAATTTTCGATTTTCGTCGTAGTTGTGATCAAGATTGTTTGGAAATGGAGGATACATTGTTTAAAGTTCATTCAATTTTGTTCATTCTTACACCACCTCACCGTCTTTTTTTTTTTTTGTGAAAATTTAACCCTTCAACTGTCAATTTATTGAATAAGATTAAAAGTCGAAGTATAGATAAAGGGCAGAAATGTTTTGTGTTTATTTTTTAGAATTGTCGAAAGCGTTTGACTCTGTCTCAATTCCCATTCTTATCTCCAAGATATAGAACATCGGCATTATACGTAGGCTAATTAAGCATTTTTAGAGATTACTTGTTGGGTCGGATGCAGTGACTCTAAATAGATAAGGTGGTGAGTGGTGGATGAAGAACCCATTCATTATGGGGTTCCCGAGGGGAGTACCTTGGGACCAACTATGTTTCAAATCTATATTAATGACCTATATACTAGTAGTAGTGATTCGCGGATTCTGGCGCAAGCGCCAGAGCCCGCGCTTGCACCAGAGCCCGCGAATCTGTAGCACCCATCGTAAAAAAAAAAAAAAAAAAAAAAAAAAAAAAAAAAAAAAAGGTTTTGGTGTGCTCTGATCTCAAATCTGCGGTCCATTTTAGCGTAGGATGCGTGGTTCTGGAGTTATGCAAATCAATTAACTGTTATCTCATTGATTTCCGGTGGTCCTGCACCCTCATTAGCATTCCATTGTTCGCCTAATCCTTTTATCTATTATACTTCGAACACCTCATTACGTTGCGCCAGAACCCACGAATCTGTTGCCCTACGGTTGATTTGGCGTTCTTATCTATTACTCATTGTATGTCTGCTTTTCTATGTCATCAATAAAACACATTCATTTTTATTTCAATATTTTATTACTTTTTTCTACAAAATATGAGCGGAAGATCTCATCCACAAAAATATCATTGTGCAGTGTGTTCCCTGTAAATATGTTCGTAAAACTATGCATTGAACATCCCTGAAACTTAAATAGCAAATACATTAAGCAATATTCACCACAAACTGAAGTCCAATCATTCTGAATCCTATCAACATTCCAGTCCCATCTCTTACAATTCCTTTTCAAAAACTGGAGATGATATCGCTCAGGTGTTCGTCCATATGAATCAAAATATTGACCGATACCATTCGTATCGATATGTACAGCTACCCAGTGTGAACCTGGTTTATCATCCGCATCCAAATTGCATATTATATACGTTGGTACATGTGTATACATAGGTAGTCTATTAGCAGCATAAACATTATTTTCTAGACTGGGATGAATCTTTTTCATATGTTTTTGTAATTCTAGTGTATCCATGATATTACTGTTATTAGCAGATTATTACAGTACCAATCTATTCAATGGTTGTCATAGGAATGTTCAATTATAGTGATTTGTAAATATTAAATCGCATTCTTTGTGGGAGTCACAAAGCTTAGGATTATCATTTTGCTGCAGCTAATTTAAAGTTTGTTATATGGGTCTGATTATATTAAATAAAACACTTTGAGTACATAGACATTTTTAATTAACTGATCAACACAATAATTATTAAATAAATAAATTAAATACAGACATATTATTATCAAAATACCATTTTCTAATACACACAGCATTATTCAATGCACAATTCAATTTATGGTTCACACAATTAAAATCAGTTTTATTTTTACAGAACTTTTTTTTTAATGTCGCAAAATTAGGACATCCCTTCTCACCTATGTCAATCACTTCACAGTTTGCACATAACTCTTTAATCCACGTAATCTTTTCCAAACCCTTTGTCATAATTTTTTTATTTTCTAAATATGGTAAAATAACACGTTTAAACTCTTTGTAGTCTATGTAGCCTTCACTCCAGTAAATTCCTCGATTTCTTTCTAACCATCTCACCTGCTTTTTTTCTTCTAGTGTTAGGTAATGGAATGAATATGGTGGTTTCACCAAGAACGTCTGTGTATGATCATGACTCGCAATGGCCAATTCTTTGATAATAAAATGATTTAAAGAATCTTTAAATCCTTGGAGTTCCACTATAAGGGTGTCCGTCTTCATGATATCTTCTTAACAATGTTACTTAATGGTTTGTATTCAACAATGCAATCGTTCAGAATGAGACAATATGCTGAAGTTTGATCTGGTATCTCCGAATCACTTTCAATTTCTACTCTCACGTCCACAACTGGCCCTGTCTTTAGATTATCCACTTGTCTAGAGCAATCAATGACAAACAGCGGTGCTAAATCTCTAAACTGTTTTTCGCTTAATATGGGTTCCGGTCGACGTCCGTAATACGACTGTTGAAATCTGGTGTATTGCTCGTTGTAAATATTAAATCGCATTCTTTGTGGGAGTCACAAAGCAGGTTGATGCCTGTTGCGAAGGAACGTGAGATAAGTTTGTTGACTCATAGAGTTACAATCAGTTTCGTTGTACTTAGTAATTTGCTTTAGATAAGAATAAGGAACGTGAGATAAGTTTGTTGACTCATAGAGTTACAATCAGTTTCGTTGTACTTAGTAATTTGCTTTAGATAAGAATGGTGCTATATAAGATCGAACAGTTGCAGTCATGCAGTCAGTCTATGGTCGTTTGACCACAGTGTATTGTATACGTCTACCAATACTACGTTTGTGTTACTTCAACGCATCAATGGCCATGGAGGTAAGTGTTTATTCTATTGACAAACTTACTTGTATTTCTGTTGTTGTTTCCTAACGTGTGTGATTAAGTGTAAACAAATTGATATTAACGTGATAACTCTGTTGTTGCAGAGATCATTCAGCTTCGCAGACGATAATGAAAATACCTATAAACAGTATTACTACTCGCCACTCTCTCCTCAACACGAAGAAGAGAGTGATGACATCGTCGTTAATAACACAGACGATGGTGGAAAAAGGAAATCGCAACCGATTGATCAATTTTTTGAAGTGGCACCAAAAATAAAAAGGAAGAAGCTGCTATCCTCGACTGTGACACGAGCTGCTAGAGATGGCGTATCATACATCTCTACAAATTCTGACGACGGAGACCAAGCGACGCATCTCATAAAAATTGAAATGTATGATATGAAGAAACTATCCAAGATTCCAACTAGTGATCACTGGAAGCACGCTACCACGAGGATTAAATATTACATAAAGAATAATAAGGATAGCATCTACGACAACACAAACGGCCTCGTATACAATATTACAAAGACAATAGCAGAAAGTGAAAAAGTTAAAAAATACTTTTTTAACAATGACACTCATTAGTGGATTAGTGAATGTGATTCTGTTTACTTAAAGTACTTCTGTGTACTCATTAGATTTTACATGACTTTCCTAATCCTTTGTTAGACTATGAATATTGGACATTATTTGAAATTGGGTATCAGTTGCTCTACCAACACTTAACTGTTACTTACTGTGCTACATACTTTCTTCTTTATTATAAAGATGGAAAACTTCAGTGAAATGTGCACCAGTGCTTTCTTTTCCGCGCCCATTGAAGAGAATATAGAACAATCCAACAGCGAATTCAATCAGGAGCTGTCTAAAGTTTGTGATGAAATAGAGAAGCATGAACTGTTCGATTCATCGTATGATGATGAGTTGTATAATCAATGTTTGATGGTTGAAACAAAGTTGATGTAAGTATTAGAAGTACAAACTCAATAAGAAATATTATTGTAGTAATGTTTTATTTTAAGATTTGTCTAATAATTTTCTTTTTGTTACAGTCAACAACAAGTTGGAAGAGGTATCAAACGAGGTATCACTACTGATGAAAATAAGGTTACCAAGAAAGCAAAATTTGATGAAGGAGCTTCTACATCATCAATTGAAACCAATGATGTGGACAACAATAAGGTGGAATGTGATACATGTCATGTTTATATTAATAAAAGGTATCTAAACAACCATTTAAAAAGCAATTCACATAAAAATAATCTTTTAAAATCACATAATTCATTAACAAATGTTACAGTTGTTGAAACCGCTTTTGGCAATCGAATTTTAACATATAGAATTAATAGTAAAACACTTCAATCGGGACAATATTTTGAAACACCGGAATCGTTTTTAAATTCGCTAAAAATTGATATCTTATTTTTGATAAATGAATGTATTCAACAACATACAATTTTTAAAATAAACTTCATATTGCATGCTGATTTCATACAACAAACTAAAGATATTAAAAATACGTTTGATTTTCAAACGTTTAATTACATAATTTGTCAGGGAGATGACTTAAATATTTTTTATTCATCATTAATAGACACTGTAGTCGGTAAAATTTGTCAATTTGAAAAAAAAGATAGTGGTTGGAGTCTTAATCAAATTAAATACATAGATATGAATGTTAACAAATTCAACCCCCTACGTGGTAGTTCATATATCGACCTTCCTCAAGATATTAAATCAAAAAAAGCTGTAATCAATGTTAAAAATAATGATAATATGTGTTTCAAATGGGCATTACTCTCTGGTTTATATCCTGTATGTAAAAGTGTAGATCGGGTAGCATCTTACGCAATTCATGGAAATAAACTAAAATTTACTGGTATTTCTTTTCCGGTTATAATTGCAGATATATCAAAAGTAGAGAAATTAAACAATATTAGTATTAATGTTTTTGGCTTAGAGTATAATAAAGAAAAAAAGTGTAATTCTGTTGTAGGTCCTTTATATTTAACAAAATGTCGTACACCTAATCATATTAACCTACTATATATATCGAATGGTACTAACAATCATTACTGTTATATTAAAAACTTATCGCGATTAGTTAGTTCACAAATATCAAGACATCATTGTGCAGTTTATATATGTGATTCATGTTTACTTCATTTCCCATCGGAGGAAAGACTTAATAACCATCAACAATATGATTGCGCTCACATTTGTACGGAATTACCAAACGGTGAGGATTCCAAAAAGGATTGGTTTGGTAAAGCAACCTCAAATAATAAATTAAAATTTGATAAATTCGTGAAAAAGTTGAAAATGCCCTTTGTGGTTTATGCAGACTTTGAGGCATTTTTGAACCCAATAGAATCATGTAGTAACGATCCATCCAAGCCTAGTACAATTAATATTCAAAAACATGAAGTGTATAGTTTTGGATATTACATTAAATGTTCATATGATAACAGATTATCAAAATATGAGACGTATAGTGGGTCAAACTGTGCACAAGTGTTTATGAATCGCCTTTGTGAAGATGTGAAAACAATATTTAAAAAAAATAGTTTCCAAAAATGTCTCGTTCCATTATCAGATGAAGATAAAATTAAAATTTCAAATTCAAACATATGTCATATTTGTGAAACTGAGTTAAATGAAGATCTTTTTTACGATTTTGATTGGCACACTGGCAGTTTTAGGGGTGTTGCACATCAAGTGTGTAGTTCTAAGTACAGAACCCCTCGTCATATTCCAATATTTTTACATAACCTCAGTCATTACGATGCTCATTTCATTATCCATGCATTAAACCTCGATGATGACAAAGTTGAAGTTATTCCACAAAATAAAGAACGATACATATCATTTTCAAAACAGTTAACAATAAATAATCAACCAGTAAGTTTAAGATTCATAGATTCATTGAAATTTTTATCGTGTAGTTTAGATCAACTAGCTAAAAATCTTAATGATGATCAGTTTACAGAACTAAAAAGGAACTATCCTAATAATGAAGATTTTTCACGTTTAAGACGGAAAGGTATTTATCCTTATGAATTTATGTGTAATAGTGATTGCTTGAAACATCCATCACTTCCTGATCAACACCAATTTTATAGTTCACTCACAGATTCAAATATTTCAAATGATGATTATAATCACGCAAAAGATATTTGGCAACATTTTAAGTGTAGTAGTATGTCTGATTATTCCAATTTATATTTAAAAACTGATGTTTTACTTTTGACTGATGTATTCGAAAACTTTAGAAAGCTTTGTATTAAAACTTATGGATTAGATCCTGCTCATTACTATACTGCCCCAGGTTTAAGTTGGGATGCAATGTTAAAATTTACCAAAATAGAATTAGAATTGTTAACGGACTATGACAAAATTGCTTTTTTTAAAGCTGGTATTAGAGGGGGTGTATCTCAGTGTAGCAATCGTTTTGCTAGAGCAAATAATAAATTCATGGAAGATTATGATAGTGAAAAACCTAATTCATATCTAACATATTTTGATGCGAATAATTTATATGGTTGGGCAATGTCTCAATCTCTTCCTGTTGGTGGTTTCGAATGGATAGATTCTAATACAGATTATAATGTGTCGGATAACTCTGATTTCGGTTATGTTTTAGAAGTTGATTTGGAATATCCTGATGAACTTCATAATTTGCATTCTGACTTTCCGTTATGTCCTGAAAACATATGTGTGGGTAATACTAAAGAAACTAAATTAGTTCCTAATTTAAATAATAAAAATAAATACATCATTCACTACAGGAATTTAAAACAATGCATTGAAATGGGGATTAAATTAATTAAAGTACATAGAATTTTAAAATTTAAACAGAGTTCTTGGTTAAAGAAATACATAGACTTAAATACTAGTTTGAGAACGTTAGCTACATCAAACTTTGAAAAAGACTTTTTTAAATTAATGAACAATTCTGTCTTCGGTAAGACTATGGAAAATATTGAAAAAAGAGTAAACGTTAAACTACTAACTCACTGGGATAATCGTGGTAAAGTTTTAGGTGCTCAGGATTGGATTGCAAAACCAGAATTCCATAGTTTATCAATATTTTCAGAACATTTAGTTGCAATACAATTACACAAAACAAAATTAATTTATGATAAGCCGATTTATTTAGGATTTTGTATTTTAGATATATCTAAGACCCTTATGTATGAATTTCATTATAACTACATGATTAAAAAGTTTCATAATAAAATTAAGTTATTGTACACCGATACCGATAGTTTGATATATCAAATTTTTACAGACAATTTTTATGAGGATATAAAACCAGATCTACTTCACTATTTCGATACATCAGATTACCCGGAAAATAATATTTACGGATATCCAAAAATAAATAAAAAAAAGTTAGGTTTTTTTAAAGATGAGAATAATGGTAAAGTATTGAAGGAATTTGTAGGGTTGCGATCAAAAATGTATGCCTTAGAAATAGAAGATAAATTTATAGCAAAGGCAAAAGGGGTTAACAAAAGTGTTACCAAAAAAATGAATATGGAAAATTACAAATCGTGTTTGTTTAATAAAAATGTATTATATTGTAGTATGCTTCGATTTAAGTCAATCAAACACACTATTTTTACACAAAAAATAAATAAAACATCTTTATCATATAATGATACCAAACGATGTATTATGAACAACAACATTGATACATTGGCTTGGGGACATTATAAATTACGCTAAGTGTAATACTTTTTACTTTTATTTCTGTGTGTATATACAAATTTTGTACTGATTGTAAAATTATGATATTACTGTAATGTTATATAATAGTTTATTACATATTTAAAATTTATTGTTTGATTGTAAATAATGTAAAATAATTGTAGTTTTTATTTGTGTGCTTAAATTTGACGTTGAGGTGATTGTGAAATTCTGATAAGTACTAATTGTGTTAGAAATAGTATACAGATCATTCTGTTTTTCACAAATTACATGTTTTATATAATTTTAGCAATATATATATATTTAATTTTTACACCAAAATTTTCATTTTTATTTCATCCCTTTAAAACTCTAGACGTGTGAAATGTTTCACTTTATCCATCCGTTTACTGCTATTGTGGCAGGACCAAGTGGATGTGGGAAGTCAAATTTTGTAACAAATTTCATAAAATCAGTTAAAGAAATATGTAATTGTGATTTTAATCAGATCACATGGTGCTTTGATGAAATGCAGGCTTTAAATAATTTACCAAATGTTAACTATCATCAAGGAATTCCAAATCTTAATATGTTTGATGGTGAAAACCCACACCTTATTATTATTGATGATCTAATGAGAGAGTCTGATGGAAGAATTGTGGATATATTTACAAAAGGTAGTCATCACAGGAATCTTAGTGTATTTTATTTAACACAAAATTTATTTCATCAAGGTAAAGGTCAAAGAGACATTTCTTTAAACTCAAGTTATATAATTTATTTTAAAAACCCTCGAGATAAAACTCAAATAAGATATTTAGCACGACAAGTGTCACCAGATAACCCAAAATTCATTGAAGACGCCTACAGGGATGCAACTTTAGAAGCGCATGGATATTTAATGGTAGATTTAAAACAGAATACAAATGATTTTTGTCGTATCAAGACAAATGTATTCCCATTTAATGGTTACTGCACAGTCTACGTCCCCACGAAAGAGTTTAAATACACCAAGAATCAAACAATTCAAATCATTTCTAAATGATACATCGTCGACTCACAACGCATAAACATTTGCTAAACGCTTTGCAGTTTAAATACACCAAGAATCAAACAATTCAAATCATTTCTAAATGATGCATCGTCGACTCACAACGCATAAACATTTGCTAAACGCTTTGCATACGCTTAAACCAAAATATCAAAGAGCGTTACTTAAAACGTGTGATGAAGAAGAAATAAATTGTATTTGTGAATGTATTCATAACGTTTTACAAGGAAAGATACCTCTTAAAGATCAAGATAAACAAAAATTGAATAAACACAAAAATATACTCCGTAAACTGGTGCATAAGTGTAAACATAAACTAAGAAAAAATATTATTATACAAAAAGGAGGGGCTTTCTTACCAATAATATTAGGTGCAATATTGAGTGGATTAGTAAGTGGACTAGCCAGTTAACATGGAAAATGCTAAGAAAATGATACTTATTGAACCGGGATTGATTGAAAAATTAAAACAAGAAAATAAGGTTACTAGTAATTTGTCTCGATTAGATATTGAAATGCAAAATATTATGAATAGTAAGACGGAAGACCGAAAGAAGTGGATGTTATATTTACAAACACTACAAAGATACCTTCACTTTACCGAAGAGGATCGTCAACCACTCAGATTACCAATTTATTCTGATACATCTAATGAAGATTCAAATGGGTCTAAAATTGGTTTTAAAAATAAAGATAGAGATCTAAAAAGTTCAGTTGATGCTGAATCTTTGTTGGAGGAGAAAGGATCTATTAAAAGTATAGAAAGTGAGGCAAATCCACTGTATTCATCAACACAAATACTCAGTTTAATACCAAAAACTTATAATAAAAAAGGTGAGTCATTATTAAACTTAATTGGAACAAGTAAAAGTAAAATACGTTGGGATAATGAAGGCACAGTCATAATTGATAATGAAAAAATTCCAGGAAGTAATATTGTTGATTTAATAAATGATTCACTTAGACCCTTAAAAAAAAGTGATCCGATAGGGTGGGATAGATTTGCTAAAGCATTAAAAGATATTAAAGTACCACTTACTTATATTGGAAATCCAAAGAGATGTGAGTTTATTAACCAACTTCAAGTAAAAGATCTGAACAAAACCTCTGAGATTGAAGTTCAAGAGTTTTCTACACCGAGCAGTGGAGATAAAAGATCTATAACTAAAATACATAAAAAGATCGATTGGGAAAAATGGACCCCGTACTAGAAGAAATTAACAGGATTTATTATGATCCATCTAACCCCGCTGGTTTTGGTAGTATTGATAAATTATCAAAAGCTATGAAGGGTAAAATGGATAAAAAGCAAGCAAAGGAATGGTTACAATCACAAGAAACATATACATTACATAAACCCATTCGGAAAAAATTCCCGCGTAATAAGTACATTCTATCAAATATTAATGAGCTGTGGCAAGCTGATTTAAGTGATATGCGAACTTATTCTCAATATAATGATGGTTTCAACTACATACTTTGTGTTATTGATGTATTTAGTAAATATGCTTTTGCAAGACCAATGAAAAAGAAAAACTCAGAAACAACTAAAGAATGTTTTGAAAGTATATTTACTGAAAGTAATACAACACCTACTCACATACAATCTGATAAAGGTACAGAATTTGTTTCAAAAGATGTACAAAAATACTTTAAATCCAAAAAGATAAATTACTATACCACTAACAATCCTGATATTAAGGCTAGTATTGTTGAACGATTTCAAAGAACTCTAAAAATGAAAATGTGGCGTTATTTCACTCATAATAATACTTATAGATATATAGATGTTTTACAAGATTTAATATACTCTTATAATCACAGCATTCACTCGAGTATTAAGATGTGCCCATGTGATGTAAGTTCCAACAATATTATGACAGTTTGGACTAATCTTTATGATAGAGGGTCAAACAAACTTTCTCTAGAAAATCCAAAACCAAATTTCAACGTGGGTGATTATGTTCGAATAACTAAATATAAACATGTTTTCCAAAAAGGATATGAATCAAATTGGAGTGATGAAATATTTATTATATCTTCAATAATTGATAGATCTCCATGGGTTGTTTATACAATAACAGATTTACAAAATGAACCAATAGTTGGTACTTTTTATGAAAGAGAATTACAGAAGGTCACTTACAGCCCCACCTCACAATATAAAATAGATAAAATAATTGGCACTCGTTATTCGGGTAACAGAAAAGAAGTATTAGTGAAGTGGAAAGGTTATCCAGATAAATTTAACAGTTGGATTTTAGCTTCTAGTTTAAAAGAAATATGAATAAAGAAAGTTTTTATTTAACTTTGCTCAGCAATAGTTCAATGGAATACTTTCCTGATAACAAGACCACAAATTTTTCAACAAAATTACCAAAAGCTATGAAATTAGAAGGTGAATGGGCGGTTGGAGTTGTCGAGTTTCAATATCCATGCACCATGTTTACTGTTCAAGATCATGAAAATGTTGTATACATCACAAAAACCATGTTAATGCCTAATGAAGATAAACCATCAACAGTGTACTACAAAAAACATATTCCCGCTACCAACTACGATAACGTTGAACATATTTTAAGAGCGTTAAATGGTATCAGAGAGAGCTTGAAATTTCGTTATGATGAAATAACAAAATTTGTGTCTGTTTCTGTTTTGGATAAAAATATAACATCCGTAACATTATCACCCAAATTAAGTTTACAACTAGGTTATGAACCAAATACAAATCTCCTAGACAGAAATTTTGGGAAGTGTCCTGCTAATTTACACTTAGGGTTACCATCTCAACTATTTCTATATTGCGACATTATCGATCCTCAGATTGTGGGTGATGTTATGACTCCACTATTAAGAGTCATTTCATTAGATCCTTCAAAATACATTTATGGTGCGAATAAAATGTACATTTTCTCTCCACCTCACTACTTACCTGTTATGCGAAGAGAGTTCGATACGCTGGAAATAGATATAAGATCGAGCACAGGACAAAAAATACCATTCCAGTTTGGAACCGTGTGTGTTAAACTACATTTCCGCAAATTATAATAATGTATTCTCCTCATGATCATCATAAATGTCCATATGAAAATTATTATTCACATCAAGCTGGATCAGGAGTTGGAGTAATTTATAAGGGTTCACCATACCAACGCGGTCATGGTATTGGGAGCTTCTTAGGAGGGTTATTTAGATCAGTTTTACCTTTACTTTCAAGTGGTGCTCGAGTGGTTGGTAAGGAGGCATTAAACGCTGGAGTAGGACTTTTATCGGATATGGTTCAAGCCCGTCCTATGGAAGCCTCAATAAAAGATCGTCTAAAGCAAGTTAGTACAAACTTAAAACGAAAGGCTGATGACAAAATTGATCGATTTAACATGACAGGATCTGGGTATATAAGTAAAAGAAAACGATTGGCCTCGTTCATTCCACCACTAACAGCTAAAGTGAAAGCTACGAAAAAACTTGGTCTAAAACCAAAAAACATCAAAGATATATTTTCAAATTAAGTATGTCTTTCCTTCATAATCATTCTTGTGAGTGCGTTAAGTCAGAATTAGATTTGTTTGCATTACCGTCTACACAAACAAGCATTGAAAATGGATTGTGGATTCACTATAAACCAATTTCATCTCTTGCTGATGATGGACCTATCGAGTTTCAAGTTCCTGGAACAGGCGATGACTACATAGATTTGTCTCATACATTACTCCACATAAAGGCAAAAGTATTAAATCAAGATTCAACAAACTTGATATCAGCTACAGCAGTAGCACCTGTAAATAATTGGTTGCATTCACTTTTTAGTCAACTCGATGTTTATTTAAACCAAAAACTTGTATCACCACCTAATAATACCTATGCCTATCGAGCATACATGGAAACCCTTTTAAACTATGCTCCTGCTGCTAAACAATCTCATCTTACTTGTAGTCTTTGGTATGATGATACAGCAGGAAAAATGGATTCCACAGATGGTAAAAACATAGGATTTGTTAAAAGACAGGAATTAGTTAATGAAAGCAGGGAAATAGAAATGATTGGTCATCTTCATGGTGACATTTTCAATCAAGATAAATTTTTAATTAATGGCGTTGAAATGAGTGTAAAATTAGTTCGGTCAAGAGAGAGTTTTAATTTAATTGCTGGGTCAAATGATGTAAAGTTTAAAGTTTGCATTACGGACGCAACTCTTATTGTTCGAAGAGCACGAATTAATCCAAGTGTATTACTCGCACATCAGAAAGTTTTAGCTTCTACCACTGCTAAATATCCTATTACTCGTGCTGAAGTTAAAGTTTTAACAATTGCATCGGGTGTTCAAGGAAAAACTCTTGATAATATATTCTTAGGACAGGTACCCAAAAGATGTATTATTGGTTTTGTGAATAATTCTGCATTTAATGGTTCACTTACTAAAAATCCATTTAACTTTGAAAACTATGGTATTAACTCTTTCAGCTTATATATTGATGGTCAACAAATACCTTCCAAAGCTTTGCAACCATCTTTTAATAATAATATATTTACATCAGCATATCATACTCTATTCTCGGGGACTGGTATTCACTTTCTTAATGAAGGAAATGCAATCTCTCGTGAACAGTATGCCAAAGGTTACTGTCTTTTAGCATTTGATTTAACTCCTGATTTATCAGCTAACTCATCAACCCATTGGAATCTCATAAAGCATGGTAGTGTAAGATTAGAAGTACGATTTGAATCCTCACTAATACAAACAATTAACTGTATTGTTTATGCTGAGTTTGATAATATTATTGAAATAGATAAAAATAGAAATGTTACTGTAGACTATAGTAGTTAGGATTATAATGTGTGTTGTGTTTTAGATATATGTGTTATGTTTAATGCATTTTGTGTGTGTGTAACTAAAGATAACATTATAAAATTAAATAAAACAAATTGTATGCAATATGCTATCAAGGATTTAAAGATTCTTTAAATCATTTTATTATCAAAGAATTGGCCATTGCGAGTCATGATCATACACAGACGTTCTTGGTGAAACCACCATATTCATTCCATTACCTAACACTAGAAGAAAAAAAGCAGGTGAGATGGTTAGAAAGAAATCGAGGAATTTACTGGAGTGAAGGCTACATAGACTACAAAGAGTTTAAACGTGTTATTTTACCATATTTAGAAAATAAAAAAATTATGACAAAGGGTTTGGAAAAGATTACGTGGATTAAAGAGTTATGTGCAAACTGTGAAGTGATTGACATAGGTGAGAAGGGATGTCCTAATTTTGCGACATTAAAAAAAAAGTTCTGTAAAAATAAAACTGATTTTAATTGTGTGAACCATAAATTGAATTGTGCATTGAATAATGCTGTGTGTATTAGAAAATGGTATTTTGATAATAATATGTCTGTATTTAATTTATTTATTTAATAATTATTGTGTTGATCAGTTAATTAAAAATGTCTATGTACTCAAAGTGTTTTATTTAATATAATCAGACCCATATAACAAACTTTAAATTAGCTGCAGCAAAATGATAATCCTAAGCTTTGTGACTCCCACAAAGAATGCGATTTAATATTTACAAATCACTATAATTGAACATTCCTATGACAACCATTGAATAGATTGGTACTGTAATAATCTGCTAATAACAGTAATATCATGGATACACTAGAATTACAAAAACATATGAAAAAGATTCATCCCAGTCTAGAAAATAATGTTTATGCTGCTAATAGACTACCTATGTATACACATGTACCAACGTATATAATATGCAATTTGGATGCGGATGATAAACCAGGTTCACACTGGGTAGCTGTACATATCGATACGAATGGTATCGGTCAATATTTTGATTCATATGGACGAACACCTGAGCGATATCATCTCCAGTTTTTGAAAAGGAATTGTAAGAGATGGGACTGGAATGTTGATAGGATTCAGAATGATTGGACTTCAGTTTGTGGTGAATATTGCTTAATGTATTTGCTATTTAAGTTTCAGGGATGTTCAATGCATAGTTTTACGAACATATTTACAGGGAACACACTGCACAATGATATTTTTGTGGATGAGATCTTCCGCTCATATTTTGTAGAAAAAAGTAATAAAATATTGAAATAAAAATGAATGTGTTTTATTGATGACATAGAAAAGCAGACATACAATGAGTAATAGATAAGAACGCCAAATCAACCGTAGGGCAACAGATTCGTGGGTTCTGGCGCAACGTAATGAGGTGTTCGAAGTATAATAGATAAAAGGATTAGGCGAACAATGGAATGCTAATGAGGGTGCAGGACCACCGGAAATCAATGAGATAACAGTTAATTGATTTGCATAACTCCAGAACCACGCATCCTACGCTAAAATGGACCGCAGATTTGAGATCAGAGCACACCAAAACCTTTTTTTTTACGATGGGTGCTACAGATTCGCGGGCTCTGGTGCAAGCGCGGGCTCTGGCGCTTGCGCCAGAATCCGCGAATCACTACTACTTATACTACGGAGAAGTTTGGATTTCTGCTAATTTAGTCATATAATTGTCGGATTGGTCTTGATATTCTAATTATGAGATAAAACAATCAATCAAGTTACCGGGACGACTATGCACAGCGTGAAACTGCACCCTAATTGAGTGTAACACACTTTTTGTATAAACCTACTTTTAGAAATAAAATCGTTTGTCGTTTAACGGATTTGAAGCCGAACCTTTGAAGGATTTTGATAATCCATTACATCATAAGTTTTAACAATTTGTCTACTCAATAACGTAAAAGGGAATTAACGTGGGTGAGCTGTCAAAATGAAAATCATTGCGGTCAATTGTAATTTTATGTATTTCACGTCCGCTGAATGAGATCACCGTTTTCGTTGAGTCAGTTTTTGAATAACCTTTAGGATTAGTAACTACCGTTGATATTTAAAACAGGCTATTAAGTGGACGAAACTCACCTGATTAGGCTTGAGCGCGATCCAATTGAGCGTGGGCAGCTTATACTTAGTATCCACTTTCCTCTTTATAGTCATGGCGTCTGTGTGCATCGGCGGCGCCATGAGGCCCGGGGCGGGCGGCGCGGGCGGCGGGGGCGCGGGGGCGCAGTTGGGCGGCGGGGGCGGCGGGGGCGGGCACGGCGCCGCGGGCGGGGGCGCGGGCGCGGGAGGTGCGGGAGGGGGCGGCGGGGGCGGGGATTTAAATGTGGGCGTATCGCCGTTCGGTAGTGGAGGGGGAGGGAGGTGACCGTTTGCTGTGCCGTTGCACAGCGCATGTGTTGAGATAGCACCCACTAGAAAGAAAAGGGTCAAATAATTAAAAACATCATAATAATTATTAGCAGATGAAATTTAGGTGGGTAGAAATACTTCTGCCTGACCCTTCAGGGTTTACAAGAATAATTTGTCAACGAAGTCGGTCATTCAAAAACTTGAAGCTAACTGCTCATTCCAAAGCGTATTAAGTAGCAGGTTCCTATGGACAAAATGGAGCCAACATCTCCATGGACACTCTTTTATACATTTTTTTTTAATTCCTCATTTTCATAGCTTCTTCATGAATTGAAAAGAAGCATAGCATCCTGAGAAGTAGAAAGTATGAGCCATTTCTCGGGAGTGGAATATATAAGAAAACAAACATAACATTAAACTGTAAGGTCAGTATATCACAAGGTTCAATATTGCGTGGCTGGTTAGATCACAGTTCTGGTACTCACTGGAGGCTCCTCGAGGCAGTGACTTGGTGAGAGACTCCAGTTCCTGCACCTTGGACTCCAACATCGACTGACGGTTGCGCGAGTCTTGCTGCGCGCGACGTAGCGTCGACACCTAGGAATAACGATATTAAATTATTTTAGGAAACATATTTAAACTAAGTACAGACGCTAGCACTTGAAGCTACTACAATTCACCGTAGGCGCGAGCTTGCGGGCGGGGAGTAATGGGTAGCTCGCCGCCCGGTAAGGACCAGGCTCGGGTCGACGGCGCGTAGTGTTCCACGCGCGCCTCAAAGAGATGTCAGCAAAACTGAAGGGGTCTGCTAGGACCGATGCCTGCCAGGGTCGCGAGATTATTCGAAAGAGATACCGTGACCCTGGCACATGGGCAACTGAAGGAACACGGGTGGGTTTTAGTCAGTAAAAATCTGACATGTCCTCCCGCTCCGCCCAGAGCGGGAGAAGTCATTTGATGATTGCCCATCCAAAAAAAAAAAGCTACTACAATCTGTCAAATTTCTTTAATAGATTTTCAACTTTAACGCTAAAGTATTAGGCTCAAGATTGATTGGGAGAATTTGACAGTTTCGGGTACCTTGATGTGCTGGCAATGTTAAAGATACAGAACTTGGCATCGTTGACCTACTAAAGAATTTGAAACAGTTTTAATTTTTTTATTACGAAGTTCAAGAAGAAACCACAAACACAACAGCAGGGAGCATAATGTGTACCTATAAGCCATTTTAAAACATCCTATAAAAATCATGGAACCCACTGTGTGATATATTCAAACACTGAATCAATGCATAAATATAAGCTTCTAAGTCACCCGGTCACCTGACATTTGAAATCTATTTATTCTGTAAAAAAATAACAGTTCCTTACCTCCTCAACAACTTGTCTTCTAGCTTCAGCTAGCTGGTCTCGCTCGGCTCTCACCGCAGCCAATTCCGACTCCAATGTTGCCAGTTTCGCTATTGCTTCTCTTTCTAACGCCGCCATTCGTTCGTGTGCCTGTAAGGATATATTTATGACATAATGAACTACAGGAGGGAGGAGGGCTGGTTGGAATGGACGGCCCATGCACAATGGTCCACTTGAAGGACTATGTCATCATCACCATTTCAGCCGAAAGACCTCCACTGCTGGAGATAGGCCTCCCCAAAGCTCCGCCACTTCGACCGGTTCTATACTTCCCGCATCCAGCGAATTCCTGCGACCATCACCAGGTCATCGGTCCGCCTTATTGGCGGCCTTCCAACTCCACGTTTTCCGGTACGTGATTTAATCAGAAATAAGGAGATCCGCAGGATAACCAAGGTAATCAACATAGCCCGAAGAATTGTCAAACTAAGTGACAGTGGGCACGGCACATTACTCGCAAAACAGATGGCTGGTAGAACCGGAAGGTTCTGGAATGGTGACTGCGTTCTAGAAGACGTAGAATATTAATAGAAGGTAACGTTTTCTTCTGGATTAAAAACTAAAAAATGCATCCTCACCATTTCTTTATCGCAGCAGTTTATTAAAGACTATGTCCAGTGGAGTAGACGTCTATGGTATATATAGAGGTAAACTTACATGTCCTAACTCATCTTCGAGTTCGTTGACCTTCTCCAGGGCGGCAGTCTTGGTCTCACTATCCTCCATCAACGCGGCCACGTCGAATACGTTGTCCAAGTATGCTGAGATTTGAACCTGAAATATTTGAAAAAGTTTTAGTAAAACAGGGACTTGAACAAAGTAAACACCTGCAATTTCATCTTCTGACATTATTCATTAGACACAGGCTTCCTCTCTGTGAGAGGAAGTGGGCCGTAATCTACTACGTGATTTCTGTGCGGGTTGGAAGATGTCACATGTCTTCGAATTTTTGGTTCTGGGACATACCGGTTTCCTCATGATGTTTTCCTTCACCGTTTTGAGAGCAGTGGTGATGAAATTAAAACACAAAGTTAAGTGCCAGTCTGGATTCGAGCTCACGATCTAAAACTCGAAAGTCGAGGCTGTTACCACTGGGCTACCACTGCTTCTATACATTATTTATAATACGATAAAAAAAAAAATCTTCCTTGTTTGAGACGAATTCTAAGTAACTAAAGACCGACCGATTCCCTTATTCACAAACTAAACTAAATTTAAATTCAGTGCATCTTTTTCTATCTATTTCAATAAGGAAAGGACAGAAGATAAATTTTAGTTTAGTCCTGTCAAATTAATCAACGCTTGACGTAAATTGACGTAATTTTAGTAGGCAAGTTTTTAATCACGTCTAAACTTGTATGGAGTAGTGACAGCCGCTGATTAATTTGACAGGACTAAACTAAAATTTTTCTTTTGTCCTCTTCTTAATGAAATACAAAGAAAAAGATGCACTGAACTTAAATTTAGTTTAGTTTGTGAACAAGGGAATCGGTACCATTGTCAAATAAAATCACATCCTATGTGGGATTAATTCAATTCAGGGCACCAATTCAGACTCCGGCTGCCACTGAGAAATTCCAGATGGAAAACCACATAACACTGACACTGCCTGACCTGGGAATCGAACTCGGGACCTCAAGTTCAGCAGTAGCTCTTGCGACTACTATACCAACGACGCAGTCAATTTAATCTGTCTATAATACCACTAATTTACCTTTAATTTTGGCATTGTTTGTCGTTGTGATGAGATTGATACCAGATTTTGAAGGTTATTTGATTACGGGACTTCGGATTTAAGACGCAAGAATTTTCTTCTAAAAGGACTCCATTCAACATACAGGGCATTGGCAGATAATTTACCTGTAAGTCATCACTCTCACACAGCCGCAGCCTCTCCAGATAGTCATCTAGCTTGAGCGCAGTGAACTCGTACTGCAGGTGCACCCTGAAGTTCATGTCCTCCACCGAATGAACTATTATGTTCACGAACTGCATGCACGCAACCTGTTGGGAAACAGCAACATTCATTTGATTATATTTCAAACTAGCTTCTGCCAGCGGCTTCGCTCGCGTGGATGTCGAAAAATTCACCATTTCAACCCCCCATTACACCCTCTTAGGAACGGAATTTCAAAAAAACCCTTTCTTAGTGGATACTTACACCTCACAAAGAACACACCCTCCAAATTTCTCGTCTCTAGGAGAAGCAGTTTAGGCTGTGCGTTGATACATCAGTCAGTCAGTCACTCAGGACTTTGAATTTTATATACATATATGTATAGATAAATATTGGTTATTTCCAACTTGAGATAGATAAAAAAGGTAAAAGATTTACGTCTGCAGTTTTATGTCTGCATAGCGCAATTTTGCACGTACTCAGCAGATTAGCACTAACTAGAGCAACTTCTGCATCTAGCTTTATGTTTATGTGTTTGATTTCCTACTGTAAACCATACTGAACTTTGCTAAATAAAGTAAGCGCTTCATAGGAATGTGAACCTTATTCAAATGCGTATAACTAACGTTAGAAAACGTATCATACGAATACAAAAATCAACTTATCCGAATAAGGTTCATATTTTTATGAGTAGCTGGGATTACTTTCGTTTGCAAAGTAAGCCAAAGTATGGTCTGTAAATCTTGCACCTAGTCAAGAACTGTATCATGATGATAACAACGATGATATAATAAAAGTAAGCTGATTTTGCTATCATCATGATCAGCCTATAATGCTTCCAAAATGCTGGGACACAGACCTGTCTATGAATGTGAGTGGGATAATCCACCACGAGGACCTAATGTAGATTGGCGGATGTCACATGTCATCGTATTTTGTTTCCTCACGATGTTTTCCTTCACCACTTTGAGAACTTATTCACACAAAGTAAAGTGCCTGCTTAGGTTAGAACTCACGACCTACAAACTCGCAAGACGCGACCTTTACCACTGGGTCATCACTGCTCTCATACCGCAGTAATGTCGATATAATAATAGGTGCCTTATTTTGCTATTAACTTACCATAAATTCAATATGAAAATTATCATAATTCATAAAGTACTCCATGAGCGTGTGAAACCGCCTGGGCTCGCCGACCACCTCCTTGAAGTTGTCGAAGGCAGACAGGATGATCTGATGGCCGCCCTTCACCAGGCAGATGGCCGCCAGGAGTTCGAGGACCAAAGCCTTGGTGCGGAGGGAGTGATGGACTAGTGAGAGAGCTATGCTGTTGATCGCTTCACGATGCTGGATCACCATGTTGAAGCCATACTGGAAGTGGAGAGAAATAATATAGTTAAAAGGTTGTTTGTTTTCCATAATAGCAAATTCTTTGTAATGAAAACGGCACCCTAATATCGTTTCTAACCCCTTGATTTAATTAAAACATTTCTTGGTTTAAAAAGTTCATCTGCTAAACGATGGAATTAATTTTGTCGAGTTTAAACGTAAAAAAATGCGATTTGGAGTGTGTACGAAATAAGGCAATCTTTTGTGCTAACATAACATAACGCCTTGTTTCTCCGGTAGGTAGGGTAGAGGTGTACTTTTAGTACGCACAGCGACAAATCAAGCAATACATTTTCCAGTATAAGCTGACCTCTTATTGTAAAATTTGCCCCACCAGGGATCGAACCCAGGAGCTAAAGCACTTGTGACCACTAGACCAACGCGGTAGTGAATTATTTCGTAGACCGTTAATGATAATTTTTGCCAAGATCCTATAAGAGCGGTGAGGAGATATTTAAAGGAAATCCTAACATAGTTGCAGAATTTTTGTAATATTTTGTAAAGGTGTTCGAGTATACTTTTCGACATTTAAGACTCAAAGACCAAACAAATCCCACCGGCACAAAACCATACCTTGTTGTTCATGATAGCCCGCATGCACATGATGCACACGTGTATATCATCGGTGGAAGCCCCCATGTTCAGCCTGGCTGCATGCCTCGTCCGTCTCCTAGCCACTGCAGGACTTGCGGCACCCTCGCACTCGGCTTCAGCACTGCGAGCCCGTCGCCTCCAAGATGCTGACATCGTGGAGCCGGTTTCCGTCGGCCCGCTGCATTCTGATGTTGTGGTGTTTACTGGATATGATTAGGGAGTTAAAATATGGATTTTGTTCGAGGAAATATAGTAAATATAGTTTGCAACAGGATAGCACTTTGTCGGAGACGGAAATTGAGCTCCAATTTGAAAGACAAATGACAATAAATATGTTCTTTATTATACTACTATTTCATTGTGTTGCCTATAGAGCACGTGTTCGAGCTACTTGTAAAATTATATGCCAACAAGCCACGTGCCCGATTAAATTTCTCATCGGTAAAAATTACGAACTTCAAAACAAACTTCCCTTTAGGACATGAATTTTCAAATATACTTCCTTTAATGGATTGCTCACGTTCAAAATAAGGAACACTCGTCTATTCTTACCTTGGTTGATCCCATCGCTAGACTGGCTCCTGGCGAGCGCGATCCTCTGCTCGTGGCGCATCATGCTGAGGCGGAAGCTGAGGTAGTCGATCAGCACGTCCAGGCCCTGGTTCTGTTCGTTCAGGAACTCGCGGACCCATCTGAAAACATTAATTAAATATTATAAGAAAGCTTGTTTATATTTGTACTACTGACCCGCCTTTGCTTAACACGGGTGCAATAATGTACTGTTATGGGCATCATGTGAACATCCAAATTTCTGTGCAATATCGACGTTAGATATTAATGAATGCATATAAAACTTCCGGAACAAAGTTTCCTAATATGAAATGTGGAAAACTAAAACAAGCACAATGTTTTAGTTTTTTCAAAGCTATGTAATGGATTTTCATGCGATTCTTAACATCCTTTAAAGAATATTTTAAATTCAAATTCATTTATTTGCAGGAATGTAGGTTTCAATGTATGGTCTTTTTTTTTTGGATGGGAAATCATCAAATGACTTCTCCCGCTCTGGGCGGAGCGGGAGGGCGTGTCAGACTTTTACTGACTAAAACCCACCCGTGTTCCATCAGTTGCCCATGTGCCAGGGTCACGGTATCTCTTTCGAACAATCACGCGACCCCGGCAGGGCAATGTATGGTCTTAAACTATAATGGCCCCTATACATTCTACCATTTAATATGGTGTGCAAATATTTATTGTCATCCTGCACAAAGCTAATATTAATAAACAAAAGTCAGCAACAACAGATAAGAGCTCATGCATAATGATTTTACGGAATAAATTAATTAATTGATGTCAAGTTATACAGTCAGTTCAAGAGCTAAGTTTAATACAAAAGAAAGATTAGATTTGCTTGATTAATTAAACAACCAGCACGCAAATTGCGAAACACACTATAAATTCAAACTGAATTATAATAAAGGATATCGCTAACCCATTGACTCATATGTTCGAAAAATTAGTCTGCTCAACAACGTACTTAAATAACGCGATGAATGTTGTTGAACTGACAAAATGAATGGCATTCCTATAGTGTTTCACGCAATTACCCCGCAGGGCGAGTTTAGACTTAAATCTTGTTCAACACCGTATGAAAGAATTTATTCAGCCCCAGTTCTCCCTGTCAGGACGATATATGCGAGCCTATCCTTAAACGGTACATAATTTCCTGGCTCCCGTCCAGGCAGATATGGGAATGCACTATATTCTGTGCCAGGAGTCAATAGGCCGTACGTTACACGCGTGCTTGTAGTAGTTACGATACCGATTCCTGCTTCGTACACACTTAGGCCATTCAAGTATCAAAGTATATAGGGTCCTTATGTGTTTTCTAACACAATACGAGAAGACACAAGTCGTTTGCCTGCGCGCACGGCCTACTGTGACAGGTTTGAGTCACACATTTTTATCACAGTTTGGGAACAAAAACTGTGACAAAATGCGTAACTCCTGAGAACCGTGGTCGCGACAAGATTTATCAGTCAGGTTTAATAGTCAATCAAATTATCTGTTCATTTAGTTATTTATGGGGCCATACTACAAATGTATGTAAATGAAGAAATTGTTTCAAAGAAGTACTCACTCTATGTGATTTGTTCGTAAAGATATCTCCAAGTCCCTGAGGACCTGCGTCGAAGTTGAGTCGCCGACCATTTTCCGTTTCTGAAATAAAGAAAGATTTACATAACGTTATTCAAATTGTACCACTCTCAGGATTATCCGACATATTTTTGCTTACAAATGGCGTACTTAAAAAGATTTAGCTGGCAACAATCGGTATACAATTGAATTGCCTCTGTCAAATCCGGAAAATCTCAATTCCCGATCTAGAATCACCAAAACGAATACCCACAAGGAGGAACATTTAATAAACAAAAGCTCAAACAGACTGCACAGATAACAACGCCTCTAGCTAATCACGAAGTTTACAACGCTAAACATCCGGAGAAAGTCGCAGAACATGCTCCTCCCCGTGCACCTTGAGACCTGACTGGAGATGTTTGTATGTGTAGGTCACGACTGCACGAGCTGCGGCTAACAACATGTGGATCGAGAAAGGTCAGGTATGCACCATACGGTGGTAAGACAACGAGGATTTTTATATGGAATGGCCAAACGTTCAAAGCTTATTGAGAATTTTAGAGACAATTTATGTCCTGCATACAATTAATAGGACTTCTTCAAGTTTTGAGTACGAATGTCTAAATATCAAAGAAATTATGTTTAGACTGTTCGAATGTTGATATGGTAAGAAAGAGGGTTGACTAACGAGAAGACGACTAATAGAAAAGTGTGGACCAAAAAGTCATGTTGTGCCAACCCCAAATAAATTGGAATAAGGGGAGGGGAATGATGATACAATTCTTCGGGGGGAATTAAATAGCCTCCATGCGTAGTAATACTTAAACTCTCTGAGCATCCAGACATGCTACTGGCTAATATTTATTCATGACGTGTTTTTCATAAAGAGGATAAACTAAGATAGCCCGTGACACTCAAATTTTCTTAAGTTTTTTTGCAATTTGCAGGTCAGTGTCAAGTTGTGCCAAGATTAAAATATGACTATTTCATGAAACAGTCATCATCATCATCATCATTTCAGCCGAAAGACGTCCACTACTGGACATAACCCTCCCCCGATTTGGGGGGGATTTGCCATAATCGCCACGCTTGGCAGGCGGTTTGGCGATCGCAGTATGGTGGTAAAATGCATAGAGAACGCTGCTGCCCATTCTCTAGTAAGTCCCTTAGTCGCCTTTTACGAAACAGTCTTTCAATGGAATTAAATTAACTTTAGAGGGTTGCATTGATGATTTTATTGGTGTTAATTTTGTAAAGCCATATTTGTTACGGTCGCGAATCATATTTTAATCAACATACAACCTGGCACTTTTTTTTTTTTTTTCAGGATAGGAAATCATCAAATGTCTTCTCCCGCTCTGGGCGGAGCGGGAGGACGTGTCAGACTTTTACTGACTAAAACCCACCCGTGTTCCATCAGTTGCCCATGTGCCAGGGTCACGGTATCTCTTTCGAACAATCACGTGACCCCGGCAGGCATCGGTCCTAGTAGACCCCTACACTGCTGCTGACATCTCTTTGAGGCGCGCGTGGAACACTGCGCGCCGTCGACCCGAGCCTGGTCCTTACCGGGCGGCGAGCTACCAATTGCTCGCCACCCGCAAGCTCGCGCCTACGGTGGCCGGGAGTCCGCAATCGACTCCCGACGCCCGGGGCGTCTCCTCCTGCGGCGGCTAGGGGCGTGAGGGCGCAGGGACTGCCACTCCCTCACGCGCCCCGCCTCCTCCTTCGCGAGCATTACTGCTTCGCAGAAGGAGGTGACGGCTTCCCATTCCCTCTCGCTCCGTACCATGGCTCGCACCAGGGCCGGACGCGAGAGGTCGCCGCCGCCGATCGCCTCCACGAGGACACGGCGGTGCTCCGCCCAGGCAGGGCACACCTCCACCGTATGCTCCATCCACCGTGTCCTCCAGACGATCCTCGCAATGGAAACACCCGGACGTATCCTCCCGCTTTATCCTGAATACAACCTGGCACTTGCAAATTGCAAAATAACGCAAGAAAAATAAATTTGAACATAATTCCAATGAAAAAGTATTGTATGTTTTATTTGCACGTCTTTTTATGACAATGATACAAATGTTTCTCTCCCATCTTTACACAAGAGAAGTCTTTTTAGAAGTAAGTATGAAGGTAACCGAAAACGTCATAATTGTCTGTAAACATAGGTCACATTCTTTCATAACAAATAACAACAAATCTCCCGATATATCGTTATCCCAACTTACTATCGTCCCGATATTTAGTGCCCCTACGAACCGGAAAAACAAGTGCTCCATGTCTAGTGAAACTTCAGGTATATCACGAGTAGACTGGATAATCTACGTCCATATACGTTTCGCTAGCATTCATCTCGACTGTGTCTGCATTATGTACGCCGATTCACGTTATGGCACAAATGAGGAGAAACAGCGATTATAATTTCATAACTTAACTGATTTAAGCAAATGGTTTGGTAATGAAACCTTGCATCGTTGCCTTTCGGTATGGTTATTAATTTTTTTTTTGGAAATCTGCTTTGAAATTCAAAGGAGATTTCCAACAATGGATGCTGTCAATCAAAATTCTTCCTTTGTTAAGTTCTAAGTTGAGCTGCATGACTGACTGGACAGGTTCACTCAATCTGTATGGTTCTTTCCTGAATATACCATTTCAGACACCAATCCATGTGGACCAAGATTAAGTCTTGACTTGAAAAGAAAGTTTGTTTAAGCCTTTCTTCTCAGTTATGAAACGCCAACCTCATGTAGTTTTTAAATATGACTGACGTGTAAAATTGTTTGTAAAGCCTACTTACTCATCATAGAACATCCACTGCTGGAAATAGACCTTCGTTAAGAATCTCCACAACGATTGATCGGGTGACACTCATATATCCATCATTAGGTCGGTCTACCAATCCAAGGACTAAAGCTCTAGATGCGGTAAGTAAGACTTCTGCTAATCGCTTCCACCACACGCCATCAGAAGCACGACGCTACAATATGTGACTCAGACATGATTACAGTTTGAGACGCGACCTTTTCGGTAATGCGAGCAGATTGCCGTGCGACCTCAATAATTAAAATAAAGGAACAGGTCAGAGATTATCACCTCGCTCCACTGATCTAAATGGTAGATACTGATAAACTCTCAAAAAAATATATTATGACTACCAAAATTTTGACTAATCTTCGTGGCCAAAGTTCTCCTTGTTGGTTTTCAGAGAAAACAAAAAAGATGAAAAAATTCTCAGATGTATACAAGATACGATGTAGCATCATCGAAAGGAGGTGCATCAACATCTAAATAAATATATAAATATAAAAATCTTTATTACTAGAATAAGAGGTACAGTAAATCTCCTTAAAAATAGATTTTTTCTTCTGTTGTTTGCACTTAAGTGTCAAAGGAGTGCTTTGGCATTCGTACTAGGATAATATGTATTAATACAAACACATATAATATGTATTAATGGTATTGATGTTATTATTTAATCCACATGAAATAATTGAAGTGGTCTACAAATGCCATTTCCTGATCACAGGTTTATAACACAACCAAAAAATGGTGTGTAAGATGTGACAGTGTTCAGGAGTCCAAGTAGACAGAATATAAAATAACATCTCGCCTGTAATTCCCGAAAGGCTAGACAGAGGTGTACCTTATTATTGTTCACCATATCGCCAGTTACGTCCCATGTAATAGGGTGTGAGCCTATTGCCATCAACCAGGCAGAAATCCAGACTCCGGGCTGCTACTGAGGAATTCCATATCGAAAAACGCAAAAACACTTTTTCTGACCGTGGATTCGAACACAAAACCTCAAGCTCAGCTGTAGCACTTGCAAACACTAGGCCAAAGAAGCAGTCAATAGGTATAATATAGAAACCTATAACCTACAAACCGTGAAGAAAATTATACAATAGTCATAACAACAAATAAAAATGCATCCAGCGCTTTCTTCATACAGGTCATTCAAAACATAACCTTCATGATTCGTCTCCAAAAGGAAACCTCCTTGTCTCCACACAATAAGTTTACATGTGGCTCGTGATGTTGGAGCCCGAGGTCAAGTGGCGCGCCGCTCTGTGGGGCCTCGCTTATCTTTTGTTGTATCTCATCGGGATTTACTGTTAGGCACATGCTAGCTTAATTGCCAGTTAGGTTCTTGTTGAGATATTGGTGTTTCTGGTGGAAAATGTGACTCTATTGGAAGTCACTTTGAAAGTTGCTGTGATAAAATTATATTCTGCCATTTAACACAACTTGATCTGCACCCCAAATGCGTAACACTCTTTTGAAGAAACTTCCTATAGTCTGTGCCGGATGTGAAAAAAAATAAAAGTCGTTGACTCCTGCCTACCAATGTATCCAAATTACCGTTTTGACCGTGCTAGCGACACTTTCTTTACATTTTTTTCTAAATAAAGCAATGAATGCTGCCGAATTGTCAAAATGGAAGGTATTGCATTGTGCGTGCGTTAAGCAATTACCCCGCTAGTTTATTTTCATATCAGTGGATTTCAATAACGTCAGTTTTCATCATAACGTCATGTGGTAACTTACGGAATACATGGGGTTGTCGATTTTAGTCACCTTTCTTTATCTGTGCACACGAATATAATACAACACAGTAACAAATTACGCGTAGACGTCCCTGCCACCATGCATTAAGGCTGCCGCAGACTGGCACGATGCGCCTGCCATCATACATGTGAAAGTAATTCAGTCAGGATGAAATTTGACACACGAATAAACCATAACCTAGATTAGGACATATGATACATTTTATACCGATGGTAGGTACGTTCCCCAGGCGCGGTCGCAGCCTATGATTTTGGGGGGGGGGTCACCATGAGTAGTGAAGAATATGTTTAGGAAGGTACATCTACTCGTTGGTCTAGTAGTCGAAAGCGCTACTGATGAGCATGAGGTCCCGGGTTCGATTCTCAGGTCGGGAGTATTATTGGGTTTTTCAGGCAAATCGTTGAGTCTCGACAGCACGGTTGACTTTAGGGAGGTCATGACCCCTAGGACCCCCTCTCGGACCGCGCCTGACGTTCCCTTGGTATAATTTCCGTCCACCATACAGCCAAAGCTGCGGGCAGAAGCTAGTTAGAGATTAAAGCAATTGCTGCCACAGCAGATACTCCACCACACAAGCAAAGCTGCGGGCAGAAGCTAGTTGCAAGTTAAAGGAATTGCTGCAACAGCAGGTACTCCACCACACAGGCAAAGCTGCGAGCAGTTGCTGCAATAGCAGGTACTCCACCACACAGGCAAAGCTGCGAGCAGTTGCTGCAACAGCAGGTACTCCACCACACAGGCAAAGCTGCGAGCAGTTGCTGCAACAGCAGGTACTCCACCACACAGGCAAAGCTGCGAGCAGTTGCTGCAACAGCAGGTACTCAACCACACAGGCAAAGCTGCGAGCAGTTGCTGCAATAGCAGGTACTCCACCACACAGGCAAAGCTGCGAGCAGTTGCTGCAACAGCAGGTACTCCACCACACAGGCAAAGCTGCGAGCAGTTGCTGCAACAGCAGGTACTCCACCACACAGGCAAAGCTGCGAGCAGTTGCTGCAACAGCAGGTACTCAACCACACAGGCAAAGCTGCGAGCAGTTGCTGCAACAGCAGGTACTCCACCACACAGGCAATGCTGCGAGCAGTTGCTGCAATAGCAGGTACTCCACCACACAGGCAAAGCTGCGAGCAGTTGCTGCAACAGCAGGTACTCCACCACACAGGCAAAGCTGCGGACAGAAGCTAGTTGGAAGTTAAAGCAATGCTGCCACAGCAGGTACTACTGGATTGTCAATTTTGGGTTATTTCTTTTATCAACTTCTTTATCTTTATCTAGCCCTTCATATTTAACTTCATGGGACAAACACTTCGATCAAAAATGCTATTATTGATCGAAGGACAAACAACTATAAACATCTCCTCTTCCGATAATTTGATACATCTTACGTCACACATCTTCAAGTTCGCTTTGCTTCACTAATTCAATTGTCCCGAAGTACTTCGCAATTGAACCTCTGATTCTCGCGTGTGTATTGAAACTTCACACTAGGTATCTCGTTACAATACAGATACTTATGTAGGTACTAAAGCATTGTCGTTTCTCACGAACTCATCAATAACATGAACTACTGTGAGTCTGGAGTTTTATTTCACAACTAGCTTCTGCCCGCGACTTCGTCCGCGTCAAATTTTTGCTCTCCTGACCCTTCCCGTCGTCGCATCGATTTGCCTGCTAGTTTTCGTCCATTTTTTGTTGCCGCTCGCTCCTTTTGAGTTATAGTGAGTCAACCTTAAAAGATAGACATATGCTCTCGCGGACTTTTTTTAGAACTTTTTAAAAGGAACAATTCCGTCATACATGATTTTTGCGTTATTTTAACCGTTTACGCAGCGCACGCAACGGAACCTCCCAAAAGGAATAAATTTTCCCCGTTTTTGCAACATTTTTCATTACTGCTCCGCTCCTCTTAGTTGTAGCGTGATGTAATATAGTTCATAGTTCCTGAGATTAGCGCGTTCAATCAAACAAACAAACAAACTCTTCAGCTTTATAATATTAGTATAGATATTGTTAAGAAATGAATTATTCTAATTCTTGGAATCTTGCATCGGGAAACAAACATTCGTATATATTGGCGCGAAATACCAAAACTATTAAAAAGGAAGGGACCAACATCATCTGCCTAGCCTTTTTCCCAAGTATGTTGGACTGAGCTTCCAGTCTAACCAGCATTTAGCAGAATACCACTATTTTAGACTGCCTATCTGACCTCCACAACCTAATCACTGGGTAATACGATACCCCTTGGTAAGACTGGCTGTCAGACTTTCGGGCTTCCAAGTTTCCAACCACCCGTAATGATTGTCAAAGATTCGTGAATGACAGCCGTGACCAACGGCTTAAATACTCTTCGAGGCACGGAGGGGTCTTGTTGTGTACAGATGGTCACCCATCCACGGACCAACCGCTGTAAGCGTAGCTTAACCTGATCGATAACAGACCATATGCCCACCAAAGCTCAAAAATAACATAATTATATAGAACTAGCTTTTGCCAGCGGCTTCGCCCGCGTGGAAGTCGGAAATTATCCCGCGAGAACATACTACCGGGATAAAAAGTAGCCTATGTCCTTTCTCAGGCTCTAAACTATCTGTGTACCAAATTTCATTTATATCGGTTCAGTAGTTTTAGCAGGAAAGCGAGACAGACAGACAGACAGAGTTACTTTTGCATTTATAATATTAGTGTGGATTAGTTTCTGCTCACGACTGCGTTCGCGTAGAAGTAAATGTACTAAAATAACAGCTACATTTTTGTAAAATTCCCGCGGCCTCCGTCGCATTGCATTGTCCTGCCCCGGGACTATTATGTTGTCTTTTTGCTTGGATCCTAAGGGTCGTAGCGTGATGTTAAATAGCCTATAACCTTCCACAAGAATTGAACTATCCAGAGCAAAAATACTTTTTGAAATCCAAAGGTAGTTTCCAGAGATTAGCGCGTTCAAACAAACAAGAATATTCCTTACATTTATTATTAGTGGAAGATTTGCTCTTATTTACATAAGAAAATCTAACACTAATCAGTGAAAAGTCATCGCAAATAAAAGAACTACTAATAATAGAATACTAGCTTTACTCAGGAGACAGAAACTGTTTGTTATGTACCAACTTGGAAGTGTCGAAATCACTTACGAAGTGTGAGAACTGAGTGTAAATAAAAAGCGCCACTCTGGCGCCTGTTGCTCGTGTTTTCCTCGCCATTTGCAAAAGGAAAGATGGGAGCTGATTCACACTAGAGATGGGTCGTCGACGTTAACGAAACTAAACCGTTCATCATCGTTCATCGACGAGTCGATCAACTAGTTGAATTCTTCGACTAGTTCACTTGATTACGATGCGTTCAATCTAAACGTATAACGAAGACGTTTTCGGTACGACTGTGGACTACTCCCTCGCATAATTCTACCAGTTCACTCTAACATGTCAACTAAAATCCACTCTATTTTCTAGACCTAACGATCAATTTCGCTGGTATCAACGCCCGAACTTATGATAACCGACTACGTTTAGGCATCGTCGCTGAGTTGGCCGTATGTAAGAACAAAGTGGACTTTTGATTTCAGCCGTCTATGAATCGACTAGTCCACGCTTCAATGATAGACCGTCCACGCGTTGATTCTACGTCGACTGTCGATTTAAACCGTTCGTTGATTCGACGCCCATCTCTAATTCACACAGATACATAGGAAGTTATCCTACCTACTATGTCCCTGTCCCATGAGCTGAGTCAACAATATGTTTAGGCATCAGGCATCCCTATCACTTCATCTGAAAAATGTTATTAGGGCAATACAGGTAAAAATGGTCCTGTAAAAACTTACATACCTTCTAGTGATGAAACGTTTTTTTTTTTTTTAATGATGGAGGCTCTCTTAACATTTTTGTATATTTCATACAGCTAGTTTAGTTCCAGTTTTACATTTTTAAGGCTAGGATCAAACTAGTAAAGTTAGGTTAGGACTGTGACCAGCAGATTATATCCGCGTTAGTCGCAGATAATTGGCTATTTTGTATTTTTAGGACCCCATATTGCGTATTCTCAAAATTAAGCGCATTCATTATATTAAAGTAACCAGTAGTAGTAAACTAGTAAGTACATTTTCCAGATAAAATAATACATGAATAACAGATTAACGAAATGATATTAAAGTAACCAGTAGTAGTAAGTACATTTTCCAGATAAAATAATACATGAATAACAGATTAACGAAATGTTAGTCTCTTGTTTGCGATCTTGACTTTGATTATTTGTAAGTTATAACTTGTTCCCACGGTTACAACTAAATGATCTCCTAAAACAGAGCTTCGTCTCTCCTACCCTTTTGCTGTACACTACAGGGTCCATAATGATCTAAATTATAATATAAATTAGATCATTATATATTATTGTTATACAGAGTGATTGGTAGATGGGTGCAAAGCTTTAAGGTGAAGATAGTATAGACAATTTAGAACTATTTAAGCCATGGTTGTCTTAGACGAAGTCTTACCAAATTTTTTTAACCAAATTTTTAAGGTTTTTTTTTCGGAAATTCTCAAAATTTAATGTAAACTGCATAATTATGGCCAAATTGAATGATAAATGAATTAATTTTTTATTTATTTAATTAAAGTAATGTGTAAGCAACCAAGCAAAACATGTTTTAGGCTTCTGTGTCATTAGACATTTTTTTCACAGATATTTAAAGCTCAGAAAAAATAAAAAATTTGTACAATACGTCTTTTAAAACTTATTTTAAAAAAAAACGGAGGGTGCTTTTTTTGTTCAAACCTTTTTGAAGACATGCTTGATAATCGCTCTTTCTTTTGAGGTATCATTTATGCGGATATCTTACAAATTATTGAAATTAGGACCTACAAACCAATTCGAGGGAGAAATTTTAAATTTTACGCAGTCTAACAAAACACAAAATTTTTGCTTAAAAGAATACTTTATGTGCTCGAAATGATAACATTGTTCAATTCTAAGAATTTTTGGCACATGCAGGAACCAATTGAGGGGAACCCATTGAGGGGATTCTCTAAACAATGGCCACCGAGCGCGGTGCGACGGCATTTCCAGGTAGAACGCCCAATGAATAGCAAAAAGCGATAAGAGTTGGTTTTTACAGCAAAATGGTCTTAGTTACTGAGGCAACAAAGTCGTTTTTCTTTAATCAGGGTTAGTCGGTCTGTGATGAAGCCATTACATCTTTTACTTATTAGTCAAACTACTGCCCTTGTGAGTGGACGTTGTCGTGTTGATTCACAATTTACCGTGTTCAGTTGTAGCCCTTTGCGTTCCTGCACGTGTTGTTTGCGTTAGTTTTGAAGTTTTTTGTTTCACCGTGTCCAGTCGTAGCCCCGCGCTCCTGCACGTGTTGATTTTTGACTTAATTGTGTTGAGCTGACATTTAGTGCGCTCCTACGCCGTTTTTCTTCATTGTTAAGTGACTATGGCTACTTTTTCCAATCAAGAATATGCGGATATCGTATTTATGTACGGTAGAGCAGACGGCAATGGATCTTTTGCGCGACGGATGTATCAAGAGCGCTATCCGAATCGCAGGATACCGAATGTCCGAGTGTTTTACAACACGTTTCGTCGTCTTGCCCAAGATGGGTTTCACCGCGTGGAACCTGGAGTCAACCCGGGCAGACACGAAACTGCCGTCGACGAAGACATTTTAGCAGCATTTCAAGCGGATCCTACTACCAGTACTAGAGCAGTAGCTCGAAATTTAAACATTTCTCAATGGAAGGTGTGGCATACAATGCACCAAAATGATAAGTATCCGTTCCATGGCAGGAGTGTGCAAGGTCTAGTAGAGAAAGATCCTCAAAGAAGAATTCAGTTCTGCCGTTTCCTCCTCAACAGAGACATCGAAGATGCGTGGTTTCTGAAATCAATCTTGTGGACGGATGAAAGTAAATTTTCAAGGCAAGGTATTACAAACTTTCACAACATCCATGAATGGGCCGACACAGACAACAATCCACATTTTAAGAAGCAGGTGTCATTTCAGATGAAATTCTCTGTGAATGTATGGGCTGGAATAATTGGCAGAACATTGATTGGGCCCCACTTTTTGCCTGATCCATTGAATGGCGAAAATTATTTGCAATTTCTGCAAATTGATTTACCACTGCTGGTAGAGGAATCAGGTGTCCCGATCTTCGAAAGAGACCGAACAGTCATCTTTCAGCAAGACGGCTGTCCAGCGCGTTGGACTTTAAATGTAAGGGAACACCTCAACAATTGCTTTCCTGATAGCTGGATCGGCAGGGATGGACCCATCCCTTGGCCCGCTCGCTCCCCAGATCTGACCCCGTTGGACTTTTTCGTGTGGGGCCGGGGCAAGGAACTGGTGTATAACAACATAGAAATAAACACTAGAGAAGAATTGATACAAAGAATAAATTCAGCGTTTGAGACAATGAAGCAGGAGATGATGTTGAAAATAACGACTACAGAAGTTAGAAGACGGGGCCGTGCTTGTATTAGGAATCACGGCCGTCATTTTGAACATGAAAAATAAATAATTTTAATTCAAATGTTGTTTTAATTAGTCTGCCTAAAATAAAAAATGTCTCCCTCAAATTAGTTTGTAGCCCTAATTTCAATAATTTGTAAGATATCCGCATAAATGATACCTCAAAAGAAAGAGCGATTATCAAGCATGTCTTCAAAAAGGTTTGAACAAAAAAAGCACCCTCCGTTTTTTTTTTTAATAAGGTTTAAAAGACGTATTGTACAAATTTTTTATATTTTCTCAGCTTTAAATGTCTGTAAAAAAAATGTCTAATGACACAGAAGCCTAAAACATGTTTTGCTTGATTGCTTACACATTACTTTAATTAAATAAATAAAAAATGAATTCATTTATCATTCAATTTGGCCATAATTATGCAGTTTACATTAAATTTTGAGAATTTCCGAAAAAAAACTTAAAAATTTGGTTAAAAATATTTGGTAAGACTTCGTCTAAGACAACCATGGCTTAAATGGTTCTAAATTGTCTGTACTATCTTCGCCTTAAAGCTTTGCACCCATCTTCCAATCACCCTGTATATTATAGCTACCACCTAACTACCCATTATGGTACTTAAAGCAATAAATAAAAGATGAGTATTAAATATTGAGAGTGTTCAATAATATTAAAAGAAAGTAAAATAGAAATGACTTAAGGTCCGATTAAATACAAGCCCATTGATTAACCGGAAACTTTTTAACAATATCGGAAATAATTAATCTACATCCTCACCACATGATTGAATTCGATTTCTAGACCTTCGCAACAAACGAAGCCAAACTTAATCACGACAGCACAAGGACCAAAATCGTTTAACTATGACAATAACACATGTTTTTTATAGCTGTTACTCCATGTACTTGAATAAAGTGCTTGTAAAACACGAATCAATCAGATCTAAATGTTTGAAGCACCGTTGCGTTGCAACGGTACCGCTATGAAAATACACTTGTTTTTTTTTTTGTTGAGAATTAGCTTTTTTTGTCAACCCTACGTTGTGGTTTAATTGGAAAGCGTTATGAAAGGTGTCTGGTTCACAGGTTTATGTATAACGAGCTTGAAAGAATAGCGTTTTAAATAAATAAGGTGCTCGCTTTTTAATTAATTTGGTCCGAAGGTACCACTGTGGACAGTGGTGGTTGATCAGTTTTCAACCTTATTGCTTAACGCATACGCAACGGGTGAAAAGTTATCCACCGTTATTGTCCGCGTTTGTACAAAAATGGTCCTTATCAAAAGTAATTTTTGCTTCTCACCTTTAGCGGAGCTTATATCCACATTTCTGTCTGAAGAAAGGTTTTAATTATAATGTACTCTCTGTTAATTTTAGTTATTGGCACAAATTTAACTTTGTACTGTGACCAATACAATTGCCACCTCCCAAAAGACAATGCAGTACAGTGACATTGAAAAAGCACGTCGCGGCTGTCTTTCGTATTTCTTTGGCAGACTTTAAGCGCCAAAGTCGGTCAACCAGTCTTACCAAGGGGTATCGTGTTTCCCAGTAACTGGGTTATGGAAGTCAGGTAGGCAGTTGCTCTATTTAAAAAACTGGAATTCAGCTGCATCCGGTTAAATTGGACCCAGAGAACTATTACTAGGTTTACTATGACAAAAACTGTTGTTTCGTGCATTACGCTAGCCACAATTCAAACACCTCTTTTTTATTTTTTTTATATGCTTTTATTGCCTTCACCTATAGTATGTAAGTTCTATGTTTATAAACCGACTCCTTTGGACTTGATTTAGACCCACTTCAGTCAGATTTCATTTAAACTTTGTAGAATTATAGAGGACCAATGACAATACAATGTGCCTTTATCCTTGCCAGAGTTAGACGGATAGTAAAAAAACTGTCTTGGAAAACTACGCTGACATACGTCACAAAATTAGAAACTCTCTAAAAAATAGAAAATAAATATTAGTGTAAAAAAAACACGGTTCACACTATTATTTATTACAATATCGACTCTGTAGTTCATATCGAGACACTCCATTATCAGATGACGTATGTATGTACACACAGCCGCTGCAAGCACCTGCGTTTCCACATTTACGTAAAAGCTGCCAAACCACAGCCCAGGTGTTAACAGCCTCTGCATACTGCACGAGGATTTACTAAAAATATCGTTCTTAGTACCAATTTCATATGGTTTTACAAAGAACGCAGTCCGTGAGTTACAAGAAAGGAGATTAAAACCGAGACTGCGAAGAAAGATTTTGAGGCAGATGAGTACTATTTTTTAAAGCAAATACTACATTATTATCCTATAATCTTGCCACTGTTCGGGGCGAGCACGACTTCTGAGATAGGCTGAGTCACGCATTTTATCACCATTTTTGCTCCCAAATTTTGATAAAAATGTGTACCTCAATCCTATCACAACAGGCCGTGCTCGCACCTCTGGGATGGTATACAGCCTCCTCTCTGTAAGGGTAAAGCTTTCATCCCGGGAATCTCAGCCTCGAAAATTTCGAGAGTATCGACGATTTTCGGTATTTTGGTGACACAAGACTGATATGGTCGGTCTCAGGAATAACGAGACTTTCCGCCATGCCGACTCGGCGTGGTTTGGTTGACGTGACAAGTCTTCGATTTTTTTATCACAGACTCAAAGACATGCCAGTTTTCTCGCAATGTTTTCCTTCGTCGTTTTCGGAGCAGTGCTGACAAAACAGTTACAATATACAAAGTGCTTGCCTGTGTTTCGAACTAACGACCTTAAAACTCGTATGTCGCAGTCGTTTCCACTAGCAGACACTGCTTATCCCGTAATCTGGACAAGCCCGACATATCCTTCCTCTTTCCTCAGGAACGGACGGTAACATGACGTTAGGGTATTCAGTTGGCTCTCTATTGTGAGAGAACCATTCAGATTTTGCAATTCAAATCGTGTCATTCTTTGAAAACTTCTTTCATTGAAATATTTCGATGTCTCATAGGTACAGTCAGCCTCAAAAGATGTATAACATCGACAAGAATTCGTAATTTGATTGTTTACTATTTGTGTTTCATAATATTGAGTCAATCTCAATCATCACCTGTATAACCATTTCTCCACGATGTGGAGTCGGCTTCCAGTCTAAATGGATGCAACTTTACCAGTACTTTACATGGAGCTACTGCCTATACAACACCCCTTGGTAAAACTGGTTGTCAGACTTTCGGCCTTCTGACGACCGGTAACGACTTCTAAAATCCACAAATTACAGCCGGGAACAACAGTTTAACGTGATTTCCGAGGCACGGAGGAGTCTTGGTATTTAAAGATGGTCACCCATCCATAAACCAACCGCGGCAAGCGTAGCTTAACCTCATCGATCGACCTCTGCAGCTGTTATTACTTAGCCACAAGCTATCAATGTGTAGATACAATTAAGAATCTACGAGTATGTGTAATAGGTAATTATATTATGCTTTGTGGCTACGTCACTTTTAGAGGCCTTTTAGAGGCTGACTATACTTACCTGGTTTAATGGTTGCGGTAGTCAAAATTGTGATTATACAATTAGAAGTCAATTGAGCGTTTGATTTTCCGCGATATTGTGCGAGATGATGGTAGGAAAACAGTCGTTAGTGTGCCCACACAGCTAACTTATCATTATTTGCACTATTGCATTTTCAAGCCTTGAGCTTAAATGTTTCGACCATAATTTGCTCTTTCTGACATAACTATTTTTATGAAAACCCTTAGGTACTCCGTAACACACTAATAATAACATTCTGAATTATTTTTAAGGATAATGCTAATCCATTGTTAGATTTGTTAGAAATGTTGTTTGCTTAACTACGTAAATATCACAATGAATGTTGTTGAACTATCAAAATGAAAGCCATTCTTACTGTCAGTCTTTTTTTTTGTGGGTGGGAATTCATCAAATGACGTCTCCCGCTCTGGGCGGAGCGGGACGGCGTGTTAGACTTTTACTGACTAAAAACTTTTTAGCAAAAAATTAAACCGCCGAAAAACTGAAAAGCATAAAATAATAAACCTTAAAATTATGAGTCGGCGCTTTGAGTGATCCTTGTTCATTGATTTTTCAGCGCCGACTCAAAATTTTAAGGTTTATTATTTTATGCTTTTCAGTTTTTCGGCGGTTAAATTTTTTGTTAAAAAGTTTTTATTTTATATTTTTTTGTGGATTTAATGTACTAATAATACTTGGCAAGGTATACCCTATCCAACACAAAAAGAATTATCAAAATCGGACTACTCTGTATAAAGTTATGCGTGTTTATACATTACAATCAGTGAGTGAACAATCAATCATCCCCTGTTTTCCGACCCTTAGGGTCCGATTTTGTTTTCTAAATTTATATGGGACCACCTTGGGAGTATACCCTTTCCAATAGAAGAAGAATTGTCACAATCGGACCACTATGTAAAAAGTTATGCGTGGTAATACATAAAAAAAAAAAAAAAAAAAATATACGCTTCGAATTGAGAACCTCCTCCGTTTTTTTTCGTCGGTTGAAAACCCACTCGTGCCCATGTGCTCAGTTGCCCATATGCCAGGGCCACGGTATCACTTTCGAACAAATCTCGCGACCCTGGCAGAATTCTCCTGCCCTCATCCCAATTTATTTGGGGTCGGCGCACCGTATCTTTTTCCTCCATACTTCTCTATTAGTGACACCTCAATAGTCACCCCATTCTTATTGAAAGTGTGACAATTACCCCACCGATGTTAAAAAAGTGCTAACAATCCAAATCAGATGGATGTGTATTCGTATAGCGGGAGGCCTTAGGCCCCCCGCGCACTAGGCAGCCTGGCTGCGCAGCCAGGCTGTGGCAGCCAGAATATTTGCGCAGCCAGTTATAGCAGCCAATCGACGAATATTCGAGATCCTTCCGTCGAGCGATGGACGTGGAAGAACCTTTCTCGTAAAAAACGTAAAACAAAGAACCCTGAGACATTTCTGTTGCATTGGTGTCATTTGATGATAACGCGTCAGTATAAACAGTATAGAATAGGCACGAAGGCTTTCAGTGGTAGAGGCAGAAGCCTATAATTTGAGTGTGTTGAGTACCCATAGCGATACTGCCCACTGTTTGCGATTTCCGATCCATATTCAGTTGAGTATCCTTGGCTTAGCGATATTGTCCACTGATCTATTTTTTTGGTATATATGATCTGGTGGCCGATGTGATGTCCGCCCTGGCTGCTACAACTAGTGCGCGGAGACTGACGACAGCCACATACATTCGCCTACACACGCTCTGGCTGCGCACAGTCATCTGGCTGCCGTGCCAACAGGCGCGTTGTATTGGTTCCCGCAGCCGAGAATTCGTGGCTGCCTAGTGTGCGGGCTCCCATACAATGTCATATGTTTTACTGGTTGCCGCAGCCTGGCTGCGCAGCCAGGCTGCCTAGTGCGCGGGGGGCCTAAATTTGGGCTTTCACAGTTTGTGGAAAAACAAACCAAAGGGATAGATAAATACATACAAACGAGGAAAAGAAAGATGATATGTAGATTTTTATCTTCAGAACATATTTATATCTTCAAAATCCAATCACTTACATCAGAAAAAAACAAACAATATCAGCAGATATTTCTCCCATTCCGAAACAAATAGAATAATCCGCTATTCACAAACAAAACTCTAAACATGGTAATGAGACATATCCATAAAATGTACTACACCATTACGCTAGCTATGTGTACAGTCACCGAAAGAGATAAGTAACCAGAGTCAACGAATATTTCTGAAGTTTAGTAAGAAACCGATGAATGTTTTCGAATGAAATTTAATTTGATATATGAACTGTTTTTTTAAATAATAAACTAGCTGCTGCCAGCGGTTTTGCCTGCATGGCGGTCAGAAATTATCCCACGGCAACATGGTGCCGGGATACAACGTATCCTATGTGTTAATTCAGGTTATAAAGTATCTGTGTGCCAAATTTCATCGAAATCCGTTTTTGTGTGATTGAGTAATAAACATCCATACATGCAAACTTTCACATTTACAATATTACAATTAATAGCGGACCTAACAGACCTACGGGGTCCAATTGTGACGCTAAACCAACCAGATACTCACTCAAACACAGACATAAAAATACTTCAAAATCGATCCAGCAGTTTAGAACAAATCCAGTTGTTGTCTGTGTTGATGGACGCTACTAAAGGTGCTAAGCTCGTAGCTACATTTTGGGCTGACTGAATTTAGACTACTATCGCCACACTAAGAAGAAGAACACACTATACAGAAGAATGATATATTCAAGATATTTTTATTCGAAAACATCCATCACTCGGTTTGTTACTAAACTTCAACTATTTCCGACGACCCTGGTTACTTATCTCTTTTGGTGACCGTACTATAGGAGCTTCTACACTACAGCAACGGGAGTCTGTTTATTTGTTTGTCCCGATTCTGGAGGTCATATCAATGGCTGCTAATAGTTCAAGTTTACTCTGTTCAAAAGTAGGCCAAATATGACGTGGATCATTATTACTATTAAATATGTGAAGGTTTCCAAATCCTCCATTTGTAGGCTCATGCAGATTTCTAGCAGTGAGTAGTATTGAAAAAGCTTTAATGCTTGAGAGGACTTCGTATTTGACAACTGAAGCCACATACATACACAGGTTTCTTCGAACAATTTCGTCCTTTTTACCCGACTACGGCAAAGCAAAAAGGAGGGTTATGTTTTTGTATCAAAGTTCATCTGATCCCTCCTAAGCAAATGTTAATTTGTCAAATGTTCGTTGAACCTGCCAGGGTTGCCAGAGAGATACCACGGCCCTGGCATATGGGCAACTGAAGGAACACGGGTGGATTTTAGTCAGTAAAAGTCTGACACGCCCTTCCGCTCCGCGCAGAGCGGGAGACGTCATTTGATGATTCCGTCCAGATTATCCGCTGCCTATGTGAGGTCACACTAAAATTAAATGAATATGGCGCCCTCTAGAGGGTTTAAAATCATGAAATAAAATACAAATCCCGGCTTTCAGATGAGAATATCTTCTTGTATACATTTTAGGGCGTTATTTTTAGTAGTCGGGTTTTAGTTTTAGAACTTACTTTTATGGACTAAATGTTTCTACTGTATACAATGTAAAGACTGAAATTGATAAAAACAGCCCTAAAGCACTCCTTCAAACCAGACTGCAGAATAAATACGAATAGCACGGCATAAGAAAAATATCACATCAAATGTCCCCAACCATCTTTTCGAATTCCAACTTTGATGCTCAGTGTAGATAGGGCCGACAGTCGACACTGATAACTGAATCAAACGGCTAAATGACGTCTGGCTTTCGTATCGATTGTAAGCTACAGTGACTAGTCTAAAGTTGAAGCTTTTATTAAGGACTAGCTTCTGCCCGCGACTTCGGCCGCGTGAAATTTTTTATTACCCCTATCTACGTCGTTTTCGCTGAGCGTTTTTCCAGATGTTTTTTTTTCTTTTTGCTTGACACCTCAGAGTCATAACGGGATGTTAAATTCAATGTTAAGCCCAATATAGCCTTCTTCAAGAAATATCTCTCGAGCTATCAAATCGATTTGTATAAATCCTGCAAGTCGGTCTAGATATTAGCGCGTTCAAACAAAACATACAAAAAATAAATTATTCAGTTTCAATATTAGTTATGTACAGACATCGATATCAGCGGAACGATGCTATAAAAAACTCACCGAGAAAACTTAGGTAAGATAAGCTACAATAGAGCTAATCAACTGTCATTAGTGTCAAATCCTAGCATCAGGTGGAATTGCAGCTCACTTCACCTAAGTGCGATGGAGATATTTGAACAGAGCAAACCGGTAGTAACTCGCCATTGAAAAGCCAATAGTGATGTGAACAGAATTCCTAATACGAAACACTTGAGTTTTTCCTAAGATTCCCAGAGCATTTCATTAAAGAAACCTTAAAGGGCTCTTAAGCCATTAGTTGTAACGATCACTTGAGCAGTAGCTCGGGAAGGGATTGCCCACAAATTGATGCTGGCCAGCGATCCCCATCGATAAAACTTGATGTATTGCTCATTGTTTGCGACATGTAACGGGACCGGGAGCTTGAGGGCTTTTCTATGTTTATTATGTAGGAAACATTGTGTTTTGACATTGAAAGTAGGTACACGAACTCACTTAACCGTACCATAGAACGAAAGACTAAATTAAATTAAAGATTTGGGAGTGAGAGACGCCCAGGGTTAAAATAGGCAATTTCAAAAAAGAAGATAACTTTGAAATCATTCGTCGACTCAAAATCATGTCTTAACTCACACTAGAACATTCTGAAACAAGTAAAAAACTACGAAAGGGTTTTAAAGGAATTTAAAAAATAAATCTATGGTCCCGCGATGAACTAGCTCTTCAGGAAAAAATAATAAAACCCCGACTGTGTTAAAAGTGAACTTTAAAAAAGACGGAAACAAGTAAATTGTATTGTAAAAGGTTGACTATTAAACTGAATACTTTATCACTCTTTTTTTTATCACTCTCATGCAGTCTCAGAAGCCATGAAGGAAAAATATTGCTTTAAGTTATTAAGTTTCACAAGAAAATTCAAAGAACTATTAAATGATAGACCACTTAACATAGTTCTTTGACTATATTTTTTTTCTATAACACATTATGGCATCTGTTTCTCGTCATATTGAATGTTGGTTACTGTCAAATGTCTTTAGTGACACTCACAGGAAAAGACAAAACGATTGACGTATCCAGAGTGCCAAATAGACATACGACATATGTACATACATAGGCTGATAAACACATTACCCTCCTTTGTGGTATAAAGGAATACAAGACATCTAACAAGTTATCAGGAGACTTTGGAAAGGACTTAGTTCATTTCAGTACACAATAGTGTCGTACCCACAAATTGCCCGGCGGCCACAGATCTCTATCGCTCACTATGCCGTCCATTGTTTACAAAGTGTAACGGTATCGCCGAATACGGTGAGCTTGGCAACTTGCTTCTAACATTTCTATAGTATCCTTTGACGGTGGAGGAACAATGTAGTGGTCTTGTAAGTTGTGATGATATCGTTTACACAGCGATATAAAAGCATAGATTGTATCTAGAGTATGTTTATAGACCTACAAAAATCGTAAGGTGCTCCCCTTACGATTTTTGTAGGTCTATAAACATACTAGCCTAATGGAGTAGTCGAAGTCGCCAAGGGTTAAGGTGAAATGCAATTGAATTGTTCCGGCTGTGGCTTTTTCCTATATCTGGAGCTGATCCGAGGAACAAATCTGAATTTTTGACCGGCAGTTAAAAAGTGTCAGACTTCAATATTATTCCACGCACGAAAAATTTTTGACGGTGTAAACATCAACCCCTAAAATGCAAATCGACTACTAGACTCATTTATCATAGGTGTCGTTTTCATAGTTTTCGACGACGTTACATTCGGAGTTAAGGTCCGCGAACAAGTGAAAGGAATTTCGTTCCTGACTGAGTCCCTGACCCCACATATTGTTTTGAATTAATATCGGTACATACCCTGTGACTCCTGGACGCCTTCGGATCAAGGTACGTTCTGAGCTTGTTGAGGTAGTGTGCTGGCGAGTCCTTAGCCTGCACCATGTCCTGGTCGCAGATGATCTCCCATTTCTTCTCCAGGTCGTAGTTACGCAGTAGTTTCGCTTTGTCCGGAGGAAGGTCCATAGACGCCTAGAACAAAAGATAGGATACGTTAAGGTGTATTACACATAAGAAGTTTTATAGGTATGATAAATGTAAGACACCCTAAAAATATTGGACTGTTACGTTTAACATTGAAGATAATAATATACGTGGTAGAACTCGCACGGAGACTGTATAAAGAATGGATCAATCCAGGCAATCCAGCCGTTTGGAGGGTGTGCGTTCAAATCTTTGGCACCGTTAAAGTTTAAATGGAGAAGGAGTGCATGGAGAAAGCTTATATTTTATATAATACTGCATTAGAAATAATTTAAATTGATACAATAATCTTAGTCAAAATTCGACCATTGGGCGACCACTAGCAAAATCGTCAACCCGTACTATACTAACACTTAGCTATCTTTTTTTCAAGATCTTTTCCCAGCAACAAATCCCCTATAAAAATCCGTTCGACGTACAAATTACTTTACGCCTATATTATAACAGCGCATTGTATTCAATCGTGATGGATTTAGTATCCCAACAAGGATCGGCTAACATTGAACCAGTTTCCAAGATATTGGCTTATACGTCGGTAACGGTATACGCAGGCCAACAGGGCTGGTACCTACTAGTTCATTATATTTTATGATAGAAGTGATTAGGGAGTGGTTGTTAGAAGACTTAGCATTGGAAAGCCTACCACAGCATGGAAGGGGCAAAAATCTTATGTGTATACTTATCTTTTTGGAAATCAATGCTCATCATGCGTTAACGAGCTCTCATGACAGTAAGAGTACCAGAAATAACAATAGCATCATCAGCCTATAATCTTCCCACAGCTAGGAGAGAGGCTTCCTCTCTTCGAGTGAGAATGGGCTATGGGCGGACGCTGAGCGGGATGGTAGATGTCACATGTCTTCAATTTTTTTATCCTAGGACATGCCGGTGTCCTCACGATGTGTCCCTCCATCGCTTTGAGAGCAGTGATGATGAAATTATTTACATAAAATAAAGCGCCTGCCTTGGTCCAAACTACATAAAACTCATAAGTCGGAGCTGTCACCACTGTACCACCATTGATCAATACTAAATAACAGTATTAGAACCTATAAAAAGAAAACTATCATAATTCATTGAACACAAATTCCTCTGGATCAATGTACTGACAACTCACAGGTGAATGTTCCCGGCTGTACACCTGATGTGCTTACAATCGCTCAGACACATCTAATCTGATAAAGACGTCCCGACGCTCTGAAGTCAGTTCAAGACGTGCCGAGAACTACAAGAGATACTTCACTTAAGAGTTTTAAGTATACTTAGGTGGGTAGAGGATCTCTTGACTCCTCAATGGGCTGCTAATTTCGGAAGTACAGAATTGCAGGATTCCTCTTATACGCATGGTAGCAACTAAACATTTTTCTTTTGCTTTAGGGGTTATACTTTTTAACCAACTTTTAAAGGGGCGGCGTTCTCAATTTGACTGTATATTTTTATATTACGCAATGTCCCCATAAATCGTGGATCGCTTTCGAAAATTCTTTCTTTAACGGATAGGGTAGATATGCCTCAGTGTTTGGTCAGTGGTTCCATATAAATTTAATAAATTAGGTGGATAGTCTTTAAGGTACCTTCAATAATAATTACTTGTTTTACTAAGTGTATTTTGATGATGTTATAATTATATACGAATTTGTCTGGGGTAGGTTACCAAAACTAAAAAGCGTTTTTTTTTACAAATAAATAAATAAAAAAACAACAGACATAAAAAATGCAGAAGTCAGTGTATATGGTACCACATAGATTTTTTTTAATCTGTTGCTTTTTTTTTTGAATAAGTATATAATTAACCTGAAATAATAGGAATCGCACTCAAAGATTGTGTCATTTCATAGAACAATACGCCAGAATTTGCTTGATCCTTTTCTAAGACCGTATGGTCCACATCCCTACCCTAGCCATACATATTTCCTTTCATACCAGCACGCGCGTATACCTATTTGACTTTTACTTCGTTATTATTTACTGCCAATGTTTCTAACCGATCAGTTCGCGAACTTACGACCGACGCTGCGTAGACATAAATCGGTGGTTATACTGCGCTATCGTAAATATATCATTTTACTAGAGTACATAGAAAAAGGAATATTTTATCAAAGTAAGCTTTTATGAATGCTTTATTTATGATTGCAACCTTGTAGCAGAGGGTTTATGGATTAGACCGCGTTCATAAATACGTAAAAAAATCGTGGCGGGATTTTATTAAATTCTCGCAGATTTTTAATATATTATTTTTAGGTATGGTTTAAACCTTTAAACCATCGAGCCTGTTTTTGAAATAAGAACCTAATAGAAATAGAAATACAGTTCTTTTTACAAAACTGACAACATAGCCCGATGCTAAGTTGTCATTTTTGGATTAAATACTTTCCCTAAATCGATATAAAGCTGGAAATGCAAGAACTGACTCAGCTCTGACTGGCTCTAACTAAAGTTAGATGACATTTTGTCATAAGGCAAGGTATTTCTACTGAAATAAATGACGGAATATTGTTGTAAAGAAACTCGAGGTAACCCTATCAAGCTCGGTCGCTCCAGCTAAACTCGTCTACGCATAGTACATAGACTAAGGACAAACTGTTAAGTGCACTCTGTACACTAATTTGTAATGGCCGAACTAAACTGGACTAAATTGGACAGTTTGGGTTTCGCTAAATTCGGCCTACTCTACATGATGTAGTGGCCAGATGTTTAGAAAGTTACATCGTTTAAAAGTTCATAAGTGCCAAAATTGAAATTGTTTTTGGAGCTTAATTAGTTTCCTGTTAGTTGAAGTCAAAGTCTGGATGCCTCGTTGGTCTAGTGGTTACAAACGCTTCTGCTGAGCATGAAGTCCTCGGTTCGGTGAAGTCACAAGTGCGGCGAATGTACAAGAATCTGCCGGCTCCCGACATATTGGAAGAAGAAGGAACAGCGGGGTTTTATTTGGTAGGAGTCCGACATAACCCCAGACGGAGAGTACCTAAAACGAAAACCCACGAAAAAGAAATGGTCGTGCAAACCGTTATTATGTTATTCTTTCTGGAATGTCTAATAGCAGCCCGGTCTAGATTTCTACTCGGTTGATGGCAATATGCTCACCCCCTATCACATGGGACTTAAAACATAACTGGCGAAATGTGGGTGTAGATATACCTCTGCCCAACCCTTCAGGGAAAGAAATAAAAATTTATTAAAGTTTCAATTATCATTTAAACTTTTCAATGACACAATTTAACACTTTTGGGATCAGAAATCTCCAAAAAAAAAGTGAAACTAACTATGATCGATATCAAAAGCTTCAGATAAAACAAAATCAAAGCTATCAATATGCCACTATCGAATCACTTTCGCAAGATCGTATCTAAGTCACTCAGTCAATTCACGAAGCGTCCATTTCAATCGTAAACCACGGCACGTGCCAGGTGGACTTGACCCAAACCTGTTCGGAAAGCCTGAGCATCATCATAATCTTAGATAACATCTAACAGTTTGAGGTTGTTACGGAATACAGAAGCATCTGCGGCTTCTTACACGGAATACGTCGTGGCTTGTTGATTGGCTTGTAGTACTGTGTGGTCCTTCGGTTCTTGTTGATAGCGTATCGATGTCTTGTGATTTCTTTGATTTATATATAAATATTGTTTTTGCAGTGATGGCCTAATGTGGTAATGGACCCAACTAACGAGTTGTAAGTCGTAAGTTCCAACCCAGACAGGGTTTACTTTGCTTGAATTATTTCTCACCGCTGCTCTCAAAATGATGAAGGAAAACATCATGAGGAAACCGGCACGGGCACGTCCTAGAACCAATAACTCGAAGATCTCCACCAACCCGCACTGGATCCGCGTGGTGGATTACAGTCCACTTCCTCACATCGAGAGGAGGCCTGTGTCCCAGGAGTGGGAAAATTTTAGGCTGATCTATATATATAAAAATGAATCCCTATTTCCCTTGGTCACGCCATCACGCGTGAATTGCTGGACCGATTTCACTTATTTTTTTTTGTTGTGTTTGTTATTGTCAGGAGAAGGTTCTTATGAAAGTAAAAAATTAAAAAATTGCGCGGAAAATTAGAAAATTTAAGAACACTTGTTTAAGAATACAAAGTCACCTAACATGGGTGTTAGCTAACTAGAAAACGCTTTATGTCTTCGAAGTACCAGGTTGGCATAACTTGGAAGGAGCTCAACTAACATGGGTGTGTGGTAGCTAGAAAACGCTTTATGTCTTCGAAGTACCAGGTTGGCATAACTTGGCACGAGCTCACCTAACATGGGTGTGTGGTAGCTAGAAAACGCTTTATGTCTTGGAAGTAATAGGTTGGCATAATTTGGTAGGAGCTCACCTATCATGGGTGTGTGGTAGCTAGAAAACGCTTTATGCCTTCAAAGTACCAGTTTTTCATAACTTGGTCTAACATGGGTATATGGTACTTGGTGCTCTTTGCTTTGTGTTGGTGGGACCTGATAAGTTAACACAACATTTATTGATTCTGAGGCGGTACGAAGTTCGCTGGGTCAGCTAGTTATGTATAAATGTTGTTTTTATACCAAATTATAATATCCACTACGGCAACACACAGATCACATAAGCACTAGGAAGTGGTGGGAGGCGGGCTTTTTGGGGGACTGTCTTATGTAGTTTTGACGTTCGAAAAGTCCTGTGCTCAGGCTTTTTTTTTTTTTTTTTCAGAATGGGAAATCATCAAATGACTTCTCCCGCTCTGGGCGGAGCGGGAGAAGTCATTTGATGTCATGTCAGACTTTTACTGACTAAAGCCCACCCGTGTTCCATCAGTTGCCCATGTGCCAGGGTCACGGTATCTCTTTCGAACAATCACGCGACCCCGGCAGGCATCGGTCCTAGTAGACCCCTACACTGCTGCTGACATCTCTTTGAGGCGCGCGTGGAACACTGCGCGCCGTCGAACCGAGCTTGGTCCTTACCGGGCGGCGAGCTACCCATTGCTCGCCACCCGCAAGCTCGCGCCTACGGTGGCCGGGAGTCCGCAATCGACTCCCGACGCCCGGGGCGTCTCCTCCTGCGGCGGCTAGGGACGTGAGGCCGCAGAGACTGCCACTCCCTCACGCGCCCCGCCTCCTTCTTCGCGAGCATTACTGCTTCGCAGAAGGAGGTGACGGCTTCCCATTCCCTCTCGCTCCGTACCATGGCTCGCACCAGGGCCGGACGCGAGAGGTCGCCGCCGCCGATCGCCTCCACGAGGACACGGCGGTGCCCCGCCCAGGCAGGGCACACCTCCACCGTATGCTCCACCGTGTCCTCCAGACGATCCTCGCAATGGAAACACCCGGACGTATCCTCCCGCTTTATCCTGAACAGGAACCCATCGAAGCACCCATGCCCGGTGAGAACCTGCGTCAGGCGGAAGGTGAGGACGCCGTGGCGCCTCTCTATCCACTCCTCAAAGAGGGGACTTACCGCCGCAATTGTGGCGTGCCCAGCACTGGGTTGCGACAATCGTACCCGCCATGTCGCCATGAGATCACACCGGAGCTCTGTCCGCCGTGCCGCGATTTGTCGCGGCAGCGGAGTTTCGCCCCGGGCGTTTCGCCTCCTCGCGCCACTCCCACATGTGCGCGAGGACCTTTGCCTCCAGAAGCCTCAGCCTAATTTGAATAAATGACTTTTGATTTTGACATACATTGTAAAAAAACTTTAAAATGTATTTTCGTTATGGAAACTAGTAGGTATATTATTGTACTTTGGTAAAACTTAGAAATAACGTCTATAATATTATCGTTATTTCTGGGAGAGATAAAAGTTATTTTAAGATGGTAAAATGTCGTGCAAAGGCAGCCGTTGTTGAATTGTGATAGACAACAGTAGTGCGATTAAAAAGTATTAACAAAGAGTCCTCTTCATTATAAATGGCTAAATGTTCAAATATCTTCGGCCCAAAATTCAGCTGTGCGAACTCTGCTCACTTACGCAGTCATAAGATCATCAAAATGCAGAGGAGGTACTGTGATCCGAATTAAGGTTACTTTGTGATCTGTGGTACTGATTCCAAAACTGTTACCATCCACTTCCCGTAAAGACGTGACCAGGGTAATGAACACAAATGAGCTTATAACCGTAGCAATTTGTGTCGTCTGGACCGCACCGATTAAGCCAATGTGTGGTCACCCTGCAAATCCAATTCATTACTAAAACCATATTTCATTAAACCCCAATAATTATCGATGACTACATTAATTGACTTGATAACGTTTATGGAACATGATCACGCCCATGCATATCGCAAACAGCCACTATTACCCGTTTCATTACTGCAACATTGCCTATCACGGCGAGAGACTCATCTCCTATGATTCACTGCTTCTATTCCTGCAATTTTATCAACGCCTTCAACCTCACACCTTATTGTGAAGACTTAAAGGTCAGTTTCAAGTGGCTGGAGTGATTAAACATGTTGGTGTTCTGAGGCTCGTATTAGCATAGACGATGTGTTCTCAATTATGATGCTATGGGCGTGAACCCACGCATTGATGTGTAAGGTGTGGTCCTAAACTTAATTTTATAACAAACTAGCTTTTGCCCGCGGCTTCGCTCGCGTTAAATTCGGGGTAACACGGTTCCCCTTTCCTGATTTAGAACAAAGAAGAGAACTCGGAACAGAATGTTATTTTAATACGCTACTATAGACGATACTATATGTCTTTCCATTTGGGGATAGAACGTAAAGATTCTGGGCAATGGACACACGCGAACGTGCTACATACAATTATCCATGAGAAAAGCACGGCTTTTCTAAGTTCACCCCAACCACCTAAAAAAGAAAAAAAAAGTAGCCTATTTCACTCTCCATCCCTTCAACTATCTCCACTTAAGGGGCCGGCGACGGTCAATCTGTCCATACAAACGTAATACCAAAATCATTTGCAATTGGAGCATATTTCCACCATTTTAAGATGATATTCGGCTTTAGACAGTATTTATCTAGGTTATGGTGACGTTTTTTTTAAAAAAAACTGAGCTAAAACGAAGTTTGAGCGAATTGCATTTCGCACATTTTTACAACATAAATGACATGTTTTCTTTTTGTTTTTTCTGCATTAAAAACAACAATATCTGTAATAATGTTTTATCCATAACACAGCTTATATTATCAAGATACTAAAACACGAAAACCAATTTAAAAATCATTAAGTTTTCATTCATCATTTTTGGTATTACGGAACACAGCCAAATTATCATACATTTTCAATAGCTAATAGTGCTATCGCGTCTCACAAAAATGTCAATGTGTGCACGGTTGCGTACGGCTCGCGGTGGGTGTGTTGTGTATCGCTCGGACATAGATTCACACTAACGCAACATGCATTTTGGGTAGCGGGAAGTTCACTCGGGGTGTTTGTTGTCAGTGCGAGACGATTGCCTTACGGTGCGGAGCATACTTTTATTTGTTTTTCAATTGTATTGTGATATTTCTGACAATATTATTGACCTATGCTATGAACTTGGATTTTGATTTTTCTTGTGACTTGGTATCGAGTACTCTACATTCTGACGAACTTTGCTTTGTTTACGGACCTGGATTTATTGTTTACGATTCGGTTTGGCTGCCAACATGGACTCCGAACGTTGGGATGTGTCTCACAGATATTATAAGTTACCTGCCTAATATTTTCTTGGCTACTAATTCATCATCATTCATTCATCATCATTCATTCATCATCATCATTTCAACCGTAAGACGTCCACTGCTGGACTTAGGCCTCTCCCAATTTGGGGGGCTTTGCCATAATCGCCACGATTGGCAGGCGGGTTGGCGATCGCAGTATGGTGGTAAAATGCATCGAGAACGCTGCTGCCCATTCCCTAGTAAGTCCCTTAGTCGCCTTTTACGACACCCACGGGAAGAAACGGGGTGGTGTTATTCTTTACGTCCGGCACCACAAGGTACAAATACTTACACTATTTTAACCTCGGCCCAATAAAATAAAGACTTTTTTGTGGTCCGAGTTAGTAGTAAGTATACCTAACTAAGTATATCTAATATATAAAATTCTCGTTACAGTTTTCGTTGCCATACTCCTCCGAAACGGCTTGACCGATTTTGATGAAATTTTTTGTGCTTATCCGGTACCTATCTATGAGAATCGGCCAACATCTATTTTTCATCCCCCTAAATGTTAGGGGTAGTCCACCCCTAAATTTTTATTTTTATTTTTTAGACAAAATTTTTAATTTATATTTTTTTATGATACAACATACAAAAATACATACATCTTTAAATTTTCACTTTTTTTCACCCGGCAAAACAACGTTTGCTGGGTCAGCTAGTCTATTTAAATAAAAATCTATGCCACTTTTCGTTGTAACTGAACCTCCTAAACGGCTGGACCGATTTGAATGAACTTTTTTGTATGTGTTTGGGTGGCACCCTGGATGGTTTAGATTAACTATTGGACCCGGTAGGTGGTGCTGCTATCGAGTTCTAGGAAACAGGACAACGTCTGTACGGTCAGCTAGTTTTGTATAAGTGTATTTACCTACCTATCTAGGTAGATATGTAGGGACGGAACAAACAAAGCTTTATAGGTACCTATCAACTTTTATTTCTTCCCTTTCTTTTCTCATGTCACCGACCGGGCGTAGGTAATTATCTCAAGGACTGTCCTCAGACTTAGTTTGCTTTTCCACCAGAGATGTGCTGTGCTACGTTGCCATGGATGCGTTTGATATTCACCAATCATATTCATTGGCCCCCATAAGTAGTACTGGTGGAGACGGGTTCAACTAAGCTCTGTTTTTACATGGAAGGGTGCGTGTTATGGATGGAAGCTATGGATGCGCGAGTGGTGTAGTTATGTGCAGAGTTCATACAGTAGGAGCGCGTTTGTCACCGAAAGTAAACATGCCGCCATCGCGGCCATCGTGAAGGCACAAAGTTATTTTATACCTCGCCATGCCCCTACTAGCGAAGCATCGCATACCTATACAGAGAGTCAGCTGTACATCGACGCGGAAACTGTTACCAATTACCATAGATCACTTCAAGATTCTAAATCCATCTGTGATCCGGTTATTAAAAAAAATGAGCAACCCATATAGTGGTCGAATATGATGTGTAAGATCTGACCTCTTCCTTGGTAAGGGACCGTTCAAGTATTACGTAAGCACATTTATTACAATTTTTATAAATAAGGTTTACAGTTTTCGTGATCACTAAACACATGACATGGGCTATTTAGTAAATCTTGTTTTAAACTATTAATTTTTTGGGTCGTGGTCATATTTGGAAGTTTCGTCGTATAATCGACGGCCCCTTTTATAGCTTTTCTCAAAATATTCATATCCAGGGTTTTTCTTAGTTTTATTGGGACCAAACCCAATTTATTTTCTGTCTTTTTAACGAGATTTTTTTAATTTTGAGCAATAATTTCGTAGCAAATGATTGCTACATTCAATTTTTTTAATGGTAGTGCAGTGTCCGTACGGCAAAGATTCGTTGAGAGCGCTAGTAACGCTACTATCACCATCACCGATCATCGTTTTATATCTTAATTGATGCATTTCAATGCTACATTTGAATCCCTCTACAATGCCATCTGCTTCCATAGCCGTCGAGCTTTTCGACCAATGTTTAAAGCAACGGTGAACTTTCGGATCTGTATTTTTATTTTTAGCTAAAGCACATACGCAACAATATGCATTCCTGATGCCCTAAAATAAGATTTTTTTAGTTTCAAAACCGATTATGCACGATACTCTAGATAAAGAGTTATAATTAGTCCTATACGATCGTTTAGCCCATAAACCGTCTACTACAACTGTAATATAAGGAATGCCGTCAGGATCCAAATTACCATTAGCAATGGCAATTTTTTTTTTCTTCTACACCGGCTTGGTGCATACTTTATTATATCGCCAAAAAACACTACAAGTGAAAAATAACTTTAATTTCGGAAGTCAGTGATTTTTATTTTATAAGGTTTTTTCGTCAGGGGAGTAACGTGTAAGAACATTACAAATAAATTTTACTTAAAAGTCCTTGTTTTTTACTTATCCTCTTTTATATCTGCACATCGCGTAAATATGTAGAAACTATTGGAATATTTGTCTGTTACTAATATTTTGCGTAACACTCTTAGTGACATTTATTCATTATAGCTTCTGCCCGCGACTTCGTCCCCGTTCAATTTCTTGTTTCCCCGAAATGTTGCAAAAAACGGGGAAAATCGCCTACCCGTGTGCTTTTTCTCCGTTTTTGCAACATTTTTCATTACTGCTCCGCTCCTCTTGGTTGTAGCGTGATGTTATATAGCCTATAACCTTCCTCGATAAGTAGGCTACCCAACACAAAAAGATTTTTTCAATTCGGACCAGTAGATCCTGAGATTAACGCGTTCAAACAAACAAACAAACTCCTCAGCTTTATAATATTATATAGTATATAGATTTATAAGTAGTTAAGTTTGCCGGTGGCTTCGCCCGCGTGGAGGCTGGAAAATGCATCTAAAACTTCCTCATAAAACACTCTATCTATTGGTGAAAACCGCATGAAAATCTGTTCAACATTTTTTGAGGTCTTCGCAAGTAGACAGACAGACGCGGCGGGGAACTTTGTTTTATATTATGTAGTGATAACATTTTTTTAAATTGGTAAAAAGAATACTTATTTACGTAAATATGACAGAAAAAGCCTTCGTTTTTAGGGTTCCGTTGCCAAATGGCAAAAAACGGAACCCTTATAGATTCGTCATGTCTGTCTGTCTGTCTGTCCGTGTATGTCACAGCCATTTTTTTCCGAAACTATAAGAGCTATGTTGTTGAAACTTGGTAAGTAGATGTATTCTGTAAACCGCATTAAGATTTTTACACAAAAATAGAAAAAAAACAATAAATTTTGGGGTTCCCCATACATAGAACTGAAACTCAAAAAAAAATTTTTCATCGTACCCATACGTGTGGGGTATCTATGGATAGGTCTTTAAAAATGATATTGAGGTTTCTAATATCATTTTTTTCTAAACTGTATAGTTTGCGCGAGAGACACTCCCAAAGTGGTAAAATGTGTGTCCCCCCCCCTGTAACTTCTAAAATAAGAGAATGATAAAACTAAAAAAAATATATGATGTACATTGCTATATAAACTTTCAACGAAAATTAGTTTGAACAAGATCTAGTAAGTAGTTTTTTTTTTATACGTCATAAATCGTAAACCGCAATTTACCTTTCATTCAATCAACTCAAATATAAAAATTAAAAAAATAGGATTTAATTTCATAAACACAAGCCTTATGCATAAACCGTGAATACCTACAGGTTTGTACGGAACCCTCGGTGCGCGAGTCCGACTCGCACTTGGCCGGTTTTTTTAAAGTTGAGACCACTCCTGTGATGTGATTTGTATTTGATTTGACTCCAAAGGGAATGAACAAACCTTCATTTATTTTAAGCCTATTTATATAGGCTTAAAATAAATGAAGGCAATAATAATAAACATCCCTATCATTTATATTTACGCAGCGTGCGTGTGACAATTTTTGCGCCGTGTGCCGCCGCCATCAACTGTTCATTTTCTGCCTAACGGCCGAAGGCTCGCTGCGCTGCCGTTCACTATTTGGCGCGGTAACGATACATTGCGTATTATGAGGTAATAAAACTAATCGGGTTATTGGACTCACAACGTTCATGTATTTATTTATTGAAGAACACAAACAGTATAATTATACATTGGTTTACAAGTACCAAGTTAGGAAAGGTATGTAAGCCCTAGATCTCGAGATATTGTAATAATTTGAGATATGGACATTGTAAAGAAAATTCCACAAAACGCATTACTAGTCTGTACATTTACTAACGATTCCCCAAAGCAGTCAACAAAAATAAAGCAAATAACGAACATACCTAATTACAAGTAAATAAAAATGCGTCGAGTCGTTATGAATAAAGGGTAGGTACTATTACTCACTCACACACGGCTGCACACCGCGTCAGCATTGACCTTCTATTGTCAAACAGAGATAGCAATATTCCGATCGAGTTTTGCCCTTGTCGTCGGCTCGTGGTTGCGAGTTTAGGGCGCCGCGTTCTTAACTCAATTCGTCGCTCCGTTTTGCCGTGTAAGACGGACAAACCGACACACACACTTTCCCATTTATAATATCAGTATGGATACCGCAGTCGAAATTGCGCGTTCTGCAATTAGGTTTTCATTTAGAATGCGCTTGGCTGTAATAGTTATTTTGATGAGTATCGCCCATGATTTAGTATAAGAGAATTAGACTTCAAAAGATTTAAATGAGGTTTTAAAATACTTGTCGATTCACCTGAAGATACGCTCAATATTAATGAGGTATGACGTTTAAAGGGTTTTGAGCAGGAAAACTAAGCGTCAAAAGGATCGTAACAGAAGCTCAGGTACGGTGAGTAATTTTATGTACAGAAGCAAGTTGAGGACCTTTAGTCACCAATAACACAAAATAAACACAGAAAATTATGGTATACTAGCTTTTGCCAGCAGCATAACCCGAGTGGAGGTCGGCAATTATCCTTTGAGAACGTAATACCGGGATAAAAATATCCTATGTGTTCATCCAGGTTTTAAACTACTTACGTGCCAAATTCATCCAAATCCGTGCAGTCGTTTTGCGTACGTTTATAATATCAGTAGGATTCGCTGATTTTTCTAGGGAGTTGCTTCCAAATTGTCAAATTCATAACAAACCTTTGGCAATAACCGAGAAAATCCAACAAAACCTTTTGCTTCAAATGCGAATAACGTCAAATTAACTTCCGATAACAACACGATATCTAATTTCTCAATCAACGACCACATTCACTTAACGTTATTACCATGCAACAAAAAAGTTGCTGATCATGCAGGTGAATGGCCTATGTGTGTTTGTGCTGTGTCCATATTGGACATCATCACATGACCAGTAAATGAGAAACCAACTCAAAGATGTTGAATGATTAAATACGGTAGATTCTGTATTATCCAGAGATATGAAGTGAGTTTGAAAAGGGATTTGTTTGATGTGTAGTGGTCTAGTGGTTCCCAGGTCGGGAACCGAGATCAGACCACTACACATCAAACAAGTCAACAACACATCAACACCTCTGTCCAAACCTTCGGGGAGACAAGGCGTGAGGTTGTGTATTTATGTTGTTTAACGGGTTTTTTAAATGGAAATCCTGGATTCGACAGGAAAAGATCCAAGTGTTCAAGGTACGTTCCGTACTAACATATTACGATAGCAGAACTATAAATAGAGCTTACGTAATTGATTTAAACACTGCTTAAAGATCAACATAATTCGAGGAAATCAAAAAAGCTTGCCTACAGTTCAAAAGTATAAAATAAATGCCATAATCGCCACGCTTGGCAGGAGGGTTGGCGATCGGAGTATGGTGGTAAAATTGATAGGGAATACTGCTGCTCATTCTATAGCAATGCCGTTAGTCGCCTTCTACGACACCCACGAGAACAAATAGGATGGTGCTATTCTTTAAGGCTTATTCAGACCGGCGCGACGCGACAGCGCGACGCGATTCTTGTAAACAATTTCCATGAAGTTCACATAAAAATTGTTCTACGAGTGTCGCGTCGCGTTGCCGCGTCGCGCCGGTTTGTAGGAGGCTTTACGTCAGGCAACACACTTTAATGTGATTTTCATTAATAGACAAAGTGATTGAAGAGGAAGGTTTACCTATATGTAAAAGACGCGGGCGAAACCGCTGGCAAAAGTTGGTTATGTACATACAAAATACTAAACTACCATTATCGTCTAATAAGTGAAGCTTATGCTGATTTTAATTACCATAAATAAACTAACGTAACAGCTATGCAATGTCAAGCACATCATTGACGAGTCTCAAGATTTTTCCAAAACTTGAATTCAAGAACTAAGTCAACATTTGCCCTTGAGAAGGCAGAGCTCGTCAGCAGAATTGAAGTGCCATTAGTCATGCTAGTTTTAGTAGCTATCGAGTTCGAAGAACGGGTCTAGTACTTTGAATTGATGTTAGTAACCGATTGTTTTAGTATTTGATAACATGAAACTAATAGCTGAGTGAGTCACGAGAGGAAGCAAAGACAGACATCGGTGAAGGAAACACACTATCAACTATTGTAGAATCTTAAGCATTTTGAAGGATATTGCTAATACATTTTTTTTTTGTAGGTGGGAAATCATTAAATGACGTTTCCCGCTCTGGGCCGAGCGGGAGGCCGGGTCAGACTTTTACTGACTAAAACCCACCTGAGTTCCTTCAGTTGCCCTTTGCCAGGGCCGCGGTACCTCTTTCGAGCAAATCTCGCGAGCCTGGCAGATATTGCTAATACATTGCTTCATATCATTGTGTCAATGTACTGCGTACATCTTTTGTTGGATATCCTAAAATCATGATCACTGTGTCTATTGATGAAATTAAAATCCGTTGCGTGGTATAACCTCGTCCTGCCCATTGTGATTTCAAAATCACAAAACGTACTTCACGGTTCCTGCCCATCTAAAATATTGTAAAACTCTAAATTCTGCCCACTGTTCTTCAAAAATCACATATTCAAACGCGCCTAGAATTTGTATTTTCTACTCAGCTGCCGTTTTTGATGTTTCCTGTGATTGGTTAGGTCATAAATTTATGATCTACTTACTGCCATAAAAAAAAAATATAAAAATTTATATCTTATGCATGACCTTTTTTTGTTCTAATTATTCTGGGCAGGAAGCACTTGTAAGATTTTGTACTTTGAAGAGAACAGTGGGCAGAATTACCAAACAGGTTCTAATTTGCTTGGGCAGGACGAGGTTAAAAGATCTAAGTGTAACGACGGCGGGAAGCGACTTTTTTACACGCTTTATATTAGCTTCACTTGTATGTTTGTTTGTTTGTATGTTAGTATGTTTGTTTGTAACCGACTCCTTATAGCGCGATTTTGACCCACTTTAAACGACCAGATTTCATTCAAACTTTGCACACCTGTCAAAGATCGATGACAATGCAATAATTTCATAAATTTGTGCCATTATCCTCGCCAGGGTTACCAGGACAGCAAAAAAACTGGCTTCGAAAACTACGCTGACATACGTCACAAAGCTCGCTGGGTCAAAATTCTCAACACCCTAAAAAATAGAAAATAAATAATACTTAAAAAAAACTAAAAAACACGCTCCCATAGAAAACCAAACTAAAAAGTAGAAAATAATGGGATTTAGAAATGGGAGTAGAAAATAATGGGAAATAATTATTTTTATACTAGGTAGAGAAGAAGCCGTAGAGATTAGATACCTGAAAAATATTCCAATATGTATGGTCAAAAATTTTAAAATAAATGGAAATACTATTTCCCTATAAGGGATGACAAAAACTGACACAAACCATAAACTTACAAAATATTTACGATAAGTTGACCTAAGTACTGTGATTTAACATACCAGGTTATTTATTGTAACTTTTATTCCCGAAATTCATTTAGTTCCTCATCCGTGATTTAGTAGGATTCCAACTTCTAAGATGGATTATACGCCATCAGACCAACAAAACCCATTTCCGCGCCCTCACAATACTAAGACGGACAAATCATTAAATCCTGCATTTATAACTGCTTTCTAGTTATTAATGGTTCTCCTAAGAAACTGTACTCCTGGTACATTTGTCATTGTAACTGTCACCGGAGCCATTGTACCTGTTATAGCCAGTCAAGAAATAAATAAGGATTTATTGTGGTTTATTAGTAAAACAGTGATTTTTGACGTAATTTATTTTCTGTTAATTTGTTAAGTCTCGGTCTCTTTTGGTGTTATAAAAGGTTGATACCATTAGTTTTAGTAGTGATAAATGTGCTGTTAATGGTCCGGCTATTATTTTTAATATTGCTTTGAAAACAAAACTTGCTACGTGCGAGTCGGACTCGCGCACGAAGGTTTCTGTACCACAATGCCAAAAACGTTTAATTACTAAACCTTTAAATTTTTATAGGCAATAGAAATACACTCTGTGAAACTTACAACTGTCTATCTGTTCCGGTTCATGAGATACAGCCCACTGACTGACAGACAGCGCGGGCGACCACGGGCGGACGGACAGCGGAGGCTATCCACAATTTCTTGTGCCTACCACTGACTTGAAGACAGTCTTCCTCTGCAATGGAACTACTAAACAAATATGGTCTGATATGATGATGAAGCCCAATGATAACACACGACAATAAGCGGCGATGCCGTCACGCATATGTTTTCGAATCGATTCAGTAGAGCGAATCGAATTCGATGCAAATGCGTGACGATCACGACCGGTGACGAGTGATGTATCGAGTCTAGATCGTGAGTGTATCGAGACTGGCATGTGCTTATCGACAACATAGTAAGAAATTGATAATGGTACAAAGAAGTAAATTGGAAGGTGATGATTCTGTTGATTGCAGCATCATCTCATATGCCTACCCTATGTTCTATGTTATAGGGGTTTGGTTTCCGCACTTGGTCCTTTGAGTGGACCATAGTGCGTGAATCTGCCTACCCTTTTCACAACTATGTTGGAATCAGCTTTAGTCTAGCCAGAAGCAGCTGATTACCAGTACATATTTACATGGAGCGACTGCCTTCAACAACCCAATCACTGGATTGTTGTGGTCAGATCAGATCTAGTGTTCGCTAGCGCTACTGCTGAGCTGATAGAAATAGGCTCACCCACATGAGTAGGTGAGCATATTCTGATAATGACGACACTATCGTCATTTGAAAGCCAATTATGGCAACGCTACATTCCTTAAAACAATCGTAGAGGTTGGGTATGATTTGTTACACGTTAATTTCCATTACTGCCTCATTATTCTAGTGTTCGCTAGCGCTACTGCTGAGCATAAGGTCCTGCCCCCCTAGCCAAGTCACAAACGTTTACCGTTCTACAATCGGTAACGCCTCAGTGTCAGCAATTGTAGAAAACGATAAGTTGGTAGCCATGTTGAAGCGCCTGATTCGGCCGCTTGTTCTACAATGTCTTTAGAAAAACGACACCTTATAACAAAGGATATAGCGTTGAACATTGTAGAAACGATAAAAAATCATTCTATCATTTTGAACGATGTGAATTTGGCTACGAATTTTCTGTTCGTTTGTTCTAACCACGTGACTTAACGTTGAGCGACTATCGTTAACGATTGCAGATTATCAACGTGGCTAGGGGTGCCTGGGTTCGTTTCCCAGGTCTGGCAAAGTGTTATTGGGTTTTTCCATCTGGAAATTTCTCAGTAGCAGCCCGGAGTTTGGATTTGAGCCCGGTTGATAGAAATAGGCTCGCCTACATGAGCGAAAAGTGGGTGTAATATAGGTTCACCTCTGCCTTACCCTTAGAGGAAAAAGGCGTGATTGTATGTGTGTTTGTTGAGACAACTAATTTTTAAACACGGTCTTTCCGCACCGATTTCATGTGACCCCAGGCCAATGTCTGTTAGATATGCGCCACAGACAGGCTCTAGCGAAATAATTAGATTTTCTACTTTCTAATTAGGCACTCGGCGTGGCGCCGGCGCTTCCCGCCTCATTAGACGCACATGCTTGTAATCAGACCATGAAAGTGCGCGGGCTTTACTCTCTTTATGGTTTGTTTTTCCATTTAAATGTTCGTTTAAATTTGCTTCTCTTACTCCGTAATTGTGGATGCGCAGATTGTTAATTTAAGGATCCCACAGACCGAGGCGACGCGAAGTCATTAATTTAGTACGTTAGTAGATTAATTTCCATGAACATTTCACGGATTTTTTTTGTACCAGATTATGGTCGTGCCTGTTTGCAGGACCCTTAAAACGTTTGGCATCTAATCCGCTAAAAAAGTTAGCAAACATTATTACGCATTGACAGTTTGCCAGTTACCTCTCCAGTAACTATTAGTCCCGCTACTTTTGCCTCATCGTCCTTTATGTTGTCAATGAAGATTATAACCAACGAATCTATACGGGATCGGCACATTTAAATCTATAAAACATCGAACATATAAAGAAATAACGTCCCGTGTGGTGTCGGACATAAAGAATAGCATCACCCCATTTCTTCCCGTGGGTGTCGTAAAAGGCGATTAAGGGATTTACTAGAGAATGGGCAGCAGCGTTCTCTATGCATTTTACCACCAGACTGCGATCACCAACCCGCTTGCCAAGCGTGGCGATTATGGCAAAGCCCCCCAAATAGCACCACAAGGTATTCAGATGATGAAGTTACGCAATTAGGATGCAGGGCGTCATACGTTGGAATTTTATGTCCTCTCTAGAATTAATTTCCAAGTTTATTATTCAAGTTTATAAGCTGCATCGTAGATGGGGCTGTTTACGACCAACCAACGTAATAATGCAGCTTTGAGATCACTCTCTCTCTACCTTCACTGGGTGAAGCAAGCAGTCCGTCTCAGTCCCTCTGCACAGTAAAATCCGACGGTGTTTTCGAACAGTTTAATTTAATTAATAGAAAACACACAGTTCATTTATCAAAATAAATTTCATTAAAAAAACATCCATCGGTTTCATACTAAACTACAACGATTGTACATACATATCCGACGACCCTGGTTACTTTTTTCTTTAGGTGTCTGTACATATCCCTCTTCATCATAAGATTTCCCAAATTATTTCTCATCGCGATCTTGACAGTTATTTGTGGGTTGCAGCAGCTGAAAATCAGTGTCAGGTGGTACACCTTGTGGTGTCATCTGACATTATGCTGAGCTGAAGCCCTTTTGGCACTAGTATCATTGTTTTCAGTTTTTTTTTTTTATAGTTTTAAGGATTTTTATGCTGTAATGCCAATAACCGCCTTTTGCTTTCTAGTTTTGATGAGTTTACGGTGCATAATGATGCCCCGTCTCACTGCATCGGTGGTCTAGTGGTTGCGAGCGCTACTGCTGAGCATGAGGTCTTGGGTTCGATTCCGAGCTCGAGTAAAGTGTTATTGGAGTTTTCTATACAGATTTTTTCAGCAGTAGCCTGGTTTTGTGCCCGGTTGGTGGTAACAGGCCCTGGTGAAACATACTTACATCCCTGCCCAACCCTTCGGGGAAATCAAAGCGTTATGTTCTCTAGCGTTCTTTCCACAATCCGCATTACATACGGAAGCAATTTTACGAACACTTAGAAGTTTCTGCATAACAGAATCGTCATAAAACATCCTTTTATTGTTTTTCTCATTTTAATACTCTGTCTTCCATCGGTGTTCCAATCATGTGGAATGACTCGTAAACGCTTGAGAGGATCGTAAAGGCAGTTGCGAGAACTCTGTATTGTGTGGTGTCTGTGGCCAGGTGTCAATGCACCAATTGTGTTTTTCTTGGTAGCCATAGACATGTATACAAACTGAAACGTCTGACTCTTTGACCTGCCTTCCTAAGGGTTACACCCAGAAATGTCATACATTAATCATAATTAATATAACAAATTAATACTCAAATTATTTAGCACTAGCTGTGCTGCTTTGTCTGCGTGGATTTTGAAATTTATCCCACGGGATCTTATTAGAATTTCCCGTGGGATAATTTCCGATCAGCTATCTACCAGTGAAAGTCCTGTCAAAATCAGTCTAGCCGTTTCGGAGATTAGTTGAAACCATGGCCGGAACAAACAGACATACAAAAATTTAAAACTCGTTTTTTTTTTGTTGTTGTAAATACTGTAAATACTTTTATATGCATTTAGTAAGAAGCTATTATTTTGATATTACAAACAAACACCTCAATTTTATATATTTGTATGTATATGTGTATTTGTAGTAGGTATGCATATGTATTAGATTGCGAAAAGACATTGCCCGCCGATGGGCCCCTTATTTTCAGTGCCGGGCAGAGACTATTTACTTCTCAAAAATTAAGTCGTAATTTTATAAGTCCAATTTTATTTTATCAACATCTCTTTCACCCTAGCATTAAAAACCGTAACTAATAATTATTTTATTGAGTCAAAGGTAGTTCTGCCATTAAAACTTAACTTGAATGTTGTCAAGATAGACCACAGATTATGTCAATTAAATGGTAGTAATCGATTGAAAATATCGATATATTACTATTCCGCCGACTAAAAGTACCAGAGATGTTTACAATAGCTTTTCTCCGGTCATAATCTAGGTCCCATGTAACTGATTAGACGTATATTCAAATCGCGGGTTAAAATAAGCAGCGGGCGGGTTAAAATAAAAAGAAAATAGAAATAGGTAGTAAATAAACTAAAACACGAAGGAATTGTAATCTGAGAATATATACCTACATATGTCGTGGTCAGATCGCAGAATTGATTACTTTATGATGTGACTAGCCATTTCATGAATTAGTTGCATTTCATGATAGGGCCAATTAAAACTGGCTAGATCGTTTAAAAATTCACGTTTATATATCTCAATTGACGTTTCGATTTGAAATTGTTTTTCACTTTTAGTAAATAGTATAAATCATATGCAAAAGTATCTCTTTAATTATGTAAATAGAAAGCAAGAGCTTGTTTTTTACAAAGAGAAACTGTTTACAACTGTTGCACAAACAGCAAAATATCAACACTAACAAAAGTTACCACAAAACGGTCACACCACAATTGTTAAAAATCGACTTATCAAATCGATTTGGTAAATCGATCAACAAAATATTTAACATGGTCACACCTACCCCGCGTTCCGAAACACAATAACATCGCTGTTAGCGCGTCAAGAAATCGCCATGCTCTACGGACGGGTTGTTTGGCGCGCTTACATACATCGATTTTGCGTAACTCGGAACGCGACGAGAGTAGAAAGATTAATCTGTCAAATCAATACATCATTCAAATTGTTTATGAGTGGAATCTCAATTTCATCATCTTTAAAAATTACATTTCTCTGAAACTAGGGTGAAAAACTGAAAATTGATTTCAGGATCTAAAAAGGTAATTGTTGTTCTTCAAAACCAAGTTAAAACCACCGCTGCCCGCGTTTTTATTCCAGGGGCCCATATCTCCTAACAAAATGGGCAATGTCTTTTATGCCCAAAACACCATAAGTACACATTAACCAATTATTCAAATTGAGGTTAATAATAGGCGCGGGCGCACCAAAACGTGCAGCGCAGTCTAAACAATACAACCAACTACTAAATGGTACAACAATACCAATTTATACTAATGTTTCCTATTTCCACACAGTCACGGTCAATTCTTTATTTTAAGCCACATATTTAGTGAATAAACCATTGTGTAAACTTTAAAAAATACTATATTTAGTACACTAGTGACGTGAAAGACCTTATATTATAATTTATCGATACTATGCTTAATATTAGTTATCAATAATTTAATCGAGATTTATCGACGTCGATAGAGGTTGTTATTGGGGAAATAAATCGTCAATTTATAGTTATTATCGGATTGTAAAGCGATAATTCAATTTTACCCGAGCGTTGTTTATGGAGATATTGAGATAGTATAAAAGAACATTATTCTTGAGAAACGGAATATAAATAACCAATGTAATTTTAAGATCTACTCAACAGTAAGTCCCGGTAGTCATAACTGTACAGTTAACATCAAAGGAAACATCTTCATTTACAAAATAATAGGAAACTATTGCCAGTAAAACGCATGTTTACAGACATTGCAAGCAGATTCATCGAAACCAGTGATTCAATATTCTATAAATACTAAATACGAACATAAACAGCGTATATTTATACATTTTTCAAGAGTGACATTATAATAATGAATCACGGTATAAGACAATGAGGAAACTCGTGGCTTGAATTATAACCAGAGTCGACCACGATAACTTGACGTAACTGTGTTAGAAATCAGATGTAGATATGGCCATTTAAATATGTATAAATAAGACCACCGTGCCTCTGAAATAGCTGTCATAAAAGGCGATTACGAGATAGGAATATCGAATTTTATAACTTATAGCAAAGAAATTCATCCATTGGTTTAATAATTGCGACTTAATGCCACTTATTTGATACTACAACCGTTAATCGTCTTGTCATTCACGGTGATTGCAGCAATTTGCTTTGCAAGAGTGGATGAACTTTGGTCTTGTAGTTGACATAATGATGACCGTTTAAGAAAAGGGGAACTATTTGGAAAGACGTGTATTCACATTGTATTACGAAATTTCATCTATATCGTAAAGTACTTACTAAGCTAATGGCATAGCAATTAAATGTCACCCAAAATAACAATTCGTAAATTAATAGTCATGTTCTGAGAAAAGTTCATAGGTCTTTGATTCATTCATTCCTCGTTATCTATACCAGCGAAACAATACTCACAAATGACTACAGGCAATAACAACAAAGGAAACTATATAATTACATTAGAAAGGAAGTTATTAAACGTTTCAGGGAATCGCACGATACATTCGCGGCTTCCCGATAATTCATCGATAACGATGGCGCAGCACTGGCCGATGAATCAGACGGAGAAAAAATAAACTTGGTACGAATATAGTCCGCGACCTTCGAGTGAGTCAATCACTAAATACTTGACGAAAGGGAGACTGAAACGACTCCAAATTATACCCCTGACATAAAAAGTTGGAACTTGTTTTACTTACATATTGTTATACAGTGGACCAAAACTTGTCTTATTGAGCGGGCGGTACCTGACGTACCTGTGTGCCAAGTTTTGGTGCAAATTAAGAAGTAGTTTTGGCGTCAAACATGTTGAGGATCGATGGTCTGTGACTGATTTTGAATATTTTAATTCAATATTTTAGCTAACAAAACATCAACTATAGCAATCTATGTATGAATCATAAATCGAATTAATTTTAAGGATGATAAATGCATAATCGATGAACAAGCGAACAAGCACATAAAATTGAATAACTAATTTACGTAATATAAGTAAGAACTAATCATGTGATTAGGGTAATTACTGAACACATATTATTAAGATTATTACGAACGAAGCTTTCAATTTTAATACAGAAAAGGAAAACCATGCAATGAAACAAACAGATACAAATCTGCGAAGTCGTTACGGAGATAATCACAAGACAAACGGACTTTCCAACAATATTGCACACAAATGGTCTATTTAGACGACATAATAATACACTACAGTAAGCTCTCGAGAATCGAGAGTTGCTTATTGACACTTCCTGATAATAATGACGCACTTCCAGTGAGTAGTTAAGAATATGGCTATGCAAATGTTCTGTTGTTTGCTTGTCCATGGAGAAATTCGAGGTCAATGAAGCATAGATTTGAGAGGTCCCAGACTCAAAAGATCAATAAGACTACCATTTCGAATACAAATCCCATTACATACACATAGGTAACTATGTAAAAACAACTTGTAGATTTGATGAGATATAATATCCGTCCGATCTCAGCAAGTTCTCTGGAAAGAAATTCCGCAGCCGATTCATCTGATGTAACTTACGTGAGCATAATATATTACCCAATAACAGTTGCATAAAACAGAGATAAATTATGTTCTCACATAAGTCATAGAAAAAGTTATAATCACGCCAAACTATACAATGAAGATAAATGACGTCGTTTAGATTTCTTGCTACCTCTAGTTTGAAAAGAAGCGAATTCTCCAGTATATAACAAAAATATGCTTTCAACTGTATCGGAACTTCTTCAACTCATTACCGGTGACACAATACACTCATCTGGCCCGTTCGTAACACAAAATCGAAAAAAAAGTAGATTTGCCTGTAGGCAGTCATCAAATCCAAACTGGCAATCAATCTTTCTCTTCCTTACTATATTATCAATTTACAAACCATATTAAATTCATGTCGACAACTGCATAAATCGATATATGGCGTGCAACTATGCGAGTCATGTCGATGGCACGACGGTTGCGTGACGGTCGTACTACTGAGAGATCATCCGATTCTTGGTCGCTACCGTCTCGGGAGCTGTAATTTTGATCGATGAGCTAGATTTTCGCTTTCTATCAATTTGCGTTGATGAGTAGTGAAATTTATTTGTTTTTGGAAGTGTAGTTGTTATAACTAAGCGTGATTGTTATGGCAAAACCATTGATAAACGGGATAGTGGCTAATAAATCTAGACCATAATATTATAAAGAGTTAATGTGTTTGACTTTGTTTGGAAGAAGTAATGTCTGGAACTACCACACCGTAAAAAACGCCAAGTGAAAATGAACTAACAGAGAGGGTGGGCGATGGGATGCGACGCGTCGGGTCAGGGAGTAAAAATTTCACACGGACGAAGTGCCAGTAGTATAATATATAACTTTATTTTTGATGCCCCGAACCGTCCCTCTACTGGGTAAAGTTATAGTAACATCAGAATCCTGAGCTTATTTAGCAGAATAGGATTTGTTGCTGTTACTTATATCTGTCGTAGCATTTAACGCATTCACCTGCGAACTGATTAATACTTAAAATATACATTCCTCATGATATAATGCGGACGTAATTGTAAATTACGGTTACAACTGCTCTTCAGTGAAGAAGCATAATTTAAAGAGACAAATCATCTCAGACACAATAACATTTGCATAACGTTCCTACAAGCATTTTAACTCAAACTTTTAATAACGAACAAAAGATGGCACCAATTAGTAAAACCATGCAGCTTACAGCTCAAATTAAACAATAGCACTTGACTCCTGTATCCTTCTAAAACGAAAATAAAACGCGAAGAGACCCTTCATTAAAATCCAAAGAATGTAAGGAAAAGAAACGAGTGGAGTTTCACACGACGTTGGAACGAATGAGGAGTACACGTGACTCACTGCTGATCCGAAAATAGCCACCAAAACGGCTTTAGCCCTAACCCTAATCTTTCAATTGTACTCTTCAATCGACAAATGTAGTTTTAAGTAACTATACATACTAGTGATCGCCCATTGGTCGAAATTCGACCGTACTTCATTTGAATAGATATACATTATTAAATGAAAAAAAAAATTATAATAAATATAAAAAAATAATATGGTTATATTTGACATTCAGTAACACTATAGACAAATTGATGACGCTGTAATACTGTGGAGAGGGTTCGCTGGCGGGATGGTGATGGCTAGGACCAGGCCGTAGGTGTAATCGGTAAAGAATACTTCTTCAGGACTCTCTTCTTTATTTTCTTAATACTTCTTAACTGCTGGATATGGAATTAATGATCACAGAAAGCTCTGTTTTTATAGAATTTTCCCTATTATTTTTAATTAATTATGACAGTTCAAAATGTCATCATTATAACCAGCCTGTACATTCTATGACCAGTCTGTACAATCGTGAGGCATACGACCTCTACAGTTTGCACACGACACTAAGTTTTGTATGGGAAACTTACTAATGCCATACTTGACACTCCCCATAAAACCACAGATTTGGACCATAAGCAAAAGAATATTTATGCATGTGTGTATTAAATACACGGTAATGAATAGTAGTGTGTGTAACGTGTTATTTATTGAAAATAATGTATGTTACGCATAATTTAAAAAAATATTAGCATTCGTCACTTCTTCTCTGTATAAACTATAAGTGTGCGAAATTTCATAATCCTCCGTCCGCCCAATTTTCGTAAAAAGGGATCCCAAAGTTTTCGCTTCACGTATTAATATATAGATATCTATATCCGGATTCTTGTTTGTTTCGACGGAAGACGATGTAAAAATAGCTCTTCGATTCATCCATGCAAGATGGATACGGAAATTTATTATGGTTACCGTTATTATTTATTTTGAAACACACTAGTCACAAAATATGAATGACTAAAGCCTTACTATCAATTCCACTGAGTATGCATTCAGAGGTAAATAGTTATGAACTTGAAAAATAAGGAAAAGTAAACTGTTATGCCAATAACAGCCACAAGCAACAATATTACTACTATTAACAATATAAAAGTTATAAAAAAAAAATACTTTAATTACACCACGAAAACGATAGATTAATCCATAAACTCGAACAATTGAAGGTTATTTCCCGGAAAAAAATACTAGGTACAAATTAAGCCCGAACCAATAGAATCGACATCGTGAATCGTACGAACCGAACAGACAGATCGACGTCCCAATCCTTTCTAATATATACAAGGCATTAGCGACAGGGTCAGAGCATGAATTAGCAAGCCTGCATACCATTGTGGCATGGTACTCCGGGTGGGCATTGTACAGCCCTAGGGAATGGTTCAAGATGGAATTGATGAAATTCTGGCATACACTGAAGCTTCGAGAATTAATGCCTCCGAAATTCTTAGCTGCCCATCATTATATGCCTAGCCTTGTCCCAACTATGTTAGGGGCGGCTTACGGTCTAACAGGATTTAGGTGAGTACCAGTATTTCACATGGAGCGACTGCCTATCTGACATCCTCAACCCAGTTTCGGGGTAGTACAAAAACCCTTACTAAGACTGGATGTCAAACTTTTGGGGGAGGTATTCCACTAACAGCACTGATTTGAACAGCACTTGCCCGAACCGCACTTGAGACCTTCCACTAACAGCACTGAAACAAAATTTCATAACGTGCAGTTCGGTGGAACAATTTATCGTTATTGTAGTTAAGTGTCCGAACCGCACTTAGGTTAAATATTTTTTTTTAGTGATGGGATGTATTATTTTTCCAAGGCAAACAAACAAAACCTATCGATACAAATGGGCAGACACTAAGACTTGTACCGGATAAATTCCACCTTGTTCATGTATCTTATGTAGATATATCTATTTATGGCAATTAAATATTATCCAAGTACTTTTTTATCCAGTCTAGGATATCTGACATCAGAAATTAAAATATAATTTTGTATCATCTTATTCCACCACTGTCAACGCAGAAATAAAAAAATAAATGGTACAAAATCTAAAAAAAATATTTTACGCCGCGCGTTGCATTGTAATAATTGTCATAAGTTTTCGAATACATTTTACACAATCTAATCTCAAAATCACAATCAAAACCTACCAAACAGCAACATATGCATCATTCGTAGCCTGACATAGGGCTCATTTCCCGTATAGTCTATGACATTTTTGGTTTGTGCTGACGCGACAGACTGGTGACAAACGGTCAAAGGTTTTAGTTTGGAGATGGAACTATACACAAACTGAAACCGTCGACCTATTCACAGTTATTTTGCCTCTGATTTTGCATTACCGTCCAAATTCGGTCGTTTTACCATTCAGTTCTCAATAGGCAGTACCTTTCAAAATCTAAATTTTTGACTGTGGTTTTATAGGTTTTTTACACAAGTTTGGTGTCTGATGACAGATCTCAAATAATTTTGACATCATCATTCTCCTGCCCTTATACCAATTTATTTGTGGTCGGCGCAACATCTCTTTTTCTTCCACACGTCTCTATTAGTCGTCATCTCAGTAGTCACCCCCTTTCCATCTATATCATAATTCACACAGTCCATTCATCGTTTCTTTGGTCTCCCTCTACTCTTATGGCCATTGACATTCATACTCAATACTTTCCTCACGACATTTTCCTTCATTTGCCTTCATAACACGTGACCTTCATAAAAGCTGTGTGGAAATCGGTTGTCATGGTATCATCACAACTTTTCAGTTATTGTAGCCACTTTCAGACTTCTCCTTATGTACTCATTTCTTATTATATCCAATCGAGTAACACCACACATCCCTCTTAACATTGTCATCTCAGCTGCATGCATTTCTTTCATCCCTTTTGTGGCCCAACATTCTGACCAATACAAGACAGCAAGTCTGACCATGGTTTTATATATTTTTCCCTTAAGTTTAAGGGGGATGTGGGAGTCCCAGATATGTAGTTCCTGTGACCTGCCGCCATTTCATCCATCCAGTGTTTATTCTGTACTTATCCGTCCGATCTACTTAGCCATCGCTTTGCACGAGTGGACCGAGTTACCGAAAGTCGAAGCAGACGGGAGAAGCCCACCATCAAGCGCTATGGCTCCAGAACTGGAGAGACCGCCGAAATCGCAAAACATTTATTCGGTTTTGGTTCTGCTGATTTTCAAGGTAACATTTTCCAGTTTCTGTTGCCACTTCTCCAATCTGCTCTGGATCTCAGACACATCTTCACCGACAAGAATAATGTCATCGGCATACATCATCTACTAATATCACAGTATTTTGGAAAATGATGGACTATATTTTCGGACTATTTACGAAGACAACAACGAGTAATTGTCACAAAAAAGAAATAAACCATCTCACGCTAACTCCCAAAACAAGTTCGTACTAACTTGTTTTTGGAACTAGCTATGACAGGGCGATTTCAACTGTTTTCTTCCCCATTTTTCCAGACAACATTTAAGTGATTTGAATCCAATATTTAACAAATTGCATACGTTAATATTCAACCGCATTCAAAAACCTTCCACGCACAGTTGCCGAATCGATATGTTTGTAACATCCTGAACAAAGAATTAATTCGTCCCATCACTAACAATTATAACCAGGTGCGGTTCGGACACTAAATAAAATAACGATAAATTGTTCCACCGAACAGCACGTTACAGAATTTTGTTTCAGTGCTGTTAGTGGAAGGTCTCAAGTGCGATTCGGGCAAGTGCTGTTCAAATCAGTGCTGTTAGTGGAATACCTCTTTTGGGGTCCTGACAACCCGTAACGACTGTCAAGGTTCATGAATGACAGCTGGGACAAAAAGTTTAACGTGCTTTTTGAAGTACGGAGGGGTCTTGGTATGAAAAGGTGGTCACCCATCCACGGACCAACTGCGGTAAGCGTAGCGTTCCCTGATCGATCGACCCGTGCGGCTATTGTTACTTAGCCGCAAGCCCCTCAAAGTTCTTTGTTGTGCCATCTAAATAATTTCGGTCTGCTATTAAAAAGATGTTCATTGTTGAACTCTGAAACGTCAAGATGTTCTACGTTTGTTTTCGTAATCGAGTGATTCGAAGATTTTCCATATCTTGGTTTATAAATGGCATCTGGTACACTGAATATTCCAGTATGATAATTTTCAATGATAATAGCGAGTTAAATGATTGTTAAGCTTCTTGTTTACAGACAATTGCTACTTTGTAATAATGGGTATTTAGTTGTCTATAATCTGTATTCAGAAACAGCTTTAACACTCATACGGCAAAGAGCATTAAACAGATACTTATCTACGTCATGTAATATTCAAAATGGAAATGTTAATGTTAACAAATAGAATTATGTTCCAGATAAAAAGACCACTCTGACTTTATAAGAACCGAAAAATTATGGTCATTTGTTCCAGATTTCAGTGACTTCATCGTAAACCAACCCTTACCAATTTCGTTAGACCAGTCAGTTCAGAGATCAAATTCTTTTTGCAAGACTATCTTTAAACCTATGCGCCGAACGGCTCGAAACGGAATATGGAAAATTCAACCAACTGATTTAAAAAATGCAACCACATTTTCTACAAAGAGAAAAGAAAATTGCAATGTGGTTGCAATTTTTCAACTCCCTATCAGACAGTCCAAAATTGAACAACACAGAATACGGGAGTATTATTCTATAAAGCGAAATTTCCCATAGTGCTATGAGAAAGCAAGCCTGTGCATTCAGTTTAGTAAACCCATAAACGTATTTTAGGTGTCTAGGCTAGTCCAACTTTATGTGTGTCCAATTCTCCCCACCTTTGTAAACGATACCTTACTAACCATTTCAGGTTCAAAAGTAGCATTCTTGTTACTATACTGTCCTTAAACTTATTTGTGTATTCCTTTAATGGTCTTGGATTCAAGCGGTGTCAATAGTATTGAACATAGCATTCGGAAAGTAATAAATATCAGTAATTCGCGCCTAGAGTATATTGCTAGGGTGTCTATTTGTTTCCTTAATATGACTGCGACTGGTTTATGGGCCAACACTGTAAACCTTACTTTGACATTCAGACAACATCTTACCTAATCTTTAAGATCTATTAGAAGAATTGAAGGCGGTGTTGTCATCAGAGGACGAAATTCGATAGAATTCTGAATGGAAAGTACAAAAGTAGTACAGTTGAACATGTTGCCACAAGCACAATAAGTATCACCCATAAATATGAATAGTCTAAAAAGTAAGTTCATTATATGCGAACCGAGTATTTTCAATTTTAAAATCGTTTTTTATGTTCTATTTACTCCACGCGCTTGCTTTCATAGATCGACTTTAAATAGTTAGAAAATATCTTAAAAAATAAAAATATTATGAAAATAACTTAGGCATGGTTTCCACCAACCAATAAATATGCTTGAAATGATCAATCGCACTTTACGACTCCTCTTCATTGTAAACTATACCTTAGCATGCCGTGCAGTCTACGGCCGGTTCAGAGGTGGCATTCCAGTCCTTATTCTGTCTGTCGTCTTATTTGTGTGTATACATGAACAATGGCATTAGCATGAAATATGTGAAGGATCCGAGAGTTCGTAATTAATTTTACGGGAGGAATGATTGATTGATGAGCCAAGCGGAATGATTCCAAAGATATGGGCACTGATGTATATGGATTAACTTACGGTTTTGTAGCAACAGCTGAGCAAATATTTCAACCACTAAATATGCTGACAGACTGCCAGATAGTATAATGTGGATGACCTATCAGTTACAATCTCACATGGTATATCAACTATTCATACAAAAGACATTTACATCAAAACAAAATCTAAACCAAATTACTATTATCTTATAGAACCTACAAATAATCTAGTTACCTATGCCCTAGAAGGCAACAGTGATAAAGTGACAGTTCTTGATAAAATGTAAGCTTGATACAGATACATTAGTCAAGTCAGACATGAACCATGGCGCCCCGTGACTCTGAGCTCTGACTGGCGACCCTTCACTTGCATTACTCACTATCGATTTGGTTTATTTGCTTAATTCAGGGACTGTGATTTTACTATTTGTGAGCACGAATGTTAGAAACTAGTCGAGCAAAACACGGGAGTCAAGCCGCAAACGTAAACACGATTGTTTGAAAATTGAACTACGGGACTTTAGTAAATGATGATAATGAGACAAGATAGAGAAAAAAAAAAGTAGGTATATATCTTAGGACAACCAACACACCGTTATCTGATCCCAAACTAGGCAGAGCCTGTACTATGGTAACCAGACAACTGATATACATACTTATATATTTCTAAATACATACATATTATAGATAAATTACACCCAGACAGAACAAATGATTGTGCTCATCACACAAACATTTGTCCTGGGTGGGAATCGAACCCACTACCTCAGTCTTAGCAGTCAGGGTCAGAAGAACAGCAAGAAGTAGATAAAGAATATAACCATAAAAACATCAAGATTCACAATAACATAAAAGGAATGTTGAAGACTACATTAGAACCGAATTTAAAAGAATGTAAAATGGTTCTGACCTTACTTGTTTACTGCAACATTTTCGGTATTAACAAAATTACCCAACCGTCAAATGAGCCAACCTTATACAGACCTACTCGATGGGAAATCGCAGAATTTACATGAACTTTCAACTCCAAACCACTGATTTTCGAAGAGATTATTAGACTAATGAATATAAATAAGACTTTTGTATTTATGCACCACCTATTTAATTTAACCTGGCATCAAAAGCTTACGAAAGGCAAATTACTTTTCCAAATTAGCAAGGGTCGGATTATAATAGTGTTAACCTAAGCGGCAAACTGTATAGAACAATAATTATTGATCGATTGAATAATGATTGAATTGATGTTACCATCTTTGAGAACTGATTATCGTAATGGTGCTATAATTTACTATAATTTCATAATGAAAAATATTTAACCTGTCCTTATGAAATGTTGTCTCAATACTTTGTACATATAATCTTCGCCGTGGAAACTCATTATCTTCAAGTTTCAGCAAATAAATAACAATAATAAACTGTTTCAGTTGTTCACTCTCTCGTGAAACTCGTAACAACTTCGAGAAAAGTTTGTTAGAAGTTTTTATGTTATGGCGTTAGTAATTGTTATGTCAGATACAATTGTTTCTTCTTTAATTAATGATCTTTTATATTTCCTAGTTCTAGTAGCATTTTCATAAAATCTGTAACATCTGAACTTAATGCATAATTTCAAATGTGCTGTCTGTCTTCCGCAACTTTTATATCACACATAAATATTCGAGTCACTCAAATATTATGCCCTTGGCAAATCTAAATTCCCATTAATTCAAAACAGCGAAAGCTGTCTTCCTGACAAGTAGCCACTGGAAGCAAATTGCAGCACATAAAACGCCATCAATCAAAGGCAACAGACAACAATGGGCTTTTCTGATGGCTCTGACGTCATACTGCGGAATTTTGGTCACTGTGTTATGTTTTGCAAGTTGCTCTGACCAAGCACTTTTGGCTATTCAAAACAGTCATCAAAACATTGATGTTCTACTTGATGGATTTGAATGTTGTAATAAGCTTTACTGCTAGTAATGACACACATTACTAATAAACCTTGAAAACCTGATTTTAAAGTTTTTTTTTTTGTCATTTCTTATATGGCGAGGGACCTGATGACATATGATGTATGGATGACCATAATTATGAAAATGAAGAACATTGTAAAGATACAAAAAAACTCATGACATAGAACCACTCTGTAAACCCTTTACATATTGACAAGCGTGATGAAAGGTGGAAATTGTAGAAAAAAAGTGACGCGGAAGCCCGTTAGCACATATTTGCAGTTCTCTATTGACAGTGTCGAGGCCTAAAAATGCAAATAGCCACGATTCCGGTGCAGAGCCAACGAACCGAGCTGTTAAACCATTCAATGGAGTTTCATATTACTACTGTCAACGACTATTGAAACCGGGTGAAAAGATAATAATAGACCCAACTATGCATTGTTTTTTATACTTCAGATTTCAAAATGTTGGATAGATTTTAGATTTTTGTCACAACATGCAAGTTTCTTACCTGAGATGTTGATGTGTATACTGAAAGCTAAACGTGGGTTTCTTTAGCTAACTCATGGGATTTCTCCACCAGATTTTATCTCTTACGGCCAATCATCGTCTAATATTTTCTGTTTTTGGTCGAATTTTATCTCCTTAGCCATAAGTGTCAATTTAAAAGAATTTCCTGAGGTCTCCAATTTATCCGGCACGAAGGACCAAAATGCCTGATCTGTTTGTAATTTGATTCAATTAGATTCGTTAATTCCTCATTCATCTAAAATATTCGCTAGAGTTTCGCCAACCCCATTTGATTAGCATTTTAGTAGAACTCCTTTAAATTATACAAATAAGAACAACGCCGGAAGCAGGGGAGACATGGGGGCACGGTCGGCAGTTCGATGCCCGCCCACAAAAACTTAATGCTTCGATTGTTTTCGTATGATGCAGATGTGTCTATGTGACTAATCTGATTGTGTCATAGCTGTGATTATGTGAAGCTGTGCCATTGTGGTGGAATGTTAAGTTTTTGCTGAGGAGGTGTTCAATGGCATGCAAAATGTTTCTTGCTATGTCTTTATGGCGGGGCAGCAATAACCGTTTGAACATCGCGCTTACATATTATTACTTCCTTTGTTTCGATAAAAAAGTGTTATGTCCATTGTTAACATATTTTTTCTATTCTTGGTTTATCTATCATTGACCTTAGACATTGAATAATGTAAGTATGTTATCTCATTTCATTTTCTTTGTTACTTAAATCTATATCTTCTATACTTATAATAAAATTGTAGAGAGGTCAATTCTGTACATTGAATATACATTCAAAATTAATATTAGAGGATAAATGGTGATCGATAATGATGCCAAAAATACAATCAGTAAATTTTTTGTCTGTCTGTCTGTCTGTCTGTCCGTCTGTCTGTATGTGCACGCATGGATCAAAAACTACTGAGGGGATTTTAACCAAACTTGGTACGATTATAGTCCATACTCCTGGGCAGGTTATAGGCTATATAACATAACGTTAAGACACATAGGAGCTGAGCAGTGATAATAAATTTGAAACAAGTCGGATGAAAATGCGATCATACACCAAAATTATGTATTACAAAGATGACGGTCTTCAAAAGATCTACAAAAAAGTCCTTAATAATATACATATCTATCCTACTAAGTTCGGAACACAGTTAGTTTATAACCTGGATTAACACATAGAGTACTTTTTATCCCGGTAGTATATTCCCGCGGGATATTTTCCGACCAACACGCGGGCGAAGCCGCTGGCAAAAGCTAGTAATAAAATAAAATGTTTCAATTGCATAATATGATGTTATTGTTTTGACCTAATTTGGTATTAATAAGCCTCATCTTATGAGTTATTTGACAATTGGTGAGTGTAGTCTACTCTAAGTCCTAACTTATCTAATCTGGATTCCTTGGTTCCTATAATCTTTACTAACTCATAATAATAAAGGTTGCATACAGACAGTGTTAGATTCGAATTTGATGGATAGATAACCTGGCAGCTGGAGAAGGACATTGTGCTGCTTTTCATTCTGGATATTTGTATTGAAATACCAAACATACGCACACGAAGTCACGGGTTTCAGCTAAAACAGTTTTCAGTCAATGACATAATCTACATTTTAGGAAAGTTTAACAACTCACTAGGTATCTAGAAGAACTTTTGAAATACCTCATATCTAGCGGAAGAACTTGATTCGTTTATCTTCATTCCCGTTGTAGTGTTCAACATAGAAAGCCACCATTCCTGATCTCATTAGGGTGTGCAGTGTGGCCTACACCCGCAGCCGATATGCAGCAGTAATGACAAGCATGTGGGTGCGGGTTCGACGCCCGAGTTCAGACATAATGGAGCGATTGTCGCCGCCCGTTAGACGCCCACCTCGGTGCCTCGGACGTCGTTAATATATTATTAACTTGGTTCTAGGTAAGCGATTGATTTCACATTTTTGGAACAGGTTGTAAATAATGGTGAGAGATATTGAACTCGACACCCTAACTGAGCAAAGTGAGCATAAAGATTAATTTTCTTACTTCCTGAATCCTTCCAGTATCTGCTCATAAAACTACCGCAACAATATGTTTGCAAAAGTCGGTTATTTCGGACTTTATTTTCATAAATTAGCTTTTAAACGTCGAAAAATATCCCACGGAGATATACTACTGGGATTCAGAATACCTGTGTGTTGTCCATGTCTTAATCCAGGTTATAAACTATCTATGTGCAAAATTTCATTCATCCAAATCCGTTCTACCGTTTTGTGCCAATCCGGAACATATATTCAGACAAACGGACAACGATTCTATTGTACGTATAAGTCAGATGGTTATTGCAGCACTTTAGCAGGAGCATCATTTTCACTTGTGGCGTTAAATCATAATTAGGTATGATGACCATCTACTTTTCAACCGTCTCCGGAGAAGCACAAAGGAGGGTTACGAATTTGACCGGTATGTATGTACATATGTATGTCCTCATCTGTTCTCTCATAACTTCTAAGTTAAGTACTTATCATAATTTGACAAATGAGGTATTGTTGGAAGCGTCTTGATCGTCCGCTGGTTAAAGGCTATGTGACGTCACATTACATTGAATATGGCGCACTTTAGAGGACATAAAGTCATGATCTAACCTAACAAAACAATACATTTTAATAGTAGTAAACGATTATAAGATTTAGGGCAGAGTGACATACAATAAAATCACTCCTTTCAGATAAGAAAATTTTCTTATTTCATACTCTTTAGAGCGTGATTTTTCAGTAGTCCGGTTTTATGTTTTTAATTTAGTTATTAACTTTTAAAATTGATTCGTCTACGAAAAATGTTTTACCAAAACAGAAACCAGTCCAACGATTATATCTACATTAGAATAACAGAGGCTACCCCATAATCAGTTAGGTAAAGGTCGAAATATATCGACCAGCTTAAATCTGGGTTACCGAGTACATTCGTAAGGCCGTTGCGGACAAAACTATGCTACGCTACTGTTTTGCGATTTTATTTATCCATAGAAGGCCAATTCGCGTAATTAAAAACGTTCAAAATCTAGTCGCACTCTCATCTCGGTAACAGACATCGCACATCCTCTAAAAAACTGTCATAACACAAAGTAAGAACACAGTCATAATAATATTGTGACTGTATAATAATATTGTGACTGTGTTCTTACTTTGTCTTATGACAGATTTTTAGAGGATGTGCGATATGTCAAAAGCTTGTCAAAAATGTATGGAAACTCGAGGTATTTTTGACAGATTGCGACTAGATCAGACTGTGAACATTCTTAAAAGTATCCCTCAGGTTTTTTCCAGGATATGGTCAGTGTGGATTAAGGATCTTTAAGACTGCCCTGAAGCCTTGATTAAGTTGAAAAATAAGAAGTGTATGTAATGTGTATTCCATAGTAGAGACCTGGTCTACCTCTATATCCAAATCAGATGCTGGTGAAAATATTCTTTTACGGAGTGAAGAGTACCATTTAAGTACGGTTTCGCCCGTGTGGAGTTCGGAAAATATCCGAAACCGTCCGGATCCGGAATGAAATATATCCTAATCCACATTATAAACTACTAAATAATGTGTGTCAATTTGCATCCAATCCTTTCAGCCGTTTTTGCGTAATGGAGTAACTACCCCGGGCGTCCGGAGTCCATAGCGGACTCCCGGCCACCGTAGGCGCGTGCTTGCGGGTGGCGAGCAATGGGTAGCTCGCCGCGCGGTAAGGACCAAGCTCGGGACGACAGCGCGTAGTGTTCCACGCGCGCCTCAAAGAGATGTCAGCAGCGCTGAAGGGGTCTGCTAGGACCGATGCCTGCCGGGGTCGCGTGATTGTTCGAAAGAGATACCGTGACCCTGGCACATGGGCAACTGATGGAACACGGGTGGGTTTTAGTCAGTAAAAGTCTGACACGACCTCCCGGTCCGCCCAGAGCGGGAGAAGTCATTTGATGATTTCCCATCCTGATAAAAAAAAAATGCAGTAACTAACATCTAGGCATACAACATTCAAACTTACTCATTAAGATTAGTAGGATTATAGCGCCAAGAACTCAGGACATATTCTACCTGTCCTGTCTACCCAAATCTGCTTAGCTATATCGGCGTTAAAACTTTCAATTTATAATATTATTTTGGATCCGATTCCTCGAAACTGTATAATTAACGCAAATATAAAAATTCTTCGTAATACCCAGACCGTTGTGGTTGATTTGATGCGGCCTTACCTGGAACAAACAAGAATTCCGAATTAATTTTTTTACGGTTCAGTTATGACAATTCTCACGGTATTATTTGAGGAAGAGTATTAAGAATATGATTGGAAAAGAGATAGTCTGAAGTATCAACAAGGAAATACATGGTCAGGTTCCCCTTGATTTAGTACTTTATTAATATTCCAAAGACCTTTGTGAGGACGTGTGATACCCCCGTGCCTCGGAAAGCACGTTAAACTGTTGGCCCTGCGCCTGATCTCTCTCCGTTTCGTGTTGGAGTGCCTTCCCATCAGACTATGAGAGTGATGGTGCATCTATATCTGAGCATGCAGTTGTGCACTATTAATATCTCCCGTGCCGAAGTCTAGTATCTGTTGTGATTGGCCGCCATGGTCAAAATGCGGTCTGAAGGACTATTATAACTTAGTTTGTGGTAATCTTCCCAATAAGTACTTTTCAAGCCAGTCTAGCAACAGGCCATTATAATACTAGATAAAAGGATGAGCAGTATTCCAGTCTACTCACCAGAGCGTGTGTCACGTTAATTGCCAAAATACGTCTCATTTGGGTCGCCAATTAGCAAACTAGGACGTAAAATTATTAAACTAAAGTAACATGATATGAATGTGGTCTAAGTTTCGTCTGCTAAAGGTCGTTTGTGTCATATTACTGTTCTGGTTAGGAACGTTCATAATTTTAACGTCTTGTCAGTTTTAATGAACTGCATGGTTTTATTGATACTGTTACGTAGATCGTAAAGTCTACAAACATCACGCTAACTCCGTCTCAGAAAGGGGCAGTGTGACGTAAATCGAAAAGTCTAGAAACATCACGCTAATTCCATCTAAGGACGGGGCAGTGTTAGAAACTACTGGAAATGGCACGCTAACGCCATCTGTTATTGAGTAGCAAGTACTACACGAAATTGTACGTAGACGCTACTGCCATCTATTGTCGAATAGTGGGATTAAACAGTTCAATGGAAGTTACTAGAAGCTTCTACGCTGTGGCGGTGTCGAATGTTCGAGAATGTTCTGTTCGGGATATAAATAGCGGATTGTCGGGCCGACAAGCAGTTCGATTTCGGAAGCGAGCGAATACGATTCGAGTGATACAGTACACGCGAAACAAGTGATTCCAAGTGACGTTTCTTGTAGTTGCGATATTTGTGTTTATTTAATTAAACTGTGTTGTGTGTTTTGGTAAATTGGTTTAAATTAATTTATCCCGAACCCCAGCTCGTAACATTTGGTGTCAGAAGTAGGGGATAAATTATGCCAGTTTTACCGAAGGAGGATACGGAAGGTATCCGTACCAGGAGTCAGCGCCAGCAGGAGGTGGATCAGAGGCGATTTGAAGGAACTTCTAGACAGACACCTGGGGGTAATCAGCCGACGACGGAGCCAGTATCCCAAGTGTCTGGTGTTCCTTCAGCATCACCAGCCATGGATCTTTCTGCGCTAATGGCGATGCTGCAGGAGCAGGCCCGCCGACAGGAAGAACAGGCCCGCCGCCTACAGGAACAGCTGCAGCAGGACAAAGAGGAGCAAGCTCGCCGACAGGAAGAACAGGCCCGCCAACAGGAAGAACAGGCCCGCCGACAGGAAGAACAGGCCCGCCGACAGGAAGAACAGACCCGCCGCCTGCAAGAACAGCTTCAGCGTGATAAAGAGGAGCAGGTTCTCCTTTTGAAAGATCTACACGTGATATTTGGCAAAGAGATCAAAGCCATGAAGGAGAAGGTTCAGCTACACGAAAATCGTATCTCTGAGGTCGAAATCCAGGTGGTGATATAAAAAAAGCGTTGGAAAATCTGAAGACTGGAGACGGGACTGTGGCTTCTGTAGTTGCTGCACCTTCCGCGCGTGGATTTAAAGTGCCAACCTTCGATGGAACATCTTCCTGGTCGGCATACAAAATCCAGTTTGAAGCCGTTATGGATGCAAATGGTTGGACAAAAGGGCAAGCCATGACCGCGCTTACTTTGGCCCTTCGCGACCAGGCTTTAACCGTCTTAGAGGCTCTTGGCAAAAATGTTACCTTCGAGCAGCTGGTTGAGGCGTTAGAATCCAGATACGGTGACGCACACCTAGAGCACGTATTTCGCGCCCAGTTGAGGGATCGTGTGCAGCGCAGTGGTGAAAATCTGCAGCAGTGGGCCCTGGAAATTGAAAAGTTGGTCCGAAAGGCATATCGGTCTGCGCCTGCACTCATCGAAGGGACTTTGACTCAAGTATTTATAGATGGCATACGGGATCTGGAAGTAAGAGCTGCTGTGAGACTTGGACACCATGAGAAGCTGAAGGACGCCTTGGCCCACGCGTTGGAGGTGGAAGCAGTGAGGCATGATCATCGAGCCCATCGCTTCAGAGAGGTTGTGGAGTCACCTGCTCGTGACCATATTAGGTACAGCCCTAGATGTTACACTTGTGGAGAAAAGGGCCACCTCCGTTCAAATTGCCCGAAGCGAAACACTGCCAGCGAATATCACACCCAGGTTAGAAGGGTGTCCGATATCACAGCGCAGCAGCAAGAGAATTGGCGAGTATTGGTTGGTGTGAATAGAGCCCCAAGGATTTCGATGTCACAGGCCAATGACGGCATACCCCACGGTAATGCGGACGCTTTATCAAGAAGACCTTCTCCTGTACAGTACAAACATTGTGTCAGACAGGAAGCTAAGGAAGTAGTTCCTGTTAGGGTGCTAAGATCGGACCTTCGTGACAAATGGAAGGAAACCCTACGACATGCCCAACAGCGTGATACAGATATCAGACCAATTCTCGAGTGGATTAAAACTGATGCTCCCAAACCGAAATGGTGTGATGTTGCAACGATGAGTACCACCACAAAGAATTATTGGGCACAATGGGAGAGCTTGATGCTCCAGGATGGTGTCTTGTGCCGCAAAAAGGAAAATGGTCGAGGGGATAGCTGTCACTTGCAAATGGTCGTCCCGAAAGCAAAGGTACCAGATGTTCTACAGTACTATCACAGCGGTTGTTCAGGAGGACATAGGGATGTAAAAAGGACTCTATTGAAGATCAGAGAACGGCTCTACTGGATCCACTGTCGACCGGATGTTGAGGATTGGTGTCGCAAATGCACCAGTTGTGCGGCGGTAAAAGGATATGCGAACTGCGTCTAAAATTGTTCATGTAGATGGATTGGCATGATACTACGGGAATAATGATGCTCGGGACGAGCATGTCTAAGGAGGGGGCAGTGTTACGTAGATCGTAAAGTCTAGAAACATCACGCTAACTCCGTCTCAGAAAGGGGCAGTGTGACGTAAATCGAAAAGTCTAGAAACATCACGCTAATTCCATCTAAGGACGGGGCAGTGTTAGAAACTACTGGAAATGGCACGCTAACGCCATCTGTTATTGAGTAGCAAGTACTACACGAAATTGTACGTAGACGCTACTGCCATCTATTGTCGAATAGTGGGATTAAACAGTTCAATGGAAGTTACTAGAAGCTTCTACGCTGTGGCGGTGTCGAATGTTCGAGAATGTTCTGTTCGGGATATAAATAGCGGATTGTCGGGCCGACAAGCAGTTCGATTTCGGAAGCGAGCGAATACGATTCGAGTGATACAGTACACGCGAAACAAGTGATTCCAAGTGACGTTTCTTGTAGTTGCGATATTTGTGTTTATTTAATTAAACTGTGTTGTGTGTTTTGGTAAATTGGTTTAAATTAATTTATCCCGAACCCCAGCTCGTAACAATACCAATCTATCTGGTCAAATGAAACTTGTCATGCATTTTTGACTAACCATACTTTTATATGGCTTGTTTTTCGACCGTCGAAAGAATAGGGAGGGTAGGGTACTTGGCAGAAATCAGAAGGACAATTCTCGTTAAATTAAGAATGTTCATAGTTTGATCTCAGTCTCTAACTGTCAAAGATACTTCGAGTTTCCATATATTTTTGACAAGTTTTTGACATTTGATTGTAGACGAAATGAGACTGCGACTAGATTTATATAGTTTTTTAGGGTTCCGTTGCCAAATGGCAAAAAACGGAACCCTTATAGATTCGTCATGTCTGTCTGTCTGTCCGTCCGTCCGTATGTCACAGCCCCTTTTTTCCGAAACTATAAGAGCTATGCTGTTGAAACTTGGTAGGTAGATGTATTCTGTGAACCGCATTAAGATTTTCACACTAAAATAGAAAAAAAACAATAAATTTTGGGGTTCCCCATACATAGAACTGAAACTCAAAAATGGTTTTTTTCATCAAACCCATACGTGTGGGGTATCTATGAATAGGTCTTCAAAAATGGTAATGAGGTTTCTATTATCATTTTTTTCTAAACTGAATAGTTTGCGCGAGAGATACTTCCAAAGTGCTAAAATGTGTGTCCCCCCCCCCCCCGTAACTTCTAAAATAAGAGAATGATAAAACTAAAAAAATATATATGATGTACATTACCATGTAAACTACCACCGAAAATTGGTTTGAACGAGATCGAGTGAGTAGTTTTTTTTAAAACGTCACAAATCGTAAACCGCAATTTACCTTACATTCAATCAACTGAAATATAAAATTTAAAAAAAAAAACGTTTATTTTTAAACCGAGAATACCTACAGGTTTGTACGGAACCCTCGGTGCGCGAGTCCGACTCGCACTTGGCCGGTTTTTTTTTAATTACGAGAAATGGCCTTCTCATCTCAAGGAATTGACGTGTAAATTGAATTCACAGGTAAATTATATAATAATAACAGCCGCACGGGCAATAGATCAGAGGGGTAGTTGCTGAACTTTCTATCGGTAGGAATTGGTTTAATATTCATAGTTAAACAACATTCACTGCGTTATTTACGTTGCTGAGCCGACAATTTATTCGAACAAATGACGCGATGGTTTAGAAATAATCTTCAATCCCATTCAGATTCTGATAAATTGTGCGTTTCGCAATTAGGGTGCAGGTTAAGCGTCACTTGCTGCGGTTGGTCCGTGGACGGGTGGGTGACCATATTTACATAGCAACAGCCCTCCGTGCCTCGTAAAGCACGTTAAGCAGTTGGTACCGGCTGTCATTCGTGGATCATTGCTAGCTTTAACGGGGCATCAAAAGCCCGAAAGTCTGACAAAAAGTTTTACCAAGGCGTGTCGTATTACCCAATAACTGGGTTGTGGAGGTCAGATAGAAGTCGCTCCATATAAAATACTGGTACTTAGCTGCATAAGATAAGACTGGGCTTGACCCAAACATAGGAAAAGGCTAGGCAGATGATAATGAGCAGGGAATATAACTATCAACGAGAGCAATATTCATCATTTCAGCCGTAAGACTGCCATTGCTGCAGTGTAGAGGTCTACTAGGACCGATGCCTGACGGGGTCGCGTGATTGTTCGAAAGAGATACCGTGACCCTGGCACATGGGCAACTGATGGAACACGGGTGGGTTTTAGTCAGTAAAAGTCTGACACGCCCTCCCGCTCCGCCCAGAGCGGGAGAAGACATTTGATGATTTCCCACCCTGAAAAAAATAATTAAAAAATGACTGCCATTGCTGGACTTAGGACTCCCCCAATTTGGGGGCTTTGCCATAATCGCCACGCTTGGCAGGCGGGTTGGCGATCGCAGTATGGTGGTAAAATGCACAGAGAACGCTGCTGCCCATTCTCTAGTAAGTCCCTTAGTCGCCTTTTACGACACCCACGGGAAGAAATGGGGTGGTGTTATTCTTTACATCCAGCATCACACGGTACTAGAGCAATATCACAAGAACTAATTCAATAACTTAACCAATTCTCAGTAACCTAGACAGTGGAAATGATGAAGTCAACCACACGAACAGCGCCTATTTCAAAGCATTCATACGAACTGCCCATATGGAGTGGACCCACATTACGTGACAAATCACTATTATGAATATCAAACTGTCCGTGTGTTACAAATGCCATGTCTACGTGACTCATATTGTTTTAAAGTATGTGATAGAAATGTTTTTCATTCCTGGAGCTATTCGAAGTGTGGGAAGCTCATTGTGATTAAAGAAGTGAAAGAATGTTCTGTTAGGGGGATCCGCTAGGGACGTCCGCGAAATTCTTTGCAATTTGCAGGTCAGGTTTCGGGACATATGTTGATTTAAATGTGGTCTAGTGGCCCTAGGCGGACATATAGTAACCTTATTGGTGATGTTCTACAGAGAGGTCGGGTGCGTGGTACTCGCAACTGGCATGCGTATATGACCTGATATATGAAACCCCATGGGAAAAAGGCGTGAGTTTAATGTATGTACCTATTTACAGAATTATAATCATTACAATCATAATCAATCTTTTTTTTTTTATTCCATTTTCATTCACTGTAAGATGTAGAATGAAAGCTTAGCCTCGAAGTCTAAAAGCAGATATAGGAATGCTCACCTAGAAAGTAAAGATATTCCGTACTTAGCACCAAAATGTTATTACCAAGAATCTATACTTATACTTATTACTTATTTACTTATAATATTATAAAGCTGAAGAGTTTGTTTGTTTGTTTGATTGAACGCGCTAATCTCAGGAACTGCTGGTTCGAATTGAAAAATTATTTTTGTGTTGAGTAGCCTATTTATCGAGGAAGGCTATAGGCTATATAACATCACGCTACAACCAAGAGAAGCGGAGCAGTAATGAAAAATGTTGCAAAAACGGGGAAAATCGCACGGGTAGGCGATTCGACGTGACGGGAAGGGTCGGGAGAACAAGAAATTTGACGCGGACGAAGTCGCAGGCAAAAGCTATAATTAAATATGTTCGGCGTGTGACATGAGAACAACATTTCGGGCTGGGGCACTAAGTATGAGTAAGCTGTTATTTTCCATAGAATTTAGTGAGACTGAGCTTGTATTATGTTCCCAGTGTTGGGACATACGCATCCTCTAAGAAAAGGAGTCGGCTGTAACCCACCACGCGGGCTTAGTATGGGTTGGTAGATTTTATTTATTCACTCAAGACAGGATTATGGTACACGTTAAAATATAGGGTGTCCATTAACCACGTGAGGCTCGAAAGGGGGGGAGGGGTCTATAAAAAATCACGAAATATCACAAAGGGGGAGGAGGGGTGTAGTAATAAATCACGTGTATTTTTTCTTTTTTTCATTAGATGATACGTATTTTAAAAAAAATTACAAAAAAAATAAATTCTGTGTAGGTACTAAAAATACACGTGATATAGGGGGAGGAGAGGGGTAGTCTTAAACCTCACCATGTATCACCAAGGAGGAGGGGGGGGGGGGTTAAAAATGCCAAAAAAACATCACGTGATTAATGGACGGCCCCATAATTATACAAAATAAGTAATATTTCTACAAACATGTGGGTGAGCACTGCTCACATGTCACCAAATTTCTGGTTCTAGGACATGCCGGTTTCCTCAGGATGTTTTCCTTCACCGTTTTAAGAGCAAGTGGTATTATCAAATAATTTACAGAAAATAAAGTGCCTGTCTACGTCTAGGTTCGAACCTACAACTCGTCAGTCGCGGCCGTTACCACTGCTCTCCTCTACTTACCTTGTACAATAAGTAGCCAAAGTTTGTGTATTATTTAAGTAAGTGCCAACAAAGTAATTCTTCTCAATGAGAACATTTCACTTACAACAGTATTGTCTGAATGAAAGAATAATGTTCGTAACAGTGTAAGCATCCGCATCTCAATGCTGACGGCAGACAGTTCTTGAAGCGTGTTTATAAATGTTTGAGTGAAAGAAGTGTTAAAAGATTGATTGATGATCTTACTTTATTTCAGATTAGCTTGAGGCCAGCCAGCCGTTTACAACAAAATGGACCGCGTTGAGCTATCCAGAACTTATTTCAAAAGATACAATTTCGAAGAACATGATTGAACTGTCGAAGTAAAAGCTACCTATGAAAAAAAAACTATCTATAAAGCTGCTATGTATTAGGCAATAACATTCTTAAACACATATTTCGCCAGTAATTATTAACTCGGTAAGTCCCATATCCTGCCAGAGTCGCGGAATCGTTTGAAAGAGTTACCGTGGGCCTGGTTTAGGCAACTGAAGGAACACGGGTGGGTTTTAGTCAGTAAAAGTCTGACACGCACTTCCAGTCCACCCAGAGCGAGGGACGTCATGTGATGATTTCCCAGCCACAAAAAAGTCCCATGTAATATGGCGAGCGCATTGCCAGCCACGAATCCTGACTCCTGGGAGTCTGTTATTGAGAAATTTTAGATAGAAAAGCCCATTAGAATGAGAAAAAAGTTGGGAGTGCGGAAAAGTCAGTGAGTGAGACTACAGGCACACCCTCTGCGGAAACCTTTGGGATACCAAGGCGTGGTGTTATGCTACGTAATTCCTGAACACGAGCCAACCCATCAAGACTAAACACGGAATGTCAGGTCCTAGGTAGCACCACTACCAAAAAAAAAAACACTACAACTAAGCTATAATGCCTATATAGAAACCGCTTCTCATTCAAACAACAATAAAATGAGTAAAGCAGTGCGTTCACACAACACTTAAGGGGCGATTGAGAGGGCCACCCACTCCCTGAATACCCACACTACAGTGGGCACCGCTGAAACAATTGATTCGTCAAGTTCGTCCGTCTGTGGCGCCTGCCGCGGGACAAGCGATGAGCTGAAAGCGTGAAATGAAACTTTTTGTCCCTTTGACTTTATTCCACATTTACGAGAAGTTCAGTTATTATTTGTTTATTCGTGTTAATAAAATCAGAGAGCAATGTGGGCACAAAGGCAACAGCCACTCCTTATGAGTTGTAAATCGTAGGTTCGAACCCACGCAGGCGCTTTGTGTGAATTATTTCATCACCACTGCTCTCAAAACGGTGAAGGAAAACATCGTGTGGAAACCGTAATGTCCTAGAAATAAAAATTCGAAGACATGGCATCTTCCAACTACCGACCACGGACCACTCTCCCTCACCGAGAAGGCATGTGTCCCAGCAGTGGAAAGGTTTTATGCTTCTGCATGCTAGACACAAAATACTTGGATTTTTATTTGAGAAGAACTGGTTTAATGGGTTATATTATAATCCACCATGCGGGCCCAGTGCAGGTTTGTAGATGTCACACGTCTTGAAATTTTTGATTCTAGGACATCCCTCCTCACGATGTTTTCTTTCAACATTTTGAGAGTAGTGCTTATGAAGATCAATACACAAGTAAAGCGCCTGCTTGGGTTCGAACTTTCGACCTAAATGTAATTCGTAATTTGGGGCCGATACCACTGGGCCACCGCCCACCACTCCTCTCCAAGACAATGATGAAGCGAGTCATATATTAAAACAGAACATAAATTGTCACGAACGCACGCTATTTTTTGTCGAACTAATTTATTTTATAATAATTGCATCTCGCTTCTGCCTTCAACCTGCACCCCACAACGGAGTCAACCCTTCAGGTCGTCGCCCTATGTAGTGGGCACGGCTGAAACCTTCAGCGTGACACAGCTACGTTACTCAAACGTGTCTGTTTTGTAGCTTTCTATTACGTGACTGGCTTCTGTATACTTGGAAACGGTATACAGCGCGGTCATTGCGTAACAGACTTCCAATAGGAATGGCTTTCATCTTGACAGTTGAATAAAATTAATTGAGATATTTATGTTGTTGAAAAAACATTTTTTTCGAACATGTCAAGCAGTGGATTAGCAATATCCTTCAAAATGATTTAGATTGTAATTGATCATTATGTAAAGGTTTGTTCAGACTAGCGCGACGCGACGGTAGCGCGCGATTCGGCGATTTATATCTGTTACGGGCAACGTGATTAACTGGGCATTATTAATAAAGACCGGCCATTATTAATAATGCCCACGAGCGTCGGGCAAAGTGATTAATTTCTCACTTTGACCGGCCATTATTGTCAGTGTCTGAGATGGCTTGAATTTATCACTTGGACCGGGCAGTATGAATAATTCCCTTCTTGTACCCGAGCAAGGTGAGAAATTAACCGCAGCCGCTGGATGCAATCGGGACTTTAAGGCACCCCGACTCGGATAGGTTAGGTTAGAAGGGGATGGCAGGGTCGTTTGAGCGAGCGAAGCGAGCGAATAGACCCCGCCATCCCCTTCGTGGTTATTTTTTTATAAACCACCCAGAAGTAGGAGCCCCGCCTAGCGGGGCTCCGTCGCCCAAGCCCACCCTCGACCATGCTGCCATTTATTATGGCGCTTAAATATCATGTGTAATGATTATTATGGCGTTTAAATATTATGTCTAATCATTATTATGGCAATTAAAAAAACAATACGTATGGCACTCGTATCTTATGGTATCTAAGTTTCGGGCAATTAAAAGTATGTCATATGTCTTTTAGGGCAAACAAAAGATTCGGGCAAATGAAATTCGGGAATATGATGAATATGGTATATGATCTTCGGGTAAACAATAGACAACCAAGAAATTCATATAATACTACAGTTCACCTATTTTATTACTTTGCCCAACACAGGGTGGGCATTATTCATAATGGCCGGGAAAAGTGATTAATTATGTTGATTTAATCACATTGCCCAATTGAGTCGGGCATTATGAATACAGACCGGCCATTATTAATAGTGCCCGGACTTATCAAATTGCCCGTAACATATCCGTAGAACAATTTCGCTTCGCGCTAGTCTGCACGAGCCTTTATGCAAAAGAGTGCCGTTTATAAATAAAAACGTCAGAGTTTTAATTAAAAGTTTGATTTAAGTTAATAAGATTGCTCATTCATCTGCATTAAACTTATGATCCAGTCTTTAATTTTATGATAAAATCGTTTTTTCATGGGTATTTTTTACCAGATAGCCCGCCTCGTTGGTCTTATGGTCGCGAATGCATCTGCTGAAAATAAGATCCTGGGTTCGATTTCCAGGTTGGGCAATCTATTATTGGGATGTTCTATCAGGAATTTCTATATATAGCAGCCCAGAGTCTGTATTTGTGCCCGGCTGATGGTAATAGGCTATGTTTTTTGGATGGAAATCATCCAATGGCATCTCCCGAACTGGATGGAGCGGAAGAACGTATCAGACTTTTACTGACTAAAACCCACCCGTGTTCCTTTAGTTGCTCATATGCCAGGGCCACGGTGAACCTCTTTCGAACAGATCTCGCGACCCTGGCAGGCATCGGTCTTAGCATACCCCTTCAGTACTGCTGACATCTCATTGAGGCGCGCATGGAACACTAACCGCCGTCGACACGGGCCTGGTCCTTAGCAATGGATAGCTCGCCGCCCGCAAGCCCGCGCCTACGGTGACCGGGAGTCCACGATCGACTCCCGACGCCCGGGGCGTCTCCTCCTGCGGCGGCTAGGAACGTGAGGGCACAGAAGCACTCCCTCACGCACCCCGCCTCCTCCTTCGCGAGCATTACTGCTTCGCAGAAGGAGGAGACGGCTTCCCTCAAAGAGGGGACTTACCGCCGCAATTGTGGCGTGCCCAATGGTAATAAGCTCGCCCCCTATTACATGGAACTTAAACATAACTGGCGAAATGTGGGTGTATTGTAGGTACACCTCTGCAATAAGAGCGTAGATGATACTTAAATAAAGAAACAACAATTTGTATCGCTTTCTTCACTTAATGTTACAGTCTACTCAAATAAAGATAGCCAATAAAGATTCACATACACTCAAATCCGACGGTTCTATAAAGTATGCATGAAACAATTTCGCCCCTGTCAATCCCCCACCGAATGGGATGGGATATGATCCTAATTGTAACGTCAGTTGACGCGAAGCTGGCTTAATGTTGGCACTCCGGCTTTCGAGGGCTGCTCTGAAGTGTGGAGAGGGCACTGAAGTGAATTGATTTATAAACTACGATGGGAAATTGTAAAGACTTTTTTTTCGAATTAAGTAAATGAATATAGTTACAGTTTAGAAATCTGGAAAATTCGGAGTTCCTTGTAAGTAGGTAACTGAGGGGATTTGTAGATTTGAGGAAGATTGCTCCAGTTGTTAATTAAGAAATGTTAGCAGGGCGTAGACGACATACATACGGGGCAAATTAACTAGCAAATCACCGCAGCCGTTTTCTTTTTTCAACCGATGAAAAAAAACGGAGGAGGTTCTCAATTCGACGCGAATATATATTTTTTTTTTGTATGACCAAGCATAACTTTTTACATAGTGGTCCGATTGTGACAATTCTTCTTCTATTGGAAAGGGTATACTCCCAAGGTGGTCCCATATAAATTTGGAAAACAAAATCGAACCCTAAGGGTCGGAAAACAGGGGATGATTGATTGTTCACTCACTGATTGTAATGTATAACCACGCATAACTTTATACAGAGTAGTCCGATTTTGATAATTCTTTTTTTGTTGGATAGGGTATACCTTGCCAAGTATTATGAGTACATTAAAGTCACAAAAAATTACAAAATAAAAACTTTTTAACAAAAAATTCAACCGCCGCAAAAAAAAATTAAAATAATAAACCTTAAAATTATGAGTCGGCGCTTTGAGTGATCTTTGTTCATTGATTTTTCAGCGCCGACTCAAAATTTTAAGGTTTATTATTTTATGCTTTTCAGTTTTTTCGGCGGTTTAATTTTTTGTTAAAAAGTTTTTTGCGTGTCTTTTGGTCTTTCTTTGTGTCATATTTACCGCAAATAAACTTATTTTCTTTTCAGTCGGAATGGTTACCGACATGTAAACATGTAACGGAAAGAAAGTGTCCAAATACATATACGGTATTCTTTAAAGTCATCTCATCTGTGGAGTTCCGCTAGCTAATTTAATTTGACCCCGACGAATATAAAAACGAATATGTATAGTTCTTATTACTACTGTAAAAAAAGTAAAAAACAAAACAGTCGAAACCTCCTCCTTTTTTGAAGTCGGTTTAAAAAAAACTATACATGTTCGTTACAATAAAGTTGATAGCAGTAAGATAGCAATAAAAATAATATGGGAAATTATCCAACACGATCCGGAAATTAACACCGAGGTGAGGCTTTCCCCGACTTTTCATTTATCATTCCTAAGAGAGACTATTTTAAATAAATACTGCCCATATAAAAGGCCTATTCGTAACCAAGGACCACATATCATATTAGTATAATTATACCCCATTTCCCGCACATAAATAACCTGAGTTATCATCAGGGACAGCCGAGTCCATGTAAACAGAGCCTGCAAGGGTGCGGCTAACAACCACCCTTAAATATGCGCATAATATTACCGGAGACTCGCATTAATAACTGGAGGCCTAGGAGTAAAGACAGTGTTGACTTGCTAATTGTAATTATTGGAACAATTAAAATCTTTAAAGAAAGGTATGGTTCGCCCATAATAATTACTATTAGAACATGGTGAAGGTTTTTAACTCTTTCAGTCTTGGTGGTTAGTGTCACTAACCACCACGTTCCAATTTTTTAAATTAAAATCTGTGCCATGTAGCGCCAGTCGGTTGAATCATAATAAAAGCTTGAATCTTGCTTGACAAGAAGCGACCAGTTGGTGGTTTATTGAATTAATGACAGTTTATTAGCGTTAAACTGAATATTGCGCTAACGAACTTTTATTCGCATGTTTGATAAAATAAACTGTGTAATGGGTATGAAAGATTTTTTCTTCAATGTTTCTTACTCAGTATCCTACTTCCTACTATCCTACTAATATTATAAATGCGAAAGTTTGTAGTATGGATGTATAGATGTTTGTTACTCTTTCACGCAAAACTACTGAACGGATTTGGATGAAATTTGGAACACAGTTAGTTTATAACCTAGATTAATACATAGGGTACTTTTTATCCCGGTAGTACGTTCCCGCGGAATGTTTTCTGACCTCCACTCGTGCGAAGCCGCTGGCAAAAGCTAGTATTTTTATATATCTATATTATACGTGTTCACATAAAAGAACTGCCTAGGTAACGTACCACCGCGATTAAAAGTATCCCATATGCCAATCCAAGTTTATAAACTATCTGTGTGTCAATTTGCATACAAATCCGTTCGGCCGTTTTATTATACTTAAACATTTATAATATAGAAAATGAATATTGGAATTGTGGGTGTGTTTATGCAATATCACATACTGGACCTGCAATGTATCAACAACATCATTCTGACGTATCAAGAAATTACCATCTAAATGCGGCCTTAGCCTCCAAAAACCAGAAGTACCGCGCATACAAAACAAATGGACCCAAGTGTGTTTCACAACAGCGCTGACGCCTATCAACTTGGAAAATAATAACTTGTGTGGCAACCACAGTATCAGGACTGGCAGGAAAGCCAAGACCGTCACGTCGTAAAATATACGAATTCATAGACACGGCCGGTGCGAGTGCGAAACTCTATGATACGGCACGTACTTGTTTTGCAACCTATCTCTAAGTTGCCACATTTACCTGACCCATATCATTACGCATTTTATTGTTAGCTTTGTAAATGTAAAGATTCTGAACATGCTTAACCATAAATTTTAGTCTTTCGTGAAACGTTTTTAAGTCTTTACAAGCCATTCCATTGCAGGGAGTACAGAAACTTAGCCTGACTTTATATCTACATCTTTGACGAACCCTTTGGCCAGACCTGGATGCTTACTCTTGATTTTAATTCCGATCGATTGAAATTGGAATTTTGACCTTTCGTATTCTTGAGTTCGACGCTAGCGCCAAAATGTGTTTAAATTGGGTGTCCATTTTATAGAACTAAGCGGAATCGAAATCGGGCGTCGCTGTTGTTCCAATGTCCACACTATTGTTTTCAAGAGTAACGAATCACGTGTATGCAAAATTAACATTGGAATCGTATTGGCATTGGATTGGAATTAAAATTAGGTTGAAGAGTAAGCCTCCTGTTGTGTTTGTGACATTTTAAGACGATAAATTCAGCTCAAAGTCAAGGCCATTAAATAATTCTACTCATGACTGAACGCAGAGGTCTGAATGCATTAACTTTACAATGACATATAACATTCATAAAGGACCATTAAATTCAGAGTATACTAACATTTTACGGTTCTTTATATGTCTCAAAAGACCCTTGGACCTCATTAAGAAGGCCCTTAATTTCGCAACACGCTCACACAGAACAGTATACGTTTTACAACTCACAATATGCATAATAAATCATCGCTGACCCAGAAAACTGTAGGCTTTCAAGAGCTTCAAGTATCAAAAATGCAGCTTACAAAGGCATAAAGGTTTCGTGATCAAGTTTAGGGGACCAGTTACATTAATATGGTTGTTTGTGTGGCCGCCACGCGAATAGGTCGTTTTTTTCCATCCCTTATGATTTGTTTGCTTTCGTGATATGATAGTTAAAAGGGCAGGGTTATAGTTCCGGGTGTGACACGGGAGGTGGAACAGTAGTTTATTACGGCTCGTTAATTTTGTGGTGCTATTATCATTAGCTGAGTTTTTTTTACAGGATTAATTTAGATTACTCTATATAGTTAGTAGAGTGAGGAACTTGTAGCGATCGAAGGTTAAGCTACTCTTGTCGCGGTTGGTCTGTGGATCATCTTTACATGCCAAGACACCTTTGAATTTCCGAAAGCATGTTAAATCGTTGGTCCCGGTTGTAATTCGTGGATGTTTAACAGTTGTAACGGGTGGTCAGAAGGCCGAAAGTTTGGCAACCAGTCTTACCAGTATGGTGTTACCCACTGGGTTGTAGAGGTCAAATAGAAAGTGGCTCCATGTAAAATACTGGCATTGAGATGCAGTCGGTTAGACTTGAAGCCGACCCTTACATAGTTGGGAAAATGCTAAGCAGATGATGAGACAGTAGAAATGCAACGAAGTCGTGATATTATATTAAAAGCTAGACACTAAAACTCTTCAGAGAAGATGGCCGTTCGAAAGATCATTCCAAATTCAAAAACAGTTTATTCGAGTGAGAACTGCAAAACGATTAAACATCGATAACGAACAACACAGACTAAGGCAGCGGAAAAAAAAACCCACTAGGGACACGATTTTCCTCCTCACTTTTTACGTCCTTACACGACCACCTTCTAAAAGGCAAGGCGTGCTCAAGTAAGGTCTAGGAAATACAAAAAACTAACGAGTAAGCAACGGGTTGACATTACTATAGATTTTTCTTCCGAGGATGGGAAAGTATCCTATACTTAATACTTCATGGCGTCTCTGAGTGAATATTAAAATCGTAATTGATCATCAAAGGCATTTAAATATTTTTGTCACCATCATTGTTTTAATAAATAAATTTTTCAGTTTCATATTATTATAGCCTTTAGCTATCTTAGAAAGTTTTTAGTAGTTTAACCATTTGAATGCCGTAATTACAGGCACAATTAAAAAACCATTGTGTCTATACCAAATGTGGTATCTCAGGGACTTAGAGGTTAAATTAAATTGTTCGGATTTCTGAATTCTACTATAATTCAGAAATCCTCTGAAGTCCTGATTGAGTTGCTCTTCAGCATAGGTTTTTCCATAGCTTACGGTCGCCAGTTCTCTAGGATACCACTCTGTTACTTCTCTGGTCCATGACATGACCTGCCAGCCTTTGTTCGGATTAAAGGGAGTTCACACTTACAGATTTCCGTAAATAAGAATAAAATTTAAAAAACCTGCCCATTTTATTGTTGATTCGGGGAAAAAATCACTAACATAATTACCGCCTGAAATGTTTTGCAGATCCAAAACTGCACCTTGCATACGCTAAATAACTAGAAATGGTTACGAAGCGACTGAAAAATCAATAATTAAAACGGGATTTCCGTACTGAAATCCGTCAAGTTTAACTCCCCCGGGAATCCGCAGAATTAAATTAAACATTTCCTTTTCTGTTCAGTGTAGTGATGTTTTAATTAAATGTGATAACAATAGCCGCGCTAATAATGCGCTTGACGCGGTTGGTCCGTGGATGGGTGACCATCATTACACACCCAGACCCCTCCGTGCCTCGGAAAGCACGTTAAGGCGTTGATCACGGTTGTCATTCTTAGATCTCTGACAGTCGATACGTGCCCGAAAGTCTGACAACCAGTCTTACCAAGGGGTATCGTAATAGCCAGTATCTGTAGAGGTCAGATAGTCGCTCCATATAAACTATGGTATACAGCTGCATCTAGTTAGACTGGTAGCCGATCCCAACACAGTAAAAGACAGGCAGATGATGATCTGATGTACAAAAGATATTCGATATACGCAGAGAATGTCCGGAAAGCTAGACACTTTAATCTCCGCAAGTTACGCCAGCTAAGGAACTGTTAGTGCATATAGGTGGCCGCAAGTTGACGTAATTTATGCACCCACTATCGATTTTCTTAGCAGCACGTAAGTGTTTGCTTTGCTCAGTAAGCTTTATAGCAGAAATAAAGTGTACATTCTATTAGTCTTGTAGAAAATACGATACGAAGTCGCTACTTCCTGCCAAGAAATGGATAGGCAATTTATTTTGGCAACGCCACGCTGTCCCATAATTTCTTCAGAAGAACATGTTTACAAGTACACCATTTAATTTAAAAATATCATAATATAACATCACGCTCGTACTCCCGTAAGGGTAGGGTAGGTAGGGTAGGGTAGAGTGTGGATGGTATTTGCAGTTCACCCACATTTCGTCAGTAATGTTTAAATCCTATTTAATAGGCCAAGCATATTGCCATCAACAAAGTACAATCAGACTCCGGGCAGCGACTGAGAAATTTCAGGCGGAAAAATTCAATTAACATTTATGGAATTCATGCTCAGCAGTAGTTCTTGCTACCACTACACCAACGAGGCAGACAATTTAAAAATTCCTCATATACTCGAAGACGAGCCGAGTCAATAACATAAAAGATAAAAACGACTATCAATAACAAACACTGAACACCAAAGGAATCTTGTTCAAACAAAGGAGTTTCTATACACATAAAATGTGCCATAAGTAGCAGTTGGCAATAATGAATAAATAAAACCGCTATTAAACAAACATCCTCTACAATCGTTTAAGGCGACTGTGTGTTATAAAAATGGAGAAGTTCTCGAGTGGGAAATGACTGTGGGACACGTCAGTTACGTCTTTAGATAATGGAGAGAAAACCACATCAACAAAAACTATTTATTCGAAACGGGCTAGAATCAGCACTTTTTGAGGGTCAGGATTGGAAATAACGTTTCACATTTGTGTGTAGCTAAGTAAATACTAATGTCACTAGGATTTTGGTCAATATGCTACAATAAAAGTCAGCCAATGGGAATAGAGAGGGCTATACTTGTAGTTTCCCAAAGTGATCGAATTAGAAATGAAGAGCGTCAAACTTAAGTGGCAGTGGGCACATTGCTCGCAGAACAGATGGCCGATGGGGCCGAAAGGTTCTGGAGTGGCGACCGCGTACTGCAAGACGTAGCAATGGAACACCTCCCTAAAAGGACCAATGGCCTGGTGAAAGCCGCAGGAATCCACTGGATGCGAGTATCACAGAAGAAGTGACGGTTCTTGGAGGAGGCCCATCTCTAGAAGATTTAGGTGAAGTAAACTGTCATCCCACCTAAGTTTTTTTTTACAGAATAGCACTACAGGTGTGCAACCCTCGAAAACAAACCTTTATTTAATTTATCTTAACCTACAACCAACTAACCTAGTCACGTATCCCGTGAGAAAGAAAACATACATGAACATCATTATCGTCTTAAGTACGCATCGAAATGTATTTGCTTTGAAAATAATAGGCGCAGGCGCCGATGACGTCAACGCCCTACAACTAAGTGATAAGCGGGAGCGGGCTAGTGAAACTTACTAGCTATCCATACTAATATTATAAATGCAAAAGTAACGCTGTCTGGCACACAGGTAGGCTTATAACCCGGGTAAGGATACACTCTCTACTTTCAATTACGTTTTTGTAGGATAATTTCCGACCTCAACGCGGGCCACGGGTAAAACCTAGTACTTCTATAGTTAGAAAATGTATAGTACTGTAAATGTTTGATATTGTAACGAATTTAATTTATTCGTCCTTTAACAATGAGCTCATATTTATATTCATAGAAACACGCAATACATATTAGGAAGTAGATATGTGGCTGCATCAACATCGCCGCATGCGATCCACATCACACTGACGTCCAGGAAAATCCTGCATCGCGCAAGCAAAGTGCATCTATGATATACCTAAACAACGTCCCGACGACAAAATTGGGGCAGTCGCCCATCGGACAACATACTTCTGGTCGGAAGAACCATTCTTTTCAATGGATGATGAATTAACTTTACACCCAGGTTCTCATACCTTTATGGGTTACACCTGCCAGGGTCGCGAGATTTGTTCGAAAGCAATACCGTGGCCCTGGCATATAGGTAACTGAAGGAACACGGGTGGGTTTTATTCAGTAAAAGTCTGACACGCCCTCATCACGCGTCATTTGATGATTTCCCATCCAAAAAAAAAGGCTATTATATTTTTAATATTAAATCCTCTTTAGTACATTCAATAGTAATACCATGCACATAATCAACAAAACAAACAACTCGATATCAAGCAGCTGCCGCTTCCACAGCGTGCTAGCGGTTGCATTCAACTTGCATTGCGTACGCGCATCACGCGGCGCGCTTCCTTCCTGTCTTCTGGGAACTGCGCTAGCGCATGCCTGAAGTTGCGCGGAGAAACTTATTGGAAATAATGGTTTGTCCAGTGGGAATTGGGGAAACTGGCCTGGGGATGTCTGCGGAAGGTAACTGTGTTCGTGGCTGGGCCAGGGAGGGAAAGTTGTGTCCGTAGGGACAGGATAATAGAAATAATCGTTTTTACCATATTACGGCGAAGCAAAACAGATGGTTATGGGTTTGACCGGTATGTATGTTTGTGGGTATGTAAATAATTTATCGTTGGAAGCATCTTGATTGTGCGCAGGTTATAGTTTTGATAACTGCTCGGCGAAGTACGTGAGATTTTTAGGGTATCATGATGCTGGCCCAAAAAAGACAGCGGGATGAGCTGGACTCCTTATTAAAGGATTTTCCCGAAATCGCAGTAGACCAGTAATAGTTGAAATAGGGGGACCTTTTTCCTTGTAGTGGGACAACACAGACTTATAAGTATCTGAAGCACACTAGTTTTAAATCTTCTACAAATCAACTTTACCAACCAAGTCTTCACCACTATACTATACTGGTATTTATCGCTACTGGAGTCTAATCATAGTATTGCTATCCACAAATTACTATAAATAACGAAGTTCTACTACCACGTCGAAGAACAACTTACTATTGTAGTTTTGTTAATCCACCAATAGCTTAAAAGGGACAATTTATTAATCGAACGACTAGAACGAAAAACGCCCCTCTTAAGGAAAAGTTTTAATGATCAATGAAAGCGACCCCCTATCTTGGGGGAAAGTTTATTTTTACGACATCCTAGGCTAACTTCAAAGGACAGCAGACATATCAAGTAAAATACGATAAAAACGACAAACATTGCGATACAGACAGTCTTCAGTACATAAAGGTAATACACTAACGTTTCGCAACAGCTGAGTCACTCGTAGTTAGGGTTACCACCTGGTCTAATAAATCCGTCTTGACCGGCTTTTAAGAGACACCGGATTTTTCATTGGCGCAGGGCAAAACCTGGGTGAGAATGGCAAAGGAACGTCAGGATTGGCACGGGAAAAGAGAGGCCTATGAGGCTGCGGATGATGATGATAATGGTGCAGAATTAATCATCATGTTCATTACACTCACTATCATCTCCAATCCAATCACAATATAATTTTAAGACACTCTTAGTGAACATTTTCACAATATGTTTTGTTTTTGTAAAGTAAATGGCCTACTATTTTTGTTTTTTTTCTTTAATTTAAGACAATTATTATTTTAATGTGCCCGTAACGTTTCTACAAACGTAATAAAATCGCGGCGGTATTTTCGCTTCAAACTTCAAGATTTGAAACTCGAACACTGTGTTGTTTTGACGTGCTGAGACTCAATTGCACTGCACTCTGTTGCATTCTGAATGGTCAGTTCAACACCGAGAGTTGTTTTTTTTTTATCAAAAGGACTTTTTGCAAACAATCAAAATTTTTAACCGCTGGCGACTGGGTTTCCGATTTAAGGTCCTGGTTACCCTACTCGTAGTTGTGCCCGAGCGTTTCATTGCAGACAAAAGGTGTTTCAACTCCGCGCCTATAATGCGACGTCGATATTAAACGGCATTAAACTTTAGATGTGAGATACTGTATTGTCAAGCTGAGACTGTTTGTTGGAGAATCTTGTTGGTAAAGGTTGGCATTCTAATGATAAGTCAAGGAGAAAGACTTCGACAGCGCGTTGTGTTCTACGCGCGCCTCAAAGAGATGTCAGCAAACGCCTGCCAAGGTCGCGGATTTTTGCGAAAGAAGTACCGTGGCCCTGGCATTTGCAACTGAAGGAACTCGGGTAGTTTTTAGTCAGTAAAAGTCTGACACGCCCTTCCGCTCCACCCAGACCGGGAGACGAATTGAGGATTTCCGACCAAAAAAAGAAAAAAGAAATGTAGGAAGGCTGTATCGTCTGCAGTTGCACAATACTTCGGCTCTGTTGATGGCAATAGGTCCCTATTACATGGGACTTAAATGTAAGTCCGCACTGGGTTGGGCACGCCACAATTGCGGCGGTAAGTCCCCTCTTTGAGGAGTGGATAGAGAGGCGCCACGGCGTCCTCACCTTCCGCCTGACGCAGGTTCTCACCGGGCATGGGTGCTTCGGTGGGTTCCTGTTCAGGATAAAGCGGGAGGATACGCCCGGGTGTTTCCATTGTGAGGATCGTCTAGAGGACACGGTGGAGCATACGGTGGAAGTTTGCCCTGCCTGGGCGGAGCACCGCCGCGTCCTCGTGGAGGCGATCGGCGGCGGCGATCTCTCACGTCCGGTCCTGGTGCGAGCCATGGTACGGAGCGAGAGGGAATGGGAAGCCGTCACCTGCTTCTGCGAAGCAGTAATGCTCGCGAAGGAGGAGGCGGGGCGCGTGAGGGAGTGGCAGTCTTTGCGCCCTCACGTACCTAGCCGCCACAGGAGGAGACGCCCCGGACGTCGGGAGTCCATAGCGGACTCCCGGCCACCGTAGGCGCGAGCTTTCGGGTGGCGAGCAATGGGTAGCTCGCCGCCCGGTAAGGACCAAGCTCGGGTCGACGGCGCGTAGTGTTCCACGCGCGCCTCAAAGATATGTCAGCAAAACTGAAGGGGTCTGCTAGGACCGATGCCTGCCGGGGTCGCGTGATTGATCGAAAGAGATACTGTGACCCTGGCACATGGGCAACTGAAGGAACACGGGTGGGTTTTCATCAGTAAAAGTCTGCCCTCCCGCTGCGCCCAGAGCGGGAGAAGTCATTTGATGATTTCCCATCCAAAAAAAAAAAAGTCCGCACTGGGTCTTCAACGCACTGCTTAGAGCCGAGAATTGAAAATCAAATAGAGAATTGAAAATCAAATAGAGAATTGAAAATCAAATAGAGAATTGATAATCAAATAGAGAATTGAAAATCAAATAGAGAATTGAAAATCAAATAGAAAATTGAAAATCAAATAAAAGTGTTTTTTCAACGCGCTCAATGCACTCTGTAGGATTCTCAATAAATAAATAAAATTGAAGTGCAATTGAACATTTCAAATTGATTGTAATGTCAAAATAATAGCTTTTTAAGGCCAGGTTTCCTCACAATATTTTTCCTTCACCAACGTCAGTAATGTCCATGATAAACTCTGAAAGCAATAAAAACATGTGTTGACACATATTCGAGTTGACATGTCTGTTAGCATGTATCGTAATATACTGAATATGGGACACACGAAAACAGAAAACTTTAGTGGTTAGCGATCAGAACCTTATTTCGAAATACAAGAACATAAAGAATGACGTCATCGTATGACATCAATACGTTTTAATAAAATGGACATATGCAGCTGGAATATAAAATGGTACGTAAGCATAATAAGATACAAACTGTTAAGAATTTATATTATTTACTATATGTATTTGTTTATATTGCGTCCATTCATATCGAACTGAGTTAATCGATTATTAAATTAATCATATATTTTGTAGGTTGACAATAAGAAGTATGGCGGGATATGTCGATGGTTGATGCCAGCAGGAATCGATGGTCTTGGGTTTTGTAAAAAAAAAAATATTAGAAAATATAACTTATTGCGAGAATACAGCTGAATCCATTACAGTGCGTTTTAATTTAAAAAAAAAACCAAAAACAATCCATGCTCTCGACGTTTACTCAGCGACAAATCTCAAATTAAGAACCTCTAGGACCATAGATATAAGGACTCATTTTATATGTCTATGTTTGGGACATATCGAGCGGTAGCAAAGTTACCTATTTGGAGAGTCGACCGCACTATTTTCAGTGTAAATGGGTCTAGGAAATTAGCACAGGAAAACGCAACGGGCAGATTCCAACTTGAAAGATCAGAAGTATGACGAAATGCGTAAATATCAGGTTCTCTGCTACAGGCCACAAAATAAATAACATCACGCCTTATGTCCCTGAAGGGTAGGGTCAAGATGACCCTACAGGACACCCAAATTTCGCCAGTTATGTTTAAGTCTCATGTAATAAATAGGAGGCGACCCTATTGCCTTCAGCCGGGCAAAAATCTGGACTCCGAGCTGCTACTGAGAAATTCCAAATTGTTAAACCTAATATCACTTTGCCCAACCTGGGACTCGAAACTATCACGTCATGCTCAGTAGTAGCGCTTCCAACCACAAGATTAAAGCGGCACCCCACGCAATAAGGTCAATAAAATCTATACATACTGTTTTGTATACCATAATGTCAACTGTACATTTTGCTTAGGTCATCTCCACTCATGTTATTTGTACTCAGCATATAAATATTTGGACTGTGGAAAGCAACAATATTTATGAACTTATTAGCAAATGACTAGTGTACTGCTTCGTCCGTGTAGTGGTCGCAAGCACTACTGTTTAGCACGAGGTCCTGGTTCTGATCCCCAGGTCGGGCAAAGTAGTATTGCGTTTTTCCAACAGGAATCTGTCAGTAACAGTTTGTAGTCTGCATTTGCGCCCGATTGATGGCAATAAGCTCGCCCCCCTATTACATAACACGCAAAATTTGGGTGCCTCCATACCACCTTCCGTAAAGTACCACCTTCAGTAACATTTTCAAATGCTCTAAAAAGAAATCGATTACTTTTCTTGCGCAACTTTTCAAAACTACAAACCCTTACTCGATTCATTCGATAATCGTGAACTATGACACTGGCAGCCTATAAAAAGGTCCGAGCATCAATGAGTTATTCATCAGGCGGCCATATGTTGCTTACATCACTCACTACTGACCGATTCCTATGAATCGTTAGTAGGAATCGGAACTCTAATAAAAAGCCAATTCCTTTTATGAAGTCACGATATGATTTTATTATGATTGGATTGGTCCTTCAGTCCGTGGTACTATTTTGTGTGATTGACTTTTGTAATAGTACACTTAAAATGTCGTACCTATTGGATGGATGGATATGGAATATAGGAAACTTATGTGGAATGGCCAAATATTTATTTAACTGAACAGACAGCTGTGCTGCTGTGGGCTTTATTTACCTACAGTCCCACAAAAAAAAAATTGCTGCGGTGGAGTTTGTTGCGCCACTTCTTAAAAGCACTAGGAAGGGCTGAAGGGCGGACGTTTTGTGGGACTGTCTTATGTATATTGACATTCAAAAAATGCTGATTCTCAGCCTAATTTTGATGAATGAATTTACATTTTATATCAAAGCGTTGTATTTCAACAGGATCTCATTCAAAAGTTCCTTGAAACTAGGACAGCTATAGATGGCCGATTTATTGAGAAACAAGACAAATGGCATTTTGTATTCCTCACGCATGTAGTCTCAAATACAATAATGTACAAGTTGAATCACGACTACGTGATATTACTACATTTCGTATCAGAAGACCAAAACATATTACACTTTTTGTATTTTAGTACAGTTTAACATTCGTAGGTCGTCAGAAGCCGGAAAGTTTGACAACCAGTCTGACAATTTGTCAGACTGGTGACAAAGAGGACTGGACTGTCAGTGACAAAGAGGTATCGTGTTTCCCAGTAACTGGGTTGTGGAGATCAGATAGGCAGTCGCTGTATGTAAAATGCTGGTATTTAGCTGAAAGCCGACCCCGACATAGTTGGGATAAGCCGGAGCACAGTGAGTACAATTTAACATTTTTGGGAAGATCAAGAAAATATGCAATTAAACTTGAATTGAACTTAAGCTCAACGTAGGACCATTAATCCTCTACGCCCATCGCATGTTTATTTCGGACATCTATATTCCAAAAAGGCCGTGATATAAATTCAATTGGCCAGCACAAATGGCCATATCAATTACTTTATTGTGTAACAATCATGTACATAAAAACAACGCCTCAACAACTACAAGGTAAGCATTTGGCAATACAAGCAACGTTGTACACTACCTATGTATGTACGCACCGTCACACATCAAGCGATACATTTCCAGTATAAGCTGACACCTCATTGTACGAAAAGCTTATACAATGCGAGGTCAGCTAAAACTGGAATTGTACAGCTTGACCTGTAGCTTTATCTTACCTTAGACAGTATTATAAAAGTAGTTTCGTCATACTCATCAGTGGTAAGAACCGTTTATGGCCTTTCTGGAGATTGGTGAGCTTTGTTTTGAAACGGATAGCTAGCAAAACATTTATAGTAACAATTTGTACGCGGTCACTTCCATTTTATACTCTGGGAGTTTTTATATTGAAATGCAAAATGATAAACATTTAAAACCTAGCAGAGTTAATGACCATTATGAAGTCGTGGAACCCATCATCGCTTACATCGGGTACGTATAGTTAATAAAAGCTCTAGTTTTAAGTAAAAACAGATTTACGGGTCGATATATCAGGTTAAGTTACGCCTGCCGTGGTTGCTCCGTGGCGTGGATGGGTTACCATCTTCACATACCGAGACCCTCGGGTGCCTCAGAAAACAATTAAAGCTGTTGATCCTGGTTGTCATTCGCGTATCTTTGACAGTTATTATGGGTCCTCAGAAGCCCAAATGTCTGACAACAAGAGTACCTGGTGCCTGGGTTGCGAAGGTCAGATATGCAGTCGCTCCATGTAAGATACTGATATTTAGCTGCATCCGGGTAGACTAAAAGCTGACTCCAAAATAGTTGAGAAAAGACCAGGCAGATGATGATCGAAAATCAATAAGACGGGCACCAAAACACTTTAGAAGGCAGGTCACGTACCTGATGTTCCTGGATTACCAACTTCCTTTAAAGCATTTGTCTCCACAACAAAGTAATGAAATCAAAACATATAATATTGGCATGACCGCAGCTCAGTAATATCCGAGAGCTATCAGAATAAGGAAGTCCACTGCAACCTATTTCGTACTCCTTACTGCGATAGGGTTCCATCACGAGACTTTGGCGTACAAATTGGAACCTTATCTAAGGAAGTATACAACGACATCCTGCTTAGACCAATCACTCGTTGGGACTGCAAACGTCCGCGTTTGTGATTTTGTAATGAAACTGGGCCGGTCCGCGTGGTTTTGTATGCTGATTTCGTTCGGAGAGTTTAATTTTATCACCTTTTTTTTTCTGGATGGGAAATCATCAAATGACTTCTCCCGCTCTGGGCGGAGCGGGAGGGCGTGTCAGACTTTTACTGACTAAAACCCACCCGTGTTCCATCAGTTGCCCATATGCCTGGGTCACGGTATCTCTTTCGAACAATCACGCGACCCCGGCAGGAATTTTATCACCTTGGATCTTCCTTGGGACTGATTGCGAGAGAGGACATTGCGCTAAGGTTGCCTGAAAATGAAATTTTCTTACGTTTTTTGCCATTTCCAGGTTAGCATAAGGTTGTACGTTGATTAAAATATGATTCGCGACCGTAATAAATATAGATTTCCGGAATGATCTATACTCATACTCATCATCATATTATAAAGCTGAAGAGTTTGTTTGTTTGTTTGGTTAAACGCGCTACTCTCAGGAACGACTGGTCCGAATTGAAAAAAAGAATTGTGTTGGGTAGCCTATTTATTGAGTAAGGCTATAGGCTATATAACATCACGCTATGATCAAAAGGAGCGGAGCAGCAACGAAAAATGGACGAAAACTGGCAGGCTATTCGATACAACGGGAAGGGTCAGGGGAGCAAAATTTTGACGCGGACGAAGTCGCGGGCAGAAGCTAGTAAGATTATATGAACTTAGATGGTTGTATTGATGATGAACACGAGGAATCTCTGACAGTACAGTTCTTGATTATGTCAGTCTCTAGTTTGGGACCATCATTAAATTATAGATTAGATGTCCAGTAACTGTATGAACGTTAACAAAGCAAAAGGATAACGTAATGGATCTCTGTAGCAGACAGCGTTTTGTAGTTTCTGCCTACTCCCATGGGGAGAACTCAGGCCAGTTTATGTACGTGTTTTAGTGCAGATAGCAGGTTTATAGGCATGGCGCTGAGCTGTTAGCGTTTGAGAAACAATAAGTCGAAAAATAACAATGTTCGAAAATCAACTCGTGGCGCTAAGCAATACGTTTAAGATCCAATGCGCTAAAAATTCCCGCCACGACATAATACATTCGAGTGTACATTGACTAACAGTGAGAATTCCAAACAAAATGACATACTACACTGCCGAGCATAGTAATCGTATCACAATCACCAGTAGCGTGACAAATAGATTACACTCATACACATCGTTGCAAAATAATACTTCCATCCGAAGTTCTGTCACATGATGAGCAGCATTCGTCACGCCACACTATTGTTTACAGCAAAATTGCTATTTGGAAAGCGAAAACATTGCGCAAGTCGGACAGAGGAAACCGGGAAATAATTTATTAAGTACTTACATTCAACGGAAAAGGAAAATGGGCGAATAAATATATAATCACGTAATAAATTGTGGCGACATGTTTCTCTGCTCAATTTAACTCAAAATATTGTACGGATAGATAACGTGAACGGATTTGAGAACAATAGTATTTTCCGATTTGTCATTTTTGTCAAATCTGTGTAATTCGTGTACTCTATTTTAACCTACTTCATTGTGTATAATGTCATTTTACAAATCGAAATACCGATCAGAGACAAAATGTAAAAATCTCCTGACTATTTCGCACAATATGACTTTTGTATAGAAAAGTCAAATAACATTAATCAGAGACAAATACAGTGATCTTACTTAAGCATAAATAAGCCCATTTTCAAGTCCACCAAACGATCTATTAGTCGTCCAAAAATAGCTTGATCCATGACGTCATTAGCTCCAGGATATTGCGCGGGAAGGACAATACAATGGCTTTTAGGAAGATTGCTCCTGTTAATACGACTTTATTGTTGAGTCGTCGCTAAGAATAGCAGGGAAATGGCGGCCGGGTTCTTGAGTTGATAGGCATTTGAGGGATTTTGTGGGTATTATGTAAGGATTTTGGTATGTAGAGTACACTTCATTATTTAGGTATAATTATGGCTTTTAGGAAGTAGTCATGGCCCTGTGGTGATAGCCACGTCTTACAAGTTGAACGTTGTGAGTTACGAACCCAAGCAGGCACATTACATTGTCTATCATTGTTTATCATCACCACTGTTCTGAGACCATCGTGAGGATACCGGACCGGATGTCATAAGACCAAAATTTTGAAGATATATGACATCTACCAACCCGCATTGGGCCTGCTTGGTGTATTACAGTATTTACAGTCCAGTCCCCCTCACAGAGAGAAGTCCTGTGTGAATAATATCAGAAGATGGAACTGCAGAAAATTGACAATCGTCACCTTATTTCAAAAAATTCTTTTAACAATTTCAGGTTCAAATCTCAGTGTACTATCTCCAGAACCAGCACTTTGATCGCGTGGTGGATTATAGCCCACTCCGTCTAATCAAGTTTAACTTTGCAGAAGAGGACAAGAAAACTGACAGAGATAACGCGAGAAGTAATTCGTTTCGGGATACAAAAATTCATAATCCATTTAAATAATCATTAATATCCAAATATGTTCTGCAAAGCCTGCTCTTCAGTAACAATCCTGCCAAAATTTTAAACCCTAACATCAAGAGTAATAATTTTTAATTCTCAAGTTCAAAATCCCAGACATTTTCCAATCAAACAGATACCCTCCCCGGCCCGATAACAAATCGGAAAACGAGAGAGTTCCTTGACATTTTACCAAACGGAGTGAAGAATGACTCTAAATTGATGTTTTTCTATTAGAGCACAATCGTTACAAGTCCCTAAAACGAGTAAAAAGAAATACGGGTTCAACCGACCGACATCGACAGGACAATTTGTTAGGGCGCGTCTGCTACAGACTTTCAATCTCGTTGAGTGTATTTCACGTCACTACATATGTATTGTATATTTTTATACATTGGGTACTTATTAAAAAGATCTTTCCGTTTCCGAAGTTCATCTCCTTTTTTTTCTGGATGGGAAATCATCAAATGACATCTCCCGCTCTAGGTGGAGCGGGAAGGCGTCTCAGACTTTTACTGACTAAAACCCACCCGTGTGCCTTTAGTTGCCTGAGCTACGGCCACGGTAACTCTTTCGAACACACCCGCGACCCTGGCAGGGAAGTTCACGTCCCCTATGATCAATTAGTAGTATAATGCAGCCCCTAATTAAGGTACACACTATCAATCACAAACTAAATAATTTCGAAGGAAATTGCTAATCCATTGCTTCATTATGTAATCCATTCGAAATATTTGCAACGTCTGCTCAGCAACGTAAAATAACGCAATGAATGTTTATTGCAATGTTAAAATGAAAGACATTCCTAGTGATAGTGTGTGTTACGCGATTACCCGGCTGGTTTTGGTGTAACAATTGCTTTCAAAAATATTTAGTCACTAGCTTCTGCCCGCGACTTGGTCCGCGTCAAATTTCTTGTTCCTCCGACCCTTCCCGTCGCGTCGAATTGCCTACCCGTGCGATTTTCCCCGTTTTTGCAACATTTTACATTACTGCTCCGCTCCTCTTGGTTGTAGCGTGATGTTATATATCCTATAGCCTTCCTCGATAAATAGGCTACTTAACACAAAAATATTTTTTCAGTTCGGACCAGTAGTTCCTGAGATTAGCGCGTTAAATCAATCAAACAAACAATCAAACTCTTCAGCTTTATAATATTAGTATAGATAGATTAGAATCAGTACATGTTTCTGCTAATCTAACCTTATGCTTAGCAGATTAAATCTTAAATCTTATGGGAAGGCACATTTCACTTCATTTCAAGCACAGAAATATTCATTGCCTTCAACCCTTTAGGGAATTTTTCAATAAAACTCCACGACTGCACTATTTAACATGCACCAGGCAAAAGCTATAAAAAACAGGTCATAAACGACATCTACCACTTAAAAACCATTTTGTTCAGCATCCTAATTGATGCTAATACCGTATTTTCAATGTAAATTGTGTAGCAAGCAGTTTTACAACACTCATTACTTGATGGCGATGATGTCAGTGAGATGCTAGTGAATCTAAATACAGGGGGAATTGGTAAACGTGGGAACTATATCTAAATGACTTCTACTCGAGACTTTTCCGCGTGGAAGTCGTATACCACAATATATTTTAACGATCCGCCCGCTTCGGTTTCGGTTAGTGTTCCTTTTGACTTTTTTCGCTTTTGCACGACTCCTAAGGAGTGCAGCGTAGTTTAAAATAACTTTTACCCTTCTTCAAGAATGGAGCTACCAGATGCAGAAATAATTTTTCAAATCCGACTGGGAGTTCCAGAGATAAGCGCGTTCAAACCAACAAACAAACTCTTGCTTTCAACTAAGCTATAGTTTCTGTTAAAAAATATGGTTAGCTGTTAACTCAGGACCTGAAGAAACACAACGAGCGAAATACACATATTATCTATATGTATGACCTATGACTTTCAACTCCCAAATGGACTTGAAAGAAAAGGTCACAGATAGACAATACTATTTATTGAGCCTGGTACGCATATCAAAGGCTAGCACAATAGAGGACGTCGGATGCCAAGCATTCGACACAGTGCAATGACTGATGTTGCAATCTCAACAATCGATATATTCTCTAGATATAATTGCTTTTAGTTATTTCGGGTTCCTTGCCCAAAATTCTTGCTTTGAAAATTTTCACCAATATAAATACACAGGCCGGCTCTCGGTGAGAGAGAGTGGGCCGTAATCACCACGCGGATCACATGTCTTCGAATTTTTGGTTATAGGACGTGCCGGTTTCCTCACGATGTTATCCTTCACCGTTTTGAGAGCAGTGGTGATGAAATCATTTACATAAAACAGTTTGAGTTTGAACCTACGACCCACGACAACTAATAACTCGGCGTCGTAAACATTGGGCCACCAGTGCTCGTTACGCCAGCATAATAACAAACAATTTCTTTATTAATGCTGTTTCAAACTGTCAAGATGCAAGTCTTACTGAACTGAAACTGAACTGAAAAACTGAATGTTCTGGTTCCACATGAGAACGGCCCATATCCAACAGTGACGGAATCATCGTGGAATTTAAAGTAAGGATAGCATATTTAAAGCGAAAACCGGCGACCCTAAAGGATAAAATAATTCAATATTCCTTTGCACGGACTCAAAATAAAGGTCCACGAAAAAATAAACCATCAAACGGCCAGCAACAAAGAGAGGCAGGAAACAAAACGAAAAGGTCGCGGGCTGGGTGCCATGTGTGATGACGTCATGCAATGGCCGCCATGCCAGTCAGCTGGCGAGTGCAACGTTTGATGTTCCGATGCGCTAACTTGGAATTGAGCTCATCGTTTAGTGCACAGCTATGCGGGTTTATATGAGATTGTAATCTTTCAAGATTTGTAGCGTAAGTTAGATTGTAGATAACAGCAGGATTAGTTCTTAAGTAGGGTGCTTTGTAGGCGGTACTTTTTATTGGGTATTATTTATAATGTTTATTACTTTTAATCCGAATGAGAGGAATAAAAATCGTGAATTTACTGCGGATCTTTGATGGCTTAGATTTTAATCCTCAAAAAGTCTAGGCAGAGGTGTATAGTACACCCACATTTCACCAGTTATGTTTACATGTAATTAGGGGGCGAGTTTATTGCCAACAACCAGCCACTGCAAAATTCCTCATGAAAAACCCATTAACACTTAGCCAGACCTAAGAATCGAGTCCAGGACCTCACGCTCATCAGTAGCGATTGCAACCACTAGACAAACAAGGCCAATCTTGTTGATACAAGAAGCAAGTTGATTAAAAAACGGCGTACATAAGGACCCATTTTTTATTAGGGTTCCGTTGCCAAACGGCAAAAAACGGAACCCTTATAGATTCGTCATGTCTGTCTGTCTGTCTGTCTGTCTGTCTGTCTGTCTGTCTGTCCGTCCGTATGTCACAGCCATTTTATTCCGAAACTATAAGAGCTATGCTGTTGAAACTTGGTAAGTAGGTGTATTCTGTAAACCGCATTAAGATGTTCACACTAAAATAGAAAAAAAACAATACATTTTGGGGTTTCCCATACATAGAACTGAAACTCAAAAATGTTTTTTTTTTCATCAAACCCATACGTGTGGGGTATCTATGAATAGGTCTTCAAAAATGGTTATGAGGTTTCTATTATCATTTTTTTCTAAACTGAATAGTTTGCGCGAGAGACACTTCCAAAGTGGTAAAATGTGTCCCCCCCCCCCCCCCGTAACTTCTAAAATAAGAGAATGACAAAACTAAAAAAAATATATGATGTACATTACCATGTAAACTACCAACGAAAATTGGTTTGAACGAGATCGAGTGAGTAGTTTTTTTTTTAAAACGTCATAAATCGTAAACCGCAATTTACCTTACATTCAATCAACTGAAATATAAAAATTAAAAAATATATATATTTTTAAACCGAAAATACCTACAGGTTTGTACGGAACCCTCGGTGCGCGAGTCCGACTCGCACTTGGCCGGTTTTTATCATGTTTATACATCGAATAGCTTTTATCACAGCCCTCTATGTATAACCAACCACATATTGACTGACATTTCCCTAACATAAGAAATGTCGTTGGTCGCTACCAGATTTTTTATGGGAATTTTTTCAATGTTTACGTCCCCGTTTGACATTTGGCGGCCCGCGAAAATGTTCATTTTCCCATAAAAAAAATACGATATAATGTTATGACAACGAAATAGGTTAATGGTGATCGCTCAAGCTTGTTATCCTTAATGGATGAGCAGGGCTTTTATAATTCGGATAAACTTTTATCACTACTTTTTCGAAAATATTTGACCAAGACACAGGTGGACCTTGTGGTATTGGCCCTGGCGTACGAGTTGAAGGTGTGGGTTCGAACCCTAGCAGGCACTTCACCACGGCTCTCAAAACGGTGAAAGAAAACATCGTGAGGAAACCGGCCGAAATCACTTAGAACCAAAAATTCGAAGACATGTGACATCTACGAACCCGCACTGGGCCCGCGTGGTGGATTAGGGACCACTCCCTTTCACCGAGAGGAGGCCTGTATCCCAGCAGTGGGAACATTATAGGCTGCTGATGATTATGATGACCGGTGGACCGAATTTTTAGACAGGCTTTTTTTTTTTTTTTTTTTTTTTCAGGATGGGAAATCATCAAATGACTTCTCCCGCTCTGGGCGGAGCGGGAGGGCGTGTCAGACTTTTACTGACTAAAACCCACCCGTGTTCCATCAGTTGCCCATGTGCCAGGGTCACGGTATCTCTTTCGAACAATCACGCGACCCCGGCAGGCATCGGTCCTAGTAGACCCCTACACTGCTGCTGACATCTCTTTGAGGCGCGCGTGGAACACTGCGCGCCGTCGACCCGAGCCTGGTCCTTACCGGGCGGCGAGCTACCCATTGCTCGCCACCCGCAAGCTCGCGCCTACGGTGGCCGGGAGTCCGCTATCGACTCCCGACGCCCGGGGCGTCTCCTCCTGCGGCGGCTAGGGGCGTGAGGGCGCAGAGACTGCCACTCCCTCACGCGCCCCAGTCTCTGCGCCCTCACGCCCCTATGTAATTCAATAGGAAACTATCTCATGAGTACAGTGCCTATCTAGCAGATCTGTTGCAGGTAAATAGCCCTTCAAGTAAGTTGTATCCTTGAAGAAGTAGCACATCCGGAACATCGCCTTCGAATCACGAAGGTCATGAGAACAACAATGCAGATAAGAGCGAGCGTGCAATGCAATGTCCTTACAGTGTTAACACAATGTACCGTAAACAAATGTGGCTATTAGTCATCGCAAGCATTTTTCCTTTTTGTTTTGTTTTATAATCGAAAATTCTATGGAAGTGGCCCTGGAAAATTATGCCTGGAGGGATTTGAGGGAGGCCTTTGCTCAGAAGTGGGACAGTGTAGGCTAATAAAATAAAAATAAAAAACAAAAATTCTGACAAACGGTCTTACCAAGGGTATCATGTTAATTGTTAATTTATTGCACTCCATATTATTGTGAAAAAAAAAAACATGTTAAAAAGGGCTTAAAGCTAGGTACAAAAATATGGACCCAGGAAGGGCCCAGCAAAGGGAGAAAATTAAAAATATAAAAAATCTAGGTATTTAAATGAATCTATACTTTAATATTATAAAGCTGAAGAGTTTGTTTGTTTGTTTGATTGAACGCGCTAATCTCAGGAACTACTGGTCCGAATTGAAAAAATATTTTTGTGTTGGGTAGCCAATTTATCGAGGAAGGCTATAGGCTATATATATAACATCACGCTACAACTGGACAGGAGCGGAGCAGTAATGAAAAATGTTGCAAAAACGGGGCAAATCGCACGGGTAGGCGATTCGACGCGACGGGATGGGTCGGGGGAAAAGAAATTTAACGCGGACGAAGTCGCGGGCAGAAGCTAGTGTTCCAATAAAATTAGGACATAAATAGCTAATACTGTTGTTGTTTATTTGTTATAGTTATTACTAACTGAATTGTATAAGTCAGATAGGTAGCCGCTCCATGTAAAATACTGGTATTCAGCTCATCTGGTTAGACTAGAAGCCGACCCAACATAGTTAGGAAAAAGATGATGTGAATATGGTGAACCTTTAATAACAATGCTTCCGTCTGCAATGAATTTGTACATGTCACAGCCTAATCTCGGAAATTACTGCACGGATTTCGACGCAGTTTTCCAATTTTCACTACTTTCCGTAAACTTGTTAATTCCGCGTAAACGTGAACCTCGATCAGCTGGCTCAGTAGCAGCCCGGAGAATTTGTGCCCGGTTTATGGCATTAGACTCGTCCCCTATTACATGGGACTTAAACATAACAGGCGAAATGTGGGTGTACTATACGCATACCTCTGCCCAACCCTATGGGGACATAGGGTATGTGTGACGCTCTAAAGCAGCTGGGGGTCGCTAATTTCTTTTAATTAAAACTAGACCCAGACGTCTATGTAACTTAAATTGGCGAGCTCAAAGTTTTTCAATTAAAGTTGAACACACACGACGCCATCGGGACGCGTCTTACTATCACACTGTCTGCCTCTAGATTTCTTGATAAAAGCTCCTGCAGAAAGACGCGCGCGACAGCGCGATTTGACTCTAGTAAACTCCTCTACTAGTTCGCGCCTGTCCGTGGAAGCCTTACCGGGTTTGAGTACCTAAGGACTGCGAAGGATATTTTTGATAGAAACTATAACGGACCTTCAGGATTATAGACACCTAATTGGAAATTTTATCATTTTAGGAGTCAAAATTGTAATCTTAAAATTTCCTATTAGGTCTCCAAGGTGCGATAATTGAATAGCATCATGTACTTATATTTGTCGTCTGCAGTACGGGTGCTTTATCTTATCCACAGCGCAAACTCATGAATATTATTTTATTATTTGGTCCTTTTAGACTGGTATCCATTTTGTGTATGTATGTATGTATAAATAAGTAGTCAATCAATGAAAGAAATCCATGTTACGTAACACATCACATCCCAATACCACATGTAGTTATCGATCAAAAGATGCGTAGAACTTAGCTAACGACTGCGTTTTTGTTAATGACCCCCCGAGGTCGGTGACCCGGCCACAGTTCAGTTCGGCCGCTATCTGAGAGTTATCTCAAGCGCGTGACGTCATCGATCCTAATGTCTAGGATGATAGGGAATTACTATTGGATACTGTCGTTCATTATTGTCTGTTAATTGGGTATTTCTTGGCACTAATTAATGGCATGAGTGGAGCACTGTGTTTACTGTTGCATGATGTAGGGTCTTACTAGAATTCTCTAGTACTCCACTTTACTGCACTGCCCATTCGGGCAGCAGCGTTCTCTTTGCAATTTACCACCATACTGCGATCGCCAATCCGCCTGCCAAGCGTGGCGATTATGGCAAAGCCTCCCAATTTGGGGGTGGCCTATGTCCAGCAGTGGGCGTCGTTCGACTGAAATGAAGATGCTGTAGGATTTATATGGGTCTAGCAATGCATGGCCATGTCTGAAAGGGGATTTTGAAGAAAGAGTCATTGCAGCTTTGAGCTGACCTGTCTCAACAGACGTCATGTATGTATCAGTCATACGTGTAGCTCAAACCTATTTAAAGGAGCTCAACGACTTCTCACAAGACGCTAACAGACCTAAACGACATTTGCGTATATTATTATTCTTTATAGTGTGACTGCGGACAGGTAGGACTGTCCGTTCTTCAAAAATTGTATGCGTTTATGTGTATACTAACATAGTTTTAAGCACTATTGTACTAGCAAAATGGAAAAAACACCATCTATTTACAAGCATTTTTGCCAGAAAACAAAGTCAACTGAACTCAAGCGGTTCAAATCCTTACAAATCTCCAGGATCTTTGCCCCCAAGCTCAAAAGCGCAAGGGAATCTAACAGCGCCAGACACGCGATGTGATGTGAGTTCGAGACAGAATTACGCCCTTTAATTTACTAAAAGACCTTCGAAGTTGTTACCACTTTGCAAGTCTTTTATAATGCTTTTGGTAATTAATTTAAAATGCTGCTATCTTTCTTTTTGATATATTTTTTGAGGTTTGTTTGCTTTATGATTACTGGTTATCACGAAATGATAATTCGACTAGGTTCAAAACACTTCTAAATCAATTTGCCTAGCCTTTTCCTACAATATATTTTTGCTGTAATTTCCAAGATAAGGCTAAAACGCACAAATTCGATGCAGTCGGAAGCACTGTTATTAAAAGCATCACATTTTTTTTTCCCAAGTATGTTGGGGGTCAGCTCCCAGTCTAACCGGATACAGCTGAATACCAGTTTGTTACATGGATCCACTACCTATCCGACCTGCACAACCCAGGTAACGGGTAACACGTTATCCCTTAATGAGACTGGTTGTCAGACTTTTGTGCTTCCGACTACACGTAACAACTGTTAATATCAGCCCGGACTAATGGGTATTCAATGAAGGGGTCTGCTAGGACCGATGCCTGCTGGGGTCGAGTGATTCTTCGAAAGAGATACCGTGGCCCCGGCACATGGGCAACTGAAGGAACACGGGTGGGTTTTAGTCAGTAAAAGTCTGACACGCCCTCCCGCTCCGCCCAGAGCAGAAGTCATTTGATGATTTCACATCCAGAAAAAAAAAAACAAAAATGGGTGTTCAAAATACTCCTTAAAGATGCCATAATACGCTTGAACAATAAGACTGCTAATCTGTCCCAGGCACTTTCTTAAGGTCGCTTTAGATGCTGGGACTTTTTTGTATGAAGACGGATTAGGAATATCCTTCAAAATGGTTCAGATTGTTACGCAATTAGGGTTCTGGTCTTTAAACCCGCACCATTTTTCAAAGCATTCCGTATTTATAATTATGAAACATTTTTAAAGCCATGAAAACAATAACTTTTATCTTTATTGCATTTCTTCGATGACATAACTAGAAAAATATTCCATTTTGTCAAGAACGATTTCAATGTTTATAAGAAATCGATGAATATTTATTGACAGTTGAAACTAGTCATGTTTCATGAAATCATGACGAATCAAATGATACACTATTGAGAAATTCATTTAAAAAAAAAACCCAACGATGTAAATTGCCTTTCCCCAACTAAGTTGACCCCAAGGCTTTCAGTCTAACCAGATGCAGATTAAAAACCATTAAGCGCAGTTTCCACCACGAAAGGGTAATGAGCGGGAAATGCTTAAGCGGAACGCATTTTTTTATAGTAAATAGGTTTATATTTCCACCAACAAAGAGTTGGTCATTTGATTTCCACTGCAAAATGAAAAAGAGAAATGAGCGGTGTGAGCTGAACGGAAAATGAGAGATGAAAAACGAATAGTGAATTTCCACAGAGAACGAGTTCAGTTGAAGTTAGAACTAGTCGGTGCAGGCCTTGCCGCAGCGGACTCTTTTCAACTTCTTTTTACTCGTTCAATCCGCCCCGCTCACCACTTTCTGTGTGGAAACGCTACTATGTAAATTGTAATTGCGAGTTGAGCAGAGTCCGTAAGTAATCCGCTCCGCTCCCTAGAACTGAGCGAGCTCATTTCTACTCTTTCTACACGCTCGGCTCTTTCCCTCCGACTATTTGTTGGTGGAAATACAAATATGCAGTTTGGATTTGCGAGTTTAACGAAGTCATTAATGGGTCCGTTCCGCTCGCGGTGGAAACCGGGCTTTATTTTACATGGAGCGACTGCCTGTGAACTGGCAGTGCAGCCCAACCAAATATTGTGTAGGGTACGCGATGGGTGGCACATTCAAAATGGCCGGTACTTTCAAGTATTGGCTCGTTAGTTCGAAGTTTTGAATCCAGACACCTGTCTGCTTTACTTTGAGCAAAATTATTTCATCACCACTGGTCTCAAAACGGTGAAGGAAAACTGTGAAAAAACCAGGACATGCGTTTTTTCACAATGTTTTCTTGGACCGTTTTGAGACCAGTGGTGACAATAAAAAAATCGAGGACATGTGACATCTACCAACCCGCACTGGGCCCTCGTGATGGATTGCAGCATGATGGCAGCCCACTCTCTCTCACCAAGAGGAGGCTTGTGTCCCAGTAGCTGGAACATTGTAAGCTGATGAAACTGATGGTATTTCTAGGTATAGTTGACACTGGTCTCAACTAGTGAATAGTCCCGGGAAATCCCGGAACCGAAAGTACCGGGAAATCCCGGAAATTTGTTTTTTCTTCAGCTGTGTACCTTTGTAATAAAATAAGACCACGTTTAAGTGATACGAGTTTGGACGCTCTTATATTTTTAAGATCATTATATAGGCAGGAGAGAAATACTCTAAAAAATAAATAAACAGGTACCTAATCTAGCTTATTGAGTGCCCCCATTGTAACTATAAGAATCAGACCAATATAGTATTGGTCTGAGCAAGTATTCCAAATTTTTATAATTTTATAGGTTGGGTATTTTTATTTATAGTATTGTAAGGATGAATATCTATGTTTAAGTTTTGCAAAAATATTTAAGTTTAAAGTTATATTTTTATTTTATTTTTTCTTAAATGTATAATTAGAGTCAAGTTGATTTAAAGAATTTGTCGATTGAAGTTGTTCAAAACTATTGTTGAATCCACACTATATATTATATATTATCCATACTATCCATATCCATACTAATATTATAAATGCAAAAGTAACTCTGTCTGTCTGTCTGTCAGTCTGTCTGTCTGTCTGTCTGGATTTCCTGCTAAAACTACTGAACCGATTTAAATGAAATTTGGTACACAGATAGTTTAGAGCCTGAGAAAGGACATAGGCTACTTTTTATCCCGGTAGTATGTTCCCGCGGGATAATTTCCGACCTCCACGCGGGCGAAGCCGCTGGCAAAAGATAGTTAAGGTTAAAAAAAAATGTTTGTTAAGATTATCTAATCAATAAATATTGAGACTGATTAATGCTACGCTAAAACTCCATAGTTCCTTTTTTTGCAGATGTTACGTAAGTTTTAAATTATAATTTGGTTATGCAGAATTGCAATAAGAGTCAAGTTAATTTTTTTGGTAAAGTAAAGATGTTTAATAAATGTTTCTGTTATATATTATGTAGGATTAGGTATACAAATCATTTAATGTAAAAAAATGTTGCTGGCATAATATGCGTAATTACCAGTAAAATTATACTAAATAAGACTGATTTAGTGTCTATAAAACAAGAAATAAAACGTTTTGTTTGATTTGATTAAAATGTTTTTACTTTGCCCTGTCATTTCGTCTTTTTTTTTACTTTCTCCGTTTCAACACTTTCAACTCTCTTACAAAGACTTATTAAAGTATCAAAAGTATCGATAGTACCGGGAATCCCGGTTCTTAAGCCAGAAAGTCCCAAAAATCCCGGTTCTTTAAAACAGCACCGGTTCTGCATTCCCTAGTCTCAACTCGGTAGCTATTTGAAAAGACGTGGATCGTGAAATTAAGTACAAGCCCTTCGTTGCCTGCAGTTGAACATTTCACAATCAATCGGAATTTATCTTGACATCAGCAAAAACCACAAAGTTCCCTTTACCGACTACAAAACCGCGCCCATCGGAGGGCTTACATCACACCAGCCAAGGTTTCTTTCGTAATGTTTTTACTACGATCAGTCAAATCTAACTGGCCGTAGTATTTCGTGGACACTCGTAATTTCACGGTGGATGCCCACAATGGCTATACGCACGTAATATTTTGTGCAGTACGGATAATTCTGTTTACTAGAGCGCTCCATTGTTTTCGTCCGACAATGAAGGTGAAATGTGAAGTAGTGAATGGAGTAATGTGTGATCTTAGGCAGGATGTATGTGTTTCATCGAGGCAACCATTGATAGTTCTGAGTATGTTTTTTTTTTGGAATCGTATCTCGCAGGTCAACCTATGAGGTTTTCGGCTGCTTAGCGGGACTTGCCTGTGGCTACCCTAATAAATAAAGGCCTCAAGCCATGGCTAAAAAAAACTTAAATGACTTGGAATGACGGCGGTCTACGACGTTGAATCTTGAGTGTTGGTGAGCACTTATTACTGTTCTGGAGAAAGGTTAGGTAGCGACATCGAGAACGGTTAGGGTATGCCTCTGAGGGGAATCGTACTAATGCGGGAGGGAGTGTAGAGGGCGGCTGCCGCGACCAGGAGATTGGGGTGCTTTATAGCAGACCCAAAGAAACGTATGGAAAGGCAATTCCTGAATTACTGGAAAGTGAGCCTTCTGAGATCTAGGTGGAGATTCTCATTTCAGACATAGAAGGGGGCTCCCGTAACTGTTCTAAGGAAACGGTTTTCTAGTCTGCATCTTATGGATGTTGTGGGACTTAGCGTGGTCGAAGACGACGCAAGTCGTGATGGAAAGCCCCATCAACACCTGGAACGCATTATTATATTGAATGCGAAGGGAAGGACCAATTTTCAGACGTGATCTTATTGAATGCGTCATTTCCAATGTTCGGATTTTAGTCAGTGTTGTTATTGTTAAGTCAATCAATTGCTATAAATACATTGTTTTTTATAAAGGTGAGGTAAGTGGTGACTCATGAAGCCACTTACGTACTCAATTTTTCCAAGTAATATCAACGTTACCCTTGGCAGAGCTGAGAATAACTCTTACTTTTCTTTGACCGTAAAACTCAACTTAATTATCATCCTCACTTAAATTCATAATTAAAAAACTGTATGTAACTCCAACGGTGTGTGAGACGACCTTCGGCGGGTCTAGGCCGTGACGGCGCTTGCGCACGTCTAGTATAACTGTCCACACTCGATGCACTGTGGGAATTTTATCTATGTAATTATACCCGATAGCTATGTACAGTACATGTGGTATGCGAACATCTGTGATGCGCCCGCGACGCGTCCTGTTTCCGTCGAGAAGTAAACTTAGTAATGTTGAATACGTACCATAATGCCTTTTGATCTTGAGCTTTTAGGCACCACGCCTTAGTTTAGTTTCAACCATATTCATTTCAAGAGGATACGTTCGTCACATTCAAATTTTGACTATTTCATAAAAGTTTTTCAATGGAATGATATGAACTTAGAGGGTTGTATTGATGATTTTTAAGATAATAATTCTACTATACGGTCGCGAAACATATTGTAATCAACATACCACCTGACACTGACCTGCAGCCTCTACATTTCTACAAGCTTTTAACTATACTGTCATTCATTTCCATTTCTTTCCGTGGGTGTTGTAAAATGCGACTATGGGACTTACTTACTAGCTAGAGAATGAGCAGCAGCATGTTATCACCATACTGCGATCGGCAACCCGCCTGCCAAGCGTGGCCCGGGGCGATTATCCAGCATTGGACGTCTCTTGGTTGAAATGATGATGACGCATTGGAAGTAAATTTATTATTCTTCATTTATTCACCACCACCCTATTTCTTCCCGTGGGTGTCGTAAAAGGCGACTAAGGGACTTACTAGAGAATGGGCAGCAGCGTTCTCTATGCATTTTACCACCATACTGCGATCGCCAAACCGCCTGCCAAGCGTGGCGATTATGGCAAAGCCCCCTAACTTGGGGGAGGCCTATGGCCAGCAGTGGACGTCTTAAGGCTGTAATGATGAGACTGTCTTGTGCCATTCCTGGCCCCGCAGATTTGTGATCGTACTCATTATAAATACTGGGTAAATATTATATGTAGATACAAAAAGGCATCGTGAGATTCAAAACTAAGAATTGAATGATCTAATTCATACATTCATAAAGTACATACCAGACAGCGATTTCATAAACATGAATATTTATGAAATCTCAACGGGTTACAATTAGCATTGAATAGAAACCACAACAAAGATATGTTTTAATAATTCCAGTGTCTGACTGTTTGATAACAATGAAAAGGAATCTATTGCGTCAAGTATCCTTGCGTACAACTAATTCAAAAGGACCGCGAACTGAAGGACTGCGAACTGAAGGACCAGCACCCTTATTGTATTATCATCATCATTTCAGCCGAAAGACGTCCACTGCTGAACATAGGCCTCCACCAATTTGGGGGGTTTTGCCATAATCGCCACGCTTGGCAGGCGGGTTGGCGATCGCAGTATGGTGGTAAATTGTATAACACCCTTATTGTATAGCACACTATTAATCAGAATCTCAATCATTTTGAAGGTAATCCACTGCTGCTTAAGTTTGAAATATTTGTCTATTCAACAACGCAAATTACGCAATGAATGTTTTTGAAATGTCAAAATAAAAGCCATTCTTACATTTAGTGTGTTACGCAATAAGCCCGCTGGAAGATCTACCTTGTCAAAATTGGTCTTAAATTCCATTGGCAATAGGAAGAAGATTTAAAACACCACAAGGAAGTGAAGTGAAAAATAACATAGTGGTTACGCAGAAGTATAAGAATAAGAATAAGAAATTTTTATTTGTAAACACAGGTAGTTACATGGTGTGTGAGATGTTACAATATACTTAGTTACGTTCTCTGTGTTTTGCCAAAAAGCGTACAAACATGAACACATAAATGTCCTAGTTGAAAAAAAAAAAAAAAACAATTTGTCAGTGAGTGTACCATGCTTTGAGTAACTTTTGAAGCTACTACAGTCATTAGCTAAGAAGAACTGGAATGTAAGTTAACATATACATAATTGTTTAATGTAATTAAAATAATAATTAAAAAAACCTATAACACATTTTCAATCAATTAACTAAATAATAAAGAAAAATAAATCAAACGGCGGTCAAAATAAAATATCATTAAATAATAGATGTCAGATACTAGATTATCACAACAGAATTAGAATAGGTATATAAATAAACAAATGTCAGTAAAAAAAAAAAAAAAGTCAATAATTCAATCATAAACGTCACAAAATATCAATCGGATGTCAAAACATTGCAAATAAACCAAAAAACAAACAATGAAACAGACATGTCGATCATTAAAATTATAGTAATATTTTTTCCTTCAGAAACTCGTTTACATTATAATACGATCTACTTACCAGAAAGTTCTTTAAATGTCTTTTGAACAAATGAATATTTAATATTTTAATTGATTCAGGTATATATATGGTCATAAATAGTTGGTGCCATACAAAAAACACTATTATGCTATTATATAGACTATTATATAGATTTCATAGTACGCGAACATTTCGCCAGTTATGCTAGACCAGAGAGGCTATAGAAAATTTGAATATTGTGGCTTCCTACCTTAGCCAACCCTCGTTAAGGTGCACTTTTAAATGAAATAGTCATTCAATGGCATTAAATAAACTCAGGGGATTACCCTAGCGTTTCTCCCATAAATGCGCGCCATTCCATGTAACAAACATTTTATTTAATTTCATAATTATTTTAATAGGTACTAATCAACGTCAACATCCAGTACTCAAATCGCATGCCGCACATTATTATTCGCATGTTTTCCGTCCCGCTGACTCAGACAATTATACTCGACCTTGTTCAGACCTCGCAGTAATTAATAACCCATAGTTTTTGCCCTCAAAATGGAACAGATTACATAAGCAAGCTATCTATGGACTGTGGCTTGTGCTGTGACAAGATTTTTTAGTTTATTGTCACCTGGACGTTTTTTGGATGTAATAATATCGTGGCGGGTTTTCTTCGTGCACTGGATCTTAAACGCACTGCTTAGGGTCGACAGTCGAAATTCGAACAGCAGGTTTTTTCGACGCGATGAGATGCGCCCTGTTGGATTCTCAATTTTTGATTCAACACCGAGGAGGGTGAAAATCCAGTGAGCGATATTTTTACGTGTGAACGTCGATTATATTCGGATTGTTGCATCTGGGCCTTAGTTTTAAATGGCCAGGTGGGTTGAAATTGTTAGAATGTTTTCCAGTCTTTAACATCGGTTTAGGAGGCCAATTTTATTGTATTCGTTTTGCTTTTATTTCCTTTCTAATGGCCGTTAAATTGCGAGTATGCTTCCCGCGCTTTTCTTTTCGAATTTTGAAAATAGAATCTTGTGTGTCGTCGCACGTCAGCCTAATCAAAGACAAGTCAGCTGCATCTAATGACAGCAAAGAGGTTAAAAGCAAAAACTTGTACCTACCCTCAATTAACGAGATTTTTAATTATCATGATCCCGCAATTAGTCACGTCACGACACAGTTGGCCACACGCCATCATTGTTGGTGTACACATACCTTGCAACATGATACATGGTGTTGTGTTGACAGTTATCGGATCTAATGACGGACAGGCCTGTATAACGTACCATGGCCGTGTAACTGCGCAGTTTGAAACTAACTGAATGTAGGCGCGGAACAAATATTATTAGTAGTTAGTTATGGAAAAATATAACCTAATTAACATAACTTGTGTGATTGCAATGTAGGGCAAACTGCACGTGATATCCTGTCCAACTTCATGTGCTGAATACTGATGCAGAAATGATGAGGGAATTTTTCTTAGAGAAGGCTCCTGAATGGTTTAAAATAAAACATAAGGCTTTTTTTAGGAATTACATTTTGCAGGTCCTCCTACGTAGGTAATCGGACTTGCCCGTGGCTACCTCAATAAATTAAGGCCTCCAGCCAGGGCTTAAAAACTTAAAACGCTGTGAGTTCCGGCCCGCGGCTTAGGGCATCGCTGGTAGAAGGCAGCAAGGGATGGCGTGGATCGGAATGTTAAATAAGACTATTTGAAGGCTGTCTTCCAGCCTGTCTTTCTTGTTTCTGGCAGGGTCGCGAGATTTGTTCGAAAGAGACACTGTGGCCTTGGCACATGGGCAACTGAAAGAACACGGGTGGGTTTTAGTCAGTAAAAATCTGACACGCCCTCCCGCTCCGCCCAAGAGCGGGAGACGTCATTTGAAGATTTCTCCCCACAAAAAAGGGCTGTCTTTTAGGTCTCCTTAATATCGTTTAGTACCTAAGACGATTTAATATTCTGATGTAGTAGTTTAGAAATGGCAAGTTTTCGCAGGTTCCATCTCGGGAGAGTTTATTTATACGCACGCATTGGACGGGGACATAGGGATTTACTAGAGAATGGGCAGCAGCGTTCTCTATGCATTTTATCGCCATACTGCGATCGCCAACCCGCCTGCCAAGCGTGGCGATTATGGCAAACCACCCCAAATTGGAGGAGGCCTATGTCAAGCAATGGACGTCTCTTAGTTGAAATGATGATGACGCATTGGATGTTATTATTCTTGATTTATTCATCACCACCACCCTATTTCTTCCCGTGGGTGTCGTAAAAGGAGACTAAGGGACTTACTAGAGAATGGGCAGCAGCGTTCTCTATGCATTTTACCACCATACTGCGATCGCCAAACCGCCTGCCAAGCGTGGCGATTATGGCAAAGCCCTCCAAATTGGGGGAGGCCTAAGTCCAGCAGTGGACGTCTTACGGCTGAAATTATGATGATGATGATTTATTCATCCAGAAATAACAAACAACTATAAATGGGTGTACTATATTACGTCTCCTAAGGCCGCTATCCCACTAGGCGTTTTACGAGCGTTGACGTCAACGTCGCTTCAACACAGCGTCGACGCCGCGCAGACGCGACGTTGACGTCGCGTCGTCGCGTGACAAGCATTAACGTCCGCTGAACGCGACGTCAACGTCGCGTCAACGTGCAAATGGCCGCCGGCCGTAGCCCCCGCTCGTACCCACACGGACAGAGCAGGACGGAGTGATTGTACCTGTTGCCAACAAACGCGACGTTAACGTTGTGCAGACGCGATGCTGGCGTCGCGTTCAGCGGACGTTAGGGCCTTATCATACTAGCGGTTTGGAAGCGGCTGCGGGGCGGAGCGGACGCGCAGCGCATGCGTCGCGAACACGCCGCGGCTGCGCAGCGAAGACGTCGCGGATACGTGGCAAATACGTTACGTTTTCGTCGCGTGTTCGTAGCAAATTATCGCCGTACAATACACTCAGTAACAAAATGGATTCCGACGAGGAAACACTGCTGTTGGCTTTGTTACTTCGAAGACGCCGGTGACGAAAACGAAAGCATCGACGAATTTGGGAAGATCCATTATCAGTTAACTCTCCTTGACTGTTTTTTCCGTAAAGCCTTGAATAAATAAATTGCAAATCTCTTCCCATGCTTTTTTTTTAAATTACGATCACTAAATTCTCTGCTTTTTTGATCCCATATTACGTAACGACTTTGGATTTCATGAATAAATAACTCTGTGTCAATATCCGAATCTCCCAATGATGCCATGTTGAAACATACGTCCTGTCACATTCGTGTCGGGTCACGGTCTGATGTGAGGTGGGGCGGACGGACTGGCGTTTGTTCGAGACTGTACAAAATGGCGTCCACTTTGCTGTTCGCGGCGACCCCGTTGCGCGTCCGCAACGAATTCGCTGCGCATGCGCGGCGTGTTCGTTGTGTGTCCGTAACGAATTCGTTGCGCGCCCGCTCCGCTTTGAGGACGTTCGCAATCCGCTAGTATGATAAGGCCCTTAATGCTTGTCACGCGTCGACGCGACGTCAACGTCGCGTCTGCGCAACGTTGACGCTGCGCAGACGTTCGAGAGACGTCGACGCTCGTAAAACGCTTAGTGGGATAGCGGCCTAACACTTTACCCTATATAACCTATACTATAACCAACTTACGCCTCCATATAATTGCCAGTACCAACATTGAATCATTGTTGTAATTACATCATGTGACCTCATTAGATCGTAAAATGGCTATCGTTCGTTCCGACCAGCGCAGGCGCATCCTTCCGATGCATTTAACGGACGTTTGGGAGCGGAAGCTCCTAACATAGAGTTAATTTATTACAACATTATTTGAAGCATACACAGTATGGTTATTAATCGTATTGAATATATGTATGATGACGTACTTTAGTAACGTTATGTTTTCCTTAAAAGCAAGGAAAAAATAAAAAAAGTTCTACTAACTTCCAGTTAACAGAATAACGGTTGGGGTTTTTTTTAGCTGTTGCCTGTGATTTAAGTCACTTACTACTAATGTACTTACCTACCCGGAAAACAAATCCATATATGAATCCGGGATAATTATAGTAAAGGCTTCCTAAGACCTGCGCAACGTGAGGCGACTCTACGAGATCACAAGTAAATTGTTTAAAGGGAGCCTTAAATCTGTTTGAAAGAAAGAAATAATACCGTTTATTTGGAATTTTGGACACAGCTCGTGAAATTATAATAACAAAGTAAAAAAACTGAACTAATGTTTTAACAATAATTATAATAGTGTGTGCCTCATGGCTGCGCCAGATGCTGTCTGACGCTGGTTTTCTAATAAACCTTTAGGAACAAGTAAAGTGGGGTACAAACAGTTTCAACATGCCTAACACATTTTTATACTTATAAAATAGACTAAATCATTAACAGGAAAAAAAAAATTAAACAGTGCGCAATTTTTTTTTTTTGGTATTCAGTATCAGGAATAGAACACATTTCGAATACATTTTCAAAACTTTTTTAAAATTTCTATCCGGCCTTAAATCAGTATAGGTACTGTGGACACCCTACATTTTTCGTAATATGATATCGACAGCAAGAATAAGGTCAGTAATCGCGCGCCGGCGTAGGTACTTCAAACTTCTTAGAATTTTGAGCAATCGAACAGCGGGTAGGTACTAGTAGCTACGCTAGGTCGTTCACCTTCGCCACCACGCCAGCGCCGCGGGCAAGTTACCATAAAAACCAGTTTCTAAATTAACATCTTTCTTTAACGATAACTTATTTTTTTTTAAGCTATTGCATAGCTTCTATCGAGGGCCTTGAGCGCGGGGACCGAATCCAGAAATTCCGTAACGAAAAAAACCTCACGCTCCCCACTCCGACGGGCACGGAGGTGTGGCTTGAAGGCCGTGCATGGTCTAACGTCGTTTCTTTTCGGCAGTCTTCGACACGGTGTTTGTGTGCGTGCAACTAGCCGTATTGTACGACTCTACGAAGCTCGCACGAATAGAGACGAGCTGCTCCGAAATCGGACGAATACATAAGCAGCTGTTTATGATAAAGTATAGGTGTATAGGTATTTATGTACAACAGTGAATAGCTGTACTTGTAAAATTTGTGTATAAAATGTTTGTATTATTTGTCATCGGTTGCTAGGTAAAAACCCAAAATATTTATCGTCTTGTTATTTGTCATCGGTTACTAGGTAACAAACCAGGCCATAGAGTATTATGGGCATGGAGTACTAGTCCTTTTGTGCGGTGGCAAAACTAGGTACTAAAGTTTACTTATCAAATTTTGCGGTGGCAATCATATGTACTAACCTTTATGCTTTAGTTCCAAATTTTACCACCAAAAATAAGTTTTCCTTAGTGTACGTTTTTTAAAAGAAAAAAAATTGTTTGCTTATCGGTCACCACGCTCAAAAAGTGTAACTTGAATTAATATCAAAGAAAAAGAAATACTGCATACATAAAATAATTATAATTGCATAAGTTGATACAAGATGCTATGCAATAGCTTTACCGCGGCAGTCCCCGAGTGCCACACGTCTTTTTTTGTACTAAGATATATCAAAATAAAAAAAAGCATGGTTATTATACATAACTCGTTTAAGTTTAATTTGTTAAAATTTGCGCACTGGTTAAAACTTATCTTGTATAATTACAAAAACAACAAGAACTATTTCAGCAAAGTTTTTGTTTTAAGCCTTTAATCAAACATGATTGAGGACAAACCTACGTTTCACATCTATATTAAGTAGTAGGATGAGAAGATTAAAGTCAACATTATTGTGAACTAAGCAACAACACCCCTTTCGATACGGAACCTCAAATACGAGAATTGCTTGCTACTCCAAAAACGAAATAAGATTTCCCTTTCGTAATAATGTCCGACAAGGCTTTTAACATGGTAGCGTTCCCCCTTCACGTTTTGCGAATTTGCAAACTCATTCACTCTGATGAGGTTGTCGGGTTTCTTTTGCTTTATTTGTTGACATTATACACTTTGGTAGTAAACATTAGGAGTTTTTCTCCCTTCCTTGTTCCCATTGGGTTAAAACTATGGGATAAATGTAAATCACAGCAATCTGAAGACTAATTCCTGTATTTAAAAACGATTTCTTTAAAACTCCATTCCAGACTCCAATCTAAATGGTCTTTAAATGATCCTGTCCTTCCTGATCCTTTAAATGATGATTAAATGATAAAGATTATTTCCGGATTTTCATATACACAATGACTTTGATGACTTTTATTGTGAATGTGACTCTGCACATTCGCAATACGTCTGCGATTTTATTTTTTGGTTTCTCTTTTCCTCATTTAGTTTTAATCACAGTCTGGCAGTTCATCCAAATGTCCTTTCTTTGGTTGTGTTGTTCGTCCAATCGTTGAGCTTTTAAATCCTGAGTTGCAAATGTGAGCACTGATTGGACAGGTCCACTCAATATGTGTTCTCAAAAGAAAGAGTCATACACTACACCAATCTACAGGGATTTTACATTATCTGACCAAGATTATGTGTGGGCTTTAAATAAGTTAAAAAAAAAATATGGTGAAAACAGCATCAAAATCTGTTGTGTATTACGGAGCGGTCGCATATTACGGAAAATACGTCATGTTAGGGAAAACTTAACTCAGTCATTAAGTACTTCTATGGTATTTGAAACGATGACATAAATTCCATGAACTAATAGTATGTAAAATACGGCCATTACAAGGAGAACCAGACCCGCTTATTGCGGCACACCCGAACATATTAACACTATAAATCTTGAAGTTATTACTTAACCCATAATATCTTGATATTATACATAGTTAAGTATGGAAACCAGATGTGTGTGGCCAATATAGTTTCATCTCAAGGTTGGCTTAAATGGGGGAGAATTTTATCAAATGCACCAGTCTGCCTCAAGCCTTCAAACTTCTTGGTAATGGAGCATTTTCTTCAGCATTGACTCGCATAAAGCAGTTACAATATTCCAAGGCATACAATTACCAAGCAATCTGCCTGTCAATGTCTTGTAAAACCACGGTTAAAAAGTCGTAACATCGAACAGGCCGAGTACTACTAAATCATAACAACTGCTTCAGAAGATTTATTGAAACATTAATCGTTGATACCGACAGCTATAAACGAGCGATTATAAAAAGCAGTAAAAAAACATGTTCTCGATGTCTTGCCACATCGATCTGTCCCAACGAATGTACTTACGCCAGCACTTGAAGCTACTACAATCTGTCAAATTTCTTTAATAGAATTTCAACTTTATCGCTTAATCATTAGGCTCAAGGTTGAATGGGAAAATTTGACAGTTTCGGGTACCCTGATGTGCTGGCGTCTGTACCGATTGGTCCTGACAGGGATCGCTCGATGCGTGTCGCATTCGACTGTAATGTGTTTTGATATCAATACGGCGGCGCCACATACCGTAGTTTGTCGCTGTTACTTTTATAGCGACTGCGATTTGCATGTCTGAGTCAGCTGCGAGTATTTTGAGCTTGAACATGTAAGTACAGTTCATTCATCGTCCATAGAAACGAAAGGATCCAATGACCTTACGAGTGTTTTGTCTGGTGGGCAACTTACAAAGATACTTTCGCAGGTTACCCTAGGAGGTGGCGGCTGCTTAGCAGGACTTGCCTGTGGCTGCCTCAATAAATTAAAGCCTCCAGCCAGGGCCAGCGCTTACTTGTCGGGTCATTGTATTTACTAGTTGCACGGTAACTTTGCTTGCGCGATGCAGAATTTTGTGTGACGTCAGTGTACTCCACATGTAGCGTTGTAGATTCCGCTACAATCAGTCAGTGTTTCAAAGTATGACGATGGAAAAAGGGAAGGACTTGAATTGTTCAACGTCATAGAATTTTCCCTTTTACGTGGGTTGAAGCGCGTCATTACGTATATGTATTTCGTCACCAGGGACTGTAAAATACCCTAAGGATGACAGTTGGTTGACGATTATAATTCTCCGGGTTTTTATTGATGTGGTTTATCGTGTGAATCATTACGTTTTACTTCTTTAAGGCTGCTCCTGCACACAGGCGCGACGCAACGATTGCACGTGATTCTGGTAGAACAATTTCAATAAAGTTTTCATAGAAACTGTTCTGCTGGAGTTGCGTTGCGCCTGCCTGTGGGAACCTTTAGGTTTTGAAAACAACAAAAAAGAAGGAATAAAAATATTTACAAGGTGACTTGAGAAAGGTTCTCAAGTCACCTTCTAAATATTTTTTTAAGTTAGCCAGACCTGCTGAGGATCATTTATTTTCTAAAATTCAACCACTAAAACTCGAATAAAAATTCGCATGCATTGAGGAAGTACTTATTTTAATAACTTAATGAAACATGATCATTGTAAGAGGAAGTATAATAATGAAATCCTGAATTATTTAACGGCCATGTTAACCGCATAACCTTGGCAATGCTTTATTTTTAGCTAATGTGTATACCTTGGCTCATTTAACATTTATGCGCAAGCGCAACACTGTTTACACTGTATCAAACACGTTCATATAACACACAGTACAAGAAACAGCGTCAGTAGTTTTTTTTATGTGTGGGAAATCATCAAATGACGTCTCTCGCTCTGGGTAGAGCGGAAGCGGCGTGTCAGACTTTTGCTGACCAAAACCCACCCGTGTTCCTTCAGTTGCCTATATACCCGGGCTTTTTTTTTTTTTTTTTCGGGATGGGAAATCACCAAATGACTTCTCCCGCTCTGGGCGGAGCGGGAGGGCGTGTCAGACTTTTACTGACTAAAACCCACCTATGTTCCTTCAGTTGCGTATATGCCAGGGCCACGGTAACTCTTTCGAACAAATCTCGTAACCCTGGCAGAACGTCAGTAGCTGGAAATCTGTTTTGAATACCTTCTATGGCTAAAATGTATACAGTTTAGGAACTTTTCCTGTTTGTCTGGGTTATTACTGTTGGACGTCATCTCATTATGGGTAATAGGGTATGTTGTCGGTGAAGATTTATCCCTAATCATTAACTAAGTAAATACTCAAAACCACAGCGAGGTGAGCTGTCTGTGACAGGCTTGAGTCATGCATTTTATCACGGTTTTTGCTCCCAAAGTGTGATAAAAATGTGAGCGCACTGTTTAGAATTTTATCCTGTATATCTACTTTAGACAAGTAACATAAATGTTTGTAATGAGTTCTCTTGATTTGAATTTTTGAATGAATTTGTAACAACGTGGTGTTGCTTTCATTCTTCATTCAGTAATCAATATTTACACGTAATGAGCAGTCGATCATAGCATGTTTAAAATTTTGTGGAAGTGTTAAGGTGAACGTCCACTGATCCGCGCCGGCTAAAACGGATTTTGGTTTGTTTGTATCGAGAAATGAACCGAGCGCTCGGTGAGGGCCGTACCGATAGTGGACGCAGGGTTATATGAATTCATACAAAATAAAATACAGGAGATAATAAAGCAAACCGAAGAGCAGTGGTGACTTGCGAGTTCTCTGCGAGTAGGTACTGGGGAGTTTGTTGCGCCGGTTTTTCTTCCCAGCGAAAGCACTAGGAAGGACGAAGGGCAGGCATTTTGAGGGACTGTCTTATGTAACTTTGACGTTCAAAAAGTGCTGACTCTCAGCCTAGTTTGAATAAATAAGTTTTGATTTTGATTTCTATGTCGTGAGTTTGAACACAGGAACTTTGTGTATTTGATTTCATCAATACTGCTCTCAAAACGGTAAAGAAAACATCGTGAGGAAACCGGCATGTCAATTCGAAGACATGCGACAGACACCAACCCGCCTTGGGCCCGCGTGGTGGATTATAACCTCTTCCTCTCACAGAGAAGGAAAAAGCTGTGTCCTAGCAATGGGAACATTATAGGCTATTATACATAAAAACGCAAACGAAATTCAGTTGCGTATCATGCGTGCATTGCGGCCCGAGCGGATCAGTGGACGTTCACCTTTAAAAGATCCTCACCATTTCAATCCCATCAAACGCACGTATTAGGTAACTAATGTTCATTCCATCTATCCATCTAATATCTGTTATTTGTACCGAGCCCACGGTGGGTACATGGCGGAGGCGCCGAGGCACCCCATAGTCGTAGGAATGCAGGCGACTCATGCGTCGCACGAGTGATTAATAGAAAACCTGTATGACAAGCCGCGAGACGGGATAGGCAACTTACCACGCTTATAGAAACACGCCGCTTATCATACAGCTGACGTAATTGCATTGGGTAGGGAATCAACTTACAATCAGTAAGAGGTTTGGTGAGACTGCAGAGAATTCTGCATTTCGGTATATTACCTATAATAGTGCGAGACACAAAGATAATTGTTGGGGCTTATAAGGAGTATGAAACGAAAGTGACAACAAAAGTGTTGAACGTGAATGGTTATAACTTTATAAGCCAACAGCCCGACGAAAGAAATAAAGGCTTCTTTAGACAGGCGCGACGCGGCTCTAATAGAACAATTTCTATGAAGTTTTCTTAGAAATTGCTTGACGAGAGTCCCGTCGCGCCTGTTTGTGGAAGCTTTAATGGTTTGTTTGAATGATGATGTTAGACCACGTTCGGCCAACTCTTGGTGCTAGACGGCGCATTGAGAAACCAACAGATTGCGGCGGGTTGCAGACCAAGAGCTAAGCTAAGTTAGTTTAGCTTAGCTCGCATAGCTGACGCAGTTTTCCATACTTGTGTGCAGACCGCAAACTATGCGATAAGTATAGAAAACTGCGTCAGCTATGCGAGCTAAGCTAAAGTAACTTAGCTTAGCTCTTGGTCTGCAACCCGCCTGCATCCCAGTGCGTCGAAAAGTGTTGAACGGAGCATTGAGAATCAGATTCCCAGCGCGAAAAACTTATTGTTCGATTTTAACCTTTCGGCGGTCATCAGAGCAATGAAGATTCAGTGCGCGAAAAAATCTCGCCTTGATATTTTTACATCTGTTCGGACGTGGAGTTATAGCTAGGAAAGAAATGAACACTGAGGTAATGGCGGATAGAGATAGTATGGAAGAAAAAGAGGTGCTGCTCCAATTTGAAATGAAGGGAGGAGGATGATTTGGGATTTCTAAAAACGAATAAAGTGTTCGATATTTGAAATGATTCGAACAACGTTGAAACTGAGGATTTCATGCCATATTAAAGAGTGCAGCAAAGGTTAAATCGGAGAGAGCGTTTCATAGAAATATCACCGTACAATATTCGAAGTAATTTCAACACCGATATAGATTTTCTAGCAAAGATTGCGCAGATTCTTCGGCCTCCCTCAATGATCACCTTCTAGACAAATATGGCGACTTCCGTTTTCATCACATGACATGCCACTTAGTTAACCAGATGTGTAGGCATGTAATCGTCAAGCAATGCATGCATAATATGATCGTTTATAAACAGACACAAGAACGTATGTCTATACAAAGACTAAAGATAATAATTATAAAGATGGCTAACAATGTTATGTCAAGAGATGCACTAGCCTGTTTTGTTTATTAAATAGCAACACTGGGATCACGAACGCAAGCTGCGGGGTAATGAGGGTGTTCAAGAAAATTAGGCCACCAGTGGGCGCCACTGCAACCGTTAGTATAAAACTATTTCATTCAATGAATACTAAGGAAAATATAGGCTCTTTGAAACTTTTGACAAGTGCTCGGACCATTCCAGAAAACCCTCATTGTGTAAGAGACTATCAGTAGGAATGACTGTCATTTTGATAGTTCAACAACATTCATTGCCATATTTACATTGTTGAGCAGACAACTTTTTCGAACAAAATGGGTGATATTTCTGATACGGTGAGATAGTATGACTTTGCTGTTTTTTTTCGGAGCTAACCGATAAAGCAGTAAAGGACAAAGCCAAAGCAACTTGGTGTTAGATGACTGTGATGCCAAATTGATATCATAAATATTGTGATGGCTAGCAGGATTGGCTCTTTAACTTGTAGAGTCCAAAGAAGTTGAATAATTTTCCTGGATTTCAGCCAGCTTCTTCATCGCAACGGCAAAAGTGTGTGTATTTTATCTATTAAATAAGAGATGGTTATAGTCGTTTCGTTGTTCGGCATTTTTGGAGGGGAACAAGGACTCAACGTAGGTCTTCATATTTTAGTATAGCACCGATATGAAATAGTAGGTCAGATTTGGCGGATTAGCACAGGCTATACAACGAAATAAGTACCTAGTTCTTAACTTTCTTAAATTCTGTTCTTTCTTTGTAAGTCCCCCAATCCAGTACGCCTATTTAATTAAACTTTGTAAGTGCCAATAAAAATCCGATTCAATCAACTCAGGCGCACAATTTACGATGTCGGTTACTTGGAGAAAGTAAGTAGGTACTGGATAAGATCTACGAAATAATGTGTGTGTTAGGTACGATGGAATTTAATTTAATGTGTGTGGTTCGTGGTTCGGATGTTATCAACAACTTTAGCATGTGTGATGGTTCTCGACTGATAAGACACTCTCTTCGACGTCAAGATGGACGTAAAAATATCGCGGTGGGATTTTATGGCGCACTGAATTTTCAACTCTAGTGAATCTCAACCTTGAGAATCCAATAGAGTGTATCTCAGCACGTTAAAAAAACACACTGTTCGAATTTCAACTTTAGGCGGTAAGCAGTGCGAAACAATCCCGCCGCAATATTTATACGTCTGTGCGGACGTCTGGATTTATATCTAGGATATAAATGCACACTGAAGAATTAGCTTATAGCGATAGGAAGAAAAACACGTGCTGCTCCAAATTGAAATGAAGCGTAGGAGGATTCTTTGGGATTTCTAAAAACTCCCGGCGTTACAAGCGCGAAAACAAATCGCTCCACGTATTTGTTACATCCGAGTAAACGACGACGACGGAAATTGTTGCTGTGTTTCTTTCTAATGAAGAGATATCAAGTGCCGTATCGTTTGTGAGACAGCACCAGGTAGGCTGGAGTAAAGAAAACCTGTTCAGGTGGAGATTCATAGATGACTCGACCCTGGAGTGTAAAATAGAGCTTGTCTACATAGACAACATCCTTTTATCAAATCAAATCAAAAGTCATTTATTCAAACTAGGCTGAGAGTCAGCACTTTTTGAACGTCAAAGTTACTAGGACAGTCCCCCCAAAACGCCCGCCCTTCGACACTTCCTAGTGCTTTAGCTGGGAAGAAGAAGTGGCGGAACAAATCAATATCAATTCAAAAGACAGTGAACTCTTGAAACCGCTGATACTTTAATTATATTTCTACAAGGGTAACGGCCCATCTGCATAAAATATTCCAAATATCATGAACGCCAATCAACTCCACGGTCTGCGACGCATCGCCCTGACAAGCTAATGACCCGTTGATTGCTGCTCCTAAGGCCTAGCAGTGACCCTATTTCAAAACGAGCAGTCCCAATGATTCACGGACGTCATTTAGTGGTTAAAAAGTCGACCGAATGACCTTGTCGTAATGAAGACTTCCTGTTTTTGTACCAGAAGGAATCGCCAACCTTTGTTTACTTTTGTTGATTTGACTTGAAAATGTCCAAAGTCGGATTGATAAACGAAATTGGGTTTGGGGTCATCGGGGTCAATTTCAATTGGTATAATTTACGTACTTATTTACTTAAATAATGTGTGGGAGCTATGTATTAAGCGTTCCTAATGTTAAATCTTTTGTCATGAGGTATTCCTAATATTCTTGGCATGTTTACAGCACATAACAGAAGGGCAATTCTCGTAATTTTAAGAACGTTCTGAGTCTGATCTGTCAAAAATGACTCGAGTTTCCATATATTTTTGTCATTTTTTGTTTGTCGCGAAGATGAGAGTGCGACTAGATTTTGAACGTTTTTATTACGAGAATTGGGCTTCTTGGTCAGGTTTTGAACAAACAAAAGATATACAAGTAAAAGAAACAGTAATATTGCTATGTGCTAAGCCAACCTCTGGTGCTATACTTAAATTCAGACGAGAGAAGAGAGAATATTTATGATTCAACAATTCCTCGTACCGAGAGGATCACTAATTTATTCATTATCAACCACTTAAACAATTCGGAATCCTAGAACAAGATTATCTATTATTCTCATGATTCATTGTCTGTTAGATGGAGTAGTTCTTACTTGATTAAAGTTCTCTCCCTGTAACAAAACACGATCTGCAATGAATTCAGCGTAATTTAAATGTTTGGAACAGCCATTTATAAGCCGGGTTGAAAGTTGAGACCACGTATGGGATATCGAGCAAGATGGACTGACAATATAGTGAAGGTGGCGGTAATCTTTGACTGAAGAATCTTTTTACAGCGCAGGACCAGTCGTTATGGCAATGTTTGAATGAGTGTCTTTCCTAGAAAACTTCCTCTTACTGTTAACGCTGTTAACGCTCTTGTCAGCAGTGGTGGCCCAGGACCAGCCGTACGTTTTTTGTGTAAAGCAATTTATCACCGCTACTATCAAAACCGTGTGGTGCCGGACGTAAAGAATAACACCACCCCATTTCTTCCCGTGGGTGTTGTAAAAGGCGACTAAGGAACTTACTAGAGAACGGGCAGCAGCGTTCTCTATGTTTACCACCACACTGCGATCGCCAACCCGCCTGCCAAGCGTGGCGATTATGGCAAAGCCCTCCAAATTGGGGGAGGCCTAAGTCCAGCAGTGGACGTCTTGCGGCTGAAATGATGATGATGATGATGATGACTATCAAAACGGCGAACGAAAACATCATGAGAGAACTGGCATGTCCTAGAACAAAAAAACTCGAAGACGTGACATCTACCAACCCGCACTGGGCCTGCCTGGATTATGGTCCTATAGTCCTGATGAGGACTGTGTCCCAGCACTGGCGATATTATAGGCTGAGTATACTATGCTATGCTCTTGTGACGTTCAAGACGCTCGCTCGCATGATACCGAAATAAATAATAGGAGTCGCAACTATTTTTAATATTTTCCAACCATGACAGTTAATTTTGGAGAGTCTAAAAATATCAACGACAATATCATACACAGAGTAGCCATGAACAAGTCACTAGCGGTGGCGGCAGGAGTGTGGGCACAATCGCTTCGTGTCGCTGATAGTACAGAAATAGCCAGCCATCAATGGGGGCTCTGTGCGCGATAACGACGCGGGCGCAGCCCCCGACCCGTCGTGTCGCCGCGACGTATACTCGCACTCACGCGCACGTTATTTGTGAGGAAGTCGACTTGTTGTGTGATGCGATGATGTAAGATTTGATTAAACTTTTGAATTTATAGGTCGATGGGGGTTTCCGAATTCTACCCACAATTTAAGTATTGTTGGCTTGATAAGGTAAGCGCCTGCGCCGATTATCAAATAATCTGAACAGCTAAAGAATGTGTATTTGGGTAGACCACATAAGCTACAATCGTTCAGTAACTGTAGGTTATCAAATAATGTCCGGAATTGGTGATATTTTACAAATGTTATCTGAATCATATTTTCGAGGTTCCGTACTCAAAGGGTGCCAATGGAACCGTATTTACTAAGCGTCTGCTGTCTGTTCGCCTGTCTGTCAGCGAGCTGTATCTCATGAACCGTAATAATATGACAGTTGAAATTTTCGAGTGTGTAGGTATTTCTATTGCCGCTACAACAACAAATAATAAAAATCACACATAAAGTAATAAGTTAAAGGTCCTTAACTTTTTAACATATGTTACAAGACAACAACAACATGTAAACAACAAACAACCAACAACAACAACAACAAGTACAACAACAACAACAACATGCAACATGTTTTATTTCAACATGTAGTTTTAAATATTGTACTACTAGTAGTACAGAACCCTCTGTAAACAAGTTAGACTCACACTTGGCTGGTTTTTTATCTGTTTTACAAAGGAAGTGGGATTTGTTAAGGTCACACTCATAACATTGAACCAATTTAACAGAATATTTTTTTTATAATATACCTATATAAAAATACAATTTTATCTAAAATGCAGTGATAAGTAATCTTTTGTGTTAATTAAAATGATTGCATGCTGCATTTTTTTTTAAATGAATTCTAGCAAAGAAGTACTTGTGTGTTGTGCATACTTCAAAAACTGATACCTACAACATAAATTAATAAAAACAAAAACGATGATTCATTCACTGGTTTGAACTTAGGTAACTACTTTCAACAATTTGATTGAAAAACAAATCAATGTCAATAACCCAACTGATGTCATGTTTAAAAATTGAGGAAAATTGTGGAATTACCTCAGTTACATTAAATCAGTTACTGACTAAAGTTTACAACTACATTATATAAAAACTTTTTAACAAAAAATTAAACCGCCGAAAAAACTGAAAAGCATAAAATTAAAAATTTTGAGTCGGCGCTGAAAAATCAATGAACAAAAATCACTCAAAGCGATTTAATTTTTTGTTAAAAAGTTTTTATTTTATCATTTTTTGTGACTTTAATGTATTAATAATACTTGGCAAGGTATACTCTATCCAACAAAAAAAGAATTATCAAAATCAGACTACTTTGTATAAAGTTATGCGTCATCCCCTTTTTTTCGACCCTTAGGGTTCGATTTTGTTTTTCTTTTTTATATGGGACCACCTTGGGAGTATACCCTTTCCAATAGAAGAAGAATTGTCACAATCGGACCACTATGTAAAAAGTTATGCGTGGTCATACATAAAAAAAATATACGCGTCGAATTGAGAACCTCCTCCGTTTTTTTTCGTCGGTTGAAAATTGCAGTGAATTGGGTAATAAATGTTTACGATTTTTATTTGATTAATAAATCACATTATTTTTAAGCCTAAATGTCACGCAATAATGTTCTTTCCTCTGAGGCCAGTGGCCTGTCCCGAGGGTCAGTAATAGTCAATGCAGCCTTCAAAAAGTATTGATTCCGATAGTAAAGAAATAATACATATTTAAAATCTTGCAAAACACATTTCATAAGTAAAAGATACAACCAAATCGAGATCAGAAAGCAAACTGTTTTATTCCTTTTTACCCTCAATACAAAAATGTTAGACTTGACAGCTAATGAAAACAATCAACAAGGTTCAAACATAACATACCTTTCTCTCATAATGATTGGTAAATACAATAATAAATTCAACAGTAGATAACAAAATCAATTCAACAAAAAGGTCTACTTCTAACATAACAATCACTTAAGTCATTCATTAGGAATTCCTATAATATCTGGCCATAATTCAGGCGGTGGAATCACAATCGGCGGATCCTGTGATAATTCAGGGTCCGTATCATTAGTTGACTGACTGTCAATGACAGGTGCCCCATTAGCAGATGTGTCCGGCGGTCTGGCCAGTATTTGGTCTACGTGTCGCCGATGCAGCTCTCCATCTTCCGTCCTCACCACATAAGTGGCCGGCCCCTCCACCGTCTCCACTGTGGCCCGACGCCACCTGTTCCCAGGCCCGTACATGCGTATGAGCACGGGCTGCAGCAGCGTAAAAGTCCGCGCGGGCGGGCGCTGCGCCGCCGCCTCCAGTTGCTGCTCGGCGCGACTCGGCACCGAGTCGGGGTGTAAGCTCGACACTGCAGTCCTGTATCTTCGCCCATTCAGTAACTCAGCAGGTGTCTTGTTGGTGGAGCTATTGGGCACAGTCCGTAGATAGTATAGAACTTTGCAAAGTTTCTCCTGCCATTGCATGTCCAGGTTCTCTAGTTTCTTTATTTTATTCTTAAATGTTTGAATCGTGCGTTCAATCTGCCCGTTAGTCTCTGGATGGTAGGGTGGTGAATACAAATGTTTAATTCCATTCTTTTTAAGAAAATTATTAAATTCATCCGAGGTGAACGCACGTCCATTATCGGACACCAACACGTCGGGTAGCCCTTGTGAAGTGAAAATTTTTCTCATAACAGCTATCACCGTACCACTGTTCATCGCTGGTATGCTTTCAGCCTCAAACCATTTATCAGTCTTTGGGTTAAATTGTCCGGGAAACACTATATTCGTTACATTTGCCGTCATTGTCACCAAAATCCAATTTATTTTCCGCAGTCGCCAATAAAAGATACAACCAAATCGAGATCAGAAAGCAAACTGTTTTATTCCTTTTTACCCTCAATACAAAAATGTTAGACTTGACAGCTAATGAAAACAATCAACAAGGTTCAAACATAACAATAAGGAAAAAAAGAAGGATTGTATTGAACTGATTATAGGATCCATCATCAAAAATATTCAAGCTGATAAATTTGTACCAAATGATAAAAATACTTAGCTCATTGATCAAGTACCAGGAACCAACAATAACAAACAAAACATAGAAACATGACAAACACATAGATGAAACAGGAAATGAAACATTTCGTTAGTCTTATCATCACAAAGATACTTGTGCAAGGAACTTACTGCAACAGATAGTGGCAGAATGATATGTTTTGAAATACGAAAGCTGATAACACAGCTGCATAGACAATGCAATTGTGTAGTTGAAACTTTTTTGAATGACAACTTGTTATCATTTTTATTTTTGGAACACTTGCTGTACAATAATGTTATCAGAGACATGCTTGAAAGTCAATAATTATAGTTTGAAAATCTCACCATAAATATGTGAATACTTGGTTTTTAAAGGTCCTTTATGTACCAAAGAGGTAAAGTTTGTAAGTTTTCATGTAGGAGGTAATCTCTATCTGATCTAATTTCGATTTTTTCACTGGCAGAATGAATTTTGGTACCCTGGCAGTTCTTGTGATGCATTGAATAAAATAGTAAGTTTCATGTATAAGCCTAGTATTCACCTGAATCTGCTGATCTCCTAACCTGGATATAATACTGAAGAAATGATAATGAGCAAGTTAAAACACAATAAAGACTTTAAGAAATATTTAAAAATTTCTGATGATTGGCTACAATAGAATAAAATAAAATAAGGTAGACATTGTGATGTTATTAAAACTGTCCATAAATTCCATAACATTATGGCAGGATGTTATTGTGTGGTAAAAACTCTCAGGAGAACTATGGAAGATAGGTATGTGGGTAGAAGTGGCTGACTATGTCATTCAAAACAAAGAAAAGGTTTCAGTCACATTTGTTATGTCTTCACTATTTCTTTAATAATAAGTAGCAGTTGTTAACTTGTTATCTCTTAATCAATTTAAACGTGAAAACTGATTGTGTTTTAGTAATTCAGTATATTTGTTACGAAACTTTAATAAAACTACAATTTACCTTACCCTGTGACAATGGTACAATAGTTTGGTCTATCCAATAGCTAAATATAGATACAACAGATAACTCCATTGGACAGTATTATTAATACTGCAGGAAAACATAACAAAGACAGGAAACTGTTCCAGCTACAGTTAACATTGCCAGTCTGCGCTCAGTTTTATGATAAATAACTTTAACAACTACTAAGAATCACATGCAAATGGTCTCGACTGTTCCTTTCAGTCACAAAAACACATTTCGGAAACAAAAACAAATAAGAATCTCGTAGATTTGCCGCATTGTGGTTTAGACCCACCCCTGCACACATGGACGAATCAGCCCATCTCTCTTGCGCTTTTGTCACCGAAATAAAAGTGCTTAGATAATATTTTCACGAACATTTACTACTATCAAGCAACACGCTGTTTACAACATACTGTTTAAACTTTAAATATTGACGCGAGCGCCGCAGTCGCGTTATAAAAGTAACGCCTGCCGTTCACACAGTAAACAATGTTATGTTTGTAAACATAATGCCGGCAAAATTCGGTGCCAACACTTACCAAAACTTTGACGAATCTGTTCTCCAACTCGTCCCGGTCCGGCATCGGGGGCTTCGTCCGGTTCCTCGTCGACGGCTGCCGTACATGGTGACTCTTGGCCGACGCCACCGGCCCGTCCAACATTGTCTGCTCCCTTGAAGTTATCAAACCCATTTTACACTGAACACACAATCACTCAACGCGCACCACTTATTACATTTTTAAACAGCATCATGTCATTTTTTTATCACAGACAAAAGCACAAAAACACGATGAGTAATAAATCAACAGGTCACATCACACGCTCGCGGCGAGTCTCTAAACTAGTTCGTCGGCAACTGCGGGCAACAACAAAGCGAACTCGAGCGAAGGGCGAAGGCCGAACCGAACCAAACGAATGAACTGTCAGTAGCGTGAAGTTAGCAGGAAGCGACTGATAAGCACGCGTCCAATCAGAATCAAAGTGTGTTCGAAAACTAACATACTAAAAAGAGTCTTGAAAGGTGTTGTTTCTACGAAAACCTGTCACGTTTAGTATGTACTTTTGAAGAAAGACGTTACGATACTGATTTAAAAAAAAAGAGAATAAATAAAATCAATGCATGTGTCCGTTCAAAGAACAATTTCAATATTAATTATCTGTTTTAATTTTGGCTTTTCTGTGGTTTCAATCGCATCTGTCAAAATTGACAGCCAAAAACAAGAATCGTACACAAAAAAAAAAATGTTTTGGAACTTATTACTTTTAACTAGTTTGGTACTATTAAAAGTTTAATGCACAATAGAACAATACAAAAAAATATTATTAACCGCTAGTAAATTGTATGGCGCAGTGTCGCTCTTCAATTACGAACAATTTCCTTTGTTAACTCAGATGCGCGCCATCTATTGGTATCAACATAGAGTCAAAGAGTAAATTAATATACAGGGAAAAGAGAGCCCTCTTGCGTGATAAAATTGCAAATCTATTTGACAATACGCCATCTGTAACTTGCCCCCAAACTAATCACATACCTACATAGCTATAGGTAAATGTATGATAACATGTTCTGATAGAACGTTTCGTCCTATCTCTGCAACATGTTCTAGTAGAACACGTTCCAGAAATAGGACGAAACAAAATAGTCCCGATGGAATTGTGGTAATTACAACGAAATACAACAATACAGATCGGAACTACAAAATGCGCGTACGCAGAATGCAGCAAATCGCCATATTGTGATTGTTTATTTTCAGTAATTTAAGTTCAAGAACTGTCACATCATATGTAAAATCTGGCACCAGGTCTTTTTAAATAAAGTTGATATTTGTGCTTTACCAAATTGTATTTCATTTATGTGTCTATTTCAATTTGTAAGATGAGTTTGATATTTTTCTCATACATATCACCAATTTATATTACATCAATAATCTTATTTTAAATAAAACATTTCGATCAAGTTATAGCGCCACCTGTTGAAAATTGAATGTAATTTAATAGTAATGGGGCCAACATCTAGATGGCAACTCTTTCTTTACTTTGCTGCCAAAATGTACGTAGTGTCACCCCCCTGCATAGAGTAATCCACGTGATATTTCTGTTGAGAAATCAGCAGAGTTCAAACTCTGTTTACTCTTGTGGTTTAAGCTCAAACCGACTTGTAATTTGACGTATGCCTTTTCGGATATAAAAGTGTACCCTTTGCCAAACAATTAAGCACCGGCGAAATTCATGGGATTCAAGAAACCCATTGAAAAATTCCCAGAATTCGTCACTAAATTCCTATAATGGCTTTTAAATGCATTGTATTGGGTACCTTACTCTCTATAAACGCTTTCGGAGTAAACTTATTTTCTAAAACCTGATGTTTTACAAATAAGTTAATTAATCATTTTAAAAAATCATGAAGAAGGCTCTTCATTGCTAATTTATTGGAAAGCTAGTACAAAGCTTCATAAGTAACATCACATTTAGAGGGGGGCATAGTCCATAATGCCTAAGATTTGAAAATCATATAGAACCTCATTGCTGTTTTGTTTAAAATGGGCACCTCTGTGCCTTTTATAGAAACCATTAGCTCACGTACCCGTGCTCCGTTCATTCGAGACGTAATAAAATCGCTTCGGATTTTTCGAATCGGGAATTTTTTGCGCGTACTGGATCTGCAACACACTGCTTAGTGCCGAGAGTCGAAAATCGAACAGTAAAATACACAGTTCGATTTTCAACACGCGGAGATTTGTTGGATTTTCTATACTCGGTTCAACACCGAGAGTTCGCGCAATAATAGCGCCGCGATTTTATTACGTCCGTGCTACGTCCACTAACTCTTCTTCTAATTTGTCATGGTAACTTTTGTAACGTTATTAGTTCTAATGTTTTCCATTGCATGTATTAGGTAGGCTCATTGTTCATGACATCGGAGTAGTAGGTATATCCTTACCTATAATTGCATCGTCGGGGCCAACTTCGCAACTGGCACATTCACTATGTCGGCGAGATACGTAGAAGTCAGTTTTAGGTCCTTGCATATGGAACCTCGCTTACGATGAGGTCATGCGTGTTCCCCACCCCGTTGGCGTTAATGTCGTTTACTACGCGGGTGACACTTTGGTCGGTAGGGACACTTTCGAAGAGACAATCCAGCTTGCCGAGCGTCGATTCGTGGGCTGGGTTTAGCGATAGCGGCTCATCAAACTGTGACGCTTCGGTTCCACAAACTGCCGAGGAGCAGAGAGCCACCCTGCTCGTTGGTCAGAGTGGGAAATGCCAAAGTCCAGGTAGGTCAATACTTGTAAGTATTTCGGCTTAACCCAGGATCTTCTGTGGGGCTTTGAGGAGCACTTCGAGCGCCTGGTTCCCCGCGTCGGTAAGGCAGTGGGTGCTTTGCACAGACTGTTACCTGATCTCGATGGACTTGGAAAAGTTCACCGCCTGTATGAGGGTGTAGTGCGATCGATGGGTCCTTCATCAAACACATGTTTGGTCATATAGGCTGTCAGGAGTCCGTCTGTAGGACTTCTTCCTACAGTGGAAAATGGCTATTCGTATCACACGAGGATATCGAACTGTATCCTTTGAGGAGAGCATTGGGGAGGCAACCGCCTCAACCTCTAAAACACCAAAACTCCGTCTGCGTTATTTAAAGCAGGCGGAAATGGGGTCCGCGGAAGCTCAGAGTGGGGTCTCAGGCCGCACACAGTGACCTTAGAAAAGACTGTGACTTGCGTTGCACAGAGGGGGTTGTCGGTTTCAAATATTTTAAGAAGTAACAGTGCCCCTTCCATATGTAGGTGGTGATCACCAGCGTGGTTTTAGTGAGAAAATAATACCACACTCTTCGGTCTTATTCCAATACCCTGGGCAACTTCTGAAGGTTCCCCCAAAAACATAAAAAAAATTAAAAGGTAGGCCCTTTCAAACCCGGTTTCCACCGGTAATGAGCGGGAAATGCTTAAGCGGAACGTAGTAAATAGGTTTGTATTTCCACCAACAAAGAGTTGGTCATTTGATTTCCACTGCAAAATGAAAATGAGATAGAGAAATGAGCGGAGTGAGCTGTGAGCTGAACGGAAAATGAGAAATGAAAAACGAATAGTGAATTTCCACAGAGAACAAGTTCAGTTGAAGTTTGGAGCTGGTTGCGTGTGGTCTATTCTATTCTATTTTTATGAAATGGCAAGTAAAGCCGATGTCGAGTGTTGTTACGATGTTATCGAGTGACACGGAATCGAGTGATGACAGTGATTATGTGTACAGAAAAAAGAAACACAATGTTGAGACAGACAGCGAGCGAGTCCGTTCTGAACTAGTCGGTGCAGGCCTTGCCGCAGCGGACTCTTTTCAACTTCTTTTTACTCGTTCAATCCGCCCCGCTCGCCACTTTGTGTGGAAACGCTACTATGTAAATTGTAATTGCGAGTTGAGCGGAGTCCGTAAGTACTTCGCTCTGCTCCCTAGAACTGAGCGAGCTGTTCATTTCATGTGCGTGTGAACTGAGGGACCACACTGGGAATTCGCGAAATGAAAATCCTAGGATTTAGTAGTAGTCTTAAAACAATTGTAGAACGAATCTGGGAATTTGTAAGCAAATATAATAAAAACTACGACCCATAAAGTGTGGTCCCTCAGTTCTCACAGACGATCAGCCAGATCTAGGAAAGTATCTTAAAAAAGAAGGTTTTGTGAATACAGACATTTAGTAAAGAATTTGTAAACATATTTACTAAATAACAGACCACAAAGCATTAAAGATAAAAAAAAATATTACGACTGAACTGTGGTCCCTCAGTCCTCATAACTAAGATAAATATTTTAGTGAATATTACTGAATAAAATCAATAAAACCATTCTTTTTGTACATAAAGTTTTAGTAAAAGTCTTAACACATTTTGTAAAAAGAAATGGAGCAAAAATATCGAAGCATTTTGAAGATAGCGATGATTAAAACTGGTCCCTCAACCTCTCCTCCACTGACATATGTGCGTGTGCTAGCTGCTAGACGAGAGGAATATCAGAAAGTCTGTACTTAACTTTTAGTAATAAGTTTCTACTAAATAATAGGTATCTAAAATTGTGTATTTCTTACCTCTTAGCTGAGATAATATAATTTTTTTAATCCTATGAAAATAGATAGAGCAGTGTGACCACACAATAAAACAAAATGTAGACCATACTATTATACTTTATTTAAAATATCATTATTTAGACGAAACGAAAACAAGGTTGTACGGTTAATTTAATGCTATGTTACATGACTACACATAGTATTTAATAAAAAGTAGATTACAAAATTAACTAATCACTTATTATAATACTTTTGTGAGTACTTAAAATAATTCCGAAATCTTCATAGCAAAAGAAGCTCGTTCAGAAAACAGCGATATCGGTAGATAAAGGAAGATTATTATGTAGTCCTAGTATCTTTATAGCATTTTTTTTTTGTTACCCGTTACTTTAAATAACTAAGTTGATTAGCAAGCTGTTTCCGAACGCAAACTTGAAAGTTCTCCTATATTGCCATCCATATCGGCCTTAAGAAAACTTAAGTCAGATGCTAGATTGGAGCATTTGCCACATAATAATCCAATTATTTCGTTATTGATGTTGGCTCAAAGTGTTGATCATGACAATAAGAATATTATTCGTGAAATATGTATATTTCCAGACTTTCGTTTGTTTTTTTGGAGTGACTGCCAAATTAAGTACTATAATGAGTATCACGCAAAATTTAATAGAATTACTATAACAATAGATGCTACTGGTTCTTTTTTCGAAAAAGTGTGTCTTCCAGATGGCACAAACGTCACAAAACGATTATTTTTATACGTAGGGCTTATTACAGGTAACACTAAGTTGAAGTCCGTGCCAATTTTTCAAATGGTGACAGACTCACATTCTGATGAAACTATTTTGATTTGGTTAAAAAAGTGGTTAACGTTCGTAAATAATCCACCACACGAAATCATAACGGACGATTCATCGGCTTTGGTCCCGCTTGCGTTAAGGCGTTTTCGTTATTTAACTCCACAAAAAGTTATATAATACAACTGTTTTCCATTTTCGACGGCAACAATTCACAGAGGCCTAAAGCTTTTATCAGACTTGATACGAGTCACTTCATCAAGTCACTCCATAATTTAGCATGTTTTAAGTCTGATATCGATGTGCGGGTAAAGTATATTTTTACATACGCTGTTTAGTATTTTTAAAGCATTGTGAAAATTATGTAACCGTAAAGGAAACCGTCCAAGATATTCTTAATGTTTGCCTTGGTCAGTACACCAATGATATGGACAATGACTGCAAAGAAGCAAAATTACGACTTGATAAATTATTAAACGGAGTAGAGGAAGAAGTTGACCAGTTAGATTCAGAAAGAAAAAAATCTGATGAAACTTACAAATTTGATGATTTTACTGAGGATTTTACTTTTTCACTTTGGTTCGAAGATATTCTTAAAACTATAAATAGAAAACATCAAGCTAACATGATCTTAAAATGTAATGAAAATTTATACTATTTTCCACCATTTATTCCAACGTTAAGAAGAATAATATTAAGACTTCCATTGTGGTCAAATTTATCGTGTTCTTATTTCGATTCCGAAAATAAAGCACCATCATCGTCAGGTATAGAAAGTTACTTTAAAACTTTAAAACACTTAGTTTTTAAAACAAAAATATAGAATCGATGAGTTCATCAAAAATTACTCTATTTTTGTAGATGGAATAATAAAAACTGCACTTGCTGACCTAGGTGAAGATGTAGTGAATAAAGTAATCCCACACAAAAAACGCTCGAGAAAGAGAAAACGTTTATATGTAAGTCGAGATAAAAAAAACGCCAAAGAAGTTAAATCTAATATTTCTACTGGATATTTTAATGCGGATTCAATATTTTCTGATCATCCCTCTTTTATTGAAAATTGGAGAGGAGAAGCTGAAATAAATAAAGAGAAAACAAATCATAATGTAAAATTATTAAAAAATGGTAACTTGTGTCGGTCGGTATTACTAAATGATAAATATGTCACTCTTAAGAATACTTGTGGTTTCGATTCTGTAATGTACTTTTTGAGTGCAGGATTTAGCGAAAAAGAGAATATTCGAGAAGTTATGGCCACTTTTGACAAAGATTTAATTCCACAATATATAAAGAACCTCTGTGACATTGAATCTTCAGACAATGACATATATATAATGAGAGCAAAAATTGCTGCACAATATTTTAGCTCATTAAATGAGAAAGGAAACCGTATTAGCTATGATTGCCAGTGTAATATCACATATATATTTGAACATATTCTTCTTAGATATTTTTTCAGTGCAACTTTCATAAAAAAGTGTTTAAATACATCCTGCCAATCAAACTTAATCAAAAGAGACATTGCGTTTTTACCCTTAAATATAAATTTTATTGAAATATTTGGCATAGGTATTTTAGAAGAAGCAATTAACATCGATGAAGGAAACAGGAACTGTACCACTTGTGATGACCAATTTAGTTACAATTACGAGCTTTCAAAAATAATATCATTCGATTTGAATGGCACTGATAAAAATTCTCTTACTAATGTTCCTGTAACCATAACAGTAAAGAACAAAACCTACAAAATCATGGGCGCATCTGAATTCATTCCAGTATTAATTCCAGGCGGTCTAGGTCATTACCGATGTCACTGTTTTATGATTGAGCGTTTCTTTTGCTATGATGATCAACATCTCAAACTTATTGAAAGTACTGACCAACAAATATATTTACATTCATTAAGCTACATACCAATGTCTCTTACTTAAATAAAAGTATTATAATAAGTGATTAGTTAATTTTGTAATCTACTTTTTATTAAATACACATAAGTCATGTAACATAGCATTAAATTAACCGTACAACCTTGTTTTCGTTTCGTCTAAATAATTATATTTTAAATAAAGTATAATAGTATTGTCTACATTTTGTTTTATTGTGTGGTCACACTGCTCTATCTATTTTCATATGATTAAAAAAATAACATTATCTCAGCTAAGAGGTAAGAAATACACAATTTTAGATACCTATTATTTAGTAGAAACTTATTACTAAAAGTTAATTACATTAGACTTTCTGATATTCCTCTCGTTTAGCAGCTAGCACACGCACATATGTCAGTGGAGGAGAGGATTGAGGGACCAGTTTTAATCATCGCTATCTTCAAAATGCTTCGATATTTTTGCTCCATTTCTTTTTTACAAAAAGTGTTAACACTTTTACTAAAACTTTATGTACAAAAAGAACGGTTTTATTGATTTTCTTCAGTAATATTCACTAAAATATTTAGCTTAGTTATGAGGACTGAGGGACCACAGTTCAGTCGTAATATTTTTTTTATCTTTAATGCTTTATGGTCTGTTATTTAGTAAATATCTTTACAAATTCTTTACTAAATGTCTGTATTCACAAAACCTTCTTTTTTAAGATACTTTCCGAGATCTGGCTGATCGTCTGTGAGAACTGAGGGACCACACTTTATGGGTCGTAGTTTTTAATATATTTGCTTACAAATTCCCAGATTCGTTCTACAATTGTTTTAAGACTACTACTAAATCCTAGGATTTTCATTTCGCGAATTCCCAGTGTGGTCCCTCAGTTCACACGCACATGTTCATTTCTACTCTTTCTACACGCTCGGCTCTTTCCGTCCGACTATTTGTTGGTAGAAATACAAATATGCAGTTTGCGTTTGCGAGTTTAACGAAGTCAATGGGTCCGTTCCGCTCGCGGTGGAAACCGGGGTTTATACGTGGCATAGTTTCTTCACAGTAGTGTGTGTAAACAACAAATAAAACATGCATGTAATTCTCGAATGGCTAGGCAGAGGTGTCCTTAAACACTGGCGAGATGTGACTCAGGTACACCCACATTTCGCCACTTTTTTTAAGTCCCATGTGATGAAGTAATAAATAAAACACACATCATATATTTTATATAATTTATTGGTTATAATCATTTTTATGTTTTTATTCGTACAAAATTATAGCGGTAACGAGAACAATGTTATTGCCCGTGTTCTAATAAAATAATATACAATACACCAATATTTTTGTTAGCACCATTTTTTTATATTTTTTTCAACTTTTCTACAAACATACCATTACCTTATATTGCTACGAATGCATAGTAATAACGAAAAGTTTATGGTCTTTTTTAACTTTTTCCATAAAATGTAATTAACTAATTAAAAACAATCATTAGTTTGATAATGGTGATCAGACATAGTCTACAACTAAATGAACTTATAATAGTCACTGAAGTGTTGCGTCGCCCGCGGCGGGTACAGAGCCGGCGGACGACACACAAAGATAATTTGGTCCAGCTTCAACAACATTGAGTTTACACTTTTGTTAATTATCATAATGAATCTCCACATCGTCAGTACAGTCTTTGGTTAGGACAGAAGAGATATTATCAGAGATTACGTAACTTAAATTTATAATATCACAAGCATAATAAAATGAAACCCTTCATACTTAGGAAGCTCAGTCATCCATTCATATGATCTTTGTGTAAGAAAGCTGATAAGATTCATCTATAATTTTAATAGAATGATAATTTGCATAATTGGGATGTCTATACTAATAGAAAATAAACTAACACCAGAGTGCATTACGTGTATAGTGCAGGCTTAGGCCCGTGAAGTATTGCTAGGCAAACGATAACTACAAGCGGTAAGGTAAAGATGGCGCCACTACAGTTAGACACAACCGACAAAGGGTACAATGCACCAAATACTATGCGAAGAACGTACAGTAATGTACATCGTCATTTTGTCCTACTACATATGTTACACGTACTTTTTAATACTTTCAAGGCATATCTTGCGTTTACTAAATCCACCTTAAGCTAAAACTACACCTTATATTTTAATTGTTACGTTCCGTCACTCTCGAGCGCGCCTTACGTCTGATAAATATTACAAAATACTTTTTACCATGTCTCGGGAGCGAGGGGAACGTGTCTATAACTACTAAAATCTTTAAAGGCACAATAAATGAGCTTATGGCAGCATCATGCCTACGATACGTATAAGGGACAACAATTAGAGACCTCCTGTACAACTAACGCAACGCTATGAAGGTCAAACTGAAACAAATCAAACACTACAACAAATGCTTGTAACCTTTGTATACTAATCTAACATAATTACTCCCTACAGAATAATAACGTACTCCCTCGAAATGGTCCACCCAGCTGAACCGAAGGACCAAATTGGCTTAACTTATAGTCGATATTATGAGAGCGACAACTCCAAAGCTTTAATAATTGAAAGGTTTGTTGTCGCCGTATAAAAAAAAACAATATACCATGCAATTTACGGGGCGAAGAAGACGGAAAGACTAAAGATATATCACCACCACCAATGGCAGTAACCATAGAAGTAAATCTCATTAAGCGGTACTTGCTAAGTTAAGATACAATACGGTATAATTCTACGGTACATCAGGGTACTTGCCACTTTATGAAGATACAATGTGGTAGTTCCCAAAGTACTCTAAGATGAACCATACGCATATCCTTCGTACTTAAGGACCAATTTCCCGCCGAAGCTTTAACAACTAAGTCTTAGTCCTAGCTGAACAGTCATGCTGCGTTAAGCTACGTTGTCTTAGAAGAACGGTCGCCACACTAACGGCCATCTTGACGGCTATCATCAAAGTGATGACAGCGATAAAGATTTAAATAGTTAGATTTGCCATACCGCGTCAAAGAATAAGGCGCGTTTCCTCACAATGATGCAGTGACTTGACTCGATTGTCATGAAAAAGCAACAACATGGACACTAATCGTTCGCGTGACATAGTGCGGTGAAAACAAATCTAGCTATTTAAATCCTTGGACAGTGGAGTTTGACATGTCAAATACTGATGTAAATGATAAATTATAATGACGGCAGTTGTAATTTGACGGAACCGCTTTCTTATGAAACCAAAGCTTTAAGCTTTCACTTAGCATCGCATAGGAACCGCATTGCGTAAACAATTTCTTCGCAACACGATTGAGAAGCAACGCAATAATGACACGCAACGCGTGAGACATAAGGCTTCTATTCGTAACGCAATGCATTGATCAGCTGGGACACAAGGCTAAAAAAAGTATATAAAGCAGGTGTTGATACATAGGGCATTGCAAATTATAATATGTTAGTTCCCAAAGTTCAATAGAAAACACTGGGAATTTGGTTACAGTAACAAAAGTACCAAACGTACATTAATTCATGCTATAAAATTATTTCTACTACAATATGGTATCTCCGTACAACAGGACCAAATTAATTACCAAACCTCATAATCTGCAGAGCCTGTCCGTAGCACTGCTCGAAAATAGCAATACATTGAACTGATCATGCCAGTATCTTCTCCATCACTACAAACGAGCGAGTTAACGTAGCTTCGTCAGCTAAGCAGCGTATTCTGAGAGTCACCGTTGGCTCAATAAACGTGGTGTCCGGCTGTGACAAAGTCGAGAAGGTTCCAGCGTACACAGCGGTTAGAGTGGTGTGGCGGTTACTTGGAGGAGGGGTAGTAGTAGAGCACGGCGCAGCCCGGCAGCTGCCAGCGCGACGCGTGCAGCTCGATGAGCTGCAGCAGCGTGCGGCGGATGGAGGGCGCGGCGGCGCTGTTGAGGAAGGCGTCGCGCACGGCCGTCAGCAGGCGCTCCAGCTCGCCCGGCAGCTGAGACTCCAGGTCGCGCCCGATGTACGTCAGCACGAAGAACAGGTTCTCCGTCTGCAACCAACAACAACGGTTTTTAGTTCAACACACACAGATTATGGATCGGTTCACATCTGACGGAAGATGCGTCGAACGTATCAACGGTCGCGTCTAGTGTGTTTTCATATCTGACGGAAGATGCGTCGGGCGTAATTTTGCATTTCCGTGATAAATCGTTCTGTAACATTTTCAATGCAAGAAAACTTCGAACGGTCAGTACACAAACGATCTCCGCTGATGTTACGCCTAGTCTGAATGCATCAGTCAAAATACACGTGGCGGAATGTTGCCGCTCTTTACGTCGGCCGACAATGCGTTGACGGAAACGGAACAGACGCTGTACGCTCGACGCACTAACGCATCATCGGTTAAGTGTGAAAGGTTGAATGTTTTCTCATATAATTGTCTATTCTGGCGTTACGCGACCGATGATACGCGACGCATCTTCCGTCAGATGTGAACCGACCCTTAACCGAAGATGCATTAGTGCGTCGAGCGTACAGCGTCTGTTCCGTTTCCGTCAACGCATTGTCGGCCGACGTAAAGAGCGGCAACGTTCCGCCACGTGTATTTTTACTGATGCATTCGGACTAGGCGTAATATCAGCGGAAATCGTGTGTGTGCAGACCGTTCGAAGCTTTTTTGCATTGAAAATGTTTGATACAGAGCGATTTATCACGGAAGTACAAGTTACGCCCGACGCATCTTCCGTCAGATATGAAAACACACTATTAGACCGAATAGACGCGACCGATGATACGCTCGACGCATCTTCCGTCAGATGTGAACCGACCCTTAAGTGTGAAAGGTTGAATGTTTTCTCATATAATTGTCTGTTCTGGCGTTACGCGACCGATGATACGCGATGCATCTTCCGTCAGATGTGAACCGACCCTATAGGTTCGAGAACTGAAGATGAAAGGGGATGGTATTTTCTGTCGAAAATGTGGACTATTGCAGTAAGTAGTGTACTCACATCGCTAGCCGAGGGCACGGGCTGCCGGATGCAGTCCTCGCAGCACTTGCAGATGAGCGTGAGCAGCACCTGGCCGGGCTGCGCCGACGCGCCGCGGCGCTGGATGGCGCGGCGCCGCAGCTGGCAGTACATCTCCAGCAGGAACGACAGGAACGCCATCAGCCGAGGCCTTCCACCGCCTACATTGGAGCCCAACAACTGCAACAACAAAAATTATTGTAGAATAATTACTAAGAGGATAAAGCAATTACAATCATAGATCGACCAGTGTGTACACCGACGAGGGCCAAAGCTCGTAAACTCATTCTTGCCTTTTCTTTTCTTTTCACAGGAGCAAACGTGCTCGGAGGAAGAAAATGATTCCAGGAAGAGCTGATAGAGATTTTGACCAATTCAATTTTCCATTTCACAACAACGTAGGGCCGAGAGTTCTACCCTGAGAAGCACCAAACGTGATAGGAAGCAAACTGCTTTGAAGACTACCTATTTTGATGTATTAACGTTGCGATGGCACAAGTAGCTTCGAAACCATTCTAGAGGTATTACGTGTACGTCTTATACCCGATGCCTCTCAGTTTCTTTAGAAGAGGTCAGAGTGAAACGGTGTCGAATGCACTGAGAAACACCAACACAGCATATTCCATTTTATATTTTCAAATTTTTCTCCATTTTGTGCCTTGATTAGTCAATAGTGAAATTGCGTCTTCAGTGGACTTTTTTCGGCGGAATCCAAATTGTCTGTCTGAGAAAATGTCGATTTGTCTAGGTTTTTTTTTTTTAAATTTTATTATTTTCTCCAGATATTTTGTGACTATACACAACAGAGTGATTGGCCATATAATGTCATGTTGTGTACACGAATGTTAGGTACTTCTTTATCAGTAGGGTGCAGATAGAAAGATTGTGAAATAGAGCGATTGTGATCCTTGTTTGTCAAAGATCTCAGAAGTATTTTTCGTCTACAGAGACAAATTGCCTCAAACCCCACCGCGCGGGACACCAGGTGTCTCTTACCTTGTCTCTGTCGTGGTACCACTGCTGGCACGTGTTGAGCAGCGACTCGAGGAAGGTCTCGGTGTTCTCCCGCTCCACCACGGCGATGCAGCGCCGCGCGGCCGGCAGCGCGTAGCGCGGGGACTCCACCGCGCGGGACACCAAGTGTCCCACCGCGTCCATCAGCGTGCGGGCGCACACTGCGTTTGGATCTGATGCACAAACAAACAATAATACGTCAAGTTGCTGATGGCTTTTGGTAGATAGCAAACACGGAAAGATACTGCCAATTAAATAATAAGTATTTCGTAACAGATAATCAAATACAGCTTGCGTCTCTAGTGACCAGGTTATCATCAATGTATAATTCTGTAAAGACTTCGAAACATTATATACACTAGCTGACCCAGCGAACTTCGTATCGCCTCAGATTCAATAAATGTTGTAATAAACCTACCAAGTTTGACAACTTGGTACGCGGTGGTGATCTGGTAAGCGTTTTCTAGCTGACACTCATATGTTTGGTTAGCTCCTACCCAGTTAAAGCAACGTTTTTGTCGTTTTATAGTGACTTGTATTCTCTTTGAGGTTTTATGTCACGTCACACGGGAACGCAGTCGAACGGGATAAAAAGTATTCTATGTCCGTCTCCTGGTTCTAAGCTTCCTCCCCACCAATTTTCAGCCAAATCGGTTCAGCCATTCTTGAGTTATAAATAGTGTAACTAACACGACTTTCTTTTATATATATAGATATACAAATTTTCAAACAGAAAACTGTGGCAAAAAGATAAGGACATTTTGTTGCGATGCTAACTGTAGCTGTTTTGATTGCACTTGTGATAGGCATACATTTTTCTTATGTTTTCTAAATGCGTTGTTCTCACCTTCGAGAGCCTTGTCGATACACTCCTGTATCTCGGGCGGGAAGTTGCCCAGATCGCCGGCATCAGCCGCGAGCCCCAGCGCCGCCATGCCGCTCGCCAGCGCGTCGGCCGACGTCAGCGACTTGGAGCGCTTCAGCCCCGGCGTGAACGACTGCGGCCGAATGCTCTTGCCATTGCCGTTCGTTAGAGAAGACGGGGGAGACTTCTTCTTTTCCGGAATGATTGCCTGCTGAGGCTGCAGCTTGAAGTGGACGCGGGGTCCCACCTGCAATGATTTAGATACCTGTTTTGTAGGCTTGTAGCTAATTGAGTTGTAATTGCTAACCTTAATTGCTTTTCTTAAATTTCGTATACATGAGGTTAGTTTCTCGACAGTTTTCGTCGTAGTTATCAAAGCAATCACACCGTTTGTTTTTAGACTCACACCATTTGCAGAAAATAACCCGCAAAATTAAAAATTTCTTACGTTTTTTGAAATTTTCTTTAAAGCTAGAACCAAGCGTGACAAGTACTGCACTTCAAATTCTTCTTTCTGTAGTCAGGTGTTAGGAAAAAACTAAAATACGGTAAATTTTCCCAAATCGCGATTTAACAACTCTCTCTAAACACTATTTTCTGTTTACACGGACGCTGACAATTTTGAAAGCGATGTGATTCTCGACCTCTCATCGTCTATAACATTCTTTAAATTTGTCAATACTGGTTGAGCTAATTGAATTTAAATGGTTTATTACGGTATTGTCAATAGTGGTTCGGTTCCCATAGTTAACAAGCGTTTAGTAATCCGCGAGTAACGTTAGGTAATGCTACACATAAGGCAAAGTAGATGAGACTGTCAACAATGAAAACTATGGGAACAAACTGTCACGTATAAAGATTATCTCCGTACAATTATTATGATTATGGAGAACTCGGAAGCGTGTTATGAAACCATCCCAAGCCTCATCGTTGACCCTTTGTTGCTGAATAAGAAGGGTAGTGAGGAAAAAGTTTTTGATAACCAAAGATTGGTATGCTTATGTTTAATTTTGTAGATCAGTTTGGTAGAGTAATAGATATTTGAGCAGATATGAAGCTGCAATCATGGTTTTTCAAAACAAACCACATGAGTATTCCCATTGTATCCGGTAGATAAAGCGCGGTGTGACGTTATTTTTGGCCAATATCTAAAGTCTATTCGAAAAGTTTCTGAAGAAGTTGATGCAAATTTGTCACTTGCAAATTGAGTGTGCTTTGATTTGATTATTTGAATACTTAAATCCGAAATCATAAGCTGATATCTCATTGTATGAAAAGCCTATACAAAGTCAGGTCAGCTAAAACTGGAAAATAGCTTGAGATGTCGCCGTGCGTACTAATTCTTGGTTGCGTAAGAATTTTACTTGTACATGGTTAGTTTACATTTTCATCCGAACTTTTGTATCACTACAGGAGACTTCACTCTGATGACCCCAGTTGTCACAAGTAGAAACCCTGTAAAATGTGTGTACCTGTGCATGCGGCACGTTACCGCTGGAGGCGCTGTTGAGCAGCGCGTGCGGCGGCATGACGGGCCGGTAGTGCGGCGGCACCTGCGCGTGCAGCACCGCCGAGCGCGAGTGCTGCAGCCCCACGCTGGCGTATCCGATGCCGGGCCTGCAACAATACACGGTACATCTTAGTAAAACGTTTGAGGAACTGGGAAGAAAGGGGACTACTACTATTACTATCACCATTGACGTAGAGAATGGACTGTTTTGTATTCAGTTCTTTCTTCTTAGCGCGTCGATGGCAGAAATAACACAACAAAAATATACAAGCATAGTTTATAACGGCAACACGAATACTGTTCGCTGACGCAGCCACTAGGTCCTCACGCTTGCAGTTGGCAGGGCATGCGGTTCAAGATGGGAAGTGAGCTATTGTCTGTGAAGAGACGCCGATTACGCCAAACGGCAAAAAAAATGTCGGATCAAAGGACCAAAATAGATATAAAAATGTTTCTTATTTCCATTTCAGAAAGGTTGTAAAAACTATTTGCATTAGTGACACAACCAGTTCATAATAACAGTGTATCAAAAAAATCCTACGAGGCTGAAAGAGACTAGACGGGTCACACTTATAGTATGCATCAAGACAGATGGACCAGGATCATCACATAGTACCCACTATGTGATGATCCTGGTCCATCTGTCATGAAGGTGAAGACGTACATCGTCAACGATGTTGGCCTAAGAAATGCTGGCGTGACGATTTGGACTCGGTCCTGATCGATTGGACGAAGAAGACAAAACACAAAGAAAATTTAAAAAGTATGGGGAAAAAACAACATTAAAATTCATTCATCAAAAACATTTAATTTAAGCACAGGTAACCCGTAATCATATAGTCCAGGGTCGATAATTTTTAAAACCAAAAAAAATCATAATAGGATGAAACCCATTAGAAAAGGAGGGAAATATGATAAAAATGAAAGGAAAAATAATTTACGGGCGATCTGAGGTTGGGAAAGGGATGGGGGTGAGTTTTTAAGGGTAAAAAACGGTTTTTCTCGATTTCCGGCAAAACTAAAAGTCCTATCGAAAAAAGTCAAATGGAAAAGTTGTAGATAATAAAAAGATCTAAAACTTTTGTATTTACACTTTTTTCACATAACCTCAAAATTTATGTGAAAAATTCAAAAAACCAAGTTTTTGGTTTTTTATTTTTATCTTTTACAAAATTTTTTTTTTTTTAACGAAATTTTGTGAAAACTTACCTTTTTATGTCCCAAATACGCTGTAATTTATTTAATTAAAAATATTAATTTTTTCACCTTATTTTGAATTAATATCGAAAAAACACCCTAATTTTCAATCGAAAATTCACCCGTCAAAATATCAGCTTTTTTCAAAAAGTTGGTGTGGTTTCTGTTCGTTGAAATCTCTACTTTCCGATGGTAAAAAAAAAAATATATGTTACTATGGTAAATCTTCTCAGAAAACGCAAAAATTAAAAAAAAAACTTGAATTTGAAATTTTTTTTTTAATTATTATAAATAATTTTGAGCTATTTATTAAAATTTAGACTTTAATTACTCGAAAAACGTTAGATTACATGTGACGTTGATAACAAAATAATTGCAAATAAAAATATACTACTATAATTAACAAACAAATAAGTTAATTAAATTAATATTTAATAAGACATCTACAATATTTGGAGAAAGTTGTCTAATTTTCTTTAAATTATATGCGTAGATGCTTATTTATAACTATTTTGAGATAAATTATATATATACCTGAGTAGATATACCTGAGTGACCTACGAAAAATTGTAGCCCATCAAAAGGTATTTCGTGGAGAAGTGGGGAAGGGGCTAGGCGGGTCTGGGTCTTACTACATACATACCTACTATTATATACTATATATTTCGTAGCAGCTGTTACAACCGCTAGCCTAACCAGTATTCGAAATACAGTACAGTATACAACATCGTTTATAAAAATACACGTGCACACTGAGTTTCTTGAAGATAATTGTGACAAGTTTACTTAAAAAAACAATAAAACTATCTTAATCTAAATAATTATCTCCTTAATTTTGCACAAACAAATTTAGTTAATCCCATGAAAAAAAATATATTTCAAAATCTATAAAAAATATATAAAATATATATCGTAAATATATTTCTAATAAAACAACTTTTGGCCGATTTTCATATATATTTTATACTTTTTTATAGATTTATAATATATTATTTATACATTTTGACATTGATTTCTTTAATATTTTTTTTTTCATGGGAGTTTATTCACGATTAAATAGTGAAGACATTATTAATTCGATTTTGTCTTTTCAGATTATCAGTATGGATCATTTGCAATAAGGCAGATGATTTTTTTTGAATTTTTGCATTTTCTGAGAAGATTTACCATAGTAACATATATTTTTTTTTTACCATCGGAAAGTAGAGATTCCAACGAACAGAAACCACACCAACTTTTTGAAAAAAGCTGATATTTTGACGGGTGAATTTTCGATTGAAAATTAGGGTGTTTTTTCGATATTAATTCAAAATAAGGTGAAAAAATAAATATTTTTAATTAAATAAATTACAGCGTATTTGGGACATAAAAAGGTAAGTTTTCACAAAATTTCGTTAAAAAAAAAAAAAATTTGTAAAAGATAAAAATAAAAAACCAAAAACTTGGTTTTTTGAATTTTTCACATAAATTTTGAGGTTATGTGAAAAAAGTGTAAATACAAAAGTTTTAGATCTTTTTATTATCTACAACTTTTCCATTTGACTTTTTTCGATAGGACTTTTAGTTTTGCCGGAAATCGAGAAAAACCGTTTTTTACCCTTAAAAACTCACCCCCATCCCCTTCCCAACCTCAGATCGCCCGTAAATTATTTTTCCTTTCATTTTTATCATATTTTCCTCCTTTTCTAATGGGTCTCATTCTATTATAATTTTTTTTCACTTTTCATTATTTTTAAAGGCTTCTACCCTGGTCTATAAGCCTGGCCTGTTAGACGATGTCTGTAATTAATTTTCGCGCGTCTACGGCCTGACGCATGTTTGCGTTTTATCTAATGTATGTAAGAGATATGTGCGTACATAAATATATGTCATGTACATAATGTGACAATACGACAAGATCGTTTATCTATGTACAAATTACGATGCCAGCCTCGCCGCAGCCACGCTCGTAAATGTTATCTAAGTATTACATAGATTCGCAGCATCACGAAGAATCAACAGTGTTATTGAAATATATTACATATCTTATATCTTTAAACGAGCAATTCTTGTATATATATATATATATATTTACCTACATCCAGGAACTCATTTGGCGTCAAGCATGTTGCGCATCATTACGACGTCCACCAGTTCTGCTAACATTTTTTATCATCTGTTGATGAATATTGCTTAGTTTTTTGATTTCCTACTCCATCCTATACTTAATTTTCTTGCTCATTTATTTGCGGCAATATTCTTCTTGTAGTTAGGCCCAAACATTTTTGGACCCCGCACAATAGTGAAGCTTTATTGACCTCCTACGTATATCAATATTATTAATCTATTGCGTGGATATTTTTACGTCCGAATCAGACGGTTGGGATTTCAAAGTGCGACGTTGCCAGCATTATGATTCGTTTATTTATACTTATCTCTTTCTTTCACGGAGTCTCGCAAAACGCATTGTCTATTCTAAGTAAATATTTTTTTAGTTTCACGGTTGACCGCTGACTTATTTGGGCTATTCTCATTTTTAACCGACTTCAAAAAAAGGAGGAAGTTATCAATTCGACTGTATTTTTTATATATTTTATTTTTGTTACCTCATAACTTTTGACTGGGTGAACCGATTTTGATGATTATTTTTTGAATGACAAATGAACGAATAACGCGATTAGATTAGTGGAGAGTATCTACCATAACTAAAGAGTTAAAAATAAAAACACACATCCACCTTATGGGTTTTGATTTTAATAGTCAGATAAAAGTTCTCTATCCTGACTTATGGAATGAAAGCCTAAATACAGAGACACAGTATTGAAAATTATTAATCGTGTTTTTAAACGACTTCAAAAAAAGGAGGAGGTTATCAATTCGACCGTATATTTTTGTTTGTTACCTCATAATCATAACTTTTGACTGGGTGAACCAATTTTGATGATTCTTTTTTTATTTGAAAGCTGGTGTTTCCCGAATGGTTACATTTTAATTTGGATACTCTAGTGGGGTCCATGTGAAAACTATATAAGTCTTAAATTTGCATTAAGTATTTGTGCGACAAATGAACGAATAACGCGATTAGATTTGTGCGGGGTATCTACCATAACTAAATAGTTACAAATAAAAACTTTTTAGTTATGGTAGATACTTCGCACTAATCTAATCGCGTTATTCGTTCATTTTTGTATACCTATACAAGATGTTACTACTGCTGTGGAATCAATCGTTCTTCCTCATCGTACGAAGGAACCCTAATATTAGCATGAGTTTACTACGGGTTTTTCTAAGTTTAATTTGACTAGATTCAAAGAGTTATTAACTAGATTTTTCTGATAATATAATATTATTCACAGCCTGTAATCGCCCACTGCTGAGCGTATCTTCGTGGTACTACAAAAGCGTGGCAGCCCCAACAGCATCCTGAATGCATTGTTGCACTGGACACGAAGAGCATTAACAGCTTTTTGAGTGAAACTAGTCCAAACGCTACACGAGTAAAAAACTATTAGGTACATCTCACTGATAATGCTCTTCGCTCCCGGTATTCATTGATCCGATCTAGATTGTTCCTCAAATCCTCCGCTACAATACGCATATGACACCACCATTTAAAGTGACAGTAGGGTATCTCTCTGCGCCTTTATTGGCCACCTTAACGATAAGCAACTGACTTTTGTCCGTGTTATATCTAAAACCATGCTCCTCAGCGTAACGCTCACAACCTTTATTAAATTTTCTGAGACCGGCCATAGACGGGCTCAGCAGCGCCATGTCATTAGCGTAGCTAATGTTATTAAATGCTAGCCCATCTATGTAGCAGCCAGCATGCAAACTGCTGAGCTCGAGAATAAGCACATTTATATATAAATTAAACAGCTTAATCCACCCTGTCTAACTCCACATTCCATCACGTACTCATCCAACCGTCCATTTGCCCATTTTACACATTTAATTTGATGTGTGTACCAGTTTTAAAAAACACTCATCAATTCACTGGGCACACACAATTTAGACCATAACTTGTCACAAAACACCATGTTAAATGCCTTTGACATAGGTATCCAAGAAACAGGCAAAAACAGGAGTCTGATTTCCTGTATAATATTTTACAGTCTTTTTATACATAAAATTGCAGTTTCCGTAGATAAGCCCTCTCTGAACCCATGTTGAGCATCATGGAGCTTGACATCATTCTTTAAAAGAGAGAGAGATTGGTCTGCAGTTCGCTTTATCTGATATATCACCAATCTTATTTTTTACATTAGGAACTTCAATAGTTTTCATCATATCCTTTGGCAGATAAGCGTGCGACACACAACAATTATAAAACAAAGCCAGTACCCTGGGCAAATGGATACCAGCGTTCTTTAAGTGTTCCACACTGAGCCCGTCGTGTCCCGGGGATTTTCCGTGCTTCATATGTACCAATACATTCTCTACTTCTTTTGCTGTACAGGTACCTTGAAGAAGGTCGCTCAAGTTCCCCGTCGTCTGAGTTTTGCAAAAAAGACAGTCTCGCGAGGTCTACAACTCACAGAGCCACTAGTGTACCTGATTATAAGTTATCTGATCGTTGCGAAACCCCTCCAGGGTCCTTATATCTTACGCCGGGGCTTAACTCCACTGCCGCGAGAACTCAGGAATCGCAGGCCGATTTCCGGCCATCGTAGGCGCGGGCTTGCGGTCGGTGAGCAATGGGTAGCTCGCCATCCGATAGGGACCAGACCCAGGTTGACGGTGCGTTGTGTTCCACGTGCACCTCAAAGAGATGTCGGCGGAATTGACCGGGTTCACTAGGGCTGATGCCTGCCAGGGTTGCGAAGAAGTCCGAAAGGGAGATCGTGGCCCCCGGCAACATGGTAACAAAAGGAACACGGATGGGTTTTAGTCAGTAAGAGTCTGACACGCCCTCCTGCTTCGCCCCGAGCGGGAAAAGTTATTTGATAATTTCCCACCCAAAAAAAAGAAAAAAGTGTCCTTGTATGCTAGGCTTGCTTAAGTACTTGGTTGCAAATAAAATGATTTATGATTTATTTATCTGAGACGGCGATGGGTCATACATTCATAATGGGAGCTTATGCATTTATAGGAAAAGGAAGAAGTGCTATTAGATTCATACCTATATACAGACGTCAAATATCGTACAGTATGAAAAGTATGCATCAAACCGACATCCGTATAAGTGTCGCGTAACTTTGAAGCTATATACGGACGTCAGTTGACAGTATATACTATTCATGCCGCACCATATTCAACGTCCAATTATTTTTCTAACGTTGTGCCATAGATTCATGTATACGGACGTCAAATATCGTACAGTATGAAAAGTATGCATCAAACCGACATCCGTATAAGTGTCGCGTAGTTTTGAAGCTATATACGGACGTCAGTTGACAGTATATACTATTCATGCCGCACCATATTCGACGTCCGATTATTTTTCTAACGTAGTGCCACAAATTCATGTATACGGACGTCAAATATCGTACAGTATGAAAAGTATGCGTCAAACCGACATCCGTATAAGTGTCGCGTAGCTTTGAAGCTATATACGGACGTCAGTTGACAGTATATACTATTCATGCCGCACCATATTCGACGTCCGATTATTTTTGTAACGTAGTGCCATAGATTCATGTATACGGACGTCAAATATCGTACAGTATGAAAAGTATGCGTCAAACCGACATCCGTATAAGTGTCGCGTAGCTTTGAAGCTATAAATGGACGTCAGTTGACAGTATATAGTATTCATGCCGCACCATATTCTACGTCCGATTATTTTTCTAACGTAGTGCCATAGATTCATGTATACGGACGTCAAATATCGTACAGTATGAAAAGTATGCGTCAAACTGACATCCGTATATGTGTCGCGCAGCTTTGAAGCCATAAACGAACTTCAGTTGACGGTACATACTATTCATGCCGCACCATATTCGACATCCGTGTATTTTTCTACAGTCGCAAGGAAAAATAATGAAATAAACACACATAAATTTAAGATTACTATTTTATTATAGACAGATGGGTTACCCTATAGGTATGACAGGTGAAAACAATTGAAATAGTTTTCTGTATTTATAAAATTCTAAAAATCAATCCCTAAAAATTACGTAAAATAATTAGTATTATTCAACGTATTAATGACAATTTACTTTTGTGACTTTCAGATCTAACATAATTAATTTTAAGAAAATATTAGATATTAGATTGTTGTATTGTTATTAGGTGTGCTAAGCATATTCCGAACGTATAATATAATCAAAATCATATAATCGACTTCAAATAGCTGTATAATTTACGGATGGCCAACACCTGATTTTCACAAGTGAGGGAACAATACTTATTTTGCAACCGAGCGTCAAATAAGCAGCGATACGTATGTGGCAACTTCGGCAAACTGTGTATAACTGATTTGTTGTTTTCATTTATAAAATATTTCGAACCGTTCAAATACAGTCGGTTTGGCAACGTCGCAATTGGACGCCAAATAATCGGCTTTATCGAAAGTGTCTTAGATGAGTATACGCACTGTCGATATACGCGCTACACGAGCGACGCACCGTTGATGCGGGATTTCGCGGAAGTTTTAGTTATACAAATGCAAGCGCTTCAGTGATTTTTTGCCTTCCGGCAATTTTTTTTGTACAGGTCGCTAGAGCCAAAAGGACCAAAGTAACACTGACTAAAAAAGTGGCGTCCGGTATGCGGACGTCTAAAGCCGGTGGACGCCAGATTAAATGCATTTCGGGCTATGTGGGACGCCATATCATTAGCAGGATAAATATATATATATATACAGGGTGATTGGAAGATGGGTGCAAAGCTTTGAGGTGAAGATAGTATAGACAATTTAGAACCATTTAAGCCATGGTTGTCTTAGACGAAGTCTTACCAAATTTTTTTAACAAAATTTTTAAGTTTTTTTTCGGAAATTCTCAAAATTTAATGTAGACTGCATAATTATGGCCAAATTGAATGATAAATGAATTATTTTTTTATTTATTTAATTAAAGTAATGTGTAAGCAACCAAGCAAAACATGTTTTAGGCTTCTGTGTCATTAGACATTTTTTTACAGATATTTAAAGCTCAGAAAAAATAAAAAAATTGTACAATACGTCTTTTAAAACTTATTTAAAAAAAAAACGGGGGGTGCTTTTTTTGTTCAAACCTTTTTGAAGACATGCTTGATAATCGCTCTTTCTTTTGAGGTATCATTTATGCGGATATCTTACAAATTATTGAAATTAGGACCTACAAACCAATTCGAGGGAGAAATTTTAAATTTTTCACGTGTTGATTTTTGACTTAATTGTGTTGAGTTGACATTTAGTGCGCTCCTACGCCGTTTTTCTTAATTGTTAAGTGACTATGGCTACTTTTTCCAATCAAGAATATGCGGATATCGTATTTATGTACGGTAGAGCAGACGGCAATGGATCTTTGGCGCGACGGATGTATCAAGAGCGCTATCCGAATCGCAGGATACCGAATGTCCGAGTGTTTTACAACACGTTTCGTCGTCTTGCCCAAGATGGGTTTCACCGCGTGGAACCTGGAGTCAACCCGGGCAGACACGAAACTGCCGTCGACGAAGACATTTTAGCAGCATTTCAAGCGGATCCTACTACCAGTACTAGAGCAGTAGCTCGAAATTTAAACATTTCTCAATGGAAGGTGTGGCATACAATGCACCAAAATGATAAGTATCCGTTCCATGGCAGGAGTGTGCAAGGTCTAGTAGAGCAAGATCCTCAAAGAAGAATTCAGTTCTGCCGTTTCCTCCTCAACAGAGACATCGAAGATGCGTGGTTTCTGAAATCAATCTTGTGGACGGATGAAAGTAAATTTTCAAGGGAAGGTATTACAAACTTTCACAACATCCATGAATGGGCCGACGCCCATTTCAGATGAAATTCTCTGTGAATGTATGGGCTGGAATAATTGGCAGAACATCGATTGGGCGTTGGGCCCCACTTTTTGCCTGATCCATTGAATGGCGAAAATTATTTGCAATTTCTGCAAATTGATTTACTACTGCTGGTAGAGGAATCAGGTGTCCCGATCTTCGAAAGAGACCGAACAGTCATCTTTCAGCAAGATGGCTGTCCAGCGCATTGGACTTTAAATGTAAGGGAACACCTCAACAATTGCTTTCCTGATAGCTGGATCGGCAGGGATGAACCCATCCCTTGGCCCGCTCGCTCCCCAGATCTGACCCCGTTGGACTTTTTCGTGTGGGGCCGGACCAAGGTACTGGTGTATAACAACATAGAAATAAACACTAGAGAAGAATTGATACAAAGAATAAATTCAGCGTTTGAGACAATGAAGCAGGAGATGATGTTGAAAATAACTAATACAGAAGTTAGAAGACGGGGCCGTGCTTGTATTAGGAATCACGGCCGTCATTTTGAACATGAAAAATAAATAATTTTAATTCAAATGTTGTTTTAATTAGTCTGCCTAAAATAAAAAATTTCACCCTCAAATTGGTTTGTAGGCCCTAATTTCAATAATTTGTAAGATATCCGCATAAATGATACCTTAAAAGAAAGAGCGATTATCTAGCATGTCTTCAAAAAGGTTTGAACAAAAAAAGCACCCTCCGTTTTTTTTTAATAAGGTTTAAAAGACGTATTGTACAATTTTTTTAATTTTTCTGAGCTTTAAATGTCTGTAAAAAAAAATGTCTAATGACACAGAAGCTTAAAACATGTTTTGCTTGATTGCTTACACATTACTTTAATTAAATAAATAAAAAATGAATTCATTTATCATTCAATTTGGCCATAATTATGCAGTTTACATTAAATTTTGAGAATTTCCGAAAAAAAACTTAAAAATTTGGTTAAAAATATTTGGTAAGACTTCGTCTAAGACAACCATGGCTTAATGGTTCTAAATTGTCTGTACTATCTTCGCCTTAAAGCTTTGCACCCATCTTCCAATCACCCTGTATATATATATAATCTGAATCTCGGAAACGGCTCCAACGATTTTCATGAAATTTAGTGTACAAGGGGTTTCGGGGGCGATAAATCGATCTAGCTAGGATTCATTTTTATTAAATGTCGTTTTATTCGTGTTTTCAATGACCAACTTTATCGATAATCAACTTGAACATAAACTTATTATTTTAAACGCAATTTACCAAAAAATACCGAGCAAAGCTCGGTCAACCAGATATTACATAAATGTAGGACGAGCCATGAAATCGGTTTGGTTAGGTGTAAGTAAACACAGACACGCGAATTACAGTATTATATTTTATTTGAAGCGATATACAAATAATTGTCGAACGAATAATAAATATTATTTATTTTGCTCAGACATTAATGATCTATAGGTTAATTACAAAAAACACTTGAAAGCTTATGTAAGTGTGATCTAATTAAAATAATCAGGCTTGTTCTCTTTTCACTGACTATGTATTCGTAGTCAGTGAAAAAGTGAAAAGTCGGGTATCGTCATCGAGACGGTAGAGGTGGCGGTGCTTGGGGGAGGCCTATGTCCAGCAGTGGACGTCTTTCGGCTGAAATGATGATGATGATGATGATAATGAATAAAATTTTAGTCCAGTATCGATAGAATCCATTCCTGACAATAGTCAGTACGACAATTCCAGTAACTAATTAATATAAAAACATGTATTCATTTGTGCGAACGTCACGAACGAATTCTCTCAACACCCTAGTACTGTATGGACAGAAACATCCTGTAGCGAGACACCTACAGACAGCCGACTCAGCAGTTTGTAGGCGTTATCGAGCTTTGCCGATAAAAAAGTGTCCACGGTTTAGAAACGACTACAGACACCGTTGAGTCGGCTGTCTGTCTTTGTTTTGTGGTTATAGGTGCTATCATAACCACAAAACAAAGACTATGGGACCATGCAGATTAGATAGAAGTCGAAATATCTCCCCCTATGGATACCAAGGCAACTTTTCCAGCTTCGCAAAGCATGTTTAGAAATCGAGTGGGATTCGATTACTTTCTATTAGGCTCGTTTACTGACTTATCTGACCCGACTGAACTCGATCAAAATCTCATTAAAACCAAGCCGCTGGTATAATGTACCACAGCGCACAATTTCGGCGAAACGCTCTGATTCATCGCAAACTATTCCTATTACAGTTTATAGGTTGTAATTTATGGGCACAGTGTAAATGTATTAGGGAATAATATCCCGTTAGAATAAATATATCTTTGGCACTAAGTTCAAAGCGTCAGTTTGGGAGCTGTGATTTCCGATTGATTCTAATTCCTGATGACTTTTCTCTGTCCTTGAATGCAATTTATATTAAACAGAGCATGAAAACGTTCCCAGAATTAAAGCATAATCAGCCTGTAATGTTCCCACTGCTGGGACAGGGAGAAGGCATTAAACCACGCGGGCCCAGTGCGGATTAGCGGATGTCTTCGAATTCTTTATTCTGGAACATGTAACCGCACGATGTTTCCTTCACCGTTTGAGAGGAGTGGTGATGAAATAATTTACACAAAGAATCCATGACGCCTGTGAACCCACGACCTACAACTCTTTTATGTCGCCACCGTTACCACTGGCCACCAACTGCTCCATACCCATGTATGTGTTTATTTTGTAACCTTTTCCCAGCCGAATTCTTATTGGTATGTGTAACAAAAGTTGCAGCATTGCATAATGATGACACACCACACCACTGAGGAGTCAGGTGATGTCAACCTGGGCGTAATGTTCTTTCATATTCAAATCACCCATTACTTTTGAACAACTATTATTCTAAGAATTTTCCACAGGAAAGCACATTGTCTTAAGTGCAAACGAAGAGGAAAAAACACCACTACCAAAATGAGAGCTGAACTGATGAAACGCCCAGTTAATAAAAGTAAAACTTCTCATAACAGTGCCAAACGCAGTTGTCATTACGATTGTTATTCATGGTGGACAATGGCGTCCAGTGGCGCGTGTCCCATAGCCATGAGCATAAGCCTCATAAATAATAAGTGATCATTGTCGCGTTGCCGCGCACAGCCAGCCCGTTATGGCGGTCCACTCCTGCGCAATGCCACGCAAATTGTTTCATTACGATAGGAAATAGCGGCGACGATTAATGGTAAACTCATTGTGGGTATAAATAAGCGCGTATAGTTTGGACAAATCGATATCATGTATCGGTAAGTAGCTTAGTTTTGGTTGCATTCGGAGTTTGTTTGGGAGTCCCTTGGTGTTTAAAAGACGTTTAAAAGACCGAAGTTAAATCATTTTTAATATTTATAGTCCAATTCGTTAAAAGGAAAGATTATAAACTGTAAAATGGAGTTAAGGAAGAGCGAGCGACTAATGGACTTACTAGACCATAGGCAGCAGCATTCTTTATGTATTTTACCACCATACTGCGATCGCCAACCCGCCTGCCAAGCGTGGCGGTTATGGCAAACCCTCTCCCCAAATTGGGGGAGTCCTATGTCCAGCAGTGGACGTGTTTCAGCTGAAATGATGAAACACAGTTGTGCATTTATTACCATCCAACATCACAACGACCTCTTTTGTGCCAACACCCTACTGTTGGAATGTCGATGAACTTTAAGACATCAGTTTAAACTAGGACATCCGACATCTTTTTTAGGGTTCCGTTGCCAAATGGCAAAAAACGGAACCCTTATAGATTCCTCATGTCTGTCTGTCTGTCTGTCTGTCTGTCTGTCTGTCTGTCCGTCCGTATGTCACAGCCATTTTATTCCGAAACTATAAATGCTATGCTGTTGAAACTTGGTAAGTAGATGTATTCTGTGAACCGCATTAAGATTTTCACACTAAAGTAGAAAAAAAACAAAAAAATTTGGGGTTCCCCATACATAGAACTGAAACTCAAAAATGTTTTTTTTCATCAAACCCATACGTGTGGGGTATCTATGAATAGGTCTTCAAAAATGGTAATGAGGTTTCTATTATCATTTTTTTCTAAACTGAATAGTTTGCGCGAGAGACACTTCCAAAGTGGTAAAATGTGTGTCCCCCCCCCCGTAACTTCTAAAATAAGAGAATGATAAAACTAAAAAAAATATATGATGTACATAACCATGTAAACTACCACCGAATATTGGTTTGAACGAGATCGAGTGAGTAGTTTTTTTTTTAAAACGTCATAAATCGTAAACCGCAATTTACCTTACATTCAATCAACTAAAATATAAAAATTTAAAAAAATTATATATTTTTAAACCGAGAATACCTACAGGTTTGTACGGAACCCTCGGTGCGCGAGTCTGACTCGCACTTGGCCGGTTTTTTAGAAGTTGGTTTGTACTACAAGGTGGTAGATAGCCTCAAAAACGGGGCAAATATTCAGCTCTTGGCCAATTGAACCTTAGAAGTTTTGCTCTTCAATTCTTTTACACCCGTCTTAACGAACCTGTTTTCATATTTAGAAACGGCTAATTCTGCAGCCGGTATGACTGATTCTGCAGTGGCAGTATCAGGTAAGGCTATTCCAAAGAAAATTTACTCTGACAGTTAACCTATATATTCCTGCCGTCGCCCTACTTCCCATCGCGAAACAGACGGTGTGTCTCGAGACCTGGCATGTCATAACCGGTGTGCTGACAATGATGACGTGTCACGGAATGGGCACAAGTGGCGTGTCCTGTATGTGCTGCACTCCAACGTCGGTTGACAACCGACTGTTTATCTACTTTAAACCACAGACTCACGTGATATATTTGAATGTGAGTTGAATGGCCGATTTGTTCACGAGTTCAGGCCAATTTTGTAATTTACATGATAAAGGATTATTTTGCAGGTCTACAGCATTTATATGGAATAAGGTTTGTTTTTCATTGGTGTCAATGAGACACCTCAAGACATGGCGTTGGAACTTTTGTCGTGAACTTCCTAACAGGATCACTTAGTTTGCAAGTGCTACTTCTGCGAAGGGAAACGCTTGATAAAGTACTGGGCGTAACGATTGGATTCAAACTTTCTAATAATGTGCACTGTGTAGTTGAAACTAATTTGCCTCTATTTACTTTCACATCACGCACTATATTAGATTATAGTCCAGCTCTTGTATTTCTGTTCAGAATTATTCTCATAAATAACTTATCCAGCACTTGAATGATTCAGTGCTGTCTGCTGGTAAATGTCTGCAAGATTTAGATATTAATTACTATGTATGAATGAACAAGCACGTTAAGTTGTTGCAGAAAGTTATTATTCTGATACTAAATAAACAGCGTTAAATAGCTTGTTGGCGACTGATAAATCTCTCTAAGCCAAAGATGACATTTACTCAACCACATAAAGACAATTAAAACTGAAAATTACGCTGAAATGATTCTATTTCACACGCCACTGGTACATTTAATATCAACTCAAATCTAGGAAGTCCCCATTTTACGTTTACGCTTCCAGCTGCCAAAGAAAATTCAAATGCTTTCAATTTTATAGCAGTTTCGACATATTTAATTCACTCTATCTGAAGCTAAAATTAAATACTCGAGTGGACGGCTACGAAACTAAACGTTCATGAAAAAATATAAATAATTTCTACAAGGCTGTGGAAGATAAGACCGTAAGAATAAAAGACAATTCAGTAACTTTTCATTTGTCGACACACTTTACCCGAATACGAAAACGTCAAGGTGATCAATATCAAATGAAATACGAGTTTAGGCATGATAGTCGAAATTAAATGAGAAAAGTTGTAATGAATAGAGATTCATTCAGAGTAGTGCAACTAGAACGCAATAAAAACTTTTCGCTATTAATTTCATCAAAGCATTTTGTGATACAAAAGAATTTACACGAACTAAGCTAGCAAATAGTAGACGAATCGTGTGAAAGTTGACATCTGTTGGTTGCATCGTCAAAGGGTCATAACAGTGGGCACGCCACAATTGCGGCGGTAAGTCCCCTCTTTGAGGGGTGGATAGAGAGGCGTCACGGCGTCCTCACCTTCCGCCTGACGCAGGTTCTCACCGGGCATGGGTGCTTCGGTGGGTTCCTGTTCAGGATAAAGCGGGAGGATACGTCCGGGTGTTTCCATTGCGAGGATCGTCTGGAGGACACGGTGGAGCATACGGTGGAGGTGTGCCCTGCCTGGGCGGAGCACCGCCGTGTCCTCGTGGAGGCGATTGGCGGCGGCGACCTCTCGCGTCCGGCCCTGGTGCGAGCCATGGTACGGAGCGAGAGGGAATGGGAAGCCGTCACCTCCTTCTGCGAAGCAGTAATGCTCGCGAAGGAGGAGGCGGGGCGCGTGAGGGAGTGGCAGTCTCTGCGCCCTCACGTCCCTAGCCGCCGCAGGAGGAGACGCCCCGGGCGTCGGGAGTCAATAGCGGACTCCCGGCCACCGTAGGCGCGAGCTTGCGGGTGGCGAGCAATGGGTAGCTCGCCGCCCGGTAAGGACCAAGCTCGGGTCGACGGCGCGCAGTGTTCCACGCGCGCCTCAAAGAGATGTCAGCAGCAGTGTAGGGGTCTACTAGGACCGATGCCTGCCGGGGTCGCGTGATTGTTCGAAAGAGATACCGTGACCCTGGCACATGGGCAACTGATGGAACACGGGTGGGTTTTAGTCAGTAAAAGTCTGACACGCCCTCCCGCTCCGCCCAGAGCGGGAGAAGTCATTTGATGATTTCCCATCCTGACAAAAAAAAAAAAAAAAAAGGGTCATAACAGGCAGTTGATACTGATACATGCGGTCGGTGTGGGACACAAACTAAGGCAATTACGTACCAACAAGACATCTAACACCAGCGCTCGAGTTGCATGTCGTGACTCACGCTCAATTGCACGCCAGCGCGATTTTTCTACGTACATCACCGTCGATGTCTTCACAAATTTTATCGTTATTAATGTTCCAATTTGTAAAGGAAAGTTTTACAATATAGTTGGAATTTACAAGAAAAGGATGTTAAGACACCGTTTTAAATGAGGGGCGGGAACTGTCGACATGGCAGGCCAACCACCTGTGTTGACAGAATTTGCATAAAACTCAACGAATGTCAAGTCATTTCGAGCAGCTAGGCAAATAATGTGAGCAATTAGTAGAAATGGTAAAACTTAAGCGAATGAAGTCATATTTATAAACAGAGAATAAAACGGTGTTCGTAGGTACTTCGACCTTGAGATCGAATAATGACAAGTCGACAAAACATTGCAATGATCTCTAAAGTTAGATGAGAATGACGCACGGTCCGTTCTATTGAATGGATTCTGTTTAGTCTGAGAAGTAAGTCGTAGTGTTTGAGCGAAACAGTTTAAAGAGCTAATACGAGAGCCAAATCAAAGAGTAATCACACACATTATGGAAGATCTGAGTGTTGTGGTGAGTAATGAAAATGAATCGCCGAAGTCGCTGATGTGTTTGGGAAGTAGCCACACCCACGTAATTTTATATTACACGCTTCTGCGATGCCAACAAATATTCATTTGCTTCCCCCTATTAAAAACAACTAAATACATTTTGCTATAAAATATTCATTATTTGGGTTACACTCAATAATGTTTTGCTAACAAACGCGCTGTAACATTACTAACCTATTGCTAGACAATTTTGGATGCTAGAACTAGCCCCTGAATGCTTTTATTAAAGATTAGTCACAACGAGCAACTGACAGCAAAGCAAGGAAGAATTTATGGAAGGTCTATATTTGTGTCAATACTATAATTAATTATGTTTATCAAAAAAATATCATCATACTAATTACTATAAAACATATTGGTATTGTCGGTAATAACTACATTAAGCAAAAGCAAATGACGTAGGTACATACCATGACCGAAAAAATATTAGATTAAAGAGTTTGAATATATTGACCTGGAGAAACTAAAACTTAGTGAGAGAAAAGGACATCAACCTTAGGACAGTAATGATAAAGAATTTAAAAAATACAAGGACAAGGTATAAACAACTTCTAAACAAAAACTGTTTTCAATAACATGTTCAACAGGTAGGTACTAATGACAATGCACCAAAAAATTGTAAGTCCAAAGTTAATAATTGTTTAAGAATTCGAACGTAAGTGGTAAATTAAACGTAACGTACGTATCCAACGTAGAGTTGCTGATAGTTTTGATATGCACCCCACACTTCACCATTATTTACTTACGACTCACAACCGACTCGGTTTGTTTTCAACCTTCTTGCATTAATTGTAATTAGAGCATGCTATTTTATTTTTATATGTATTTGTTCTGAACCAGATAACAGCAGTAAGACCGTGTGACAACAGCTAAAAACATTTGTACCGCCATGGGTTACAATTTCAATTAAAGTCAATGGCGCTCGCGCATGATCATTATGATCAAGGACCAACAAAGGACTATAAAACATAATGTAGCAAGACAAGACAAAGTCCTCTTTACGCCAGTTACCTCAATTTACAGTCTTGAGCTTAAGTGGCGAGAACAATTCCGGGACGTAAACGACATGGTCTGATTAAGAGTGCTATGTTTCAGAAAATGTGTATGTACTTACAAGTCCGATGTCGAGTATCTTCCGCGAACCATTTTCACAACAAATCTCCTTTCAATATAGACTAGAAATCACAAGACCATTCCACTATATCACGCTCGACATCGCACTGTTTGTTTAAAATCTTGATGTTTACGCGAGCTACAATAAAATTTATCACTATCTTCAAATGCAAATCTCAATGCAAACTTGGCAATACTGCCGACAAATTACGTCTCATTTCCCTCTTAGCATCAGAACTTTATTATTAGAATCCAGTATCCGCGCACATCCTACCCGAGCTTACACTTTCCAGCGCTTGGTGCATAAACTCCTCGTCAAGTGGGCGATTTGTCGGCGGATCACTCACACGGCACTGTTAAGATTTGTACTCAAAAATACGGAGTGTACGAGTCAAGTTCGTTCGTCGGAGGCGTTCGCGTTATAATTTCGTGGTTGTTTGGTCGCGGTCGTGTCGGGAACTCCGCGCGTCTCCCGGCGCGTGCGCGGACTGCGCGGGGCGGCACGTTGTTCGGCCCGTTTTGGCGCGCGCGGGCGTGTTCGCGTCACCGTAGCCAAGAACAAAGTGATAACAAAAACTCTACAATTGATACTACGAGTACGTACCTACGCGACGCGAACATCAGTTTCGCACATTGTTTCACAGATTTTTGTTTTGTCTCTCTTGGAGCCGTGCCAACAGCGACCATCGCTTCCAGTCACGTTACTACAGTTGATGAGAAACAAACTATTCAACACCAACCAGAGCAAGGTCAAAAATCGTGTGGACGACGGAAAATTATCTAAATCTTATATTAAAGCAACCGACGCGACTTCAACTGGTAATTAATTCACGTGGCGAACCAAAAAAGTGTGGTACCTAAACGGGTAATGGAAAAGTTCATCGTTTGCAAAGTCAAGGTTTCACCTGAAGTCACTTCGCATCATGTGCAATTAGGCAGCTGTACTATGACGGGCATGAGGCTAAACTTGTCGACAAGATTTTATCACACGAGTGGGTGCAGAAATTACGTTTCGGGCTAGTACTCGACAGGCATGGCAGTATTTGGTTGGAGAAATGTACACTATAAATAGCGGCCAAGGAACATAAGGATTTAGCCATTGTTTAAAGGCAACGGAGAAATCACAATGATAAACTGCATGCAATAAACTATTTACTATACACAAATATTATATCACAGATTACGTTGTGACATATTTTTATAAGCAGGTTAAAAATGACAGTACCACATAGAGAAAGCTTCGGAAAATCTACAACAGTTAAATAATTTCCAAGTTGAGTCTAGTCTAGTTAATCTTTTAGTAAATCCAAAGACTTACAATAATCGACAGGGCCCAAAGGAATCTTCTGAAAATGTCTTATCATATAATTAACTAAACATCTATGGATAACACTCACCTATTGTGAAGGTCGGCAGGCTTGGCCATGGTGAACTCCTTAGCGTGCACATTGAGTTTGTTGGTGGAGGCAGACGTGGAGCCGCCCGCCGCCGTGGTGGAGGTCGTCGCGCCCGAGCTGGCAGCTGTGGTCGCCACGCCGTCTGTGCGGACACCTGGTGGTCAACGGTGGTCGTCAAGAGAAGAGGGAGATAGGACAGATGCTGTGTACTAGGTTATTGATGGAAGATAGTCATAGATGTACAGAAGCACCTACGTTTTGTGTAGAAGCTGTGTAAAGTTGTGGCTGGCTGTGCCATCAGGACGTGATTGTGATTGGAAGGTGGAGTGATAGTGAAATCTAATTATTTAAGAGTTCTAAATGATGAAGATGAAAGAAAAGTAATAAATACGAATGGCGCCTCATCCCTCCCATCCGGAAGGGACATGGCAAACAAGTACGTATGAATGAACAGATGGAACTTGGCCAAAACACCGTGACACACTGACAAAATATAGATCAACTGGAAGTCTAAGCGTAGACTCAGACCATTAAAGAAAAACATAATGAAAATACACTAAAGTTGACAAAATGTCCATGGTCGACATTATAAACCGTTTTCTCTCGGTCATTCCTGTTTCTAACACATATAAATATTAGTGTGCTCAAAATATAGAACTGTTCTATAAAATACAAAATTTAATTGTTTGAATATGTTATTCTCTTCCGCTATTTCTTTCACACACTGTAAAGTTAAAACTGTTTTTTAACTTTACGTTGAAGTTGAAACTTAGAATAAAATACCGACCTCTATTTCAGTGAATTATCAGCATCAATGAAAGCAACCTCCAAAAAATATGTTATTCAGCTGTTTCCGGTTACACTGGAACCCAGCATAGTTGGAAAAGACAAGACAGATGATGATTCTTCAAAAAAATATGTGAATCATGACTATGACAATAAAAATGTTTTCAAAACATACAGAACAATACAAAACGAGCTAAAAGTAACATGTAGCACAAAATACAATGCTGGATGAAGGAATCGAGAACCGATACGGATCAGCAAAACAAAACTACGTGGAAAACATTGAAATAGAACATTAGTTCGGAAACGCCGATATTAAAGCAGACGTCATATCGTCATAAATTTTGATACTAAGTGCCACCGATTGTTGAAATCTTTTAAAGTTCTTTTAACCTCATGACTCAGTATTTTGCATTCTTCATCTTCAGGCTGTCTTGAGTCATATTCAGTCAGTCATAAACCATTTTACAGAGAAACTGCGTCACAGTGTTTAGTAGAGTTATTACAACGTTTATTTCTGGATATCGACGCATGTATACAAAGAAAATACGTTCTAGGCAGTATTATATCATCACTATAGTTTCTATCATCAGAAGCTTCAAGTCGTTCATTACTATCTAAAGTCTGCTATATTCATCTTTAAAACAAGATCATGTACTTAATGTACCAGTCAATAACATTGGTTAGTTCACCCTGCGTGTATAGACAAAGTACAGTTATATTGATTGGTGTCCCGCCGGTGGGCCGCTAGCTGGCTGGTATGTGGGCCTTCCATTAGAAACATCAATTACTTTGTTTGTGGTTGAATTGGAGCAACTTTTACGCTCTTAAAACGCTTTAGAGGAAAAACGTAGCATTGTTTGGATAGAGTATTGAGTATGAAATACGGAACAAAAGACCCTGTTCCATGAAAAAATCATTATTAAAAGACATCTATTAAGACGAAGCTGAAAGTAAGCACTTTTATAATGTCAACATTACAAAAGACAGTCCCCCTAATTCACCACTTCCTAGTGCTCTTCCAAAACAGTAACAGACTTCGGCGTTGCTAAAAACTCTGTTAACATCTAACATAACAAAATAGTTATCGCCGAACAAAACGGCAATTAAATTAAAACCAAAATGAAAAATTATAGCAATATAGCAACAATATATAAAATCATCACGAATGTAGCAAGCGTGAGTGTCTAATTGGGTAACCCAGATCATCGCGCGCCGCACGCGAGCCGTGCCGCTCAAATGCACAAAAGCGAAACTTTCATCCAAGATTTACTAGCAAATATGTACATTTTGACTGAACAACTGAACGCTGTTAACTGACGGGGATAAGTGGATTTAAAATGATTTCATTTAGCGTTAGAGCTTCTTTTTAACCGACTTCAAAAATAAGGAGGAGGTTATCAATTCGGCTGTTTTTTTGTTTGTTATCTCATAACTTTTAACTGGGTGAACCGATTTTGATGATTATTAGATTAGAAAAAAAATTAAGACTTATTATGATATAAGTGTTAATTTTTTTTCTTAAGTTTCAAAATACATTTGAGAACGGTATAAAGCCTCATATTCATGAGTCGTGGCAACAAGCAAATGTTCAGTATTCATTCGGAAACAAGGTTACGCAACACTTTCATATTCCGAGGAACTCAACTTTGTTCCAATTAATAGGAGACATATCGTGAAATAGAAAGCTCAGCGGGTCATCGAAGGGATGCGGCCAACAAGAAAACAGACTTGAAGATATTCAAAGTGACAGATAAGAGCCGCAGAGAAGAACCGGAGCTTTCTGTTCCATGCTAAAAGAAATTCTCAAGACTGAAGCAGGCTGCCAACAACAATACAGACTTTTTTTATTTACATCAATTATTTCATTGTATATTGTCGCCAAACCACTCGTGTTTTGTGACGCAAATAACGTCTCTACCGCCAAGATTCGATGTTGACATTACAGCCCACTTTCAAACAATCCTTCGACCGGCATACGCTCTGAACAGCCCAAATAATTTGCCGATACCAGGTAACCACAGCTGCTGAATGCATAAACAAACCTGAAGCATCAGAAACTGGTTGTGCAGCAGTCACGGTCACAGACACCGATACCGGAGTCACGGACACGGGAGAAACAGATACCGGCGACACCTGAGCCACGGGGGCGACTGGCGCGACCGCCACCGGCTGAGACAACGACTGTTTCACGATACACCGAGACATAATATCTCACTTATATCACAAGCACAACACATTAAACTACAAACAAACATTCGTCTGACAAACGCATCCCGTCGCAACAAACATTCGACTGTCGACCTGTTCCAAATATGAAATTTGTTTATTTTTAATTTTGGCGCCAAATTTACGTAGAGACGCTTGCTAGCCAAGTATTTACATTCAGCCTGTGACAAATCGAAAATCGGAATGATGCCGTATTAAATCGATTACATAAATACACTGGAAAAAATCAATTAACTAAATTAATATTAAAGAAAAGGGCTAACGTGACCCACGCGAAATTGGGAAGGCAACTGTCAAAATAACGCTGTCGTAGATATTTCCCAACACATGATATGATACAAGACATCAGCAGTTTTTTTTTATTTTTGCAAAAATATCGCTTTTTGGTTTTTCTATACTCCGAAACTGGATTCCACCATTTTCCAGGCTCTTAAATGAGAGATTATGGCTTAAAACTATTCCTAAGGATTTAAAAAATAAAACAAAGTTGGGGGTTTCGTCGGAATCATTTTAAATTCCACTACTTTCCTTGCCAAACACTTGATTTCAAATATTGATATCACCAAAAATAAATATTGAAATAAAAACTAATTTATTAATAAACACAAAATTGAATGAATGAATGAACCAAATGTCAAATTTATTGTATTATAGGCCGTAGGGACCTAGCCTATCATCCATCACGCTCCGGCCAGGATCCGTACCCGTTACCGTAGCCCTGGGCTAGACAACTGAAGGAACACGGGAGGGTTTTAGTCAGTAAAAGTTTGACACGCTCTTCCCGGTCCACCGGCTCCACCCAGAGCGGGAGACGTTATTTGATGATTTACCACCCACAAAAAAAAACTATCATCACGTCGTCTTCAATGAGCTTTGACCGACCTTCCCCATTACTCACTCTCGCGTCGAAGAGATTTGTCTATTTCTGTCACTTTTCTTGATGTCTTCTCAACAAACCCTAACTGACGAGTTATTTGAATCTTTTCGAATGATGATCTACAAGTCTCATCTTCATGCTCCGAGTTTTTCTTTGAGACTTGAGTTCATTTTCAGACTCGAGACTTTTCTAAGACTCGAGTCCTTTGCAATACTAGGCGGAGGGGAGCCCTATTAGGTATGTAGATGATCATCAGTTTCAGTAATAACCAGTATTTTTATCAATTATGGTGATTAACGAAATGCAGGGATTTAAGGCCATATTAAACCTTCGCACCATAATTACTAAGTTCTTATGTCCCGACACATTTCTCAAGGGTGGTTAACAAATTTTGCAATATCATGAATAAAAAGTTACCTACCGAGATTTTTTATTCAAATCAATGTTTGAAATGACAGTTCAAATTTTCACTAGATAATCACCGTAAATGATAAATGGGCCGACGATGACCTAACAAGCGAAGGTTGATTTTGTAACTATTATCATAAAACCCGTGACATTGCAAATTTTGAAACTATAAATCAAGACAGGTGGACGAAAAATATAGTACATACTAATTCCATGCGTAAAATGGAATGAATGATACGGATCTGTAAGCCGATGTTGCCATGATAAAGATGATGTGTCACCTTGTGTGCCACAGAAGTGGGCCTTTTTCGAGTTAACTCGAGCATATGCGCTAAGGTAGCCCGCGAAATTCAAATTTACTCTCATTTTTTGCAATTTGCAGGTCAGTGTCAGGTTATATGTTGATAAAAATATGATTCGCACATGTGATGTGTGTTTTTTTATAAAATTTATAATCACTAAAACAGCAATCGAACCCTCTAAATTCCTAATCCCATTAAATGAGCAATGAGTCAGTGCTCAAATAAGTAAGTAAATCAGAATCATAGACAAACGACAAATCGAGATTACGAGCCTTCTCACGCTTGCCACGTTAGCCCTGTAGAGGAAAAGGGACGAGAAAACATTAAATAAAATTCAACAAATTATCACGTTAAGTGTAGTGTCTGCAGGAATCAAGTCAGTTAATGCTAAAGAAAATAAAAATGCTTTTAATTCTTTTTTTAAAACAACAGACAATTTCTTAGCCCAGATAATTTTATTACCCGGTGAGCTTATGCTCAAGATAAGCAGACAAGCAAGAAGTCGGAACCTCTTAGGATGTGAAATGCAATGTCATAGTCGATTCCCCAACCCAATTGTTCAACTAACTCCGAGTACTTGTGTGGATACTTCACTTACCGGGAGGCCTGTAAATTTCCAGCGTAGGCTTCCCTTTAGCATTGGTCAGGATCATGCTCCGTCTTTTCGCATTGTTGAACTGAAATCATAAATTATATTAACGCTTTTAGTGATTTCAAAAGGAAAATCATACAAATAGGGGACCACAGATAAGCCTTGCGAGAGACATGATACCCGTTTCAAAATAGGAACTTAAGTTCCTCCACCTCCAAAATATCAACATTCTGGCTGGAAAGATAAAAATTATTTCGAGAAGTACATTACATACCTCATCGTCTCAATATGATGAAACGATATAATCATCGACTAATATAGGTAACATCTTTTAACTCCCTTCTTTATTTAGAAACATCGTGTTATTTGGGCCAGATATATTCATAGTCAAATATAAATATAACGCTTCTGTTCTTGCAATTAGAGAAGGGCAAAAATCTGGGCCTTGAACAATAGGGAATACAGAGATATGTGCATATGTTGACACTAAATCACTAGGTCCATTACAATGATGGAATCTCGTGTATATTTTATCACTATTTGGGCGTGTAGAGATACACCAGATTGATAGATAAACTGAAACGTGGGGTCAGGAATTGATTACTCCTTTATAAGGCGGGGAAAACTAAACATGGTATAGTAATTCTTAAAATAAAAATTCTTAGTAAATTTTTAGAACGTTAATAATGACATTTTTAAGTATTTTTTCAAATTGGGAACTCAACGGGATATTTGCGGAAATGTATATGTTATCATCAATGAAAAATAAAATCGTTGTCAACAATACAGTTGAATAAAACAAATAATTTTATTGGTGGCGTGTATACTGCTTCTACCTTATAAAGGGTTAAACCATTCCGTTTAAAACTTAACGATCTTAATCGTTAGGTTAATCGCATAACACGCTATCAGTAGCAGCAGAGGCTTTCATTTTGAGTTGACAGTTCAACAACATTTAATTGCGATATTGTTGAGCGGATTTTTTTTTTCGAACATTTGTAGTAATTGATTGGCGATATTCTTCAAAATGACAGAGATTGTGTTTGATCTTACGTTACGCAATTAAGGTGTTGGTCTCTTATTAAATGTAAACCTTAATACGTTGTGTAAAGACAAATCGATTACAAAATAAAGGCAAAGGCTATCGAGTTATGCAGACAGGACGTAGGCGTCGGTATAGAGCGTGTCGCGATCCTGCCTACACGTTAACTGCAATCGTACTAGAAATCCTTAGCACATACCAAGGTCTTGCTAACTTAATCAAACAATTCTACACTAGGCTGTTGCAACTTCGTAAAATGTAGCCGCCATTTTTAGCTTTTATGATACGCTGGGCTATTTTTGTTCAACGATGAGGCCCTTTGGGACAAGGTCTTTTCCATTAGAGTACTGTGTACAGAAGATGACGACCTAATTTTTGTCTATAAACAGCAATTGGGTATCATGCTTAAAAATAGAAAGTTAGTCACATAACAGTGTCTCAGAAATGAACATACCTGATTATGATGCATGTTGTGATGGGATTGAGGGCGCATGAAGCTCCTCTCCCGCATGATGACGCCAGGCGATGCAAAGTCCTGCATCCTATAGCTTCTCTGCAGCTCGTTACCAACACCGATTTGGGTCTGCATCTTGCCGATTGTGCTAATCGATTCAACGTTGTCAAGCACTATGTTTAGATTATCTGTGGTACTACCCACGGCGTCCCGCCTTTTTTGACAGAATGCCTTTTACTTTTTGAAAAGTTCACTGTTTTTTTTCTTTGGTTATCGATGCACTCAGGCATTCAGTTTAGTATTTTTAAATATTATATAGACGTATGTATAGTCAGAAATCTCTAATAATGTTTATCCTCTATCGATTACAAAATTGAATATTATCAAAAAAAATACACTAGATCAATGACTAGTATTATAGTTACTTTACGCAATGTCACACTTATTATGATTAAGTATATTTTTTGCTATTTACAAATTTTAAAATAAACAACTAACAATACAACGGGCAATACGCGTTAAAAATGCGATTTGAAAACAGCAAAGCAATTAAAATAATGTAATAATTAGTAAAATAATCACAATTTTGGTATTGTGACGTCACTGTAGAGATCACTATTTTTCTCTTTTTTTATATATGCATATATAAATGTACATAAATTAAAACCCTCTGTCGTGGCCACTGATAGAGGGCGTTCTGTCGAGATTTTTTTCGTTTTTTTAGTACGGCTTTTTACAAGGAATAGTGCAGGTATATTGTAGTGCCTGACAGTCACCGAGCGATTTTTTACAATTTTTCGAGGGGCCGAGAAGTTACTTCTTCAGCTCCGACTCGAATCGTTTCGTCGAAGGGGTTCAATGAACCCTAATCTGAAACAAGGAAATTAAGCTGTTTATTTTTTATCCTCACACTTGCTTAGGTATAGGTTGCATAGGACTCTCGCAGGCAAGAGATCCTTGTTCAGTACCTAAATATCTTGTAGGATACTAATAGTTGAAACAATAAGTCGGATTTGAAAAAAAAATCTGCTTTATAATTTTGTTTCAGTATATTACTTCTGAATCGTAGGGATTACAATTTTCGATACGTTCGCCGAGCCACCCTGCTGCAAGAAAACGACTGTGCATGATTTCGGCAAACTTCCATCCTTTACGGCTGTTGACGATTACTAAATGATTAATTCATAATAATATTAAAAGGGATTTTTATACAACTGGCTCTTATTTTACAACCATTTTAAAATGGGAATTTCAGCCGAAATGAGTTGAAGGGAAATGCAACAATAAATAAATGACTTTTGATTTCAGTTCTTTCAGAGGGCCAAATCTCCTACTTTGAAAATGTTGCAATGGTCTCGCTATTGTGACTTTTTGACAGATTTGCCATTCAAAATCTCAAGAACTCACATTGGCGAGAGTGCGAGACTAACAACGTGTGTACCCAAATTATTAGACGGGCCCCAGCTCAATTCTTTAACATCTGACTCACAGTATGAAAAAGTAAGCTAATATTCTAAAAAAAACGCAATAAAATTATTTTTAGTGAAATCATTTTCAATAACAAGTTCTTTCAACTTTTGTCTCAGTGAGATGATTCACAAGGCTAAGCCCAGTTTCCCAAAATGGCGGTAACCTAACGCAGGTATAAAGAAATATTAAAATGTACGGATTTACAATGAGTCAGTGGATTAGCTACATTGACACTCCTTTATTACGTAGTTAATTACAATATTTGCGACGTAGATCTTTAACGAAGAGTTGGAAACTTCCTTTCAAGATATTGATAGGTGTACGAAATAAAACTGTTCTCATGCAGAAATCTCTCGCTCAAGAAGAAAATTTCTTTCTACGTATACAATTTACACTATTTTTATATAATATATTTCTAAAGGTTAATATTACAATTTTATATCTCTGAATATTATAATTTAACAGGGAGACCTCCCTGTGAAATTCAAATACATCGTTTGAATTTCAGAAACGTACCTGCTCAACCAAGATATATATTTATCCCACCCAAAACATAAATGTGAAATGAAAGCAAAGTTCAATATTATGATATATGCTTTAGTTGTTGACTTCAGGGACAAAAGAAGTGAGATCTAAATGGGTGCCAAGTTCAATGGTCAGTCCTGAAATTTATTTATAACTATCATTTCTTCTTATAACTTAGGATAGTATATTGTAGCCTAAGGTCTGATTTGGCTAGTTCTCATATACGAATTATTATATTCGATGGCTAGTTTCTACCAGCAAGCCAAAATTTAGGAATAATAAAATAAGAACCGACAAATAACAGGTTTAGAACTTGCGTAGGCTATAATATAATTCGTATATGAAAACTAGCCAAGTCAGACCTTAGGCTACAATATATTATCCTAAGTTATAAGAAGAAATGATAGTTATAAATAAATTTCAGGACTGACCATTGAACTTGGCACCCATTTAGATCTCACTTCTTTTGTCCCTGAAGTCAACAACTAAAGCATATATCATAATATTGAACTTGGCTTTCATTTCACATTTATGTTTTGGGTGGGATATCATTACTTTTTGTACATAAATTATTAGTAGGTACTTATTTATAACAAAATTAATACCAAATGGTTTTTATTACAAGTGTTCCTAATAAAATCAATTAAGTGAAAAAATATAGCAAAATTATAAAAATTTACCAGTTTCTGATTTATTCCTTTGTATTCACCTAATTACCTATCTGCATGCCAAATTTCAACTTTCTAGGTCACCTGGAACTGGGTTAGAGTTTTGATCTATAGGTCAGTCAGTGATAAAAAGGACGATTTTTGGACGTTAATATCTAAATAATCGTTTGAGATGTGTTTATGAAATTTGGAGCACATATGTATCTCGCAAGTCTCAATATATGAGCCAAATTTGACACGTTTATGTGAAATAGTTTTTGAGTTATGAGGGGGTCAAAAGTGGCTCCAAATGGTTCGTGTAATATTACACACGGTGCTGCTCGCCAGTTCTGTTACTTGAATACTTGAACTTGGCTTGACACGCTCCCGCGTGTCTAGATACTATCTGTGGTGAGCCCATCAATCAATCCACCTTGCCTGTTCCCAACTATGTTGGAGTCGGTTTCCAGTATTTTTGGATGAAGCTGAACACACACATGGATGCTTTTACATGGGTCGACTACCTATCCGACCTCCACAACCCAGTAACTGGGTAAAACGTTATGTAGTGTGTCCATAATGATCCAAATTTAAATGAAAGCGCTTGTTTTTCAGGCGTTCTGAGTAATCCACGGCCGCATTACATCATTTCCTTATAGCAGCTATTCAGTTGTTCAGTTAAACACTATCTTTTCAGTTCAGTAACCGGTTTACAAAACTACACAATACACATCATTGCCGCCAGTGGAAAATAGAGGAAACTGCCAATTACGTGGAACTATTACGTTAGCCTGTTTGTGTTCATTTGGTGCTATGTTATGGGCGTAAATTATATTATAGGTACTAGCTGCGCCCCGTGGTTTCAACTGCATAAGTCTCGTACCCGTAGGAACCCTTTTTTTGAGTGGAAAATTATTAAATGACTTCTCACTTCTCACGGTCTGGGCGGAACGGTGTAGGTGGGCGTGTCAGACTTTTACTGACTAAAACCCACCCGTGTTCCTTTAGTTGCCTATGCCAGGGTCACGGTAACTCTTTCAAACAAATCTCGCGACCCTGGCAAGCTCGCGACCCTGGCTGGGGATGAAGGTATCCTATGTCCTAATCCAAGTCTTGGTCTTGGTGTTGCACCTATGTCAATCAATCAATCAACCAAATCAGCCTATCGCAGTCCACTGCTGGACATAGGCCTCTCCCATGCTGCACCACAACACCCTATCCTCCGCCTTCCACATCCAGTCTGTCCCAGCCACCTTTTTGAGGTCGTCGGTCCATCTAGCTGGGGGGCGTCCCACACTACGCTTGCCGATACGCGGTCTCCACTCCAGGACTCGTCTGCTCCATCGGCCATCGGTCCTTCGACAAACATGGCCAGCCCACTGCCACCTCAGCCTGCTTACCCTGCAAGCTATGTCGGTAACTCCAGTTCTTTTCCGGATAACTTCGTTTCGATCTTATCCATCAAAGAAACTCCGAGCATAGGCCGCTCCATAGCGCGCTGAGCGACCTTAAATTTGTGGACCAGCCCAACCGTCAGTGTCCACGTTTCGGCAGCGTATGTCATGAGTCATGACATACGCTGCCGAAACGTCCCGAACGTGCCGAACTGCCCGTCATGACACATGACGGGCAGGACGCACTGGTTGAAGACCTTGGTCTTCAAATATTGCGGTATCGGCGACGAGAAGACTTGACGAAGTTTTCCAAACGCTGCCCAACCCAACTGGATCCTCCTGTCGGCTTCTTTCTCGAAGCACCTATGTGCCTTCTCCAAATCCGTTCAGCCATTTTAGCTTGAAAGTGTAACAACCAAACATACAAGTCCACCAATTATATTGCTTATTTCTACTTTGTATAATATTTTGCCTATAACCCCAAATGAGGAGTTATAATAGTCGCTATACCGCCATTTTAAGAAAGATGCGCTGAGTAGCCCGCGAAATTTAAATTTTCTTATGTTTTTTGCAATTTGCAGGTCAGTAGGTCCATAGGATTCTGTTCATCCCGATATTCCCCTTAATCCCCAAGATGTAAAACACGCATGACATGGTAATTTCACAGACTCTAAGAGATTTCAGGTGTTTCCCAAACATCAGAGTCATACATTTAATATCCATGAGACTGTTCAATGAGCAAGTTTTTCTGTTTTGTGAGTAAGGTTGGTCTTAAATAATTATATTAGAAACCAACCTTAGTCACAAAACAGCAGAATTTGCAATTTTATGCCGTGGAAAGCAAATAAAGGAGTAGCTGTGCAAGATGCAGTGCCAAACTAACTACCGATTAATTACATTCTACGTGGCTTCTGTTATCAAATGCAGAGATTACCGCTCGCTCAACTCATACAGCATCTTCAGTATGATGCAAACCTAATCGAAGTTTCGTAATGTTAGCAGAGTAAAAATATAGTTGATTCGAACTTCCCTACCACTCGTTCATAGCCCAACGAGCGTTGCAAGAGTATAAACAAACTTTTTTATATGTTTGGTCCATTTTACATGTTGCGTAAAACTAGGGATTATTTTTAATGGCTAGGTTAAAAGAGCCGAAGCTTTTTGTACGGACTGCTTTTAACTTTCACATTTGGAGGTCTACCCTCTAAGCCCGTCAACCCGTCAACGAAGAAGGCCAGTCCGTAATTAGTTGTTTCGGTAAAAAAACGCTCAAATTAACAGATGGCCGATGGGGCGGAAGGTTCTAGAGCGGCGACCGCGTACTGGAAGACAGAGCGTTGGAAGGCCTCCCAAAAGATGGACCGATGACCTGGTGAAGGCCGCAGGGATACGTTGGATGCGAGAAGCACAGAACAGGTCGAAGTGGCGGTGCTTGAGGGAGGCCTGTGTCCAGCAGTGGACGTCTTTCGGCTGATATGATGATGATGATGATGAAAAAACACTGTTCGATTAACAGGTCTCGGGGCGCTAACCGAAAATAAATCTCCAGTATACTCTAGGTTTTTCCAACTAAATCGATTTTTGTCAGCGTCACTGTGACCGCTTATATAACGTGAATGTGGAAAACAACGTTCCTCGCAGACAGTTTGATGCATCAATTATATGATGTCAGGTGTGTGACAGAAATATCAATGGAAACGAGCTGAAACTGCAGAGTGCGTTGAACTGTGCGTACGCGCAGCGCGGCAGCACGACAGAGAAATAACTACGTTTTCACCTGAATTACGGAGATTGCGATTTGAGAGACCTGTGGTGTGATGTGGGCTGATGATGATGATGAACTTTAATAATGTATGGTTAGAACCATTCCCAGTTACAAGACATAAAAAAGGACTGTTTGACTGAGTGGTATACTACATATTAACTAGTGGTTTGGTTAGCTCTCTAGGAGAGGATTGTGGGATTTGTGGGTAAGTCATAACAGACGCACGAGTCGATGAATAAAGATAAGCTACGCATGCCGCGGTTGTAATCTGGATGGGTAGGTAACCATTTAAATATACCAAGACCCCTCCATGCCTGGGAAAACACGTTTAGCCGTGGTAGTGGCCGTCGTTACGGGTTATCAGAAGTCTGAAAGTCTGACGACCAGTGTTACTGAATAAATGGGTTGTGGAGGTCAGATACGCAGTCATTCCATATAAAATACTGATATTCAGCTACATTTGGGAAGACTACACCAGCATAGTTGGGAAAAGAGTGAGAGATGATGGATGATGTTTGGTAAGGTAAAAATACTGAAAATCTTCAAACTATTAACAAATTAATAGAAATCTAATAAATATTTATAAAAGTACATTATAAAGTGCAGTTCAAAATGCGGTTAAACGAGTTGTCGGTACGATTTCTACTTAATAAAAAATGCGAAACAAAAATGTTCTTGTTAGCTTTACAATTAAGTGGCAGCACTAAAATCACAATTAATTATAGAAACATTTCTATAATTAATTGTGATTTTAGTGCTGCCATTCATATTTGTAGAAACAGCTATTAGTATGTAAAAGTCAGAAGAATTAAGTAATGTAATTGACCACTGCATTATTTATGTGCTTGCTTTGTTTTTTAAACTTTTAGATTTCAGCGCTGGAAGTTTGTGACTGGGCTTATTATGAGGCCTTTTGCCTTGCGTAGGAGTATATCTACACGAATAGGCAAGAAAATTAAGGCTCTTTCTAGGTATTAGTGAAGGGAGACCCCTACACAAGGTAGGTATAGCGAAATCTTGGTGAAGTTCACCGGAATAAGGTCGATTCGGGCAGCGGACGACCGCGGTCGCCGCAGCTTTAAAAACATCCACGGCTGGTGTGCCATGTGGTTCCACCACAACTGGAAAAAAATTAGCTTGTGGATGGTGGCACCACACGTTGGCCTTCTTTAGCAGCACATTTGGACGTTCAGGGGGCTTACTCTTCAATCTAATTTTAATTCCAATCTAAAGCCAATACGATTCCAATTTTAATTTTGCATACACGTGAGTCGGTACTCTTGAAAACAATAGTGCCAACATTGGAACAACAACAACGCTCGATCCCGATTCCACTTAGTTCTTCAAAATGGACACCCAATTTAAACACATTTTGGCGCTAGCGTCGAACTCAAGAATACGAAACGTCAAAATTCCAATGTTAATCAATCTAATGGTGGAAGCGCCAGGCTAGTCCGCGAATTTCAAATGTTTTACCTTTTTTAGCAATTTGCAGGTCAGTGTCAGTTCGCGTGTTGACCAGAATATGATTCGCCACCGTAACACGTATGTACTCGTATGTACAGAATTTTAATCATTAAAATCATCAATAGCAATCCTCTTAGTTCATATAACGCCATTGAATGATTTTCTCATGAAATAGTAGGTAATGGGATTAAATGAACTTAGAGGATTGTATTGATGATTTTAATGCAAAAATCGTAAGAAAATTTGAATTTGGCTGGCTACTTTAGCGCATTCAGTGCGCGTGAATGTAGCTACGAGTATCTCCAAAAGTAATGGAAGAAACCGCTAGGAGTCGGTATGAGACCGAAATGGTCCTTCGTTCTCGCCAAACGGAAGGATGTTCCCACAGAAAAACAATGCATACATACATCCGTAGGCGATTCTGTATTATATGTTAACACCGGTAAGGTAGACAATACAATGACTCACCGCTCTCTCGTAGCAGTCTGTCGTTTCGTCCTCTGCACTAGAGACTCGTTCACGTACTCGTATTTAATTCACTGTAACAATGAGAAAGTTCGTTATAATTAATTAAATAATGTGTTTTTGATGTGAGCGTTTCAGTTGTAACGTGTAGTTAGTTGGTGGTTTGAAGAGAAGTTTGTGGTATAAGATATTAGTGGGCTATAAGTACGTAATTCACTTTTGTCTCCGAGAGAGTAAGGGGTGACCCAGTGGTAACGACGGGATCGTTGAACTGACGAGTTGTAGGTCGTGAGTTTGAACCAAGCCAGGCCATTTCACTTTGTTTATTTAATTTCATTACTCTCAAAACGGTGAAGGAAAACATCATGACACAACCGGCATGTCCTAGAACCAAAAAAAAATCGAAGACATCTACCAACCCGCACTGGGCCCGCGTGGTGGATTATGGCTCACTCTCTCTTACAGAGAGGAGACCTGCGTCCCAGCAGTAGAAACTTATATAGGCTAATTATTTTTTGTTACTAAGCAGTCATCATCTGCCCAGCCTATTCCCAACTATGTCGGAGTCGGTGGCATGGTCAACCAGAGATGTAGCTGACTACCAATATTGCATATCTATACTTAATATTATAAAGCTGAAGAGTTTGTTTGTTTGTTTGATTGAACGCGCTAATCTCAGAAACTGCTGGTCCGAATTGAAAAATTATTTTTGTGTTGGGTAGCCTATTTATCGAGGAAGGCTAGGCTATATGTATAACATCACGCTACAACCAAGAGGAGCGGAGCAGTAATGAAAAATGTTGCAAAAACGGGGCAAATCGCACGGGTACGTAGGCGATTCGACGCGACGGGAAGGGTCGGGGGAACAAGAAATTTAACGCGAACGAAGTCGCGGGCAGAAGCTATATGTTATACAACTGCCTCCACAACTGATTTCTTAGCCAATAAGTACCATAGAAATAATAATATTTGATGCTAATAGTAGTATCATTATATCATCGAAGTATGTAAATGTGGAGCAATAACGCATTGATGTGCGTTACGATGGCTTCTTGAGCTAGAGTCTAGAACAAAGTAAACTAGGGCAAGGTTATCACTGTAGTGATTTCTAGTAACGGTTAATGATTTTTGGGAGATCGATTCTTTCACGCCACAGCTGGACATAAATCTCCTGTGTCATCAACATCTGGTTCGTGCTCCCATCTTTAGCCACAACACTAGAATTAAAAAAATAAGTTTCTACTTTAATAAAATAAAATAAATAATATCTTATGACAACCAACACAACGTTGTCTGATCCCATACTAGGCAGAGCCTGTACTATGGCAACTAGACAACTGATAATCATACTTATATATTTCTAAATACATACATATTCTAGATAAATTACAACCAGACACGGAACAAATGATTGTGCTCATCACACAAAGATTTGTCCTGGGTGGGAATCGGACACACGACCTCAGTCTTAGCAGTCAGGGTCACTAACCACTGGACTAACAGGCCAGTCAAACCTGGTGACTTTAATGTCACCATCTTCATCATTTCAGCTGAATGACGTCCACTGCTGGACATAGGCCTCTCTAAATTTGGGTGGTTTGCCATAATCGCCACGCTTGGTAGGCGGGTTCTGCCAGAGTCGCGAGATTTGTTCGAAAGCCTTACCGCGGCCCAAGCATATAGGCAACTGAAAGAACACGCGTGGGTTTTATTCAGTAAAAGTCTGATACGGCCTCCCGCTCCGCCCAGAGCGGGAGAAGTCATATGATGAATTCCCATCCTGAAAAAAAAAAAAAAAGGCCTCCCCCAATTTGGGGGCTTTGCCATTATCGCCACGCTTGGCAGGCGGGTTGGCGATCGCAATATTGCGGTAAAATTCATAGAGAACGCTGCTCCCCATTCTCTAGTAAGTCCCTTCGCCACCCTTTACGACACCCACGTGAAGTAATGGGATGGTCGTATTCTTTACGTTCGGGACCACACGTAACGATCTTTATGAACGATACTTTCATTTACAATGTAGGTATTTATCTTCCTAAATGGTCTGAAATATTAAAATATAAAAAAAAAACTTAAAAGACTTTAATAATATTCATAATAGTAGTACGTGATTGATTATTTATTGGTGCCATTCTTAAGAAATGTCGGTGTACAAAGAATCAAGAGGTAATGCAAAAACTTGTTAATAAATGCTACTGATGAAGTCACGATTCTAGGACGTTCTAAATGCACCATAAAGAGAGTTCAGACGAGACTTTATAGCTAGCACAAAAAACTCAGAGACTGCACCGAAAAAATATTGAGATATATAAAAAACTGTAAGATGTGTCTTGACGCTGGCTTCTTAGAGCTTTCAGAACTTCTCTGGTAGGTACGGTTTACATAATTAGATTTTTCAGAGCCTAGATTATTTGGTTCATTTGAAATGATTTAATCGGGTTAGATTTAGATACAATGTAAAAACAGAATATGGTCAGGATTTTTTTTAGGGTGTGAAATCATCAAATGATTTCGCCCGCTCTGGGCGGAGCGGGAGGGCGAGTCAAACTTTTACCGACTAACCCACCCGTGTTCCTTCAGTTGCCTGTACCAGGGCCACGGTAACTCTTTCTAACAAATCCGCAACCCTGATAGGCATCGGCCTTAACGGACCCCTTCAATTATTGCTGACATCTCTTTGAGGTGCCACGTGAGAGTGCAAAGATAGCCTCTCCGTCACGCTCTGGTCAGGCTAAGCTTATAAAGTAACCAACGGTGACAAAATTAAATCTAGAATCTATGATATCACGAAAGATTCAATGATTGAAGATAAAAACTTTTTAACAAAAAATTAAACCGCCGAAAAACTGAAAAGCATAAAATAATAAACCTTAAAATTATGAGTCGGCGCTTTGAGTGATCCTTGTTCATTGATTTTTCAGCGCCGACTCAAAATTTTAAGGTTTATTATTTTATGCTTTTCAGTTTTTCGGCGGTTTAATTTTTTGTTAAAAAGTTTTTATTTTATATTTTTTGTGGCTTTAATGTAGTAATAATACTTGGCAAGGTATATCCTATCAAATGAAAAAAAGAATTATCAAAATCGGACTACTCTGTATAAAGTTATGCGTGTTTATTATACACTAGCTTCTGCCCGCGACTTCGTCCGCGTCAAATTTTTGCTCCCCTTACCCTTCCCGTCGCATCGATTTGCCTGCTAGTTTTCGTCCATTTTCGCTCCTTGAGTTATAGTGAGTCAACCTTAAAAGATAGACATATGCTCTTGCGACTTTTTTTTTGAACTTTTTAAAAATAACAATCCCGTCATACATGATTTTTGCGTTACTTTAACCGTTTACGCAGCGCACGCAACGGAAACTCTCAGAAGGAATAAATTTTCCCCGTTTTTGCAACATTTTTCATTACTGTTCCGCTCCTCTGAGGTGTAGCGTGATGTTATATAGCCTATAGCCTCCCTCGATAAATAGGCTACCTAACACAAAAAGAATTTTTCAATTCGGACCGGATTCGATTCGGAGATTAGCGCGTTCAATCAAACAAACAAACTCTTCAGCTTTATAATATTAGTATAGATAATTAGTTGACCCATTAATTTGTTTATTATTATTAATTTATTGTTATAAACGTACCAAGTTTGACAACCTGGTACGCGGTGGTGATCTGGTAAGCGTTTTCTAGCTGACACTCATATGTTAGGTTAGCTCCTACCCAGTTATGATGACCTGGTACTTCGAAGGCATAAAGCGTTTTCTAGCTGACACTCCTTTGTTTGGTAAGCTCCTGTCAAGTTATGATAACCTGGTACTTCGAAGGCAACGTTTTTGTCATAGTACCACGTTTTATAGTGACTTGTATTCTCTTTGACGTTTTATGTGACGTCTCACGGGAACGCGGTCGTAAAAAGGGGAAAAAAAAAAAAAAAAAAAAAAACGGGATAAAAAGTATCCTATGTCCTTCTCCTGGCTCTAAACTACCTCCCTGCCAATTTTCAGCTAAATCGGTTCAGCCGTTCTTGAGTTATAAGTGAAGTAACTAACACGACTTTCTTTTATATATATAGATTACAATCAGTGAGTGAACAATCAATCATCCCCTGTTTTCCGACCTTAGGGTTCGATTTTGTTTTCAAAATTTATATAGGACCACCTTGGGAGTATACCCTTTCCAATAGAAGAAGAATTGTTACAATCGGACCACTATGTAAAAAGTTATGCGTGGTCATACATTAAAAAAAAAAAAAAAAAATACACGCGTCGAATTGATAACCTCCTCCGTTTTTTTTCGTCGGTTGAAAATAAAAATTATAAAATGCAATAAAGAAGAAAAGACACTCAATGCAGGAAACTATGTTAGTAATTGTAATGGAAGCGACGAAAAAATACCAATTTACTGTGTTTTTGCAGAAAATTTGGCGGAATACCTAGTGCTAGTTTCTAGCCTGTTTTGCATATTCACAGTAGATAATAGAGATGACGCGGTTTACTCAGCTTGTCAAGGAATATTTTAGATATGACACATACCTACTGTGTGCAAGAAATGCTAATTACATGCCGATAGGTTAGGTTATCGGACGCTTCTTTTTATTTAGACGCTAAATTACTGAGAATGTTGAAGGAGTGAGTATTTTAACAAACAGAGCTCTTCGATAAGACTATTTCGGGAATCATTTTATCATTCGCCTGCCCTTCCATCCCAAATTTATTTGGGGTCGCCACAACATGTCTTTTTCCCTCCATATTTTATCTATTACCTAGTCGTCATCTCGGTCAGTCACCCCTTTTCTAACCATACCATCAGTACCCCTTTTCTAACCATTCATACAGTCCATCGTATTTTTGGTCTTCCTCTGCTCTTATAGCCATCGTCATTTATACTAAAAATTTTCTTCACGATATTTTCCTAATTTTCCTGGAGAGTATTTTTAGGATCAGTGGGGTAATTGCGTAACACACTAACTCTAAGAATGGCTTTAATTTCAACAATTCACCAAATTTATTGCGTAATTATTTAAAGGTTGGTGAGAGTAAGCCATGGATTAGCTTCAAAATAATTAATCTTCATTTCAGCCGAAAGACGTCCACTGCTGGGATAGGCCATAATCGCCAGGGAGGGTTTGCCATAATCGCCACGCTCGCCAGGCGGGTTGGTGATCACAGTATGGTGGCAAAATGCATAAAGAACGCTGCTGCCTTTTTTCTTTGTAAGTCCATTATTCGCTTTTTACGACAGCCACGAACAGAAATGGGATGGTGCTAATTTTCACGTTCGGCACAACACAAAATGATTCAGTGCGCGATAAAATCCAGCCGCGATATATTTACGTCCGTGCGAACGTTGTCTTATAAGTAGATTTAAATACGCAAATAAATAATTATGTAATAAGATTTTCCTCAGTCTTAGTTGAAGACTTGAGTGTTGCACTTTGTCGTTTCTTCGATAGGGCCGTAGCCCACCGCAACCCTCTGGTTGTGGCGGCAGCTACTTACACCCCCTCCCGTATTAGCAAAGTCCGCCGCTCGCGGCACATTCTTACCGATCCTGATGATCCCACTACTCTCCTCCAGGAGAGTCGAAAAGAGACCAGTACAGCTAGACCAGCACACAGACACAAACCGTACCGACCTCGCCACCGAGGTCCGTCGTCGCGACCCCGACTAAACAGTCCCTCCCGACCCTTGCAAGAGCCAGCCCGCGATGCTGCGCCGCTAGCTTTAAATTAGTCCCTAAATAATTTAACCCAGATCCAGCCAGTCCCTTGCTGCCCCCCTATCAGCGATTGCCTAAGCCGAGGTTCGTACCCCCCTCGGGGTAACCCTTAGAGCTTTCGCTTTAGTTTTTAAGTATAATAAGCCCCGGCTGGAGGCCTAAAAAGGTAACTTTTTAGAACTCGCCGGGCCACAATCCGTTTAAGTAGTCACAATCTTTTCAGGATTAACTACGAGATGCCCCACAAAAAAAAAAAAAAAAAAAGTTGCACTTTGTGTCTTCTTTTCAGCTGACATCATCGACACATTCAACTCACACGTTCATTAGCTAAATTACAGGTGACAAGGCCGTGGACCGTCTCTCGGTCCTTACAAAAGAATCGAAGAAGACATTAGCAAAGATTTTGTTTCTAATATATCTTGAATAATTACAAGATGCCCTTTATACAAGGGTGCATAGAGTCTACATGACCTTCACTGTTCTCCGTTTGCATCCTTGTGTAAAAAAGTTGCTTCTGAATTATATTTCATCTTATTTTAAAGACTCCGAATCAAAATTCCACATTTAAAAAAACTATACACAATCAATGTAGGCGGAGCATAATGACATCACCATATTTGCTCATGTATGAACACACACATGCTTTAGAAACGAACATCAAAAGATATTATCTCAGGACACCAGCATCTGAATTCCGACTCTACACTTACGATATAAGGTTGGTATTACTTTGTGGTTACTTCAGGAGTTATGCCGGGATGCACAGGACATCTGCGCAGACTTTACGAAGTCTGCGAAGGTTCTGGGTCAGTGGGCACGAGCTGCTTTTGTTTTGCCGCGGTATCGATTCATTGATCGATGGAGTTAATCGAGTTTGAATACAATGATCGAATTCGTTCAGCGGCCTTGTGTTCGGAGTTTGAAAAATGGTCTTGTTTCTCCGAATGCTTGAATCACGTTTATATTAGGAATACAATATACCGTCTATTACAGATTTTGTTTTTAATTTCGTGAGATTATAAAGTTAAGTACTTAGTTAGCTACCAAAAGACTGTTACCGTAGTTTGGCAATTAATACTGATTACTGTTATATTGAAACAGTCATAGTCTAGCAGTGGACATGACTTTTATATTGGAGCAATGGGTGCCAAAGATGATGATGATGAGTTCCCCGGCAGGAACTTTGTGTATTCAATTTCATCACCACTACTCCCCAAACGGTAAAAGAAAACATCGCAGAAAACCATCAAGAACCAACCAATCAACCATCCCGCAGATGGCACTAGGTTGGCGTGGTGGACTATGGCCCGTTCAATCTTACAGAGAAGATGCCTTTGTCCTGTGAGCAATGGGAAAATTATAAGCTGAAGAGCCCACTGTACTTAGAGTTTGGACTGTAAGCCACTATTATTATGAGTTATTTTGAATTGCACAGAGCTCCTGCTAAGAAAACAAAAATCCTTTCAAATTTACACTGTCCAAGTCGTGGACTACTGTGACCTATGACAACCGTGATTATATTGATTTATCAAGAAAAATTACGAAAAATAAACAAACCGCTGACATTTTGAAATGTGGGAGCGTCAGTCTAAGCAAAGCACGATTGTGTGCATAATACCAAAAATATTCGTTTAGCACTTACTGCAATACTCGAGAAACGAAATGGCCTCAATTCACCACACAAGAAAAGGTTGACCAGCTTCCTTTTACGTCAGTTTGTTTATAAACAGTCTGTAAAGATCCATTGAAAAGTCTAGATGCTCTCATAATCTTCTCATCTAAAATAGAAGGGGATTTTCACCATCCTACTACCTATTTTAATATTATAAATGTGAAAGTTTGTGAGGATGTTTGGATGTTCGTTACTCTTTCATGTAAAAACTACTGAATGGGTTTGGATGAGAGTTATACAATTTGGCACACAGATAGTTTATAACCTGGATTAACACACAATCTCGGTAGTAAGTTCCTGTGGGATAATTACCAAGAGACATTTGAAACTCCATTGCGTGAAAAAATGCCGCCGTAATTTTATTACGTCCTTGTAAATGTCTAATTATGATGACATAGACGATACCAGTTTTTTTGTTGACCTTCAAAAAATGCTGACTCTCAGTCTAGTTGGAATTAATTACTTTTGTTTTGATTTAGCCACAGCCACACATCTCATCTCTTCTGCACCGTCTACTCATCTAATTATCCCTGTCTCAGGTAACAATACAGGTTACAATGTCCTAGGACATGCTAACTGCCATTGACAGCATCGGCAGACTTGTTAATTACCCGTGAATGTGTGAAACTACATTAAATTGAGCGATCAACAAGATATAATCGGGCAGGGCCGGACTGGGGTTTTAAATCGGTCCGGGCATTTCACAGACAACCGGCCGGCGCCGCGGGCCTCTGCCATTCGTAACAGAAAACTTACTAACGCAAATTTCAGGTATTTATTGTATGAACCATTTTCGAAGCAGTTCGCTGCTTTCGGCAAATTTTTCTATAATGTCGTTGGAATCTAATTTCATAAGATCTTTTTCCACTGCCATTAACATGAAAGAGTTAACATTTTTTAGAGGAATTAGTTCTCCTCATGCGATTTTTTAATATTTTTCAAGATTGAAAAAGATCTTTCATGTGCTACTTGACTCATTGACAAAGTAATCAGAAACTTATAAGCTAGTGCAAGTAAAGTGTATGCATTAATAAATAAATTATATTTATACAAAATCTTAAAGCAGCAAACTGCGCAATTTTTGTATTGATGGAAAGTCTCACATATAATTTCATCGTTTTCTTCGCTTTCGTCATCCACGATTTTTTTAAATGTTTTATATGGTTCCAAGTCAGAAGATTTAATGCTATCCCAATGTAAAGCTAAAGGAGGAGGGTAAAGATTAGAACATTTTTCGCCTATCATAGTCATGAAAATTCAAAGTATTTATTGACGTCATGTTATTGTGTTGACCTTTACATCTATCCTAAAATAGTAAAAAAATAAACAAATTAATGCTAGTTTAAAAACCCTATTTACTGTAGTATTTGAGAGACTAAGAAATATATTAGTGCATAAAGCGCTTAACAGTTTATTTTAATGAAAGTTACGAAAAGTGCTTAAAATGACAAAACTTCAACTAATTTGCCAAGTTTGATGATTTTTTTTAAATAACTTGTTTTTTTTACTATTTTAGAATAGAGGTTAATATCTTAAGTTCTAATAAACAAAATAACATGACGTCAATAAATACTTTGAATTTTCATGACTATGATAGGCGAAAAATTTTCTAATCTTTACCCTCCTCTTTTTTCAGTTCAGTTCGTAATTTTTCACCGGTAGAGGTTATATTAAACTCCAGTAAATGTTTGCTTAATTCATCTAATTCTCATCCTTTAAATTTATTGTCACGAATGTTTGAGATTTTTGTTTTTTGAAATGAAATGAAATGAAATGAAATTTATTTTTGCAAGAATTGTAGTACATTACAGATGGTCGGGTTATTTTACAGTATCTAATACAATTCGTTAAACCTAGCATGCAAAGTAATTGATAACATTAGATAATTAAATAAACGAAGATATTAAATTCAAACATAAATCAAAGTTATTAAATTTAAAAAAAAAACATAAAAAAAGACATCAAAAATCAGCGCACAATTGTCCAATTGCGAGAAAACGGTGATCCATGCTTTGAGCAACTGTGTCAAAGATAATGTTATAAACATTTACTTTATATGCATTAACTGCATCAGAGATAAGTTCATCCTGTACGATCTCTCCTGGTATTAACTTCTTTTTTCTTAGTAATTTTTCGGGAAACTTTGTTTGAACTTCTATATCGAACGTCTTCTTTGTTTAACTGAACTTTATTTTTATTTTATCAGAGAAACCTTGATAGAGATTTTAATGTATTGAATTAAATCATCATCATCATCATCAGCCTATAGCAGTCCACTGCTGGACATAGGCCCCTCCAGTTGCACGCCATTGAGCTTGATTCTCGGCAACTCTCATCCATCTGTTACAAGCCACCCAGCGAAGATCGTCACTCCACCTAGCCTTTTTTTTTTTTTCAGGATGGGAAATCATCAAATGACTTCTCCCGCTCTGGGCGGAGCGGGAGGGCGTGTCAGACTTTTACTGACTAAAACCCACCCGTGTTCCATCAGTTGCCCATGTGCCAGGGTCACGGTATCTCTTTCGAACTATCACGCGACCCCGGCAGGCATCGGTCCTAGTAGACCCCTACACTGCTGCTGACATCTCTTTGAGGCGCGCGTGGAACACTGCGCGCCGTCAGCGTCGACCCGAGCTTGGTCCTTACCGGGCGGCGAGCTACCCATTGCTCGCCACCCGCAAGCTCAGTCCACCTAGCCTGAGGGCGTCCTACCTTACGTTTGCCAATTCGCGGTCTCCACTCAAGAACACGTCTACCCCAACGATCATCGGTTCTACGGCTAATGTGGCCGGCCACTTCAGCTTACTAATTCTATGAGCTATGTTGACTACTTTGGTTCTCTGCCGATTCACCTCATTCCGGATTCTATCCCTCAGAGATACTCCAAGCAATGCTCGTTCCATAGCTCGCTGAGCGACTTTAAATTTATGGACCAGCCGTACCCTGAGTGTCCACGTTTTGGCTCCGTAGGTCATAACAGGCAGGACGCACTGGTTGAAGATTTTAGTCTTTAGGCTCTGCGGAATATGCGACAATAAGACTTGACGAAGCTTCCCAAATGCTGCCCAGCCCAGCTGAATTCTCCTGTTAGCTTCCTTCTCAAGGTTGTTTTTATCAAACTGTCTGAAGTAAATGTATTCTTGAACGACCTTGATGGCATCGCCATTGACTGTGATCGGTCCCGGAGTTGCGTAATCGTTGAACATAACCTTTGTTTTGTCCAAGTTCATCCGGAGATCAATGCGTAAAAAATAATGAACTAGGCCGTCCAGCATCTGCTGCAAGTCCTGCAGCAATTCAGCCTGTATGACGATTTCGTTTGCAAATCTCAAGTGTGAGATGTACTTGCCGTTGATGTTAATACCGCGTCCACTTCAGTTCAGCGTCGTAAACACATCCTCCAATGCATTAGTGAACACTTTTGGGGAGATTACGTCCCCTTCACTCCTCGACGCAGGGCGATGTGTTCAGTTTGCTGGTCCTGAGTTTGGACGGTCATGGAGGCGTTTTCATAAAGACATCTCAGCACTTGGATGTTTCGCTAGTCGACTTGGCATTGCTGCAAAGACTCCAGAAGAGATCAGGTCTCGATAGAGTCAAAAGTCTTCTCATAGTCCACAAACGCAAGACACAGTTGCCGACTATACTACTTGGACTTCTGTATAATCTGCCGCACTGTGTGGATATGGTCTATGGTTCTGTATCCTCCTCGAAAGACGGCCTGCTCCGGCGGCTGAAACTCGTCGAGTCTTCGCGTTAGACGATTCGTGACGACTCTTGAAAACAGCTTATATACGTGGCTTAGAAGCGAAATTGGTCTAGTACTTTAAAATTGTTTTATCTCCCTTTTTAAAAAAAAAGTACAACCAGGCTCCTTCGCCACGCTTCTGCAGTTCTCTCAGAGACCGGGCTGAGTTGAAAAGCTCCCGAAGCTCTTTCAGTATAGTATTTCCTCCCGCTTTCAGGAGCTCGGTCGTAATCCCGTCCTTACTCCCGGGCTTTTCCATTTTTAAGCTGTTTTAAAGCCGCCTCGATTTCTTCTTGGCTGACTTTTGGCAGATCTTCTGTGAAGTGGCGGGTTTTTTTTTTCTCGATGGGAAATCATCAAATGACTTCTCCCGCTCTGGGCGGAGCGGGAGGGCGTGTCAGACTTTTACTGACTAAAACCCACCCGTGTTCCTTCAGTTGCCCATGTGCCAGGGTCACGGTATCTCTTTCGAACAATCACGCGACCCCGGCAGGCATCGGTCCTAGCAGACCCCTTCAGCGCTGCTGAAATCTCTTTGAGGCGCGCGTGGAACACTACGCGCCGTCAAAAGTGGCGGGTTAAAGTGGTTTTAGAATCCTCATTTTGAGGATCAGGTCGATCTCGGCCAGTTGTAGGCATCGCAAGCATTTGCTTGCGATGCATACAACTGGGCGTAGAAGTTTTTAACTCTCGAAAGGATGAAACGACGATATCCCCACTAGATTTAGTCAACTTCGTTAGGTGGCGTAATCTTATTGTTGAGTGCCCACCTCTCTGAAGTTGGCATGGCAAAAATAGCAGACAAACAAACGAAATACGGGATAATTAGCCGTAAATTAACCGCAAATTAAACGTGAAAACCAAAAATTTACCGCACTTAAGGAAACCCAAAAATGAGTTTGCATGCTAGCTTCAAATGAAGTTAGCATGCAAAAATCTTAAAATCGGTTAGAAACATCCTAGGGAACTCTACTTGAGCTCATAATTTGCCGCTTATTAGCCGCTGGCGATATAGCCCGAGACCGAAGGGATTTTTTTTTTTTTCGAAATAACCCATACTTTTCATATCGGCTGCTCGCCGATCTTTGTTAAATCGAACCCGATCGCTCTGGCAAACTGTAATTGGGCCTGAAAGATGCTGTGATGGTTGCCCTAATTAACCGTGAAAACCAAAAATTTACCGCAAATACGGAAACCCAAAAATCAGTTTGCATGCTAGCTTCAAATGAAGTTAGCGTGCAAAAATCGTAAAATCGGTTAGAAACATCCTAGGGAACACTACTTGAGCTCATAATTTGCCGCTTATTAGCCGCTGGCGATATAGCCCGAGACCGAAGGGAATTTTTATTTTTTTCGAAATAACCCATACTTTTCATATCGGCGGCTCGCCGATCTTTGTAAAATCGAACCCGATCGCTCCAATGAAGTTAACATTTAAATTACGATTTTTGCATGCTAACTTCATTGGAAGCTAGCATGCAAACTGATTTACGGGGTTGTTGTACTCGCGGTTAATTTCGTGGTTTTCACGGTTAATTAGGGCAACCATCACAGCATCTTTCAGGCCCAAATACAGTTTGCCGGAGCGATCGGGTTCGATTTTACAAAGATCGGCGAGCCGCCGATATGAAAAGTATGGGTTATTTCGAAAAAAAAAAGTCCCTTCGGTCTCGGGCTATATCGCCAGCGGCTAATAAGCGGAAAATTATGAGCTCAAGTAGAGTTCCCTAGGATGTTTCTAACCGATTTTACGATTTTTGCATGCTAACTTCATTTGAAGCTAGCATGCAAACTGATTTTTGGGTTTCCGTATTTGCGGTAAATTTTTGGTTTTCACGGTTAATTAGGGCAACCATCACAGCATCTTTCAGGCCCAAATACAGTTTGCCGGAGCGATCGGGTTCGATTTTACAAAGATCGGCGAGCCGCCGATATGAAAAGTATGGGTTATTTTGAAAAAAAAAAACCCTTCGGTCTCGGGCTATATCGCCAGCGGCTAATAAGCAGCAAATTATGAGCTCGAGTAGAGTTCCCTAGGATGTTTCTAACCGATTTTATGATTTTTGCATGCTAACTTCATTTGAAGCTAGCATGCAAACTGATTTTTGGGTTTCCGTATTTGCGGTAAATTTTTGGTTTTCACGGTTAATTAGGGCAACCATCACAGCATCTTTCAGGCCCAAATACAGTTTGCCGGAGCGATCGGGTTCGATTTTACAAAGATCGGCGAGCCGCCGATATGAAAAGTATGGGTTATTTTGAAAAAAAAAAAACCCTTCGGTCTCGGGCTATATCGCCAGCGGCTAATAAGCGGCAAATTATGAGCTCGAGTAGAGTTCCCTAGGATGTTTCTAACCGATTTTATGATTTTTGCATGCTAACTTCATTTGAAGCTAGCATGCAAACTGATTTTTGGGTTTCCGTATTTGCGGTAAATTTTTGGTTTTCACGGTTAATTAGGGCAACCATCACAGCATCTTTCAGGCCCAATTACAGTTTGCCGGAGCGATCGGGTTCGATTTTACAAAGATCGGCGAGCCGCCGATATGATAAGTATGTGTTATTTCGAAAAAAAAAAATTCCCTTCGGTCTCGGGCTATATCGCCAGCGGCTAATAAGCGGCAAATTATGAGCTCAAGTAGAGTTCCCTAGGATGTTTCTAACCGATTTTACGATTTTTGCATGCTAACTTCATTTGAAGCTAGCATGCAAACTGATTTTTGGGTTTCCGTATTTGCGGTAAATTTTTGGTTTTACCGGTTAATTAGGGCAACCATCACAGCATCTCTCAGGCCCAATTACAGTTTGCCGGAGCGATCGGGTTCGATTTTACAAAGATCGGCGAGCCGCCGATATGAAAAGTACGGGTGATTTCGAAAAAAAAAAAATTCCCTTCGGTCTCGGGCTATATCGCCAGCGGCTAATAAGTGGCAAATTATGAGCTCAAGTAGTGTTCCCTAGGATGTTTCTAACCGATTTTACGATTTTTTCATGCTAACTTCATTTGAAGCTAGCATGCAAACAGATTTTTGGGTTTCCGTATGTGCGGTAAATTTTTGGTTTTCACGTTTAATTTGCGGTTAATTTACGGCTAATTATCCCGTATTTCGTTTGTTTGTCTGCTATTTTTGCCATGCCAACTTCAGAGAGGTTGAGTGCCCGATGTTCTGACGAAGTGACAGGTGGGTTTTCACGTCGTTCCGTAATAAGCTCCAGAGTCTTATTTCGAAAGTTTGGACTACTTCTCACACCTTTCTTCCCTGAGGATTCCCATCATTTGCTCGAGGGCCTGGTCGACGTCATTTGTGGTTTCCACGGCAGCGAATCGGTTCTCAGGTCTAACTGGAACGCTTCAGAGCATAACATAGTTTGGAGCATACTTGGACGGAGCCTAGACTTCATCAAACGAGTTCGCTCGAGCTTGAAATTGATATTCAGAGAGCTTCGAACAAGTTTGTGATCACTGTCTATATTGAACCTGTTGATCACCGAGTCATCTCTGAATGTATGCTTCCTATGATGAAGTCTATCTCATTTTTTGTCAGAATTTCAGGGCTTCGTTACGTCTATTTCGTTTGGGGCGTTTCTTAAAGAAGGAATTCATTAAGAAAAGCCCTCCTTCTCAAGGAATTTGACAAGCATTTGCCCCTTATGATTAGAAAGAGAGTGAAGTTAGAAATTTTGATTAGAAACTGAACTTTTATTGCACTAATGTAAGGGTTTAGGGTTTAGTTTAGGTCATGTGTTGGTTTATAAAATAAAATTATATTAAAGGGAATTTGGAAAATCATTTTAATACTATTGGTGTAGCCAGCAGCCCGACCGGCCCACTGGGGCTCCGGCCCATCGGGCATTTGCCCGATTTGCCCGTATGGCCAGTCCGGGCCTGTAATCGGGCATTGTTTACCATCAGATCATGAGTCACGTCTGTCGGAAACCGGTTCTGTTATGTATTATTTATTATCCACTAGCTTTTGCCAGCGGCTTCGCCCGCTTGGAGGTCGGAAATTATCCCGCGGAAACATACTACCGGGATAAAAAGTAGCCTGTGTTCTTTCTCATGCTCTAAACTATCTGTGTACCAAATTTCATTTAAATCAGTTCAGGAGTTATAGCAGGAAAGCGAGACAGACAAACAGACAGAGTTACTTTTGCATTTATAATATTAGTGTGGATTACTGAGGTATGTGAGTACAGAGACTATTTAATGGTAGCGGAAATTTTCGTGTGTTGCCGGACGTAAAGAGTAGCACCATCTCATTTCTTCTCGTGGGTGTCGTAAAAAAAAAGTAAGGGAGTTACTAGAGAATGGGCAGCACCGTTCCCTATACGTTTTACCACCATACTGCGATCGTCAACCCGCCTGCCAAGCGTGGCGATTATGACAAAACCCCCAAAACTGGGGGAGGCTTTTGTCCAACTGTGCGTCTTTCGGCTAAATGATGTTGAGATAATTTGATTGGATCGCCTCGGTTTGTTTAAAGGATTCCGTATCCAAATGGTGCCAACGTTTACACTGACGGAATTTTCCCACGCACTCCATTTTCAACTCTTGGTGTTGAACCGAGTATTGAGAATCCCGCAGAGTGCATCGCGCCCGTCGAGAACAATCTCGCCGTGATATTTTTGTCAGTGCGATTGTGCGGACGCTGACTAAGGATGCGCTGTCCGGCTTTTTGTCTTATGTCTATCAGTGGGCTGTTTCTTATGAATTGTAATAGGTAGACATTTGAAATTTTCGCAGAGTGTGTATGTTTAACAGTAATAAAAATAAAATTAAGCGTCTTCAATTATTGTAGTCTTAAATACTGTGCGGTGGTACAGAACCCTTCGTGTACGAGTCCTACTCGCATTCGGCCGGTTTTTGGAATGTACACACATACAATCACGCCTTTTTCCCATGGGGGTAGGCAGAAACCATAGAACGCCACCTGCTACGATCTCTACACACTCCTTTTGCGTCGTGCTATTTTAGCATTACATATTATATTACCATAGGGTGTAGGAACCACGCGTCAAACCCAGAGCGTAGAAAGATTCTAATGGAACTCTAGGAAAGCTAAGACAAAATCCATACACGCTTCGGTTTCAAGGCTCAAGAGCATAGCATGATCTCTTAGTAATTAATGTCAGTACTGCATTATAATATACATGGACGGTATGCAAAACAAAACCCTTCTTCCGCGTGACCAGAACTGTCAAGGAAATGGATTACATTACAGACTAAAAATAGGTAATTAGGTATATTGGTGGTAGAGCACCGTGGCCGTGGGAGGTGGTCTGCAACCTACACCACTTACGATGCAATTTAAACTTGATACTCTTATTTATTGCCTGCCTGTTCCGTGTGTTGCCGGACGTAAATATAGCACCATCCGATTTCGTGCCGTGGGTATCGTAGAAGACGAATAAGGAGCTTACTAGAGAATAGGCAGCAATAAATATGAGAATGTTCTCTATGCATTTTACCACAATATTACGATCGCCAACCCGCCTGCCAAGTGTGGCGGTTATGGCAAGGGGGGGGGGGGGCTTTGTGGGAGGCCTATGACTAGCAGTCGACGTCTTTTGGCTGAAATGATGATGATGATGATGATGGCCTTCATATACCTTACGCAGGTTGTGGATGGTCTGTGGATCCCCACCCGAATGCCTTGGAAAGCACGATAAGTCGTTGGTCCCGGCTGTCATTAGTAGATCTCAGACAGTCGTTACGGGTAGTCAGAAGTCCGAAAGTCTGACAATGAGGGTTTTCTGAAATGGCTAATTCACTAGATGGCAGCACAGAAACGTCAGGTCCGGGCACCTGTCAAGTGTCAAATCGCCTATATTTTCCTTAGTCGTGACTGAATGAAAACGAATGAATGAAATAGTTTTATATTCATTGTTGAAGTGGAGGAGCTCTTGTCAAAGTGGCGCCAACTGGTGGCCTAAATTTTCTTGAACACCCTCATTAGTTGTAGCAAGGGGTTTCGTACTACCTTTTAAATGGGTTGTGGAGACTAGATAGGTCGTAGCTAATTGTAAAATACAGGTATTGCATCCGGTTAGACTAGACGCAGACCCCATCATAATTGGGACAAGCCCAGGCAGATGATGATATGACGTATGTAGGAAGATATCTAACAAGGCGGAAAAGCAGCTTAGCTGCATTTGGAATTCTACTAATAATACCCGAGAACAAAACAATGTCTGCTAAGATATTCCTAAAGATCCTCTGCCTTCAAAAGCAAGGAACATTTTAAGGCTTTCACTTCTATATTATTCTCTCAGGAGTCATCTCAGACCCTCCCTTCGTTTGCGTTTGCTATGTAACCTTTTTAAGCCTTTTTTGTTTTGGCAAATTGGATCGTTTAAAAGTACCTAAGAGTAAGTTTCCACCGTCCCTCCTTCCCCTGCTTACTGTACATATAGATCAGCAACTTTACTGAAACTATTCTAAAAATAGAAACTTTATACGGGAGGATTTTTTGTATGTCTAATTGTCTATCTAACTACCTTCAAGCCTTTGCCTTTCCCTTATTAAACCAGGGCCTCAGTTAATCCTTTTTCGTTAATCGTAGGAAAAGCGTACACACAACCCGAGTGGTATCTATTTATAAAGGTAATAAACTAATAAGTTTGCTTGCGCCGATGTGTCGGAAGCCGTATGAGTCATCCGCGCCGACTACAGCACAAAAACCTCTCCGAGCCTTTGACTACTGGCGCAAAAACTCGCTCCGAGTTGTTTCTTACTTCTAATGGCGGTGACTAGTGGATAAATGAGAGTTTTTACTGTCCGTCGAAGTACTTTCAGTAAGATTTTTAACGTTACTGCCATAATTTCGGCGTTTAAACGTCGAATAAAGACATGGACTGTGTTCTTTTATTGCGAAGTATAATAAAGATGAGTTGCGGATTTCTTTGATATTTCAGTGTGCACCAAAATTGCTGAAAAACGGCAGTGCCTGAAATGATTCTTTATCAGTAACCACGTTCCCACTGCTGGGACACAGGCCTCCTCTCGGTGAGAGGGAGTGGGCCATAATGTACCACGCGAGCCCAGTGCGGGTTGGTAGATGTCACATATCTTCGAATTTTTGGTTCCAGGACATGCCATGCTGCATGCCATTTCTTCGCCGTTTTGAGAGGAGTGGTAATGAAATAATTTTAAGGAAGTAAAGCGCCTGCTTGGGGTCGAACCTGCAACCTACAACCCGTAAGTCGCGGCCGTTACCTCTTGGCCACCACTGCTCTCCTCTGGGCCACCACAAATGATTCCAATATCATTTAAATTTTCACCAAGTCTCGGTGTATGATGCAGTTATGATTGTCCAAGCAAGTTTGAACAACGATAACAGTGATAAGAAAATATTTGCAGATGTGAGATGAGGGCAGCGCCTTTGGAAAACCAACGTACAGTCACCAAAAGAGATAAGTAACCAGGTTCGTTGGATATAGTAAGAAACCGTTGGATGTTTTCGAATATAATAATTTAATTTGATAAATGAACCGTTTGTTTTCTATTAATTTGATTCGAAAATATCAATCGGTTTCTTTCTAAACTCGGTTATCCCACCCTCAGTTATACGGATTCCCGATTATCCGGACTAGCATCCGCGATCAAATACCTACTTTCAAGTCGAATCCATGCATGCACGGACATGTCGGAACTTGCATTATTAGAAAATTTGTCATCACTTAATAATTTCTTAATAAACATTGATCTTTGTTTTTGTAATAATTACCTAGCATTATGTAATATGCAAAATGGTATATCCGATGACCCAGGTTACGTATCTCTTTTGTTGACCGTACGTAGTCTATGTAGTTATGTCTCTATTACTTAGCATAAGCCTGAGTTGCATTTGTATCATTTTGAAACCACTAGCTTCTGCCCGCGACTTCGTCCGCGTCAAATTTTCGCTCTCCTGGCCCTTCTCGTCGCATCAAATTGCCTGCCTGTTTTCGTTGCTGCTCCGCTTCTTTTGATCGTAGCGTGATGTTATATAGCCTATAGCCTTCCTCAATAAATACAACAAACCCACACAAAAATAATTTTTCAATTCGGACCAGTAGTTCCTGAGATTACCACGTTCAACCAAACAAACAAACTCTTCAGCTTTATAATATTAGTAAAGATATTTTACTCCTGAACTAAGTCGAAATCCGCAATTGTTTGTTTTGACCCGAGAATTGAGCATCCAACAGACTACATCGTGAGTGAATGTCAACACGTCGAAAGAACACAGTGTTTGTTTGGTCTACAACTCTTAAGCAGTGCGGTGAAGATCCAGAGCGCAAAAAAATCCCGCCATGATTTTATTATGTCCGTGGGCTTAATCTCATTCAATTTTAGCCAATATATTTAAAGGAAATAGTTTCTTTATATATATATTAAGCCTAAATTCTTTTTCGAGCTGATTATATTATTACAATATTATTCGTAGGTCCCAATTATTATTCGTAGGTCCCATTGTGATACCCACGGAATAATTGTTCTGTGGTGATACCCTTAAAGCCAAATCGCCGCAGTATTCTGGGCTAACCGTATACAGATTGCTATCGACACGCTACGAAGACGGCTATGAGCTTGGCACCTTCAGTAGCGTCCTCCTGTAGCGTGCAGGCAACAGGACACGCTGGACACGATATGAAACTATTGTTGCCCCATTGTCATACACTCATGTCGTGGACTCATCTGTGCATCAGCTGAGCATGGTTTCGTTGTTTCGACTTACCTGAGTCCGAAGTCAATTATAAACTTCCAGGTACGCCAAGGCAACTCATTCAAGGGATTTTCAGCAGATGGAACGAATGGGGATAGGGAAGCACTATCTCGCCAGTGAGAGGGTGGACAAGCTTTAAAAAGCTGTAGCACTACTCACAAACAAATACTCAAAATTTCACCTCTGGAATCCTTGCATGCTCCCACACCTGCAGGGTCCTCGAACACGTACCGCAATCGCATACATTGCACCACTAAGCTTATATGTTAATATCGCTAAACAGGTGCTGTCCAATGCCGCGTCGCCTACATAGCTTCCTACGCCTGCGCCAGCGCATTCCAACTGTATGCAATTTATTTACTGTGTGAGCCCGTTGTATTTTGCAGAAGCAAGTATTTTTATATTGCACTGTACCGATCTGTGTATGATTGTTTGCCATTGAATTCGCTATTTGAATATACGGGCAATAAAGGTTGTTAGTCAATTGCTTTACAATTAATTTAGCTGACAGCTGACATATTTATTTAACTTGTACTTATAGTTTCATTATTTCATAATTCTCCTGTCTTTTTCAGAATGTATTTGGGGTCGGCGCAACATGTCTTTTTCTTCCATACTCTTCTATTCGTCAACTCGGTATTCATCTCCTTTCTAACCATATCATCAATCACAGTTTAGCCAACGTTTATCTGGTCTTTCCATAATCTTATAGCCATCGACATTCATACTAAAAACTTCCTCACGATATTTTCCTCATTCCTCCGTATGACATTGCCCATACCTTGACAACCGATTTCCACACAATTTTTCAGTTACCGGTGCCAGTTTCAGACTCATATATTCTAATAGTAGTAGTATAATTGCAGTATTTGTTAATACATAAAAATTACGATACTGCAACGGAATAGAACAAAAGGTCAATTCAAATTAACGGTCACAGAAATTAAATGAAATATAAAGAACATTTCAAATTATAAGAGTCACAGAAATAAACTTATATAAAAAAAAAAAAAAAAAAATCTGACCATAAATAACGCCTTCAAATTGTTGATGAAGTTAAGAGGTCACGTCAGAGGTGTTGTAATTTGGTAACCATTTTATTTTTTTTTCAGGATGGGAAATCATCAAATGACTTCTCCCGCTCTGGGCGGAGCGGGAGGGCGTGTCAGACTTTTACTGACTAAAACCCACCCGTGTTCCATCAGTTGCCCATGTGCCAGGGTCACGGTATCTCTTTCGAACAATCACGCGACCCCGGCAGGCATCGGTCCTAGTAGACCCCTACACTGCTGCTGACATCTCTTTGAGGCGCGCGTGGAACACTGCGCGCCGTCGACCCGAGCTTGGTTCTTACCGGGCGGCGAGCTACCCATTGCTCGCCACCCGCAAGCTCGCGCCTACGGTGGCCGGGAGTCCGCTATTGACTCCCAACGCCCGGGGCGTCTCCTCCTACGGCGGCTAGGGACGTGAGGGCGCAGAGACTGCCACTCCCTCACGCGCCCCGCCTCCTCCTTCGCGAGCATTACTGCTTCGCAGAAGGAGGTGACGGCTTCCCATTCCCTCTCGCTTCGTACCATGGCTCGCACCAGGGCTGGACGCGAGAGGTCACCGCCGCCGATCGCCTCCACGAGGACACGGCGGTGCCCCGCCCAGGCAGGGCACACCTCCACCGTATGCTCCACCGTGTCCTCCAGACGATCCTCGCAATGGAAACACCCGGACGTATCCTCCCGCTTTATCCTGAAATTTGGTAACCATACAATCGTTAACACACGAGAACCATAGAGGTTGAATTGTTTTAGGAGCTGGGTTTAGAGGGCACCTCAGAGGTCTTGTAATTTGGTAACCATTCAATCATTGATACACGAGAAGCAATAAGGTTTAATTGTTTTTCTTTTTTGGAGCTGAGTTTCTAGTTCAAAGGTGGATGTGCCAAGGTAGATCACGAAATTCAAATTTTCTTACGTTTTTTTGTAGGTAGTGTTAGGTTAAAATGTGATTCGCGCCCGTATTGCGTATGTTTTTACACTATTCATTAAATACCATTTCATTTATCCCATTGAATGACTTTTTAATGAAATAGTCATTCAATTGGATTAAATGAACTTAGAGGGTTATATTGATGATTTTAATGAGTATAATTCCGTGAATTCATATTTGTTAGGGTAGCGAATTATATTTTAATCAACCAACACACAAACTAACACTGACTGTAGGTCAGGGTTAGATTTTTTGCAAAAAACTTAAGAAAATTTGAATTATATCTATCACTATCATTCACTCCCGTCGCCTTCATTTTATTCCTCATAGAATCCATCCGGAAAAATAAAAGTTAGACAATCAATATCGAAAAAATCGGCTTTGATTTTTTTCTCTGGAATTTGAATTTATTTTTAATGCAGGACAATTTCGTCCGACCTTGTTTTTTACTGTGGGTGGGAAATCAGTAAAACGGGTGGGTGGAACGGAAGGGCGTGTCAGTTTTACTGATTACAACGTGTTCCTTCAGCTATCATGCCATGGCCACGGTAACTCTTTCGAACAATTCCGCGACCCTGGCAGGAATTTTACCTGCATGACCTCAATCAGAGCAAAGATTACTTAGAAAAAGAAAAAACAAAACAACTCAAGACGACTATTTACCCTACTTTTACATTGTATCTCTTCAACGTGCATCATACATTCCATTCAACAAAGTTGGAATGCTCGTAGTTAGCAGTTTACTTGCTAATTGAATGTCTAGGCAAACTGCTCATGGTTATGTTAACATTGGCACGCTTGCGTGCTACTCCATTTACTGTTTGTGCAAATTTTATAGTGCACGGAGATTTTGTATTCCAAATTAGGTGCGCAAGAGTGAGGCTATGCTACTCAAAATACATAGTGTTTTTGTTTTTGTGGGTGGGAAATCATCAAATCACGTCTTCCGTTCTGGGTGGAGCGGGAGGGCGTGTCAGACTTTTACTGACTAAAACCCACCCATGTTCCTATGCCAGGGCCACGGTAACTGTTTCGAACAAATCTTGCGACCCTGGCTGGAGTGTTACATACAAACTCAAATCATCAAAGAGTCACATGAATGGATAGAGGAACAGTTCACTCAACCTCCATAGAAAAGAGAGGATCCTCTGACCAAACAGGTGTTGTGTCTGATGGGCTACTGCCTGACGACTGTTGTGGGTACGTTGTATCCATACTCTAGTGGCCGCTCACTCGTCGAAATTCGACCATAATTCATTTAAAAAAATGCTTTCTGCACCCCTTCTCCATTATAAACTTGCTAAAGTCTGAGGAATTTTCGTAAAAATGGGTTCACAATTTCTGTTTCACGTATATGAATAAAGATATTCTTGTGGCGCGGTAAACTTTGCTTGCGCGATGAAGGATTTTTGTTTGACGGCAGTGTCACTGTCAGGCGTAGCGCATGGATTTGCGATGTAGATGCCGCTACAAAGGTCACAGCACTAATTTTTTCAATGGTGGGACGCGAACCAGCCCAAGTTCACACAGACGTATAAATATCGCGGCATTTTATCGCACACTGGATTATCAACTTTCTGTGTTGAACCGAGCATTGGGAATCCAACAGAGTCCACCTCAGAGCGTCGAAAAACATATTGTTCGATTTTCAACTCTCGGCGCTAAGCAGTGCATAGAAGATCCGAGTGCAGGAAAAATCCCGCCGCGCTTTCGTGACGTCGACTAAGAGTGAACTTAATTTACGGGGTGCAGGAGACAGATCATTATTTCAGCCACAAGACATCCACTGCTGGACATAGGCCTCTCCCAACTTGGGGGACTTTACCATAATCGCCACGCTTGGCAGGCGGGTTGGCCATCGCAGTATGGTGGTAAAATGCATAGAAAATTCTGCTGCCCATTCTCTAGTAGATCCCTTAGTCGCCTCTTTCGATACCCACAGGAAGAAAGGGGAGACATATAGGTCAGCTTATTTCCGTCTTTTTTAAAGTTCACTTTTTACGTAGCCGGATTTTTTTTTATTTGTTAAAGATGATTTGTATACTTATTAGTGTTGTTCCCTGCGTCGCGTCGTATCAATAACTGAAGATTCACCGCAGTTATGACTAAGTACTCCTCAAGGCTGTTACTCATGGCGACAGGATATCAGTATTTACGCAAACATCTCACGTTTCATCGTCTTATATCCTTGCATGGTCTACTGTGTTTTATTAATCATTATTATAAAAAGAGTTGAACTCGATTAAATTTATTGAAACTTGCTTTTCTTTTGGAGTTGCTCCCGCAGGCACGAGTCACGTCGCGAATTTAGTGAAACAATTTCTACGAAAACTTCTTGGAAACTGTTCTATTCTACCGATGTTGGGTCTCGCCTGTATGCAGAATCCTTTAATCTTAATGCACTCTACAATCACTGCTAATGCTACAGATCTCTGGGACTCTCCCTCCTGAAGCAGGGCAACTGTTCTTGCTGCAGTTTCCAGGTCCATATGACGTCGAGAACTAGCCATAGTAATCACGATTAATACAGAAATTAAACAAAAGTCCAAGAAAGCAACGTCTAACCACAAAACTTAGATTCACACTGATAACACAAGTGGCAAAATTAGTGCAATGTTGCATTTTTTCAAGCGCTTGACTTTTTCTGTCTACCTACTTAAATAAAACGCGTAAGTTGTCACTCGAAACATTATTAATGACTTATAAACATGTCAACTAAACAGCTAAATGCTTCATTTTGCTTATCATTGCCTCTTGAGTAATCCTAAGATAAAAATTTAAAATAAATGATGGTGGGCCCTATTTTGTTTTGAGTAGAGAAAATGGACCATGCCCTGGATTAGGACATTTAATACTTTTTATCCGGATATTCCCACGGGATAGAGTTATGCGGGTGAAACCAAGAGGTGCAGCTAGTAGTTTCTTAATAGAAACGAATCTTGGTTTATGTATTCCGACTTTTACTACAAACGAGAAAATAATTACAGACAAAGATGTTCTTTTAAATATAGGTAACACTAGATGTTGACTGAAACAATATAGAGAAACTAGGTTTTGTAGATTCTTATCTTATCAAAGACTTTGTTTGACTAGCATACACCCTATGCAGATTTGCTGGTCATTGAACTTGCATTTTTTACCTTAATTGACATAAAAATAAGTCATTATCTTCGCCATTGTTTATTGCCCTTATCCCAATATATGTAGGGTCATGCAACATGTCGTTTTCTTCCGTACTTTCGAAAATAAGTACGGGGTGACTACCGAGCTGACAAATAATGAAGAAGTATGGAAGAAAAACACGTTGCCCCGCCCCCAAATAAATTGAGATACTGACAGGAGAATGATGGCGGCTTAAGAAAATAAGTAAGTACCTATCTATACCTAATTCTTCGCCGGTATCTTAAGGCAGAGCTTTCTTCACTTCCTTATCTCAAGATACTCAAGGTGTGTTAAGGTAAATTCGAAATTCGTTCGTTTTTTGACTTTTCTTAGCGCATCCATTGAGGTGGTGAAATGGATAGTTATTATAATTGCTAGTTATTTGGCTCAAGTTGCACACATAACCATGGAAAGTGAATTGATGCATGAAGAAGATAATTATGCACAACTTAAATATGATTCATGAAAGATATAGGTAATATTAAACAATTTTAGCTAACTTTCAAAAGGTGTGGTCTCAAGAGCGTAGGATGTTAGGATCTTAGTAACACTACCAAGAGAAAGTACTAACTTAAACCCTAGATGGATTGCTTGCTCTCACAAAAGTCAACACTAATATTTTATACCTAGGTTGGTTTCTTAAGTGGGTTTGTTCAATTAAAGATGTTTAGGGAGAGTAGGGACTAAGTACCTACCAAAAAACCTGTTTTGTAAGTAGTTAGAGACTGGCTTATTAGCCCACGTTTCCACGGACGTAATATGAGCCTATACCGTTCCCACTGCTGGGACACAGGTCTCCTCTCGGTGAGAGGGAATGGGCCACAGTCTACCACGCGAACCCGGTGCGGGGTGGTAGATGTCACACGTCTTAAAATTTTTGATTCTAGGACATGCCGGTTTCCTCACGATGTTTTCCTTCACCGTTTTAAGAGCAGTGTTTCAACGCATTGCATAGCACCGAAATCGACAATTGAAAATCGAATAGTGTTTTTTCGACGAGCTGAGATACACTCTTTTGGTGTCTCAGTACCTACTTGGTTCAATATTTATACGTCCGTGCGAACGTAGCCTTAGAACCGAACCGAGTAGTTTTTGACGGCAAGAAAAACGAGTTTGTACAAAATAGCATAGGGTTCTGCCTGGCACAATGGCACCCTAACCAGACGGTTGAAACCCATTCAAGAAGAGGCGGCTTCCACACTTACCCCACTTATGGCACTTCAAACGGTCCAGCTGTCCAGTATTAGGGTGTTTGCACACTAAAGAGAGTTTCTGATCCCTACTCTCGATACAGATAATATACATCATAATCTGCCTTTGAGGTCCCGACTGCTGAGACACAGGCTTGCTCTCGGTGAGAGGGAGTGTGTCTGTCATCCACCATGCGCGCCAAATGCAGTTTGGTAGATGTCACATGTCTATGGATGTTTGGTTCTAGGATGCCGGTTTCCTCATGATGTTTTTCTTCGCCGTTTTGAGAACAGTGGTGAAATAATTTGTACAAAGTAAAGCGCCTCAATACGGGTACGATCCCACAATCTACAACTCATAAGTCGTGGGCGTTACCATTGGGCCACCAATACTCTATTCATGAATACAGGATACACGGTGCAGATTATGGTGGGAATGTGGCATTGCATAAAGAGACGATGTATGACGAGATATACCAGTGAAGTGGCAAACAAATTAACGCAAGTTTTGTAGGTATGTAAGGGACCGACATCATCATTTTGCAATTTATTTAAAGGTGGCCCACGCAGCGCGTTTTCATCTCCCATACATTATTCCCATTAGCCGTTATATTTGAGTTACTATACCATAATAATTTTTCAAGACTTTCACACGATCCATTTGAATCCATCTATCACCAGTTCGGACGACATTTTTTTTCTACAAACAATTTGGTAGAAATAGTGTCGTTTTCAAGATAAACTGTAACGAACAGTCATGGATGTGGTAAGTACCTGCTATATGGAAATCGAAATACCACGGGAAATGGCTTATTATGGTGCCCGTAGGCGATCGTCCATCCTGCAATAACTCAGTCTCATGTACAATTATTATTCTGAGCCTTGAGCAGAATGCACCAGTGTCACTGATCTACATACCTACTTGATACGTAAATAGTACTCACCACATACTAGTTGCCTTAGGATTACCATAACTATGCTGCGTATGCTAAATAGGTACCTATATATACTCTATGTCGTGAAATATAATGAATGAAGTAGTAACGACTACTGTGAAGTAACCGACCCTGTTATTGAAAATAATATAAAATTTTTTAGTGCTACAATATTGGTTCAATCTCTACAAAAGTAGGTCTTAGGAAATAGTAGTTACTTACTTAATATTTCCGAGCCATAGGGCTCGGACGGAGCATTAGATTAGATTACAAGATTACGCAACAAATCATCTTCATCAGCGACTTCTTAAAATTCTGTGATAATAACGTAGTCTTAGTTAGAATCCATTAGCTAGTTTTTAGGGTTCCGTTGCCAAATGGCAAAAAACGGAACCCTTATAGATTCGTCATGTCTGTCTGTCCGTCTGTCTGTCTGTCTGTCTGTCCGTCCGTATGTCACAGCCACTTTTCTCCGAAACTATAAGAGCTACGCTGTTGAAACTTGGTAAGTAGATGTATTCTGTGAACCGCATCAAGATTTTTACACTAAAATAGAAAAAAAAAAACAATAAATTTTGGGGTTCCCCATACATAGAACTGAAACTCAAAATGTTTTTTTTTTCATCATACCCATACGTGTGGGGTATCTATGAATAGGTCTTCAAAAATGGTATTGAGGTTTCTAATATCATTTTTTTCTAAACTGAATAGTTTGCGCGAGAGACGCTTCCTAAGTGGTAAAATGTGAGTCCCCCCCCCCCCGTAACTTCTAAAATAAGAGAATGATAAAACTTAAAAAAATATATGATGTAAATTACCATATAAACTACCACCGAAAATTGGTTTGAACGAGATCGAGCAAGTAGTTTTTTTTTAAAACGTCATAAATCGTAAACCGAGAATACCTACAGGTTTGTACGGAACCCTCGGTGCGCGAGTCCGACTCGCACTTGGCCGGTTTTTTCTGCTTTGTCTTTACTTTCATTGTGGTCACTGCGGTTTGCTTTCCAAGCATACTTTAATTTTACTAGAAAATGGTGTGTCTGTTATTGGCATTGCTTTCTTGTCAGCTCATTTTCTTCGTTAAGAGCCATTTTACATTTTTGCGCGAATATCTAAGATTTTAGTCGCCTTATTTACCTGTCATCTCATCATTATAAATACTCTGGCATTGACGAATACATGTAAAAAATAGATCAATCTTTTGTTTTGTCACTTTTAGTAGAACATTTACAAAAACTTATTTGTTTACTTTGTAGTAATTAATCTCCCACAACTAGTTTTCGTAAAAATCAGCGCAGGGTCAATTTCAGACTCCTATTTCTATCATTAATATGTAGAAATTTGAGTAAAAAAAATACAAAAAACAACAGACATATAATCTAGTTGTTACATTTAGTACAAGAATATTGATTTTTAATAACATTAATTAGTAAAAAAAATAAAGTCTTATGGCAATTTTTACGATTTATTCGCAAGTTTATCGCATTTTTTTGGTCTGAATAAAGCATAATTATACTAAAAAAATCATGTCAATATAAAGTATGCTCTATAACAAATCGAATTCTCAAGTTTTATTTAAATCTGTTTATTTAATTAGACATAATATCGTTTTTGAAATCACTCTAAATTAGAATAAATTACGATGCACAAGCGGGCAGCGTTTAGTACGGCGCAAGCGCACAACGGGGAAAGACCTATGTCAATTTTTCCCGCGTCTCAGTTTACGGGTACTCGTATCGTGAAGGCAAAAATATACTACGACTACAACATTTTGCTACTCTTCGCATTTTATTTTATTCTTTTTTTTTTTGAATAAGAGTTTCGTTAATTATCAAGTAAAGCATTATTTAATAGATTGTAGAAAAATGTTGACTAAAATAATTTATTTTAACTCTGATTATAAAATCTGACTATTTTTAATCGCGATTAAAAAGGTGTGGAGTAAAACTAGTGGTCATGAACAAAAATTCACACCAACGGCAACGCCTCGCCTCACGTGCAAAAACAGTACTGTATTTTTTTTTCTTTTGCTTATATCTCGAAAATGGCGTGTCCTATCGCAAAAATAATAAAATTTTCGACCCCCTTTATAAAACCACACATATAAATCTCAACACGTGGGTAATATTTTTTTTTTTCAAACAAAAATGAAAAATTCCGTATAAAACACGTCCAGGATGCCCCCTTGCGCGCGCCTTTGTATCTCAGAAAGTTCATTGCGTAGCGCACAAATACTAAGTTGCGAAGCCAAAAGAAAAAAACCGGCCAAGTGCGAGTCGGACTCGCGCACCGAGGTTTCTGTACAAACCTGTATGTATTCTCGGTTTATGCATAAGGTTTATGTTTATGAAATTAATTGTTTTTTTTTTTAATTTTTATATTTGAGTTGATGGAATGAAAGGTAAATTGCGGTTTACGATTTATGACGTATTAAAAAAAAATACTTACTAGATCTCGTTCAAACAAATTTTTGGTGGAAGTTTACATGGTAATGTACATCATATATTTTTTTTAGTTTTATCATTCTCTTATTTTAGAAGTTACGGGGGGGAGGACACTCATTTTACCACTTTGGAAGTGTTTCTCGCGCAAACTATTCAGTTTAGAAAAAAAATATATTAGAAACCTCAATACCATTTTACCCCACACGTATGGGATTGATGAAAATTTTTTTTTTGAGTTTCAGTTCTAAGTATGGGGAACCCAAAAATTTATTGTTTTTTTTTTCTATTTTAGTGTAAAAATCTTAATGCAGTTCACAGAATACATCTTCTTACCAAGTTTCAACAGCGTGCTCTTATAGTTTCGGAGAAAAGTGGCTGTGACATACGGACAGACAGACAGACAGACAGACATGACGAATCTATAATGGTTCCGTTTTTGCCATTTAGCATTTTTACCTAAACTCGAGCGTTCAAATTTTGTAAGAGGGCTCTTAAGAGCTGCATTAACTAGGCATTCATCTCTCTTGATACATTAACTAATTACGCGATCTTTCATTTCAGATTAGCATTGCCGGCAACTTTCTGTTGTATCCGAGTAGAGGCCGGTTTTATTTTCACTTGAGTCTTCGTCTTATCAAGTCTGAATAATGTTAAAATGCAATATAACTTCATAAAAACGCACGATTACTGTAACTCCGTCGGCCGATCTCAGTTTCAGGGGTAAACGACCTGAATCAATCGTCTGAGTCCATTCGCTATATTTTTTGTTACCTAATGCCGGTGCTCAAGCGCTGGCGCACCACTAAAGTCGATTTTTAGCTGTTAATTAACAGTAACTACGAATATGAAACATTACATTAATATTTACTAGAAATTTGGACTTTATTGTATTGCTGTTGTTTTGATCGCGTGACGATCGCGCGTTATGGGCAAGGTTTATGCGAAAATACCTTTGCCTTCAAAGTTTCAGCTCTTTTTATTCGATTCAATTGCCGATTATAAGAAAAAATCACATCGCCGAGACATCGTATGACTGATTTTCGTAAAGCAAAAGTGTAATAGGTATCTATAGGTATTTACCAAAGTAGGTACCTATTTTTCAATTCGCTAAGTAAGATTTAATAGTAACTTAGGCAATGCCTATTTTTTGCTTTCTGACGAACCTCAATGACGCCTCCGCTCTTAGTCATGTAGGTATGAAGTACCTATGTTTGTTGTGTGATGCAGATTTATCTTGTCGAGCTCAAGGGTGTCCGAAAAACGGACTTAATGTTAAGTAAACAATGTCGTAAATCATAATCTTCTGTGCAATTATGTTCATGTTGTTTACAAAGACGCCGCAGGTAAAGTGATCCACTCATTGACGCCTCCAGGCCAAGAGACATTGATCTTTAGTAGGTGTGTGCCGGTATTTAGGCCAGAGCGCAGTCTGCGGCCTATTGAGAACACAAGCACAGACAAGAAAATCTATTTTTTATCATGCTCCAAACTAATTAGCCGACTGGAAACGATGTTTTCGCTTCAGCCGCTCCTGAAGCATGTGTAGCCGCCACTTTCATTTCACTTATTCGATTAATTTTAGTCGACGGATTTCACTATTCGTATTTGATACAGAGCACCACTCTGACGCACAGGTTAACGCGGGTCAATTGTTGTATACTATGTTCATAAGGTTAATTTTCACGCGGGAAACACATAGACGGAGGAAACCGCGTAAAAGCGCAGCACGAAACTCCCTCGTCAATGCAGCGTCCCAAAATAAGGCGCAACTAAATATAGACGAAGGAAATGCCATTACAACTAGATTAGTTTCAGTTTGTCACTGTGTATTGTAGGCGGTGTAGGATGTGGAAGTACTCACCAGAATCTTGCGCTCGCATGTTACAGTGTTTGGCGGATACGTGTTTATTTCACTGATATTATTTTAGTTCGCGTCGCCGCTCGTCGCTCGCGCAGATCCCGGTCGTGTGGCGCCCGCCCGGGCGGTGTGCCGACTGGCCGCAGCGAGTGCGCTCGCGTTACCGCACTGTGTGCGTGTGTGTCGCGACACAGAACACACACTGTGTCGCGTTTGTCAGCAGCGAATCGACGCACGCGCTACGTCACAGCCCTTCTTGACCATCATAAAAAAGTTCATAGGGAAGCCACACTATTGCACCATCCGACATCCTCTCGTACTCCACATTGGTACAAATTCGCATCTGTGTTGTTGTTGTTATTTACAAAGTAAGAATGTTGCACGAAGTCGCGAGCTTGTGCTGTTGGAAAACGAACTGCGTGCGATTCACGAACTATTCAACCATTGAAATGTTGAATCGATGTTTGGCTGCTCTACATCGCCTGTTGCTTTGGAAACTGTTTTGTATTGCCGCGGCCGGTACCTAATCTAAATATCATGTAAAGATTTATTCTAGAACACAACCCTATAAACAGAAATCTGGATTTGTTTGAAACAGAGAAATACCTAACTACTGCTTAGGTACCGCCTATTTGCATTAATTTAATCGGGGTTTTTAAGGTTCATCCTCAACAAGGATGAACCTTAAAAAAACCCATTATTATTGTATTAGTTTACCAGCTTTTATATCCTCGGTCTATGGTACTGAGTCCCCCATACTTATTAATTTTGATGTGCCGTGCTTCACCGAGGCTATAGATGCCTGGAGACTCGCTTGCCCGAACACTGAGCTACCCGATAATCCATTTTCCCAGAGACAGTGGGATGAGCCGCTCTGCAGAGTAGTACAAGACAATTTGCTCAACACGTCTGCTAGGTACTACTGCGGAGCGTGCACGTCTGCTAGCTGTGGGTAAGAGGGAATCGGGTTTATGGCTTCATGCACTACCGTCGTCGAATATAGGCACCTTGTTCGACGACACTACTTTCCGCCTCGCTGTTTCCCTACGTTTGGGAGCTCCGTGTTGTTCTCCTCATCGCTGTCACTGTGGCGAAGTTGTCACCAGTCTAGGACACCACGGCCTGTCTTGCAGCCGAAGTGCAGGTCGATTAGCACGGCACCCAAACATTAATGACATCATCCGACGAGCTCTTATCACAGTCGGTGTCCCAGCTTTATTAGAACCCAATGGCTTGGCACGCGACGATGGCAAGAGACCGGACGGTATGTCCTTATTTCCATGGAAGGTGGATAGGCCTTTAGTGTGGGATGCAACGTGCGTCGATACTCTTGCGCCATCCCATCTTCCTGGCACGGCGTGCTGTGCTGGTGCCGCTGCTGCGGCTGCGGAAAACCTCAAGCGGCGTAAGTATAATAACCTCATTATATATATTATATTATATTTTTATATTTTATTTTATTTATATAAATAAAATAAAATATAAATTTTTGAGCTCAAAAATATAATGTCACTAGCTTCTGCCCGCGACTTTGTCCGCGTCAAATTTTTGCTCCCCTGACCATTCCCGTCGCATCGATTTGCCTGCTAGTGTTGCTGCTCGCTCCTTTTGAGTTATAGTGAGTCAACCTTTAAATATAGACATATGCTCTCGCGGACTTTTTTTTTGAACTTTTTCAAAGGAACAATTCCGTCATACATGATTTTTGAGTTACTTTAACCGTTTACGCAGCGCACGCAACGGAAACTCTCAAAAGGAATAAATTTGCCCCGTTTTTGCAACATTTTTCATTACTGCTCCGCTCCTCTTAGTTGTAGCGTGATGTTATATAGCCTATAGCCTCCCTCGATCAATAGGCTACCCAACACAAAAAGAATTTTTCAATTCGAACCCAGTAGTTCCTGAGATCAGCGCGTTCAATCAAACAAACAAACAAACTCTTCAGCTTTATAATATTAGTATAGATTATATTTTTGAGCCGTTTGGGGTTGAAACGCTTGGGCCGCCGGCCGTGGGGTCCGAGTGCTCTTAGCCTATTTAAGGAAATATCTAAACGGGTGGTGGACACTTCCCGTGACCCAAGAGCTGGTTTACCTTGGCCAGAGGCTAAGCATTGCCATACAACGTGGTAATGCCGCCAGTCTCTTGGGTACCTACATTACCAGTCGACAGCGATGCGGATGACTTTTCGACGCTATTTTTTTATTTGTAAATAGTTTTAGTTAATTTAGGTTGTATTTTTTTGATAAATAATTTACCGAAGTAAAAATCTCTTTAAGTTTAGTTTTCTGGAGTAAACAACTTTTTCGACATCCCGCTAACGAATTTGTCTTTCTTTTTCGTCTTTTTGATCTGCAATTCTACTCAGCTTGAAAGAAATAAACCATAAATAAATGCATAAGCTTACGTTGCAGTGTGTGCACGATCGTCGGATAACGTCGACAAAGACGTCGACCGTCAACACTGCCCACGAAATTACCGACGCTCGAAGTGAAAGGCAGCTGCCAAATTAACTAAACAAGCGTACAAAAGCTAAAAGATTCGCGGGATTATAAAAAATATTCAAGTTGCTGATGAAGATTAGGTACATCTTTTTAATAAGGTTGGACTTTTAATCCTATTCAGTAACTTGACAATAAATTCAAAGAAAAATAATGATAATGACTAAAACGTGTTGAGGTAGTGAACGATGTCGCGTAAAGAATGAATGATAAAAATGGTTCAAACTAAATAAAACTTTAAAAAATCGTTTTTAGGATATGGAATATAATAATAATAAATATTTTTTAATAACAGTTATTTCCTTTTTAATTTTCTTCTGAGAGAAACAAAACTAAATATAAAAATCATGTCATTTTACAATTTTTTTTTAAATAATTTTATTTCCTCTGGCAGCAATAGACCATCTATAAATAGATATCAGTGGATTTCGGGTACAACGACGATGAAGGGACCACTCTATTTTCTTCGTTATATCCGGAAGTCGTTACAGGTAAAGGTAAAGAGATACAAACACGTACACATGTATAGTTTAACTCCGAAACGTACACGCTTCCCTACCTACTTAGCTGATATCTATAAACAAAAGGTAAAGGTCTGCACACTTGCTGACCATCTGTGTGGATGTAAACAAAAGATTAGAATAATGTTTGTCAAAGAAAGATATCTTTGTGTCTTTGGCGGCCAGCTTCGGTCGCAATATCTGCATGGGATTTCTAGGAATTTGTTACAAATGATTCATTAAAAACAGTCGCTACACCCGAACACGGCGTTACATCCAAAGTCGCTATAGCCGCATGAATTTTGTACTAAAGTATGATTTAAATTCAAGGGACTTAGATTTAACGTCGCTATAGGGAAATGGTCGGTACAACCCAGGTCGTAATAAACGAAATCCACTGTAGATATCGTGTTTTAAGACAAGTTATTAAATTTAAAAATACAAAGTTTGCATGTTTACATTTACATTATTTCAAGTTCATTCAATTTCATTCATTCTTGCACCACCTCACTATCTTTTATTGTCAAAACCTAGTATCCCTCCAACTGTCAAGTTACTGAATAGGTTTACAAGTTCAGGTATAGGTACATTTTTAACGTACCGTCTGGTGCCGCGTAAAGAATAGCACCAGCCCATTTCTTCCCGTGTGTGTCGTACGTAAGAGGCGACTACTGGAGAATGGGCAGCAGTGTTCTCTATGCATTTTACGACCATATTGCAATCGCAAACCCCCTCCCCCAAATTGGGGGATGCTTATGTCCAGCAGTGGACGTCTTTCGGCTGTGATGATAATGATGACATTTTCACCGTTATTTCTTGAATGATGATACAATAAGCTGTGTATTATATTTTGTGCAGTTTTTAGCACAGAAGAATTCCAATTACTTTGACTTAATTTAAAAACGAAACTAATCTAAACCATGACGCTATAAAAGTTTCTAAAAGTAATAAAATTAAGCTTCCGTAATATGAGCACCTACTTAAATTCGTCAAATATATATGTTACAGCGAAAGTATTAAATCCGGATATTATACATACTATCCAGCCATTATGTATAATATCTAGTCAATTTAGACAAAGTGATAATTGACACAGGGTTAATCACATTAACTAGAAATTTTATATAATGTCTTGGAAGAGTTGGATAAAGTAATAAAACGAGTATTGGTAAAGGTTATAAAGTTTTATTTCAATTTGCCTTAAGCATCAATATTTATGTGTAGCAACAATTGGTGTTATTTTTAATAGTAATAATTATCATTCATATTTACTGGTCGTTAAATTACCGGTTCGTGTCCGAAACACAATACTGCTCTACAAAACAAAAATAGCTGACATGGCGCAAAAGGCTGCCCAGCTCAAAAGGGACTTGGCACGACATGTTTGCCGCATGCCGGATAAACTGTGGGCCCAAGTAGCATGGACCTGGTGCCCTGACACAGTGAGGTGGGGTCACGGCAGACCACGTAGGAGATGGCGGAACTAGCTGGATAGATTTCGTCAAAACTGGAGGGGGGCGTGCGGGCTCGTGAAAAACGGAAAGAGTAGAGGAAGCTCTTAGCCCAGCAGAGGGACAGTGGAGATTAGAAAAAAAAATATAAACAATAATATTTAGTAACTATAAGTTTTCAAAACATTATGTTCAAAACATAATAATAGAAAATATTTAAAAGAAAACTAATTTGAAAGCCATAAGCCCATACCTGTGTATGGGCTTATGGCTTTCAAATTAGTTTTTTTTTCAGCATTCATCATCATTTCAGTCGAGAGACGTCCACTGCTGGACATAGGGCTCCCCCAATGTGAACATTTTGAGACTTGTTACATTTTGTATTACACAACAGGCTTGACTTTTTGCTTTTGCATCTAATAGAAACGCATTTGCCAGTACAGTTGCAATTCTGAAATCCTCGGCCGCCTGTAACTCTTCATTTACATATTGTCGGATGGTAACTTCGTATTCAGGAACAATATAAACTGTAATAAACGTTTATTTGCAGACAGTGAACTGATTTCTAGTGTAAGGTAACAGAAAGAGAAGGAGGGGAAACAAGTTGGACCGTATTTATTACTTTGACTAACTTTGACCTGCTATTTTGAATAATATTCGGATAAAGTGATTAATTTATCACATTGTCTAGAAAATTTGGTCATTATATATAATAACCAGTCGTTATGTATAATAGCAGTTTAATCACTATGACTGTAACATATACATAAGCTCACGCCTTTTTCACATGGAGGTTGGCAGAAACTACGGAATGCCAACTTCTACGATCCTCACATACTCCTTTTCCCTCGTTTCAGTTCATACACGCAAGCCACTTGTGCGTATTACGCACCTGACCTTTTTGAAGAACACCACCAATAAGTTCACCGTATGTTCTCCTAATAGTCCTCCAGACCGGATTTCGATCATACCGGACAATCTCAACGGAGACTATAGCCATCGGCACGGGAGATATTATAGTGCCCAAATGTTGTTATGGAATCCTCGGTGCGCGAGTCCGACTCGCTCTTGCTCGGCTTATTATTTTATTTTTTACTAGCTTTTGCGCGCGGCTTCGCCCGCGTGAATGTCGGAAATGAACGCCGGTATTTTTCTAAAATAAAAGATTTTTTCTAAAATAAAAGTAGCCTAAGTTACTCCTTATTACACCAGCTACCTGCCAATAAAAGTCCCGTCAAAATCGGTCCAGCCATTTCAGAGATTAGCCGGAACAAACAGACAGACAGACAGACAAAAATTGTAAAAAATGTTGTTTTGGTATACGTACCGTGTATATGTTATGGGCCAGGTGATTAATGCGGGCATTATACATAATGTATGAGCATTATGAATAATGTCTAGCTCTATCGGGCAAAGTGATTAATACTATTTTAACTTCATTATTTATCACATTGCACGGTCATTATTATATTGCTACTTGATAATTGGGCAATTTGATAATAAAGCTAAATATGACGCGGTGTGAGGGCAGGGAGGAAGGCACGCATGGCGTGGCACGCTTTGACCAATCAGAGACCGCCATTATGACTTTCCTTAAGTTTTAAATGCAAAAATTAGTGAATTCTTGATGTAGAAGTTCTTGATAATTAATCCAAATAATAAGTCTAATTATTTAAATGGTTTAATATTTAGTTTATTTTAAGTTAAATGACAATAAAAAAATAGTAATTAAATATGGGAATTAATTTTTACAACTGTTTAATTTTTACAAGTATTGTCTTATAAATTCAATATGTTGTGCTGCATTTAGTGACAGAAACGAATCGCTGCAAAACCGACTGCACGTAGTCTTGTCTGCCCTACCCCTAGAGTGTAATTTAAAACCGCGTAGGCGCGGAAGGGCGAGGCGGCCCGCGAGCTGAGGAGCAGGTGGTTTTGACGCTCGCCACCGCGGCTGAGGCTGGGCGGTGAAGCCGGCCAGCGAGCCGAAGCTGCGGTTTAGATATTTCTTTAAAGAGGCCATGAGCACTCTGACCCCACGGCCCGAGGGTTAGGGTTTGCTAAACTAGTTTGCAAACATGAGTTTTTATTTTTTTTTACCTACCATAACTCAAATATTGAACTGCCGCTTTAATTCTATGCCATTAAATATATTTGTATTACTCTGCCCAAAAGGTGATGGACAATATGTATAATGACCGGTCAATTTGATTATTTGAATAATTATTATCAAATTGCATTCTCATATTGGGCATTTTTCATAATGACCGGGCATTATGTATAATGCTCAATTTCTCACTTGGTCCATAACATATACATCCATATACACTTAGTAAAAAGCGGTTATTTTAATATTAAAAACAGACACTCCAATTTTATTTATTTGTATAGATGTATACAATGTACTGAAGCTTCACACCGAGTAATCTTAGACTACACCTCCCTGAATTTGGATTTATAAAAAAAGTACCTATTTATAAAAATATGCAGTGGTTGAGTAAAAACCTATAAGATTTTAAATATCTTAGGACAACCAACACAACGTTATCTGATCCCAAACTAGGCAGAGCCTGTACTATGGCAACCAGACAATTGGTAAACATACTTCTAAATACATACATATTATAGATAAATTAACCCAGACACAGAAGAAATGCTTGTGCTCATCACCCAAAGGTTTGTCCTGGGTGGGAATCGAACCCACGACCTGTCTTAGCGTCAGAGTCAATAACCACTAGACTAACAGGCCAGTCGAATTTTGATTTACTCGTAAAACGCTTTATTTACTACTGGGACGGCACGTAATCGTACAGGATCGGCCGGAGAGAGATCAGGAGCAATTTCAGAGCTTAACGTCCACGGCACAGGGGTCCGCCGGTGGTCAGTGTTGCTCTATGGCACAGGGTATCACATCGCCAAATTCCAAACTCCGGACTGGTACTCAGCGATTCCTAACGGGTAATATAACCTAATAACACTTTGCCCGACCTGGGAATCGAACCCAGGACCTCACGCTCAGCACACGGCAACAGGTAGCCGTATAATTGAATAACTTGCATTTTTCATATGTTTTTCTACTACAGATGTTATTTTAAGATCGAAGCTCCAGGATACCTCGCAAAATTCAAAACATTTTAACAATTTGCAGGTTAGTGTCAGGTTGTACCTATGTTGATTAAAATATGATTATGGAATTAAATCAACTGAAGAGGGATGGGAGGGAGGTATTGATGATTTATATTATGTAAAGCCATATTTGTTACGGTTGCGAATCATATTTTTATCAACATACAGCCTTACACTGATCTGCAATAAGCGTAAGTAAATTTGAATTTCTCGGTGTACGCAGGAGTTTACCTTTAAATGTGTAGGTTGGTGTTGCTGCTCACAATATTTATAAATAGCTTCAATTTTTCACGATTTCGCTTTGTATCCTCCTGAGAAGAGGCCTTGATCAGCTCTCGGTAGCCTGTAAGACCTTACGGGGACGTATCGACTGCCCAAAGCTCCATGGGCTTTTCTGCCGACTATTTGTGCCCGATAAATATATTGGACACCGTCAGAGCCGCCGGCACAATCTTTTTGCACAACTGCCATCTAAGACTGTAGCTAGAGCCGAATCCCCAATCTGTCGCACCTTAAAAATGCTAAATGCCCTCCTGACTGCCAACCCTGAATGTGATGTGTTTGTTAGTGAATGGAATAAGATGCTGCGTATATGTCTGGTGTTCTGTGAGAGAAAATATGCAAAGAAGTCCACTGATCCATATTAATTGTTAATTTAGGTAATTGTTTAACTTTATGTAATTACTAGCTGACCCGACAAACGTTGTTTTGCCGGGTGAAAAAGACTGAAAATTTAGAATTATTGTATGTATTTTTCAGTGCCAAATCATAATAAAATAATGATATGTTATCGACTTCCGGTCCTGCATAAACCAGCTAGACTTTGTATATTAAATAATCGTTCTTTAAATTAATGTTTTAGTTTTTAAAAGATAATTGCTATAAAATTGTTGAGCCAAATGTTTGATTAATTCTTGGTGTTTTTAAATAATCAGAATTATTGAATATTCAATATGGCGCCTTCAGTTTGACAGCTTCCGGCGCGCCAAGTGTTAAGTTTAAATTAATGGTTGCTTAAGATGATTGATTTATATATACTTTATTTCATTTATTTATTTGTTAATAATTGTTATTAAAATTTATAGTAAGTAATTCAATCTAAATATTAAGTTATTAGCAAAACGTATAAATGCAGGTGTGTTAGGCAGTTCGAATCAGTCGCTGTAAAAGTTGTAAGTGGAAACTCTGTCCGATTTTAAAATAATAAAATAATTATAGAGCAAGTCCATCGTTTATTGTGACCATCCTGACTACCACCGTTTCACAGATAGAAAAAATTGACAAAAAATTAAAAAAAATATTTGGGTGTGGGTCACCCTTATCATTTAGGGGTATGAAAAATAGATGTTGGCCGATTCTCAGACCTACCCGATATGCACACAAAATTTCATAATAATCGGTCCAGCCGTTTCGGAGGAGTTTGGTAACAAACACTCATTCATCAATTCAGCCGTAAGACGTCCACTGCTGGACTTAGGCCTCCCCCAATAGTGGTGCGAGGAGGCGAAACGCCGGGGCGAAACTCCGCTGCCGCGACAAATCGCGGCTCAGCGGACAGAGCTCCGGTGTGATCTCATGGTGACATGGCGGGTACGATTGTCGCAACCCAGTGCTGGGCACGCCACAATTGCGGCGGTAAGTCCCCTCTTTGAGGAGTGGATAGAGAGGCGCCACGGCGTCCTCACCTTCCGCCTGACGCAGGTTCTCACCGGTTATGGGTGCTTCGGTGGGTTCCTGTTCAGGATAAAGCGGGAGGATACGTCCGGGTGTTTCCATTGCGAGGATCGTATGGAGGACACGGTGGAGCATACGGTGGAGGTGTGCCCTGCCTGGGCGGAGCACCGCCGTGTCCTCGTGGAGGCGATCGGCGGCGGCGACCTCTCGCGTCCGGCCCTGGTGCGAGCCATGGTACGGAGCGAGAGGGAATGGGAAGCCGTCACCTCCTTCTGCGAAGCAGTAATGCTCGCGAAGGAGGAGGCGGGGCGCGTGAGGGAGTGGCAGTCTCTGCGCCCTAACGTCCCTAGCCGCCGCAGGAGGAGACGCCCCGGGCGTCGGGAGTCGATTGCGGACTCCCGGCCACCGTGGGCGCGAGCTTGCGGGTGGCGAGCAATGGGTAGCTCGCCGCCCGGTAAGGACCAAGCTCGGTTCGACGGCGCGCAGTGTTCCACGCGCGCCTCAAAGAGATGTCAGCAGCAGTGTAGGGGTCTACTAGGACCGATGCCTGCCGGGGTCGCGTGATTGTTCGAAAGAGATACCGTGACCCTGGCACGGGTGGGTTTTAGTCAGTAAAAGTCTGACACGCCCTCCCGCTCCGCCCAGAGCGGGAGAAGTCATATGATGATTTCCCATGCTGAAAAAAAAAAAAAAAAGGCCTCCCCCAATTTGGGGGCTTTGCCATAATCGCCACGCTTGGCAGGCGGGTTGGCGATCGCAGTATGGTGGTAAAATGCATAGAGAACGCTGCTGCCCATTCTCTAGTAAGTCCCTTAGTCGCCTTTTACGACACCCACGGGAAGAAATGGGGTGGTGTTATTCTTTACGTCCGGCACCACACGGTACTACATTGTAAGTATATCATCATCTGCCTAGCCTTTTCCCAAGTATGTTGGGCTCAGCTTTCAGGCTGACCGTATGCAACTGAACACTAGTATTTTACATGGAGCGTCTGCTTATCTAGCTCTATAACCCAGTTTTTGGGTAACATGAAACCTACCTCTTGGTAAGATTGGTTGTCAGAATTTCAGGCTTCTGGCCACCCGTAATGACTGTCAAAGATCCACGCATGATAGTCAGGACCAACGGCTTATGGCGAGTTCAGATAGAACGGAAAAGACACTCCGGGTCGTGCCTCCTCTGTATTCGCGGCTTCACGAGGATATTCATACAATTTTCTACTTTAATCTATAGTAATACGATCCTATTTTCAATGGAACCAGTAAATTGCTCGGGCATTTTTCCGTTGTCTGAACTGACTGAGGGATCTTGGTATGAAAAGATGAGAAGAAGGTCACCCATCATGGAGCAACTGCGGCAAGCGAAGCTTTACTTGAGCGATCGACTCGTGCAGCTTGTATTTATTAGCTCCATGCCCCAAATAGAACTTGAGATGTGGTAAATAAAAGCCAATTTCTCACTCATCATGTGTTATCTCATTTACCATAAGAAAATAAATATATGGGATACATCAGCAACCTTACAGAGTTGCTCACCCCATTGTATTTCTAACCATTTATAATTCTATACAATCTACTATTATGAATAATTTATATTAATGAGATCTGGTATTATTATGAGGACAGGGTTTGACTTATTTTATAATACACTAACTGTTGCCCGCGACTTCGTCTGCGATCCAGGATAGAAAGTAGCCATGTCCTTACCTTCATGGTCTATATGTGTGCCAAATTTCATCCAAATCGGTTCAGCCGTTTTGACGTAAAAGCGAAACAAACATACAAAAAAGAAACAATTCTTTTCTCGCTACAATATTAGTTTAGATGTTATTTTCATTATACTAAAGGAGTTCTCAGAAAGAAGAAGTGAAAAATGCAGTCTCTTCCAATCTCTACGTCATGTAGAAACATTGTGGAAAGGATGAACCAAAAGAATATCAAAACGTATTTATAGCGAGGATGTTAGTACAATGTGGGCTAGGGGACGCGCTAGAAGGAATAAACACTGACTTTACTGGCGAGGGGTCTTTTAAGGACAGATAAACAAATTATATCTTGATTGATTTTTAGCATTTAGAAGTCATTTAATAAACATCAGACGCTTCAATTATTTATTAATTTCAAAGCGGTGACGGAAAATATTGTAGGGAAACCAGGAAGCAGTGTGAACTTTACTGCTATGAGTTTTACCGTAGCGTTAGAACTGAATTATGAATTTTCTTCATAAAATAATGCATGAAAGTGCTACTATATCAAGGCAATGGGATGAGCAACTATATATTTATAATTAATACATTTTACATTACACATTTTACGCTACAGATAAACATACCTAACTGCATAAATGTTTAGAAGTAAGACATTTACAACTTTTTCAAAAATACCTATAACTGAGTTTTTTTTGTGCAAAAAGTTAGACTCAATTGTTTAAGTATACATGAAAATAAACTAGAGTCCCTTTGCGTAAATAATTTAAATTTAGCACAGAGTTTTAGAGAGATTATTTTTATTTCACGAAGCGACGCGTTCTTGACTTGTGGTAACCAAATGTACTTGAAACACGCTGTGAATGTTTGCGTCATAGGGTAGCGTCAGCACGTAACACATACACATCCAACTTCGCCAGTGTCTCGGGACGTAACTGAAAGCTCCTGCTTTGGCACACAGCTACAGCGTGTGTGTACATTTGGCAATCACAAGTTAAGGGCGCGTCGTTTCGTGAGAAAAAAAACTGTATGAGTGAATGAGGCGACGCTCTACAAAACCATTTTCGATGTAGCCTATTATGTCCGGTGACTACATTAGTGAGTCTAACCGGACAAAGAAAGAATTCCTAACCCACTAACTTATAAAAAGGAGTACAGCTGATCTATTCTGTAGAAATATCACCGCAACGACCTTAACACACCTCCACAGAAAAACAGAGAAACAGCTATGATTTCGCGGCGATTTGATGATGTGAATTTAGCTGCGATTCCACCCGATGCTAGGAATTGACAGCTCACTTCACATACAACATTATTTTTAGTATATGCGAAACCTGAATATAGTTTGTTCAGAATCAGTAACTGAATCGATTCCAATAATTTTTACACCATGTTATATTTTGTCCCAAAAATATTTAATTACGCTTAAAAGTTAGTATCCGCAATCATCTGTTTGCACACGGGTCACGAGTTCACGACAGGTCATAGCGCGGGCTAGGCGGCGTGTACGCACTGCTACGGGGCGGCGGCGGCGCTCCTCAGTCGCCCGAATGCCATCGATCGATGCATACGTATCGCGAGCGCGCGACCGCCGTGAGCCCTGGCTAAAGTGTTTTGTTTAGATTTTAAAATTATCATGTCTCTCTCGTACTCAAACGTCCGTACACTCGCTGTTTGTGGTGGTGTGGCAGTGCGTCAGTGCTTATGAGAAAGACGGGCCCTTTTTTAACAGTTGCTTCAGTTTGTTTGAGTGAATAGTGATTACGCCAATTATTGTAGATAGTGATGATTAACATTTTTAAACACGCAAAGATAGTCAAGGGTACAAATTTATTATTTGTTTACAGTCTGCTGTGGTTCAGTAATGCGATGTTTAACAATTTTCATCCATTTTGAACTTTAAGTTGTTGACATAAGGTGCAACAAATGGCATTGATTACATTTTACCACTTACTACTGCATTTACGAATAAATTACATAATAATATCTACCTACACTTGACCATTACGACAGTCCAAAGCCTGCAAACGTGATGGAAAATGTTTATCACCAACTAATACATAAACAATCACTGTGGCAAATTATTATCAATGAGTGAGAGTGAGAGCCGCGCGCGCGGCTGGCGTGGTGCCCTCCGGTAGGCTGCATATGTTTTTGCGAGGACAATCAGGTACCGTAACAAGCTTATAACTTTGTGATTATTAATGATACAGTTTTGAATTTTTTTTCATAGATTCTTTACATAAAAATACTAGACCCGTGTTTCGGGTTTCGCATAAACAAAAACTAATGTTGTATATTTTCACTGTGAGAATGGACAGGCAGTTTGTGTAATTTTGCACCGCATAATTACAATTAAAATCAAGGCTTAGAGAAATTGGAGAAGTCCAAAAGAGGGAAAATTATATACAGCTTTTGCGTACAGAATGTTTGTAAACGATAATCAAATTATATTTACAAGTACGATTTAAAACTAGCAGCAAGTTCTTTGTATTCAAAAATTCACATTTTGTCAGTTTTGTAACAGGTACCGAGCCTCTTGCCATTTATACCAAGCACAAATTCCAAACTTTATAACTACCGGGACAAAAAGCATTATATTTATTAATCCAGGTTATAGACTATCTGTGTGCCAAGATTTTCGTGATTGAGTAACGAACAAATTTTTTGATAACATTATTTTATAATATTAATATAATTAATTTATTACTGACTGCCTCGTTAGTCTAGTGGAAGAAAGCGCTATTACTGGCCATGAGGTCTTAGGGTCGATTCCCAGGTTGGGTAGTTTTATATCTGGAATATCTAGATGGTTGCCCGGTTGATGGCAATAGGCTCGCGTCTATAACATGGGACTTAAACATGACTGGCGAAATGTGGGTGAACTTTCAGTCCTTTTACCTCTGCCCAACCCTTCAGGTGAACAAGGCGTGATTCTCTGTCATGTAAGCAATTTATTACATATCGATTATTGTAAAGAAGGATGCTAAAGGAATAGGAAGTTCATAACACGAGCAATACATGCATGCAAAAGATAATGAAATAAAAATGAAAAAAAATAAATCAACTAATATATTTACTAAGGAATGTGCTACACTAAAATTAATAGAAACTTACTACTTAAACCGAAAAATTTATCTAAAAACTGAATAAATAACTAATTAATACAAAACTATATTTGAATTCAGAATCAAAGATAATTATCATGTTTTGGGAAAACAGATTCAATGTCAGACATGACTAAGTTCATTTTCCATTGCAAACAAATGCTGTTAGGAACTTTTTATTACAAACAATCAATCAAAAATCAACTTAGACTACATAATGATAAAGTAGATAGTTGATTAACTCATCGAATGCCGTAATTAGAGACACAATAGAAAGACAGTTGCTTATGTCGAACTGTGTAACTTAAGACATTCAAAAGGTTAAGTGACAATACAAGTAAATTATCTTAGATTGTTTATTCAAGTAGAACTCATAAGATCGAATAATGTTAATTTTTTGTCATTCATGCATCACTGTCAAACAACTGTTTAAGAAACTTAAAGCTTATTTTCATAGCAATAAGACTGAATTTCAAATGCAATATGTTTTGGAGATGAGTAGTCTTTGAAACGTGGCTGGTGAGGAAAAAAACAATGAATATTCCTCAACTAATTGTTTTAAATCAAACGAGAACATTAGTATACTTTGGCCTTAGGAAACTCAAGTATTGGCTGGGTAAGTCATAAGTGCTATTTATAAATTAAGTATCAAAATCATTGCCAAAGGAATATTGTGACACATTTATTTTTCATAGATCGCACTCTATGTCTATTTTGTATATAAACGTCAAGAGCAGTCTAACAGGTCAAGCCAATTAAAAAAAATGCAATATGCAACATTTCCAAAAACTAAACGCATATTTTTAATTATTTGGTGCAATATTTAAAAATAAACAACTAAAGCCACAGGCAAAAGCTAGTCTATCAACTACAGGGATATTATACAAGGGGTAGTCAGACTTAGCTATAAGGCTAGGTTCAGATGAAGTGATTGTTGCGAGATTCTTTTAGGACTGGTAGAAATCGTCACGTAACAAAAAAGGTTATGCCCACTCCAAGCGAAATTCTCTCTCTCTCTTTCTTTCATGTACGAGTGTATGTGTGATTTTCGTATGGAGTCTTTCTAAGTCCATCAATGAAGATCCCGGACCGTCCAAAACGTAGTTGATCCGTCAAAACAAAGTTCTAAATCAATTTTCCGGTCGCCCCAAAATACATCATAGGTCGAGACATCTGTCAAATCGTGTTGTCATTAATTTCGGCTGAAACTCCGGATTTTGCGCTGAGAGAGTACCCTCTGACGGAGCTTCCCCGACAATACTTATTTTTCTTATTGCAACACTTTTTATGAGAATAGTAATGCTAAATAACCCGGGTATCGGCATGCGGAGTCGCTCAACTCATTGTTAACGCGCATGTAAACTTAGTCATCTGAACTAAGCCTTAGCCTTCTCGCAATATCATATCGTCTTAAGAATTATCATTCGATAATCTTAAATGAAGTACAAAAGTTGTAACACTTTAAGTTCAATTCTAATTTAAGTGCTAAGCTTACCAAATACGACGTATATTATCTTACAAAGTTCTTAACAACTACGAGATATAACACTAATCCTTTCGTTTATGTATCTAATAATAGGTACATTCATAATTCGCGTATACTTTTTTTTACAATTTTTTGTATGGTTCTAATGTTTGTGTATCAGTCGTTTTGGTGACAAAAACTGCGAAAATACAAAATTGACTATGCCTAGTCAATAAATATAACGTCACATGCGAACTACGCACTACAATGACGTCACGTAAACACTGCATCGCGCAAGCAGTTTGCCGCGCAACTAGCTTATATAAAGTGTATCTATTCATACACGAAATATTTTAAGAGGTACACCTGTAGGTGGTAAAGAAGCTATAGAAGCAAAAAGAAAATTTTTATCTAAACGTTTTTGAATTTTCGTAATTATTATAATTTTAAAACTGCTTGAGACATTTTGCATAAAAGCTTTACTCCAAATTCTATGAATGGCCCGCCTGACGATGCGAGGGCGGCGACCGGACGGCACGAGCACGGTATATGGCCGCGGTGTCTCGGGCCGTAAAAAATAAGGAGCCAGTATTTCTTATGTGCGTCAAGTAATTTACAAATATTAAATTTAGAAAAAAATACAATTAGAATTTTTTTTTTTTCATTGCTGTAGCTTCTTTACCACCTACAGGTGTACCTCTTAAAATATTTCGTGTATGAATAGATACACCTTATATACAACGTCCCGACATCAATCGTCGGACAGTTCCTCACCAGACGGGTGTCGTACCCGTCCGGTCGATAGGTCCTCCCTATTCTACGGAGGTTGAGTGAACTTTAAACCCTGTTTCTTACAGATCCCAACTTTGTCTTAAATATCCGTATTTCTATTTCTACTTTTACATACTAAGAATTCCCAAAAATAAATGATACACAAACTCTAAAACCAGCTTTACAAGTAACAAATATTTTAATTACGCCGTCTTACTTCTAGTGCTTACATTAAATATTCAGAATATCTCAGTTGGACAAAGCAATAAGTCACATTGTATTCAGTAAATTATATTTATGTGCTAGTCTGTGGGCGCTTCGATATTATTATATAACCGTTTATATTGGTATACTGACATGACATTTTGTGACCGGATGACTGCATACGCATAGTATACAAATTGTACAGTATGCTAATTAACAATGGAAGTTCCCTTTGAGCAGTAATACCATGCGTCCATTCAAAAACAGTAACTAAAGTTGATTCAACGGACCCAAATGAACCATTTGTTCCTTCCTAACTCTTGGTGAAAAAGCATGAAGTTTTGTATGTAAAATTAACTTACTTTGTTGGGACTGGATTTTGTGACATGACTCCCTATAATCATAGGAGTTCAGATAGTCACTTCATGTTACAGACAAGATTTTTTTAAATATCGACGTTTAAATGGTAATAGGGTATAAGCGGCAAAAACCAAATTGTTCAGGAGAGCAGTTTAAAGTTTGAAATTGTAGAAAAATTGACATAACTTTTTATTTATTGTCAGATCGTGAAAATTTTAAAGACATCGTAGAGCCATGGGAGTAAGCGCATTCGAAAAAGCAGAAAATTTTAAGTAGGATGGAATTCATAAGTCATTTTCGACCAAAATGGCGCTTATACCTAAAGGTACCTTTTAACCGTCGATATATTTATTTTAACCTCCAAATATCAACCTTACAATCCTTGAAATAAAGTAGAAAATAAATAATATTAACCGCATACCTCTGTCTGCTTTGACGAGGGTGTGATTTAGTTTCTATTTACGACTTTATTTCAAGTTCCATAAGATTGATATTTTTCGGCAGCCATGCAGCGTTGTGCTTTGTCATGACAGCCCTTGAGTTCTGTTATTTTAATGTATCTGCATACAGGATCTTGTGTAGGATTTTCATACCCAAAATCTACTTTGTCTGTTAGGCTGTTTATCTCAAATTGTTAATTCATTTGATGTGTCATCAACAATAGTGCACCTTCAACTCTCGAGGATTACTCACAAGTAACGTCAGCCATTTTGTCAGCATTCAATATAAACGACATGAGGTTTATGTTTAAATACTGCAATACACACGGAAGGCGACATCATACAAATAAATAATACGTTAATCTTTAATGTCACACATACAGTTTATTTCACATTTAGACAAGTATACAAAGTGAACATCTAGCGCATTTCGTTCATTGGCAAAATTATTATATTTTTCGTATATTTCCACCACAAACATTTTTCAGTTTTTACAAAGTAATCCTGCGTATTTATTTACTAAATGGGTACTCTCAAAAACTAAAACTATAAATACTTTGAGATGCAAATATATATCTTGTTTTACATACTTAAATGATATAATAAATTTTACTAAAGTGCGCATCAAAAAGAAATTTAGGTAATTGTCGCTTTGAAAATTGTTGCTGTTTCGCTTCCACACGCATAGTCATAGCCTGTTAGGAAGCGAGACAAACCACATTTTCCGAGCTTCAAAAATATAAAAAATTGTCAATAAATAAAATATTTCTCTCCAATACGCACATTTTAGCTACACATTATGATCACTGTAGACAAAACAGAAACAATACACACGCATTCATTTCTGCTACAGTCCAGCTATTCATTTATTATACAATATGATCAATAAAAATTCCTTTACTTAATGTATTAAATAAATGTAGTGCTGACCCTACACTCGTGGAGTTGCTTTTGCGTTATAACTGTATTTTTATCAGCAAGAGTGAAAGCAGTAAGATGAAAAATAGCTTTCGTTATGGAAATCTGATTTTTTTTCTTGTTAACCAATTATTACCGTTTCTCAAGGTAAAAGCACACTAGACCGAAATGAAGAAAACCTAAATTCTTCCGGTGATTCGTTTGATGCGGCTCGGTTTGCAAATTTTCATAAGATTTCACACAAATAATTCTTAAATTCGATTCTTTCGGTTACTTCGCTTCATTCAGCTCTAATAAAGTGTGCGTTTACTAAGTAAACTGATTATTTTCGGTTCTTTTCTTACAAACCGAGTATTATTGGTTTATAAGCAACTTTTCCTGCTGATTTGGATTGCAAAAAAGGGCCGGCTATTTGTACGAAATTTTACGGTTGGCGTTTTTGCTAGCCGTATATCGCCTTCAGGGAGTGTAGAGTCGTTGAGAGCTGAATCTACAGCTAGCGTCTATAGTTACACTGTTTCAATATTACTTAGAAATTTATTGACATATTTATAAGGCAGTGGGCAGCAATACAAGTCCACCAGTATGTTTTATATATGACAGTTTCTTTCAAATACACAAAGCGCGCTTTATATACCTCAGACTTTACCCAACCTGAGTACAGCGGCGTTTCATACGAGTATGAACATTAATTTCGTTTACATAAGGTATACATTCGTATGAAACGCTTGCTGTACTGAGTTTGAGTAAAGTATAAGTACATAGATCTGAACTAGAAGACGTTCTTAAATTTATTTCCGTCGTCACAAAACACTTTACAGTGACAGAGACAACTTAACGTCGGTTTTAAAATAAATAGCGTTTGAGTATTCGGTCGCTATTCAAAAGAAAAAGACAAGAAATGGAATTTACGTATCCAAAATATGTTTAAATCTAAGAAAGCTTGAATAAATCACTTATGAAATTCACCAATCACTTTTTATATAATATAAACTACAGGAAATATTCACAGCTCGCACTTCCACACATTACAGGAACATTGGCCGCCAATGTTTGCACAAATGTTGGGTGGTATCACTATTGTTTGCCATGATTGGTCAGTTTTTGGTCTGAGACGTCAACACTATCAGTCAGTGATCATTTGCCCGGCGAGGTGAGGCCGAGGGCGGCTGATAATAACCGCACCACGTTCTTATTTTCTGTCTTGTCGTTTTCTGTAAGATAAAACATAATTTCATTTTTAATAGTGCTAAGTTTTATATCTTGTATCCTAACCGAAGGCGACTGTCGCTCGATTTTGTGATTATGCGATCATTTACATGAATTATGACGTACACATGCCACTATCGCTCGAATATGATATCTATATTATTACACTATAATAATAAAGTTGAAAAGTTCGTTTGTTTGAACGCGCTAATCTCTAGAACTATGGGTTGGATTTAGAAATTTATTTTTCCATTTGATAGCTCGATTTTTAGGGAAGGATATAAGCTATTTAACATCACGCTGCGACTCTTAGGGATCCGAGAAAAAAGAAAAAAGGCAAAAGAATGCTAAAGCAAAAACGAAGTAACGCGTGGGCAGACAAGGAGTTGCGACGCGGTGGGTTGACTTTAATCAATGCTTACATAATTATAAACTCTTATAACTCTTTTGGTCTAAAGAATCATCCTGTAAGTTATAAAGAGTACCATGTTTAGCTGTTTTCCTCTTCTGTTTTGTCGCCGTTTGATAATATCGACGGTTGAAAGGCTATTTGATCTAAACGACATTTGCTGAAAGTTGCAGGAGTGGGATTCAAACATTTATTTTTGGAATAAAAAAATCATTATAAAAGAACCAGTGAGTAGATTTTGGAAAAACTGTATTATATTTACCAAAATCCACTCACAAGTACTCGCTTAGATCAAATAGCTTTTCAACCGTCGATATAGTAATCTTATAGATCCTCTGGATGCTATTTATTATTCTAATGGTACATACCATCAACTCCAGTGACATGTTTCTCTAGGTTTAACTTCTCCTGCGCGACTTGATAGATTCCCTCCTCGATGGTACCACAGCTCAGCAATCGGTATATTGTGACTGGACGGGTCTGACCCATTCTATGACATCTGAAATGAGATAGAACACATTTAGATATGGTTGATATGTATGAGGGAAAAAACGATCAGAGGGGCAATTTTCGTAATTTTAAGAACGTCTACAGTCTGATCTCATTGTCAGTCTCAATATGTCAAAATAATTGCAATTTCCCATACATTTTTCACATTTGATTGTCGCCGAAATGAGACTGCGATAGATTTTGAACGTTTTTACACGCTTTATATTAGCTTCACTTGTATGTTTGTTTGTAACCGACTCCTTATAGCGTGATTTTGACCCACTTTAAACGACCGGATTTCTTTCAAACTTTGCACACCTGTCAAAGACCGATGACAATGCAATAATTTCATAAATTTGTGGCATTATCCTTACCAGGGTTACCAGGACAGCAAAAAACTGTCTTCGAAAACTACGCTGACATACGTCACAAAATTCGAAACACCAAAAATAGAAAATAAATAATAGTTTAGTTCGTGTTTTTTTGTTTCTTTTTTAAATATTTTTTTTAAATTAAATTACGAGAATTTGCTTTTGGAAAGCACGATTCGTCCCGGCTGTCATTCGTGGATTTTCGACAGTCGTTACGGGTTTCAAAAGCCCGAAAGCTTGACAACCTATCATACCAACAGGTATCGTGTTATCCATTATTTGGATTGTGGAGGTCAGATAGGCAGACGCTCCATGTAAAATACTGGGATTTCACAACGTGATATTATAACCAGCCTATATAGTTCCCACTGCTGGGTCACAGGAGATCCTGTGGGGCCCAGTGCGGGTTGATAATATTACATCTCTTAGATTTGTTGGTTTTAGATGCCGGTTTCCTCACGATGTTTTCCTTCACCATTTTGAGAGCAGAAACTATTTAAATTTTGAAACTATTTACATAAAGTAAATCGCCTGTTCGAACCCTAAACCAAAACTAATGGAATATGGGTCTCTCTTAGTTTGAACCATTTCTCTTGTAATGACTGACCTGACTGATTGGCCAGTTAGTCCAGTGGTTAGTGACCCTGACTGCTAAGACTTGAGGTCGTGTGTCCGATTCCCACCCAGGACAAATCTTTGTGTGATGAGCACAATCATTTGTTCTTTGTCTGGGTGTAATTTATCTATAATAGTAAGTATGTTTATCAGTTGTCTGGTTGCCATAGTACAGGCTCCGCCTAGTTTGGGATCAGATAACGTTGTGTTGGTTGTCTTAAGATATTATTAATACTTTACACTTCCCCTCAGGGCATTAACCCGTAATGTAAAAGCTCACCTGTCCTCTGCCTGCTTGTCGTTGTAGGGGTTGAAGTCGATGTCGTGTATGATGACGGTGTCGGCGGCCGTGAGGTTGATGCCGAGCCCGCCCGCCTTCGTCGACAGCAGGAACACGAAGATGTCCGAGTTGTTGTACTGGTCTATAAGGTCTTGTCTGGAATATAACGAGCTTTTCTTTAATTTAATAGACCAAAATCAATTATACAACGTGTAACACAAGTAACGCAAAACTTCTTACACCCAATCAGAGTATTGATTTAAAAGCTATCAAATGTAAAACTGACACTTATAGATTAATTGCTACGAACAAACTCACAAAACTCTTCATAATATTGATGAAGTTCTGTAAGCTGTAATGCCAATAAACGTATTTTTCTTTCTTTCTTTATTTGAGGCTTTTGACACCAGAAATTAGTCTTCAAGATGGCACATCGATTTTTTTTTAGAAAACACTGGTAGTGTAAGTACTTATCAGGGGCTGTATTATAAACTATTAATGCCATCATGATCAAAGTCCGAAAAAGGGTAAGCGTTATCAGTCATGTATAGCTCCATTCCTCTCCCACTATGGGATCAAGACTGTTAAGAAAAAAATGGAATTGAATCATAATATTATCTTGAAAGCGGAGTCTGAGTTAGATGATAGTAATCCATACCGATCAGTAACATTGGTGCTGCCGTCAAGCCTGAGATACTGGTATCGTCGGATGGTGAGGTAGGGCTCCAGGATGTCCAGCATCATGGTGAACTGGCTGAAGATCAGTACGCGATGTCCCTCGGCCTTCAGCCGCGGGAGCATTTTGTCTAATTTTTGGAACTTGCCGGAGTCTAGGATCAGGTGTTCCGGGAGACCGAAGGTACGGATACTCTGGAATAAAGTAATGAGACGTTTCAAAGACATTATTACTATTATAATAATGGCTGCTGCTGTCTAGCTGAGCAAGGTGGACCTTAAGCCACTCCAAAGCTTGGCTAAAACACCCGGCATCTGTATTTTATTTTCCGCATCCAGGGAATTCTCGCGACATTCAATCATTTTGTCGAACTAGGCTGACAGTCAAAAAATTGTTTTAACGTTAATATTACATAAGACAGTCCACCGGTACATCAGGACTTCACCACGTCCTAATGCTTTAGCTGGGACGAAGAAGGGGCGCAACAAACTCCCCAGCACCACCTCAGCTGTCTGTTAAGTTAGAAGAACTTGATTCTAACAATAGTAAGTAATGATTTAATGAATATTACATAACATTAAATTAAATTATTTGACATATGTCAGCTAAGCACACGCCAATAAGACCGCTCATTGTATGCGTAATGTTCAATTTATTTTTGTTATGTATTTTGATGGTTTAAACATTTATATTTATAATACTTCTTTGTTGTTTGTCACTTCCTAATTGGCTGGACCGATTTTGATGATCAATTTTGTGTGTTTGCGTTTGTCAATGTTTGGATTTAGATTCACAATTAGAGCCGGTAGGTGGCGCTGCGATCGACTTCAAAGATACAGGGCGTCTTTCCAGTCAGTTAGTAAAGTATGATCATTATCATCATCATCAATTGCAGCCGAAAGACGTCCACTGCTGGACAAAGGCTTCCCCCAATATGGGAGGGTTTGCCATAATCGCCACGCTTGGCATGCGGGGTGGCGATCGCAGTATGGTGGTAAAATGCATAGAGAACGTTGCTGCCCATTCTCTAGTAAGTTCTTTAGTCATGTATACGGGATAAGTTTTTAACCAGTGCGAAAATTTTAACAAATTAAACTTAAACGAGTTAAAATAACCATGCAATTTTTATTTTGATATATCTTAGTACAAAAATTCAGTTATCGTTAACGAAAGATGTTTATTTTGAAACTGGTTTTATGGTAACTTGCGCGCGGCGGCGAAGGTACGGCCGAGCGTACCTACAAAGTACCTACCAGTTCGATCGGTCAAAATTCTATTCTTAGAATTTTGACCGATCGAGTACCTACGTAGTTCGGAGTACCTACGCCGGCGCGGCGGTGAAGGTGAACGACCGAGCGTAGCTCACCTACGCGCGCGTTTACTGACCTATTCCTATTGTCGATATCATATTACGAAATATGTAGGGTGTCCACAGTTTACTGATTTAAGGTCGGATAAAAATTGAAAAAAAAAAGTATTGAAAAAAATAGTTGAAATGTGTTTTATTACTGATACTGAACCACCAAAAAAAGTTTGCGCACTGGTTAATAATGTTACTCACATTATGCGTCAAGGTGAGCTGATGTATCTGGAAGTCGGACATGCACATGAGGTCCTCCCAGGCGTACTGCTCGTTGTTCTCCTTGTAGCGCGGGTCCCGCGCCAGGCGCGCCGCTATGCTGCGCACCTGCTGGTCCTGGTAGTGGTAGCGCAGCAGTAGCGGGTGGTTGGACAGCTTGCGCATGTCCATCATCATCGCCATGCCGCTCTGCTCCGTTGTCGCGTGGATCTGGGACAAATACAAATATTTTATTTGTAGAACTCAGGTTAACAAAAAGTTCAAACGGCCAATGCTCTTTATTAAAAACTTTTTACAAAAAAAAAAAAAAATAACAGCCGACTTCCTAAAAAAACACTACAAAGTGAAAAATAACTTTAATTTCGGAAGTCGGTGTCTTAGGATCTGTATTTAAGGTTTTTTGCCAGCGACTTCCGAAATTAAAGTTATTTTTCACTTTTTAGTGTTTTTTTTAGGAAGTCGGTTGTTATTTTTTTTTTGTAAAAGTTTTTATTCTTAACTTTTTAGTTATGGTAGATACCCCGCACTAATCTAATCGCGTTATTCGTTCATTCTTCGCCGCAAATAATGCAAATTTAAGACTTATATGGTTTTCACATGGATCCCATTGTCCGAATGGAACCAAATTAAAATGGGACCATTCGGGAAGCACCAGCTTTCAAATAAAAAAAGAATCATCAAAATCGGTTCACCCAGTCAAAAGCTATGAGGAAACAAACATAAAAACAAAAATACAGTCGAATTGATAACCTCCTCCTTTTTTGAAGTCGGTTAAAAACGTTCAAATCTAGTTGCAATCTCATCTCAATCAAATGTCATAAACTTGTCACAAATATATGGAAGCTCGAGGTTATTAAAATTGCGAGAATTGCCCCTTTTTTTCTGGATGGGAAATCATCAAATGACTTCTCCCGCTCTGGGCGGAGCGGGACCACCCGTGTTCCATCAGTTGCCCATGTGCCAGGGTCACGGTATCTCTTTCGAACAATCACGCGACCCCGGCAGGCATCGGTCCTAGTAGACCCCTTCACTGCTGCTGACATCTCTTTGAGGCGCGCGTGGAACACTACGCGCCGTCGACCCGAGCTTGGTCCTTACCGGGCGGCGAGCTACCCATTGCTCGCACACCCGCAAGCTCGCGCCTACGGTGGCCGGGAGTCCGCTATCGACTCCCGACGCCCGGGGCGTCTCCTCCTGCGGCGGCTAGGGACGTGACAGCGCAGAGACTGCCTCTCCCTCACGCGCCCCGCCTCCTCCTTCGCGAGCATTACTGCTTCGCAGAAGGAGGTGACGGCTTCCCATTCCCTCTCGCTCCGTACCGTGGCTCGCACCAGCAGGGACGGTTACCGTTACCAATAAATTACCGGTAAAGCTACCAAAACATTTCGTTCCGTTCTGTTAAATATGTAACGTTATATCATTGGATTTACCGGTAATTAAATAGCGTTAATAATAGCGATATTTCGCTAAATTCTAGTAACATCTTGTGCGACGTTGCCAAACCGCACCGCGCGCCTCCCGCCTTTTGGACGGCTCTTAAAAGCGGAACGGCAACAACTAGCTTGTTACGACGTTCGCAAACATTCGAATACGACACGACTGACGCTTGCGCGTGCTTCATCTCATCAAACGGCACCCATCGATCGCGTACGCCGAGTGTACGTCTACTTGCGTTTGATTTGTCAACAAGTCAAAATATTATTATGGGCCGAAAGAAGTGCAACAAAGTGTACCAATATTTCAAGGTTTTCAAACACAATCACAATCACATCTTGCACAATTGCACAATTTTTTTTTTTGCACAGTTGCAATAAAACATTAAACGTAGGTACCAACTTACCTTTCAACTTAAACTGTTGATATATTATTTTTAACTAACAAGGGGACGGCACGACCTTGGGGAAACGGATTTGAATGAAATTTCGTGTAGTGGTAGTATACCATGTGGATACTACCACTGTAAAATATTTCCGTCCAATGCCCAGTAGGAGCTGAGAAAAACGCATACAAAGTTCAGCCCGCACTTGTATAAGTTATATTTTATTCTGCTTGGGCGTACGTGGCGTAAGCGGTAATGCTTTAGACTCGTACTCCCACCAGTGCAGGTTCGAGTCTAGCTAGTCGATTTTTCATTTCCTTTTTTCTTCTTATTTTTTAAAATTTTTGTATTATATAAACTATACTAGCTGACCGTACAGACGTTGTCCTGTTTCCTAGAACTCGATAGCAGCGCCACCTTCCGGGTCCAATAGTGAATCTAAACCATCCAGGGTGCCACACAAATGCTTACAAAAAAAATCATTCAAATCGGTCCAGCCGTTTAGGAGGAGTTCAGTGACATACACACGTAGAGTAGAAATATATTTATAAAGATAAATCATTTATTTAATACACTATATACATTATTTATCATATATATATAAAAATTATAAATCGGGACACCTATGTGCTCTAAACTATCGAGTGTAGCGCAAAATGTATAGGTACCTGCTTTGGACATTACAATAGAATAGGATTGGGAAATTATATTAATATAAATAATTTATATAGTTTATTGAATAAATTATTTATATAGTTTATACTTATAATACAAAAAATTAAAAAAAAATAAGAAGAAAAAAGAAAATAAAAAGTCAACTAGCTAGACTCGAACCTGCACAGGCGGGAGTACGAGTCTAAAGCATTACCGCTTACGCCACGGTACGTTCGAGCGGAATACAATGTAACTTATACAAGTGCGGGCTGAACTTTGTATGCGTTTTTCTCAGCTCCTACTGGGCATTGGACGGAAATATTTTACAGTGGTAGTATCCACATGATATACTACCACTACATGAAATTTCATTCAAATCCGTTTCCCCAAGGTGGTGCCGTCCCCTTGTAAGTATATTATTATTTAATTAGTTATAATTATTTATTTATGTAGGCACAGTCGACCATACATCTTTTGATCCAATACTAAAAACGTTCTTATCTCGTACGTAGGTACTTATTAGGCCCCGAAAAGATTGTTTCATTGTATCCACAGACGTGTGGGTCATACATTTGTGGGGCTTACAGAAATATATCGTTTATAGAACTGAGAAGACGTAGTTAATTTAAGTATTTTGATTGTTTGTAAAACAAAACGTTTTGTTGTGTATCTACCTAACTACCGACAGTCGACTTTGTCTCGTATGACCAACAAACCGCGCGCCGTACCAATATATAATTATGTATTGATAAACGCGATGCGCTGAGATGCACTTTGTTGAATTCTCAATGCTATAACTAACTACAAGAGTTAAAAATCCAGTGCGCAAAAAAATCCCGCTGCGATTTTATAACGCCCGTGTGAATGTTGACAATCTAACAGAGTGCAACTTAGTGCGTCGAAATATACAGTATTGGACTTTCAACTCTCGGAGCCCAGCAGAGCGTTGAAATTCCAGTGCACGATAAAATCTCGCCGCAATATTTTAACGTCCGTGCGAACATGGTCCAGAGTTTGCTTCCTAGTTTTACTATTTCACGAACGAAAGTTATCTTTTCTAATGGGTGTCATCATACAATATATTTTTTTCACTTTTTACCATTTTTGAAGGCTTCGGCCCTGGTCTAATATTACATAATTCATCATTAAGAGCTTAAAGGCATCAATCTGTTATTTTACTGTTTAAACATACAAGTTCTATCTAATAGGAAATTATATTTTCATATATGTTACGTGTATATTATTATCAATCTTTTCACTTAACTATTCTATACCCTTAGACGCAGTTTAAACTGAAACCGCCCTTGTTCTTTATTTGACATTCTGCCCGCGACTTCGTCCGCGTAAAATTTTTGCTCCCCTGACCCTTCCCGTCGCATCGAATTGCCTGCCAGTTTTCGTCCATTTTTCGTTCCTGCTCCGCTCCTTTTGATTGTAGCGTGGTTTTATATAGCCTATAGCCTTCCTCAATAAATAGGCTACCCAGCACAAAACGGATTTTTCAATTCGGACCAGTAGTTCCTCAGATTAGCGCGTTCAACCAAACAAACAAACTCTTCAGCTTTATAATATTAGTATAGATTTAAACAAAAAATAAATACACAGCTGGTAGTCTAACTAGTGTTGATGTTTTTTTTTGTTCTGAATTATTTTATTGTAAATACAATATATGTTGTAAATTTTGGATCGGCTACAGCTTTTTATCTGTCAAAAAATTTAGTGTGTTTCGTGACGACTAGATACTCCAAATAAATCTTCTATACAAGATGCAGTTTTGAGCCTGCAAAACATTTCAAAAGGTTGTTATGAGACTCGTAAATAATCATATAACAATACGTACCGTACCAAGTCAATAATCAATAATACTTTTATATTAGATTTTTCAATAATATTGTTTTTCAGAATAACTCTCTTTCTAACCCTTTCTCTTAATAACCCTCTTTAAAAAATCTATGAAAGAAATGTCGGTTGCGTTTGTTTGTGTGTGTGAACGCGCAGTTTAAGGATGCGTACAGACTGGCCGCGTTTTAAAAAAGGGAGTTCACACTTACCGATTTTCGTAAATAATAATAAAATGAAAAAAAAAAATACCTACCCATTTTATTGTTGATTCGGGTCGAGAATCACTAACATAATTACCTCCTAAAATGTTTTGCAGATCCAAAACTGCACCTTGTAGAATTACATATTAAGAAAAAAAAAATGGTAAGGTCACCCGGGGCGAAAGCAACTAACAAAAATTATTTTGAAACTTTGCTTCCCTCCACCGTGAGCTACTTAAATAATAGGGATATTCTAATAAATGTACTTCATTGCACAGCTTTCGATGAACAGTTTCGACATAAATTAAGTTACAAATAAACTATGGTTTTTCATTAATTTGCATTATTGTTGAATAAGACCAGTAAAAGTTACATTCACCCCACTTTGGGGTAAATGTGACTATTCGTTATAACTCTGTTGTAATCTGTTTCTAAATGTTCTTGTCAAGAGTACATGTAGATGCACACAGAATTATCTGTAAAAGCTATCTATAGTCGCTGAGATACAGTTCAGTTTCAAGCAAATTTACTTTTCTTTTTTTATGGGGTGAATGCGACTGTCTTCCATACTGACTAGTGTTGAGATGTAGTACCTACCTACTACTTATCGATAAATATTTGTGATCGATAATTAACAATAATGAAAGGTGTAAATATAGGTATCTTAGTGCAAAAACGCAAAATCGATCTGAGTGTTCATTAAGAATAAGATCAATAAAGTATATTATGCTCAGCTAGAGTAATTCTATTTTATTAAGTAATGGAATTTAGGACATAAAATAAAAGCAAGAAAAGATTTCTTGTGACTTGTGTACGTAAAATGCTTTGACAAATTTACGATAAGTACGCATTGTATTGATGACTTATCTAATGATTAGGATTTAGGTAAAAAAAGCGATTTCTGTCAGTAGTTTGAAAGTTTATTTAAAAATTATTACTTAAAGTAAAAAAAACTTAGGATAATTCTCAGTCAAAATCAAATAAACTAAACTTGTTGAACGAGGAATATTAAAGCGCAGCAGCATAACTGGTCAACTGTTTTTCCTTTACTAGTCGTACAGCTTCAAGAAGTGTTTCAGAGCAATAAGTTTTCTCCTTTTTGCTTTTATAGTTTCGGACCATCTGATAACAAAATTTGTATTTTGTATTAACTTAGTACACTTTTTATTTAAGCTATTTCATTTTGTTAAAACTACGCAAAATCTAAAACAGTTCATACTAATTGCAGCTAAACATTTATGCAAATACGCAAAATTCACTTATCGAAATATCGACGTGGAACGTCACTAGTAATTTGCAGTTTTCGTACAAAAAGCATGGGGTGATTGTAACTGCAAAAATAGTTGCAATAACCCACGTGCATGAAAAGTTGAGGTTAATGTAACTATATCAATAAAATGTTAATTATAACACCTAGAGTATAACGAAATATACCAAAAACATTTACGTTTTGTCTTAGTTTTAGGATGCACTTCTATTTTTCCTTGCAACGACTTGAAATATTTCTAATGTCACAAAATAAAACAGAAGACGCGGCAACACGTTGCTTCAAAATGACAGCTGACAGAAAATGATCTTGCAGTACTACAGTAGGTGAACTAGCGATGCCATCTGTACTTTATTTGAAAAAACAATGATTCCGCTTTACTCCAATAGATAGAACTATCTACAAAAATGATTAGATTGAGAGAAAATTGAATTAGTTGCTTTAGCCTCATAGTTGCTTTCGCCCCGGGTGACCTTAGCTATAGTCGATCCTTGTAAGTTAACGCGAGTAAATAGTAATGCCTCATTTGCACAAAGATAATTCCTCGAATGCGAGCAGCATATTATTGCTAGAAAACAAAATTTTGGTAATACTAATCAAGTTTGTACACCACAAGCTACCGCTCTCATTTGGAACTCGCAATCGAAACTAACCTAGCGTAAATGAAGCTTTACTGTGATTAACATTATATAACAAATAATATCAAAATGATCTCCACTCTAATAACACTGGTCTGCAAAAAAAAATTTTTTCTCTCCTTCAAGTATTTATGTATAATTATTATAGATTCAATAATACTGAATAAAAATAGAGTAGTTAAAGTTCTCTATCACGTAAGGATTTTTTAAAAGGTAATTTGAAAATAAAACTTCTTTTTTGGCAATAATTTTAATCATAAATTAAATAACTTTGCTAATGTTCTATGTAAACCCTTACAAAATGTTAAAACGGAATTGACAATATTATTACTTGTTGCTAATCATATTTTACTTTGTAGTTTTCTTCCTTTTCATATTTTCTATAGAAGTTTCGCGACAAATTGACCAACAAAAATCTGGGAGCATTGCTTCGGACCATTTCCCGTTGTAGCGCCTCTCTATGTGCTGAATATCTTAATGAAACCTCTCGCCATGCTCATCTGATACCGCTCAAAGATTTTCCGGGAAGAAATCTAAGTGAGAGTCCAAGAAATGATCAGCAAGCAATCAAACAACAAATTTGCAGGCAGCAAATTTTTGGGAGCCAATTTTTGTCTCTGTCATCAACTTTAAATCCAAAGTAACGCTGATAAGCACATTTAACAAGACTAGATATAATGTACCTCGTTGAGATTTTGTAGTAAATTCACCACAAACGTAACAAAACACATCGGGAGAATTTTTCCGGGCTCTTGGCAATTTTTACCTATAACAAAATGAAATTTGCTATAAAATCAGAATAATATTCCAATAGTGTGAGATTATTATGCTCGGTAGTTGAGAATACACATAACATTTCACTACATGTATCAACATAATATCAAACTTACCAAAATATCCGGTATAAATCAGGAACAATCAATATACAACTTTTTAACGTACGGTGCGCCACGGAGTCACAACGAGAATTGCGCAGACGCATGTATTCGTATCAGTGCTGCCAATAAAAATTTCTCGATTCCCCGCGTCAGTGTTGTCAATTCCCCGAAATTCCCCGCTTCTTTTTAATCATTCCCCGCAAATTCCCCGAAATTATTTTTTTGGAATAAAAACACTGTTTTATACAAAAGGAGATTGGGCATTTTGGTACTCGCTCCAATAGCAATCATTGTGGCGTCATTGGATAGATCTTTTAATCAGGAAAAATATTTACTATGGCGACTTGTCCCAAATCCTTGTCCGAAAACCTCGGGAAGCCCCCAAAGTTAGTTAATATCATAATTGCAAATACAGTAATATTACATACCTATCATGGTTGAAAATACGAAAAATAACAATGTAAAATAACATTATTTAAAACGAGAAATATATTGTGTAACTATTCATGCATAATATTTCGTGATATGATATGATAATGGTGATGACTTTTGAAAATATGTATTTTTACATAAAAAAGTAGTATTACATTTAAGATTTCTGTTTTTTGATACTACGGTGACTCGGGGATAGGGAACCAGCCGAGGGGTGGGGTGGGCGGTGCGCGGTGCCAGTGGACAACCTTTTGTGCCGCATCCTTCATTAGTCGTCGTATCGTTCTGTGCGTGAGACGACGTTCCGCTGCTGTTTATTACATATCTAGTACTTTCTTATACCGTTTTCATCACTGACCCCGGCTACCCCTTTTGGACATTGTTACCCGCTATAAACGTTTATCTTGGCTAGTGTTGTGGACTATTGTTGTGCTTTTCGATTTGGAACATCGTTATGGAGGAACATCGCAACTGTGTGATGTGTCGGCGAGGCCTACATCGTGCTAGATACCAACAGCACGTGTTGACTGATGATCTTCCAAGAATGCGCCCCGAGTTTGTGGCATATATACGAGAACACGCCGTTCTGGAGGTTAGTACTTCATTAAACTATATCGCTCTTCACCAGCTTCAATTTTTCTTTTTAGAAGAGGTTTGTTTATAATATTATTGTATGTTATATTTTTATACTTGAGCCATTAGAAACGTGCGAACTGAGTCATAAATCATTTTAAGTGGACCTTTTACTCGCACTTACAGGTCTTATTGAACTGTCCTAGTGTTGTGTGTAAAAATGCGTTTCCGAAACGAGCTGTAGACTACCAACTGCACGTATTTATTTTAGCTGTGGGTGTTTTTTTAGAATAGAATAGTGTTCGCGCTTCATAGAAAAAAAAAAAATTGGTTGCCTGTAAAGTCGGTATACGGGCGAAAGTTTTACGTGACAACGACTTTGAGTGACTTTTTATGTCTGTCTCTCTCGCTCTTAGGCGGGCTAACCATGCCCGAGTGGAAGGGACGCGTGCCTCTCACTCGCTCTCATTGTGAGCGCATAACGTGAGCGGAGCGTAACGCAGTTTCTTGAAGTGTCACCTGGCAAACCAATTTATAAGACGTTGTCACGTCAAAAAACACGTGTAATCCCAGATACCTGCGTCTGAGCGGCATTCCTTTATATCAATAATGACTTGTGCAGCTTTTTCACAATCCTTTTATGACTTAGTTCGCACGTTTATAGTTCTTATTATTGAAACACTTTTCTGACCACTTATTGTGCGTTTGATATTGTTATCTATTCTATTCACTAAGCCGTCGCTTCGGCTATACATAAGATATTTTTTTACTTGCATTACTTAAAATGTGAAAACAATACAAGTATGCTATGACTTTAGCCCTGAATTTTTAGCCTACAACCCGCATTGTTTTAAATATTTTCATAAAAATACAACATTACATCAACAAGATCGTATTTTACTATTTTCAGGTGGAGTTCAACAACACACGACGTGTGTGTCACCGATGTTGGCAGAGAATTGACAACGTTGTAGGAAGACCACCTGCAGAAGTAGAACAGAATGTACGAGAACTTCAGGTTCCAGACTACACTCGAGCTCCAAACACTCCAGGGCATTGTATCTTTAACACCTGCCAAAACACAACCCGCCATCGAATACCAGAGACGATCAAGATTCACATTTTCTGTGAATATAAGTTATATATTCCTGACGGTGCTAGAGTATGTGGACAACACCTTGAGAGCAATTCTTGGGAAGAGCTGCCTCAATTCTGCAATGTCACACATAACTTCAATGCACAACAGTTTAGTGACGTTTGTGACATGTTGAGAATGGCTTTAAATCGTGGACCTAGGCTAGATTTCAACACGAGAGGTGCTTTAAGCAACGAGGATATGCACTTTTGGACAGGACGCAACTGCGAACAGTTTGATTCCATACTACAACAAACACCGTCACTAAGTGAGAGGTGCAAGGAGCCTCGAACTGCGTTAGGCATATATCTTACGAAACTACGTACCGGAGACTCAGATGAAAGACTAGCGACGTTATTTAATATGTCACGAAGAAAACTGGAACGTTTATTAACTATTGTGCGCGAATGCCTCATAAATGAATATGTAATATTACACTTGGGAGTGGACCATATGAACAGAAACGACGTTTTAGAAAAGAACCTTACTATACCAAGAGGATTATTTGGCAATGAAGAAAACAATAAAGCTATCGTGATATGCGATGGGACTTATATATATATCAATAAAAGCTCGAACTTCTTGTTCCAGCGTCTATCTTATAGCCTGCATAAGTTCCAGAATTTGCTAAAGCCGTTTTTACTTGTGTGTTCCAATGGCTATATAATCGATGTTTTGGGACCATACGCTGCCACTAAGACCGATGCGAACATCATGAGCGACATAATGAATGATGGAGAAAACCCATTACATTGCTTTCTTCAACCGAACGATGTCTTCATATTAGATCGCGGCTTCCGGGACAGTTTAGAGGCTATCGAAGCATGTGGATATGAATCCTACGTTCCACCATCTAAAGACAGATGGGAGACACAGTTAACTACAGAGCAAGGTAATGAAGCTCGATCAGTAACAATATGCCGGTGGGTAGTGGAAGTGGTGAACGGGAGGTTCAAACGAGATTTCAAGCTTTTGCGGCATAAATATTTTAATAAAACACTACCAAAAATGTTCATTGATTTTAAAATCGCCGCAGCTATGTTAAATAACTTCCACATACCCATCGATGATAACATTCATGCAGAGGCCTTCCTAAACATAATTAGGGAGAGAATAGATTCCCCGAATCTACTTTATGATTATGTAGAAAGAAAACGTTTGAATAGCCGAAGAGCAGATTTTCAAAGAATAGAAAGTCAAGAAATACAGAACTTCCCACTACTGACGGAAGAACAGATTATTTTACTTTCTTTGGGCACCTATCAACTAAAGCTAGCCCGATCCTACTGCAACGAGCATTTGTCAAATGGACTATACATTTTAGAAATATATAGAGAAAGTGCACTTCAAGATTTAATTGAATATGGCATAAACGAAGATACTTGGCTTTTACGCGGACGCATACAGTCGCGTCACGTACGGTCAAAAACGTATTATTGTTATGTATTGGTAAAAAACAATGTTAATGAAAACGAAACCAATATCCATAACATTTTATGCAATTATTACTGCACATGTTTGACCGGACGACGAACAGTCGGCACTTGTGCTCATATAGTTTCAATCGTGTGGTATCTAGGATATGCCAGACATGAAGGCTTCACTGCTCCTGCAGCGTTCCTCAATGATATCATTATTGATAATAATGTTTAAAAAAATAAATAACGTTTCTTACTTTTCTTTTCTTTTTCTTTTTTTATTCTTGAGTGTTTATTCATTTTAGTACCTATTAATCAACACACACATGATTCTATACAAGACAACGATATAATATCACCATTATCTTAACAAAATCAACAAAAACAAAAAAAAAAACTAAAAAAAAAATTAAATACTTAACACAAAATAACTCCGTTCCGACAGCAAATGGAGACAAGCGACTTGGTTATCATTAATCCTTGTAAAAAGACCTTCCCAATGATATATATATGTAGGAGAAGGCATGCCTATCTCGCTCTCATCAGCCATATTTTTGATTTACTGTGGGCGTACTATGGGAACTGTTGGTTGATGCGCAATAGAAAAACCGTTATAGTTCAAATCAAATTATAATTTAAACGATCAAAGTAATTGCACTAACTATTAATACACTATAGGTTAAAACACGACTACACGGAACGCGCGACAGTTTCTAAACTTGTTCACTGCTTGACCGCTACCGAGAGACTGAACTTAACTCTCGTCGAGCGTTAGGTTGTAGACTCTGTCGAGCGCCGCTTGGTGGCGCTGGCGTCCCGATTAGTCAATTGAGTGACTAACGTTTCCGACACGGCCATCCTGCATGCACACGTCCTCGTGTGTTAATCTGCAACCAAAAATCAACAACAGTGCATGTCGGACTCGGCCCATTCTGACCATATCTTGCTTCCAACTATTGAAATCAGAAAACTTTAATCCTCAATCATTTTATTGCTTAAACAAAACAGTACTTCTAAATTAACTAAAAAACATTTGATTAATTAGAGCAGAAATCATCTACCAGAGCCGTGTACCATCGTTATCCAATCAACATCTTTAAGAGCCATAGACAGACACCGAGAAACCCACACACGAGTAAATCACTCTAACGCCACGGCACACATAGCCGAATAGCAATCACAGTTGCTCACTCACACGTGCATCCACCACTCACGTGGATCACCGTGGGCATCACTCACTGGCTACCCACTACGGTCACTGCAGACCACGACCTCCGCCAGAGCCAAACGCGCACCGCGCACCCACGGACTACTTGAGTTGCCCCAAGAGACACCGATTTCTACCGGGCTACGACTACGTAATGGCTACTGGTACGGTCGACTTTACGACGGCCGATAGAGAACCTTACTCGCGTGCTTCCTATGACTTAAACTTGCTCATCACCACTGTGATCACTATCTACTCCGACTGGTACATGACTTACTGGCATCTTTCTTAACCTATCGTGAGCGTATTTGTAAGAACGTTTAGAATTTAAAGCTTTTAACGTATAGCGATCACCATTTAAAACTTCCACTACCTTAAACGGACCTCTGAACTTCCGATCTAACTTAGTCTGATTTCGCTCTTCGTTTTCTAACAGCACGAAATCGCCAACCGAAAATTTTGTTACAGCTGCCTTGGTCCTATCGAATCGAGCTTTGTCATATTCCGCACTACGTTTAATGTTGTCTGACGCAATCTCGCGGATTTCATCAATGTTGACTTCGGTATCTACATCACTACACATCAATGATAACGGTCTCGCAACTTTGCCAATTAAAAGCTCTAAAGGTGAAGCTTTTGTGACGCGGTTTATTGTACAATTTATCGCTAGCTGTACTTCTCCTATTGCGTCTTGCCATGATTTATTATCGCTAATCTCTACAGCAGTTAACATTGCTTTTAAGACACTCATTACACGCTCTACTTGCCCATTCGCACGAGCTGAACCGGTCGCTATTAAGTGCAAATTAACGTTTTTACTGTCACAAAAATCGCGAAATTCCTTACTTGCAAAACATCTGCCTTGGTCAGCTATAATACGAGTCGGAGCTCCGAAAAGCGCTACACTCTGATTGACTGCCTGGATGCTGTTCTTTAATACGAGTCGGAGCTCCGAAAAGCGCTACACTCTGATTGACTGCCTGGATGCTGTTCTTAGAGTCAATGTTGTTAGTATGGAATAACAGGACAAATTTAGTAAAAGCGTCGATCAAAACAAAAATATACTCCTTATTATCATTTTTCCCGCTTAGTTTACCGGTCGCGTCAATATGAACTGTGTGCCATGGAGTAGTCACTTTCGGTATAGGGTGGAGCTCGGCTTGGACTTTCCCTGAGTGAGACTTCGCGACTTTGCATGTCACACAATTGTCTACAAACTTTTTAACATATCGAGACATTCCGGGGAACCAATAAAAGTCAAAGAGTTTTTCACGCGTCTTATCGGCACCAAGATGAACCAAAGAGTCATGAAAGTTATTGATAACAGACCATCTTAAAAGGCGGGGTAAGTAGGGCAAACACTTTAACCTGCCGCTGCGCTGAATCTTACGATAGAGAATACCAGAACGCAGCACATAGGTCTTAGCTACTTGCTCATCCATGTTACTATTTTCTAGGGAACTGATTATTTTAGAAATTTCTTCATCGCGTTGTTGCTCAGCCTGGAGCCAGTTGGTCGAGAGTTCTGTGACGTTTACGCGCATTTGCTCTACATGGGGGGGAACTAATTTCTTAGGGTTTAACGTTAGTGGGTTTCGGGAAAAGAAATCCACATGAGACATCCGCTTACCCTCTCTGTACACCACATTAAAATCAAAGGACTGTAGAAAAGCCCACCATCTGTGCGCTCGAGGAGTCAAGTCGTGTTTAGTTTGCGATGATTTCAGTGAGTTACAATCCGAAACGACAGTAAACTTCCTACCGTGCAGGTATTGTCTGAAATGCTTGATAGAATTTACAACTGCAAGTGTTTCCAGCTCATAAGAGTGATATTTACTTTCTGCTGGGGAAGTTCGCTTGCTAAAGTAAGCTATGACATGGCGCCGGCCATCTACGACTTGAAATAAGATCGCTCCATAGCCTAAGCTACTAGCGTCCGTGTGTAACTCTACTGGGTATTGAGAGTCAAAAATCATTAAAACAGGGTTATTGATCAAAATAGATATGACCCTTTGGCGTATCTCTTCATACTCGGGCTTCCAAGTCAAATTACCTTTAAGGGAAGTCAATCGATACAAAGGAGCCAACATTGTAGAGAAACCTTGCACAAATTGCCTAAAGTATGAAGAGAGTCCAATAAATTGCCTTAACTGTGTAACGGTCTGTGGAAGGGCAGTTAGTGCCTCTACCTTTCGCTGATTGGGTCTTATCTGGCCAGCCTCTACCTCAAAACCCAAGAATTCTACCTTCGTCTTGAGGAAGGAGCACTTCTTGAGGTTTAAAGAGAAACCAGCTCTGGTCAGAACTTCCAAAACTACAGTTAGTCTATCTAGACCTGTTTTTACATCGGGTGAAACGATAAGAACGTCATCTACGTATACAATTACATAGTCATGAGCAAGGTCACCTAAAGCATTCATGATGGCTCTTTGAAAAACAGAGATAGCATTTTTTAGGCCAAATGGCATTGTCATAAATTCATATTGGCCTTCAGGTGTTATGAATGCTGTACTCTCAATCGACTCTACGTTTACAGGAATCAAATGGAATCCACTAGCACAATCTAATTGAGAAAAGTAATTTGCTCCGCTGAGACGCGCTATCTGGTCAGAAATAAGGGGGAGTGGATATCGGTCAGGGACTGTATTACTGTTGAGTTCACGGTAATCGATACACATACGGTCAGAACCATCGCGCTTCTTTACGAGGAGAGCGGGGCTTGCGAAAGGAGAACAACTAGGCCTTATAATATTTGCATCTAATAGCTCCTTCACACGTTCACGAATCACTCTTCGTTCATCCGCGGACATCCTATACGGTCGCCGCTGCACTGTTCGGTTCGGATCAATTAATCTTATTTTAAGCTCACCCGTTTTAACTCGCGTAGTAGGCATACCGGAAGTAAAAAAATGTGAAAATCGATTTAAAATTTGCAATAGCTTAGATTTCTCTTCTCCTATAATGTTTGTATCAATCGCATTAAAATCAGCTTGTGGTTGATTACCGTTTAAAACCGAATTTACTACAAGTATTTTATGTAACGAAATCTCTGTTGCAGACATGTTAATAGAAAAGCCTAGATTCAATATCTCACGTCCTATCATAATATTACTCTGCAAGTAACTGTCGGGAAGCATATGTAACAAAATCTCAAGCTGGTGCTTGCTAATCGTAACGCTACATAAGATTTGTTCTGTGCTGAATACACGTGTTTGACCAATACCAGTCAACGCAACAACGTTGTTAACTCGTTTGCCACTTAATTTGGCTGCAAAACTCTCCTTAACTAACGAGCATTCAGCACCAGAATCGTAAACAAAACAATACAGCTCACCTTTATGTTCTAAAACGCCTGAGGGTGGTTGTACGACGCAAACATCCACTCGCCGTTCACTGCTTGCAGCACGTGCTCCACCATCCGCTTGACTGCTGATGTTCGTACACCGGGCCGCGATATGTCCTGGTTTCCCACACTTGAAGCAGATGAAGGGCTTCACTGACGACTGTGGGGCTGCTTGGCTCGATTCTGCAGACGCTGTAGATCTTCCTCTGCTGTCAATCGGCTTGCTCCTGCACTCAGGTCGCTTGTGACCAGGTTTCCCGCAGTTATAGCATTTCAGCGAGGTTATCTTCGCTCGCTTGACATCAGGAGCAATTGACGAGTCACCATGGCTGCTAGACTTACGTTTCAAGTGAGAAAAAGCATGAAGTTCACGCTGTAATCTGTCCCGCGTGACAATATCGGACGTAAATGCCAGCCGTTGCAGTCTGGTATCAAATTGTGAAATGTGGGCCAGAACGGTTGCCACTGCAATTTGTTCCTTGTCAACGTCCTTCAAGCGGTTAGTTACTGACGTCATCAGGCGATTCGCATAGGCAACAAGGGTCTCCCTGTCACCTGGCTTGTCGCTATGTAGGTTGATGAGGGTACCCGCCAAAGTCTCCGTTGAAATAATTCTTGCCATGAACAGTACCTTGAAGTCACTCCACGTCATTCCTTGGTATGCTATTTGCGATAGCCACGTAGATGCTGCTCCTTTAAGCGCCTTACTGATGGCCACAACAAGTTGACCACCTTGCAGTGAATTTTCAGCAAAACATAAATCAGCTGTCGCGCACCATGATCGCGCATCCGTATCTGCCTTGTCTGGGTCGAACTCGGGCAGATCCACACGATTATTAGTTTGAGGCGCTTGCAGGGCTTCAATAAGGGCTCGCATGTTTGCATTTTGTTGTTCAAACATTGCACGCCAACGGTCACTTTCAGCATTTTCATTTTGCGCCTGAACCAACGTGTATTCCACTTCTGATGTAGGAGAAGGCATGCCTATCTCGCTCTCATCAGCCATATTTTTGATTTACTGTGGGCGTACTATGGGAACTGTTGGTTGATGCGCAATAGAAAAACCGTTATAGTTCAAATCAAATTATAATTTAAACGATCAAAGTAATTGCACTAACTATTAATACACTATAGGTTAAAACACGACTACACGGAACGCGCGACAGTTTCTAAACTTGTTCACTGCTTGACCGCTACCGAGAGACTGAACTTAACTCTCGTCGAGCGTTAGGTTGTAGACTCTGTCGAGCGCCGCTTGGTGGCGCTGGCGTCCCGATTAGTCAATTGAGTGACTAACGTTTCCGACATATATTATGACTATTGGGCCGAGTACCAGGCTTCATACATTTTTGCCCATTCTCCTTTGTTTAATATACTACAATTTTTTTAAAATAAATATATATAATAACAAAATTAACACTTAAATCTATAGACTACATCAATACAAAGTAAGGGCCACGTGTTTATTTACGTTTTAGTAAAAAAAAAAGATATTACTTAAATATTTTTTAAATCTTAATTATTTTATTTTTGCCACGTTTTTGCATTAATCATACTTCGATTAGGTTCGAATTTTAACAGATTCCCCGCTTTTGCTATACCTTGTTTAGTGTGCATTAAAGCAGCAATGGTGTCATTATTGAGACTCCCACGGTGTTGTGTTTTAATATTGTTGAGGTTGCTGAAAACCCTCTCTACAGACGCGTTTGAAAAGGGTAATATCAGCAGGAGACCTATTGCTTTTTCTAAATTTTTAAACAAAGGCATACCAGCCGCATTCTTTAGGTTAAAAACCTTAGGCCAGTACTCTTCGGTTGGCAGGGATTCTAACCCTAAGCTATTAAATTCCAGCAGCGCATGTTCTCGCCATTCGTTGTCAACACTTTGTAAATCAACATAATTCTTTAAAATGGGGAAACGGATGAAAACTCCACTTAATGATTAAATCATCTTGAAAGCCTGGGCTTCAGATGGCTCGACAACAGAAATTAATTTAAACAAAGGATCGCTGAAGTCAAATCTTCTTACAATGTCTACCGCTAGTTCTATATAAAAGGCTAAACATGATTTATAAAATGTTTCCATATCAGTATTGGAAATAGTTCGATCTTTGAGTAAATTGGTAGTACTTTCATTGGCTGTCATACCAAGGTATATTTCTCGCAAAGGCAAGAAATTACTGGAATCTTGGAAATTAGTCAAAAAAATATTACTGCTTTGTGAGCGCACATATGAAATTTGCAAGTAATTGGAGCAAATAGATTTTAGCATCCTTTCAACTTCGGGCTTTAATTTGTGTAATAAAGGTGCTTCAGACTGAAACATTACATTAAATGTTGTTAATATCTCTAAAATGTAAGACATGAACTCAAGATATACAATTGTGAATTTATTATCCATGGTTTTAAGCATCTCCTCAGTAGTTCTTGATGGGTCTTCGAACGTACTCAACCTCAAGTACGCTTTCAAGGGTTCATATTGCTCCAAAACTCTGTCTACACATGCTTTCATTGACAGCCAACGGGTTTGAGAAAGTGTTAACATTTTATGAAATTGAACCTGGAAAAACTCTTGGAACTCTTTGAACTTTTGCTGTCTGTGGGAACTCCTGCTGAAATGTGATCCTATATTACGTAAGAGATCTTCAACGGATCTCGGAAGTTTTAAACACGCTTTTGAAGCGGATAAATTGATCATATGACACGAACATTTTATGCAGGCGATATGAGGCAAAGCCTGTTTTAATTTTGCAAACACTGAGTTGTGTTCCCCTACCATAACATTTGTAGTGTCTGATGAAAACCCAATCAAATTATCAAGAGGTACACCTTTTGCATTCAACAACTCCAGAAGGCAGTCAAATAGGGCTGTAGCTGTACTTGAAGAAACTTCCACCATATCAAAAAAGTGAGTTGAAACCTTTTTTGTGTCGTTATTGAATACAATAACTGTAAAAGCGCATTGTTTTTTTGAACTATGATCCGTTGTTTCATCCATAACCAAAGAAAAGAAGTGCCCAGGTTCTTTAATTAAATCTACAGTTTCGTTCGCAAATGCGTTTCCTAGAACATTTTTCATGATCGTCGTGGATTTTGTTCTGTGAATACTTAAACTTTTTGCAATTTCGGAGTCCGGAAATATATCAGCACAAAGAGATCCTAGGGTATCCATCAGCGTAAATGGTAGATTATTAGTTGCCAAGAGACTCGTCAATTTAAGTTCTGCTCTTTTAACTTTATTATTAGTGGATGTCTGCATAAAATCCGTGACTTTACTTGACATTGCAACCTGCTTCATACAAGATTTATGGCATTCTGACTTCATATGTCGAATCAAATCACTTCTGTGTGGACGTAAGTTAGAGTTGCAGGCTGAACAGATTGCAAGCTCACTTTCATTTTTAACAATATGACTTTTTTTAAGCCAATACTTGAATTCCGGTTCCAGAAGCCACTTATCATTAAATTTGTCCTTTTTAGCCAACTGTTTTTTTTTTTGCAGGTGTCTCCTCCTCAGACTCTAATTCCACTTCTGTTATCTCTTCAGTTCTGTCACTACTTGCTATATCAGTATTTGGTTTTTCTTTCTTTTTTTTGACTGGCGGCTCATGTTCAGTGTCTGATCCTTCGAGCTGTGTCTTCGACGGAGGTTTTTGAACTGCTCTACTAGTAGACGGCTGTTCTTTTGATGTTGATGTGGAAGAGGTGTCAGAATCAGGAGAGGTGCCTTTATTAGTAGCATGTCGAATGATTGCTTGTGCCTAATAATAATAAAAAAAATATGAAAATAGTAGGTAGTAGGTACATCGAGCGTGACTGTTTTTTGACGAAAACCACTCTTATTTCCTGCGGAATAAGGGTGGCTCTCAAGGAAACCATATTTTTTATACTTAAGTATATTTCATATTTTTAATATAGGTAAATGTACGTAACCGGCCCGGGAGGAGCACCCCGTTAGCTAATAGGTACCTACTTTACTAAGAGAATCTATACTCCCGCCAAATTCAATAAAGAATATTCAATATCAAACAATGTCAATTAAGCAATAATGTGGGTATAATAAAAATTAATAAATCTATAAAATGGTAATTTTATTTTATAACACTGTTTGTTAAGGAAATACCTAAGACAATACAAGTATATATTTACTCAATCGTAAAAAGGTAAAATTAGTAGCTCTAAATCTATACAGCATTTCTGATAAACAGCAATTGATTATATACATACCCTCATTTGTTTTAATAATATGTTTGTTGTTGAAAATTCTTTAACGAATTTTGCGGGAGTACCTACATAAATTAGATAAGTAGATTGATAACACTGAATTAGATAAATAAGCTTAAGTATACATACCTATCATATTTTAATGCTGAACGAACATACAACTTACCTGTTTTTTAACAGTAGCTGCACTTTTTAACCACTTTTCCATTTTTCACTTTCGCACCAAAATTGACAACCATAAACAATGAAATAATGATGTAGAAATGGATGCATTCAGAAATATAAAATCGTGTTCAAATGACAGTTGAGCAGGCATTTGAGTGGTGTTGCCATTCAAAATTATGTTAGTAATATGTCGAGCTGTATCTGCCAAGTCCGAACGTGATTTTTAGTTGTAAGTATTACCCGACATACAATAGTTTTAACCCTCCGAAAAATTTGGTGTGGATTCCCCGAAATTCCCCGATTTTGGTCATTCCCCGCGCTCTCCCCGCGCTAACCCTCAATTCCCCGCAAATCGGGGATTTTCCCCGCGATTGGCAGCGCTGATTCGTATAAAAATGTCGTCAAACAATATCGTTCTCTCTCTTTCTATCAGTGCACGCCATTTTTTTGTGTGAAAATACGATGTTAACTAAATAAAGTTGGATGAGCGCAAGAATGACAATAAAAAAATCAGAATTTTTAAACTATTAAAAAAAAAGTTTACGTGATAGCAAAAAATTAAAAGCAGATCTAGATTCAGCATGTTAAACTCTTTATATTGATCATATTTTTATTGAAAGTAGGATTTCGTTGCAGACCAGTGTAATCTGACAATTTCAAACATGATTTGACTTCTCTTAATCTGAGGTACATTTGAAAGTGCAACAAACATACTAAAGTATTCGTTGGAAACTTTTAAATTTTCAGGGTCTTCTGTAAGCAATGTTTGAGTGCAGGCTTCGTTAGATAATAAATTTGGACTTGTGTATATTATTATTGCCCGGGTCTGTTTGAGTACTTATATCTTTGGCTGTGATCATAAATATTATTAACCGTATCTGGTAAATTGACGTATGTAGATAAATCCAACATCATTGTTTCCCGGCTGTCATTTTGGTTCTGTGATTCTAATTGTGTAGAAACATCCCATCGTTGACGGTATTCATTATACTCGATTTGGCTTTCTAAAATAAAAATAAACAAGATTAATGTGTTTTATTTAAAAAAAAAATATTTTAGAGTTTTACTAATCCTAGTTGTAGAAATTGGCGCGTTCAAACGAACTCTTCAGCTGAGTATTTAGTATAAAAAGTTGATACGACAGAGGAGCTTTCCTTTACACTGCCCATACTAGGTATCATGATCAAACTCTGTACCAAAAATCAATTAAATAGGAGCAGTAGTTTAGTCGCAAATGATTTTTGTAAGTTTTTGCCCCGTTTCAACACGATGTATCTTTTCTAACAGCTGATTATGTCTACGCATAGGTCATGCACCTTAAAACGATAAATCTGAGTAATCGTTGTTGCCGTTGTGATGCAAATCACAAGTACAACCAAATATTTTCGCTAAAAGATGGCAATGCAAACAAGGAAGCAATAAATACACACACTTGCACTTTCATTACGAGTGTGACAGTCATAGCAAAACATCCAGCGCGTAAAAGAAATAGAAATAGGTCACTGTATTGCTACTGCATCTTAGATCCTTGCGATCGGCGTCTAAAAACTTTTTTTCCCGCGCCGCAATTGTGATTTTGTTATTGTACACTAAATAAGTTTAAGACAGACAGTATTTATTTTTTTATTGTGACAAGACACGTAACTTAGGATTATTATTATTTAGTGTTAGTTTTTTTGTGATTGACTGCTTTTATTGTGATACGATACGACTATTCGGTGGCCACCACGATCTCCAGACCTCACTCCCATGGATTTCTTTTTATGGGGGTACATTAAGGGTGAAGTGTATGCCTCAGAGGTAAATACAATTGTTGAACTAAAAAATTGGATTATTTTAGCATTTCACAAATTAAAGTACTTAGCGACGGACAGTGATTTAATTAGAAAAATAAATAACAATATTCTCCGTCGGTATAATTTGTGCATTAATGTAAATGGAGGAAACATCGAGAATTTTTAAATTTAGTGTTTTTGTTGTGATTGTTGTTGTGCGCGTATTTTAAAAACCTAACATAAAACCAGCGCGCCCCACCCGGGCCATCCGCTGACACGTCGCACTCCGGCGCGCGACGTTGCCGCTTTATAAAAAAAAGCTTAAATTATCTCAACCTCTGTTTGTCCATATTTATACTGAGTACTAATCATCAACTAGCGATTCAACAACGACGTAATAATAACGTAAGTACCTATAAATCTTTATTTTTAATTCATAATATTAGGCCATCACGGGATATTTTCGCTCACCGGATTTTCAACGCACTGCTTAAATGCACTCTGTTTAGTGCTCAATGCGCGGTTCAACACCAAGAAATTTAAATTCAGTTCTCGAAAAAAACCCGCTGCGATTTTATTACGTCCGTTTGAATGTCGACTAACACCCAGTGAACGTCTCGTATTATTGTTATTGCGTTCACCGCTGCGCAGATGCAAGACATGTCACTGTCTCTAGCGTGTCATTAAGCACATAGTCTTTTTGATATAATAAATCAGATGCTATAATTACTTACTATCTTGATGACAATTTTCCGGTGATTCCAATTGGGTTTGAGTATGTGATTCAAGAATCATTACACTTGGTCTTCGGTTAGTTAAAACAATAGCAATAGGAAATTTAGTTACTGCCATGTCCAGTAGTATATAGGGAAATGACCCAAAGACGACCTTTGGGGATACACAATACACATGCTCTATGAAAACCAATCTTATTATGGAAATATTATAAGCGCTGTCAAAGTCAAATTGTATCCAGAGTCGTGTGGTGGACTATACGCACTTAAAATGATGTATGAGTGTACTAACTACTAAGGGTGAGCTTACACGAGCAACTAAAATTGCTCCATCTTGGTCAATTCTCGTCAACTATGATGTCACGGCTACATCCAGCAATTTAGAGAGAGATACGGCCACAGCACCTCCTATGCAATATGGAGCAAGTAGGCAATACGTCCACCCCCACCGCCTCCGCCGCCGGCCGGTTCCTCTCGCAAAAACAAGACGCAGTATACGTACAAAGAAAGAAAATTGACTAAAGATTTCAAATCGATTGTATATTCGGCAACTCATATTGGCGACATTGAGAAATGTGAAATATATGGAGCAATCAGAAGAAATATTCGCGAAAAAAATTCCGCATTTTATTGTTGTTGCTCCAGATTGCTCAACTTAATTGATCCAGATTGATCCATTAGTGTTGCCGAGTAATAATTGCTCAAAAAATTGCCCGTGTAAGAGCACCTTAACAGAACATTTAAATAATGTAAAAACTAGGCACTGACACATTATTTGGCGCTCGTAAACTCTCTTGTTTATCACAGACTAGCTTCTACCAGCGACTTCGTCCGCGTTAAATTTCTTTTTCCCCCGACCCTTCCCGTGGCGTCGAATCGCCTACCCGTGCGATTTTCCCCGTTTTTGCAACATTTTTCATTACTGCTCCGCTCCTTTTGGTTGTAGCGTAATGCTATATAGCCTACAGCCTTCCTCGATAAATAGGCTACCCAACACAAAAAGATTTTTTTAATTCGGACCAGGGTGCTTACTCTCGAATATAATTCCAATAGATCGACATTGGAATTGTCAGTCAAACGTCAGGGATTGGCTGGACTCACTGAGTCTAGCCAATCCCTGACGTTTAACTCAACCAACTGACGTTTGACTAATGTCGATCTATTGGAATTATATTTCTTCGCTTCATTCTTCAGATATATTATAACCAGGTAGTCCTTTTTAATCTACAAGATAACATGCACACTTTAAGAGATTTATAAAATCGATATAAGTATCGAGTTTTTACGATTAAGTCGATTCTATACTGACCATAACCACACCACTAGTCAAGCTGTCATTCTTTTTTCGTGCACGATAGCAAGCACACGCGCGCTCACTAGTTATTAAAAATGCCGAAAAAACGGGAATATTCTCAAGAAATTGAAGACCATCGACGCAAAATCAAGAAGTTGGAGAGGAACGAAGACGTAAACGGCGTAGAATTATAATTGAATCTTCATCTGATTCTGGTATGTATCGTACTTACAACTACCCTCAATTATAAATTAAAATTGGCGCCACCTAATCCCACGAGGATTATAGGCGCATTGTTTTATTGTGATACCTATTATGATGCTTATGTGCTATTCATTTTTCGCCCGGCGGTTAACCGTGAGTTAACACGAAGGTTCAGATTCTCCAAATACATAATGATAATGTCTCTCCTGGCGGTTAACCGAGCGTTAACACGGTGGCTATGCTATGAGCTAATATATACATATATAACTATTACAAATTTAAATAATGACCCGCAATTATGAAACAGCGGTTTTATCCACGATTCTAGCGGTTAACCGTGAGTTAACACAAAGAACAAAAAGGTGGAATTCAAAGTTACGTCTTATGTAATTCAGACGATAACGAATCTTCACGTTCCGGCCCCGACGCCAACGTAGAAGAAAATCAGGCGGTAATTGATGATGTACCTAATTATATCCCTGACGACGCTTCCATGCCAACCGCGGAAGCATCAGCTCCTATTCAGGAAGATAGTACCTGCCCAGAGCTCGATCCAGAGCTTTTGATAGCACTTGGAGAGGAAATAGACATTACTCCAAAGTTCGGTGATAAAATTCATCATAGCTTAGATCAGCGATGGGAACCTATCCTCAAGAAAGGATTATCAAAGGAAGCAAAAGATAAGCTAGTCAAAGATTATCTTGTGCCTGAAAACTGCACTCTGCTTCAAGCGCCTAAACTGAATAATGAAGTTTCAGCGGCTATTTCTGAAGCGTCTCGTCATAGAGATAAGAGGAAGGAAGCTGAGCAGCAGCAATTGGGTGTTCGAGTCTCAGCCATCAGTAAAGCTTTGACCGTCATGCTTACGAGCGACAATAAAATTGAAGCAATAAAGATTCTGAGCGATGGATGTCGTATCCTGAGTGTTCTTCATTATCAGGAAACACAATAGCGTATTAGTATCATTAACTACGCTTTAGCTAAACCCTTTCTGATCGTAGTTCAGGATTCCGAAAGAGACGAAACTATATATGGTAATAAATTAGGGGAAAAATAAAAGCTTCCAAAATAATTGAGAAGCAAGGCATGTCGATTAAAAAAGGTCCAAAAGGTCAAAATGGTACCTCGATGATGGAACCAACGACATCAAATTCACGTCCCCAATATCAATACCGACAACCAGGTGCCTACCAGGGAAACTGGCCAGGCTCTCGCGGTTCCAACAGAACAGGGGGGGGGGGGGAAAGGTCTGAACAGGGCGAACAGCACCACGAGCCGTCGGCCTCCACATCATCAGCAGTCGAACTCGGTCGTTGCGAACAAGTCCAGGGCACCTGCGACGCGCCAATAGCTCAGGTACAACACGCTGGTAGAATTTCTGATTTTTATGATTGTTGGCTCAACATAACATCTAATTCTGTAATTTTAAATTGGATATGCAATGGTTTTCCTATACCGTTTGATTCTAACGTGACACAAACTAATGTACCTTACGTTTCAATGCCAGCAACGGAAAAAGTAGACATGTTATTAGCTGTACAGAAATCATTAAAATTAGGTGCGGTAAGCCCTTGCACACCTACTAAGGATTAGTTTATTTCAAAAACATTTTTATCCTTAAAGTCTAATGGTGATAAAAGATTTATTTTAAACTTAAAAAACTTAAATCATCATATTTCAAAATTACACTTCAAATGGAAGACTACCGAACGGCATCTAAATTGTTGCCTATTAATGGCTTTATGGCCACTATCGATTTAAAAGAAGCATATTTCCTCATACCAATTCGTAAATCAGTTCGCAAATTTTTGAGATTCCAATTCGAAAATGAGAACTCTAACATCAATACTTACGAGTTTAACTGTATGCCATATGGCCTTTCAGTAGCACCGAGAGCCTTTACTAAGATCATGAAGAAAGCAGTATCCCATTTACGCTATCAAGGCTTTAAAAATGTTGTTTTTCTCGACGATATCCTTTGTATTGGTGATGATTATCAAGAATGCCTAAAAAATATTAAAGCTACTTTAAATCTTTTAGAATGCCTCGGTTTCGTAGTTAACTATGAAAAGAGTTCTCTTGTGCCAAAACAAACCTGTAAATTCCTGGGATTTATATTCGATTCAGTAAGTCAATCAATTCCTTTGCCATACGACAAAAAACAAAAAATTCTAAACATTGTTGGCAAATTCTCAGAATCTTCTCAGTTCTCAGTTAGAAAATTTGCTCAGCTAATAGGAGTTTTGATAGCCGCGTGTCTCGCGGTCAAATATGGTTGGTTACAAAAATTTTAGAAAGACTAAAATTTCTAGCCTTACAAAAATATTCTAGTTTTGATAGACAGTTTGAACCTCACCCTATAATACTAGATGATTTAAATTGGTGGCAAAGGAATGTGGTAAATTCTAAAAATACTTTGAAAACACCTAACTTCGAATTAGAGGTTTATTCGGATGCTTCATGTACGGGGTGGGGGGCTGTGTGTAATAACAAACGAGCTCATGGAGCTTAGAAAAGTAGTGAACTTAAACAACACATCAACTACTTAGAGCTGTTAGCTGTTTTCTTAGCCTTGAAGTATTTCACAAGCAATAAATCCGATTGTTCAGATTTACTGCGTGTTGATAACACCACAGCGATCAGCTACGTGAATCGGATGGGTGGGATCCAATTCCCCCATTTGAATAATCTTGCTAGGCAAATTTGGCAATGGTCTGAACAGAGAAACATCTGGTTATTTGCATCGTAGATAAATACCAAGGCAAATTACGAAGCAGACGAAGAATCGCGAAGACTTAATCTCGATACTGAATGTGAACTATCCGATTTAGCCTTCGAACGAATATCAAAAAATCTCGGTAAGCCCGAAATTGACCTAATTGCCTCTCGGGCCAATACCAAATGCCAAGATTATATATCATGGAGAAAGGATCCTGACGCTGTTTCCATCGATGTCTTTACAGCAAACTGGAACAATAAGTTCTTTTATGCTTTTCCCCCTTTTTCACTTATTCTTAAGTGTATTCACAAAATCACACAGGAAGGTGCCACTGGTATTCTAGTCTTTCCTTTTTGGCCATCCCAAGCCTGGTATCCACAATTAATGAAAACAATCGTCTCCGACATAATTTGGATATACCCTAACGAACATCATATCGTATCATGTTACAGAAATCCCCTTATCCTGGGTGCCACAGTACTCTCAGGCAGGTGTTCACGCGACGCAGCGTCCCTGAATCAGCCCTGGACATGATGCTGGCATCTTTATCAAAGAACACGCGCCAGCAATATAACGTGTCGTTCAAATTGTGGTGGCAATATTATGTAAATAATAATTATCACTTTTTTGATGGCTCTGTCCCCATAGTATTACTCTTTTTAAGCGAACAGTTTAATAAAGGCAGTTCGTATGGAACTCTAAATAGTCACAGATCTGCGTTATCTCTTTTATTAGGCGGTAATATCGGATCTGATGATCGAATTAAACGGCTACTCAAAGGAGCGTTTAAATTGAAACCTAGCTTCCCCAAGTACTGCAGTACATGGGACCCACAGATCGTTTTAAATTATGTTTCTAATTTGCTCCCCAATAGAACCCTTAGCAGGGAAAAAAATAACGAAAAAAGTGGTAATCGCGTTCAAACATTATCGTTGACAAAACTTGAAAATATAACAGTCAGAGCTAACGGTATCAATATAGCCATCAAAGATATTATAAAAACATCTGCGGCAGGTCGTGATCACCCAGCCTTATTCCTGCCGTACTTTAGAGAAAACCTTAGCATCTGCCCCGCGACCACTCTCGAAGATTATCTCCTCGTCACAGACAAAAACCGACCTGCTAACGTATCCAATCTCTTAATTACTGTGAAGCGCTCCTACAAGGGCGCGACAGCACAGTCAATCAGCAGATGGATTAAGCAGATATTGGCCGAGAGCGGCGTGGACGTGGCGGCGTTTAGCGCGCATAGCACGCGCCACGCAGCCACGTCCGCGGCCGCCGCGGTCGGGGTTTCCGTCGACACTATAAGAAAAGCTGCGGGATGGACTAATGCGTCTAAGGTTTTTGCCCAATATTATCATCGTCTAATAATGGACGACAATAACTTTGCCCAAGCGATCTTCCATGTTCACGTTAACTAATATGTTATTATAGTACCTACTTAGGTATTTACCTACATATTGTTATGGAGAGTGTACTTATTAAAATTAATAAATACTTGTCTAGTTAGTTCTGAACTATTTTGTTAATATTGATTAAAACCATCGTATTTTTTCAAAATACTTATTTGTTTTTAATTATCAAACACAAAACTTGGCTCTAAACATCTACCTGGTTATAATAAATCTGAAGAATGAAGCGAAGAAATATAATATATGATCAAACGAACTTCACAAGCGAAGTTCGATCATTATTATATGAGTCGCTTCATTCGAAGATATAGGTTCCCTCCCAACCCAGTCCCGGTGATTAAGTTTTGTATTTGTTTTAGTTATCTCTAAAAGAATGACAGCTTGACTAGTGGTGTGGTTATGGTCAGTATAGAATCGACTTAATCGTAAAAACTCGATACTTATATCGATTTTATAAATCTCTTAAAGTGTGCATGTCATCTTGTAGATTAAAAAGGACTACCTGGTTATAATATATCTTCGAATGAAGCGACTCATATAATAATGATCGAACTTCGCTTGTGAAGTTCGTTTGATCATATATTATATTCGAGAGTAAGCACCCAGTTCCTGAGATTAGCGCTTTCAATCAAACAAACAAACAAACTCTTCAGCTTTATAATATGATGAGTATAGATGCAGCAAGACACAGAAACAATATTATACACGCCGATGCTAGCTACACCGAAAGATGCTAGTCTCCTCACCGTCGTCAGTTAGAAAGAGATAGACGTATAAATTACCGATATAAGTATTGTTACTTGTACCGACACCCATACTGGTAATTAGATAACGCTAACTGACTTTGGGTATCGGTATTATTAACGTTACTTTTTTATCGTTAACATAACGATAAATTGGTAATGTTACATAAAAAATACCGGTAATTCGGTCCCTGCGCACCAGGGCCGGACGCGAGAGGTCGCCGCCGCCGATCGCCTCCACGAGGACACGGCGGTGCTCCGCCCAGGCAGGGCACACCTCCACCGTATGCTCCACCGTGTCCTCCAGACGATCCTCGCAATGGAAACACCCGGACGTATCCTCCCGCTTTATCCTGAACAGGAACACACCGAAGCACCCATGCCCGGTGAGAACCTGCGTCAGGCGGAAGGTGAGGACGCCGTGACGCCTCTCTATCCACTCCTCAAAGAGGGACTTACCGCCGCAATTGTGGCGTGCCCAGAGAATTGCCCCTTAGATGTCAATATTAATCCAATAAAATAAAATTCAAAGTAAAATTGTCCTTTGGTCGAAATCATAATTAATCTGAAAGCTTTATAACTATCACAAGTGAACCGCCTTGGCTTCGCACGTAAGTATGTGACGGAGGTCGAATAATAATAGTGTCTTTTGTTTACGTGTGTGATGTCATACATAAGTTATTATAACATAATCAACATGCACTAAGTGGAAAAAATACTTATTATTGAAACAAACTCAAAAACTACCCAAGCCTAATTATTAAAAATTTTATAGGCGTCTCTTGTCCATTAAAGAATTAAAAATCGATTCACAATTGCCGAATATATAGAGATGAGGACCTCTTCCTTTTTAGTGTGTCAAAAATATATGACTCACCGAACCATCCTTAGCCGCGAAGCTCGCAATAAGATTCTTATACAGCAGCCCCTGTCTCTCCGACATAGCGCACAGCTCTCTGTTGTTGGTCTTCTGAGGCAGGTCCTGCAGGACATCTCTCTTCAGCCGCCGCAGTACGAATGGCTTCATGATCCGCTTGGCTTGGGTTATTTGACTCTGTTCGAACGGGAGCTCGTCTTCTTCCTTGCTACCTTCCGTTCTCTTTGTCGTTTTTGATTTCTGGAAGGGAAAATTGTTTGTGAGAGGTGGGTAGTTAGTTGGGAAGTTAAATTGGCAATGTAATGCAATCCTACTTTATATTGTGAATCATCAAAATCAGACTATGATTTCCCACTGCTGGGACGTAGACCTACCCCCTGTGAAAAGGGAGTGGGCCATAAACCACCACGCATGCCCAGTGTGGTTTGGTGGATGTCACATGCGTTCGAATTTTTGGTTCTAGGACATGCCGGTTTCGTCACGATGTTTTCCTTCACCGTTTTGAGAGCACTGGTGATGAAATTAAATACACAAAGTAAAATGCCTGCCTGCCTCGTATGTCGGGGAGTGTATTTGTTTGTTTGTCCCTCTTTCATGAAGCTCGACAATATTTTTTTCACTTGAGATAGGAGAGACCATGTATTTCATATCATTTTTTGGGAATAAAAAGGAGTCTTTTTTCATATCATAGAACACGGAAGCAAGCCGCGCGTAATTTACAGCATTTTGCATAGGACTGATACAAAGCCCAGTAGGTATGGAACATTAACTAAACTGGTACCCCATCCAGAGAATACTGGTGCGATGTTACAATAAATATCAACATACGGAATTCTTTTGGAACAAGCTCTTGAGGTCGTCGGTCTTCCCGGAGAACATGTGCGGCATCACGAAGCACAGCAGGGACATCAGCTCTAACAGATTGTTCTGGAGAGGCGTGCCCGTAAGTAGCAGACGGTGTTTAGACTGTAAGGGAAATACAACTTTATTATTATCAAAGTAAGGTTGTTTTTTTAATGCTATAGTGTAACTTTGCTTGTAGCAATTTCGTGAAATAATTCGTACAATTTAAGCTGTGACTAACTCCATTCATTTATATGTCAACTAAAGATTGAGCAAATATCTGATGCAGAATGTAATCCTCTAGTGATGTATGTACTTGCAGGGAAGAAGTGGCGCAATACGGGAAGTAGAAGCTCAACTGTCTGTTCACTTAGAAGAACTTGATTATATACAATTGTAAGTAATCAACATTATGAAGCAAAAAAAAGTTATTTGCCATATATGTCAGCTAGCAGACGCCAATATACCAACAAAACATTGAAAACTATACTCAAGCTGGAATAAAACGCCCCGTGGGCGACTAAGGGACTGACTAGAGAATGGGCAGCAGCGTTCTCTATGCATTTTACCAACATAGTGCGATCGCCAACCTGCCTGCTAAGCGTGGCGATTATGGCACAGCCCCCCAAATTGGGGGAAACCTATGTCCAGCAGTGGACGTCTTACGGTTGAAATAATGGATGACGACAGGGCTACATCCAGCACCAAGTTAATTATGTAAGGTTTCTTACCTTGATCTTTAGCAGGTTGTCATATCTCTGCGTGGACATGTTCTTCAGCATGTGTGCCTCGTCGTAGATGACGTAGTGCATCGGCGTGATGCGGAACATCTTGCGCTCCTCGGGACAACTGTTCACCATTGTGTAGCTGGAATGTGTTCATAATGATATTAGCTTCAGTCATTTAGGTGTCGGGAAACCTACCTATCATATGCTTATTTAGACAGGTTATTAGGATAACTAGTTACAAACAAAACACTGTGGTTTGCTTTCCAGTCTAACGAGCAATTGCCTACCTGGCCTCCATATCCCAGTTACACTATACCCCTTGTGTTCGACGCCAGGCCAAGGCTTCACCATAGGATTTAATGAAGTACGTGGAAGCGTGATGATGGGCCTTGGGACAAGAGTGGCGGTAGCGAACTGTCCGCCGTGCGCGGAGCTGATCAATACAATATTCAAAAGACTCACCTGGTTGAAGAAAACTGCTTCTGGAGCCTACCTGGATTTATGTATGTAAATGAGTGTATATTGTATTGTGTAGTGACGCTTTGAGTATTTCAGGATACACGGTCGTTCCAAGAGGCTAGATGTTTTCATAGCACGTGGTCCCAATCACTATCACATCAAACCATTTCAATCAAACAATATATCCAAACTAAACCCGTATTATTTCGTCAAAAGGGGTTGGTTACACACAAAACAATTGGGTCACGACAAATTGTCCACAAAACGACCGGATCAAAGGGATTAATTTACAACAGGTCGCGAGGTCCAAACGGCGACCGACATTTTTCAAAGACAAAACCAAAGAGAAAAATCAAACTGACAAGTGCCAGTTGTCACTCTGTTACACGTCTAGAAACGTAGGCGCACAGAGTAAACAATTCCAACGGGACGAAACACCTTGGTAACACTAGTTGTCAATTTTTTGGGGTTCTTACGACCCGTAACTTCTCAAATATTCTCCAATAACAGCTGGGACCAATGGCTTGACGTACTATCCGAAGTACGGAGGTGTCATAGTACGTGAAGATGATCACTCATCCGTCCTGCCGGGGTCGTGTGATTGTTCGAAAGAGATACCGTGACCCTGGCACATGGGCAACTCATGGAACACGGGTGGGTTTTAGTCAGTAAAAGTCTGACACGCCCTCCCGCTCCGCCCAGAGCGGGAGAAGTAATTTGATGATTTCCCATCCTGAAAAAAAAAAAATCACTCATCCGTGGAACATTCGCGGTAAGCGTACCTTAACCTGTTCGATCGACCCCCTCGCTCCCGCCCATCTACACAATTAACAAGAGAAACAAAAGGGTGGATGTGGCGTATTGTATAGACTTTTCTTAGGAATGTGTATGTGTATCTGTGTGGCCAAAGAAATGTTATCGCTTTATAGGGTATCTCGAATCATTTTGGTGAGAAAACCATGAGCTATCTACAAGTCTTGGCTGTTATTATAACTTAACCTTTTGGATGAGACCATATTATAGGTAGAAGCCTATGTCAGTAGTGGGGGATATAGATTCGAACCTCGTTGAGCAGATGGTATCTTACAGAGGTCGATAAAAACCGCAGGTTCATTTTGCATTAAAATGTCAGCCATCAGCGATCGCCTGCGACTGCGTACTTTCACGGTCGATTAGTCACTCTGAAGTCAGGCAGAGATAAAAGTCAAAACCTAATCTACTGCGAAAATTACGGCTATGGTCACCTGTGTGAACTCCGCATTATTGATCAATCATAAGGTAATAGGGATTTTGACTCACGTGGTTAAAACGACGTCAATATTTTCCAACCCTCTCGCATACTGTATACGTAGCTGTCGACGATCCTCCGGGTGTCCGTAGTATTTGCTAACGTTGAGCGCGGGACACCAGCGGGCTAACTCGCTGCTCCAGTTATCTGTAACGATAAATGAGTTTTATGAACAACTGTTTTAGCAAACCTAGCATAGCGTAAAATCAAACCAATATACCCTACCCACCCGTGTTCCTTCAGTTGCCTGTGCCAGGGCCGTGGTCTTTAAACCAGTATACCCCGAAGGTACCCACGTCAGACGTACGAGAGGACTTTCTCTGTATTTTTGTAGTATTTTGCAAACATACGGCCAGTCAAATGATGAAAAGAAAGGGATTTATGGTCATGATGCCAAAATTGGAAACAAAGTAATGTTGAAATCTAAGATGAATTTAATGATCTTAATAATGTAAATATCGTTATTATGCATGTCCTGTTATTTCATTAGCATATAACCAAAATACCTAACAAAAGAAAAAAAAACCGGCCAAGTGCGAGTCGGACTTGCGCACCGAGGGTTCCGTACAAACCTGTAGGTATTCACGGTTTATGCATAAGGTTTATGTTTATGAAATTAATTGTTTTTATTTTTTATATTTGAGTTGATTGAATGAAAGGTAAATTGCGGTTTACGATTTATGACGTATTAAAAAAAAACTACTTACTAGATCTTGTTCAAACCAATTTTCGGTGGAAGTTACATGGTAATGTACATCATATATTTTTTTTAGTTTTATCATTCTCTTATTTTGAAGATACAGGGGGAGGACACACATTTTACCACTTTGGAATTGTCTTTCGCGCAAACTATTCCGTTTACCAAAAAATTATATTAGAAACCTCAATACCATTTTTGAAGACCTATCCATAAATACCCCACACGTATGGGTTTGATGAAAAAAAAAAGTTTTGAGTTTCAGTTCTGTGTATGGGGAACTCCAAAATCTATTGTATTTTTTCTATTTTTGTGTGAAAATCTTAATGCGGTTCACAGAATACATCTACTTACCAAGTTTCAACGGCATAGCTCTTATAGTTTCGGAAAAAAGTGGCTGTGACATACGGACGGATCGACAGACAAACATGACGAATCTATAAGGGTTCCGTTTTTTGCCATTTGGCAACGGAACCCTAAAAAGCCTTAACAACAGATTAAAGTGCATAGGCTCTTCGAAACCAGTTATTTAGTATGTTTTTTTTTTTCAATATATAATTCAACTGCAAATAAACAGTATTTTAAAACTGCAAGCTAATTGCCGGCAATAATCTATACTTATAATAAAGCTAAAGAATTTGTTTGTTAGAACGCGCTATCTCTGAAACTACCAGTTAAAAAATCTTTTGGCATTTTGATAGCCCAATTTTTGAGAAACACTATACTAAGCAGCACGCTAGGACCCATAGGAGACAAGCAAAACCAAAAAGAGTCAGAAAGAATGCTAAACGACAACGAGAGTCGAGCGATGCGATGCGACAAGGTGGGTCGGGGAAACCAGAAATTTGACGCGGGCAGGAAATAGTACGCAATACAATCTTTCCTAACTCACCAAGTGTAGAAGCAGGCACTACCACCAGGTGTGAACCTCTGGCCTGTCCAGTCTCCTTCAGATGCGCGAGGAACGCGATGACCTGCACCGTCTTGCCGAGACCCATCTCGTCAGCCAGGATCCCGGACACTCCCTGCTTGTGGAGTACTGCTAGCCAGTTCAGCCCCACTAGCTGGTATGGGGCGAGGGTTAGGCTGAAAGGAGATTTTGTTATAATTAGTTGGTGACTCTAAACTGTCTAAACAAAGGTGCCGATTCCTTTGTTCAAAACTACAATAAGAATATTGCTATCTCTTACTGACAGACCACGAAAGAAGAAGACAAGTGGTGCTTTAAAGAACTGTCTAACTGAATTACATCTCGATTGCCTTGAATTTAGCGTAATGTTACGCATGATGAATTTAGATCTTCGTGGTTGCGTCGAAGAAAATCTTAGTCAAACTGAATTTGACAGCTCTTATTTATTTCCGTCTCTTTCTTGTTTAATTATTAGGAAGAAGAAAGCAATAACCTAAACTGAGATTAGTTGGTTCACAACAGAATCACCACCAGTAATAAGTGTCCTTTTTCCTTTAGGATAAGCTAAAATGTCTTGAGCAAATGAGCTTGATACATACTCTACTATGACTATCATAACAATATGTAACTGACAAATTTATTTCCAGGAGTTTTATGTTTTTTTTTTTAAACTGCAGACCAGAGTTTCACACAACCTGTGCTCAAACAAAAAATAACTGTTATATATGACTACCAAAACAACAAATACTTGACATATAGATTGCTTGTTAAAGTTTGATCTCCGTAACTGCAGACGTATTGCAACAAATTCCCGTATTTCCCGTATTCGTCTGTCATTTTAATCACGGTCTGGCAGTTTCAGTAATACATATATGCGACCTACCCAAATATCGTCTTCTTGGTATTGTTCGTCGAGTCGTTGAGCGTTTAAATCTCAAGTTGCATGTGCCGCATGATTGCTAACAAATCTGAACACTGATTTTACAGGTCCACTCAATCTGTGTGGTTCTTTCCTCAAAAGACCATTTTCAGACACCAATCTTCATGGTCTTCACAAGGCATGATGTGACCAAGATTATGTCTGGACTTTAAAATACTGTGCCCTCTGAGTTTGTTTCGGCCTTTCTTCTTAGAGTACGCCGATAGGAAACGCCGAGCTCATCTAGTTTTTTAAAATATGATTGACATCAGGGATGTTAAGGAGCTCCGTAACCGTAACCGAAACTATCGGATATCCGATATAAAAATTTATCCGTAACCGAATCCGAAATAAAAGTTTCGGTTGATATCGGATTTGTTATTCCATTTTTATTTTAGGTAGATTAGATAACACTCAATATATATTTATAATCATTTTTATTTTAAATAGCTGTAATAATTACTCACGGACTGATTGTAATTCCTACCAAATGGTGACATGACATATAAATAAAACCATTTTATTAGCTATTTATATTTTACTTTTGAAATTCCTTAAAAGTTTAATATCCGTAACCGATATTATCCGAAACTAACGGATAATCCGAAATAATTTCATATCCGTATCCGTAACCGTATCCGGTATAATAATCATTCCTACATCCGTATCCAATCCGTATCCGAAATGTCATATCCATAACATCCCTAATTGACATGTAAAATTGTTTGTACAAACGCACTTATAGAAATAAAACAATCTATATATATAAAATTCAAAGTCCTGAGTGACTGACTGACTGACTGACTGACTGACTGACTGATATATCAACGCACAGCCTAAACCGCTGGACCTAGAAGCATGAAATTTAAAGGGTGTGTTCTTTGTAAAGAGTAGGTATCCACTAAGAAAGGATTTATCGAAATTCCAACCCTAAGAGGGTGAAATGGGGGGTTGAAATTTCTATGAAACTTTTTATTCTCTGGGTCGATTGACACAAAAATTGGTACACGTACTCTTCAAGTATAATTATGTGACACGTGTATCACAATTTTTCCAAAATCATCCCTTTACTGCGTCAAATAGGGCTTCGAAAATCTTACGTGGAATGGTAGATGTGCGCATGGCGTGCGGGGCAGCCCGGGAAGCGCATTGTCGTCACCGGTGTCCAATCTCAACCAAGGTATCAAGAAGTATCAAATATGTAACTGATATTAATATGAACTAACTAACTTTCGTCCGCGACTTTGTCCGCGTAAATGTCGGTTATCGTGGACGGAGACGATATCACGGAATAAAAATAGGCCTATATCCTGTCTTGGGGTTCAAACTTACTCCATACCGAATTTTATCTTTCGCAATTTTTTTTTTCATAAAAAGATCTCATGTTACTTCTAATACCTACTTCTAAGAATGTGTGTACAAAGTTTCATGATGATCGGTTAAGTAGTTTTGGCGTGAAAGCGTAACAGACAAACTTAATAATGTATTATTAGTATTTGCAAATTATAACAGCCGCACGGGTCGATCGTTCAGGTTAAGCTACGCTTGCCGCGGTTAGTCCGTGGATGGGTGACCATCTTTACATAGTAAGACCCTTCTGTGCCTCGGAAAGCATGTTAAGCCGTTGATTCCGGCTGTCTTTCGTAGATCTTAGACCGTCGTTACGGGTCGCCGGAAGCCCGAAATTCTGACAACCAGTCTTACCAAGGAGTATCGTATTACCCAGTTACTGGGTTGTGGAGGTCAGGTAGGTAGTCGCTCCATGTGAAATACTGGTACTCAGCTGCATCCGGTAAGACTGGAAACCGAACCCCAACATAGTTGGGAAAAGGCTAGGCAGATGATGATGAAGTAAGTACGTGTAAAAAACGCGTTTGTGTCTGTATTAGATAAAATTGAGTAACTACACTAACTATTCTATAATAGATAGGTACCTATGCAACTTTATAAGTAAAAACTAATTGGGCACATACCTGCTATTATATTTTACGCACTAACATATAAATCTGTACGTTCAGTGAGCAATAGTGCGATTTGGTTTATGCATTAAAGTAAAACATAACGACCAAGCCACAATCATCAATTAAATTATTTTGAGATCGTTCAAAGGAGTTGAAAATAATTATAAATCAGTGGACTCGAGTGACAAACAATGATGAAGCCATACATTACCCGGTTTAGTTTCTTAACACATTGAAGCCTCTCGGTGTCTCAACTCACAAATGTAGGTATAAAAATTTAGAGTTGGCACCCAGTTATGTTGCTGCGTAATTTAAACCCGCCAAAATTATGCAATGACACCAGGTTGTGAGTGAAAATATTGCAAGGAAATGTTATCGAGGCAACTACACTGACACGTTGTTTCTGAGAGGAGTCTGTGTAGGATTCCTCTAACGCCATCGAACTACCCCTTCGACTTCAAAAGAGTACAGTTTCCCCTCAAAATCTGCTTTGACAAGACTATAAATAAATCTTAAGTCAAAACACTTCATTTAACAGGGGTAGACTTAAGGGAAAACTGATTTTCACACGGTCGGTTATACGTGGCCTGCTCAAGAGTAAGCTCACAGGCAGTGGTCTCGAACGTCATAGAACGAGATCGGTAGAATTGCCAGTTAAAAACGGTATATTTGTACCCAAAATCGGTAAATGACATTTCCATGTGTACTGTGAAATCGTAGAATATTCGTTATATTTCGGCACCCCGGTTTTTTTAGAACAGAGCCCATATCGGTAGAAATACCGAAAAATCGGTAGGTTCGAGACCACAGCTCACAGGGTAGCTTGGTGATTCTAGAACCTGAAGTAAAAACAAAAAATATTGTTTACAAAGAAATTCTGCGGTAGGCACAGTATTTCGTAGTAAACAATATTAATTGTTAATTATCCACTTCTGATTGTCTCTTAAATAAATCTTTTCACATACGCTTTGAGTTCTATTAAAACTATACTTCTCTCATCCCAGAGATTATTTTAGTTTTACGGAGAACTTCGTCTTATTTGCTTTGTTTGGGATATTGTCAGTTCGTATATTAAATTGAGAGGTAGTGAAAGCACGTATGTTTTTTTGTAAAAAAAAAGAGTCATTTGTTTCTTGTAGGCCAAGCGGGTAAAGCCGCAGGCAGAAGCTATTCAAAATAAACCAATGAAATAAACACAGGCAAAAAAACATCTGTCCTAATTAGGTATATTACATGCATACGTGTCGAATTCATAAGGATGATACTGTATATAAGGTGTATTTATTTATACACGAAATATTTTAAAAGGTACAGCTACAGCAACGAAAAAAAAAATTGAATGTATATTTTTCAAAAATTAATATTTATAAATTATTTGACGCGCATAAGAAATACTGACTCCTTTTTATTTTTTACGGCCCGAGACACCGCGGCCATGCTCGTGCCGTCCGGTCGCAGCGTCAAGCGGCCGATTCATAGAATTTGGAGTAAAAGTTTTAAAATTAAAATAATTACGAAAATTCAAAAACGCTTAGATAAAAAATTTCTTTTTGCTTCTATAGCTTCTTTATCACCTGCAGGTGTACCTCTTAAAATATTTCGTTTCTGAATAGATACACCTTATATATCCTAAAGAGCTCTTAAATTTATTCAACCCATCTGGTCTTTGTCTCACACACTTATCCTTAAAGTGGGTGCTTCAGTAATTAATGCTACTACAAAATCTTAATCCGGCCAAGTTGAGAAATGGGATCAGGTTGTGTGTGAAAATCTCACATCAAAACGTGGTAGAGGCCACGCCATTGTATTTACTGACTGTGCTCAAGGTGAATCGGTGTACTATTGTATATACCGCAGATACCACTAATACCGTCGGAGTACCCATTCGAGTTTAAAAGGCCGCAGTCTCCTTATGGTATATTTAGCAATGACGATTAATAAGTCTCGGGGACAGTCACTATAAACGTGGGATATGATCTTAGAGGGGACTGCTTCTCGCACGGCCAGTTTTACGTGGCCTGCTCGACAGTGAGCTCTTCTAGCAGCCTGGTTGTATTAGCACCTGAGGGCAGAACCTCTAAAGTAGTATTTAAAGAGATACTTTAATTATAGACTAAAACATAAATAGTCTTAAACCCCTGTGAACAGCAACGTAAGTAAAATCTTCATTTGAATAATTTAGGTAACAATTTTTTTTCGAAATGCCCAGGGAATAAAGAGAATTTATATTTTCGCTTTAAAGTTGCCTTCAAAGTCATGCAAGTAGGTAATTTGCCGTTCCGTTATATATTTTCGTCACTATTGTTAGGTTTTAGGATTAATTATCCTACATCAATCATTTATCAATCCGAGCGCTGCTCCGTGGACAACACAAAGCAAGCAATGGAATAACACATTGTTTACCGGGATTAACACATAGGATACTTTCAATCCCGGTAGTACGTTCCTGCGGGATATTTCGACATCCACGCGGGCGAAGCCGCGGGCAGAAGCTAGTTTATCATAAACTATTGAGAAAACTCACCACACACTTCAGAAAGTATCAAGAAGCATTCAGAATGCTGTTATAAAACACAAATATATCCTACATTACCTTTCATGCAATATGGCGGGTTGTTTGAGCCTGCCAGCCCCGGCTGCCACTGCAGACTCCAGCTGTGTCGCAAGTCCGATGCACTTCTTCATCAGACGCTGGATGTTATTCCTTGTCGTCAACAACTCCTGAGTGGAGTTCAGGAGCTCTGTGCTTAACGACTTGTTGCTGTTGAATTTTTCTACCTGTTATAAGATAAACAGGAACATTTTATTGTACTGAGCTGATCAAGACCATTTTCACGTGGATCCGATAGTATCGGTAATATGGTGACAGGTTTTGCATTTCGAGATAGTCTATTTAAATGAGTCTATACTAATATAAGACGTAAAATGTGTTTATTTGCAGGGGGAATCTTTGGAATTACCAGCGTATTTGATTTATTAGTAATCATTTATTAACAAACCACTTAGCCTAGGTAACATCAGTATTGTCACAGTTATAGATAGGTATGGCTATTACATATGAGTAAGACCCCTGCGCTTCAAACTAGGAGAGTCCTGTATCTTGAAGGACAGTGTTCTTTAGGTGGATTGACACATTTTTACAAAATATATATAATTGCGTAATAATTCTGATGAACATTTTTATCAAACAGGCTTATGTGTGTGTGTGTGTGTGTGTGTGTGTGTGTGTGTGTGTGTGTGTGTGTGTGTGTGTGTGTGTGTGTGTGTGTGTGTGTGTGTGTGTGTGTGTGTGTGTGTGTGTGTGGTAAGCTTGTAACTGTTGAGAAAGGTCAAGCTTATTAATATGTGGAGGCGGGGCGCGTGAGGGAGTAGCAGTCACTGCGCCCTCACGTCCCTAGCCGCCGCAGGAGGAGACGCCCCAGACGTCGGGAGTCTATAGCGGACTCCCGGCCATCGTAGGCGCGAGCTTGCGGGCGGCGAGCAATGGGTAGCTCGCCGCCCGATAAGGACCAGGATCGGGTCGACGGCGCGTAGTGTTCCATGCGCGCCTCAAAGAGATGTCAGCAGAACTGGAGGGGTCTGCCAGGACCGATTCCTGCCAGGGTCGCGAGATTGTTCGAAAGAGACACCGTGACCCTGGCACATGGGCAACTGAAGGAACACGGGTGGGTTTTAGTCAGTAAAAGTCTGATACACCCTCCCGCTCGGCCCAAGAGCGGGAAGCGTCATTTGATGAATTCCCATTAAAAAAAAAGTCTTATTAACATCACGCTACGACCCTAAGGAGCTAAGTAAAAAAAAACTTTTTAACAAAAAATTAAACCGCCGAAAAAACTGAAAAGCAAAAAATAATAAACCTTAAAATTATGAGTCGGCGCACTGAGTGATCTTTGTTCATTGATTTTTCAGCGCCGACTCAAAATTTTAAGGTTTATTATTTTTTGCTTTTCAGTTTTTTCGGCGGTTTAATTTTTTGTTAAAAAGTTTTTAATTTATATTTTTTTTGTGGCTTGAATGTACTAATAATACTTGGCAAGGTATACCCCATCCAATGAAAAAAGAATTATCAAAATCGGACTACTCTGTATAAAGTTATGCGTGGTTATACATTACAATCAGTGAGTGAACAATCAATCATCCCCTGTTCTCCGACCCTTAGGGTTTGATTTTGTTTTCCAAATTTATATGGGACCACCTTGGGAGTATACACTTTCCAATAAAAAAAAATTATCACAATCGGACTACCGTGTACAAAGTTATGCGTGGTCATACATTAAAAAAAAAAAAAAATATACGCTTCGAATTGATAACCTCCTCCTTTTTTTTTCGTCGGTTAAAAATAAAAACAAGGAACGCTAAGAGAAAACGAAGTAACATGGCAGTCGGGCTTTGTGATGCTATAGGAAATACTTTTTGCTATAACAAAAACGTGGCCCATGTCACGAGCAAAGGCTAGTATTGGATAAAGGCATTCAAACGAAGAATGTCTATGTTATTTAAGAATGATTTTAAACTTGAAGCTGACTTCTTTAATGCAGCGTGATGAAAATTTTCTTTCTCAGCTTGGTACCCAAGATGGCGGTTGCAAAAATTATCATCATATTTGTCCTTTTTAAGGATTTCGAGGATGCTAAAGCCGGTAGTGAGGTCAAAAGTAAAGTCTAAAATGGCGGCTATGAAAATTTTCAAAGTTTTCATCCTGGGTGTCGCTTTCATGATTTTCGAGAGATTGAGTATATTTTAAAGATAGAGTTAACGACGTTAAATTTGGAGTTGGAGAAAACTCGAAAGAAACTCGGTTCCTGATCTCCCCGTTTTTTGGTATCTGCCTTTGGCGATATTCATACAGTTTTATTTATCTTACAAGACATCTTATTACAAGTACCGGTAAATATAATGCACGATCTTAAATAGAGAATGGTGCCTTCTGCGAACATCCACTGGACAGTGACAACTCATTCATATTGCTATTGTTGAGGAACTCAAACCCTTATCATATGTAACCTATCTTAAACGTCACTTACCATATCTAACCAGCCCTTGAAAGGCCTCAGCGACATAATGGCCTCCGCCTTCTTCTGCGAGCAACCACTGAGCAGGGACAGCTCGTTCATACTGCTGGTGTTGAGGAACTCATACACTTTCTTCTTGTCACCTATCAGGTCATCTGTTATCTCGTTGTCTGAATCCTCACTGAAGATAAAGGGTGAACATGTTATGCACAGTTCTTGAAGAGTGAGAGTTTGTATGGGAATGATGCTAGGTTTACACCAAAGGGCGACCAGATAGGCAAGAAGGAATTACAAGTTTTGAGGATAATAGGGTGAGGTATTGTTAATATGCTTCCTGTTCACCACAAAATTCGCTCTCTCGCGCCTCGACACGAAATATCGTTGAAGCAAATATCTCGTGATCTAGTGGTGATGGCCCCGATACTCATATTAGAAGGCAAATTCTCGTTATTAAAAAACCGGCCAAGTGCGAGTCGGACTCGCGCACCGAGGGTTCCGTACAAACCTGTAGGTATTTTCGGTTTAAAAATATATATATGTTTTAATTTTTATATTTCAGTTGATTGAATGTAAGGTAAATTGCGGTTTACGATTTATGACGTTTTAAAAAAAAACTACTCACTCGATCTCGTTCAAACCAATTTTCCTTGGTAGTTTACATTGTAATGTACATCATATATTTTTTTTAGTTTTGTTATTCTCTTATTTTAGAAGTTACGGGGGGGGGGGACACACATTTTACCACTTTGGAAGTGTCTCTCGCGCAAACTATTCAGTTTAGAAAAAAATGATAATAGAAACCTCATTACCATTTTTGAAGACCTATTCATAGATACCCCACACGTATGGGTTTGATGAAAAAAAACATTTTTGAGTTTCAGTTCTATGTATGGGGAACCCCAAAATTTATTGTTTTTTTTCTATTTTAGTGTGAAAATCTTAATGCGGTTCACAGAATACACCTACTTACCAAGTTTCAACAGCATAGCTCTTATAGTTTCGGAATAAAATGGCTGTGACATACGGACGGACAGACAGACAGACAGACAGACAGACAGATAGACAGACAGACAGACAGACATGACGAATCTATAAGGGTTCCGTTTTTTGCCATTTGGCAACGGAACCCTAAAAACGTTCAAAGTCTAGTCGCATCTCGTCGACAATCAAATGTTCAAAACTTGTCAATAATGTGTGGAAACTCGAGGTATTCTTGACAGATTAAGATTGGGATCAGACTGAACATTCTGGAAATTACGAAAATTGTCCCTATAAGCAGTGGTGGAACAGTGGCCACTACTGCTCGGATCTGAGTATAAAACTAATGAGACGACAAGACGACAACCATTCCCAAACATCAAACTCGGTTACCTATCATAAATTCGAAAAATATTTGACCGAATTTCATTTCCCCTTAAACTTTTCAACTATTATGGTTTCGTTTTTTTTTTTACTTCATCGAAGTCACGTCTGCCACTGTTTCAGTTGACCTATTATCAATTCTACTTTTTTCGTTACTCCGACGTTTCATTTGGTCGATAAACTCTTTACCGAAGTTACACTTAGCCGAAATAACATTTTTTCGGAGTATTATGTTTCCAGACATTCATTATACCTATGTTAAGATTAACCTACTCTTTGGTTTAATTAATTATTTATTTAAATGTAATGGCACTTAATAAAACAGTTTATTATGAACAAAAGTGTTTTTAAAGGGAAGAACCATGCAAACAATGCTGCTTGCTACAAGCATGCAACATGCAACCATGCATGCAGCGTGCAAGCAGGCATGTAGCAGGCAAGCAGCAAGCAAGCATGCAGCATGCAAGCAAGCATGCAGCGTGCAAACAAGCATGCAACATGCAAACAGGCATGCAACATGCAAGCAGGCATGCAACATGCAGCAAGCATTGTTTCTGTCACAGCTCCGGCGCTGCGGGGTTTGGGCGGCCCCACGCGACGAGCTTATCGTCGCAGATGGTTTTAATGCTCACCACCGCAGCTTCGGCTTGCTGGCCGGCTTTGCCGGCCAGCCTCAGCTGCGGCGGCGGGCCTTCAGACCACCTGCTCCTCAGCTCGCGGGCCGCCCTACCCCTCCGCGCCTGCGCGGACTTAAATTACACTCTAGGGGTAGGGCAGACAAAACTACGAAAAGTCGGTTTTACAGCGATTCGTTTCTCACTAAATTTTGTAGCACAATATATTTACTTTTTATGACACTACATATATTTAATTTAATATTGAAAACGCTACTAAGTAACCGGCTATATATTTGTGACCAAATAATATTCCCTAAAATTTTGTTTTACTGTGGTGAAAATATGGCAAACAAATCATTTGGAAATGAAAAAAGTTCAAAAGAGGCTTCGGCCAATAGCAAAAAGTTATTTCGTAAATCGGCGAAACATAATTCGGTAAAATAATACCTATGTCACATGATACTTAGATGATTTAAAAATATGTCAAATGATGCATATTGCAAAAAAGACGTCGGCCAATACTGCCGTTTTAATAAAAAAGGGCACAACTAACATTTTTCATGAAATTGAGTTATATATATCACCGGAATCAGGAAAAAAAGCCTATATGCCTAATTTTTTTTGTTATTTTTAGGAAAAAAAATAACAGAGATACCATAAGCTTAAAGGGCACAACTGCAACATTTTTAAAGTTTTTAACCAGGAAAAGGGCACATTGTGAGATATGCCTTTTATTTCACGTTTATATTTTTAATATATTTAATTGAAAAGGCGTAATTGGCTTACGTCAAATATAAAAGGCTTATGTGGCAATTGTGCTTATTTTTTTTATACCAACACCCTAGCAATTATTGAAGAAGAAAAGTCACAAATAGCAGTTATGTCTTTACTATTTACCCTATGCCTTATTTTTTTTATAAATAAAGCGTTTAAAAAAGGCACACTGGTGGTTATGCCTTTACTACTAAACATCTATGCACGAAGATGAAGTGGTGGGCCAAGGTTATTTACACGTCCCACTGTAGAAACACAAGAAAGTGCACAATAAGATTGTTTTTATTCATCAAGAAGTATAAAATATAATATATTCTAATATTTTACTGTATGTATACTATTTTAATAATATGTAAAAAGGCACAATTGAATAAAAGTGCCTTTTTAATGTAACATTTTAAAATTTTACATTGAAAAGGCACATTTGGTTGTATATGCCTTTTAACTGTAATATTGCTCCTGTTTTGTAATTTTTTATGTTAAGTTGAAAAAAAATGAGCTAATTATTTATTATATATATTAAAAATAATAAAAAATATTGCTATAGTCTTATATGTACTATATATATACAACTATTTAAATTCACACAATTTCGAAAAACATAGTTTAGTCGTGTTTTTTTAACATAATTCAAAAAATATTTTAACATCGATTTTCTCAACATTTACAAAATGCTAGTTGTGCCCTTTTTAATAATGACGGCAGAATAGTTTTCGGTAAAATGAAACTCGAACAAAAAAAATTCGGAAAAGTAATCGGTTCCCATCAAACTCACTTGCCTGCTGGTAATATGGGTTTAAAGAGTTGCCCCGTGTCTGGCGTACACCTTAAATATCATGCAATTTCTCGACTTTGTTGATAATTAGTTTCATAAGCCTCATTGTTTCGTAAAGCATGTCGAAAAATATATGAACAGCAGATCCTTTCTCAAAGCTTTTACGAAATTTGAGGAAAAGGGGGAAGAATAATATTCATGTAATAAATCTCAGCGGATACCAGCCTTCGGTGCGGGAGTTACTATAGTGCACTCTTCCCTCACTCTCATAGTCTGATAGGACGGCAATCCGACACTCGCGGAGAGAGATCAGGCTCAGGACCAACGGCTTAACGTGCTTTCCAAGGCACGGAGGTATCACACCTCCAACTTCGAAACTCGGGCTGTTACTAACAAATTCAATATCAAAATTCAAAACACAATATCACTTTGGCTGACCCGGGAATCGAACCCTAGGACCACACGCTTAGCAGTGGAGCCACGAGACCAGCGGGACAGTCTCGCAAAATGTAGAATATGGTGGAAGGAAATATCGATTCCTTACCTTAAGAGGATTCACAAAAGCATCATTATAAGAACACATACCTGTCATAAACTCTATCATCTTTCCCTTTTCTGACACCATAGTCGTCGTCCTCACTGCCACTGCTGCCTCTTCTCGCCCTACCTCCCTTAGCCTCCAAGGTTTTGCGCACCACCACCGCAGTCTTAGTAGGCCCACTTGTGACCCTAACGATACCCATATTGGTGTACGGCCGTTTTATGCTCTGTGACCCTGAAGCGCCGGCCCTGGCTCCGTAGGATGAGGAGCCTTTGTCGTTGGTCTCAGGGTCATGCATCAGGAGCTCGTCTCGAGAACGTTCTTCATTCCACCCGTGTTTCACCAGTGTGTTTTTTACGAACTGAGGAGAATAGAACAGGAATAAAATTTTAGTGACAGAACTTTTGGCACACAAGTTTTACGCATAAGACCACGTTAGATCGAACGTAAAAATATCGCGGCGGGATTTTATCGTGCACTAGATTTTCAACTTTCGCTGTTGAACCGAGCATTGAGAATTGACCGCGTCCCAGCGTTCATAACACACTGTTCGATTTCCAACCCTAAACGTTGCCTCAAGATCCAGTGCATTAGCGATCTATCGTGGTTATTAGGAGTCAAACTCAGCAACCTACATTTGTTTGAGGGTAGAATCGATCTATGAAACATCGGTCAGCAACGACAAAGGAATTTCACGCCGAAATATTTTTGACGGAAACAAAAAGTATTTAGTTGATGACGTGACAGCATCAGAGCGATTTTGAAATATGCGACGACGGATAAGGCGCTCCACCCACTGCACCGCGCCCCATCGCCTAGCGCGGGATGGCAGATTTTACTATTGTATGCAAGTATCTCAATTTATATAGAAATCACGCCTAGCACAACACACTGGCGACGCGGAAATGCGCGGAAAGGCGCCCCGTGCGTTATACGCGGGACGCATCTTCAGTGGGTGAACCGCCTAAAGATATTGTGAATTGTGATATTCGTTGGTCTCCAGGCCTCCGCATCAAGTCTTTTATCACATACTTCTAACTTCACCCTAATAGTGTAACAAACTATCAATCAGAATCTGAACAATTTTGAAGGGTAATAAATTGTTAATCCATTGATTCAAATGTTAGAAAAATATATCTGCCCAGCAACGTAAATAACGCAATGAATGTTGCTGAACTGTCAAAATGGAAACCATTCCTACTATAAGTGAGATAAGCAATTCTTCAATCTCAAATGAAAATACTTACCATCGGTGATATCTCTGGGAACATCTCTAACATATTTCTAAATCTTCTCTCTCTAACAGCGGTGGTGAGCTCAACGGTAACAGCTGGCTTCTTAGCGACAGGAGCTGCATCGTCAGAGTCCGAGCTTTGTACCCGTATCCGTTTGTAGACTACGGGCCCATTGTTCCTGTTCACTACTACTGTATTTGGTGCCGCCATTCTGATTTTATTGTTCTGAGTTTGATTATTGTCTAGAAAAAAAAAGATGCATGTCAATAAATTAAATAAATAATATTTTTCACACTGATTAAGGTAATCTAACACAGAATGTGTCAGTTTTATCTTATCTCTAACAAATTGCAACGACTTGGAAAATTAATGTTGGCAATAGTACCCATAGCTGTGATCATGGTGAATTGTCAAGGTAGATATTTAATATTATGTTAAAGCGTCTTCAGCATGAGCCACTGAATACATATCCTGATTGAAACGTGTTACAGTCTTTACAAGAAAATATAACTTTTGCATCTGTGTGAGTGGTACCAATTAGTGTGAGGTTAGCAAAACTAAGACATGGCCTCCTCTCTTGTGAGATGGAATGGGCCATAATCCACATACACATCCATAAATGTGGCTTTGAGAGTTTGTAATGCAATTATTTTCATTGTTAATATTGCTGCTATTCTGCTTACCCTGTAATGAAAATTAGTGTGAAGATAAAGGTAGGTAGGAATGGCAACACCATGAGGATTTGTTACTTTGTTACCTTCATTTACAAAGGTTGGTTCATTTTACAGCCAGTTAATAAATCTATACCAATATTATAAAGCTGAAGAGTTTGTTTGTTTGGTTGAACGCACTAAAATCTCTGGAATTACTGGTCCGAATTGAAAAATTCTTTTTGCGTTGGGCAGCCTATTTATTGAGGAAGGCTATAGACTATACATCACGCTACGATCAAAAAGACCGGAGCAGCAACGAAAAATAGTCGAAACCTGGCAGGCAATTTGATTCGACGGCAAGGGTTAGGGGAGCAATATTTTGACGCGGACGAAGACGCGGACGAAGTCGCAGGCAGAAGCTAGTGGTTTATACAAGACTAGGTTAGTAGTATCTCATCTGAATGTCCCTATCTATAGTAATATTATGAAGCTAAAGAGTTTGTTTGTTTGTTTGGTTGAATGTGGTAATCTCAGGAACTACTTACTCCGTGGTGACTGGTCGGAATTGAAAAATTCGGACCAGTCTGAATTTTTGCTTGATATGTTTAAGTCTCATGTAATAAAGGGCAATGCTAGTAATCAGAAATTCCAGATGAAAAATCCCATAAACACATCATCATGCCCATCCTGGGAATCGAGCCTAGGATGACAAGCTCAGCAGTAGCACTTGTGACCACTAGATGCCCCAGAGATCACTAGACCAAGAAGGCTATCAAGTATCAGTCATATCCTATCATATGAAAACTTTTAAAAACAAACCTATTGCAATGAAATCTATGCCTTTTATTGCATAACAATAAATCATTAACATAAAAAAATGTAAGTACAGTATGCAGATTATGTCTAAGAACTTAAATATTTAATTGAATTACTTTATTTGAAATGTCTGTCTAAGATATCGACACAACTTTATTATTATTTGTATGCTCTCGAGTAACATGCAGCAAACTGAACATCTAATTATAACATCTTATTGTAATGAAACCTACATTTATGAATAAATTTGATTTCATTTGAACCCCAAGAATAATGAATACTAAGTAAAAAAGATAAAAACATGGTTTCCTACCATTAAAATGAATGTCCTTGCAATAGGGTCAAACTTCAATCAATAATACATCCAAGGTGGTGGTTATATTTTTCTGCTTATATTCTTATTCAAGCAGTAAAAACTTAAATTTCATTTTATCATGCATACAAATACAACAGCATGTTGGATAGAGACTACCAGATGGTAAAATGTATTGAGAACTATATTGTTGAATATTTTTTTAATTTATATGTTTTTAGGCTTATTTCTGGGTGGGTATTGAGCTGTCTGAAGTGTTACACACAATGCTTGGTAGAAATAATGTTGCTTGTGAGTCTTTACGAGAAGAAACATACTGTATACAATAATCAATAAAATGGTTCAATGTTATTTTTTGCCCACAAAAATTAGTGTTACAGTAACATGTTATTTTTTTAAATAATGATATTTAATCAAAAGCTTTGTAGACCTGGTATGTAAAATATAGCCCAAATACTGGTTAGACAGAGACAGGTGCAAATCAATGTTATGAAAAACTTAATTCATTCCATGATAACAGACTTGTTAATAGATGAAGGTCAGCCTTGTTCCCTTTTGTAATAGCGTGATGATCTAATGAAACGAAACAAGCTTGTTATTAAATTATTTACAGCCCTGAAAAAAATGTTAGAAGGTACAGAAAAAAAATCTAAGTGAATGCACATTGTACAATCAAGAGGTGCACCCTAATACTGGGACATCTCACAATTTCCTGGTCAAGGCAGGATTATTTTTCGGCAAATAACCGGTGCAGGAATTAAATTTTAGAAACACGGGTCGCTGAACATGGTAACAACTCCTCGTGGTGAAGTCACAAGCACGTGTTTCCTGCGCAATTATCTTGTCCTACTAATAGAACCTTTTTACTCACGAGAGCCTGAAGAAGACGACGTGACTGTTACTGGACTGCTGGGCCCAGCAGGGTCGTTCGGTTTCCTCTGGAACCTGTACTGTCTTAGAAAACTTATCACACTCGGACTTGTACCATTAGACATTGTCACACTTAATCAATCAGTTAGTCAACACTCTAGTGAAAAAAAATCTTATATGTTCTTTGATAAAAAATCTAGTAAAGATTTACGAAAAAGTATCAGACCACAGAAGCACGACAAGACAACACTACGGCCATTTTTATCCGCGAGACTGCAAATGATAAATTATCGGGCCAATCAGATCCAATGTCATCAACTGTCATTTAATTTGTTGACCAATTACCGCGACGTAAAAATATTTTTAACAAATGACAACTGTTTTTTAATTTTTTAACATTATCGAACAATAAAGTAAAATGTAAAAAATGTGGCTACATTAAAAAAACTAATTTCAATTATATAGCAATTACGGTTTATCCTAGCAACTAAAATAAACTTATATTTTGGTAGATATGCTCAATTTGCTCATATATACCGTAATGACCTATGAAGTATTTCGAGCGAATAATGAACATGAAGGCTTGCACTACGCAGTTAAGCTATTTCTTACATGTGGTAAATAATTAAGGTACCAAACCTACGAAGTAAAAGGTCTCAACTTGTCATCATTCGTTTTAAAACTATAATTATCATCTTAACGATATTTATTGGATGGGCAGAAATATAAATAATATATATTTTTTTAGCCTCCTCTGTCCCACTCTTCAATCGCCGAGACAAATCCACCAGCAAAATCTCGAAAGCGACAGTTTTGGATGACTGATGATACTCTTGCGTTGGTTGAAAAAAGACGGGATATGAAGGCGAAAGGAACAGACATCCGGGCTATAAATGGTATGTCTGCCCAAATTCAGACTGCATGCCGTAAAGACCAAAACTCCCACTATCAGAGAATATGTCAGGAAATAGAAGTACACTCGGGCCGCTGTGAATCGCGAGACCTCTACCAGAAGATCCGTTCCCTAACCAAATCACTGACATCTAAAGCTTGGGCAATTGAAGACAACAATGGTGTCATCGTGACAGAACTTGACCAAATTTCTGAGACCTGGAAGAATTACTGTCAATCTTTATTCCACGACCCCCAATCACAAAATTACCCTACAACTGTGCGCAATGAACTGGAACCAGACGTACTGAAGTCAGAAGTTAGAGCAGCAATTAAGCACCTGAAGAACGGCAAAGCTACAGGCAGAGATGCAGTTCCCATTGAGACTATAAAAGCCTTAGGAGAGCAGGGAGGTTCGTCAGGTTGTTGAGAAAGCTCGAGAATTCAACAAGCCAACTTATATCTGCTTTGTGGATTTCTCCAAGGCGTTCGATTCAGTGAAATGGCCAATGTTGTGGAAAACCTTACTGGAAATGGGTACACCGAAACACCTAGTGCATCTGTTGAGAATGCTATACGAGACAGGTACAGCATCAGTTCGAACCGATGGAATGTTGTCGAATAATTTCCATCCTAGTGCAGGTGTCCGTCAAGGTTGCATAATATCACCGCTCCTTTTTAATGTTTACACCGAACTTATCATGCGCATTACTCTGGAGGACTGGACAGACGGTGTCTCAATCGGTGGCTACATAATTGCAAATCTGCGTTACGCTGATGACACCACGCTATTTGCGACTACCGCAAGTCATCTAGAACAACTACTTCGTAGAATGGAGAGCGTGAGCATCGCCTTCGGACTAAAGATTAACCGCAAAAAAACGAAAGTGATGATCGTGGACCGTGGAAACAAAAACTCGCACGAAGTCTCTAAAATTGCGAACTGCGACGTGGTCCAGTCCTATATGTATTTATCTTGGAGCGTTAATATCGAACGGAGGTGGGTGCATTGACGAAATTAAGCGACGTATGGCAATAACCAAATCATCGATGGACACTCTGAAAAAGGTCTGGAGGAACAGAGATCTAACAAAATTCCCTATTTTCCTATACGCTGCTGAAACGTGGACGGTTCGCGACATTGAGAAGAAAAAGATAGACGCTCTGGAAATGTGGTGTTGGAGAAAAATGCTTGGGGTATCGTGGAACGAGTTTCGTACCAACGCCTCGATACGCCAAGAGCTCAAAATCAAAAAGCTTCTATCTGATCTGGTCCAAACGCGCATCCTAAAATACTTCGGACACGTCTCGAGGCGTGACGGTGACTTGTTAGAACGCCTTGTCATACAGGGTAGAGTGGAGAGCACTAGACCACGTGGACGGTCACCCATGAGATGGACTGACCAAATAAAATCCGCAGTGGGCGATCCATTATATAAGTGCACCCGCAATTCTAAAAATCGGATTGGATGGCGAGAAATCGTGAGGCGAATCACATCAGCCCCTAATCAAGAAATTTCATGAGGACCACGACCGCTCTGATAAGAGTGTTACGAAGAAGAAGAAGAAGTCCCACTCTTGGGCAAAGACCTCCCTCCACTCCTACCATCTTTCGCGAGCCCGCGCGTCCTCCTTCCAGTTTTTACGGAATCTGTCCAGCTCGTCTCACCATCTCCTACGTGGTCTGCTGCGATCCTGCCTCACTGTCTCAGGGCACCAGTTCTGTGCTACGTGGGCCTACAGTTTATCCGGCATGCGCCAAACATGTCCTGCTCAGTCCCATTTAAGTTGGCAGCCTTTTAAGCTACGTCAGTATATTATTTGACAGCTTTACCTAGTACCCGACTCGGGATGCTTAAATATTCTAGTTAATTTTGCTAATAATTCTCCAAACCGGGGGAGGCTTATGTCCTGTAGTGGACGTCTTTCTGATGAAATGATGATGATGATGATGATGAATTTTGCTCACTCTTGCATTCTTTTAATAATATTATAATGATAATTTCACTCATCCTCCGGTCCCGAAGGCTCGCTCGCTCACTCTTGCATTTTTATAATAAGATTTCAATGTCAGATTGGCTTTCCAAGCCATTGTGTACATTATATATTTATTTTGTAAAAATAAGCAATACAATACCCTCTTTTCGAACTTCACTGCAGTCGGGTAAAAGATCCCGCTACGCAACAGGTCAAGTGTCAAAAAATAAAATTAAAAAATTAAGTTACAAACAAGAATGCGTTCTAAAGATTGCTAAATGAATTAAAACAATCAGTATTCCACAAAAGGATCACATGGCGATATTGGGTTATTATTAGCTCATCGTTGTCATCATCATCTCAGCCCGGAAGTGATTCCGGGCTAAGATGATGATTATGATGACACTGCTGGGTATAGAACTCCACCTTTTTCCGCCATACATTTCGGTTCCTTGCGTCTCTCATCCATCCGTTTCCCGCGATCCTGACGATATCAACAACCCAACGCGCTTTAGGAAGGCCTTTGTTTCTTTGGCCTAATCTTGGCTACCCTTTGGTCAGTGCATAAATCCATTGGCCATTGGCCATCTCCTCGTCTTACTAGATGTCTTGCCCATCTCCACTTGAGGTGCATCGCCTTGCCCCCGATGTCGATGACATCTGTCCGACGACGGATTTCGGTGTTACGCACTCGGTCTAGTAGGCTTACGCCAAGCATGGCTCGCTACATGGCCCTTTGTGCAACTCGAATGCGATGTACAGTCTCTTTTGTGAGCGACCAAATCTCGGCACCGTAAGTCATTATTGGCAGAACACATTGGTTGAAAAGGTGGGTTTTTGGGTACTGGGTATCTTTTTATGGAGAAAAATATGTTCTAAATTACAGCTTGGCAAAAAAGAGTCTGGAAAAAATGAGGGCGCCTGCTTAGCAGGTATGGCCACCCTGTATACTAGGACTAAAAGTGATAAGATACTTGTTGTTTTAATCCACAAACACGAGATCCCGGAAATTCTCATCAGTCAAGATTTCAAGACTTGATAGGCACACAGTCTTTTACTTTCATTGTATTTAGTAGATTTCACATTATTTAGCTAGAATAACCTTTTATCTAAGAGTGCCATCATAATAACATAACAGGGATTGACGATTGAACCCGATACACAAGACATAATGTTCAGCAATCGCATTTGCGGCCACCATCTAGGGTATTCACAACCATTCGATGGTTGGTATGCCTGTATCAAATTTGACATGAATGATACTGAACGAGTCCTTTTAATGCTGACAGTTTATAGTCGACAAGAAGGCGACTTACAGCTGCTTGCTGTCGGAAACTAATCGGAAGTCAGAGAGTACCTACCTATAACATATCGCATTCGAAAGGTACGGGCTATATCGAATAAACTTGAACAGTTGACTAATGAAGGCGTCAAGTATGTCTATGTGGGGTACATAACATTATCACTATTCACATGACAATGAAAATGAAATAACACGCTAAAATTTAGATTTTATTTAAAAAGAATAACGTGACATAACATCATTCTTGTATTCCTTTTCAGTGCTATGATAGATTTTTTCCATTAACACTGATGTGTCAGTTATACATTTCTTATTTAAATGTTTGTGTGATGAGCACGATCATTTGTTCTGTGTCTGGGTGTAATTTATCTATAATATGTATGTATTTAGAAATATATAAGTATGTTTATCAGCTGTCTAGTACCCATAACACAAGCTCTGCTTAGCTTGGGACTAGATGGCGTTGTGTGATAGTTGTGGAATATTATTATTATTCCCTTTATTCATTTTTACAGACTTATAAATTATATTTTTAAATATGAGAATATAAAATAAAAACATTTAAAAATATAAAAAATAGTAGCCCACCGGTATCGGGAACAGGGTCCAAGCTACCGGCGGTCAGGGCTCCAGAGAGAGGAACCTCCTGACAATGCGAGCCGTGTCCAGAAGTACCGCTTTCTGAATCAAGCCCTTGACCCAACTGCTTAACGAGAGCCTCTTCAGGTGGTGGTCGAGGCTCTTGGCTATCAACCCATTGGCTGTGACGACTATCGGCACAATGATCGCTGAGTCCACATCCCACATGTCGACAACCTCGCGAGCCAAGTCAAGATACTTGATTTGTTTATCTTTCTCGGCTTTCACGAGGTTCTCGTCATGCGGAACCGTTATGTCAACAATCATTGTGCGCCTTTCTAGTCGATCCACCACCACGATATCAGGCTTGTTTGCAACAACAGTCCTATCAGTGATGATGGATCGATCCCAGTACAGTGTGATATGGCCATTTTCAAGAACTGGGTCGGGCACATACCTGTAGTACGGCACTTCTGATTCCACAAGGCGGTATTTCAGAGCAAGTTGCTGGTGGATAATCCTGGCTACAAGATTGTGTCTGTGCAAGTACTCTTCGTTAGCTAGACGAGAACACCCAGAGATAATGTGTCTAATTGATTCCCCGGGACGGTGGCATGCCCGACAGATGTCCACCGTGCCGTCTTTAACAATATACCTCCGGTAATTCTTCGTCATCATAACTTCGTCCATAATTGCACAAACAAAACCTTCGGTTTCCCCAAAGAGATCACCGAAACGCAGCCAGGCTACGGACGCTAGAAAATCTACGTCGGGTCCGTGTAGGGCCCGGAAAAAGCGTCCGTGGAGCTCCTTACTTTGCCATACTTCCATGCGGTCATTAGTGTCAAGTACTACAGGCTTGCGCCAGTTCTCGTTAGCTAAGGAGAGCGGGGTGAGGCCCTTGTCCACCGCGACCACATCTCGATGCATCCCCACGTTGGCTTCCAGGAAATATTCCCTGAGACTGCATATCTCGCGATTGTGGAGAGTCTTAGCGTTTAAAAAGCCTCGACCTCCACACTTTCGCGGGATATACAGCCTCATTACCGATGACCGTGGGTGATGCATTCGATATGCAGTCAGCAACGTACGGACCTTCCTATCCAGGGCGTCAAGTTCGGTTTGAGTCCATTTGAGTATGCCGAAAGAGTACATCAAAACCGGCATGACCCAACCGTTGAAGGCGCGCACCTTGTTTCCGCCTGATAGAAGACTATTAAATACTTTCTTCAGGCGGCCAAAGAAGCGCTCCTTCAACGATTGCTTCATGTCAGTAACATTGATTCCCAAAGCTTCCGACATACCCAAATACTTATAGGTTTCGGATGTGGAGAGGGCTCGAAAGTTTATGGAATCCGAGAGTTGGGTTCCCACGGATTCCACAATCTCCCCTCGCTTTACATGCATGACTGCACATTTGTCCACACCAAATTCCATCCTGATGGCGCTACTGAAGGTTTTAGTTACCTTCAGTAGTTCCATCAGTTGCAAATTGTTGTGGGCAAAGAGTTTAAGGTCATCCATGTAAAGGAGGTGAGATATAACCTGACCACCTCTCCTCAACCGATAGCCTATACCTGAATCCTCAAGCAGTGTGCTCAGAGGATTCAGGGCTAAGCAGAACCAAAGCGGACTCAAACTATCGCCCTGAAATATGCCTCGCTCAATCCTTATCGGCTCGCTATTCCTCTGGATATTTCGACATCCTGGATAGCGAAGGACCGTTCTCCATTGCCCCATACATGACATCAGGAAGGCGCGCAGAGTTGCATCTACTTTATACAACTCCAGCACCCTCATGAGCCATGTATGTGGCACCGAGTCATAGGCCTTCTTGTAATCTATCCAACATGTCGACAGATCCTTACGGGAATGACGAACCTGTTGGCTAATGGCCATATCAATGAGGAGCAGCTCCTTAGTACCGCGGGACCCGTTCCTACATCCATTTTGAGAGACAGACATGATGGTGTTAGTGTCTATATGATTGTAAATTTTAGCTCTCAAAATGGATGTAAGAACTTTATAGACCGTCGGTAAACACGTGATCGGTCTATAATTTTTGGGTTCCGCGGTACTACCTGATTTATGGAGCAGGTGGGTAACTCCTGTTGTAAGAAACTGGGGTAGCGAACCAGACTCCAAAGCAGTCTGGTACTGAGCGGCCAAGCGAGCGTGCGATCCTACAAACCATTTTATCCAGAAGTTGTGCAGCCCGTCCGGCCCTGGAGACTTCCAGTTGGGCAACGGACGGACTGCACGAGCTACATCTTGGGGGCAGATAGTAATAGCCCCCATTTCTGGTATAGGATCGCAGGCCCGCTCGACCTCTCTAGCCCAATCCCCTTCGGTGTGACTGACAGGCACCGACCAGATACTGCGCCAAAAAGAACACATGGCGTCATTATCCGGCAGATGCGTATCAGCCACACCTTGGATCGGTCGCTCCCAAGCCCTATAAACCCACCTTTCATCACTCTGGAAGACGCGATTCTGAGTGTATCGGTTCACTCGCCGCTTATACCTACGAATACGGCTTGCCCATGCATAAACTTTCTGCTTCAGGAAGTCTATGCGCTCTGTGACACGGGACATAAAATCCTGAGGGCTGGTATCAGTCCCTGAGAACGCCCGTCTCACAAAGCGCATCACCCTAGGGCGAGTGTTGCCCTCCCTGAAACAGATTAGTTTGCCGATGAGCGCTCTGGCCCCACTAATACGACGCTCAATTCTGCACTGCCAAGCTGGTACGGCTGGTTTTGGTCGTGTAGCTCCAGAGTCACTAGCAAATTTGACGTGAGCTACACGACATGCCGCTACAGCCGCGCAGTACAGAATTGCATGAGTATCAGTGAGGTCTTCGCAGTCATCAAAATAGTTTGACAACTGCGAATCCAGAGCCGCCACCAGCGCCCTATTTTTGTTATGCATGGGCAAACGAGGTAACCGTGGTCTAAGTTCTGGTGGCATGGATCGATATTCTCGAATCGCACTCTCCAAAGCAATCCTCAATTCCTCATTGCACTGGGTACTTACGTTTGTAGCCCTGTCATCACTCCCCTCGTCAGCGTGACTTGTGACGTACTGTGGTGGGACCACAACAGCCTGCAACGGAGGTGCGATGACATGGCTAATCAGCATTTCATTTCGAAGGCGATCAAGTACAATGTCATCCAACATATGATTACGCTGGATGACCCGCACCTGATCCGATAGTCGTTGGGTTGAAACGTTGACAGTTGGCTCAAGCACCTGAAAAAGAGAGAGCATCCGAACACGGTACGCGGTCAGATTGTTTCCCCCCTCTGTAGCCCCATAGTATGAGCGCATGACATTCTCATTGATGGATCTTGTCCATCTCATGCGCTGCACACTTCCGCCGGGAGCTGGGACCCTATCAGAGGCCGGTGGGCCTCGAAGTCCTAAGCCGTCCGGAGGCCGGCGTCCTCTCCGTCGACGAGCAGGTGGTGGCGTCGTGGGCGGAGAGAAGTACTCGTCGCTCGAGCTCGACGCAACTGCCGCGGCCGGTGTCGTCACAGTGCCCGCAGTAGGGCTGGGTACCGGCGGCGGCGAGGCGGAGCTGAGCGAGGAGTCCGGTGGTGGTAGGCGTGCATTCCGTGCTGCGGCTCTGGTCAACATTTCGTCATCGATTTTTCGGATTTTTCATTTTGTAGTTATTGTTTTTCGGAGATGACATCTGTCATGTCATCTCCTCTTCTGTAATTTTTGATATAATTTTTTCATGTTGCTGTTATGTAGTCTCTTTTTGATGATTTTCTGATATTTTGTAGGTTTAAGTTCACTGTGAAACTGTAAACTTATAATAAAATGGGTTCAAAATTATTTTTACTATTTAAATTGTACTGATTGAAATATGTGACGTCCTGTTGACACGGTGTTGCCAGATATATTATTATTATATTATATATTATTATTATTATTTCCTTTATTTCAGTATATAAACATATAAATTATATTTTTAAATATTAGAATATAAATAAAACATTTAAAAATATAAAAAATAGTAGCCCACCGGTATCGGGAACAGGGTCCAAGCTACCGGCGGTCAGGGCTCCAGAGAGAGGAACCTCCTGACGATGCGAGCCGTGTCCAGAAGTACCGCTTTCTGAATCAAGCCCTTGACCCAGCTGCCTAACGAGAGCCTCCTTAGGTGTTGGTCGAGGCTCTTGGCTATCAACCCATTGGCTGTGACGACTATCGGCACAATGATCGCTGAATCCACATCCCACATGTCGACAACCTCGCGAGCCAAGTCAAGATACTTGATCTGTTTATCTTTCTCAGCTTTCACGAGGTTCTCGTCATGTGGGACCGTTATGTCAACAATCATTGTGCGCCGCTCTACTCGATCCACCACCACTATATCAGGCTTATTTGCGGTAATAGTCCTGTCAGTGATGATGGATCGATCCCAGTACAATGTGATATTTCCATTTTCGAGAACTGGGTCGGGCACATACCTGTAGTACGGCACTTCCGATTCCACAAGGCTGTATTTAAGAGCAAGTTGCTGATGGATAATCCTGGCTACTAGGTTGTGTCTATGCAAGTATTCTTCGTTAGCTAGACGAGAACATCCGGAGATTATGTGTCTAATTGATTCTCCTGGACGGTGGCATGCCCGACAGATGTCAACCGTGCCGTCTTTCACAATAAATCTCCGGTAATTGTTCGTCATCATAACTTCGTCCATAATTGCACAGACAAAACCTTCGGTTTCCCCAAAGAGGTCACCGAAACGCAGCCAGGCTACGGACGCTAGTGTATCTACATCGGGTCCATGTAGGGCCCGGAAAAAGCGTCCGTGGAGCTCCTTACTCTGCCATACTTCCATGCGGTCATTAGTGTCAAGTATTACAGGTTTGCGCCAGTTCTCGTTAGCCAAGGAGAGCGGGGTGAGGCCCTTGTCAACCGCGACCACATCTCGATGCATCCCCACGTCGGTTTCTAGGAAATATTCCCTGAGACTGCATATCTCGCGATTGTGGAGAGTCTTAGCGTTTAAAAAGCCTCGACCTCCACACTTTCGCGGGATATACAGCCTCATTACCGATGACCGTGGGTGATGCATTCGATATGCAGTCAGCAGCGTACGGACCCTCCTATCCACGGCGTCGAGTTCGGTTTGAGTCCATTTGAGTATGCCGAAAGAGTACATCAAAACCGGCATGACCCAACCGTTGAAGGCGCGCACCCTGTTTCCGCCTGATAAAAGACTATTAAGTACTTTCTTCAGGCGGCCAAAGAAGCGCTCCTTCAACGATTGCTTCATGTCAGTAACATTGATGCCCAACGCTTCCGACATACCCAAATACTTATAGGTTTCGGATGCGGAGAGGGCTCGGAGGTTTATGGAATCCGAGAGTTGGGTTCCCGCGGATTCCACAATCTCCCCTCGCTTTACATGCATGACCGCACATTTGTCCACACCAAATTCCATCCTGATGGCGCTACTGAAGGTTTCAGTTACTTTCAGTAACTCCATCAGTTGAAAATTGTTGGGGGCAAAGAGTTTAAGGTCATCCATGTAAAGGAGGTGAGATATAACCTGACCACCTCTCCTCAACCGATAGCCTATACCTGAATCCTCAAGCAGTGTGCTCAGAGGATTCAGGGCTAAGCAGAACCAAAGTGGACTCAAACTATCACCCTGAAATATGCCTCGCTCGATCCTTATCGGTTCGCTGTTCCTTTGGATATTTCGACATCCTGGATAGCGAAGGACCGTTCTCCACTGCCCCATACATGAAATCAGGAAGGTGCGCAGAGTTGCATCAATTTTATACAACTCCAGCACCCTCATGAGCCATGTATGTGGCACCGAGTCATAGGCCTTCTTGTAATCTATCCAACATGTCGACAGATCCTTTCGGGAACGACGAACCTGTTGGCTAATGGCCATATCAATGAGGAGCAGCTCCTTAGTACCGCGGGACCCGTTCCTACATCCATTTTGAGAGACAGACATGATAGAGTTAGTGTCTATATGATTGTAAATTTTAGTTCTCAAAATGGATGTAAGAACTTTATAGACCGTCGGTAAACACGTGATCGGCCTATAATTTTTGGGTTCCGCGGTGCTACCTGATTTATGGAGCAGGTGGGTAACTCCTGTTGTAAGAAACTGGGGTAGCGAACCAGACTCCAAAGCAGTCTGGTACTGAGTCGCCAAGCGAGCGTGCGATCCTACAAACCATTTTATCCAGAAGTTGTGCAGCCCGTCCGGCCCTGGAGACTTCCAGTTGGGCAACGGACGAACTGCACGAGCAACATCCTGGGGGCAGATAGTAATAGCCCCCATTTCTGGTATAGGATCGCAGGCTCGCTCGACTTCTCTAGCCCAATCACCTTCGGTGTGACTCACAGGCACCGACCAGATACTGCGCCAAAAAGAACACATGGCATCATTATCCGGCAGATGCGTGTCAGCCACACCTTGGATCGGTCGCTCCCAAGCCCTATAAACCCACCTTTCATCACTCTGGAAGGCGCGATTCTGAGTGTATCGGTCCACTCGCCGCTTATACCTACGAATACGGCTTGCCCATGCATAAACTTTCTGCTTCAGGAAGTCTATGCGCTCTGTGACACGGGACATAAAATCCTGAGGGCTGGTATCAGTCCCTGAGAACGCCCGTCTCACAAAGCGCATCACTCTAGGGCGAGTATTGCCCTCCCTGAAGCAGATTAGTTTGCCGATGAGCGCTCTGGCCCCACTAATACGTCGCTCAACTCTGCACTGCCAGGCTGGTACGGCTGGTTTTGGTCGTGTAGCTCTAGAGTCACTAGCAAATTTGACGTGAGCTACACGACATGCCGCTACAGCCGCGCAGTACAGAATTGCATGAGTATCAGTGAGGTCTTCGCAGTCATCAAAATAGTTTGACAACTGCGAATCCAGAGCCGCCACCAGCGCCCTATTTTTGTTATGCATGGGCAAACGAGGTAAGCGTGGTCTAAGTTCGGGTGATATGGACCGATATTCTCGAATCGCATCCTCCAAAGCACTCCTCAATTCCTCATTGCACTGGGTACTTACGTTTGTAGCCCTGTCATCATTCCCCTCATCAGCTTGACTTGTCAAGTACTGTGGTGGGACCACAGCAGTCTGCAACGGGGGTGCGATGACATGGCTACTCTGCATTTCATTTCGTAGGCGATCAAGTACAGTGTCATCCAACATATGATTACGCTGGATGACCCGCACCTGATCCGATAGTCGTTGGGTTGAGACGTTGACAGCTGGCTCAAGCACCTGAAAAAGAGAGAGCATCCGAACACGGTACGCGGTCAGATTGTTTCCCCCCTCTGTAGCCCCATAGTATGAGCGCATGACATTCTCATTGATGGATCTTGTCCATCTCATGCGCTGCACACTTCCGCCGGGAGCTGGGACCCTATCAGAGGCCGGTGGGCGTCGAGGTCCTAAACCGTCCGGCGGCCGGCGTCCTCCCCGTCGACGAGCAGGTGGTGGCGTCGTGGGCGGGGAGAAGTACTCGTCGCTCGAGCTCGACGCAACTGCCACGGCCGGTGTCGTCACAGCGCCCGCAGTGGGGCTGGGTACCGGCGGCGGCGAGGCGGAGCTGAGAGACGAGTCCGGAGGTGGTGGGCGTGCTCTTCGTGCTGCTGATCGGGTCAACATACTCGTAGTCTTCACATTCCTTTTGATTTTTTCATTTCATTGTGATTTTACCGGGGGTGACATGACAGATGTCACCCCCGATTCGGCTGTTTTAACTTGTGTTTTTTTTACATTATGGTGATTTTTGTAGTTTTTATAATTCCGGAAGGTTTTAAAGGTCGAGGATTTCTTTTCTATTGTACAGTTTTTCCTAATTTGCGTTAAATATATATTTTTTTCTAAAATAAGGAATACAAGACGTCTTGTCAACGCAGTGTTGCCAGCTTATTATTATTATTATTATTATCTTTGACATTCTCGGGACCCTGGGGTCCCGGACCTTTGGAAGGCGTACCAGGGGCCGAAGCCAACTCGCAGAGGCCCGTTAGAGGTTCTTAATGGAATGAGGCACCAAACCGTCGATTATCCCTGTTTGTACTACGCAAGTGCAGCCAAGGACAACCCACGGTTGGTGTAGAACTATTGCAGGATATGGAAATAAAGATATTGGGTTATGGGTTTGGGTGGCTAAGTGAACTGGTTTTCTCAAATTATGGAATGACTATGGCCCCTGCCTGACCAATGTTTTAAAAATACACAGATAAAATGGCAGGGGGTGACTTGCACACTCAATAATGGGCCTCCGTAAACGGTCGCTAGCACAAAGTGTCGTAGCGCCAAGGGGGCAACATGTCCCGAGGTGCTTTGAGGAGTGGAGCGGTATTCCACGGCTTTCAGAACAATCCCAGAGCCCGGAAGATGGTCAAGATCCCTACGAGCACTTACTGAAATACTTCCTTCCTCCGAGCACGTTTGCTCTTGCGAATCTCCACTCAAGCCAGCCAATAAAGGCAAGAATGAGGTGGGAGCTCTGTTCCTCGTCAGTGTTCACTCCAGCCGGCCAATAAAGGCAAGCCAGAGGTGAGGAACAAGACTTCTCCCGGGAGTTAGGGTCCGTGGGGTCGCTACTGCCCAACAGCTCGCCACATGCTGCCCTGCGGTTTTTTGTATCTCTCTTGGTCTGGCTCCTCATCCTAGACCTGCTCCGGCAAAGTAAACTCTACCAGCACAGACCTAGAGTTCGGAGCGCGCAAGCCCCACCACGACGTCAACGTAGAGATACGGCGGTGGGGATTATTATTATTATTTATGAAATCTAAATAGTGTAAAAATCTTTCTTACACGTTTACGGCTTCCATTACAACCTGTCTCCTCAAACTATAGGTAATATATTACGTAGAATAGGCACCTGAAAAATAATAAATATAAATTATACTTTTCTACTGTGGTATGCGATAATATAATAGCATTAACAAAAAAAAAAAAAAAATACTTGCCGGTTTCGTTATAGTGTTGAACTTTTGTCTAATTGCACACAGATCAAAATCGTCTAATTCTTTCTTCCGCCAACTGTTTTGGTGTTCCTCCAGGTGTAGAAAAAATCCTTAATTTTTTTCACCTTCATTAACAATTTCTCTAATTGTACTGTGAGATTTACCTTGAAAAAAACATAAAGACAATCATATTCATTCCATGTAGGTACATTTTTCAATTTCAAGTATCAAACATCAAGAGTTAACGTACACGCGATTTGTCAAACTAGAAAACATAACCTCAATAATCTATTAGTAAATAAAACAATAAAATGGCTTGAAACTTATAATATCGATAAAACTTAGTATTAGAAAGGAAAAACAATGACTGGCATTGAATAAAAGATAAATTTCTTGGATAAATACCTTTCGTGTCGGCAGTTCTTTCGTAAACATTATCAATCGGAGACAAAATTTGTTCCGCTTCAGATTCCGCCAAATTTCTTACGAAAACTTAGTATATCACAGCTCACACCACTACTCCTTATTGTTTTATTCATTTTTTATATGTTTAAAAGCATTAATAATTGATAGTTAATTAGAAATAAGTAAAATACAACTGGGAACATAACACAATGACAGATTAGCTACTTGTTGATGATAAACAAAGCAGTGTTGCCACCAAAAAAATATTTTAGTTCCAATGGTTACCACGACAGACTCTTTTTTGCCAACCTATACAAAATACCGCTCACCTAAGCTGTATTCTCCTGGAAATCTCCTTGTTGGAATGCTCCTCCAGGTGATCGTTTTCAACTAACAGTTGAAACTGAGTCATCTGGGACGCTTGACATCACCTTCGCTTGGGCCTGTTCATTCTTAAACCAACTTGTAAGGAACTTAACTTAAACTTATAAGCTGGCCTAGGTTTAAATTCGAATTAAACGTACACAATCAACCTGTAACCAAGTACCTATTTACGGCTAAATTATAACAGAAGATGACAAAGTGTCTAATTCAATATGTTATGTAGGGGGCAGGACGCTAGATTGAGGTTTTGCCCCGGGCGCATATTCACATCTGTCTTTGAGTTTATTAAATACGCACGACGAAAAATCAAACTATAAGTTTCCAGTATAAGCTGATTTCTCATTCTACGATACGAACGCCTATACATTGCGAGGTCAGCTAAAACTGGAAATGTATAGCTTGATCTGTAGCCGTGTGTAACTACACAATTTTAACTCACTGGGACTTGATGAAAAACACAACCAGCTAATTTGTTGATAGCTGGTGAATTATTGTTCTAATTGTAAAGTTTTCTATTTAGTTCCTCTTTTTTATTTATCGGTTTTCTAAAACCGATTACACTATTACTAATCTGCATTTTATTTTCGGTTATTAATTTAATTTAATAACATCCCTAAAATTCATTGTTGCCACACTGTTTCTGTCAGATTAATAGGTGCGGCCATGTTGATCTGTAGTGAATAAAACTGAGTTAATTTTCTTTTAGGGAAATAAAATTGACACAATATGCCCAAATGCGACCTCAAAACGAGATACATCCCTGCGACGTTCGCCTGGACTCTCTTGTTGGGCACAACATCCCTGTTTTTTTATTTCCCGTAAGTATACAAAGTCGTCGATCGTCTGTGAATTCTCATTTTTGGTTTGACAACTTTCACATGAGATTGTTGAATTGTTTCTATTAATATCTTGGGGCTGTGAAGTTGCCCTGTGTGACTGTGTGTGGATTATACCCCTGCTATACCCGTGGCGGTACCGGTAAGAGAATTTTTATCAGATCCTTAAAGATAGTGTAGGAGCCATGTTCCAAGAAATTATAAATTTTATTTACATTAACATAATATCCATATCGTAATTAGTGTTTATCGAAATGAGTAACCAGTCGTGTGTTGTCGTGTCAATGGCCAGGTACTTCCTGTGCGGTTTCCAAATCTGTATAAACAAAAGATGTCTCATGGTGTGAGAGATATGAGTCAGTACACCTAATTAGTCTCCCTTTGCTTGTGTCGTTTTCTGTCTGACTTTTGTAGACAATTTTCCTGTTGTTTACATAGACATGTAAATTATTTCAAGCTATTCGCTATAGGAGACTTGTTGTAACAAGATTTACAAGTTTGATTGATGTTATCTCTTTGTAAATACTACAACATGATGGTTACATTATCATTCATTATTTATAACGCACAGTGTAGCATTAACACTTATAGGTAGTTTTAGTTAACAAATACAACATGTAGTTTATCAGTCAATTCTATCCTATGATATTAGACATCTGTTTTTCATAGAGTGATGTGATGAGGTATGACCTCAAAAACAAATAGGTTAGTTTTATAACAAATTAAGGTAGTAGCATAAAGATTTATACATAAACATAAACTATAATTACTTATAATTATGATCTTGTCAGTTCTTATAAGAACTTTAAAAGAGTTAACACATTGTTCCTTAACTTTATTACAGGGCTTTGTAGTTGACTGAAGCTTTTTATGATTTGTTTACTTTAAACCTAACAACAACTCCACCTTTTAAGTTTCAGAGTAACTTTATAACAGGGAATTTAGTTTATTTTAATTAGAGTCTAAAAATACAGGTCTCAGAATACAAATCAAAGAAAATATATAATTGGTTACTTATAAATCATAATTACAATATAATTTTCCTTCAGGGAATTGTGCTCTCATAGGTAAGATTTATTATAATTCTGTTCTTCTATACTTTTAAATACTCGGTGTTGATATAAATACACTATCTTGTGTGTATTACTAACACAATTTGGAGCAATCCAATCTCAGAACATACCTGTGGTGTGTTGGCACAGTTAAGAACCAGATACTTAATTGTTTAACCTAATTATAGCTATTAAACTATAATTAATATAGCTTGTAAAAGTGTTGCAGTAATACTTTCTGTTAGTTTTCTTTAACTCTGTACTGGGTCTTTATAAATACAAATAATTTATTTGCCAATAATAAGCATTATTTCAGGCTACAATGGACCAGATCCCTTACAAACATAAAACATAAAGACTGTAAAAAAACTTGTGTTCATAAAAAAGGTTTAATATTAAAAACGGTTTTAATGTAGAAATGCAAAATTATTTATGTAGGTTCTTTATACAATTAGTGGTTATACATGGTGTGTAATTCTCACTCACAGAAGACTTAGACAGAGTAAGTAGCGGGTCCTGTTATCCATATTAGGGATAATCGCAAGGGTAAACCTAGCCACATTGCAATAGGAAGGCCTTGCACTCAGGGAACCGCCTTAATGATCACTTTTCCCTTATGAAACTAGAGTAGGTATGTCCTGGGTATCTTGGTGACCCGAAATACAGGAAAAAATAGAATTTTTAAAATAATACCATTACATTTTATTTGCATAATCTTGAAATATTTTATTTACTTGTTGTTTCGAGTTTCAGTTTTGTTATTAGTTGTAGAATGTCTGCTCTCAAAACTTTTTTGTTAAACATGAAACAACATTTTATATTTGGCATTTCAGATGGTAGAGTCTATAGTATTTATGTATTAATTTCTTGATTACACATTATGCTGTGAGCCCTGACCTATGTAGAAAAACTTGAAAAACCTGTAAAATACCACTACTAACAACTGTCCATGACTTGATTTTTTGCCTCACAGCAATGCAAAAAAACTAGGTTAAGTTTACACTAAATAATCTTTAACTCCAATACAGAAGCTGATGACAGTAATCATTTCATATTTACAATATCTGGTTGACCGAGCTTTGCTCGGTATTTTTTGGTAAACTGTGTTTAAAATAATAAGTTTATGTTCAAGTTGATTATCGATAAAGTTAGCCAGTGAAAGCATGAATAAAACGACATTGTATAAAAATGAATCCTAGCTAGATCGATTTATCGCCCCCGAAACCCCTTGTATACTAAATTTCATGAAAATCGTTGGAGCCGTTTCCGAGATTCAGATTATATATATATATATATATACAAGAATTGCTCGTTTAAAGGTATAAGATAAGATAGCAATTATAAATAAACTACCTGTACCTTTTTTGTCTCATTTAGCTGAATTTGATTTAGAATTTACTCAAAACTGTGTGTCATTTACTATATTCAAGTATCATCAGCTAAAATTGAACTGGATATAAGATTCAATTTGAGATAAAAAGAATTTTAAGTTATTTTATTTTTAAATTATTTTATGAAGCTAAGTCTTGAATAATAATATGTAAGTACAAGTATATAAAAAAGAAAGTATTGTAGATTGAAGTGCATCCAATAATATGTCCCCGTCATTGTCAACAGGAACAACATTGCTTGAGCAATATTCCAAACGCAATGTATGATAATTCACACTATTCATAGTTTCTTGTATTAAACCACTAGGTCCCATTGGCCACAGATTACTAACTATTGGTAAACCCTTACTATGGAAACTAAACGCAAACTCAAAAACGAAAAGAATTCCTCATTTTTAATTAAATCATTTACAGGCACTTTTAATTGTTAAGGAGGCTATAATCTGTTGAAGCTACAAGCTTAAACTAACTAAGTTTAAGCTTGTAGCTTCAACAGATTATAGCCTGTTCAAATGTGGTGAAAAGTTTTAAAAGAATATGTAAATGTGGAAACTTCAGGGGAGTCCGCATCCTGCCAGGGTCGCGGAATTGTTTGAAAGAGTTACCCTGGCCCTGGCAACTGAAGAAACACGGATGGGTTTTAATCAGTTAAAGTCTGCCATGCCCTTCCGCTCCACCCAGAGCAGAACCACCAAAAAAAGGAAGCCTCCATAATTCAATTTTTCATATGTTTTTTACAATTTGCAGGTCAGTGCAAGGTTGCATGTTGATTAAAATATGATTCACTACTGTAACAAATATGGCGTTACATAATTAATCTATTAAATCGTTAATACAATCAATTTAATTCGATTGAATGACTATTTCACTTATCATTTTTTGTTTAACATAAATCTAGATAACCTGCTAATTGCAATAAACGTAAGAAAATTTGAATTTTATGAGCTACCCTTTTTTTGTGGGAGGGAAATCATCAATAGAGATGGGTCGTACTAGGTAAATTTTGTACTAGGTCCACCTAGTCCAAGTCCGTACAAATACTAGATCCAAATACCTATTCCACCTAGTCCACCTAGTCCACCTAGTCCACCTAGTCCATGAAATACGCATACTTTATAGATGCTTAGTCTTTGCGTACCACCGATACGTGTAGATTCGTACGTTAGCAGTAATAAACTGTACCTTCATAATTTCCGCAGGCTTAGGACTATCAACGTAAAATTAATACATGTTGGCCTTTGTCCGTAAAATGATCACAAACGACACTTCTTTTTTTGGGAGACATTTTTTAAAACAAAACTTGAGAGGTGTCAAGGGACACCCGGATGGAACGAAGTTCCTTTGCAGGATTCATGATTGTTTTTTTTTTATTATTTATTATTTACAAAAAACCTGTATACACTCAACAAAAGTATTATCTCTCTCTCTCTCTCTCTTTCCTTCTCTCGCTCTCTCTCTCTCTCTCCCCCTCTTTCTCTCTCCTTCTCTCCCTCTCTCTCCCTTTCTCTCTCTCCCTGTCTCTCTCTCTCCCTCTCTCTCTCTCCCTTTCTCTCGCTCTCTCTCTCTCTCCCTCTCTCTCTCTCCCTTTCTCTCTCTCCCTTTCTCTCTCTCCCTGTCTCTCTCTCCCTCTCTCTCCCTCCCTTTCTCTCTCTCCCTCTCTCTCTCTCCCTTTCTCTCTCTCTCTCTCTCTCCTACGTTCCAAAACAAAATATATACAGTCGAATTGAGAAACCTCCTTTTTTTTAAGTCGGTTAAAAAGTGTCGTTACAAACAATAAAGTTTTTCTCTTAATTCCGTCTAGCCCCCTTTCGCAACGCGCCATAAGGAACTTCAATAAACAAATTAATTAATATCACAATAAAAATAGATCTAAGTTCTTAATGATTCGTCAACAAAAACCGATCACTAAATAAGTCCGATCTCCGATAGTACGTGTTTGCGACGTCGAGTCAAGCGAGATCACATTCGCATGAGTCCGTATTTGATACTAGACTGCATCATCATAGTCTTCATTAGTATCGAGTATTGTCAAAGTACCTAGTCTATAAAATACTCCTATTCCGGACTAGTATCGAGTCTCGAGACTAGTTCGACAGACAAGGATGGAAGGACTGCGGAATAGTATAGTTAAAAAAGGACAGTATATTTAGCACAACACAGTGCGTGTCATGTTACTTTTATGCCATTGAATTAGGGTTCAAATTCAAGTGACTGACACACGAATGATTTTGTCAAACATGAATGAGCTATGACTATGCTGCTATCTCACTTCGCCGCGTAGTTGGTACTTCGATTCGGGCGGACCGCGGTGCGGGTGCTGTGTACTGCGTAGGCACAGTGAGACTAGGTGGATCTAGTATTTTAAAAGTTGGAATAGGTGCAACCTAGTCTCTTTACATACCTATTCCCTGTACCTATTCTAGTATATACGCCTCATCTCTAATCATCAAATGACGTCGTCCGCTCTGGGTGGAGCGGAAGGGCGTGTCAGACTTTTACTGACTAAAACCCACCCATGTTCGTTCAGTTGCCTTATGCCAGGGCCACGATAACTCTTTCTATAGGACGGACTACCCTCGAGTTTCCACCTTAAACTAGTAGGTATGTGTGAAATCTGTTAACACAAATATATTGATTGCAGATTTATTTTCGTACTGTTTACCCTAGATTGGTTCAAGTATTTCCCGTAGGTAAACATAATGTTACGTTGTTTGGTAAACTGATGTGTTAGCAGTAGTTTAGCTTCTTAATTGTAGTCTAAGAATATTCGACGGGTGCCCTAAAATAGGGTTGAACTACATGATGACTTATGCATGCATGCCGTCTGTTGGGGCAGGTTAGCTCAAAGCTGCAGTGGCTCTTTATTCAAAATGCCCTTCCAAACATGGCCCCTGCATTGTTAGGCTCACATAAAATTCTAATAATATAACATATGCAGTTTAAAAGAGACCATGACCTAAATTTGTTTCGGTGTTTCTTCTTGGGGATCAGTTAGTAAATGCCGGCGACATCTAGTTTTCAACTGACGAAAAAAAACGGAGGAGGTTCTCAATTCGACGCGTATATATTTTTTTTTTCTTTTTTTTTTGTGTATGACCACGCATAACTTTTTACATAGTGGTCCGATTGTGACAACTCTTCTTCTGTTGGAAAGGGTATACTCCCAAGGTGGTCCCATATAAATTTGGAAAACAAAATCGAACCCTAAGGGTCGGAAAACATTGGATGATTGATTGTTCACTGACTGATTGTAATGTATAACCACGCATAACTTTATACAGAGTAGTCCGATTTTGATCATTCTTTTTTTGTTGGATAGGGTATACTTTGCCTAGTATTATTAGTACACTAGCTTCTGCTCGCGACTTCGTCCGCGTCAAATTTTTGCTCCCCTGACCCTTCCCGTCGCATCGATTTGCCTGCTAGTTTTCGTCCACTTTTCGTTGCTCGCTCCTTTTGAGTTATAGTGAGTCAACCTTAAAAGATAGACATATGCTCTCGCGGACTTTTTTTTAGAACTTTTTAAAAGGAACAATTCCGTCATACATAATTTTTGCGTTACTTTAACCGTTTACGCAGCGCACGCAACGGAAACTCAAAAGGAATAAATTTTCCCCGTTTTTGCAACATTTTTCATTACTGCTCCGCTCCTCTTAGTTGTAGCGTGATGTTATATAGCCTATAGCCTCCCTCGATAAATAGGCTACCCAACACAAAAAGAATTTTTCAATTCGGACCAGTAGTTCCTGAGATTAGAGCGTTCAATCAAACAAACAAACAAACAAACAAACTCTTCAGCTTTATAACATTAAGTATAGATTAAAGTCACAAAAAAATATAAAATAAAAACTTTTTAACAAAAAATTAAACCGCCGAAAAAACTGAAAAGCATAAAATAATAAACCTTAAAATTTTGAGTCGGCGCTGAAAAATCAATGAACAAAGATCACTCAAAGCGCCGACTCATAATTTTAAGGTTTATTATTTTATGCTTTTCAGTTTTTTCGGCGGTTTAATTTTTTGTTAAAAAGTTTTTTAAAATATTGAAGTGTAAAAGTGTCTAAAAATATTTATTTACAAAATAAACATTTCATTTAAATAAAGAGTGGCGTACTTCCTCTTTCTGCTTTTGCATACCAAATTCGCAGTAAGTTATACATGTTAATTTCATTCTAATATGAAGTAGGAAAATAACAAACTGACCTTTTCAATCTTTCAGAACTAAAACTAAACCATTGAAAACTATTCAGAATCAAAAGTAAAAGACCTAGGTTCAAGACTTGCAAATTAGAGTTATAATAAGTGTACGCTCAGCTACATATCAACCTACACATTTCCAGTATAAGCTGACTTTTCATTGCACGAAAAATTTATACAATGCGAGCTTAGCTTAAACTGGAAATGTAATGTTGATGTGTAGCCGTGTGTACAAGCAATATTATGCTAATGTAAAAATACTATCAAGATATAGAGTCAAGTCAAGTTTAAATTATTAACATTGTATGAAATAATATATTTATTGATGTTACAAGTTTTCCCTTCATAATTTACAAAATTTATTTAATTAAGGTTATGGTTCATAATCCATAAATAGGAAATGCAAACAATGACCACAGTTGTTGATACATTCTGTTATTAATTTACTTGGAAATCTGTGTGAATATGAAATGTTTTGACAAATGTATGAATAATTGTAAAATTAATTCACAGCTCATATTGACATTATGGTTTCTTTCCTTATGGGAAACCCGTTACTAAGATATTTGAAAGTGTGAGAAAAATTTTGATCAGGTAGGTATACCTTTTTTGTGGGAAATCATCAAATGAAGTCTCCCGCTCTGGGTGCTTACTCTCGAATATAATTCCAATAGATCGACATTGGTCAAATGTCAGTTGGTTGAGATAAACGTCAGTGATTGGCTAGACTCAGCGAGTCCAGCCAATCACTGACGTTTCACTGACAATTCCAATGTCGATCTATTGGAATTAAATTCGAGAGTAAGCACCCTGGGCGGAGCGAGAGAGCGTGTCAGACTTTTACTGACTAAAACCCACCCATATTCTTTCAGTTGCCTATGCCAGGACCACGGTAACTCTTTCGAACATATCTCGCGGCTCTGGCAAGATATAGTCATACCTAAAATCATATTTATATAACACTTAAAATAGTGAATAAATCTTGAGTAATCTTTCTTCATCCCTTTTAAGTATGTAATCGTTTATCTCAACAACTTCTACGGTTTAACTGTTTGTTTTGAATTTTCATTATCACATGCGTGTGAATCGGAAGATTATGTTCTGTTCATTATCATCTCTTATGTTCTTTTATAGTATCATAATATCATCTGTTACGCGACGCGATTTTGCTATGTCTACTCTGAGTATATTTTTAGGGTTCCGTACCAAAAGGGTAAAACGGGACCCTATTACTAAGACTCTGCTGTCCGTCCGTCCGTCTGTCACCACGCTGAATCTCATGAACCGGTATAGTTAGACAGTTGACATTTTCACAGATGATGTATTACTGTTGCCGCTATAACAACAAATACAAAAAAATAGAATAAAATAAATATTTAAGGGGGTTCCCATACAACAAACATGATTTTTTTGCCGTTTTTATACATAATGGTACGGAACCCTTCGTGGCTGTGTGGCCTGCATTCGCCACAATATACCTAGTCAGTCACCTATTATTTCTGACATTGATTCGCGGACCTCAATGAATCATAGTTTTTCCTCAGTCAGCTAATGTGAATAAGGATATTTTTAATCAATGGTACGGAACCCTTCGTGCGCGAGTCCGACTCGCACTTGGCCGGTTTTTATGATTAAGTTCTTCGTAATCCTACTCGCCTACCGCAGCGACAAGCGCGGCTGTGTGGCCTGCATTCGCCACATTTTACCTAGTCACCTATTATTTCTGACATTGATTCGCGGACCTTAATGAATCATAGTTTTCCCTCAGTCAGTTTATGTGAATAAGGATATTTTTAATCAATTATGTACCAATATCTGGATGACCGAGCTTTGCTCGGTATATTTTGGTAAATTGTGTTTAAAATAATAAGTTTATGTTCAAGTTGATTATCGATAAAGTTGGTCATTGAAAACACGAATAAAACGACATTTTATAAAAATGAATCTTAGCTAGATCGATTTATCGCCCCCGAAACCCCCTGTATACTAAATTTCATGAAAATCGTTGGAGCCGTTTCCGAGATTCAGATTATATATATATATATATATATATATATACAAGAATTGCTCGTTTAAAGGTATAAGATTATATTACGGTACGTTATGAGTACAGTATCAGTGCAAAATACCGCGCCTTAATCTTTAGTAAAATGTTAAATATCTAATCACTAGGCAGCAGTGGCGAAGGCACCATATAACACGATTCCTACCGGCTTGCCTTCGGGGATTCGTATTGGTAACTCTATCACTATTAAAAATACAATAGTATGTAAATAGTGGCTACTATTGTCAATAAATATAGTTACACTACGGGTATTTAATTCACCATAACATTCAAACAACAAAAAAGGTTATTTATAGCTTTGTATTACAATAAAAGAGAAATGTTCTAAATTAACCCGGCGCCAAAACGTCATAATCGGGAACTAAAAATTCATACAACAGCGATCCCGTAATGATGTCACTTTAGGTCACGTGGCACCGCTTGATATGTACGAGAGCAAGCCGCTGTACAACGGGTTATGACAGAGACAGGTATAGAAAAATGCGTCAGTGAGAACGAGATAGAGGAATATTGCATATTTTATTCGTTTTCAGCTGTTCAATTTAATTGTATTTAATTCATTACATTCCTATATTAATTTTAGAATGATAGTAAGTATTCTTTATTGATGAGTCAGTAAGTTAAGGCCGACTTCGCTTCGGCTTCTCTTTTAGAAAAATTTACGCCTCGCCGCTGCTAGGCAGGATTGTTAAAAATATAATCATTTACCATCTAGACATTATACTATAGATAATGTGATCTATTTGGAAATGCCATATTGACTCATCGATTTCAAATAAATGTACCTAAATATCTGTATCTACTTAAGGGGTATTTCCATGTGTTTGTACGTAGGGGATAATCTTTGGAACTCAATTGCAATCAACTCAGTGTATCGCAGTCCACTCTTGGATATAGGCATCTCCCAGCCACAAAACCCTGTACTCCGCCTTCCGCATCCAGTCCGTCCCAGTCACTTTCTTAAGGTCGTCGGTCCATCTAGCTGGTGGGCTCCTTGGAACTACTGACCTGATTCCGAAAACTCTTACTATAATGGAAAGCTATGTTATCCAGAAGTCTAATAGTCTGTAAGAAAAGATATATGAGAAAGTCAGCTATACAAATAAGCAAAGTGGCGGCCGAAGCGCTAGTAATAACATACTAGTGTCTGAATATCGATCCCAAGTTCAAATATATGTAATTATGTATTAATAACATTCCAATGTCTATTTCAGGTGTCAATATTACCTTCACAAGCACCCATGGGTTCCCGCGTACCAAGGCTTCATAACGTTTTTTGTTTTGGCCAATTTTACCCTGGCCACTTTCATGGACCCGGGAGTTATACCAAAAGGTCTGTATATTATTTTTAACTTAATTAAATAAACTACCGCATGTCAGACGATCAAAGGGTCAAACACACGAACCCCCTCCGTAGAAGACTGGTACATAGAGAGAAGTGGGAAAATCCATGTTTTAGCAAAACTTGGATCAAAACAAGTTTCTGCCTTTCAACCATGGGGATAGGCATTTATTAGTAGGCAGGCGTACAGTTTATTTTTGAGCCATAATTTATTTCATAAAATTTCGTATGCCCTAGAACCAAAAATTCGAGGACATTTAACATCCACCAGACCGCACTGTGCCCGCGTATTGACTGGTGTGCACTAAATGTTATTGAATTGTCAGAATTAGAGCCCAATGCTACGGTAAGTCTGTTACACAATAATATCTCGCTGAATCTCAGCCTCAGTAGTAGGAACTTACTGAGTAAGTAGTAAGGAACAATAGAATGTGGCAAGACTAGGTTTCGCGTAATTTAGGAGATTCAATACACAAAATCATTTTAAAATAGTCTTGTTAAGTGTTTGAAAATCAGTGAGAGTGTTATCCGAACGAACAATGTGTGCATCGTTTATAAAAAGTCTAAGTTAGCTACAGGGGAACCGATTACTATTCCGAATTCTTATTGTTCGAATTTCATTTCATCGAAAACTATGGACCGACGTCTTTTTTGCTATATGCATTATTTGACATATTTTTAGATCATCGAACTATCATGTCTCATATGTATTATTTTGCCGAACTATGTTTCGCCGATAAACAAAATAACTTTTTGCTATTGGCCGAAGCCTCTTTTGAAATTTTTTCATTTGCCAAATGATTTATTTGCCATATTTTCACCACAATGAAACAACATTTTAGGGAATATTATTTGGTCACAAATATACAGCCGGTTACTTGGTAGCGTTTTCAATATGAAATTAAAATATACGTGTGTCATAAAAAAAATCAATAATATTCTACTACAAAATTTAGTGACAATTTAAAACCGCGTAGGCGCGGAGGGGTAGGGCGGCCCGCGAGCTGAGGAGCAGGTGGACGATAGGCTCGCGTGGGGCCGCCCATACCTCGCAGCGCCGGAGCCGTGACAGAAACAATGCTTGCTGCATGTTGCATGCCTGATTGCATGTTGCATGTCTGCTTGCACGCTGCGTGCCTGCTTGCATGCTCCATGCTTGCTCGCATGCTGCATGTTGCATGCCTGTTTGCACGCTGCGTGCCTGCTTGCATGCTGCATGCTGCTTCAAGCATCATGGTTGTTTGCATGGTTCTTACTGGGACTCTTTAAAAACACTTTTGTTCATAATCAATTGTTTTGTTTAGTGCTACTACATTTAAATAATTAATTAATTGAACAAAAGGGTAGGTTAATCTGAACAATGGTATAATGCATGTTCGGAAACATAATACTTGGAACAAATGCTATTTCGGCTAATTGTAACTTCGGTAAAAACTTTTTCGATCAAATAAAACGTCGGAGTAACGAAAAATGTCGAATTGATAATAGGTCAACTGATACAGTGGCAGACGTGACTTCGATGAAGTAAAAAAAAAATTGGTTGCCTGTAAAGTCGGTATACGGGCGAAAGTTTTACGTGACAACGACTTTGAGTGGTAAAATAATTTTAATGTGAATATTCATTCGTATAGTAGGAAGAAGGATGAAATAATAGTAACAATTTAAAACATTTATTTGCATTTATTTGCATGCCTTTCACTTTTTATGTCTGTCTCTCTCGCTCTTAGGCGGGCTAACCATGCCCGAGTGGAAGGGACGCGTGCCTCTCACTCGCTCTCATTGTGAGCGCATAACGTGAGCGGAGCGTAACGCAGTTTCTTGAAGTGTCACCCGGCAAACCAATTTATAAGACGTTGTCACGTCAAAAACGAAACGATAATAGTTGAAAAGTTTTAGGTAAAATGAAATTCGCTCAAATATTTTTCGAACTTATATGATAGGTAACCTAGCGACAGGTGAAGGTGAAAAGATTTTTTTGTGACAATATTCAGTCAAAACTCAATAATTAATGGTATCTGAATTAGTTAATTGGTGAAAATGTTACAATCTTTACATACTGCTTTAGCATTTTCCACAGTGTTCATACTTATCTTCTTTTAGTATTTAGTTAGCAGTTATTTTAGTTTATATCAGATAATAATGGTTTCGGTGCAGTGAGTAATTTGATAATAATGACAAGCCCTAATTTTTTGATTCCGTTTTGATTTAATTATTTGTTCTAATCAATAGCTGTATCCGTAGTGATTAGTATAAATAGTTTGGTTTTGGGATTACTTTGATTTTGTCAAATTTTAGTAGTTAGTTTTAGATCTGAATAGAAAAGGCAATAATTTGATGATTTATGTACATACATACATATAAAGAAAATTAAAGTGTGTGTTTGTAATGTAAAAATAACAGCTTTTTACATAATGCATAAGAAAGTTTATATTTTTTATTTTTGTCTGTCCTTCGGTCTGTTTGTTCCGGCTTATCTCCAAAACGGCTGACCCGAGTTTGACAGGACTTTCACTGGCAGTTACATGGCATAACATACTTTTTGTCCCGGTATCACGTGTCCATGGGATAATTTAGCGACATCCACGCGGTCAAAGTAAAGGCACAAATAGTAAATCTAAAAGTATTCGAGCGAAGCTCTCGCTCCGAATGTGTCCAAAATCTCACTTCTCAACGACAACGTACAACAAGATCAGCAGGTTGCGTTCTTTAGTTTCTGCCTACCCCTATAGGAAGAAGGCTTGAGTTTATGTATTTATGTATACTACGCCCAATATCGCTTCTATTCGCAGTATTATATGTAAAGGCAAAGCGTCTACATAAACTAAATAAAGCGATAAACAAATATTATTCTAGCAAGGAACTTGTTTACGCAATACAAGCGAATCGAGGCTGAGTTGGTAGACCAAATGAGGTTTTTTATAGGCCACGTGTTTGTCTGTGCTGATTTGTTCAAGCCGTGAAACACTATCTTATCTGTGCCTGCCTACAATGTGAATGCCCTTGTGAAGGGATTTGAATGCGGTTTGAGACCCTGTTTAATGAGCAAAAAAGGGAGGAGGTTCCCAAATTGGCCCGTATAAATAAATACTCTATGTGTGAACACGCATAACTTTTTACAGTGTTAGGTAGTCTTGTTTATAAAAAAAAATAGGTATATTTCGAAGTTGGTCCATTTAAAATTAGAAAACAAATTGCATCTTTAAATATAGAAAAAAATATCCCAAAAAAACAGTTTGGCGCCAGCTGAAAATTAGTCGTTTACATTAATTAGATTAGCAGCAGCGGTATCGGGTCGGGGCCGGTACTGGCTTACAAGTTGTAGGTCGTGGGTTCGAACCCAGGTAGGCGCTTTACTTTGTGTAAATAATTTCATCACCACTGCTCTCAAAACAGTGAAAGAAAACATTTTGAGGAAACCGGCATGTCTTAGAAACAAAAATTCGAAGACATGTGAAATCTACCAACCCGCACTGGGCCCGCGTGGTAGATCACGGCCCACTCCCTCTCCCCGAGAGGCAGATTATGATTAATTTAGTGAGAATAATAAGATCATTTTTTGCTTTTCAGCTTCATTTTTCGTCAGTTTATTTCTTTGTTAAAAAGTTTTTTTTTCGTTCACACGTTTTTTGCCATGGATAACTATGGTTGATTCGCCGTGTAGGAACGGTCGTCCATATTGATATTTCTATGGAAGTTTGTTGACAGACAGTGGCACTACGGCCCGGCGCAGTCACTGTATACCATACAACCGGTGCACAGTGTTTTATGAAGACGATTTTTCGGACATTGCTTTTTTATATCAAAAACTGATAGTTTAAGTTATTTCAATGCAATATTTCGTATCCCCATTTCACTAGTATGTTTAGTTTTTGAGATATAATTTTTTGAAAATCGTCTTTTTTTCAACCAGGTATTTAGAAAAAAAAACATATCTCTGAAACTAAATATGATACGCAATTGTGACCTAAGAAACATCGAAGGCGTTTCTTATGATGCATATTTTAGAGTACAAATAAATCTCGGAACTTCGTTAGATTCAGACTTATACGAGGTTTTCAGTTTTTAGTTTTTATTTTTTTTTCTCGGTAATTCCGTCGTATTTGGAAAAGTTATTTATACTAAAATTAGGCCCTTTATCCTCCCTACATACCACAAAAATAACACATCCTAATTGCGTGGAATCTAGAAACCACAACATTTTTAAGTTCGATCCGTATTCTACGTCGTTAAGGTTGTCACGCGATCATATTATATTAGTTCATATCCGGATCTGAAGTTATGTCTATATTTATACCAAAGTTATCCACACAATCAGAAGAATCGCCAAACTTAACGGGCAGTGGGCAGGGCACATTTACATTTGAATGTCATTTTTGATTTTCAGAACTACCTCCAATAGAACAATTTAGGGGTTTTTAAAGATCGTATGGAGGAATCTTATTTCTTAGGTTAATAAACCTAAAACTTAGCACAAATTAAAATCAAAATAATGATTGTCATTACCGATTCTGTTGTACACCGAACTAAACTATCTCTAAAATTCCTTACTTTTGGATATGAGAATTGTAACGCTATTCTGCAAGAAAAAATCTCTAAATTTAAAAATTATTTTGACACGACTAAAATCGAATTTGACAATCGCGACACAACGTGGTATTTTTTTTTTCTTTTGGTTTCGCAACGTGGTACTTGTGCGCTACGCAATGAATTTTTTGAGAGACGCAGGCGCGCGCTAGGAGGCAGCCTGGACGTGTTTTATATGAAAAATTTCACTTTTTGTTTGAAAAATATAAAAAAAATATTACCCACGTGTTGAGATTTAAATGTGCAGGGGTTCTAAAGGGGCTCGAAATTTTCATTATTTTTGTGATAGGACACGCCATTTTCGAGATATTAGCAAAAGAAAAGGAAAACAAAAAATACAGTACTGTCTTTGCCCGTGAAGGCGAGGCCTTAGTGTGAATTTTAGTTCATGATCACTAGTCTTATTCCACACTTTTTTAATCGCGATTAAAAATAGTCAGATTTAGTTAAAATAAATTATTAAGTCAAAATTTTTGGTGAAAACCGGCAAACTCAGAATAGCAAAATTGACATTTTCACTAAACTAATAATTCAGTGCAATCTTGGTGCTATCAAACTAAAATATAGTTAAGTTGTGTCACTTTTAGTCTATTTCAGAATAGAAAATCGTTGTTTGACAGGGATAAACCAAATTTAAGTGATTTTTAGTTTAGTTTAGAGAATTTTGTGACAATAGAATCGGCCCGTTATTCGTTTATCAAAACTACCGTCAAAATTCAGTTTTAAAGGGTGTTAAAGTTTTTATGAAAATATGCGCGAACGAAGTTGCTGGCCAAGTGTAGTTTCAGTATAAATAACTTATCCCAATACTACGGAATTATCGAGAACAAAATAAATAAAAAATTAAAAACCTTTTATAAGTCTGGATATAACAAAGTTCCTAGGATTAATAGTCGAAATTTTAATGACCAAAACGTACCATTAAATAAAAATTGAGTCATCAAAATTCAGATTAGAAAGTGACAACCCTAGCAAAAACAGTTAATTTGGAATAACTTCTAGATTCCACGCAATTAGGATGTGTTATTTTTGTGGTATGTAGGGAAGATGGAGGGCATAATTTTTGCATAAATAACTTTTCCAAATACGGTGGAATTACCGAGAAAAAAAAATAAAAACGAAAAACAAAAAACCTCGTATAAGTCCGAATCTAACGAAGTTCCGAGATTTATTTATACTGTAAAATATGCAGCATAAAAAACGCCGTCGATGTTTCTAAGATCATAATTGCGTATTTAGTTTCAGAGATATGATATTTTTTCTAAATACCCGGTTGAAAAAAAAGACGATTTTCAAAAAATTATATCTCAAAAACTAAACATACTAGTGAAATGGGGATACGAAATATTGCATTTAAATAACTTAAACTATCAGCTTTTTATATAAAAAAGCAATGTCCGAAAAATGGTCTTCATAAAACACTGTGCGGTGGTTTGCCGTGTCATAAACAACCTCACGATTATTCTGTGTGGCCAGCACGCCGTACCATACAAAAACTACTGTGTACAACAGACCTAAGGGATATTGAATGCATTCACCGATTGACGCAATTACGAAAATCGTTTCATAAAGTGATAAACAAAGCTTTACGGATGCGCATGCATTGACAACGCGCTTACCATATTTTACATATTTATGTCCTCTACCTTTTGCCAATCCCTTTGCCCTCGTCGAAGTTGAAAATTATCCCAAAGGAACCTACTGTCGAGATTAATGTTTCGTATGTGTTAATTCAGTTTATGAAGTACATCGACATCCGTTCGGCCGTTTTTGCGTGGTGAGTGACAAAACACACACTTTCAGATTTATTTAAGAGTAGGATATTAGGATTTCTATACAGGGACATGACATCGACGCGCAAACGGGATCCGCAGAAATTATACGTCGGTAATTAAAAATAAAGAAATTGGCTGTTTCATACCAAAGTGCAATACCAAACGCAGCCAAATTGTACGGAACAGCATTTTTTTTTAAATTGCCGATGAAAATTTTCTACACTATAGGGTCTTCAGAATCATGTACTGAATCCACGGTAACAATTGCGCGTCGATGTCCCTGCCACCGCGTATAAAAATTAATACATTTTATTAGATAGTGGCATAATTATATAGCCACTCGTTACGCTAATTATCTTTAGCTACTATATGAAAAACATGTCCAGTTAAAAACGGGTCTTTATAAACTAGATATACTGCCGTGACTCACGACTCACGGTAATGGTTTAATAATGACCTTTTAATATTTGTTGCTCATTCATTTTTTTACATATTTACTTGATAATATCTATTTCAAGAAAATATGACCTAATTCATTGAAATTCACATTTAATTTTAAAGGCAAAAGCTGACGTACTTCTGACCTTTTCGTTGAGTTTGAATCTTATCGAATATGTTTCGGATGAGACGACGATTTGTTACTATTATATTGGCTTGGAATTTTGGTCCATTTAAGGTTAACGCAAATTATATACAGACTGAGACATCCACGCGCAAATGCGCAACAAATTTAACAATTGATTCTAGACCCTCTAGCGCAGAAATACTTCGTGGTTAAAAAAAAGCAGAGTAATAATACCAACGCGGTTAAAATGTATGGAACACTAATTTACTTTTTAATAACCGACAGCAAAATCCTTCACCGCTGTGACGGTTCAGAATAATATACTGAATCAATGATGACAAGTTCCTCGTGGATCAACAAGTTTTTAAAAAGCTTAGAAGAAACCGTCTTTCTTAAACATCGAATCTAATGAGCCTGTACTGTCCCACTGCCTCCTCCCTTTTCCACAGAATTCAGTCTTTTGCTTTTGCTGGCCAGTACTTTCGGTAATGATTTGAGCTCATCCCGCCATCTTCGTCTCGCCAAGCCGCGATAGCGTCGTGCGTTTAGTGGGACCCCATTCTTAAAAATAGCCCCTTAAAACCCAGCCAACTGAAAACTGTACCTTTCCTACGCATACCGAAAATAATTACCCAATGATCCTTATAAATTGAAAACGTCGACGGACACTCCTATATTAAGACATTTTATGGGTCGATTAGGAAACTGATATCTTGCCAGATCATCCTTTGCACAAAATACTTCAACTCGTGAGTGTAATTTTACCATACTTACTTATTTTTACAACCATTGTAGTTAAAGATTTTTACTAACAAAACATAACAGATTTTGGGTGTCAAAAATAAATAAAACCGGCCAAGTGCGAGTCGGACTCGCGCACCGAGGGTTCCGTACAAACCTGTAGGTATTCACGGTTTATGCATCAGGCTTGTGTTTATGAAATTAAATCCTATTTTTTTAATTTTTATATTTGAGTTGATTGAATGAAAGGTAAATTGCGGTTTACGATTTATGACGTATAAAAAAAAAACTACTTACTACATCTTGTTCAAACCAATTTTCGTTGGAAGTTTATATAGCAATGTACATCATATATTTTTTTTAGTTTTATCATTCTCTAAATTTAGAAGTTACGGGGGGGGCGACACACATTTTACCACTTTGGGAGTCTCTCGCGCAAACTATACAGTTTAGAAAAAAATGATATTAGAAACCTCAATATCATTTTTAACGACCTTTTCATAGATACCCCTCACGTATGGGTACGATGAAAAAATTTTTTTTGAGTTTCAGTTCTATGTATGGGGAACCCCAAAATTTATTGTTTTTTTTCTATTTTTGTGTGAAAATCTTAATGCGGTTTACAGAATACATCTACTTACCAAGTTTCAACAACATAGCTCTTATAGTTTCGGAAAAAAATGGCTGTGACATACACGGACAGACAGACAGACAGACAGACATGACGAATCTATAAGGGTTCCGTTTTTTGCCATTTGGCAACGGAACCCTAAAAAGGGTTGCAAGCACGACTGCTGAGCATGTGGTCCTTTTTTTTTGTTGGGTGGGAAATCATCAAATCACGTCTGCCGCTCTAGGTGGAGCGGAAGGGCGTGTCAGACTTTTACTGACTAAAACCCACCCGTGTTCCTTCTGAAGCCTATGCCAAGGCTACGGACTCTTTCGACAAATACGCGACACTGGCAAGGAGCACGTGGTCTTGGGTTCAATCCCCGGGTCGAGCAAAGTATTATTAGAAATTGCTCAATAGCTATTGTATTACCGTGGGTCGGAGGCTCAAATAATTCGTGTGTTGCTGGACGTAGAGAATAACACCACCCCATTTCTTCCCATGGTTGTCATGGACGGCGACCAAGAGCCTTACTGGAGAACGGGCAGCAGTGTTCTTAATGCGTTTTACCACCATACTGCGATCGCCAATCCGCCTTGTAGCGCTCAAGGCAAACCCCCCTGAGATCTACGTCCAGTAGTGGGCTTCTTTGGCCTGAAATGATGATGATGAGCCCGGAGTTTGAATTTGTGTATGATTGATGAAATGAAATGTTTATTTCTGTAAGTAGATCTTTTAGGACACTTTTACACGTCAACATTTTTTGGTCAATGTTTTTTTAAAACTAGATGGCGCCGTCATTTCCTAGCCGACTGTTCCCTGAGAAGAAACGCCGAAACAAACTCAGAGGTCATAGTCTCTTTTAAAGTCCAGACATTATATTATTAGAATTTTTATGTGAGTCTAACAATGCAGGGCAATGTCTGGAAAAGCCTTTTGAAGAAAGAGCCATTGCAGCTTTGAGCTGACCTGTCTCATGACAATAGACACGCCCCCTTAATATAGAATTATACATAACTTGCGACATGTGATTTTATTGTAAACCCCTGCTGAAAACTTCGGGGATTCTAATCTTGATGTTATGTTACTCATTTATACATATCCCCTGTCCCCAGCTCCACCTGACGAGGACCGGGAGGATGACTTTCGAGCACCTCTTTATCGCAGCGTGGAGATAAACGGTATCACGGTGCGAATGAAATGGTGCGTGACGTGCAAGTTCTACCGGCCGCCGCGGTGTTCACACTGCTCGGTCTGCAATCATTGCATAGAAGTGAGTATTATGTTTGAAACTTTATGAACTGCCTGTTTGAGGTTAATTGTACAGTGTACAATACACTGTGATTTTGAATAAGAAATACAGCTTTATTTTCAAAATATTACTGTTAGACTGCTGTATATACATACAGCAGTAATATTTTATATAGTTAATAGTTTAGGTTATGGGTAATCTTGTGAGCGCCTCAAGCGAGAACCTAATTTTTGTTCTGACGGCCTATTAGAGAAAGAAAAAAATAACAAAGTCATTTATTGAAACTAGGCTGAGAGTCAGTGTCTGGATCGCAGGCCATGGTACGGTGCGAGAGAGCGGCGGGTATCTCGCCGTTCGATAAGGACCAGGCCTGGGTCGACGGTGCGTTGTGTTCCATGCGCGCCTCAAAGAGATGTCAACGAAAACATATGCTCCTATTTAATTTTTAATTTGAAAAACCACTCCGGGGGCATCTCGTTATTTTAAGAATGTTCACAGTCTGATATCAGTCTTATCTGGCAAAAATACCTCGAGTCTCCATATTTTTTTGACAAGTTTTTGAAATTTGGTTGAGACTGCGACTGGATTTTGAATGTTTTTAATTACGAGAATAGGTGTTCTGGTCATACAAAATCTTCCTAGAAAATAAAACTAGACAACTTTTATCAAATTTATTTTCTTTGTTTGTTTCCAGACATTTGACCACCACTGTCCGTGGGTGAACAACTGCATCGGACGACGAAACTACAGATTCTTCTTTTTCTTCCTAATATCATTGTCTATACACATGCTGAGCATATTCGGCCTCAGTTTATATTATATCATGAACAATAACAAAACCTTGACGCAGGTCGAGCCTATTGTGTCGTATCCTTTACAAATAGTCTGATTAATACTAATAACAAAAAAAATAATTTACATTACCTTTAAACGTTTCAGGAGTCAAACACTTTTTGGCAAAGTTTTATTGGTTATTTTCCATCTGGAATTTCTCAGTAGCAGCTCGGAGTCTGGATTTGTACCCGATTGATGGCAATAAGCTTGCTCCCTATTATATGGGACTTAAACATACCTGGCGAAATGTGGGTGTACTATACCACACACCTCTGCCCAACCCTTCGGGGAAACAAGGCGTGATGTTCTGTGAGACGCCCCCCAGACGTAATAACAATAAAACTTCTATTTTTTCTTGTTCAGTGGCCTTGAAGAGATTAAGGAACTAATGAAGAACGCTATTAGACTTCTTAGATAGAAGCTGCATCACTTTGGCGCCAATTTGATCCGATTCTTGGTTTAATTTGACGATACACATATCGTGTAATGCGTTTATTGCTAAATGGATGAAGACAAACAGTGAAATCATTTAGGTCATTCTTAAAATTGGCGCCATCTTGATACTGTAACCTCGATCAATCTAATCTAAACTAATATTATAAATGCAAAAGTAACTCTGTCTGTCTGTCTGTCTGTCTCGCTTTCCTGCTAAAACTACTGAACTGATTTAAATGAAATTTGGTACACAGATAGTTTAGAACCTGAGAAAGGACATAGGCTACTTTTTATCCCGGTAATATGTTCCCGCGGGATAATTTCCGACCTCCACGCGGGCGAAGCCGCTGGCAAAAGCTAGTATTAATTATATTTGCGAATGTACCTCGGTCTGTTCCCTTTTAACGGCTTATGGGATTTGGCACCCCGATAGACCATGGCCAGTGGGGCAATTACGTAACTCACTTACAATAACAATGGCTATAATTTTGACGGTACAACATCATTCATTGCGTTATTTACGTTACTGAGCAGACAAATTTTTCGAACTTTTGAAGCGATGCATTATATAGCAATATCCTTCAAAATCATTGACATTGTTACGTTCAACTGTGGCATCTTAGCTTTCTATAAGCAACTTTACCGATGGGTATTGTACTTATAAATATATCACAATGACTAAACATCTGTTGCCGCAATTTAATATCAAAGCGATATAAAGTAGAAGATTCGACTGTTTGTACAAGATTTTTAGTAATTGAGAGATACTTAATTCAGATCCATATTTTATATTATGGGTAAAGTTGCTCATAGAAAGTAAAGATCCCATAGTTGACGGTATCGAAAGTGTTTTACACAATTAGAGTGCTGGGATAGGACTTTTAATCCCGGTAGTGCATTCCCGTGAGATCATATCTGATCTCCAAACGGCCAAAGCCACGAGCCAAAGCTACAAAAAAACATCCAATCCTTAACTAAACAATCTCAGAATGGTAATAATGGGTGTAATCGCACTACTAGCGATACCTATCTTCGGGCTGACCGGGTTCCACATGGTGCTGGTGTCCCGGGGCCGCACGACCAACGAACAGGTGACGGGCAAGTTCACCGGCGGGTATAACCCCTTCTCGAAAGGATGCTGGTACAACTGCTGTTATACGCAGTTTGGACCACAGTATCCTAGGTAAGTGGATTTTTTCGTTAGGCTAGGGGCAAATCTGTTTGGAGAATCTGGCCATCAAGAATACGTTCGATTTAGGGTTGAAATAAGGCGAAAAATAAGATTAGCATTAATAAAGTAACGACATATTTTTTCAACCCAATTGCTAAGATTTAGAGTTTTATTTTAAAACTAGCTTCTGCCCGCGACTTCGTCCGCGTAAAATTTCTTGGTACCCCGACCCTTCCCGTCGCGTCGAATCGCCTACCCGTGTGATTTTCCCCGTTTTTGCAACATTTTTCATTACTGCTCCGCTCCCCTTAGTTGTAGCGTCATGTTATATAGCCTATAGCCTTCCTCGATAAATAGGCTACCCAACACAAAAAGAATTTTTCAATTCGGACCAGCAGTTCCTGAGATTAGCGCGTTCAATCAAACAAACAAGCTCTTCAGCTTTATAATATTAGTATAGATAAATAATTATGTACTAAGATTAGGTACTTACTTTATTTTCAAGTGAATTGGTTTTTACCTTTCTTCTTTCTTTGAGACAGGCTGTCCTTCACATTAATATATCACAAACAAAATTGAACCTTGTGTCCGAATATTAAGGTTGACAATCTATATATATAAAATAAAGTTGTGTTAGTTACACTATTTATAACTCAAGAACGGCTGAACCGATTTGGCTGAAAATTGGTGGGGAGGTACCTTAGAACCAGGAAACGGACATAGGATACTTTTTTTTATCCCGTTCGACTATAAAGAGGAAAGATTTGATTGCTTGTTTGTATTGAATAGGCTCCGAAACTACTGGTCCGAATTGAAAAATTCTTTTTGGGTTGGGTAGCCTATTTATTGAGGAAGGCTATATGGTATATAACATCACGCTACGATTAAAAGGAGCGTAGCAGCAACGAAAAATGGACGAAAATTGGCAGGCAATTCGATGCGACGGGAAGGTTCAGGGAAACAAAACCTTAACGCGGACGAAGTCGCGGGTTGAAGCTAGTAATCTAATAAATTGATAAGTGACAAAAACAGATGACCGAATGAGAGTAGTGGTGATACATTGGTAACGGCCCCGTCTTACAAATTGTAGGTCGCAGGTTCGAACTGTCTGAGAGTCAAAAATTTCGATTGATGGCTCATTCCCTCTCAAACAGAGGAGGCCTGTGTTCTAGCAGTGGGAACATTATAGGCTGAACGATTATGCTAGTAGAAATATTAATATACAGTACTATCAGTCACGCCCAGTTGTATCTAGTGTATTCTTGATGGAAGGAAAAATCGCGGGCAAATTTCCCCAAGTAGCTTTGTATAAACTTAGACTGCTGATAAATTGCTTTCGATGTTATAAAATTGGTGTAACTGTTTAATACCCTTAAATATTCCACTGAAAAAAAAAACACAGGGCGGATTACACCAATGAAACTAAAGGCGATCAAGACATCTAAACCACGTTCAAGAGCTGTCAGAGTCATCATTGAGGTGGAATATTGACATTAACAGCTCTTGAAGGCAGTTTAGATGTTCTGCATAGCTATTCACTACTGAAATGCTTCAGTACCGAATCGAACATCAATCAATGAAAGTCGACATTCACATGGACGTAATAATTTTATTCACCATTTGGTGACGGGACTTTAGCATTGAGGAACCAACAGAGTGCATCTTAGCTCGTCGAAAATCAAACTAATTCTACTGTTCGATTTACAACTCTCGGCACTTTGCAGTGCGTTGAAGATCCAGTGCACGAAAAAATCCTGTCGCGATTTTATTACGTCCATGAAAACGTGTGCTTATCGTACCAAAACCAGAAAAATGTGTCCGTTTAAATCAAATAGATTGCCGCTATATTTTCAAAACGATAGGCCGTCGAATGCTTTACTAAACACTGAATAGCAATGCTGATCGCTTTTAGTTTCATTGGTGAAATTACCACTTATACATTTACGGAATAGAAAATGTTTCTATTTTGCGTATCCCCCAAGATATAAGATGGTGCGCCAGTCAATGCACTATTATCAGCCAGTCTAATGTAATAACATTTAAAGCGAATAAAAAAGCTCTCTCTTTCTCAGGGTCGAACTAGTAACTAGCACTTCCGAGAAAAAAGAACTAAAAGAACTACTCTATTGACTGTCGCGCCTTCTGAGGTTTGCTTTCTACATATCAAACTGGATTGTAGATACGTATTTAAATGAATTTAGGTCCTATTTGATCTTAGATAGAGTGTAGAATACGTAGTCCCATTTAGTTCAATCAGTTTTGTCAGATGATTTAGTAGAGTAATTAGGTTGGATTCAGCTCCACTGATACCTGTTTACAGATTCAAAATACCAAAAGATAATAACGAACAAATAGAAAGAAGGATTTGCAATATACAAGAACCGACTAAGTTGAAGATGCACATCCTGCTTTGTTGGAATGTATAGGTATTGATCAAACATATTGGTAGCTTAGGAGAGTATCTATTTAGTCTCACATATAAGGCCTTACATTCTGGTATAAGAGAAGAGAAAATATTCGTTACTCTGCTAGTTTCCTGCTTTAGCTAGGGAATCGATGCAGAAATTCTTCGGAAGACGCAGTATTTGTTTTTTAGTCTCATGTCTAATTTATAGGTTCCGTACACGAAGGGTAACCAACATAACCCTATTACTAAGCCTCGTCTGTCCGTCCGTCCCCCGTCCGTCTGTCTGTTTGTCAGTTTGGCGGGCTGTATCTCACAATCCGTAATAGACAGTTGAAATTTTCACAGAATGTGTATTTCTGTTGCCGCTATAACAAAAAAATTAAAAATTAAATGGGCATACAAGAAAGGTTTTTTTTTCGGCGTTTTTTGCCGAAACCGTTCATGTGTAGTCCGACTCGCAGTTAGCTGGTTTTTTACTTTACACCACGGAGATAAAGTACAAAACGCAATAAATGAACAATTCCCTTTTCTTTCTCTTCCAATGCAATGCAGATAAACCCTAACATAAATATAAAAGTGATGTAAAATTTACAGTCTAGTCCGACCGTCAAAATACATCTACAAAGGTGGTAAGAAGCGGCGGGAAGCGATGCCGGGAGGTACTCACTCTGCGTCGGCGATCTCCACGATCGCGACAGATACGCAGCACCAGGTAAAGACGTACACGGCGGACAACGGCTCCGCGCACCGGCCGGCTGGCCCGCACGCACACTATAACAAGGTGAGAGCCAGACGCTTTGCTGTCATTGCTAAGCTAAGCTAAGCTATGAACTGAGGTGGGGAGAAGAAATACGTCAAGTTGGGTATATATTTGTGGCATTTCATCGCACTGTACACCGTGTGTGATTGTGTCAATTGCACGTGGTAAAAGCAGTTGTACCCGTTCAAATGAATCTAGCTAAGCATCAACTAATAACGATAAAACCAATAATAAATTATTTTCTAAATGCGTAATTTAAAGTAGCCACTTTACCAACGGCCGTTGAATCCGTGTACTCAGGTGTACGGCAAATTATGTGAATTTTTTTGCGTCTGCGGAGTTTCAGTAGCTAATTTAATTTGACACGGTCATCGTATTAGAGCGCTTTGAAATGTTACAACTGTAGACCCACTTCAACCAGAGAAGGGATGGGATCTTGTAAAAATGTTTTTGGGTTTAAAGAAAGTGCATCAAGTGTATCTAACACTATGGGTATCTAACCCAGAATATCACCAAGGTCTTCTATGTTTTGGGCTGTCCAAGCCCCCAGTGTATCGAAGACAGCCTGGAGCCTAGAAGCCCCTAAACTATATTATGTTATTCAAGGGCGTCTATTAGAATTTCTATACGTAGTCTGATTATTAAAAATTTCATCTTTGAAGTGAAAAATTACTGAATACACATGTTGATCAGACTTGGGTGAAACAACACACATTACAAATAAAAAATGGTTAAATCGTTTTGTTTGTGTTCATAATAATGATATCAAATGTATGTATCACACGTCATCTCATTTTAGTCAAAAAAGGGTAGGATATAGTTTCTTTAACTAAAAATTTTGGACAATTATTTTTTCGTAGATTTCTATAATATTATCATTAATAAACTATCTAAATAACTTTCATTTCTCATTGTTTAAACATTTTCTAACTACAGCATTTAGCTTTATATCATTACACGCTTCACTAAACGACAAAACAGCTTGTTTCATCCAAGTAAAGCAGTAGCATCATCTAGTTATCATGCTTGTAGAGCGAATTACATACCTTCAATTCACAGACATAAGGTCGAAATTAGCACTTGCACATTTTTTTGTTAAAATCCTATTCACGTGAATTGAAGACATGATATGTCTGGCTCTCTACTAATGTTTCTGAAACTATTCAAAGGGAATGTCATGGTGATGGTACTGTACTGAAAATCGACGGTTTAACAACATACTTAAGGCCCCAAGACGATAACCACACCACATCACAGCAACAAAAGTGTGGATAGTGTCGCTACAGCTTCTTGTAGATGTGTTGTAGTAACTACAAAATTTCGATGTGGTTGCGTTGTCGCTTGTAATTACGATTTGGTTACATTGTAACTGCCACGTGGCCTTGATGTGGTCGATTTTGATTGCCAAGTGTGGTCCGTGTGAATAAACTATTCAATTTTCATACAAATTACAACATGTCCATGTGTTGTCGTTGTGGTGTGGTTGTACTAATGTGATCGGGCCCTTATACCGTTGATTTCTCTCATGTGATTTGGTCACACTTTTATAGTGCACAATTTATATTTTTTTTCTGCACTGTTATTTTATTGAAATTATTTTATGATTATGTTAGTACTACCTTTCTCAGATTGGTTTGATTTTGAAGTGAAACTTCTCAGGCGGTGATTTGATGATAAGATGTGAATTGAGAGAGATCTTCAACACTGGTGGCCCAGTCGTGCCCAGTACTAGAACCAAAAACTCGAGGACATGTGACGTCCACCAACACGCATTGGGGCGCGTGGTGGATTTATAAGCCACTCTTTCTCACAGAGAGGGCATGTCCTGGCCTGTCCAGGCCTGTGTCGCAGCAGTAGAAACATAATAGACTGATAGTAATCAGCCTGTACGCAGCTTATGCTATGAGAGAGAAATTTCAAGGGTGCGTCACGTTTCGGTACACTTCGTTACATGAAAGATATAACTCTCTCCGTCTCTCACACTTAATCTCTCATATTCTTTATGATTTAAGACGTTTCACTTCTATCACGTGTTCGGTGTCGCACACGCATTTTCTTTTGGTAATCGCATTCGTTTAGGTGTTTTAGAAACAATAACATTTTATTTGTGCACTGTGAAAGTAAACCATATTGGTTGGAGTTGGAATAAACTAGTTTACAATGAAAGTTTAAAAACTAGATTTTAGACGCCCGTGCTCCACAAATCACTCGCGTTAAAATATTAAAAACATCATTGTGTCTCTGTCAAAATGTTTAAAATATGTTTAGATGGTTTGGACATGTTGAGAAGATAAATTAAAGGTGGCTAACGAAAGGTTAACAAGGCAGTGAGTGGAAACGCTGGGACGGGGGGGAGCCCTAAGAGGACGTATAGTGACCTCATTGGAGATGTTCTGCATCATTCCGATACAGCCCGACCCTTGCTACCCTCTACCATTGATGCTCTAACAGGGGTCCGTACCCCGTACGGAGTTCCCCGAGCTAGTAATAGCTCTAGTTTTAAGTTTTTAAGCCCTGGCTGGAGGTCTTCATTTATTAATGTAGCCACAGGCAGTCCAGTATAAGAAACAGAACAGTAGTTTAAGTTCGTTTATCGTTCGTGATTTGTGTTGCTATCGGGTTAAAGCCTTACTTCTTTACATATTATAAAATAAAGTCACTTCGCTGTCTGTCTGTCCCTATGTATGCTTATATCTTTAAAACTACGCAACGGATTTTGATGCAGGTTTTTTTTAATAGATAGAGTGATTCAAGAGGAAGGTTTATATGTATATAACATGCATAATATAGTAAAGAAACGCTGATCATTTTAGAGGTTTCTAATGTGATGTCATAAATAAACACATTTTTTTGCGCTTACATTGCGAACGCTGGCTGAACCCTACGAAATAGCTCAAAATAATGTACTACAGTATTGTACACCTTAAAAAGTTCTACAAAAAAGTCCGCGATGGTATATGTCTAACTCTTAGGGATAACCCATAATAACCATTTTTATCCTTTACTTTTTACGAGAAATAATGGCTTATTTATGAATGCGATTTTAAGCAATTCAGCATTAATCCTTATGCAATTAAGTACTTTAAATAAATTGTGCATTTCATGTCGATCAAAATTGCCCTTTACAGCATATCATTAAAATTAATATTTTAGAAGATATCAGAGATTATAATAAAATCGCCGCAGAGCGGCTAGCGGGCCTTCCCGCGTCCGGCCGTCCCGGTTGGTAGCGGTCGGGTGTGCAGGATTAATAGGATTGTAATATTGTAATTCATATTACTTTGGCTTCATAGTAAATGCGAATATCATGTGTGTTCGAAGTACTCAAAATAAACCTAATTGTATTATTCCAAGTAAGAGACCGCGAAATATGGCTTAGATGTTTAGATTTTTGGATGGATTTGGATTTTTGGTTATCCTGGATACTTACCATAAAGGATACTTTATCCCGGTAGTAGGTTCCCAGGTGATATTTTCTGACAACTATACGGGCGAAGCCACTGGCAAAAGTACTATTCCTATAATTCCTATGATCGATTTGGTGTCTGGTAAATGATTAAGTGTCTGTATAGGTAGAATACGAGCGTTAAGAAAAACCAGGATGACTTATATCAATTCAATCCAACCCTATTTCACAGTTTTCTTACTCTGAATACTATTAATCAAACACACATGATATTCTCATAAACCATGAATCCGAAGTAATATGAATTATAAACCTACTTACTACTAATATTATAATGTGAACATTTGTATGATTAGATGTTTGTTTCACAATCACGCAAAAGCGGCTCAATGGATCTGAGCACACAGATAGTATGTACTTATTACCTATATATAATTAGCCTATATTATTCCCACTGCTGAGACACAGGCTTCCTCTGGGTGAGAGGGAGTGGGCCGTAATCTACCACGCGGGCCCAGTGCGGGTTAGTAGATATCACATGTCTTCGAATTTTTGATTCTAGGACATGCCGGTTTCCTCACGATGTTATCCTTTACCGTTTTGAGAGCAGTGGTGATGAAAATATTTACACAAAGTAAAGAGCCTGCCTGGGTTCGAACCCACGACCTACAATTTGTAAGTCTGGGCTGATACCACTGAGCCACCACTGCTCTCACTCAACTGCTCTCTTATTACGTATATAACCTGGATTAATGCATTCAATACATTAACCACGGTAGTACGTCCTCTTGCGTTAATTTCCGACATCCACGCGGGCGAAGCCGCGGGCAAAAGCTAGTTGGATATATAATAATATAATAATCATTATAAAATAGTGATGTTTAGATCTTGTACAATTATTTATACGCTTTAGAACAATATCTAAAATCAATTTTATAAACATTCTGACTTAGCCAACAATTCAAACACTAATCTCATAAAATACTTATTCCTAATTATGTATGTATTCTATTATGTGACATATTTCTTCATTCTTTGTGTACGAGTTTTTTAAATCTCACTTATAAATCTTCTAAATGTGTCATGAAGTCAATGTTTCACATTCACACGCTTGTCCCAAACTAATGCATAATGCAATGCGCTGTTTAACTTAAACTAATCAAATATTAATCTTGTTTCGTTGACTGGATGTTAAATGTGGTGCTGTCCTTTTTGTTTTTGTGATATGTTTTGTATGTCAATATTTCTTCTAAATCTATCTGTACCTACTTTATCTTACTCTCTGGTTTAGATTACTTTTCAGAGGGACATAACCAAAACATTTTTGATTTTGGTTATATCCCATTTTTTGTTCTCAATCTTTGTCCATTGTTCATTCTGTAAGGTCTAAAATTAGTCATAAATTATTTGATGCCAAAGTAAATGTCTCCTACCCTTTCTCAAACCGAGTGGTAGCAAACCACTCCCCCACCCCCACCCCCATAAACCCTCTCACGGAGAGTGAGTAAGAGCTAGAGTGTAAAGTTGGTGTGGGCGGCGCCCTCGCAGCTGTCTCCGGGACGAGAGGAGGCTGAGGGCGAGTTGGACGGGCCGGGGGCTTCGCAGTCGGCCGACTGTGAGCCTACGCCGCCCTCCATGCAGCGAAGGGGCTCCGCCGCGAACCTATTCCCACCTGAACAGCACCATCACTTGCCGCCGAGGCCGCACCATTATCCACGACTCAGTCCGCTCTCCAGAAATACCAGGTGAGCATATCAATTGTATTATAAACCTTATCTACGAAAACAGCCCTTATGGCTCAGTAATCAAGACGATGTCAATACCAATATGTTCCATTTAGAATGTTATGAGCTCATAAATTCTTTGTATAAACCTGTATAAGCGATTCGACCGTGTCGACGGCGCGTTGTGTTCCACGCGCGCTTCAAAGAGATGTCAGCAGCACTGAAAGGGTCTGCTAGGACCGATGCCTGCCAGGGTCGCGAAATTGTTCAAACGAGATACCGTGGCCCTGGCTGCTGGCATATGGGTAACTGAAGGAACACGGGTGGGTTTTAGTCAGTAAAAGTCTGACACACCCTCCCGCTCCGCCCAGAGCGGGAGAAGTCATTTGATGATATCCAACCCAAAAAAAAAATGGGTATACAGAGAACTACTTAAAATACCATACTCATATTTGTTAACTCTGTGTTCCAGTCACGGTGGCACGACGACGTCAGGCTACCGGGTGGTAATGGAGCCGGTGAGATACGAAACGGGCTCCAACGGAGGCGCCCGGCCTTCGCCCACCATGCAACAGAGGATCAAGGCGCTGGGCGTACCCACGCCGCTGGCCGTCAGCAGTCCGGTCAGAAGGTATGTACCACTAAGTATAGCCGGAGCAGCGGAGACTGAAAGATTAATGGTTACTTAAATTTGTGTTATTTGTGACCTTATAAAATAGCAACCCTACTGTCGCAGTTTGAATGTTGCCACAGTGATTGTGTTCTTAGTGTCATGAGTATTTGTTCATGTACGACGGATTGGCTCACAGCGCACGGGCGTGAAGTGACATGCGCCATGGTCATCCCGTAAAAGTATCGATGCATCATAATAAGGGTGCATTGAGGGTACAACGTATGCGGGCAAATTCAGCGTGCGAGAGCAAATCTGCATGACATTAAAAATACATAAAATACAGAACAAAGACGAAAGAGATCGCTGTCGGATAAAAAGGTTCAGTTTTAAGAATGTCCTTTCAGTTTCCGCAATTTAATGTCAAAGAATCTACAACTACCCTCCAATCCAAGGTCGACAAATTGAATTTTACTCTGTTATACTTTACTTAAATGTTACTAGATCAAAATTTCGATAAAGGATTACCTAATTGGCTGATTGTTGAGAAGAGAAAAATGTTCCCATAATGATTAAATAGGTATTTATATTATTTCCCATTGTATCATGGCCTGTTCCCATCATTAACAGAAATGGTTTTGATCCCCTTCTACCTAAAACCGGGAATGCATCGCTTAAACCACGGTACAGCTCAAAACAGAAGTACAATTTTGAATTTGACATTTTTAGGATTGAGAAATAAAACCGTTTCATACCGAAAACCGGTAAACCGGTTTTTTAGCGTTGAGAAGAAATTGTGTCGCTCAAAGTTATACTCTTGTCAGTAGTCTGTATTGTGCTTATACGTTTTTGATTTGATTCAGTGTTTATTTGCATGTAAAATGTTTTGCATTCACGTATTAGAAGTTACTAAGTTTGGGAACACTATTAACTGTCGATATTTATTGTCATTGGTGTATATTTAGCTTTGTAAGATGTAAGGGTTGCTTACTAATATATTTTAAATATGGGCAGGTGGTGAGTAGTCTGAGATTGTTAAGTGTCTTTTGCACTTCGAAATGATTCAATAGGTCCCTAATTTGAGATTTTTTTAGTACGATTCTATTGCTATTACATTCTGATTGGTGATTGACCTTGACCACTTGATTTTCTATCCATTACCGTGCTCCCATGCGCCCAGCTTATGAATCAACAAATAAATATATATAAAATGGAGTCGTGCAAAGAAATTTAAAACAAAAACACGAACCCTTTGTATTCCTATGATCCTTTGTATTTTACTGTGTGTATCACCAAACGAGATAAACAATCGGGATTGCCGATTACAGTTGAAGCTTAGTAATAAACCGATGGATACTTTCGCATTAAATAAAGTGAATTAATAGAAAACAAACAGATAATTCATGAAATTAAACTTCGTTAGAAAACATCCATCAGTTGCTCACTAACTTCAACTGTATGCGATGACCCTGTTTACTTATCTGTTTTGGTGACCAAACGTAAGTAAATAACGTAAGTTTCAAGCCGTATAAATACTATTGAGGTGGCGGCACGGGCACAAAAACATTTCGACGGTAGAAATAAAAAATGTAAGGAGCAGAGATTTAACCGTCCCTTACGACATATGAAATTTCCACTATAGATTTGTCAAATTAATCCGACTGGGGCGGTCAATAGGTAAAGATTTCCCTTGTTTTGGCATACTTGTGAATTCATCCGAAACACGCATAATAACGGCATTTTATTCAAAGTTCATTCACAAATTATAAGAATTGATAGAGGTGGGAGCAGTCAAAAATTTGAATTATCACAATCGAATTTGTCAATATTTCGAATGAAAATTGTGAAATATTTGCTCTATAGTGCACTAAAGTATTAAGAATGAATTTCAATTATGGATATAGTAACACTCAGTATTAAGTTTTAACTGCAAAACAATTATTTGGAAAGATTCTAAATGCTTTTTAGGTTTTATAAATCAGGTTCAATATTCAATGTACAGACGCCACCAGGTCAAGCTACCCGAAACTGTCAATTTTTACCAATGAACCTTGAACCTAATGCTCTAGAAATAAAGTCGAAAATCTATCAAAGAAATCTGACAGATTGTAGTAGCTTGATGTGTTGGCGTCTGTACGATATTATAATAATTACAGATTTCATTATTTTAGTGCACTTATCTTATATCTTTAAACGAGCAATTCTTGTATAAATATATAATCTGAATCTCGGAAACGGCTCCAACGATTTACATGAAATTTTGTATACAGGGGGTTTTGGGGGCGATAAATCGATTTAGCTAGGATTCATTTTTATAAAATGTCGTTTTATTCGTGTTTTCAATGACCAACTTTATCGATAATCAACTTGAACATAAACTTATTATTTTAAACACAATTTACCAAAAAATACCGAGCAAAGCTCGGTCCTCCAGATATTTAATCGTTTACATTGACACGAAAATACATCTCAGTCTACCCTCTCATTGTGCCACAAAAAATAATTTAATACTTATTTTTGTCCATAGTTGAATATGTATTACGTATTTAAACTGGGTTTGTAAACATTGTATATAAACGACAACAAATAATCTAAAATAAAATGCAGTGAGACCACAAACAAATTAGAACAAAATAAAAAGAGATTCTAGTTCTTCTTTAGTGGATTTATTTTATTCATGTGTGCCCTTAATCACTGACTGTGTAACCATCTTTAATTTTCCCTTACATAGTTTTATTTTGGCCATTTTTCTTTCGACTTCTAAAGCATAGGGCACACTGTATTTCCTCTCATTCCAAACTGCCCCAATACTGCGTCGACGTCACCCTTTATGATCTTCTAACTTTCCATCCCGTGTAGCTGTAATTCAATTTTTTATCTTGCAATAAAATAATCCATTTTCGGAAAAAAAAAACTACGAATTCCAGTGTCTAGTTTTCATAATGATCTGGACATAAACGATCTATATATTTGCAACAACAATAATTATTGGTTAACCTGTAATTGGCAACTGTGTGAGTTTCAAGGGTCTATATTTATTCAATATTCTATACAGAAGACGTTGGTAACCCTTTACTCATAAATAAATAACGCATAATCTATAACAAGTATTTGTGGTCTCATAGCTTGTACGACACGAAATATAAACTTTGTGATTTACCGCTTACCGCGTCAGGTGGACCTAACGCATAGAGCCGACGTGTCAACGGTAATTCGTTAACTGTCGTTGTTTGCTCTTGTGTGTGTTTGTGTTTTTGGCCAATTTTCTTTACTTAAAAAGAATTTGTGGATATTTTTTAAAAGCTTTTCTCACTTTTAGCTACATTTTTTTTCTTAGTTTTTAATAACCAATAAACCAACCAATCCATTTCGACGATTTGTGAAACTTCCACCGTCGACTTAATTTCATGTAGTAATCTTTTTACAATTCCCACATTGTTTTTGCAATTTGATGATCAGCGTCAGGCTCCTCTAAGTTCATTTAACCCCATTGAATCACTTTTGTTATGATTTATTCTGTAAATACATACGTGTCACGAATCATATTTTAAGCAACATATAGCCTGACACTGACATGAAAATTAAAAAAGAAAACGTTACAAAATTGGAAATACACGGGCTTACTTAGCACACCTTTCATAATCATTTCGTTTCTTAGAACTAGATTGTCTGTTCATAAATCATTCAACCAATTGATGCGTGCTTGACAATTTGTCACATTAATTTTGTGATAATTTTCGTACGCGAAACTAACCCTTATTATCGATTTTCTTTTATAAGTTGGAAATTCTCTGTAGTAAAAAAACATCAAGTAGAATCAAGCATTCTAACTATTTCTTCTTCTAGATGCCAGATTTCTAACAGTAAGTTTTATAAAACTTTGATTTAGAGCTACCATAAAAATATCCACGAATTCATAAACTTACTTTTGTATGTATATTTTTTTTTGATATGGCTGCACGTTTCGGTTTGATTTGGCTAAATAAGTATGTTTTAAAATACCTAATCGATAAGTTTTTCTGGATTTTGCCCCTAATTGGAGTTTTTTTTTTCTTTATATTTTTCTAATGTATTTTAGTGGTGTGTGCTTTTGGACTATTTATGCGACGCAATAACATTGTAAATAATGCGCGCATAAAATATCTGAAAGTATAGACAACGTTGTTTTTGCTTTGTTTACTATTGTATTTTTGAACATAGCAGTTTTTCTTTGGCATGATTTTCTGTATCTATATTTAATCGTTTTTTTTTTAATTATAATTCAATAATCAGTTACACCGTATTTTAAATAATTTGCATGTTCTACCTTTCCGACCTATCTTTATTATATTTTTTTTTGGATTTTGGCAACATGTGGAGTATGGTAAAATAACCTGCAGAATTTTACTATTTTAATACCTTTTATGTAAAACTGGAGAGGGGGACCAAATGACCTTAATGGTATTTTTTCCTCTGCACATGTATTAAATTATAATTTTTTATAAAACTTAAAAGATGGTGTAACTAGGTTATAATGGGAATTCTGTCCGGAAGTTCAATTTATGGAGTCAAAATATTTTCTGCAAACATATCTTGTAATAATTCTGGTATGTAGGCCACTCGAATAAATTAGGACAGAATTCACCCAATACAATGTATACCTTCCACATAAAAATTATACATTACTTTTTTATTTGCAAGCTGTTGTGACACGGGGCGCAGGCGTAGCTCGACACACTATACAATGGCTGATAACGGCTACCAACGACTCTCTATGGTCGACTTATGATCATAGACACGTTATACTCCATGGTAAACTAACTATTGCTAGTCGACCTCACTATAAAAACTTTTTTATATATTTTTACGCCGCTCTTACGTCATAAGCTAGCATTTTTCTTTATATTTCAGTAAAATGTTTGCTATTTATTTATCTTGATTTTTATCCCAATTCTTGATATTTATGTATATAATTTATTATGAATTCCTCGTTTTCAGAAAGTCAGTTACATAGCACCAAAGCTTGAACTTTACTTCTCCTTTCAAGATAAAAATGATCTATTTTCATTTTGAACAAAGCCATTGTATATGTCGTGTCGTTGCTTGCCGATTTTATTTGTTTTATCCTGATGAAATGAGCATTTCATTTTTTGGCACATTATGCACTTCTGATTGTGTACGTGAATGATGTATTTTAATTCTTATATTTTTTCTAACTATAATTAAGTTAATGTTTCATTTAAACTTTCAAACCATTATGTTATTTAATTTCTAGTTTCATGGCAGATTCCATATAGTCTTATTTCACCAGGATAAGCATGCAGTAGTGACCGTAGTAGTAGTGTGTATGATATGATAGTGTAACATAGTTGTGGCATGTGGCGTTGGCATGCTCCCCGCAACCGTAGCAGGCGGGGTCGCCGCCTCCGGACCCAAAGTTCTACGCGTTCAGAACCCGGTCATCTCCTCGCTCTAACGATGACTATACTCTGATCCCAAACACGTGTTACATGCTCATGGTTATACGTAGATTAGTTTTTATTTATAATTGTGACATTTGGAACGTAGTCGGGATTGCGGTACGGTCTTGTGACGATTGATGTAAATAACAGACCGTTACTTTGAAGAAGCGCACGCCCGCGGTTAATCGTCCGCCTCTCGGTCGTACCCGTCGACAGAGAGCGTCCGACCAACGCGGGCGGCGCGTCACGTTCTGAGCGCGCGGTCCGAGGGCGGCGGCACCGGTGGCGCGACCGCACGTGCAAACGCTTCGCCCCGCAGCTCCCTTCTCCTTCTGTCCGTAGGCCGTACGATAACGATAGCGAGGGCTCGGACGAGCTCGCGCGATTAAACCCCTGACGTGAGCGCCGCGCCTGACAGGTCCAACCCGGGCACGCCGACGCAGCCGCGCCGCCCCGACTTCATCGGCGTGGGCGGGCGCGCCTCGCCGCAGCGCCGCTTCCTGTCCGAGGGCGAGCTGCTGCGGCCCGAGCCGCCCGCGCCGCACCGCCCCACGGCCGACGACATCCGCGAGCTGGCGGCCTCGCCGCAGCGCGGCAACTACCTGTGGGCCGAGCGGCCGCCGCACGCGCACGCGCACGCGCCGCACGCGCACGCGCACCCGCTGGTGCCGCGCGGCGGCGTGGCGGTGTTCCCGCCGGGCGCGCTGGGCGCGGCGGGCGCGTCGCCCCTGGCGCGGCGGCGCGCGGGCGGCGCGCCGGCGCGGCCGCTGTCGTTCGTGCGCGCGCTGGAGGTGCAGGACCAGCTGGAGGCGCGCGCGCCGCCGCCCGACCCGCCCGACCGCGCCTCCGTCTACGACTGCAACTACGAGATCTCCGTCTGAGCCCCCCCACCCGCGCGACGGACGGCTCGTGACGAGTGACTAGAGTTTTATATGTATGTATATTTGTGAGTAATCTGTAACGTTGACCTATATTTAATTGTGAATTTGTTGAGAGAGTGTACATAGTCCCCCCAGTGTTGTGATTCCGAGATGACATAATAATTATATAGAAGTATATAAAAGAGTAAACGTACCAGCACCCGAGTGACTCAATTATTGTGTAAAAAATATATTTATAAAAATTGTTTTTCAAGGAGCTGTTGTATGTTTTTCCTTTAGGTTTAAAGTGGACGTGTCAGGTGGTCGGAGGTTACGGAATTGACTGATTCGTTAATCTGCCTCAATTTTTTTAGTTGAAACTTTCTGCGGGCGCAGCGAGGTTTACAAAATGTCGCAGCGTGCGTTTTTTACTTGACTTTTTAAAAAATATCTAATAAGTATTATTGTGAACTCAGTACCTACATTTGGACGCAGATGTTTATTTTATGAAATAATTCTTCCAGAAGTCTTCATACATCACTTAGCTTATTAAATCCACTAACGCACAGTGTTTTATGAAGACGATTTTTCGGACATTGCTTTTTTATATAAAAAACTGATAGTTTAAGTTATTTCAATGCAATATTTTGTATCCCCATTTCACTAGTATGTTTAGTTTATGACATATAATTTTTTGAAAATCGTCTTTTTTTCAACCAGGTATTTAGAAAAAAAATCATATCTCTGAAACTAAATATGATACGCAATTGTGACCTCAGAAACATCGAAGGCGTTTTTTATGATGCATATTTTAGAGTACAAATAAATCTCGGAACTTCGTTAGATTCAGACTTATATGAGGTTTTCAGTTTTTAGTTTTTATTTTTTTTCTCGGTAATTCCATCGTATTTGGAAAAGTTATTTATACTAAAATTAGGCCCTTCATCCTCCCTACATACCACAAAAATAACACATCCTAATTGCGTGGAATCTAGAAACCACAACATTTTTAAGTTCGATTCGTATTCTATGTCGTTAGGGTTGTCACGCGATCATATTATATTAGTTCATATCCGGATCTGAAGTTATGTCTATATTTATACCAAAGTTATCCACACAATCAGAAGAATCGCCAAACTTAACGGGTAGTGGGCAGGGCACATTTACATTTTAATGTCATTTTTGATTTTCAGAACTACCTCCAATAGAACAATTTAGGGGTTTTTAAAGATCGTATGGAGGAATCTTATTTCTTAGGTTAATAAACCTAAAACTTAGCACAAATTAAAATCAAAATAATGATTGTCATTGCCGATTCTGTTGTACACCGAACTAAACTATCTCTAAAATTCCTTACTTTTGGATATGAGAATTGTAACGCTATTCTGCAAGAAAAAATATCTAAATTTAAAAATTATTTTGACACGACTAAAATCGAATTTGACTATCGCGACTCAACGTGGTATTTTTTTTTCATTTAGTTTTGCAACGTGGTGCTTGTGCGCTACGCAATTAATTTTTTGAGAGACGAAGGCGCGCGCTAGGAGGCAGCCTGGACGTGTTTTATATGAAAATTTTCACTTTTTGTTTGAAAAATATAAAAAAATATTACCCACATGTTGAGATTTAAATGTGCAGGAGTTCTAAAGGGGCTCGAAATTTTCATTATTTTTGTGATAGGACACGCCATTTTCGAGATATAAGCAAAAGAAAAGGAAAACAAAAAATACAGTACTGTCTTTGCCCGTGAAGGCGAGGCCTTGGTGTGAATTTTAGTTCATGATCACTAGTCTTTTTCCACACTTTTTTAATCGCGATTAAAAATAGTCAGATTTAGTTAAAATAAATTATTAAGTCAAATTTTTTGGTGAAAACCGGCAAACTCAGAATAGCAAAATTGACATTTTCACTAAACTAATAATTCAGTGCAATCTTGGTGCTATCAAACTAAAATATAGTTAAGTTGTGTCACTTATTCAGAATAGAAAATCGTTGTTTGACAGGGTTAAACCAAATTTAAGTGATTTTTAGTTTAGTTTAGAGAATTTTGTGACAACAGAATCAGCCCGTTATTCGTTTGTCAAAACTACCGTCAAAATTCAGTTTTAAAGGGTGTAAAGTTTTTATGAAAATATGCGCGAACGAAGTTGCTGGCCAAGTGTAGTTTCAGTATAAATAACTTATCCCAATATTACGGAATTATCGAGAACAAAATAAATAAAAAACTAAAAACCTTTTATAAGTCTGGATATAACAAAGTTCCTAGGATTAATAGTCGAAATTTTAATAACCAAAACGTACCATTAAATAAAAATTGAGTCATCAAAATTCAGATTAGTAAGTGACAACCCTAGCAAAAACAGTTAATTTGGAATAACTTCTAGATTCCACGCAATTAGGATGTGTTATTTTTGTGGTATGTAGAGAAGATGGAGGGCATAATTTTAGCATAAATAACTTTTCCAAATACGGTGGAATTACCGAGAAAAAAAATAAAAACGAAAAACAAAAAACCTCGTGTAAGTCCGAATCTAACGAAGTTCCGAGATTTATTTATACTGTAAAGTATGCAGCATAAGAAACGCCATCGATGTTTCTAAGATCATAATTACGTATCATATTTAGTTTCAGAGATATGATATTTTTTCTAAATACCCGGTTGAAAAAAAGACGATTTTCAAAAAATTATATCTCAAAAACTAAACGTACTAGTGAAATGGGGATACGAAATATTGCATTTAAATAACTTAAACTATCAGCTTTTTATATAAAAAAGCAATGTCCGAAAAATGGTCTTCATAAAACACTGTGTAACGTAATAAGCTAAACGATGGGACAGAAATAAAAAATGACGATTTTCTCGAAAGTAAAAAATGCACGACGCGTGAGATAATAATGTGCCAAATATTCTGTAGTCACAGGTAGCTTAGAGCACGCGTCTCGTTCATTGAGTTATTGATTTTCTCCTCGACTTGGGAATAATTGAATTTCCTGAATTTTGTTGTGATAACACCACGTTACTTATTATCCCTTCTTGCGCTATTTTGACTTTATTGAAAACGTCAAGTCTATTAATTCTTGTAATCTAGTGATAATCATACTTTCCTATTTTATGATTAGTGACAAATTATTCGTATATTGTATGATGTGGAGCTAATGAGCGCGAGGTGACGCGGCTTCGTGCCTGCTAGTGGGAAGCAAGATGGTGATAAATTCTTATGTCTAAAATAACCGGTGTGTCTAATTTAAGAAATGTTCACGTTGATAACTTATTTGCGTGTTTGAAAACGTCGATTGATTGCAATGATATCTTAAGTAAAAAGAGGAAGATAGACACGTCAAAACTTGTGTAATTAGTTCCGTATCGTCTTGTCTCTTTTTCGCTACCGATACTTACAACATGCCGTCCTACTTCCACGTATTATCTAATAGTATGACATGCCGTTTTTGAAGATCGAATGTGGGTAGATATCATCGCGGACACTCGCGGTCGAAAACTTTTCAACGTTATTACTTAAAGCATAAGGTTGAAAAGTTATCCACCGTTATCTACCTTCTTTTACTTAGTATCATTGATGGATTGTTTTGTAATCACACCGCACTAAAATAAACTTATGATTAAATATAAATTAACGTAAAACGTCGTAATCTCAAGCAACTGTTGAGGACAAAATGATAGTATTTTGTCATGGCAGCTGTAAATGTTTTAAGGACTATGCAATTGACTGTATTATTTGACTTGTTGCTAGTTTTTAATTGACTCACCAGACGGCAGGTCGGTTGCTTGAGTTTGCGAATATTAATTTCATCGTAGGCCATCGCCGCAGATCCAGGTGTGAATGATTGAAGGACGTGAAATTCTTTTTCTCATCAGTTACGTATTTTAACATGAGTTATTTTCAGACAAAGTCTAGGCAGTACTTATGTAAACCACCCTTACTTATATGATTCTGTTTTTTTTTTTTGCGTTTGGCGTTAATGACTGCCTTTTTATTGAAAAAAATAAAATAAGATAAAAGTGTAAAATAGTTTGTTTACATAAGTGCCCTGCTTCACTACATCCTAATAAGTACGGGTTAAGTCTTAGCTGGCAAAGTCGGACAATAAATTGGTCGTTTATAAAGTTAGACCGATAGTCCAGTCCGATTTCTGTCAGTAGTGCCGGAGTGAAAAGGATAGAATACGAGAGAACATACGGTAACGTAGAACATTGACATTGTTCTGCTGTTTTTATCGGTGACCGACTGAAGGAGTTGGTGTTATATTAAAATCGGCCAGTGATAAATGCAGCCGACTAATCTGACAGATTCTAATTCAAATAAATCAACATACAAATTATTTTTTAGTGTTGAATTAATCTGTTAGATATTGCTTTTCGGGATGTAGTGAGACAGTCCATCATTGACTTTATCTCTAGCTGTTAACTAGTATTTTCAATCAGCGAAATTAAACAATATTTCGCCATTTTGTTTTCAATGTAAAAAACGGATCTCAACTTTCCGAATTCCTATTTTGCCCTGGATTAAACTGTACTTATACTATTTGTAATGTAAAAAAAGAATATATTATTCTAAATTACACGAGATGTACTGAACACGTTATGAGTCAGTTGAGATTACATTATGTACATAAATAAATAAATATAAATATCTATTATATTATAAATATCAAAATATATAAAACGTATCACTAGTTTTTGATACATGAGTTTGTTTGTGAACGCTGTTTACCAAGACGTTTGAGTGATACATTTGGAAATGTATAGAGAAAGAAATACAATAACTGTCTTCTATTTATTAAGAGTTAAGTATGTAAATATTCATGAGAAATATGTAAAAGAAATATCTAAGGACAATTTTGTATAGAACTTGTGTATTTGTTGTGAATGTTACAATTTGCGTATATAATAACACTGTTTAGTTTTGGTGCCAGTAAATACAATATTTTTTAAACATATGAACATATCAGCAGCGTATTTTTTTTAATACGTAGCAAAGGTTTTTTTGAACGGCCTACTAATGAACGTTTTAATACTTTTCATTCATTCGTTTGCCTCTCATCACTGCACATTCCGTCTCTCATATTTATTTTAATGTAGTTATCGTTTTCACATTAGTTTGATTGTGCGTACTTAAATTCACAGTAATTAGTACTATATTGACACTTGAAATGACAATGCACATGGTCATGGTTATGTTCTTGGTTGAAACGGGAGTGACTAAAGTCCAGATATTATGTCCATAAATATCTTAGACAGACTATGATAGTTAGACGTAGTTTTTGAAATTAAATTGTATGATATTTAGGTATAAAAGCAAGTTGTGTTGAAGTAATTTAGATATGTACTTGTAGCACGAATTCTTTAGACGTTACATTTTGGTTTAATTGAAACATGCTAACTTTGTGGGAAACGGTTATTATGAAACTAAATACCTATGTAAATAATTTAAAAAAATGTTGTGTTTCAAACTTTTAAAAACATCGAAAATCACGTCAAATATTCGTGCTACAGTACTAAAGAAAGTTCTTTGTAATTAATAAGCAGTTAATTTCATTAGACTTTATTTTGTAACAAATGAAGGTGCTTCTAAACCCAAATATCATACGATGGTAAGTGTACAAAATGTACAAAAGATATTGTTTTCGACATTTCCCTAAATCCGAAAATGTGTATTTTGAGGATATAATAGGTTTGAAATACAGCTGCGCTGCAACATACCTAAGACTAATGAGTAATTATAATAGTACCTCCTCAAACGTTATTACCTATATGTATGTGACAGTGTTTTATTTTTGTATTTTGATAAAATTTGTGTAAATAATTTTCTTATTTTATTGATATTAAACTCAATTAATCAACTTACTTGTTTTAATTTTTCCTGCTTCCGTGCCCCCTGTCTGGCAGAGACCACCGTCGCTTTTTTATATTGACCCAATATTACTCACCATTTCATGGAATTCAAACATAACTGGTAAAATGTGGTTTGGTCACCTCTGTCTAATCCTTCAGAGAAAACGGGGACGATGTTATGTTATAAATCGTAGGCTCCGTACATTTGGTCAGTGGGTCGTCTTAGGGGCGGAGTCATGACGGTCATGACGAGCCCCCACAGCGCATTTTATATAATAGGGGAGAGCCCCACTGTATCGGTGAATCATGTAATGAGCAGGAATGCACTACTGGTACCGGGACTAGAACTAGTACAATAATGACAGAAAGGGATGAAACAATAAAATATAGGCGGTTTTTTTTTTTTTTTTTCGCTTTTGGCAATTGAGTCAATGTCGACTATTCTGCCAGTCGTCACGTTTAGACGGTAGCGTGGCGCAAACTGTCGACTTTGTACTTTGTGGTAGGTTTACAGATTCTGTTAGTCGTGAAGTTAGTCGTATTTAAAATTTTAGATTATTGTCGTTTAAAAAAGTTGTTAAAATTTGAATAATTTTGGGGGAGAAGTGAAATAAAAGGGAATGAAAGTTAGTTGGGAGAGGAATGTTACCCTTGGAAATTTCTTCATAGAGGTCGAAGGATTTGGTATTCAAGGAGCAGGAGAAAAATATATGGTCCAAAGTACCGTCTGCAAGACCGCATTCACAGGGGGAACTGTCCTTAACATGGATCTTTTTCAGAAACACTGGGCTACAACAATGTCCAAGTCGCAATCTGCAAAGCGAGGAAACAGTTCTTTTGGCCAATTTTGGGTACTTAAAAAACCAAGGCTTCGGCTGGATGTCAGGCTGTATGGATGAATAGTAGATACCCTTGACTTTTGAGGACTCATTCCACTTTTTGGTCCATGAGTCGAACAATTTGGGTTTGGCACCATTTCGCAAATCGTAGTTAGGCGTCAACTTAGGCGGTTGTTTTGAGACTAAGGCTTGAAACTGCGTTAAGCGGGCACCCGCGCGGTTTCATACAAAAGTGCTCCGTTGCGGGGACCAGCGCGGGTGTCCGTCACGGGGAGGCGCGCCCCGCACCCATGCAACGGGGCCAGCCTCCGTGCGACGGGATGCGTCGCGGGGGCACGCGCGGGGCCCGCAAGCGGTAACACGCATGGGCTTTTTTTTCGGATGGGAAATCATCAAATGATTTCTCCCGCTCTGGGCGGAGCAGAAGGGCATGTCAGACTTTTACTGACTAAAACCCACCCGTGTTCCTTCAGTTGCCCATGTGCCAGGGTCACGGTATCTCTTTCGAACAATCTCGCGACCCTGGACAATCTCGCGACCCTGGAACACGCACGTGCTTGTTCAGTCAATAACGCTAAGTGATACGGGTCACACGCACGCTCGGAGAAAATCAGGGACAATGTCTTTCGATTCAGAGAGGGTTGTTTTGGAAGTGCAGTGTCACCCTGCCATATGGGACCAAGTGAATGAACTGTATAAAGACCTAGCCGCCCGAACAGCAGCTTACCGCAATGTTATTTCCAGTGGTGATATGACTGATACAGATTTTACTTTTAAAATGTTGATTTTCAAATATGGTTCCAGTTTCGAAAATAATTCCTCGTAGACCTGTACCGAAACTTTAAAATATTTGTAAAATGAGTCATCATTTTCTCGTTAATTTACTGAACTTTACAACAAATTGCCCGCACAACAACCTAGATTTAATAAACGGGCTTACTGGCTGTCGTTTTTTTTTTGCTAGTCGTCGTTTTGCTACGTAATAATATATTAAGTTCTCCATCGACACGACTATACAAGCACATCGTTAAAATTGAACTAGCGACTCTGCGTAAACCGGTCTCCGCGACGACGGGTCCCCGCGACGTGGACCGTCGCGTACTCACGGACAGTGTTGCCGACTTCCACGGTCTGGAATACCCAAAAATGTAACTGAAAATCCCCAATTTTGGGGAAAATAAAACCGATATTCCCCACATATTCCCCACAAGTTTTCAGCAAAGAAATAATATATAAATCAAATATATTTATTATTTATACTTAAGTTCTTAATTATTTAAATTAAGGCTTAGGCTCTTCAATGCGCCATTTTTTTTTTGGTAACGTTTCATTTGACGGATCAAATATTAGGCTCCCTCCCTTCTCCTTAATATCTTCTCTAGTGGCCATAAGCGTTACTAAAGTGTCAATGTGCAGGCAATTACGATTCTCTATTTTCAAATTTTTCCGAACGCTAAATTTCCTTTCGACAGATGCGTTTGAGAAAGGCAGAACCAGCAATAGGCTTATTGCGTATTTCAAATTTAAAAACATTTCATGACCTGCACTGTTTTTAAGATGGAATAACTTAGCCCAGTATGTTTCCGGACTGTCATCATCATGCAAAACAAGAGCAGAGTAATCTAGCATCGCGTGACCCCTCCATTCGTCATTTAGTTTTTGATTGGGGAATTCCCCATAGATTGGCAATGCTATTCGGTACAAAGCTATAGTAAACAACAGGGACTTCCGCGATAAACGATAAAGTTTGATGAAGATGTTGCCATAAAATTAATTCAACCTTCCTGCTGGATAAGTTGAGTTTAACTTAAATCAAATATAAATAATATATAAATTATACTTACTTTTTATACTACTTCTATTACTTCTAAGTTCAGCTCTAGTGTAAATGTCTAAATTCCCCGCATTTTCCCCACATAAACGCTCTCCCCACAAATTACCCAATCGAACTGAAAATCCCCGCAGTTTGGGGAATTCCCCACAGATTGGCAACGCTGCTCACGGAGCCCACCCGCGAGTCCACGCGCGTAGACACGCGACGTTTGCCCGTCACGGGCGCCCGCTTAACGCAGTTTCAGGCCTAAAGCTCAAAATTGGCGCCATTGTCATAAATTAGGGATGTACCGTACGCGGCAGTAAACCGAAACCATCAAAATAAAAAAAAAAAACATAATCGACAAATTACGAAAATCTTGGGTTTGTTCATTTCCATATCCAAGAGGTTAACTTGAATTAAGTAATTCCATGTCACTGTGTTCCTAAAAAAAAAAAAACTTGTTTGAGTACTTTGATTTTTCACTTTTGGAATGATAGTGGACATTGAAATGAATGCGACCATAAATTCCTCAAATGTCATTGTCAAACCTACATGTTTTTTTACAATAGCAACACAGTTTCTTTTTCAGTCGACGGGTAAAGGGAATGTGAGTTTTGGAAACTTTTATAAAAATATCCATAAAAATCTGTGAAATGAGGGAATTAATTGAACGAAATACTTCACGTATATCAAAATAGTGATCCCCACGACATAATGGTGTCTTTATTTTATGATATTACTGATAATTTGTCGTAAAAATAGTAAACTCAAGTTCGTATTGTACACAGAGTTAGTGGTGGTTAACATGTTATTTGTGCATATTCTTCAATGAATACTCATTCTACTTGTTCGTGTTGAGTGATAACAGCAAAACATGTCATTGTTAATAGGGAGTCTAGCAGTGAGTAACAGAAAAATAGACAAAAACATAGGTTTTAAAGGTTAGTTTTGTTAATTCCAGATCACCCAAAATGGGTAAGATAATGAAACCAGGGAAAGTGGTGCTGGTCCTTAGTGGCCGGTACGCGGGCCGCAAGGCGATCGTGGTGAAGAACTACGACGAGGGCACCTCAGACAAGCCCTACGGACACGCCTTCGTCGCCGGCATCGACAGGTATCCCCGTAAAGTCCACAAGAGGATGGGCAAAAACAAAATCCACAAGCGCTCCAAAGTAAAGCCTTTTGTGAAGGTGAGTTATACTTAACCTTATTGTCGTTTTTGTTGTTGTTTTAGCTATTTCTTGACATATTTCATTCATCAACATCATACAAGAAGTCTAGTATTGTAGTCTGTTCTTCAAACCCTAAAGTACTCTCAGTATTTAATTCATAACCTGGTGTTGAGAATTATATTGTATTGTTAATATGAATGCTGTACTGTATTTGTGTGAATTGATAACCAATGAAAGTTACCACCAGCTACATTTGCACATGTGATTGTTTGTTTACTGAACATTGCCCCTTTAAATAATGAAATCAGCAGATAAAGTAGTACTTATTGCATCAACTACGTATCTGTAGAAACAGCTGATTGATTAAGATTTTTCGAAACTGTGTTTTTATGGTTCAAGGTGGCTGGCATAGATCTTGAAAAACTACTCTTGATAAGCATATTATAATGATGTTCCACACCAGGGTAGACTCTGATGCTAGGAAGTAATGATTGTTTTTTTATTTCCAGTGCTTGGTTGGCATTAGCAATAACTATTGTCTATATATTCTTACATTCCTCAAGAAACCTATATTTTTTCCCATATTATCTGATAGTAACTATTATTGGGGTCTGTTTCAATCAAGCAATCAATCAGCAATCATGTTTCTGTGGGCAATCAAGGCCATTTGAAACTATGTCATGTCCATCATTGGGGGTTCATTTTGGTAGCTTTTATTACAGGTAGATATTACATGCACGCTGTGTAATATCTACAAGTTTCTATAAATTACTTCTATAGAACTACTAATATTAGTGAAATGTGTGACAGTTTATTTTCAGACCCCAGCTCTTCAGCTAATCCATGGGTTATACAAATAGCCTGGCTCTCTCTGCTAACCATAACCTCTTTAATTGTTCAGTCTCTTTTGCTCCTATTCAGATCACATCTGCCCATATTGCCTCTCCATGACTGACTTTTACTATAATGCTATTCTCATCTTTACAGGTTGTCAACTACAATCACTTGATGCCCACTCGCTACTCTGTAGACTTCAGCTTTGAGAAGTTCAGTGCAAAGGACCTGAAAGACCCAGCTAAGCGCAAGAAGCTCCGTTTCAACACAAGAGTGCGCTTTGAGGAGAGATACAAGAGCGGAAAGAACAAATGGTTCTTCCAGAAGCTTAGGTTCTAAATAATTTTTAAAAATAAAACATTACACCTGTAATACATTTTGTTCTTTTATTTGGATACATACTTAAGAAAATTCCACCATCAAAATGTAGATTAACTGGGGCGTTGCATTCCCATTTTGAATAGTAAACTAAAAAAATAGAGCCGTGTTCACTGCCGGCTTCGTCCTTGCTGGTCATTGTGTAGTGGAACGCGTGTTACAGAAGTGCGTTGTGACGCAGCTACGTGTCCTCCCAGCAGCAAAGTGCAGCTCATTTCTGTTGCAGACTGCTCAAAACACAGCAGTGTGACTGACACTGGCATGGTTACAAATAAGGATTTTAATTTTGATAACATAAAAAATTAGTCTACAAATATCAGAATTTGTTGGTCACTGGAATCTCTAGAATAACTTTATTAGAAAGGAATGGTTTATATCCTAAAGGTGGTACTAGGATATATCTTAGGGAAACTCCGGTAACAATAAAATAGTGGACTGTATTTAAAATATAAGAAGTAAGCAAACGGTCGTTATCTTAATTTGAACGGAAAGTTATGAGTATGCGCTCGGTGAGGCGGACGATGATGCAGTGTCGTGTGTGCCGGCCGGTGCGCCCTCGCAGGTGTGAACGCCCCCGCGACCGCAGCTACCGCCCGCGGTCGCCCGGCGCGTAGTGATGTTCTTAACATTATATTGTGGCTATTGGCTGTCACCAGAAAAATAGCAAGGTAAAGGTTGCTTCCAATGCTTTGATTCCAATAGCCACAATATAAAGTTATTCCAGAGATTCCCGTGACCCACCCGTGTTCCTTCAATTGCCCTTATGCCAGGGCCACGGTAACTCTTTCGAATATATCGCGAGCCTGGCAGGACAACAGACTGGCTGGTGTAAATCTCTAATATAATCTGTACTTTCATCTAAACTTCTATCACATAGAATAATTTCAGATTTTTCTTTATATGCAAACTTCGAAGATGGGGAGGGGGGTGGGGTGTGTCAAACAATGTGGCTAAAAAAAAGATAAATTACAAGGTGATAGCGTTACTACTAACGCTATTATCGTCTGTAGACGGACTGAGTCCCACCATGAGGTCTTCTGCTACAGGTATCTCCATACTTAAAAGAAGGCCTCTACAAATGAATCGTTTATTTTGGGAAGAAAAAAAACCGAAACTATTGGAGGAAGATGTTCTGTAATAAAAATAGTCATATAAAAAAAAATATATTAACATGTTTAGGTTAATATAATAATAAAATCCAGTGTTTTATAAAGATAAATACTGTTTTTTATTTAAATATTCTTGTAAATTTTGGGAAGGGCACAAGTCCAACACATTATTTTGATATTTTCTGCCAGTTCCAATAAATAAAAACACAAACAAGAACTCAGGCGCCATTGTGTTAGATAGGCCTATAAATTTCTATAAAGTATTTTGCACCTTCAATAGACTTTTTTTTTCAACAGAAAGTTTTTTGTATCTTCTGTAAAATTTAGTCTGCTGGACTGTGCCCTTCCCAAAATAATCGATTCAAATATTTGTTAAAACCTGTTGATTATGAAATAAATAAACTTAAGGGTTCCTTTTTACTATTTTGGTAAAGAACCCTAAAATTATGGAATGAAACAACGAATTAGCTACATAATCAATTTATATTAAATAAATTATATTCTCTTAAGCAGTCTATTCTTATAGATAACGTACGATACAAGAATTAGTTATTTATTAGTAAATGTTGAACATTGGAAATAATTGTGTATAAAATAAAAAATGCCGAATGTTCCTGCTTTTATTATAATTGCAAAATAAAAATCACTGGTGAACAGATTAATTGAAATTCTCTCCTCTCCTTTGATATAAATTGGTCTATCATATAATTTACAATTACAAGCCCCGTATGATGCAAATAACAATAATAATTCAATTAATTGCAAATGATCGTTTTTAATACCATCCAAAGGGATAATTGCGTAACTTAGAATACTAGCATTAACAGCTTTCATATAGACAGTTCAGCAATATTCATTGCCTTTACGTTGTTGAGTAGACAATTCTTTCGAACATACCACCACGCCATGGATTAGAAATAATCTTCAAAATAATTCAGATTCTGATCGTTAGTGCGTTCCGTACTTAGGGTGCAGTACTGTTAGATTACACATTGAGAATTTGGACCTTAGACGCCATTGCAGAATTTTCGAGTATCATGAAATTTTTTGAAGTGAAACTTCTAATGCGACTTCCAACAAGGTTGCGTTAAACGTTTAACGCTACCATGGAGGGGGTATGAAAGCACTGTTGCGAAAAATAAATTTGTACCCCTTCCTATTTTCATTTCCACATTACGAAGTTTCACTTCTTCCGCGCGGAGGGACTCCACGCACTACTTTTTGTTTAAATTTCTATTTGGGCCATGATGGCAATAGGGTCACTCCCTATTAGATGGAACTCAGACAACTGGCGTATTTAGGTGTCCTATAGATAAACCACTGCCTAACCGTACGGGGTATATAGGCGTGATGTTACGTGATCTTTTCAATTATTGAACGTAATTTGACTTAGTCTGGACTTACCAATTTTGGTAAGACACTTGTTGGTAGCATTGGACTTTGGTTCACAAAACCGAAGTGTTTGTGGTTTGTCCATTCAGATTCGCGCAATTAATTAGTATTAGCGGTAACAGCTTTATAGCACGTTTTAATGAGTAATGGTTATGACTTGAATCTCAAATACGTTGAGTGATTCGAGAACATTGGTGTCCAAAATAGTTTTTATATCGAGTGTTGTTAGAAAATCGATAACTTTGTTGAAATTTATAGAATTATTACAATAAAATAAAATAATATCTATTAATAATATTTAAAAAACAATAGTTTGATTAAATAAAATTATGCAAAATCAACTTAAAATATAGCTTGGCTATCTTGTTCCAGAATGTCTCGTGTAGATTACAAAAATTAAGATGAAAACAACACAATCCAATTTAAAAATAATATGTTCTAACAAACGAATCAAATGTAAATATCGACTTCACAGACTCCACAATCCACAATGGATCTGAGATTTAAAAAAGCGAAAGAATCGATTCTACAAGCGATTTTAGTATCGATAGTCCAAAATTATTTTTATCGACATTCCAACAACACTATCCCAGTCCCTTATCACGCTGCGGCCAGTTTCCCAATCCTTTCGTCCAACTTCTTGATCTCCTTATGAACGCTCTCTACATTGTGTGCGAATACTTCTTGAACACCCTGTAGTAACTCCTTGTTGTTTTGAACACCGCTCGCTATCGTGTTCTGAAGGGTTTCTAGTTCTGTCAGGGATTTGCCGAAGTTACTCGCTGTGAGGAGAAAAATTAAAAAGAATTTAATGAAACTGTTATGTCGTCACATTTGTGAAAGTGAATAGGGAGTATGCAAAATTATAAAAATAAGATTTATATGGTCATGTTGAGAGGATGAATGAAAGGCGACCAACAAAAAGTATTTATAAGGCAGATGTGAGTTTAAACGCCGCGAGACGATTCCCTAGGAGGACATATAGTGACCTTATTGGTGATGTTCTTCAGAAAGGTCAGGTACGTAGTAATCGCAACCGGCGTGCATGATAAGATGTATTAACATAAACGAGGTAAAAGTAGTATAAGGATCGTAGCAGCTCTGTAGTTTCTGCTTACCCCCATCAGAAGAAGTCGTGAGTTTACGTATGTATGTATAAGGATTATGATTGGTAAGTACCGAAATAAAATGAAGAAAGTTACACTAGCCCTCTAAGCGCCAGAACATTAATTCAACCTTGCATACTTTGAGATAAAGTCGAAAATGAATAATAAACTATGTACATATGTTGAATCAAGGTTTGACTACTTTCAACTTTGTTTCAATGAACACAATGTTGATATTCTTTTGGCAATCAGCCGGCTTATATTGTACTTACCCTGGTTATGTAACGCCTCCAGAGCCTCCATACGCTCCAGTATCTCGGAATGTGATATACCATCTATTTGCTTCAGCAGTTTGTATAGCTCATTAACCTGTAATAATACAATTTATAATTATGATGGTACTACAGTTACGTCAGAAGCAGGGATGTTAGGGAGCTCCGTAACCGTAACCGAAACTATCGGATATCCGATATAAAAATTTATCCGTAACCGTAACCGAATCCGAAATAAAAGTTTCGGATAATATCGGATTTGTTATAACATTTTTATTTTAGGTAGATTAGATAACACTCAATATATATTTATAATATTTTTTATTTTAAATAGCTGTAATAATTACTCACAGACTGATTATAATTCCTACCAAATGGTGACATATAAATAAAACCATTTTATTAGCTATTTGTATTTTACTTTTGAAATTCCTTAAAAGTTTAATATCCGTAACCGAAATTATCCGAAACTAACGGATAATCCGAAATAATTTCATATCCTTATCCGTATCCGTATCCGGTATAATAATCATTCCTACATCCGTATCCGAAATTTCATATCCATAACATCTCTAGTCAGAAGTTAGACAACGGTGCCGCTTCTGTTGTACACGAACTAAACTGACTAAACTATCTCTAAAATTCCTTACTTTTGGCTATGAGAATTGTAACGCTATTCTGCAAGAAAAAATCTCTAATTTAAAAAAAAATATATTTTGACACGACTAAAATCGAATTTGACAGTCGTGACTCAACGTGGTATTTTTTTTCTTTTGGTTTCGCAAAGTTGTACTTATGTGCGCTACGCAATTATTTTTTTGAGAGATGAAGGCGCGTGCTAAGGGGCAGCCTGGACGTGTTTTATATGGATTTTTTCACTTTTGTTTGAAAAATATAAAAAAAATATTACCAAGTGTTGAGATTTAAATGTGCTGGGGTTTGCTAAGAGGGTCGAAAATTTCATTATTTTTGCGATAGGACACGCCATTTTCAAGATTTAAGCAAAAGAAAAGGAAAACAAAAAATATAATGTTTTTGCACGTGAAAGCGAGGCGTTGCGTTGGTTTGAATTTTAATTCATGACCACTAGTTTTATTCCACACCTTTTTAGTCGCGATTAAAAATAGTCAGATTTAGTTAAAATAAATTATTATAGTCAAAATTTTTGGTGAAAACCTGCAAACTCAGAATAGCAAAATTGTCATTTTCACTAAACTAATAACTCAGTGCAATCTTAGTGCTGTCAAACTAAAATATAGTTAAGTTGTGTCACTTTAGTCTATTTCAGAATAGGAAATCGTCGTTTGACAGGAATAAACCAAATTTTAGTGATTTTTAGTTTAGTTCAGAGAATTTTGTGATAACAGAATCGAACCTATTATCAATTTCATCCTCAATATACAACATGTAACATTATTTACGAAAAGAACTCAGACACCCCAAATCGCTTATTAGGTGAAGCAAAAACTTTGTAGGAGTATGCCACAATTAAACTTTATATTGAGGAGTGCAAAAAGCTAATATTTTCATATTATAAAATAATAATGCATTAAAAATACATTAAACTTTAAATGAACTATGGTCACGTTTAGACTACTGGGCGACAAGTTGAAATTACTAGTTGTCTTCATTTTTCCTATATTTTTAGCATGGATGATGTAGCCAATATTTTGATATGAAAGAGTGTCCAAAAGTTTCTTGACCATTTTTCTTCATATACCACAGTTTGGAGTGCGGGAAAAGCGTCTTTTTACTGAGTGACCAACACTTTGACAGTTCAAAAGTGCCTGTAAACAGTTTAATTGAACTAAATGTTGGAGTTTGATTACCTTAGCGTCCAGCTCAGGGTCCGCAGGTTTGACGGCAGTCTTCAGAGCCTCCACGTTGGTCAGCAGCGAGGTGACGCGCGCCTCGGCTGCGGCCAGCTCGCCCGGCCGGAGCAGGGACGTCTGTGCGGCTAGCGATGCCGCCGCACCGCATAATGTCGCCTGACGAACAATTTTTATCAACTGTCAATGTTCTTCTCAAAGGAGACCATTCGGAGACGGCGATTCGGGATGAAAAAATGAACTCGGAAACGAGGAATGAAATACATTTTACTTTATTCATGGCCACCGAATGATGTTGACATGGTAGCACTTTTGGTAAACATTTGTGCAATTATTTTGTGAAATGTCACTTAAAAACTATACAGAAATTCTAAATGGCCGTGCAGGTTCCAATTTTGACCACGAGCCAAAAAATACTTGTACAAGTGTATTGTAAGTTCATTATTAAGTCATGGGTTCATCGATCAGGTTAAGTTACGCTTGTCGCAGTTAGTCCCTGAATGGGTGGCCATTTTTACATGCTTAGGCCCAGCCGTGTTTCGGAAAGCACGTTCAGGTGTTGGCCCTGGCTATCATTCTTGGATTGACTGTCGTTACACGTCGTCGGAAGTTCGAAAACCAGCCAACCACTCTTAATCTACTAACTGAGTTGTGTTCTATGTAAAATACTGGTACTCAGCTGCATCTGATTAGACGGGAAGTTGACCCCTACATAGTTGGGATTGAAGACTTAAAAATAATCTTATGATTATCACATACCTGTCCAGTAGCTGCCTGCAATCTCCTGAATGCCTCCTCATCTCTTACACCTGCTGCCTGCTCCAGTTTGTGTAACCTGTGAAACCAACCATCAGGTGAATATTGTAATTAAACCTATTTCTTGGGGGTAAGTTGTTATTTATTTAACCATTTATGCACACATATAAATAGACGAAAAGAAAGGAACAGAAAAATATGTACAAAGGTAATGCTTATTTCTATTGAAATCTCTTACAGCATACCTGCAATAGGAGAGAATATACAAAGAGATATAGACAATGTGTATAATAGTAGAAGATAAATAATACTACAATTTAATTATAAACATACAAAATAAAAATATACATACATACATAAATACTTCTAAAATAAATATCACTAAATATATATACTAATAATGTAATAAAAATGAAAACATTCATGAGCAAGTATGACAAAGTGGAGAGATAGTGTTCTTTCACTCTTCTTTTAAATACAGCAATAGTAGCGCAGTCCCTATGTCAGGCGGAAGTGCATTCCACAACCGAACCGCATGCACGGTGAAGGAGTTGGAGTAGAAGTCGGTTGAGTGGGGAGGGGACTTGAGGAGATTACTAAGATGCGACCTGCAAGGTGTCTCAAAAGTACGGGCGTAGGAGAAGCGTTCCCGCAAATAAAATGGGGTCTTAGGGGTGTGGAGAATGTTAAATAGCAGACACAATATCCGAAACTTCCTGCGAAGTCGAATAGGGAGCCACTTGAGAACCTTGCGAAAGTTAGAAACGTGATCATATTTTTCAAGATTAAAAACAAAACGAATGCAGATATTTTGCAAACGCTCAAGTTTATTTAACAGCTCCTCGGTGGCATCCAAATAACAGGTATCAGCGTAGTCAATAATGGGCTGAATAAGAGTGACTTAATGTATTTCTAATGCATTATAATGTACAAAATATTAGCTTTCTGCACTTCCTCTCCATATAAATTTTAACTGTGCTGTGTGAGTGGTTTGTTTTATTTTTTATTTTTGTTAAATATTTTTTAATTAAATTTACCTGTGTTCAAGCTGTGCTATCCTAGTGGTATAAGCCAGGTTAACTTCAGGTTTCAGCTTCAGGTGAGCTGTCATTACCTCTCCTTGCTTCTTCTTATTGGTACTTGATAAGTATTCCCTGCAAAAAAAAAAAAAAGTTGTAGATTAGTTGTATTCAAAAGAACTAAAACTAGACATTAAGAAATTGTTACTAACCCTATGGACTCGGTCTGAAATAAAAACATTCTATTCTAAAAGCTATTTCAATTGATTTTTATATAAATCCTTTTCTAAGAACACATAAGTACACAGTAAATTAAGACACTTTTTTTTTAAATCGTGTATTGTGGGTTGTGGGTCTGATTCTCTCTGCCTAAACCTTCGGGGAAAGGGCTAGGCGTTATATTACATTATGTGTTTGTTGATACTGTTGCCTCATGTTAGGAATTTCACCTGTATTCTGGGTGCATTTTACAAACACAAAGGCCCTCGCCAGATAAGCCGGGGTAAAAGGCAATTTTTTTTTACTGTGGACAATATCTCAGCCCAGTTTCAACTCTGAAATATCACGCGTTTTTGAGTAATTTTTTTTTTAAACCTATTTCGACTGTGGCAACAAACACTATCGAAACTTCAAATCGCGTACTTTACAGGAGAGCAATTCAAAGTTGTGATTTGATGTTAAAGAATCAGTATTATAAACTTAGGTAAAATTATGTTTGGAATAAATTGTAAATTTTATACAGTTTTTCTTTCCTTGACAACAAAGGATGGAGGTCCATAAGCGGGTTTTCTGGCCCCAAAAAATAGGACAAAATAAGGTTGATAGTGCGTATGAAAGTTTAGTATTATATTATTGTAGAACATATGTATTTAAAGTTTCTATTAAAATTATCTGTATTATTCTAGTAATTGCTCACTCCCCAGGGGCCCAAAGATTCCTTATTTTGCATTTTTTGCTAGAATTCCAGCTTTTTAAGAGGTTTGATCTCTTGTTTTTATATGAGCGCAGGGTCGCAACACCTTCGAATTGAAATATATTATGAAATACACTGTGACACAAATTCTATATGAGGATAAAAGTGTTGCGTCATTGCGCTCATAGTAAAAACAAAAGTTATAACAATTGAATATCGCGCTTTTTTGTGAACTCGTGCTGCGACGACTGTCTACTGTCTTGAGAACATGTTTTTACTTGAACGATAGAATAGAAGCTTATAGATAAGACAGTGCAGTATTAATCTTCACGGTATTTATACTTGATAGAATTACTACAATAAAATTACTAAGCATTTATAAACAATACTAAGTAGTTGTGATTATTTCAATCACAGAACAAATAATAAAGGAGAAGTGCCCCTACATTGGCTAAGCACGGGTACCAGTGTCGCCAAACTCACAAATTTGCAAATCAAATTGTCCATTACACACCTAAAAAACAGTAATATGATTGGCTACAAATTATAACCGCAACTTTTACTAATCATCTTCTTAACCCCTTATGGACCCCCATCCTTTCATATTTCATATACTTTTCTAAATATTTCACTTTCGATAATGTTTTAAGTTTATAATAGCCAGAATTTCATCGAAACTACCAAATACGATAGTGTTCTCACACATGTTGATTGATTGATGATTATCGAATATGGTAGGTTCAATATTTTTAGTAACCAAAAATAACATCAACATTATCGAAACTACCACTTTCGACAATATCGACTAACCATTTTAACAAAATCTTAAGATTAATAAAAGCAAAAACTAAACACGAAACGTTACTAACCTAACGAAATAAAACTAACGCGACCTCACTCCGCCACATTGCGGCGAACACTAACGATTCTGGTAGATTCGGGACGCTCGCGCAACACGCTTGCATAGAACATCATTGTACGTACCACTTCCAAAGATGTTCGTTGCGTAACATATTCTGTTTCGATTTTGTTCAATTAAAAACTTCTTTAATAATGACTTTTTAATTATTATTTTTGATGTATCTGATAGAGTTTTAAATTCTCTTTTCAATTATGTAAAAAAGCAAAAATCGAATTTTTGTAGTTTCGATAGTGTTTGTTGCGGCAGTCGATTTTCTTCCGATTCTACTTAACAATATTAAAAAAGTGCTTATGGGTTTTAAGATATCACTAATTAGTATTCCTAGAAAAATTCGCTTGATAATCAGGTAAGTAGGTCATGGTTAAAAATGCGATTATATTTTTAATAAATTTTTTTTATGCCGAAAACGTATGGTACTCCTTAGCTTTTTTTTTGCACGAATTACTCTAACATTGACCTACAATATATATATTTTTAAGATTTTTCAAAATATTAGACGATAGTTAAAAAAAAAAATCTTAAAAAAATTTTTTTTGCCTCTTTAACCCTCAATTCACCAGGTGAAAGATACTAACGTAGACTCCTACTATGAGTCCCAGGGACTCATATATTTTATTTTAATTTTTCTTTAAATAAAATAACTATTATTTCAAATACTTTTTTTATTAAATTCTTTACCACTTATTTGGTACTAAAATAAACACAATAAACTTAGCAAAACTCTTGAGATCATCTTAGAAATTATAGGAATTAAACTTAACAGCCTAAAAGAAAATGTTTTTTTTTAAGTCTCATAAAACTGTCAAAAACTTTTGAAAAACAATGATAACTATCTTTTATATTTTCATAATAGACTACAAAATAAAATAAAATAACAAAAACATATGCTTCTATATAAAAATAAAAAACGTGCAACCAATACCTAAGAGCACCGTTGACAAATCTTTTTAGAGCAAGATAAACATATTGGCTTCATACATTTGCAGCAACAGTAAGCAGTCTTTGTTCTCTTTTTATAATGGCACAAATAGCAGTACTTTCTTTCATTCCTGGGTAATTTATCGTCCGTAATTGGGCGACTCATATCTTCAGGAATCCCAGTCTTTATAATCGAAGAAATCAGAAATCGGATTTGACGTGGCAAATGTGTATTGTATAAAGGTGTCATCAAATTACTTTCATTCAGTTGTTCTGCGATAGCTTTTAGAAATTGTAATCTCTTGAGCTTGGGCACTCCTGTTTGGCTTTCGTAAATAACTTGTGCGTTACAACCTGCCATATCAATGATTCTGAAAAACACAGCCATAGGCCATCGGGCTGTTCGTCTACTACATGAGTAACTTTTGGTCCACAACGTCAACACCTCCTTTGGTTGAATTGTAATATTCAATTATGGGTGGTTTTCCAGATCCTTCTTTTATTTCATTATCGTGGTGCATCGATGAATATAAAACCACAGCACGATTTTTCTTTGGAACATAACTCACCAGAGTTATTTCTTTAGTGAATCCAAATAGCGAAGATCCTACAGGTCTGTCTTTGTGCGGGAGGAATTCTTTGGGTATGACTCTTTTATTTTTTTTCAGTGTACCTACTGTTGTCAAGCCTCTTGCCTTCAACTCGTTATGTAGCTCCATAGAGAGAGATTGTCAGTTGTAAGATTGATGTTAGTATTGAAAATAGGCTTACATAAACGAAGTACAGCTTGCGTAGGTACCGGTTTCTTTTTCCTCTGCAGTCAAACCAAATCCTTCAGAATCTTTCCCGGTATATAAATAGATGTTAAAAATATAAAATGTTTCAGAATCCACCAGGCATTGCATTTTCAAGCCGTACTTTTCAGGTTTATTGGGCATGTACATTTTAAATATCGTCCTTTGAATTCTATAAGCATCTCATCAACAGTTGCGTTTGTACCTATCGAATGATTTTTTTGGCTGTTTCCACAAATAGATCCAAAATTTCTGAGATAAAGCAAGCACGCTCAGTTTCTTTACGAGCCGCGCGATTAGAAGCGTCATCAAACCGAAGCGCCAGAAGCAAAGCAATAAATCTGTTTTTAGTCATAGAAGCTATGAATATTTCTCTCCCAGTACCACCTGTTGAAAATAATGACAAAACACTTTCTCGGTTGGATTTGAAAATAGCGGAATAAATAAGTAATGACAAGAAGCCTTTCAATTCAACGAGATTAGTTTGTCTAAAATGCACATCGTTTGGATACTTAGATTGAAAATCCTTTTTTTTTTTTTGGATGGGAAATCATCAAATGACTTCTCCCGCTCTGGGCGGAGTGGGAGGGCATGTGAGACTTTTACTGACTAAAACCCACCCGTGTTCCTTCAATTGCCCATGTGCCAGGGTCACGGTATCTCTTTCGAACAATCACGCGACCCCGGCAGGCATCGGTCCTAGCAGACCCCTTCAGTTTTGCTGACATCTCTTTGAGGCGCGCGTGGAACACTACGCGCCGTCGACCCGAGCTTGGTCCTTACCGGGCGGCGAGCTAACCATTGCTCGCCACCCGCAAGCTCGCGCCTACGGTGGCCGGGAGTCCGCAATCGACTCCCGACGCCCGGGGCGTCTCCTCCTGCGGCGGCTAGGAACGTGAGGGCGCTGAGACTGCCACTCCCTCACGCGACCCGCTTCCTCCATCGCAAGCATTACTGCTTCGCAGAAGGAGGTGACGGCTTCCCATTCCCTCTCGGTCCGTACCATGGCTCGCACCAGGGCCGGACGCGAGAGGTCGCCGCCGCCGATCGCCTCCACGAGGACACGGCGGTGCTCCGCCCAGGCAGGGCAAACCTCCACCGTATGCTCCACCGTGTCCTCCAGACGGTCCTCACAATGGAAACACCCGGGCGTATCCTACCGCTTTATCCTGAACAGGAACCCACCGAAGCACCCATGCCCGGTGAGAAGCAGCGTCAGGCGGAAGGTGAGGACGCCGTGGCGCCTCTCTATCCACTCCTCAAAGAGGGGACTTACCGCCGCAATTGTGGCGTGCCCAAGATTGAAAATCCTGGAGTTTTCTATTAGTCCAAGTCAAAACAATATCCAACATCCGTTGATCAAAAATTTGTTGGAATGCTATTATGGGAGTAACAGGCCCTTCAGCTGATGGTGTGACTCTAGGAACACGCACCAAATTATGTGCTGCAGTACGAACGTTTCGAGCTGGAGGTGTACTTGACCATTTGAATCGGTCTTTCCCGTAGTAATAGTGAGGTGATAGAGTGGATTCCTCTTCATCACTCATGGCAGAAACGCTTCCTTGAGCATCTTCATTATGACGCGACCTTTGAGCTAACTCTGATAGCGGTAATTTGCTTTCACTGTCACTAATCGATTCAGAGCACTCAGAATTAGTTTCGTGATCACTAAGAATGTACTCACTATCTTCATTATCTGAAGCTTGTAAGTTCTGGTGATCAGTTGATGGCAAAATAATATCCTGCAGCAGAAGGTTCTGTTGATGACTGCTACTTAGTTGACTATCGTGTTCTTCGTTGTCACTCCCAATTTCATCGTCGAGTTTTTGTTGAAGCCAAGAATCCAAAACTGAATTAGCATTTTCCGCATTTACATACACTGATGAAGTTTCTTTTTGTTTGTGTGCCATTTTGTGATTCTACAACAATAAAAAACATTAGAAGATTAATAAATTATCAATAATATATAAAATCAAGTAACAACGGCAAGAAATACAGGCAGTGAAAACATAAATAAAAAATAAAAATTATAACATAAAATACCACCATGAGTCCCAGGGACTCACTTGGCGTAATAACTCACCATATAAGAGCCGTACGCGCACGTCCGCTCCACCCCGCGTCGCCCGCAACACTGCAGGAAGGTACTATGGCGGGGGGCAATGAAGTCGCGAAAATGAACGAAATAAGTTTTGAAGTTTTGAAATGGGTATAATTTAGACGATCACCAAAAATATTTTTAAGACTCTAAGCTGAGGCACCAAAAAAAATAAACAACTCCAAAAAAAATATATTGACTTAGGGCCCTAAAGTATATAATATTATGATTCAAAATAAATAAAATAACATCAGAAAAATCGCAAACCTCGCACAAATATTATTTTTGGTTCCCAAAATGGATTAACGGTCACCAAATTCTATCCAACTCCTTGTACGACAAAACTGTACTGCGACTCACAATAGTTCGAATGCATGCTTGTGCGATACACTCGAGCTCACATAGTACACTAGGTTAGGTTAGGTTAAAACTGTGACCTCCTATGCACAAGCCGAGCGAGCGAAGCGAGCGGTGCCGCGGCAGCGGCCGGCGAGTGCTAGAAACGACTAGATTCAGTGGTAACATCTAAGTAGTGACAATATATAATATTTGGTCTGAAGTGTATTTTAAAGGCGTCCATATATTTTTTTTGGTAGTGAATAATACGAAAAAATGGTTTTATTTAATAATATTTTAGGAAACGTTATTTGGTGACCATTTATCCATTTTGGTAACCGTTTAGAATTTTTTTGGTAGTAAAATAGGTACTTTTTTGGGTGGTGTTTAAACACAAGCCTTTTGAAATTTGAATGTGAGTCCCTGGGACTCAGGTGGTGAATTAAGGGTTAACTTGCAAGATTTGATTACAGACAGACAACGGAACAGGTGAAAGTAAATAAAAGCTTGTAAAAAAAAACCCGACGTCGTTCCTTCCGTGAAAATCAATTGACAAAAAAATAATATTTAAAAAAAAATTAAAAAACACGCTTCCATAGAAAACCAAACCAAAAAGTAGAAAATAATAGTTTAATAAAACAAAAAAACACGCTTCCATAGAAAACCAAACTAAAAAGTAGAAAATAATGGATAAATAATAGTTAAAAAAAAAAAAAAAAAAAACACGTAAAAAGTGTGGGGTGCCTGATATCAATAAAAAAAACCTTAAAAAGCACCCCATGCTTTATTCCATTATTTTCTACTTTTTAGTTTGTTTTTCTATGGGAGCGTGTTTTTTACTTTTTTTAAACTATTATTTTTCCATTATTTTCTACTTTTTAGTATGGTTTTCTATGGAAGCGTGTTTTTTTAAATACTTATTTCTTTTTGACAATTGATTTTCACGGAGGGAACGACGTCGTGTTTTTTTTTTACAAGCTTTTATTTACTTTCACCTGTCCCGTTATCTGTCTGTAATCAAATCTTGCAAGTTAAAGAGGCAAAAAAAAATTTTTTTAAGCATATGTTTTTTAAACTATCATGTAATATTTTGAAAAATCTTAAAAATATATATATTATAGGTCAATGTTAGAGTAATGCGTGCAAAAAAAAAAGCTAAGGTGTACCATACGTTTTTGATATAAAAAAAAATATTAAAAAATATAATCGCATTTTTACCCATGACCAACTTACCCGATTATCAAGCGAATTTTTCTAGGAATACTAATTAGTGATATCTTAAAACCCATGAGCAATTTTTTAATATTGTCAAGTAAATTCGGAGAAAAATGGGTGTAAAAAAAAAAAAAAAATTTTTTTTACTAAAAAACGCGTGAAATTTCAGAGTTGAAACTGGGCTGAGATATTGTACATAGTATAAGGTATTTCAAAAAAAAAAAAAATTAGCTCAAATGCAATGGGGGCATTTTACCCCGGCTTATCTGGCAAGGGGCTTTCACAACAGCCATAGTTTGATATTTGGAATAACTAAGTGCAGATTATAAAAGAAAAAAAAAACAAGCAGAAATAAAACATGCGAGGTTGTAACATGTGGCAATATGCAAACAGTGCTATCAACAATGAATTAATAAAAGGTTGTGGATCAATTTGCAAAGTGTTTTCTAATTCTTACTTTAATTTCTCAGCCTTAGGGTCAATTTGTTCCCCTTCCTCCAGTTTCAATTCCTCCAGTAATTTCTTAGTTGAGTTGATTTGAACTGCAAGTTTGGTGTATTCATCCTAAAAGTGAAAGGTTTTAAGTATTTGTTTCAATTGAAATATCTTTGTATTATTATGTATTGAGTTAGTCATAATGTCTAAGAGAATGATAAAATTATGATTGTTTACATTACAAACGTGTATACAAATATGTAAGTGAATTTGTAAGAGTCACTTTACTTGCTTGATGTAATCCAGCCATATAGTCTCGGGCATGTACATCTGACCACTGTGAAAACTAAACCCTGTGCACATAATGACCATATCTGTTTATAGCTCCCTTCGTGTCAACCATTAAAACCAAAATATACAGTAATATTTTTTTAAATCAAGCTCTGTTACAAGAACCACATATCTGACTACCCATTTGCAACCAATAAGAATAGAACAGAAAGAGAAAGTATTGAATTTTTGTATACTTTATATTTTCTCTCAAATAATAACGTAGGAATAGTCTTTACAGTTGCTAAATGTATGTGCCCATGACAGTAATAATACATAATTAGAAAGTTATTACAGTTATTTTGATCTACAATATGTCAGTCAACTATAAACAGAGGTGAAGTAGGAAGTACTAGCAAATTCTTTAAATTAGAAAATGTCTATACCTTGTGGCATTAAGTCCACGTTAAGAACCTACCATGTTTTGTAAATGAAGAATAATAAAAAATACTGTGTAAAAATATGTTCTTTTAGTTGTATATTTACCTTCTCACTCTCAGTGGCTTTGTTCTGCTGTTCGGCAACTTGTTCAAGTAACTCTGAGAACTCGCAGCGAAGCCTGTTGTAACGCTCCATGGGAGTCTCTGGCTCGCCTTCTGCTGCCAGTTCCCACTCACCAGCCCTAGTTTACACAATATTAATAAGGAGGTTTGACGATTTATTTGACATTAAAGGCTGTATAAGTTTGTGTCATTGCATTTTTGTAATTCTGTTTAACAATAGGAAAAACTTTCAGGTGATTGAACAAAAAATACGGGATTTATTGAATACCTGTACCCAATTCTAGATTTTCTGCTAAGTCTATCAGAAAAGTCCACTGCGCCAGTTAAAAATCTTCCTTTGAACTTGTTGAAAGAATCTTTCACTGATAAGTGTAATTGTTCAATGCATTCGTTTTCTTCCTCCTCGGTGGGATCGGGTTGATCGGCCTCTGGCAAATCCCCGGTTTCATACACATCAGGTTGATCGTACGCCTGAGAAACATAAAATTTTAACACTAGAATGTCTACAAAGCAAAATCAATAATTAAATGAGTCTGGACATAATGTACTCACTATGCCTGGAAGATTTTCATATTTAGGATCAGCCATGGTTATAATGGTTTATTGTATTATTTACTTATTTTCAATAGGCTATTATATTTGATTAATTTAATTTTACTTATAATGACGTCACTCGACAACGGGACGAACAGTCATTTTTGACAGTTACGTTTCGTTTTCAATGCAGAATAATACCAATATCAAAAGGGCTATAAGAAAGATTAATCTCAGAACTTTACTTGTTTTATTACCATTACTTGAACAACTTCTAGTATTTTATTTTATACATAGATAGGTTGAGATTGTAAATTTATTCGGTTCTAAAACTAAAATACAGATATACTATTGTAAAATAAATAACTAACTATACAAATAAATACAAAAACAAAGGACACATAGGCGTCGAAGTACTCGTCCGCATCACTGTCATCTGGAAACGTGCACAGAAGACTAGCAGCATTGCCACGTTGAATGGCAATGCTAATTCTTTGGCCAAAGAATGACCCAGCCCTCTGGTCACGTAAAGTGTCGACCAGCCGATGAGAAATTTCCTTAAAAAGGAGGTGCACGCTCGGGCCCCATGACCCGAGCGTTTCAACCCCAAACGGTTCAAAACAGTAGTTACCTATAAGGTTACAGTATTTGCGCCGTTTAAGGGTCTCAGCAGCCGCAGCAGCGGCGCCAGCACAGCCCACCGTGCTAGGAACATGAGATGGCGCAAGGGTGTCGATACAGTTTGCGTCCCACACCAGAGGCCTTCCCACCGTCCAAGGCAACAACGTCATGCCATGGTCTCTTGCCATCGTCACATCCCAAGCCGTTTGGTTCTAATACCACTGGTACGCCGGCGGTGACAAGAGATCGAAGAATAATATAGTTCATGCCGGCGTGCCGTGCTATGCGGCCTGCGCTCCTGCAGCAGGACAGGCCATGGTGCCCTAGACTGTCGACAGCCTCACCGCAGTGATAGCGGTGCGGAGCAACACAAGGTGCGCCCAAGCGGAGACACGTAGCGAGCCGAAACGATAAGTCATCCATCATAGTACCTATGGTGGATGATGGGAGCGCCTGAAACCACAAACCTGACTCCCATTCTCCCACAGCCAGCAGTAAAAGGCTATTGAACACTAACATACGTCTTAAGTACACGTTTGATAATGTTTAATTATTATGGCAAACCATAACTATATCAAAATAAGAAATAGTTATTCTCCATTTAACAAAAAAATTACTGCTGTGATTTTGACTTGATATAAATATTTGAGAACAATCAAGAAAATAATGTAAAAATTATATGAACGGAAAACTTGTCGTTAGTTTCGAAACTGAAAAGCTGTAATGCCAGTTATGTATTTCTTTTGTGCTATCAAACTGCAATAACTAACTGATTGTTGCTTAATCGTCTTCTAACAGTTTGAGTCTTCTATCGGTATCTATGAATTCTTACCTATTTATTTGTCCGTCATTCTACACAAATAAAAAATGCGAATAACGAACTTAAAATTGTCCAGTGGTGTATAGACTGCTTAACCCATTTCAGCCACAGAACATATATCCTTACGATTTCGACTTTGGACCTGTCATACAGACACGTCATTATTTTCTACATACGTACTTCATTTTCGTTAGTCACCGATTATTTTTAATATAAAACCGCATCGACTTTAGTTTTATCTGATTCTTTATTGTGTTGTGCCGCTGCTAGTAAAGCAGTTGTTATATTTGTGGTAAGAGTAGAATTTGCAAAGTGCCACAATGAGTTTACAGTGGACAATCATCGCGACATTCTTGTACGCCGAAATAGCCATCGTGCTTCTCTTGACATTGCCGATCGCAAGTCCATCAAAATGGCAGAAGTTTTTCAAGTCAAAATTCCTCGCTTACATAAGCGGCCAAGCTTCTATTTACTTCTTCATTCTGATCGGCGTACTGGTACTATGCCTTCTCGATGCCATCCGCGAAATGCAGAAATATTCAAACATGGAGTCTACAGACCACCAGCACTTGGATGCGGAGATGCAAGGTAACATGAGGTTGTTCCGTGCCCAAAGGAACTTCTACATCTCTGGTTTCGCGCTATTTTTGTTGGTCGTGATTCGCCGGCTGGTGCAGATGATTTCCCAATTGGCAACTTTATTGGCGCAGTCTGAAGCTAACTTCCGTCAAGCCCAGAGCGCTACCGTCACCGCCAGGACGCTGCTCGACCAGGCCGGCGCCGGCGACGAGAAGACCAAGAAGGAACTTGAGGAGCTCCAGAATAAAGTCAACACACTGGAGAAAGATTTAACCAGAGAGAAGAAGGACAAGGAGGCTGTGAAATCCCAAGCCGAGAGCCTCAACAAGGAGTACGACAGGCTCGCTGAGGAGCACAGCAAACTGCAGAAGAAACTGACAGTAGCTAGCAGTGGTGACTCCAAGAAGGATGAATAAATTAGTCAAAGTGTAAAACTCATGGTCTGAATATAAGTTAGTGATGTTAAAAGTCTATTTATCTATTATCAACTCTTCACATCACTATTAATGCTTAATGAACAACTTATAAACATCTTTGCTATCTTTCTATCAAAATATATGCAATGATGCAACTGTGATTCCAGTAATTTCTAGATCTATCTTTGAATAAATTGTCTTATTTTTTGTCTTCATAACACAAGACATTTCATTGTATTTACTCAATTATCAATTTAATATAAAGCTAACCAATTTGGAATTCAATATACTGTCTACATAATTATTGATAACTAATTAGATACTAATAAGGCATTAAGAGCAATGTTTTGCATTTATTTTTATGGTAACTACTTATAACTAATTTAATGATAAAATATTATCCATTTCATAAGAAGTGATATTTCTATTTGAACATTGTTAACCAAATTTTCGATTCCACTAAGAAATAGAGAGGGTATGCAAAACAGATGATTGCTATTTAATATCTATGTAATTATTGAGTGTGTTAGCAGGAATATATGTATATTTTTACTGCTTTTCTGAAGCACTTTTTGTGCACACAGTACTTCCCCAAAGGTATTTTTGTATGAACATATAATGATGTAAGTACTAATTTGATTTGTGTAACAGAAAGTCTGAATTGTTAATTTATTTGTTTTATTATTGTTTAAAAAGACAAGTGATGCATATTATAGTATAATATAAACCAGTTTGCAGGTGATTGTCTGAAGAAATCATAAATTATTTGTTTTTTATCATTCTACCCTCTTCCACCCATATTTGAACTTATCATGTTAATCTTGATTTTCTTGGCCAGTAACGGGTTTGGTAAAAAATATTTGCGATCAAAGTTCAAGGTACAATAAGTATGTAAAACCTGTTGATAACCTGACGTTGTGCTCATTATGTGAATAACAACACATCTGCGTTATATTTCATCATTTAGTCTCGGAAAACTTGGCACAGTTCCTAAAAAGAAACATAAAATGCGAGATTGTCTGTGGAGGAAACATAATGATGAATTTGTTGAGGCTTCAACTTGTTTGTAATAATTACTGCACCATACTATTATAATATACTTGTTGCACCAACCCCAAAATAAATAAAGGTGAAAATGAGAATTGCTTGTTTAAAGATATAAGATTTATTTCACATAGTAATAGGTGTATTTTATATCATTATCCATGTTGCATTTGGATTGTTTGTATTGATGCTTATTTTTTTTTGTGGTGTACCATTATCATGGAGTAGGAGTAAAAATGCGTGGGAGAATCTTGTCGCAAATGCAAACCGAATAATATTAAATAACAGCCTGTTGATAATCTGTGGGCGAGACGGTTCAATGACCTTTTGACAGTCTTTTCTTTCTACCCACATCTGTGTGTTCTCGCATTTTATTTTCTACTCCTTGTTTCTGGTAAGTATGTTTTGCTTAGTAAATGTATGGTTTTGATATTATGGTCGGGTTGTTAATTGTTATGGGTAGTTTAGTAACCACGTGGGTTTCATTTGTGATTTGTATGTACTCTAATAAACTATTTTCTGTGTTGCTTCGAAATAAATTTGTATTTTTACTTGAGAAGTTTTATTGGAACCAAAACCTTTGAAAACATTTTCTACTTCCGACAGTTAACATAACAACATCACGCCTGTTTTCCCCATCGGGTTAGGCAGAGGTGTACCTACAGTACAACCACATTTCGCCAGTTTAGTTAAAGTCCTATGTAATAGGAGGCGAGCATATTGCCATTGCCAGGTACAGACTGGGGGGATACATAAACTTCACTTCCAACATTCTCGTGGGAAAAATGCCAAACAGTGCCTTCTTGCTATCTTTTCATGGAAAGACTAAAGTGAGAACCGATTTGAATTAAAAGCTTCACGAATACCTATTCCGTTATTTGTAAATGGCTCCTATTTTTATAAAGGAACAGAACACCGATTTTGCTCCATGATAAAATTGTTTTTGCCAGACACCAAACAAACATACCTAATTAATTCGTCTGGTCTGATTCGCGTGTCTGCCAAAGCGTCAGTTACGTAGCTATTTTTAGAAAGAACTACACACGATGTGATTCATACTAGCATCATAATCGTTTTTAGATAACTATTCGCTGGGAAGCGGGGTGACGACATTCACGCCATGCATTGTGAAATCGCGTCAATGCATACGTGGCATAATACCTAGGTATATAAGTAAATGATAAGTGGTCTTTTGTTCGCATTTTCAACATATCTTCATGTCCAGAAAGGCACGCTTTAAACCTTAACTTGAAGTAGCTTATAAACAAGCCTTGCTTATAATAAAATTATAATGTAGCCCTATTTATATAGTCCTCCAGACCGACTTTTGGACATGGTGGGCAATCTCACCCGAGTTTAGCTGTCGACACGGGATCCTTGGAATATAGCGAGCCCAACACAGTGAGATTCAGGGCACCTGTAGGTACCTATATGCTCCAGTGAAACATATTTAGACGAAGGAAAAACTTACCTACTACGTAGTCTTAGAATCAACAATTTGAAGACATGTGACGTGTATTACTCCGAAACGAGACCTGTGTCCCAGCAGTGGGAACATCTGCCAGGGTCGCGTGGTTCTGCCAGGGTCGCGTGATTGTTCGAGAGAGATACCGTGACCCTGGCACATGGGCAACTGAAGGAACACGGGTGGGTTTTAGTCAGTAAAAGTCTGACACGCCCTCCCGCTCCGCCCAGAGCGGGAGAAGTCATTTGATGATCTGCCATCCAGAAAAAAAAAGCAGTGGGAAAATTATAGACTGATTATGTTAAGTTGGTTGTTTGGTAGGGTGGAGCGAAAAAAAATTTTTTGGTTGTGAGTGATCTAATAGTGAAAAATGTATGCCTTTTAGACTTAAATTAATCCATGCAAAATATTATTTGATTTGATTAACAGTAACAGCCTCCGCAACGTCATTGTATTTTTGAAAAAAGAAAGATTTTAGATTCCAGTTTGACGACATGTAAATGTGTGAAATTTTAATAAACTGACCGATTTTATTCCCAAATATTATTGCAGTTACAGTTTATTTTCGAAACATAACAAAAAAACCTGCATAAACTTATGTTTATAATTTAAAATAAGAAAGTGAGGGCGCGCGGGAGGGTACGTAGTACCTAACTTTGGTTCAGCGAAAGGAATATAAACTGCGATGATAGAGTTCCTGTCACATGATGGAATTTCACAACATCATCTTATGGTAATCGGTTGGGATGGTACCAATGTGAATACTGGCAAGTATCCAGTGGGTAATTTGTTTACTCCACATGAGTGAACTTCATTTGAGACACTTCGAAGGTTTGCGAGAATAAGGACGATATCACAATTGAATAATGTACGCCAAACGACGATAAATCACGTTCGTTATTTCGCCGTTTCAAAATCGTTCGTTGCATCTCTGTTCACGACAAAATATCAAAGATTAATGATCGTTTGGCATACAGTATTCAATTTGACAGAATTTTAAATTATATCCTTATTCTCGCAAACCAGCGACTTGTTTTTTCATCTTGACTGAGGTACTTTGTGGCCTAAGTCTTACACTGGAACATTGGGGCAAGCAATTGGGACTTGTGAAAATTGCCTGTTAAAAATATTCTGCGCATTGAAGGATAATTGATGGAAGATTTGATTACAAATCAACAGAACCTGCACAAGATTGTGTCAGCGGTAGTTTCAGGCGATTTCCCAGAAGATCTAGCAATCAGATCTCCAGGCAAAATGTCACTTGCCTGTTGGCTCACACGTGCCAAATTACTACTACGATTGTATGTTACAACAGAGACACTATCAAAAAACTTGACAACTTTATCTACATTTGTAGTAAAAGTTTACGCACCATCTTGGTTCTATATAAAAAATATACCATCATGCAAAGATGGCACGCAACATCTTTTTAACATGATTAAAGCCTTCAGAGGACATAAAGGTTTTTGATCCTATCATTCAACGCAATAGCTATTTTGCACATCCCGAGAGCATTCTCCTTGCAATGATAATAGATGACAGGAAGCACATTTGAGAACTGGCAGCTCGGCGCATATTAAAGGCACGCAAGATGCCTCAACCTTCACCACCTATAATGTTTGAAGTGCCGTCTATAAATTTCAATGCTTCGACATATATTGGATTAATAAATTGGCAGGAAATAATAACTGAACCACCGATTACGAAAAACTTGTATGACTAAGAAATTCAGTCTATCGTTCAATCAAGTGATGAGGATGAAGTGTTGTTCATGGGGCTTCCATGCCATACTTAAACTGTTAAACGGGCTATAAAAGTAACGACGGAAGCTGCAACTTCTCAAAGTGCAAAAAGTCACGACTGGGTGCAATAAAAGCCAAAATGGAATCACGGAACGTAATGCCAAAATTTGAGACTAAAAGAGATTTTCGTGCAAATTAATTGTATTTTATAATAATAGTTTTTTTTTTTAAATTTCGTGTTTTTCTGATAAATAATCATGTGAATTATATATTTTGTATTATTTATTCACCCATTTACCGTTAAATTACGTTTAATATTTGGTCTATCTGTACTAGACTATTTTCATTTAAAATTAAAATTTTGAGGTCAGTGCGGAGGCAGAAGATAGTGATCAAATTGATTGAAAAAATGTATTTATTTCAAATTTAATATAAGGCACCAATCCCCCTCTATTACAAGAAAAAATCTCAAAAAAAAAATTTTTTCATACTTTCATGCTCCACCCTATTGTTTGGTTGGTGGTGTTGGTTGGTTGGTGGTTGGTGATTGGCTAAGGTGGAAGTGCCAGGGTAGCTCGCTAAATTCAAATTTTCTTCGTTTTCTACAATTTACGGAGCAGTGCCAGGTTGTATGTTGATTAAATTAATTTATTCGCGACCGTATCATGTCACCATTAGCATTTCAGCCGTAAGACGTCCACTGCTGGACATAGGCCTCCCCCAATTTGAAAAGTTTTGCCATAATCGCCACGCTTGGCAGGCGGGTTGGCGATCGCATTATAGTAGTAAAATGCTTAGAGAACGCTGCTGCCCATTCTCTAGTAATTCCCTTAGTCGCCTTTTACGACACCCACAGAAAGATATGGGATGGTGCTATTCTGTACGTCCGGCACCTCAGGGAATAACCGTACTTACCTACATAATTATAATCATCAATAGGTACAACGCTCTTAGTTAATTTAATATCATTGAACTACAATTGAATGACTATTTCATGAAACAGTAGGTATCCACCTTAACAATGTCAATGTCAATAAAAAAATCGCTAGACTTTATTATCAGATAGCCATAGTTAACGTTGAAGATCGACTTTTTGATAAATGGTCACAGTCCAAGCTCCAAAGACGATTATTTTACTTAGCTGTAGGCATATCTGGCGCGAACCTTAGTTACGTCATTACGAAATAGCACCAAAATCTTTTTATTCAATGCAATACATACCTACGAATCGAGTTACTCAAGGTAACGGTTAGATAATTTGCTTAATTATGTAGGTAGACATTTATGAAGACTCCGAACAGAAGTTAGAACACGTTTACTCGGACGTAAAAATATCGCGGCGGGAGATTGTCGCGCAATGGATTTTGAACTCTCGGTGTAAAGCTGAACATTGAGAATCCAACCGAGTACATCCCAGCGGGTCGAAAAACCACATTGTTCGATTTTCAGTTTTCGGCGCTAAGTAGTCTGCCAGGGTCGCGAGATTTGTTTAAAAGAGACACCGTGGCCCTGGCACATGGGCAACTGAAGGAACACGGGTGGGTTTTAGTCAGTAAAAGTCTGACACGCCCTACTGCTCCGCCCAAGATTGGGAGACGTAAATTGATGATTTCCCACTCAAAAAAAAAAAACAATAAAAAAAACCGCTGAGTAGTGCGTTGAAGTTCCAGGGCGCGACAGCTAGGTAGGTACGCCCCCGTGATACTTCTATACGAACGTAGACATGGTCCGGACTCCAGAGGTCAGCCCTTAGTCTCATCAGCAGCCTATAATGTTCACACAGGCCTCCTCTCGGTGAGAGTGAGGGGGCCATAATCCACCACGTGGACCCAGTGCGGGTTGGTTGATGTCACATTCACATGTCTTCGAATTTTTGCCGTAAATCTATTCCGCGTAAATTATTCAGTTTTAGCTCAGCCGAATACCAAACATACGTAGTCAGAATGATCAGCTCGAATTAAATTACCTATCTACACAAGACGTGAATGAGTAGGTAAGTACTCAATATGTAGGTACAATATCGAGTAATTGGGTTTATTAATTAATTACCTATTCATGACGAGTTTGGGGCTAGTACAACCTTGACTCGGATCAATCAAATTTATTTAGAGAAACTTTTACATCGTCGTACATATACAAGGGGTACCCTTTGGTATCCCATAACTCTACGAAATTAATGAGACCATGTCAAAGAGTCAACAGGCAGATGGATTATTTTTTAGTTTTCATTTTTCATACAAAATAATTAAACGCCACGATTATTAATGTCAAACACCTTTATCTACGTGAAATAAATTTGATAACGTCGCATTATCTTAGTTAAAAATTTGAATGATTGATTTGAATGAAAAGATTTAACTCGTACTTACCGATGAAAACACTCGTATCTATAATTTATTTCCTATTTTTTAGGGTGTTTCGAATTTTGAGACGTATGTCAGCGTAGTTTTCGAAGACAGTTTTTTTATGCTATTCTGGTAACTCCGGCAAGGATAATGGCACTATAAAATTTGTATTGTCTCGATGACCAATTTAATAATGTTATCAACTTTGATAAGTATGCCAAATTTCGAGTTAATCCGACGTTTTGAAGGAGGTCAAAATCATGTTCAAAGTAACGGAAACTTTGAACATGATTTTGACCCCCTTCATACATACCAACATACGTACAAAGCTAATAAAAGTGTGTTAAAAAAAACATTATATACTAAAAAAATAATGCCAGTTGATTCTTTGACATGGTCTCTTTAATACCCTAGAGTTATGGGATATCAATCGGAACAAGTTGTAGAATTAATCAAACAATAAAATCTTTTTGTGTGTTCTTGTCTTAATATCATTACCTACTCTAAACGAATAATCCCTGCAGCACAGTGGTAGGTATTCAAGCTACGAGTTCTCGGTTCGATTTTCAAACTTACACGCTCTTATGGCCACAGTGCGGTGTAAATATTAGCGATCGGTATTTCGATAACTTTTCCGAATCAAACACAATCTGAATCAGTTTAAAGGATATTGCTAGTCTATTGCTTTATACGTTCGAAAAATGTATTTGCTCAATAACGTAAATAACGCAATGATGTTGTTGAACTGTATGAAGGCCAATCCTAATGTTAGTTTAGACAAGTCCATAGGTACTGTAGATGGATGACGTCAAAAACAGTAGGCGGGGGACATTGAATACTTAGGCTAAACCTACCGCCGTTCTAACAAATGATATTTATAGCAAGTAACTTTATTAATTTCGGTACTAACATCGAATTCCGAAGGCTTTGGAATTTCGATATCATGTTGGACAGTTCTATAATTAAATTTAGCCTAATATAAATTCCAACTTTTATAACAAGGGTCCGATGTTATTAAACGATGCTAAAACCTACAGAAAGACAGTTTGTAATGTTACGGTTTTACTATAAAATACCTAGATATAAAACTGAAATGCAGAAAAATAGCCCACATTTTCTACCATAATACAATGTTTGGCCACTGTCGATAGATCATATCAGACATTTCAGAAGGCACGGTGGCATTCCCTGTCGCTATTCCGACGAAAAATTGTATTTATTGTCAGCTGTGCTCTGGCGGAATCGGTGTTTTCCTTGGCTCAATGTTACGTAAATAAAAAAATATTGACCGACCGACAGCGCCGTCTCAATCAGCCTCTTGAATAATATATGGCTTCGATAGCAAACTTTTTTCTATTTATAAATGAATGAAATAATAACGAAGCTAAAGAGAAAGGGTAATAATTATTGATTAGGTACAATTTTAGGGAGGGAAGTAATTTAATTTTTCGGTGTTCGGTAAATTAGTGAAACTGTTAAACATGAATATTAAGGAAATTGGTCTGTTATTTCACCCAAAAATGTCAGTCGATACAAAAATACTCAAATAGGATAATAAATGAATGGCCAGTGAAAATGTTGGAATGGACAGTTAGGTAAGTATATAGTTCGACAGTACATAGTTATGGTTGTAAATGTGACCACTGGGCCACCACTGCTTATTAGTCTACGAGTGCCAAAAAGGAATAAATTAATTAAAGATTTATTTCTCGCCACAATATAAAGTACATACATGTAACACAGTATACATAACTACTACATTTTAATAATTACATTGTGGGAGACTGGTGCCTAAGCTAGATGTAAGGCCTGTATTTCAGGACACCAGGACTCCCATTCTGAGATACATTTTGTAGAAATTATGTACTCGCACATTTAAATGCGGTAGAATAACCCTTATTAGCACTAATTATTTTAACAATAAGCTTTAATTAATTACAAAAAGACATTTCAATTTTATTTATTTGTATAGATATGTTATATTAGTTAAATACCTTTAAGATAAGAAAGGAGATGAAAAAAAGTAATGAACGAAAGGAAATATAATTATGGCAAATTAAGTCTTTATTTCTTAGTTTGTTCGCAAATGCAAAGATAATGTAACATACAGTAGAACGCCGATTATCCGAATTAATTGGGTCCGGGATCGATTCGGATAATCGAAAATTCGGATAGTCGGATATAGACTGGTAATAAAAAAAAACGAACTGTCACATATAGAACAAACTTTATTAAGTTTAAAAACACAGTTCTGTAGAACTGTGTTTTTTAAACTTAATAAAGTGTTAAAGTGTCCGAAGTGTTATTGTAATAACACTCCCTTGAACATCTCGATCAGAGTAAGTTGCAACCCCATCAGGCCTTAATAAAAATACAAAGTATAAAAACTCACAATAGTAATAAAGGTACACACACGCTTAGAACCGATTCGGATAATCGGCGTTCTAAAACAAGAAAAATAAAAGAATAAGATGAACGTTTTTTAAAGTTCGTCCCTAAGATAGGCACGGTAGTTTTCATTCTCGTTAAAACCTAGGCTGTCCCAGAAGGATTTGTTTCCAAAATCGGCCGATGACTTCATTTCCATCTTAGTGGGTGACAGGATATCCAAGTAGTCGAGTTCGACAGCTCCTGGCTTCACTGGATCCCATGCGGGTCCGTTATTGTTCAGTTTCGGGATTCTGGAAATAAAATTGTGTGTTAGCCATTGTAGTAAGCTAGAAAATTTACTTACTTTAATTATCATCACCATCTTGCCTAGCCTTTTCCCCACCATGTTGGGCTCGGTTTCCAGTCTAACACATGCAGCGAAGACTTACGGATGCAGCTGATATTTTATATGAAAGCGACTGCCTATCTGACCTTGACAATCCAGTAATGGGGTAACACGATACCCTTTGGTAAGACTGGTTGTCAGGTTTTCGGGCTTTTGACGACCCGTAACGACTGTCGAAGATTAACAAATGACATGCTTTCTGAGCCACGATTGTACCTACTTTAACACATTAACTGCCATGGGCAAAATCAGAAAAAGTCAAAAAAATTACTTAATGTTATTTCACTTTAAATAGATTATTTATTCCAAAAACATGGCCGCCAGGCAGCAATGACATGTTCAGATTTTGTATGTGTTGTCGGTCATATAGTCCGACAAGGCCTGAATGAAACAAAAAGTGTCGGACACATAGTCGGACATAGTAGTTAACGTGTTAATATAACACTAAAATTTGGTAAGGGTGGGCAATGGTGACAGAAACTGTAGTGTCCCTAACTTCCCACATTTGGCTTGCTATGTGTATGTAAGTCCAGAAATGTAACAGGGGATAAACCTTTTGCTCCGGGGTCTATTCTCTAAACACGAAGTCCGTAGTTTCAGACGTAAGATTAGTTCGGGGTCCGAACTATGAATGTATGACGAAACGATTTGACAGTTGTCTTTACTCCCGATGTTCGTCCGAAAAATTTAATTTGATACATGTTTTGACGAATCAACTAGAATAGTCCCCTGGACTCAGACTTCGGGCAGATACCGAGAGTTTTTAAAGGAAATTCGCTCAAGCCTGGTATCGAAACAAGCTAGGAACACTATACGCTCAACTAGCGGTTGCGAAGCGGACGATAAAGGAGATGGGGAAAATACGGCCAGAAACTGTCTGACTGCTATAATGCTTTTCTTGGCATTTTGCTGTTTTCTATCTAAAACACGGGCAAGTGCGAGTCGATCTGAGGGTGGACGCACACGAAGGGTTCTGTACAACCATATATTTAAAAATAAATTAAAAAAATACATTAGTTTAAAAAAAAACGGGTTCTTTCTTGTATGGGATCCCTTTAATATTGTACTTTTAAATTTTATTATTTATTGTTATAGCGGCTACAGTAGCGCACACTTTGTGATTTCAAGTAGGTATCTTATCTATTACGGTTTAAAAGATACAGCCCTGTGACCGACGGACGGACGGACAACGCAGCCTTAGTAATACCGCCCCGTTGTCACTCTTTGGCTACAGAACCCTAAAAAATATATTTCAGCGACCTTTATCCTTTCATCGTTTATTATATCCGGTTCACAAAGATAAACAGACAAATCATAATCTTGTTTGTATTCAAAGAAAATTACGATATTAAATTTATCTTATCGAAACGTGTTCTACTTCTGATAATAATATATAAATATGTCTTATCATAGAAATAAACACAATCTATTATAATTTATAAGATAAGCTCAATTATCGTCTAAGAATCGATGTTTGATTTGCTGGAGTAAGTACCTACCTACTCACCTTAGGTAAGTACTTAATTAAATTATCCAGTTAGCACGTGTACCAAAAGCCTAATAATACTAATGTATTTGGTAACACTTGGTTTGTCTGGAACCAGACCAAAATATGTTTGGAAAATATCCAAAATTATAGCAAAAAGCGGCCAAGTGCGAGCCTGATTTGCAAACGAAGGGTTCTGTACCGCCGTTATATTAACACTAGCTTCTGCCCGCGACTTCGTCCGCGTCGAATTTTTGCTCCCCTGACCCTTCCCGTCGCATCGATTTGTCTGCTAGTTTTCGTCCATTTTTCGTTGCTGCTCGCTCCTTTTGGGTTATAGTGAGTCAACCTTAAAAGATAGACATATGCTCTCGCGGACTTTTATTTAGGACTTTTTAAAAGGAACAATTCCGTGATACATGATTTTTGCGTTACTTTAACCGTTTACGCAGCGCACGCAACGGAAACTCTCAAAAGGAATAAATTTTCCCCGTTTGTGCAACATTTATCATTACTGCTCCGCTCCTCTTAGGTGTAGCGTGATGTTATATAGCTTATAGCTTTCCTCGATAAATAGGCTACCCAACACAAAAAGAATTTTTCAATTCGGACCAGTAGTTCCTGAGATTAGCGCGTTCAATCAAACAAACAACCAAACAAACAAACAAACTCTTCAGCTTTATAATATTAGTATAGATAGAGAAAAATAAACATGTTTCTTGTGTGGTAGACACTTAAATTAGGGGGTTTAATAAAGGGGGCCCCCTTTATTAAACCCCCTTTCATTTTTATATAAATTTTCTCATATGTTGTTATAGAAGCCATAATACTTAGGAGTTACTTCGGAGACATTCGTCAATCACGACAACTTTTAAGTGGTGGTGCGACGGGAGTTGAAAGGGCCAGAAAAGAGTTTACCTAAATGAAGCTACTCGCACAGAGAGCAAAATAAGTAATCGCTATTACTAAGTTTAGAAGAGAGCAGTGGTGGACCATTGGTATCGGACGCGACTGCGATCGTGGTCGTGGGTTCGAACCCAGCCAGGCGCAAAACTTTGTGTGAAGGAAAACATCGTGAGGAAACCGGCATGTCCTAGAACCAAACATTCGAAGACATGTGATATCTACCAACCCACACTGGGCCCACGTGGTGGGTTACGGCCCACTCCCTCTCACAGAGAGGAGGCCTGTGTCCCAGCAGTGGGAACAATATAGGCTGATGATGATGGTTACTGAGTTTAGTAGAAGGTTAATTGAAAACTTCTAGCTGAATTTATCAATGTCATCATTATTACAGCCGAAAGATGTCCACTTTTGGACATAGACCTCCCAAGGCACCGCCACGTCGACCGATTCCATGCTTCCGAATCCAGCGGATTGTTGCGGCCAAACAAAGTCATCCGTCTACCTTGTGGGAGGTTCAAGTGTGGGTTTCAATTTACCTATTAGTAAACTTAGTAATTGCGATTTCGAGGGCATTTAGGTAGACTAAGACCTAACATAACATCACGCCGTGGTTGCCCGAATGATTTGGCAGAGATGTCTTTACAGAACACCCACATTTCAAACATTATGTTTAAGTCCCATGTAATAGGGGGTGGGTCTAGTGCCATCAATCGGACAGAAAATTAGACTTCAGGATGCTACTGAGAAATTCCAGATAGAAAAACCCAATAAAACTATGTTCGACCTGCACCCTAATTGCGAAACGCACTATTTATCAGGATCTGAATGGGATTGAAGATTATTTCTCAACCATTGCGTCATTTGTTGGAATAAACTGTCGGCTCAGCAACGTAAATAACGCAATGAATGTTGTTTAACTTCAACATGAAACCAATTCCTACCGATAAAAAGTTACGCAATTACCCCTCTGGGCATCGAAACTCAGGTCTTCATTTTCAGCACTAGCGCTTGCGGCCGTTGGAACAACGAGGCAGAGACCATGACCATGGCTGTGGCTATGGTCTGGTTGAACTTACATACATGTAAAAACATACTTTCTATCTGGGAACCACGGGCAACTTCTAAGGAAAACGGAAAGAACCAGCTTACCCAGTTGTAGAGAAGGTGTAAATCATGTTGATGAGTCCGTCAATCATGGCGAGGTCTTGAGGGTTGCTGCTGGCCATGCCAGGGAAGTTGAAGATCCGCAGCACATCGTCGGCGTGGCTTACACCTGGGAACATAATAAAAATGGTAAAATTTATACAGGATCAGTTTTTATCCAGTGCGCAAACTGTAACCATGAATTCAGAATATCATTCTAGACCCCCCGTAGAAAATGTTCGGCGGTCATACAAAAAAATCAGCTGTTCCATACATTTTGACCCCGTAGGTATTGCATTTTTCTATGAAACAGCAGATTTTGTTTTTGTAAAACCGACGAAAAATTTCTGCGCAAGGGGGTCTACAATGATATGCTGAATTCATGGTTACAATTTACGCACTGGATAAAAACTTACCCTGTATAGGGTGGCAACCGAGACATTGACGCCCAATCAGATTCAGTAGGTACCTGATCCTGATCCCTCTGCGTTGAAATTTTGCGTCAGTTCAAATCAACATCTACCCACTACTGAACATAGCTCTCCCAGGCTGCGCCACAACATTCTCTCCGCCGACTTCCGCATCTAGTCTGATCCAGCTACCGTTTGAAGGTTGTCGGTCCATCTCGCTTGGGGGCGCCCCACACTAAGATTGCCGATACGCGGTCTCCACTCTCCTTCGTCAGACATGAGCAACTAACGTCTTCCGTCGGTTATTAAAAAGAAATTAGTTGACCCATGGATACGTTTTGATCGCGTCGCCGGAAAGTATTGCTCTTTTATGCGAATTAGCTGTTCAGTTCATGTTTTGATAACCGACGAATCATGATGGTGGCAATCTGTTTGAAAACACTGGCTGTTTTGTAAAATAGGTACGTTACTGACCGATAGCAAATTAATTATATTATGGTTTTAATCGTTAAAATTTTTTCAAGAGTCTTATGTTAGGACTAGCTTCTGCCCGCGACTTCGTCCGCGTCAAATTTTTGCTCCCCTGACCCTTCCCGTCGCAACGATTTGCCTGCTAGTTTTCGTCCATTTTTCGTTGCTGCTCGCTCCTTTTGAGTTATAGTGAGTCAACCTTAAAAGATAGACATATGCTCTCGCGGACTTTTTTTTAGAACTTTTTAAAAGGAACAATTCCGTCAAACATGATTTTTGCGTTACTTTAACCGTTTACGCAGCGCACGCAACGAAAACTCTCAAAAGGAATAAATTTTCCCCGTTTTTGCAACATTTTTTATTACTGCTCAGCTCCTCTTAGTTGTAGCGTAATGTTATATAGCCTATAGCCTCCCTCGATAAATAGGCTACTCAACACAAAAAGATTTTTTCAATTCGGACCAGTAGTTCCTGAGATTAGCGCGTTCAATCAATCAAACAAACAAACAAACTCTTCAGCTTTATAATATTATATATATATATATAGTATAGATAATCATGTATAAAGAATTAAAAGTATCTGGATAGTTTAGTTAGCTTACGGTTTATATCGGCAAAAACAAAGGTTTTCAAAGTCTGGTAAATACGGGTTCTATTTGTGCACACTATATCTATGATACGTAGCCATTTAGGTCAATCGAAACTCACGATCGCGACGTATAGAAACTGACGGTTGTAAATACGGGTTCTATTTGTGCACACTATATCTATGATACGTAGCCATTTAGGTCAATCGAAACTCACGATCGCGACGTATAGAAACTGACGGTTGTAAAGGCGGAGCGAGACAGGAGATGTGCTCTCAACGAACTTTGAGCGCCGCATATTTAATTGCTTATTGGATTACTTACTTTATAATTACTACCGTGTTTAGATGCCGCCAGCGAACGCGGTGCAACGAATCTGTGGTACAGAGTGAACCTGCAATAGTTTCCATAGCTAGGTTGTCGCTTGTAGCGGGTACACTCACCGTAATTGACGTCGTTGTGCGCCATCAAGTTGGACAGGCTGGTGTCCCCGCGGTACGCGTAGCGGTACACGTAGGTGGGCTGCCCAGACTTGGCCGCGTGGATCTGCGCCATTTTACCCACGTCCGCCACGAAAAGGCGGTCGCTCAGAGCCTGTGGGATAGACGCACTTGTTAGAATAAAAATCTACTTACAACAATTTTACGTTCATTCCCTGACAGACAAAGCTGTGCTTAAATTGCTGGGCTTAAAAGCATGAAATTTTGCACAAGAGGAACAGAAAGCGACCACTTGGTTAAAATCAAGCCCATTGTTAGACAAATGCACTGATCTTGTGCATTACGTTTGAGCCTATCGAGTGACTGATAAAGTCTTTACCTATTTCTATTATCACCAACCGTGTGCCCGATGATGTTCATCAAAAATTATAAACTTCCATCCCTCATGGAACTTTGATGAGATGAATTTTCAAAAATTTTTCCTTCTGCAGGGCAATCTGGTCAAGGCCTTATGACCAACATTCTTCTCCCTAACATCATTGTATTCTATCTATCTTCTATCTTTATGAATAAATATGAATATTAACCAGTCAATTACCGTAATTACAGACACAATTAAAAACCATTGTGTCGATACCAAATGTGGTATCTCAGGGACTTAGAGGTTAATGTTAATAAACATAATGAGGGAATGAATATAGGTAGGTCATTCAATCTCAAGTAAATTGTTTTTTTTTTTACTTATTCGCTTCTGCCGGATGGCGGAAATGATCCCGGGATCGCTTGTTGTGTGTCGGGATATATCGATCGGGATAAATAGTAGCTTATCTTACTTCTTATAATATCAGCTATCAGCCAGTGTAAATCGGTCCAGCCATTTCGGTGATTAGAAAGAACAACTAAACAGACGGAAATAATTTAAAAACCTATTTTTTTTTTGGTAAATGTACGGTATATAATTTCATTTGCATTTAGTAAAAAGCTATTAGTTTGCCATTACAAACAAAGATTTCAATTTAATTTATATATTAATAAACATACAAGAGAAAGGAATTTATTTCTTAACGCCTCCGAAGATTAGTGAGCTACTAAAACCATGCTGCTAAGCGAGGCATAAGTGCCTGACTTACTTACTGTGCAAAAAATAGGTAAATTATAAAGAGGTCGATTATGTTTGATAATATAAATCAACATGGTAACTAGGTACCGACTTAGTCATATTTGTAAACAATATTGTCAAAAGACTTTTTTCCCGTCGACGACGGAAAATTTTGTAAGGTCTCATCAGATGGCCAATTATCTTGACACAAATTGTTTCCTTAAAATGTATAAAAGACGATATACCTATATCGAAATAATTTTAGTATCTTCTTACGTCAGAAAAGTTATTTTAAATGATAAATCATTTTATTTCTGTAAGTAGGTTTGTACAAACACTTTTACATGTCAGAGATATATTTTTTAAAACTAGATGAAGTCGGCGTTTCGTGAGTGACTAATCTGAGAAGGCCGAAACAAACTCAGAGGTCACAGTCTCTTTTAAAGTCCAGACATAATCTTGGTCACATTATGTGAAGACCGTGTAGATGTAACTGAAGGAACACGGGTGGGTTTTAGTCAGTAAAAGTCTGACACGCCCTCCCGCTCCACCTAGAGCGGGAGAAGTCATTTGATGATTTCCCATCCAGAAAAAAAAAGACATAATCTTGGTCACACCATGTGAGAGTGTAAGAAATGGGACTCCGTTTTTTACATGCCTTCATACAATTTATGACTAATTATTTATATATTTTTTGTAAGTTTGTATGTAGGGGGTAAACTTTGGAACTACCAGTCGGATTACAAAAAATCTTTTTGTATTTCGATTGTAGTCCGATTCTTGACAAAGGTTATAGGCTATTTAACATCACGCTACGACCATAAGGAGCCGAGTAAAAAAAAAGGCAGAAAGAAGGCTAAGCGAAAAGTAATTATAGCGCGGGCGGATGATGGGATCCTAATCCCTATGCGGTGTCGGGGGATGAAATTTCTTGCCGATGAAGTCGCGGGCAGAACCTAGTTATTGATAAAATGTGTTGTTCAAGCCTAGAACCGAAGATGATTAATAATTCTTATCTGTCAACTGTCAAACCGAATCAGGTCCTACCGTAGACCCTACCGTCCCTATAAAAGTCATCACAACGTTAATGTCTCCATTGTTTGTCTTATTACATTCGTGTTGATATTTATGTGTATTTTATTTTTGCTTATATTATTAATATACAGGGTGATTGGAAGATGGGTGCAAAGCTTTAAGGTGAAGATAGTATATACAATTTAGAACCATTTAAGCCATGGTTGTCTTAGACGAAGTCTTACCAAATTTTTTTAACCAAATTTTTAAGTTTTTTTTAGGAAATTCTGAAAATTTAATGTAAACTGCATAATTATGGCCAAATTGAATGATAAATGAATTAATTTTTATTTATTTAATTAAAGTAATGTGTAAGCAACCAAGTAAAATATGTTTTAGGCTTCGGTGTCATTAGACATTTTTTTTACAGATATTTAAAGCTCAGAAAAAATAAAAAAATTGTACAATACGTCTTTTAAAACTTATTTTAAAAAAAAACGGGGGGTGCCTTTTTGTTCAAACCTTTTTAAAAACATGCTTGATAATCGCTCCTTCTTTTGAGGTATCATTTATGCGGATATCTTACAAATTATTCAAATTAGGACCTACAAACCAATTCGAGGGAGAAATTTAAAATTTTAGGCAGTCTAACAAAACACAAAATTTTTGCTTAAAAGAATACTTTATGTGCTCGAAATGATAACATTGTTCAATTCTAAGAATTTTTGGCACATGCAGGAACCAATTGAGGGGAACCCATTGAGGGGATTCTCTAAACAATGGCCACCGAGCGCGGTGCGACGGCATTTCCAGGCAGAACGCCCAATGAATAGCAAAAAGCGATAAGAGTTGGTTTTAACAGCAAAATGATCTTAGTTACTGAGGCAACAAAGTCGTTTTTCTTTAGTCAGGGTCAGTCGGTCTGTGATGAAGCCGTTACATCTTTTACTTATTAGTCAAACTACTGCCCTTGTGAGTGGACGTTGTCGTGTTGATTCACAATTTACCATGTTCAGTGGTAGCCCTTTGCGTTCCTGCACGTGTTGTTTGCGTTAGTTTTGAACTATTTTGTTTCACCGTGTCCAGTCGTAGCCTCGCGCTCCTGCACGTGTTGATTTTTGACTTAATTGTGTTGAGTTGACATTTAGTGCGCTCCTACGCCGTTTTTCTTAATTGTTAAGTGACTATGGCTACTTTTTCCAATAAAGAATATGCGGATATCGTATTTATGTACGGTAGAGCAGACGGCAATGGATCTTTGGTGCGACGGATGTATCAAGAGCGCTATCCGAATCGCAGGATACCGAATATCCGAGTGTTTTACAACACGTTTCGTCGTCTTGCCCAAGATGGGTTTCACCGCGTGGAACCTGGAGTCAACCCGGGCAGACACGAAACTGCCGTCGACGAAGACATTTTAACAGCATTTCAAGCGGATCCTACTACCAGTACTAGAGCAGTAGCTCGAAATTTAAACATTTCTCAATGGAAGGTGTGGCATACAATGCACCAAAATGATAAGTATCCGTTCCATGGCAGGAGTGTGCTAGGTCTAGTAGAGCAAGATCCTCAAAGAAGAATTCAGTTCTGTCGTTTCCTCCTCAACAGAGAAATCGAAGATGCGTGGTTTCTGAAATCAATCTTGTGGACGGATGAAAGTAAATTTTCAAGGGAAGGTATTACAAACTTTCACAACATCCATGAATGGGCCGACGCAGACAACAATCCACATTTTAAGAAGCAGGTGTCATTTCAGATGAAATTCTCTGTAAATGTATGGGCTGGAATAATTGGCAGAACACTGGTTGGGCCCCACTTTTTGCCTGATCCATTGAATGGCGAAAATTATTTGCAATTTCTGCAAATTGATTTACCACTGCTGGTAGAGGAATCAGGTGTCCCGATCTTCGAAAGAGACCGAACAGTCATCTTTCAGCAAGACGGCTGTCCAGCGCATTGGACTTTAAATGTAAGGGAACACCTCAACAATTGCTTTCCTGATAGCTGGATCGGCAGGGATGGACCCATCCCTTGGCCCGCTCGCTCCCCAGATCTGACCCCGTTGGACTTTTTCGTGTGGGGCCGGGCCAAGGAACTGGTGTATAACAACATAGAAATAAACACTAGAGAAGAATTGATACAAAGAATAAATTCAGCGTTTGAGACAATGAAGCAGGAGATGATGTTGAAAATAACGACTACAGAAGTTAGAAGACGGGGCCGTGCTTGTATTAGGAATCACGGCCGTCATTTTGAACATGAAAAATAAATCATTTTAATTCAAATGTTGTTTTAATTAGTCTGCCTAAAACAAAAAATTTCTCCCTCAAATTGGTTTGTAGGCCCTAATTTCAATAATTTGTAAGATATCCGCATAAATATACCTCAAAAGAAAGAGCGATTATCAAGCATGTCTTCAAAAAGGTTTGAACAAAAAAAGCACCCTCCGTTTTTTTTTTTTTAATATGGTTTAAAAGACGTATTGTACAATTTTTTTATTTTTTCTGAGCTTTAAATGTCTGTAAAAAAAATGTCTAATGACACAGAAGCCTAAAACATGTTTTGCTTGATTGCTTACATATTACTTTAATTAAATAAATAAAAAATGAATTCTTTTATCATTTTATTTGGCCATAATTATGCAGTTTACATTAAATTTTGAGAATTTCCGAAAAAATACTTAAAAATTTGGTTAAAAATATTTGGTAAGACTTCGTCTAAGACAACCATGGCTTAAATGGTTCTAAATTGTCTGTATTATCTTCGCCTTACAGCTTTGCACCCATCTTCCAATCATCCTGTATATTTAACTAGATTTTGCCAGCGGCTTCGCCCGCGTGGAGGTCGGAAATTATCCCGCGGGAACATACTACCGGGATAAAAAGTAGCCTATGTCCTTTCTCAGGCTCTAAACTATCTGTGTACCAAATTTCATTTAAATCGGTTCAGTAGTTTTAGCAGGAAAGCGAGACAGACAGACAGACAGACCGACAGATAGAGTTACTTTTGCATTTATAATATTATACTAGCTTTTGCCAGCGGCTTCGCCTGCGTGGAGGTCGGAAATTATCCCGCGGGAACATACTATCGGGATAAGAAGTAGCCTATGTCCTTTCTCAAGCTCTAAACTATCTGTGTACCAAATTTCATTTAAATCGGTTCAGTAGTTTTAGCAGGAAAGCGAGACAGACAGACAGACAGACAGAGTTACTTTTGCATTTATAATATTATAATAAGTAATAAGTAATATAAGTAATAAGTATATAAGTAATATAAGTAATAAGTAATAAGTAATATAAGTAATAAGTATATAAGTAATATAAGTAATAAGTAATATAAGTAATAAGTATATAAGTATAATAAGTATATAAGTATAAAGTAAATAAGTAAATAAGTAATAAGTATATAAGTAAGTATGGAAGTATGGATTATTATATTATTATATTATAGTGTGGATAGTGTGGATGTGGATTAGGAATAAGTGAAATATTTAAACTAGCTGCGCTCCGCTGTTTCACCTGCGTAAGTCTTAATCCCGAGAGAATATCGGAATAAAAAGTAAAATTATCCTATGTAATGGTCTACCCATATTCCAAATTACATCAAAATCAAATGTTTCCTCATTATTATGTTAGTTAACATAAATATTTATTCTTCAATTTTTGTTATTGAGCCTACCCCTGTTGCGCCACAATTGCGGCGGTAAGTCCCCTCTTTGAGGAGTGGATAGAGAGGCGCCACGGCGTCCTCACCTTCCGCCTGACGCAGGTCCTCACCGGGCATGGGTGCTTCGGTGGGTTCCTGTTCAGGATAAAGCGGGAGGATACGTCCGGGTGTTTCCATTGCGAGGATCGTCTGGAGGACACGGTGGAGCATACGGTGGAGGTGTGCCCAGCCTGGGCGGGGCACCGCCGTGTCCTCGTGGAGGCGATCGGCGGCGGCGACCTCTCGCGTCCGGCCCTGGTGCGAGCCATGGTACGGATCGAGAGGGAATGGGAAGCCGTCACCTCCTTCTGCGAAGCAGTAATGCTCGCGAAGGAGGAGGCGGGGCGCGTGAGGGAGTGGCAGTCTCTGCGCCCTCACGTCCCTAGCCGCCGCAGGAGGAGACGCCCCGGGCGTCGGGAGTCGATTGCGGACTCCCGGCCACCGTAGGCGCGAGCTTGCGGGTGGCGAGCAATGGGTAGCTCGCCGCCCGGTAAGGACCAAGCTTGGGTCGACGGCGCGCAGTGTTCCACGCGCGCCTCAAAGAGATGTCAGCAGCAGTGTAGGGGTCTACTAGGACCGATGCCTGCCAGGGTCGCGTGATTGTTCGAAAGAGATACCGTGACCCTGGCACATGGGCAACTGATGGAACACGGGTGGGTTTTAGTCCGTAAAAGTCTGACACGCCCTCCCGCTCCGCCCAGAGCGGGAGAAGTCATTTGATGATTTCCCATCCTGAAAAAAAAAAAAAAAAAAAAAAAGCCTACCCCTGTTTGTCTCTGAATCACCCAAGTTGACTTATAGAAAATACATTTGTGTGCTTAAAGTATTAAATAAATAATGTGCCTTTTTGTATGATCACGGAAACTAAAAAATATGTATATATAAAACCGATGGTGGTTTCGTGACGGACCTTGTGCGGAACCATTAAGATAGAGCCCCACGTGGATCGCAAGTTAGTTGATTACATGATGGAAGATGGCCTTAGATATATAGCCATTAATTAAATGGCTTCAGAATTATCTAGTGAGCCCATGCGAGCCATCTGTTCGGAATGGGAATAGGTAGTATTATTCAGTCTTAGTAAGGAGATTACCTGATAACTTAATTGTAGAGATAAACTGTATAGTAAGTACCTACTTATTTATTACCAAATTTTTATACAATTCTGACCTTTTTACAATTTTTTGAGTTTACAAGTTAACTTGCGGAGCTTACTATGGTCAGGATATCTTTTGGAAAAACTGGAAGCTTATACCTGAAGACCAAACAAGAGGATGACACTGAAATCTTGTGTTATACAAAATGTTTCATTATACAGACATACGGCATATAAAGCTACTACAATGTGTCAGTTTTCTTTAATAAGTTTTCAACTTTATTGCTAAAGTATTAGGTTCAAGATTGATTAGAAATTTTTACATATACTTTTGATAAAGTAACGGGTGGATTTTACACTCACAGCATGATCTCACGCTCGTGGTCCTTAACAGTTGACATTACTGCTTTTCTGTAGTTAAGAAACTCCTCATTGTCAGCCTATAATGTTCCCACTGCTGGGACCCAGGCCTCCTCTCAGTGAGAGGGAGAGGGCTAAAATCCACCACGAGGGCCTAGTGCGGGTTGGTAGATGTCACATGTCTTCGAACTTTTGGTTATACGACGTGCCGGCTTACTCACGACGTTTTTCCTTTACCGTTTTGAGAGCGGTGGTGTCGAAATTATATGTACAAATTAAAGCGCTTGCTTGGTTTCGAACCCACATCCTACAACTCGTAAGTCGGGGCTGATACCTTTGGGCCACCACTGCTCTTAAGAAGAAAAAATCTGATCTACCTGAACAAGCTGTGGAAACGTCTCCTGGCTGACTGGCTTGCCGCCCAGGTACTGTTGCTTGATCTTCATGGCCACGTCATTGCGGAGGTTGAGCGGAAGAGTATCGTTGTACTCGAAGATGTGAGCGGCCAGCTGGTTCCAGTTGGCTTCCAGGTCGGGCAGTAGGTCGGGGGTCTCCTGGTAGGCTGGAAAAGAGGAGGTTGTGGAATGTGGTTATTTAATGAGACCAAAATGAGGGGCCGCTGAAAACCTATATAGGGAGAGACATTGACGCACAACCTGTTTCCAAGGATAAGGTAAAGATTCCCTGCGTTGAAAATCAGAGTCTGTTATCAACAAATCAATTGTTTCATAGCAAAGTGAGTGTCTACGCGGTCGAAATGTGTAGAACAGTTTTTTTTCGCAGTGGGTTCAGATGTATGAAAAAGGTTGGGCGTCGATGTCCATACCCCTGCACCCTATGCCCTGTCTAGAGCATAATCAGCCTATAATATTCCCACTGCTGGGACACAGGCCACCTCTTAATAAGAGGGAGAGTGCTATAACCCACCAAGCAGCCCTAACGCGGGTAGTCTACCAATGTTGTCTACATGTCTTTGATTTTTTGGTTCTAGGACAGGCCGGTTTCTTTACGCTGTTTTCCTTCACTATTTTGAAAGCAGTGGTGATGAAAAACTAGTAAGTAAAGGGCCTGTCAGGGATCGAACAGCTTATGACGTAAGTAGCAGTGAAATTAATTTGATAAAAAAGTAAAGTATTTACAAGGCAGATGTGAGGGGAGACGCCCATATAGTGAACTTCTTTGTGATATTCTTTAGGAAGGCCAGGAGTGTATAACTTGCAACCGACATGCGTGTATGACCTAATGTATGAATTTTTATTTATTTATTTATTTATTTAGAAAGAAAGCCTACATACTAATACCGTGGTATTATAACTAAGTGGCTTATGCGATGCTCAATACATTAAATCCCTGATCTCTAAACTAGGGAGGGCCCTGTATCTTAGAGATCAGTATCCCTCCGCAGCAATGTCACAAGCCAATATTAGTGACATACTAAATATTACAAATTGTTTTTTTTTAAATCATAACCATAAAACTAAATAAATAAAATAAAGTACTAAATTAAATTAAAATAACATTCACATAATCAGTTTTGTGGATGTGTGCGTGCGTGCGTACGTGTGTGTGTGTGTGTGTGTGTGGTGTGTGTGTGATGTGTGTGTGTGTGAGTGTGTGGGGGTGTGTGTGTGTGTGTGTGTGTGTGTGAAGGTGGGTGGGGCAGAGTGGTTTATATGTAAGTGCAAGTATAATTAATTTTAAAATTTCAGTTTAAGGGTCGGTGGCCCAAAACAAGATCCTCAGTATTATTATGACTTAATTTTGCCAAGTATTTGTTTAATGTACATTTGCATTCATATTTAGTTTTAGAAAATAGTTTCAATTCCTTGTTTAAATTATTATACACTGTTATGCTGTTGATATAATACTGGCGCCTGGCAAAATATGTTCTGTGCGGTTCTAGTGGAAAAACTTTATGTCTATATATCGACCTACCGGCTGGTTCCGCCAAGGGACGGGAAGAATGTTTACGAATTGTCATTTGTTGCACGTAAAGTTGTCTGACAGTCAACAGATCACATTCGGCATAAAGCTGTAATGTGGGATACCTACGTGGACGAGACAGCATGACCTTAATGACAGCCCGTTGTGCACGTTCAAGCCTAATAAAGACGTTTACAGTTGACCCTCCCCAAACTGGAATACAATAAGATAAAACCGACTGGCACAGTGCAAAATAGACAAGTTTCAAGGTCCTACTATCAGCAGATCTACGAAGTTTTTTGAATACATAAATTAGTTTACGGATTCTTCCTGAGAGTATCTCTATATGCTTGTGCCAGTTCAGGTTTTGATCTATATGAATGCCGAGATATTTTACACCACTAGACCTGGATATGTTGAGACATTCGCATTCGGAAGAGGACACATTGGTACAGGTGTGGGCTTTAACTGCAAATGATAGCGGTGGGGAAAGATTTGACCTAATGGTAAAGGGAACACATACCGTTTTTTGCACGTTTAGGGTAAGCATGTTATTTGTTAGCCAATTCATTATTTGCTTAAGTGCGTTGTCAGCATTGGAATAACATTGGCTCCAATCTGCTCCATCTATAACTAAGGCTGTGTCATAAGCATACGTATAAATTTTGCAATGCTGAATATTCATTTTACACAGCTCATTTATATAGATGAGAAATAAGGTGGGCCCTAATACGCTGCCTTGGGGGACACCATATGTAATAGGTAAAACCTCACTCTCATGCTGACCCACTCTAACATATTGAGTTCGTCCCCTCAGGTAATCCGAGAAAATATCCAAAACGGGACCACGAATTCCAATGTTCTCCATCTTCTCCAACAAGGCAGGCGCAGAGACGGTGTCGAAGGCCTTCGATAGATCAAGAAAAACACCCAGACATTTTAATCTCTTATCAAGACTCCTAGCAACATGCTCAGATAGGCCCATAACCGCATCTTCAGTGCTCATCTTTGTTCTAAAGCCGAACTGGTTATGGGCTAGAATATTGTTCGCATCCAGGAAGCTGATGAGGGTATTATTCAGGATACGTTCCAAGATCTTCGATAAGGCAGTAAGTACAGAGATTGGCCGATAATTATTAACATCGTCTCTGCTCCCAGACTTGTGAACCGGATGCACAACAGCTCTTTTAAAGGCATTAGGGAACATTCCAGAAGTTATAGATATATTACAAATATGTGTAATTACTGGAACCAGAACATGTCTCATACGTTTAATTATTATAGCCGGGATCCCGTCCCAACCAGTAGCACATTCGGATTTAAGGCTCAGGATTATGTCTTCAACATCATTCTCATTCACCTCAAGGAGAACCATTGACCCACTAGGGTTCAATATAGGCACGTTAGGACGAGTGGAAGTCGGGGTTAATTTTGATGCAAGATTACTACCAATATTGGTAAAAAAATTATTGACAATGCTTAACGAGGATTTCGGTGATTCAGAAAGTTTTAGAAGCTCCGTGGGAGAAGCACGGCTTGATTGTATATCAGATACCTTCTTAATTACATTCCAGGTTGCTTTGATATCATTTTTTGCCTTAGAAAATTCTTGCTGTTCATATGCATTTTTAGCTTGCTTAGCAATGAATTACAGTGATTTCGGTAACGACAATAGGTGATTTTTAGTATTTCATTATCCTTATCTGTTAAAAGAGTTTGTAGGGATCGCAGCGTTTTATAGTTTCTGTGTATGTACCCCCATTGTAAAAGACATTGATAATTTTAAACAAGAAACTTATCACTTACCAGCAGCAGGGTACAGTCCCTCTTCAGACGTGACGGACGTGATGAGGGGCAGGTTCATCATGCTGCCGGACCTGGTGGCGTGGTAGGGGTACTGCTGGAGGAACGGCTCCCGAACCCCGGGCGCCTCCACCACGGGCGTGAACGGCGTGAACATATGCACCTTCCATTCCTGGAGAAGAGTTGAAGTGTGTTTAAGAAAAATGTGATGTATTCGTTCTGAACTTTCAATTTGGACAGGGCCTCGTTTCGACTTTTTATTGGAGAGGCCATGTTTAACAGTGTTTTCGTCATGATGAAGGGACAGTTACGAGCAAAAATAATTGAGTTTTAGCACAATATTCAAAAGTGTTGATAGAAGTTTTATAGTGTTACGAATATATTATTTTCTAAAACATACTGAGTTGAGCTGTACGACTAGTAACAAATGCATGCACTGACTGTACAGGTCTATTCAATCTGTACTTTCCTCAATAACCATTTCAAACACAAATCTACGTGGTCTTCACATGATCTGATCAAGATTATGTCTGGGCTAGGGATGTTATGGATAGGTTTCAATTTCGGATACGGCTTGGTTACGGATGTAAGAATGATTATATTACCGTATACGGATACGGATATGAAATTATTTCGGATTATCCGTTAATTTCGGATGATTTCGGTTACGGATATTAAACTTTTAAAGAATTTCAAAAGTAAAATACAAATAGCTAATAAAATGGTTTTATTTATATGTCACCATTTGGCAGGAATTACAATCAGTCTGTGACAGCTATTTAAAATAAAAATGATTATAAATATATATTGAGTTTTATCTAATCTACCTAAAACAAAAATGTAAAAACAAATCCGATATTATCCGAAATTTTTATTTCGGATTCGGTTACGGATAAATTTTTATATCGGATATCCGATAGTTTCGGTTACGGTTACGGAGCTCCCTAACATCCCTGGTCTGGGCCTTAAAAGAGACTGTGACTCTAAGTGTGTTTCGGCCTTTTCTTCACAGAGTAGTCAGATAGGAAACGCCAACTTCATCTAGTTTTTTTTAAATATGATTGACGTGTAAAAGTGTTTGTCCAAACCTCGTTACAGAAATGAAATCATTTCCTGATAACTACATTGTGACTTTAAGCTCACAACTAATTGGATAAATACTTTAAATTAAACAACCACTTTGCCTGAACAAATTCCAATTTGCATATAGTTTGGGAGCACTTCATCCGCGTTGGGAAATATGGCCGCATTACAATTTATGCCTCAACCAGCCCCAATACGTTTAACATTGGCATACAGCCAGGATGCTGTTCTCTGGTGCTTTACAACTTAATTATGAGCTATCAGAACCATTTAACGGCAATAAATATAACGTGCTGGATATTAAAAAGATTATTAAACTATTTGATAGGAACGATGGCAATAAAAGATGTGGCGGTTATAAAATTACTATCTATTCATGATTCTGTGAAATGGAAGTATTTTTCAAAAGTTTTTATAGGTTTATTATAATTTTATAAAACGTCTTAAATCCTGTGTACAGTCATGAGTAGAGGCAGAGGAATATGGCATTAAATGCTGAAAAGTTGGTAACGAATTATTTGGCAGTCATTTTGATGATGGGTAAACATGGAAATGGACAGTTCCATAACAAGCTAAGGAATGCCTTTATGCTTGATAACCATGGAATCTGCTTTGAGGTAGAAGGCGGAAATTGGGTGTTTTGGCGAAGTTAAGGATCTCATTCAAACTCAATACAAAATGCAGGATATTTAAAAGTAAAAAGTGTAGCAATATATGTACGTACAAACATCTCAAACTGCGCGTTGACGATGACCTCGGCAGGCCTGTACTTGAGGCACTCCATCATTTCCTTGTTGGTGGTGGTGGGACATCCCACGATGGAAGCCAGGGTCTTCGCCTTCTCAGCCGGCTTGATGGAGTGCGTCCACTCTGCGAGCGCAGTACCGCTGTAGGCTATGCCTCGAGAAAATGTGCCTGGAAAGAGATTTGAGGAGTTAGATTACTTTTATAATCCGCTTATAGTGTTGCCACTGCTGGGACATTGGCCTCAGTGAGCGAGAGGGTGCTGTACACCACACGGGCCCAGTGCGGGTTGGTAGATGTCACATATCTTCGAATTTTTGATTCTGGGACATGCCGGTTTCCTCACGATGTGTGTTTTGATAAAGTTGATTGATTCAAAGTGAAGTGCCTGCCTGACTTTGAACCCGTGATCTACAACTCGTAAGTCAGGGCCATAACCACTGGGTCAGTACTGCTCTAGCACTGCTGGGAGAAAGAGAATCACCCAGCTTTGAGTGTACCTATCCAATCAGTGCCGTGAGGCTCAACTCAGAACTCAAGAATCTCAGGTATTATTTTAAAAGACGGCACGGTTCACATCTGCCGGGCATACCAATGTCCAGGAGAATCAGTCAGACACATTATCTCCAGGTGTTCTCGTCTAACGAGGAGGACTTGCATAGTAATCTTGTAGTCAGGGTTATACCAGCAACTTGCAATTTGCCGCTGCTGTTGTTTCCTCTAAAATGTCGCGACACAAACTATGTATGTATGTGACTTTCACAGGCTTGTACAGAATAGCTTTGTAAGACATAACCTTTGATCAAAAATGTACTAGTACTAAATTATTATGAAACGTTTTTCTATATTTCGTAGTAAGAAATATAAATGTGTAAGTGTGTGCAAACGTGGCCACTTGAGCGCCTTATTTTTGTTCCAGCCCCCCTAGCCAAGTCACAAACGTTTACCGTTCTACAATCGATAACGCCTCAGTGTCAGCAATTGTAGAAAACGATAAGTTGGTAGCCATGTTGAAGCGCCTGAGTCGGCCGCTCGTTCTACAGTGTCTTTAGAAAAACGACACATTATAACAAAGGATTTAGCGTTGAACATTGTAGAAACGATAAAAAATCATTCTATCATTTTGAACGATGTGAATTTGGCTACGAATTTTCTGTTCGCTTGTTCTAACCACGTGACTTAACGTTGAGCGACTAGCGTTAACGATTGCAGATTATCAACTTGGCTAGGGGTGCTGATCCTTTATCTAGTGCTATTATTGATCGAAGGACATAACACGTCATGTTTGTGAAATGTGGTCTAGACATTTACGGTATTTATGTTTATTCGTAGCGACTGTTCTATTTGGTTGGGATAAGCATTCATTATTCTCGATTCTGGTGCAATTAGACATTAAGTCTGTACTTAGTTTAATTAAAGCTATCCCATGGGAACCTACTACTGGGATAGAAAGTATAACTGAGAATTATGCCTACGTGGTAAAGTATGGCTGAACTCATATTTTTGTTTGTCATCATTTGCTCTGTTACCCATATTTGCAAAATAAAATTATCTTTATCTTTATTATACTTGGGGCGGTTTTCAATGAGGCCGTAACTGGCCAATCTTTGTAACAATGTTATAAGGACACAATCTTTTGCCCGCGGTTTCGCCCGAGTGGAGTTCGGAAATTATCCCGCGGGAACGAGAGTACTACTGGGAGAAAAAGTACACATCATATGTTAATGCAGGATGTAAACTATCTGTGTACCAAATTTTATCCAACTTTTTTGTTCCGTGGAAGAGGTACAAACACACACATAAAAAAAACAAACACAAACAAATACATAAATCCTCACAAAGTTTTCCATCTATACATCTATACAAATAAATAAAATTGGAGTGTCTGTTTTTAATATTAAAATAACCGCTTTTTACTAAATGTATATGGATGTATCATCATCATCATCATTTCAGCCGAAAGACGCCCACTGCTGGACATTAGCCTCGCCCATATTGGGGGGATTTGCAATAATCGCCACGGTTGGCAAGCGCGTTGGCGATCGCAGTATGGTGGTAAAATGCATAGAGAACGTTGCTGCCCATTCTCTAGTAAATCCCTTAGTCGCCTTTTACGACACCCAAAGGAAGAAATGGCTATTCTTTATGTCCGGCACCACACGGGATGGATGTATACACGGTACATATACCAACACAACATTTTTTTTTAAATTTTGTCTGTCTGTCTGTCTGTTTGTTCCGACTAATCTCTGAAATGGCTGGACCGATTTTGACGGGACTTTTATTGGCAGGTAGCTGATGTAATAAGGAGTAACTTAGGCTACTTTAATTTTAGAAAAGATCTTTTATTATAGAAAAATACCTGCGTTAATTTCCGACATCCACGCGGGTCAAGCCGCGGGCAAAAGCTAGTTTAAAATATTAGTAGGATTGTGGTGAGAAATAAACAAATAATATCATTTAGTATGTGTGCATATTTTAATTATCGGTGTGGCAAATTTCATCCATATCCGCTCAGTAGTTTTTACGTGAAGGAGTTAACAATCATCCAAACTTTCACATTCATAATATTAGTAGGATTATTGAGTCCTTGAGTTTATATGAAGGTGAATTGTAGCGACATTATATTGCCACTGAGACCCTTTGAGAAATGCTAGACTGTACTGGGATCACCTTATTATCTATTTCAAATTGTTGTTACACAGACTAATACGGGCTCAAAGGGGCTAGCATGAACGCGCGACTTAAAAACGTACATAAATACGAATGATTTTCTAATAGAAAATAATATAATATAGAGCATTTTGGCCAACAATTTTTTCAAGAAGCAAAATATTATCACCCGCAGATATGAATATAGTGTGTAGTATAAACAGCCTGGTCTGTGTCCGAGTAGTGGAAATAAAATAAATATCATAGGACAACATGTCTTAGGACAATCACCACACCGTTATCTGATCCCAAACTAGGCAGAGCCTGTACTATGGTAACCAGACAACTGATAAATATACTTATATATTTCTTAATACATACATATTATAGATAAATTACACCCAGACACAGAACAAATGATTGTGCTCATCACACAAAGATTTGTCCTGGGTGGGATTTGAACCCACGACCTCAGTCTTTGCAGTCAGGGTCACTAACCACTAGACTAACAGGCCACTAGGCTAATTTACCTATAGGTAATGTTCCCACTATTGGGACAGACCTCCTCTCGAACAGAGCGGGAATGTGCTCTAAAACTACGGCCAGAGCGGGTTGTTAGGTGCCGCATCGCATGCCTTTTATTTTTCGAAATATACCGCGCCTATTTCCTTACGATACTTTCCTTCATCGCTTTGAGAGCAGTGGTGATGTAATAATTTACACAAAGCCTTTTCCCAACAACGTTGGGGTCAGCTTACAGTCTAACCGGATGCAGCTGAGCACCATTTTTAGGGTTCGTTGCCAAATGGCAAAAAACGGAACCCTTATAGATTCGTCATGTCTGTCTGTCTGTCCGTCCGTATGTCACAGCCACTTTTTTCCGAAACTATAAGAGCTATGCTGTTGAAACTTGGTAAGTAGATGTATTCTGTGAACCGCATTAAGATTTTCACACTAAAATAGAAAAAATACAGTAAATTTTCGGGTTCCCCATACTTAGAAATGAAACTCAAAATTTTTTTTCATCAAAACCATACGTGTGGGATACCCCACACGTATGGTTTTGATGAAAAAAAATTTTGATGAATAGGTCTTCAAAAATGGTATTGAGGTTTCTAATATCATTTTTTTTCTAAAATAAATAGTTTGCGCGAGAGACACTTCCAAAGTGGTGAAATGTGTGTGTCCCCCGTAACTTCTAAAATAAGAGAATGATAAAACTAAAAAAAATATATGATGTACATAACCATGTAAACTTCCACCGAAAATTGGTTTGAACGAGATCTAGTAAGTAGTTTTTTTTTTAATACGTCATAAATCGTAAACCGCAATTTACCGTTCATTCAATCAACTCAAATATAAAAAAAAAAACATTTAATTTCATAAACATAAAACTTTATGCGCTTAGACGCTTTTAGACGACGCTTGCGGCAGTACCTCATAGAAGCGCAACGGAAGCTGGATATGGTCACACTAAATGTTTCAATTATATGATGTATGTACCTACCGACTTACCCACTTGAGTATGTGTCAGCGTTTCTGTCAGTGAGTGTTGCGCGTAATAAAAATGGTTATGGGATCATGGAAGTCTCGCATTGTTTAAGACCGGTTTTTTGCTTTCTGATTCTTTTCAATATATTTCTTTCCTTAGGTACACTTTACGTTAAGGTCTATCATGCATCCATTTAATTTATTTATTTATTTTTGCAATCTAATTCAATTTCACACTATAATAATCAAAGGTTCATTGATTCACTTGCATAACTTTTTACAATAAAAACAACTGCTTCTACTAGGTACTAAATTTGAATTATTTACTAAATAAATTTCACACTGTTTCGTGTATTCGTAACTATTTTATTCGACTTATTTCTGTCTCTTACAAATTTGCTTAATTTATGAATGCATACATACATCACTTTGCTGTATTTATACATATAAAACTGGTTTACATCCGTCACTTCACACTTCAGGTCCAGTAGAAAACCAGCGTCAGGCACTAGTTGTCTGGCATTATTGCTGAATTGGGCCTTTTTGGCGCAGCCGTGGGGCACACTCTAATACTAGTTTGTCATCGCACCTTACACTTTTAGGTTTGAATTGTTTTTTTTTAAATGTTTTATACTCTTTCTAACCTATATATTATGTGCCTTGTAGTCTATGCTAAATAAATGTATTTCTTTCTTTCTTTCTTTCTTATGCATAAACCGAGAATACCTACAGATCTGTACGGAACCCTTGGTGCGCGAGTCCGACTCGCACTTGGCCGGTTATTTTTTCATGAAGCGACTGCGTACTTGTCATCCACAACCCAATTGCTGGTAATATGATAACCCTTGCTAAGACGTTCAGACATTCGGGTTTCTGACAACCTGTAACTACTGGAAAAGATGTAATACATTTATAATAATTTACACAAGGTAGGAATAAGTGAATACTATTTACGAATGGTGTATTTAAAAACGTTCTAGTAAAATACGTTACATTAATTCGTATGTTTGTGCTAGGCCCACAGAGGCTGGGCTACCTGTCTTCGTAAACACCACTACGTTTGTACAGATATCGTAAATTGTCTGAGACGTGTGAAGCTCTCGTAAATCAGAATAATTATATTTATTTTCTAAGACAAGAAACGCTTTCTACATATTTTATTATGCTATTGTAGCTAGTTTAAATAAGTATATATCTTTACTTGGCTTGCGAGGTTGCCGACGTGTGGGATGTGGAGTCAGCGATCATTGTGCCGATAGTCGTGACAGCCAATGTCTTAATAGCCAAGAGCCTCGACTAATTCCTGGGAAGGCCCTGGTTAGACAGCTGGATTAAGAGCTTGATTCAGTAAGCAGTACTTCTCGAAACGTTGACACGATTCATATTCTTTAGGAGGTTCCTCTTTTTTGTTGCCCTGAGCACCAGTAGCTTGGCCCTGTTCCCGATCTTCTAAAATGATTGTGGAGTACATCGCTAAGGTGTGATGTATTAAATTTCTTATGTGCAATATGGAAGAAAACTCCGACATTTCACCAAGCAGCTTGAACTCAAGTAAATAAAGTCTCATGTTTAGTACCGCTGGAGTTTGTTGCGCCACTTCTTCCCAGGTAAAGCACTAGGAAGTGGTGAAAGACGGGCGTTTTGGGGGGACTGTCTTATGTAACTTTGACGTTCGAAAAGTGCAGACTGTCAGCCTAGTTTGAATAAATAACTTTTGATTTTTAGGACTTATTTCAAAAAGGTGTTTACTATAGAAGAAAATGAAAACTTGAACGTAATAATAATGCTAGATAGTCTAGTAACTCATTTGACACTTCCAATAAATAGTGTATGACATTGCAATGTTAATTACAGATATCAATATATTTTGCATCAATGAAGTTAATAATACCAATTTGTAGCAAAGGTTATCAACAAAGGTAAAACGTTATCTCTTTTATTCTCTGAGTCTCTTGTTGATCTTCCAAGTAAACTTTTTAAATTAAGTAGGTACAAATCCTCTGGGCTTTCTTCAGCATCTACATACCTAACCTTTTCCTATTCCTATTGGGAATACTTGATAAGACTGGTTATCAGATTTCGGGCTTCTGACGACCCGTAATGACTGTCAACGATCCACAAATGACTGCCAGGACCAGCAGCTTAAAGTACTTTCCGAGGCACGGAGGTCTTGGTATGTAAAGATTTTGGTCACCCATCCACGGAAAACCGTGGCCAATCGAAAAGCGATACATGGAACTTCGAAAGCTGGCTATGACGATTTTTTGGATTTCCGTATATCGCGATTATAAACATTCTCAACTAAATCCATTCGTCATGGTGTACTTTATGAATACAGTATATTCATATTTTAAATTTCGAAGTTCAGTATTACCGTCAAAAAATAGGTACCTAGTAGGTTATAGGTTAGCCTTTTTGACCTCACACAGGTCTTATTCTTTTAATTTTATATCTTTAACCTTTTTGTTATCCTAAAAGTTTCTATGTTTTTTTTTTTAAATTGTTTTTATGTCCTGTGCGTGTCTCAAATAAAATATTTTGCTTTCTTTTCTTTCTTTCTATTTTTGACGCCCCGAGCGGACTTCAGGCCACCGTAGGCGCGGACTTGCGGGCGGCGAGCTATCCATTGCTCGGTAAGGACGCGGCGCGTTGTGTTCCACGCGTGCCTTAAAGAGATGTCAGCTAAAATTTAAGGGGTTCAATGCCCGCCAGGTCGCGGTTTTGTTTGAAAGAGTTACCGTGGCCCTGGCAGAGGCAACTGAAAGAACACGGGTGGGTTTTAGTCAGTATAAGTCTGACACGTCCTCCCGCTCCGCCCTAAGTGGGAGACGTCATTTGATGATTTCCCACCCCAAAAAAAAAAGGTATTATTTCCCCAAAGCAAAGGCAAAGGCCTTTCGTACAGAGAAGGCAGAGCTGAGGCACTAATTAACCCGCTTGCTCAATACGGGTTGGCGATTTCCGAAGACTTATATATCTTTGATTCATTAAAATTACTACACAAAGCCAATATTCCTTGTCAAATTAGAACGGTTTAACTACCTAAATTTATGCGAGAATTAATACAGCTAATAACAGCTCTGCAGTGGTCCCACTGTGCTAAAATTAAAAAGAAAACAAGAAAAGTTTTTTATTCTGTAAAGTACATTCAAATGGTGGCATCCGCCAGATGTGGCCAGCTACATGGGAACGAGAACAGGCAATAAGGTACGTTTCGTATTTTCTAAACGAGAGTCTGTCAGAATAACATGTTTCCTTAACATAAATAACAAATGAGTTGAATTGTTCTGTAAATTGTGGGTTTCCTTTACAACTATGCAACATTTGGGCTTGATGGTTTATTTCACTGCAGCGTTGTAGGAATTTAAGAGCTTTCTGAGTTTTTAATTATTATTTTTGAGATGACCTAAAGCACGGAAGTGTGGCTAAATAATAATAGCTGTCGAGGTCGATCGATCGGGTTACGCTACGCTTGCCGCGGTTGGTCCGTGGATGGGTGCCCGCTGTTACATGCGTCGTAAAGCACGTTAAGTTGTTAATCCCGGTTGTCATTTGTGAATCTTTGACTGTCCGAAAGACAAAACATTTACCACCTTTCTAACCAAGTGGTACCGTATTACTTACCTAATAACTGTTTAAAATACTGATAAGTGGTATCCAGGTGCATCCGGTTAGACTGGAAGCTGACCCCGAAATAGTTGGGAAAAGGCTAGACAGATTGTTTTTTTTTAAGGCACTTCGAAGATAAACATTGGAACAACAAGTTGCTGGCAGCCGAGCAAATCGTCTGGGATAACTGTAATCGTTTTTGTCCTGAAAAAAAAAAAAAACATTTTAGAGCCCTTTAAAAGTGGTAACTTTAAATCCACAAATCCAGAGACGTGCGCACAGTGAACTTGTCAACCGACAATCCGAAAAACAATTGACATTCGATTAAAAGAATCGATTCGACTGACATTCCAATTCGTCGTGTCACATAAATCGAGATTCTAGTGACTTTTCGTTTTTTTTCTGTGAACCGCAAATCCCTATAAAGCTGTACTGTCGAAAATCGAACACTTTGGCCTTTGTGTCAGTCCTACCCACATTCTGCCACAGCTTTTCATTTTAGGGAACGTTTGACAAAGAAAGGTGAGCCAATTAGTCCAATTAGAGACCTGTGGTTATTTGAGTTGAAGTTTGATCGATAAATATGTACGAATCAGAGGCTAAAGGTGATGTTGTTAGTGATTTTTAGAGCGCAATGCTCTAAAAATAACTAACAACATTTAGTGCAAGACTGACATATGGCTCTGAATGTAAATTATAAGGCTTTTATTCGGTGCAGTGTTGGAAAATGACCAATTGTGTACGCGGTACAACTCTGATCTCTATGAGATGTACAGCGACCTTTATATAATTTATAATATTAGAATACTAGCTTCTGCCCGCAACTTCGTCCGCGTCATATTTTTGCTCCCCTGACCCTTCCCGTCGCATCAATTTGCCTGCTAGTTTTCGTCCATTTTTCGTTGCTGCTCGCTCCTTTTGAGTTATAGTGAGTCAACCTTAAAAGATAGACATATGCTCTCGCGGCAATTCTGTCATACATTATTTTTGCGTTACTTTAACCGTTTACGCAGCGCACGCAACAAAAACTCTCAAAAGGAATAAATTTTCCCTGTTTTTGCAACATTTTTCATTACTGCTCCGCTCCTCTTAATTGTACCATGATGTTATATAGCCTATAGCCTTCCTCGATAAATAGGCTACTCAACACAAAAAGAATTTTTCAATTCGGACCAGTAGTTCCCGAGATTAACGCGTTCAATCAAACAAACAAACTCTTCAGCTTTATGTATAACTAGCTTTTGCCCGCGGCTTCGCCCGCGTGGATGTCGGAAATGATCGCAAAAGGACGTACTACCGCGTTTAACGTATGGAATGCATTAATCCAGGTTATATAGGTAATAAGAGAGCAGTTGAGTGAGAGCAGTGGTGGCTAAGTGGTATCAGCCCCGACTTACGAATTGTAGGTCGTGGGTTCGAACCCAGGCAGGCGCTTTACTTTGTGTAAATATTTTCTTCACCACTGCTCTCAAAACGGTGAAGGATAACATCGTGAGGAAACCGGCATATCCTAGAACCAAAAATTCAAACACATGTGACATCTACCAACCCGCACTGGGCCCGCGTGGTAGATTACGGCCCACTCCCTCTCACCGAGAGGAAGCTTGTGTCTCAGCAGTGGGAATAATATAGGCTAATTATATATAGGTAATAAATACTATCTGTGTGCCATTTTCGACCCAGATCCAATGAGCCGCTTTTGCGTGATTGTGAAACAAACATCTAATCATAGGTAGTAGGGTATAAGTAGGTTTATAATTCATATTACTTCGGATTCATAGTTTATGAGAATATCATGTGTGTTTGATGAATAGTATTCAGAGTAAGAAGACTGTGAAATAGGGTTGGATTGAATTAATATAAGTTATCCACGCTCGTTCGTATTCTACCTATACAGACACTCAATCATTTACCAGACACCAAATCGATCATAGGAATTATAGGAATAGTACTTTTGCCAGTGGCTTCGCCCGTATAGTTGACAGAAAATATCACCTGGGAACCTACTACCGGGATAAAGTATCCTTTATGGTAAGTATCCAGGATAAACAAAAATCCAAATTCATCCAAAAATCTAAACATCTAAGCCATATTCCGTGGTCTCTTACTTGGAATAATACAATAAGGTTTATTTTGAGTACTCGAACACACATGATATTCGCATTTACTATGAAGCCAAAGTAATATGAATTACAATCCTACTAATCCTGCACTATCAATCGCTTGGTACCGGTCGGGTGCCGGTACCAAGCGAGACGGCCGGACGCGGAACGGCCCGCTAGACGCTCTGCGGCTATTTTATTATAATCTCTGATATCTTCTAAAATATTAATTTTAATGATATGCTGTAAAGGGCAATTTTGATCTACATGAAATGCACAATTTATTTAAGGTATTTAATTGCATAAGGATTAATGCTGTATTGCTTAAAATCGCATTCATAAATAAGCCATTATTTCTCGTAAAAAGTAAAGGATAAAAATGGTTATTATGGGTTATCCCTAAGAGTTAGACATATACCATCGCGGACTTTTTTGTAGAACTTTTTAAGGTGTACAATACTGTAGTACATTATTTTGAGTTATTTCGTAGGGTTCAGCCAGCGTTCGCAATGTAAGCGCAAAAAAATGTGTTTATTTATGACATCACATTAGAAACCTCTAAAATTATCAACGTTTCTTTACTATATTATGCATGTTACATACATATAAACCTTCCTCTTGAATCACTCTATCTATTAAAAAAACCTGCATCGAAATCCGTTGCGTAGTTTTAAAGATATAAGCATACATAGGGACAGACAGAAAGCGAAGTGACTTTATTTTATAATATGTAAAGATAATATAATATTAGTATAGATAGTATAGATGACATCTTCGATGGGCAGGACATGTCGCAAGAATGGGCGAGACCAGAGCACCAAAACGTTTACTGGACAGTAAACCAGAAGGCCGAAGAAGTCTAAGGCTAAGACTGCAGGCTATAAAGCTATTGGTGATGATGATGATGATGATGATCCGACATGCTCCGTAGCAACAGTGACATCTGCCATCCTAAGTAATGTAAGTATATCTCAATATGTCATACGGCTTGATACGAATCATCCATCTTCATTTATTTCTTCTTAGAAAGAAACCAACTAAGTATTTGCTTTCAAACAAATCTTTTGTGAGATATCAGTAACACGAAACGAAGTGTCTATTTTCCTAAAGTAGGTATTAGTATAAGGTTCCTATTTTTATATTTATTCTTATTTCTCGCAACACAGATATTCTTTCACACTTCATTTTGATATTGTGGATAAGTAAATAGTACCTATCTAGTCAAGTATTGCTTTCTTTTTATTCAGTACTAGCTTTTTCCCGAGGCTTCGCCCGCGTGGATGTCTGAAATTAATGCAAGTATTTTTCTAAAATAAAAGTAGCCTAAGTTACTCCTTATTACATCAGCTACCTGCCAATAAAAGTCCCGTCAAAATCGGTCCAGCCATTTCAGAGATTAGCCGGAACAGACATACAGACAGACAAAAAATAAAAAATAAATGATTTTTTGTGTAAGTACCGTATTTACTTTCATATGCATTTAGTGAAAATCTGTTAGTTTGAAATTACAAACAGACAGTTCAGTTTTATTTATTTGTATAGATGTATAGATTAGGTTTTCCCCGCGGTGTCACGAGTGTGGAGGTCGGAAATTATCCTACAGGAGTATTAACGGGATACAAAGGAGCCTATATGTTAACCAACCCACACTGGGCCCGTGTGATGGATTATAGCACCCTCTCACAGAGGGGAGGCCTGTGTCCCAGCATTTATTTATAGGCTGATCATGCTTATGCTGTTAACTGAACTTGTAAACTGTGAGTTTCACAAACTGATTTGGATGAAATCAATTCAGCCGTTTTTGCGTAATTGAGCACCTAACAAACAACCGACATTCATAAAGTTCAGTCGAACTTGCCATTAACGGAACACCTGTACGTAGAGTCTCGAAGTTCAAATATCTTGGGCATTTTCTTACCGACGACCTCAGTGACCATGTGAACATTGAGAGGGAGCGTAGGGCTCTGGCGGTCAGGGGTAATATGTTGGCACGAAGATTTGCTCGGTGTACTAACCAAGTGAAGATAACTCTTTTCAAAGCTTACTGTCAGAGTTTTTACACCGGTAATCTTTGGACCAACTACTCAAAAAGGTCGCTGGATGTCCTACGCGTCCAATACAATAATGTTTTTAGGATGCTGTTGCGACTACCTCGTTTTTGCAGTGCCTCTGAAATGTTTGCGGTAAACCATACAGATGGCTTCCATGCCATCATCCGAAAAAAGACGGCTTCACTCCTGAGCAGAATAAGAGGTAGTCATAATAGCATCCTGAAGGCTGTGGTGGCAGACACTTCCTCTGCCATAATAAGGCAATTTGTGTGAAGAGTTATACCCTAGTCCACATATCCTTATGTCTAATTGCTGGGTGGTCTTCTCATTCATTTGTTTTTAGATTAAGTTACTAACAATAGTGTTTTAAGGAAATTTGTTACTAACAATTTATGGATTTCAGTTGTCCGAAATAAAATGATTTTATTTATTATTTATTATTATAAATACAGTGGACCTCCGATAATCCGACAAACGTTTTGCAAGGCAGTGTCAGACTTTCGAATTTGTCGGATTATAGAGTACTGCCTAAGAAGACCCCCGTGAATAGTACAGACGCCAACACATCAAGCTACTACAATCTGTCAGATTTCTTTGATAGATTTTCGACTTTATTTCTAGAGCATTAGGTTCAAGGTTCATTGGGAAAAATTGACAGTTTCGGGTAGCTTGACCTGGTGGCGTCTGTACATATAGTCCGGAATTTTTATAAAAAAGTACCTTGTAATCCGACAAATTACAAATCCATTTCCCGTTCAGTCATGCATTATCTACATTAGCGAAGACTGTCAAAAAAATATTCAATAACAATAGACATGTCGGATTACAGGGGGTGCCGGATTAGACAGGGGCCGGATTACCGGGGGTCCACTGTAGTAGGATAGTAGCATTAGGTATAGAAACTCATGTCTAATATGAACTTACAATGTCTAACCAATCTAGTATTTCCACAGGGATAGAGACTCAGGACGACTCACTCAATTTGAATAACGTTATTTACCTTATGAATCTCGATGAACTCAGGAGAATAGAAGGGTATTTTAATATTTAAGGGCTAACTAAACCAATACTTATTATAAAGAGGTAAAATTGTTTGTTTGTAAGTAATATCTCTGGAACTACTTACTCAATCACAACAAAATAGAGCAATTTTTTGCTGGATTGACTACAATCCAGCCAGATCCCGTGGGATCGTGGAAAGGTTACAGTTTCGCGAATTTAAATAAATATTCATTCTTATAGTATAACTAGCTTGTGCCCGCGGCTTCGCCCGCGTGGGTGTCGAAAATTAACGCAGGTATTTTAATAAATTAACAGATTTTTTCTAAAATAAAAGTAGCCTAAGTTACTCCTTATTACATCACCTACCTGCCAATAAAAGTTCCGTCAAAATCAGTCCAGCCATTTCAGAGATTAGCCGGAACAAACAGACAGACAGACAGACAAAAGTTAAAAAAATGATTTTTTGGTGTAAGTACCGTATTTACTTTCATATGCATTTAGTGAAATTCTGTTAATTTGAAATTACAAACAGACACTTCAGTTTTATTTATTTGTATAGATTAAATATTTATTAAGAATAACAAAAACCATCGGTCGGTTTCTAACGATCCGTAATATCTTTACATAGAATAAAACAAAGTCGTTTTTCGTGTTTATACACGTAATATCTTTTCAACTACGCAAAGGATTTTAATGCGGTTCATCAATAGACAGAGTGATTCAAGAAGGTCTAAATGTATAATACGCGCCCAAAGCCGCTGGCAAAAGCTAGGAACATTTAAAATTTAATTAAATTAAATAGGATAACATTCTAAGTGGAAATTGATCAAATTCTAATAATAGAAATGTCAAAAAGATTAAGGGGGGCATAAGATAATAAAGAGTGAAAATTATAGTCATAACTAGCTGTGCCCGCGGCTTCGCCAGCATGGACGTCGGAAATTATCCCACGGAATAGTGCTACCGGGGCAAAAAGAAGCCTATGTCATTAATTATATCATCAGCTATCTGCCAGTCAAAGTTTCGTCAAAACCGGTCCAACCATTTAGGAGATCAGCCGGAACAAACAGGCAGACAAGCAATTTTTAGTTGTTTTTAGTACCGTGTATATTTTCATATGCATTGAGTAATAAATTGTTATTTTGACATTACAAGTAGACACTTTAATTTGTTTGTATCTCTACATAATATAAAACTTAGCCGCTGCCCGCGTCTGTACGCTTAGGTGTTTTAAACTACCTACAAAACGAATTTTCATTCGGTTTTCATGAATACACAGAGAGATTCAAAACGAAGGTTTGTATGTACAATACGTGGGCGAAGCCGCTGGCAAAAGCTATTAGATTATGAAATTATAATTATTTAATAATATTGAAGTCAACTTCTCATCCATAAAATCATCGTATTACCACGCTTGGCCGGCGGGTTGAGGATCGCAGTATGGTGGTGAAATGCATAGAGAACGGTGCTGTCCATTCTCTAGTAAGTCCCTAAGTCGCCTTTTACGACATCCACGTTAAGAAATGGGATGATGCTATTCTTTACGTCTGGCAACACACGGAATATAGATAGATAATTTTCCTACTGAATGGTTTTAAAGGTCAACCGTTCCACCCTAATGCGATACATTCAACCACGTTCGTTTCGGTTATCCGACCCTCATAGACCAGTATGATAGATAGCTTCATTTCGACTAGTGACGTGCCGAATCTTTAAGGATGTAAATCCGGGGATACGGATCCGAATACGGATATTTGGTGTCAAGATCCGCGGATACGGATACGGATCTTAACTATCTTAATCAATCAATAAATCATTTATACAGGATTTTTTTTAACCAGTGCGCACATTTTTTTGTTGGTTCAGTGTCAATAATAGAACACGTTTCAATTATTTTTTCAATACTTTGTTTTTATTTTTATCCGACCTTAAATCAGTAAACTGTGGACACCCAACATATTTCGAAATATGATATCGACAATAGTAATAGGTCAGTAACCGCGCACCGGCGTAGGTACTTCGAACTTCTTAGAATTTGGACCGATCGAACAGCTGGTAGGTACTCGTAGCTACGCTCGGTTATTCACCTCACCACCGCGCCGACGCCGCGCGCAAGTTACCATAAAAACCAGTTTCAAAATAAACATCTTTCGTTAACGATAACTTAATTTTTTTGTACTAAGATAAATCAAAATAAAAATTGCGTGGTTATTATAACTCGTTTAAGTTTTATATGTTAAAACTTGCGCACTGGATAAAAACTTATCCTGTATATATACAGTTTCATCTATGTATTGAAAATTAATAAGGTAAAAGATCTGCCAAATAGCAACGGACAAGGAGACGGATCTTTCTTGTCCCTCGGATATCCGCGGATACGGATATCCGGAACATCTCTAAATTCGACGTTGATCCCACGTCATTATAATATCATATTACAATGAGCCACGAACTGTTGGCTTCACAAACAAACCCTTGTTTGTCGCCTTGTAATTCTAAAGACTTACTTGAAAGTTTACGTTGGTAATATTGAAACTACAGTTTCTGAGATTGTATGTCGTGTGTCATGTTTGTTAAGATAACGACGTTGCCCAAGTGAATGAACTAAGTAAGAACAAAGGAGTTTCTTTGTTCAGTAAAAAGCCCGCATTTACACTATGTTTGGTCTGTCTGCAATTGTTTGCAGTGGAAGTTCTAACTGAAATTTCTACCGCATTTTAGTTTTGTTTAAAACTGCGGTTTGAAACTACGTTAGTTGTTTTCGTAATACAATTTTGGAGTTAGTTTTTGGTTTTCTGAATCTTCAAGAACGTGGTACCTACAGGCTTTGCAGGTCGTCAGAAGTCTGAAAGTCAGGCTATGTTTATTAGATTTACGATCTATTATTTGTATTTATTTTACTGATTGACCGGTCGATGTCATCACGACAGCACCGGCTGTCGCTGAAAACAGTGCTGGGGCTCTACCTCGCATAGGGTCGCAGCATGCTGAACGATCGCAGTTTTGCGTAGATGTGACGCATATTTTTTCCTAGCTTTTTCTTTTACTTTTGTTGTGTTTGCTCTTTCTTTGCGTCGTGTCTACCGCAAGTAAACGTATTTTCTTTCTTTGTTTCAGACAACCAGTCTTATCAAGGGTTATCTTATTACCCAGTAACTGAGTTGTGGAGGTCGGATAGGCAGTCGCTCCACACAAAATACTGGTTCATCATCTGTCTAACCGGATGCAGCTGAGTAAGCTGCATCCGGTTAGACAGATGATGCACGTGGTTGGCGGTTTAAGTCCACGTCCGAATTTCCGTGCACTGAATCTTTAACCCACTGCTTAGCTTACTATCGTTTTTAAGGTAGTGTAATACTAATTAAATATGGACATTTTAATAGTCTGAATTAAACGTATTTTCTTTATTTATTTTATTTATTTAGCGCCGAGAGTCGAAAATCCAGTACTTAGTCTGTTTTTATGACACGCTGGGATGTACTTTATTGTATTCTCAATGTTCGATTCAATCCCGAAAGTTGAAACTCCATTGCACTATAAAATCCTACCTATTTTTACGTCCGTGTCACGTGGTCTTAGGCTTATACAACATGTTCCTATTTTATATCCCACTAGCTTTTGCCAGCGGCTTCGCCCGCGTGGAGGTCGGAAATTATCCCGCGGAAACATTCTACCGGGATAAAAAGTAGCCTATGTCCTTTCTCAGGCTCTAAACTATCTGTGTATCAACGTTCATTTAAATCGGTTTAGTAGTTTTAGCAGGAAAGCGAGACAGACAGACAGAGTTACTTTTGCATTTATAATATTATATAGTGTGGATAAGTGTGGATAGTGTGGATAACTCTAGGATATTAATGAGACCATGGCAAAGATTCTACTGGAACACGATAAAAAAAAACACGTGTGCAATTCACACGTGGTAGAAGAGAAACCTTAAAATTTTTTGACTTCAAGATAATGAGACGGTTAAAAACAAATCACCCAAAAATTTTACCATTCAAATGTAAGGAAGTCATATCCACACATTTCATCATCCGTGCAAAACACAAAAAAAACCGGCCAAGTGCGAGTCGGACTCGCGCACCGAGGGTTCCGTACAAACCTCTAGGTATTCTCGGTTTATGCATAAGGTTCATGTTGATGAAAATAAATGTTTTTTTTTTTAATTTTTATATTTCGGTTGATTGAATGAAAGGTAAATTGCGGCTTACGATTTATGACGTTTTAAAAAAAGCTACTTACTCGATCTCGTTCAAACCAATTTTCGGTGGTAGTTTACATGGTAATGTACATCGTATATTTTTTTTAGTTTTATCATTCTCTTATTTTAGAAGTTACGGGAGGGGGGAGGGGGACACATTTTACCACTTTGGAAGTGTCTCTCGCGCAAAGTATTCAGTTTAGAAAAATATGATATTAGAAACCTCAATACTATTTTTGAAGACCTATTCATAGATAAAATTTTGAGTTTCAGTTCTATGTATGGGAAACCCCAAAATTTATTGTTTTTTTTCTATTTTTGTATAAAAATCTTAATGTGGTTTACAGAATACATCTACTTACCAAGTTTCAACAGCATAGCTCTTATAGTTTCGGAGAAAAGTGGCTGTGACATACGGACGGACAGACAGACAGACAGACAGACATGACGAATCTATAAGGGTTCCGTTTTTTGCCATTTGGCAACGGAACCCTAAAAAATGGCGATTTTGGTGTCACGTGACCTTAATTTCCCGGTTCAACAATCGAGCTAGCTAGCTATCTATCTACGAACATAAGAAACACTGTATAATGCTTCCTAACTCATTTTCTCTCACGTTAAATCTTATGAATTTTTGTGTCTCTCTTTTTACTGTCGCTTTCGTAGACTTTCAAATCACAACGGTTTTAAAGAAGTTTTCACTTCAAAAAAAATTAAGTAATTCGTTTTGTTTTTTTGAATATGGGTGTCAGTTTCAGTGTGAACGATTAAATCTTTTCACTCAAACTAAAATTCAAATCGACGCCCCCAAGGAATAAACCTGTATTATACTATTACTGACTTTTTACTGTTATACCATTTACGGTATCTATGGGTCGGGATACACATATGCAATTTTTTTCAATTTTTTTTGCGGTAATTTTCAACGTTTTTCCTATAACACTTTTGTTCTTTGGAAATTTTCCATTTTTAATTTACTAGAAAAATAACGAAACACATCATTACAAATTAAATTCTGTGGCTACGGTTCGGTAAAGAAATAGTACTGTAAAATATTTCAGCAAAATTTCTGGTTAACGCGAACAGGTTTAGTATCGTAAATTTTGTGGTACACATTTTCGGTAATGCACTGTTACAGGTATCATATTTTTCTATAAAATTCGGGTTACACTACTTTACCCTTTTATGGTTATTTAAAATTTTACTATGATAAGTCGGTAACTGAACATTACAATCTCTCTCTGTAATGAAAAAACACGTTTAATAATCCAGTAAAACAATATTATGCCTATGATTTTTAAGAAATTTACAAGAATAATTCGGTAAGTTAACATTACTGGAATAATATTGATAAGTTCGGATCGTAAGATATCAATACCCTAAAAATTGTATGAAACCATTTTCGGTAATATGTATTTTGGTGAATAACTATTTCTGTGTACATTTAATAGCTACACTTAATACTTTAAACTTTTCGGGTAAAAATTAGCTTTTCTGTCATATAACAATGTTGTCATAATTACCTTTTGTTGAAGAGATATACCCCAAAAACACTAAATCATTTTTCCTGTAAAATTTGATTTTTGCGATTACCAGTTTATTCCCCGGGGACGTCGAAATGTAAAGCTAAGAAAATGCGACGTTTCATATTTCACGTAAGGGTGTTTTATACAGATAATCGTGACGTCGAATTATTTTGTATGACAAAATTAAAACAAAAGATCTAGACACGCGGTAGCGTGTCAAGCCAAGTTCAAGTAACAGAACTGGCGAGCAGCACCGTGTGTAATATTACACGAACCATTTGGAGCCACTTTTGACCCCCTCTTAACTCAAAAACTATTTCATATAAACGTGTCAAATTTGGCTCATATAGTGAAACTTGCTAGATACATATGTGCTCCAAATTTCATAAATATATCTCAAACGGTTATTTAGATATTAACGTCCAAAAATCGTTATTTTTATCACTGACTGACCTATAGATCAAAACTCTAACCCAGTTCCAGATGACCTAGAAAGTTCAAATTTGGCATGCAGATAGGTAATTAGGTGAATACAAAGGAATAAATCAGAAACTGGTAATTTTTTATAATTTTATTATAATTTTTCACTTAATTGATTCTATTAGGAACACTTATAACAAAAACCATTTGGTATTAGTTTTGTTATAAATTATGTTATAAATAAGTACCTACTAATAATTTGTGTACAAAAAGTAATGATATCCCATCAAAAACATAAATGTGAAATGAGAGCCAAGTTCAATATTATGATATATGCCTTGGTTGTCGACTTCAACGACAAAAGAAGTGAGATCTAAATGGGTGCCAAGTTCAATGGTCAGTCCTGACTTGGCTAGTTTTCATATACGAATTATATTATAGCCTTCGCAAGTTTTAAACCTGTTACTTGTCGGTTCTTATTTTATTATTCCGAAAAATTTGGCTTGCTGGTAGAAACTAGCCATCGAACATAATAATTCGTATATAAGAACTAGCCAAGTTAGGACTGACCATTGAACTTGGCACCCATTTAGATCTCACTTCTTTTGTCGTTGAAGTCGACAACCAAGGCATATATCATAATATTGAACTTGGCTCTCATTTCACATTTATGTTTTTGATGGGATAAGATATTCATATGCCACTTGATTCTTTGACATGGTTTGATTAATTCCCTAGAGTTATGGGACATTTAAAGGATCACTTTGTATATTGCATTTTCTTTTACCGAACGTTCGTTAGTCAACAAACGAATTGTTTTTAGGGTTCCGTTGCCAAATGGCAAAAAACGGAACCCTTATAGAGTCGTCATGTCTGTCCGTCTGTCTGTCCGTCCGTATGTCACAGCCACTTTTCTCCGAAACTGTAAGAGCTACGCTGTTGAAACTTGGTAAGTAGATGTATTTTGTGAACCGCATCAAGGTTTTTAAACTAAAATAGAAAAAAAAAAATTGGGGTTCCCCATACTTAGAACTGAAACTCAATTTTTTTTTTTCAACAAACCCATACGTGTGGGGTATTTATGAATAAAAATGGTATTGAGGTTTCTAATATCATTTTTTTCTAAACTGAATAGTTTGCGCGAGAGACGCTTCCAAAGTGGTAAAATGAGTGTCCCCCCCCGTAACTTCTAAAATAAGAGAATGATAAAACTCAAAGTATCGTTACTATGTATTTTATTTTAATTATATGTGTTTATTTGTTTGTCGATTCAAATTTATTTCATTTATAAATGCATACACATATCACGTTGCAGCTTTGATATAAAACTGATTTACATCCGTCCGCTCACACTTCAGGTCCAGTTGAAAACCAGCGTCAGGCACTAGTTGTCTGGCTTTTTTGCTGAACTGGGCCTTTTTGGCGCAGCCGTGAGGCACACTGTAATGCTAGTTTCTGACATCTCACCTTACACTTTTTTTATTTTATTTTTTATTCTTTCCTGCTGTATAACTAACTGTTATGTGCCTTTCAACTGTGCTAAATAAATGTATTTTCTTTCTTTCTTTCTTTCTTTCTTTTCAAAAAATATATGATGTACATAACCATGTAAACTTCCACCGAAAATTGGTTTGAACGAGATTATTTTTAATACGTCATAAATCGTAAACCGCAATTTACCTTTCATTCAATCAACTCAAATATAAAAATTAAAAAAAAAAACATTTAATTTCATAAGCATAAACCGAGGATACCTACAGGTTTGTACGGAAGCCTCGGTGCGCGAGTCCGACTCGCACTTGAACGGTTTTTTTTTTCTTCAGCGCTGCGGCGGAGTAATTTTAACCTTTGATAAGGCACGAAGTAATCAGCAAAACGGTTGAGGTTAAATGGAATAACGGCCTTATTAATATGAATAGAACCCCTAAAACTAGGCACTTATCCACGTAGTGCCAATCAAATTTTATAGGACCACGGACGTGTCAATATGGCTGTTCGGTATAATTTTGGCCCTGGTACTATTTGGAAGGTACCGGAAACCGAAAATACTTACATATGGAATGCTACATTATGTATTGGATATTGTAGCATTTTCTCGGTTAGTTTGACTTTTTCTAGGGGCGTGTGCCCAAGTAATAACAGCGGCACGGTTCTATTGATCAGCCCCCCCCCCTAGCCAAGTTACAACCGTTTCGTGTTGAATTCCGTGCTCCAATCGGTAACGCCTCGGTGTCAACAATTGTAGAAAACGATAATAATTATGGTAGCCATATTGACGCGCCTGAGTCGGCCGCTCGTTCTACAATGTCTTTAGAAAAAAGAACATTATAACAAAGGATGTAGCGTTGAACATTGTAGAAATAATAACTTCGCTACGAATTTTCTACTAGTTTGTTCTAACCACGTAACTTAACGTTGAGAAGATTTCATTCCCATACATTTTATTAGTTTTCGACTACCGTTAACGATTGCAGATTATCAAATTGGCTAGGGGTGCAGGTTAATACAATACAATCCTTTATTTCTATAGTTAAATTACGCTTTCCGCGGTTGGTCTGTTGATTGGTGATTATCATCCTCTGTGTCTCGGAAAATACGTTAAGCATTTGGTCCCGGCTGTTTTTCTTGGATCTTAGAAAGTCGTTATGGGGCGTAAGAAGTCCGAAAGTCTAACAGCCAGTCTTACCAAGGAGTATCGTTCTACTCAGTAACTGGTTTGTGGAGGTCATACAGGCAGTAGCTATATGTAAAATACTGGTATTCACCTGCATCCGGTTAAACTGAAAGCCGGGAACCAATATAGTTGGGAAAAGGCTTGGCAGACAATGTTAATGATGAAGAGGTTAACTTTTTTCGAGGAGCTCCTTAGCGAAAACGATTATGTCTGTGATGAAAATTGTTTTTAAAAGTATTTTATAAGTTTAAACTTTGGAGGGCATAATCATACAAGGCCAGTTAACATGTCTGAGATTAGACTAGAGGCCATCTAAGCTTCGGTTATTAATAAGTTCTAGATATACTATTGTAAAAAAAATAACTAACTATACAAATAAATACAAAAACAAAGGACACTTAGGCGTCGAAGTACTCGTCCGCATCACTGTCATCTGGAAACGTGCCCAGAAGACTGGCAGCATTGCCACGTTGAATGGCAATGCTAATTCTTTGGCCAAAGAATGACCCAGCCCTCAGCTTCGGTCAGAATAGACACAACATACAGATATATTTTTTTTTTTGTGGATGGGAAATCATCAAATGACGTCTCCCGCTCTGGGTGGAGCAGGAGGGCGTGTCAGACTTTTACTGACTAAAACCCACCAGTGTTCCTTCCATTGCCTAATTATGCCAGGACCACGATAACTCTTTCGAACAAATCTCGCGACCCTGGCAATACAGCTATACTTCAAGCCTCATTTACACGGTGTAGGTATATTACCTGTGGCCATAAATTTGGAAAATACTAACACTAAAATTGTAGCGTCAACTCTGTGGTATACCACAAGTAATAAACTTAGATTGTTAAATGAGACTAGGTTAAGCTTTTGGACATGTTTTGTCTATTATGTTAGTAATACCGAAAATATTTACAACTAGCTCGGTCGTTCGGGGGTCGAAAAATATCCCGCGGGAACGTACTACCGGGATAAAAAGTCTTAGGCTCTAAATTATCTGTATACCAAATTTCATTTAAATCGGTTCAGGACTTTTAGCAGGAAAGCGAGACAGACAGACAGAGTTACTTTTGCATTTATAATATTAAGTGTGGATATATGGAATGTTACTCGGTGTTTAATTTTTTACATTTTTTTGGCACAGTTTGACCTTTTTCATGGAGCTCCTTACTCAGCGAAAACGATTCTGAGTTTCATTAAAATCGATTACAAAAGTTTTTTTTTTTTCAGTTTTAATGGATTTTATTTTCATATCTATAACCATCAGTAGCACCTCTCTGTAATGTAATCATACGATGAGTCTATACGTTACATCGTCTAAAATAAGGGTAATCTAAGCTTTTATCATAATAGAAATAACATTAAGAGGTCAGGTGCGTAGTACTCGCAACCGGCGTGTGTGTATGACCAATTGTATGAACTAAACGAGGCAAAAGGAGTGTGTTGAGATCGTAGCAGGTGGCGTTCCGTGGTTTCTGCCTACCACCATGGGAAAAAGGCGTGATTGTATGTATGTATGTATGTATGTTGTTGTTGTACCGTGTGGTGCCGGACGTAAAGAATAACACCCCCCCATTTCTTCCCGTGGGTGTCGTAAAAGGCGACTAAGGGACTTACTAGAGAATGGGCAGCAGCGTTCTCCATGCATTTTACCACCATACTGCGATCGCCAACCCGCCTGCCAAGCGTGGCGATTATGGCAAAGCCCCCCAAATTGGGGGAGGCCTAAGTCCAGCAGTGGACGTCTTACGGTTGAAATGATGATGATGATGTATGTATGTAGAAATAACATGTATTACGGCTAATAGGTATAGCTAAACTCCATTTCCGCGATGCAAGTTCATGATTTCTGGAATACCATGCAATTGATGCAACAATTCAATGGCAAAATGTAATGGTGGCCCAGTAGTGGTGGCATCGAGTACTGGTGGCCCAGTGGTAACGGCCGCGACTTACGAGTTGGTGGTCGTGGGTTCGAAAGTTCGAACTTAGACAGGCGATTTTATTCTGTGTAAATGATTTCATCGCCACTGATCTCAAAATAGTGAAGGAATATCTTGACAAGACGTTCAATTACATTGATTAACATATGTATTTGGGCAGCGCGAATATAGGTAATACCTATTTCGATCAATGGCACAAAAGTGCGTGTCTAGTCGAGGCACAACTTGCATGGAGTATATGCCTTGATGTAAACAGAAGTCACCTTTAACTATAGTATGCAATTTTATGGAAACAGCACTCGTGTAAACAGTTGTACGCAATTCTTGAATGATGACAATAATTGAACATTCTTTTTGGCATGCATTTTATTGCTCGTGAACATTCTAGAAACCTGCACCATATAAATGGAGCTCATGTTCAAGATAATAAACAACAGAAAAATAACATAACTGTTTCACGTAATACAATGTTTTGTGAACAATAAAACGACCTACAACTTCGGGCAAAGGTTATGTATGCAATAAAAAAGATATGACAAGAAGAATGGCGGACTGTGCTCTTTCCATTTTCAAGAGAATTTGGCAAAAGTTTGACAAAGAACGTCCATTTTTCAACGCGTTCAATTTGAACAAAAGGTTCCAATTACTTTATGCCGCATGCGGCAGCTTGCGTTTGAATTTCGAATAGTTTGCACGACGTGTTTCTTTATTGACCTGCAGCCCCGCCATTTTGTTTATGCTTTTCTCTACTGCACCAATCTTTCGTTGCATGCGGGAATTTTGAGCCGTCAGACGTACATGACGCAGTGCAGATCGCTTTGATAAAGACTTAAATAAAGATTTTTGACCTCAACTGCGGGGTACTTGCGTAACACACAAAAGGTTACAATGCCTATCATTTTGACAATTAAACAACATTCATTGCGTCGTTTACGTCGTCGAGCAGACGAATTTCTCAAATCAGGTACTTTTACAATATTTGTAAATAGGTATGTGAGCACCATCTATTATCACATTATTAATTTCTCGGTCATTGCTTTTTTTTTTGGATTTGATGTCATCAAATGACTTCTCCCGCTCTTGGGCGGAGCGAGAGGGCGTGTCAGACTTTTACTGACTAAAACCCACCCGTGTTTCTACAGTTGCCCATGTGCCAGGGTCACGGTTAAGGTTGCCAACCATACTTTATATTAACGTATCCTACTTTATTTTTGATAACTATACTTTATACTTTTACATACAAATAAAGTATGCAAATTACTTTATTTTCAACCTTTACTGTGATGCGTAAAACAAAATACTCATTATAGGTACCTACTTAACGATTTACAATTGCTGAACGAACTGTTTAAAACGGATAATGGAAACGATTTATAATTACTGACCGAAATGTCAGATGTCAATTGTGACATTTGTCACAGATGTCACTCACTATCTGTCACTATCGACGAAATTGTTCAAAACTGGTCCGTTGTTTTTGTTTATAAGTGAAGAATGCATTTTAAAATAGGTAAATATTAAAACATAATGACGAGTAGTGTTGGGATTTTATCCGGATAAATACTCAAAATGGATAAGTACTCGATAAATATCCGTTTTTACTGAGTATTTATCCAAAACAACGGATAAATACTATTTCAAGTTTCATTAACGAAAATTTTGTCATTTTACAAAGAAAAGGATTGGAATTCATTAAAATTTAAAAAAAGAAGTTGTGTACCGTACATTAACACTTAAAAAGACTGTATTCCGATAATTTCACTCAATCATAAATAGAGTTCGTCAGAAAATAATAACATCAATCATTAAAAATAAACCAATTATATTTAATAAATGCAAGTTTTGCCGCTTTTTCTGTCGTCACATTTTTTTTCTGTGAATATTTGTATGTAGTCTAAAAGGCCTTTCTGTTGGAACAGAAGTATACGGTGTTGAAAGAATACCCACTGCTAGTTTAGTTAACTTTGTCGAAAAACATATCTCTTTCCACCAGGCTTTTTTTGTGGGTGGGAATCATTAAATGACGTCTCCCACTCTGGATGAAGGAGAAGGACGTGTCAGACTCTTACTGACTAAAACCTACCCGTGTTCCTTCAGTTGCCTATGCCAGGGCTACGGTCACTCTTTCAAAAAATTCGCGACCCTGGCAGGTATCAGCCCAAGCGGACCCCATCAAAAACGCTGACATCTCTTTGAGGTGCACGCGGAACACAACGCGCCGTCGAGCTGAGCTTGCTCCTTACCGGGCGGTGAGCTACCCATTGCTAGCCGCCCGCAATCCCGTGCCTACGGTGGACGGGAGTCCGCAATTGACTCCCGACGCCCGGGGGGGGTCTTCTGCGGGGGCGTGAGAGCGCAGAGATTGCCTCTCCCTCGCACTCGGCTAAGGGGCTTATTTCGTTAGTGTTCTTCCAAATAAAAGGTTTTCACCAACAAGCTTTCCCGGCCTTATGCAGCAAATGTTGGCATTACTTCCACATCCAAAAAACCATTTCGACATTCCACTTATAAAATCTATGGCATCCAGTTCTTTGTCTTGATTTAACTCGACCTTTAGTCTTTGGGTGAAGCATCATCATCATTATCATCGTTCTTCTGCCCTTATCCCAGTTTATTTGGGGTCGGCGCAAATTGCCTCTTTCTTCCACACTTTGGTACTAGTCGCCATCTTCACACCCTTTCTATCCATATTATTCACACAGTTCAGCCATCGTTTCTTTCATCTCCCCCTACTCTTTTAGTCATCGACATTCATACTCAAAATTTCCCCACGACATTTTCTTCATTCTTTCGTACCACGTGCCAAGCAGCAAGCTTCTGAGTCAAGCAGATAGGCGGAAAAATTTATAGGCAATCGTTACCCTTTTGCAATCGATGTTAGAACTAAAAGATAGTATTTCGGAAAGTTCAAATAACAGTACATGTCATTAACATTATAAAAGAATCATCCAATGCACAAAAAATTTATTTATCCATCATTTTGAGTAAATACTCAGTAAAAATGAGTAAAAATTGAGTATTTATCCGTTTCGGATAAAAACTCGAGTATTTATCCTCCGAGTATTTATCCATTGCCCATCACTAATTACGAGTAATTCTGATAGCGACACACCAGTAACTCCTAAAAAAGCTAAAATAACCAAAGTTTTACAAAAGTATAAACCTGAGTGGGAAAAACAATACGACTGGATAACAGTTTTCAGTACCTGATCAATCTAAAGTGGCGAGAAGAGAGAAATAGAGCATCAATAAATTTAATGAAAAACGAATTGTTTATTTATTTAAATTTAAATGTTGATTGTCAAACAAGCTTTGTAACATTTAAAGATAACAAAAAATTGTTAGCATGAGCTAAAAGCACACAAAACTACGTTTTTAAAACAATAGAAACATAAATTTTTTAATTACTTTTTTTTTGTCCTTAATCCTTTATTTTTTTCCTATCCAAACTAGTTAATACGTTTTTTTTTTGTCAAAAAAAGTTGGCAACCCTCGTCACGGTATCACTTTCGAACAATCTCGCGACCCCGGCAACCGGTCATTGCTTTATTTTTAATTCTTTGCATATATTGTGGTATAGTAATTTTAGTATAGAAGCATCGTCTTCACTAGAACGATATAATTAATGTTTAAAAATAGGTATTGCTAAACATTTTCTGCGGGGTGAGCACGGCCTCTGTGTTAGACTTGAGTCACGCATTTTATCACTGTGTTTGCTCCCAAACTGTGATAAAAATGTGTAACTCAAGTCTATAACAGTAGGCCGTGCTCGCACCGCTAGTTTGTCTTTGAAATAAGGCTGTGTTCATACAAAATTACATTACGACACATACAGAGTTTACAGACGTCGCGGGCCATAAACAGTTTTACATCCAAACTTATGTACGTTGACTTCATTCACGATTCTACAGCAGTCTTCGATTTCTGCGAACATAACTATCTAGATATCTCCATAAATATATTAGTAGCCACTGCTTTATATACGTGAGCGAAATCTGGTAGCGATTGGTTTTATTGGTATTGTATCTACAAATGGAGGGATATTGCAGTTTGTGATTTGTAAAACTATATCTAGCTTCGATGTTGGGGTTCGCCTCAGTTCGTTCAACTGTTTGGTAGTCTGGCTCCCATTTTATGCTCAAATAATCCTTTTATTACTTGAGTCTTGGAAGTTGAGAGTACTACTTGTATTTTAGTTCTTGTCGTTTTGTTGTTGTCTTTAGTGAGCTGTTTTATTGAGAACTTTGAGACATTCGTACTTAACTGTTTACGGTGTGGTTGTGCCAGTACCAAAGGTAATACGCGTTGATTGTTATTGTTTATTATTTGGTTAAACAAACTAGCAGCTAATTATTTGACGCGTATATTCAATAAGCTTGGAGGTATTTAATCTGTCTTTTCAGTTCTTGTAGCAGTTTAGTGTGGGAGCCGTCACAATATTTTTCATGCCGTTACAACGGTTACAATTTTTTTTTTCGGAAGCCTTTTGCTTTGTTGTTTTTCCTATAACTCAAGGTAATGCCCGAGCTAATGTCTGTCGGCATTCAGAGTGTAAAGGTCTTGAAGGCTGGGCACTTCCTAATGTTCTGTTAGTATTCTGTGCATCTCAGTGAGCCTAACCATTTGTCTACGGTGATCTACTACTTCTACAATGCCAAAAGCTTACGTTACATACAACATTGTCTTTCAATTCCGATAACAAATCCCATTATTTTTAGTTAGCAAGTTCAGCAGAACTTATGCAAAAAATACGTTTGACAGCGTTTGAACTGTTAAAATGCAATACAAACTCAAAGAGGGAAGAGTGACTGGTCTCATTTAAGTGGATTTTATCGGAAGGTCGATTAAACCCGACTTATTTCGATCTAGACAATTCAGATATGAAAATACCACTGTCTTACCTCTAGACAACGGCGACAGGAAATGATAATGAACGCTGGCTCCTCCAGCAGAGCATCCAGTCAGTGTGATGCTGTCAGGGTTTCCACCGAACATCAGGATGTTGTTCTTAATCCAGTGGAGGGCGAATGACTGGTCCTTGAGCCCGTTGTTACCAGGAGCAACCTCGTCACCGGTGCTGAGAAAACCTGGAGAAGAAAGGGAAAGATGAATAATTATAAGTAGGCATAAGGGTATTGACGGAGACTTAAAAAATAAGGGAGACGAAGCATTTGCATCATCACCATCACCATCATTTCAGCTGAAAGACGACCACTGCTGGATACAGGCATCCCCCAATTTCGAGGGGATTGCTTTGGTTTGGTATAATCGCCTAGTTTTGCAGGCGGGTTCGCAATCACAGTATGGTGGTAAAATGCGTAGAGAACGCTGCTCTAGGAAGTCCCTTAGTCACGTCTAACGACCGATGACAATACAATATTTTTTCATAAAGTGCCATTATCCTTGCCAGGGTAACCAAACTGAGGAGGCGAAACGCCGGGGCGAAACTCCGCTGCCGCGACAAATTGCGGCACGGCGGACAGAGCTCCGGTGTGATCTCATGGCGACATGGCGGGTACGATTGTCACAGCCCAGTGCTGGGCACGCCACAATTGCGGCGGTAAGTCCCCTCTTTGAGGAGTGGATAGAGAGGCGTCACGGCGTCCTCACCTTCCGCCTGACGCAGGTTCGCACCAGGCATGGGTGCTTCCGTGGGTTCCTGTTCAGGATAAAGCGGGAGGATACGCCCGGGTGGTTCCATTGCGAGGATCGTCTGGAGGACACGGTGGAGCGTACGGTGGAGGTGTGCCCTGCCTGGGCGGAGCACCGCCGTGTCCTCGTGGAGGCGATCGGCGGTGGCGATCTCTCGCGTCCGGCCCTGGTGCGAGCCATGGTACGGAGCGAGAGGGAATGGGAAGCCGTCACCTCCTTCTGCGAAGCAGTAATGCTCGCGAAGGAGGAGGCGGGGCGCGTGAGGGAGTGGCAGTCTCTGCGCCCTCACGTCCCTAGCCGCCGCAGGAGGAGATGCCCCGGGCGTCGGGAGTCGATTGCGGACTCCCGGCCACCGTAGGCGCGAGCTTGCGGGTGGCGAGCAATGGGTAGCTCGCCGCCCGGTAAGGACCAGGCTCGGGTCGACGGCGCGTAGTGTTCCACGCGCGCCTCAAAGAGATGTCAGCAGCAGTGTAGGGGTCTACTAGGACCGATGCCTGCCGTGATTGTTCGAAAGAGATACCGTGACCCTGGCACATGGGCAACTGATGGAACACGGGAGGGTTTTAGTCAGTAAAAGTCTGACACGCCCTCCCGCTCCGCCCAGAGCGGGAGAAGTCATTTCATGATTTCCCATCCTGAAAAAAAAAAAAGGGTAACCAAACTAGCAGACAAAAAAAACTAAAAAACACTTTTGTAGCTAGCCGAATTACAATATAAATAATAATTAAAGAAGCGTGTTTCTTAGTTTGTTGAACTGTTATTAGGGTTCCGTTGCCAAATGGCAAAAAACGGAACCCTTATAGATTCGTCATGTCTGTCTGTCTGTCTGTCGGTCTGTCTGTCTGTCTGTCTGTCTGTCTGTCTGTCTGTCTGTCCGTGTATGTCACAGCCACTTTTCTCCGAAACTATAAGAGATATGTTGTTGAAACTTGGTAAGTAGATGTATTCTGTATACCGCATTAAGATTTTTACACAACAATAGAAAAAAAACAATAAATTTTGGGGTTCCCCATACATAGAACTGAAACTCAAAAAAATTTTTTTCATCAAACCCATACGTGTAGGGTATCTATGAATAGGTCTTCTAAAATGGTATTGAGGTTTCTAACATCATTTCTTTCTAAACTGAATAGTTTGCGCGAGAGACACTTCCAAAGTGGTAAAATGTGTGTGTCCCCCCCCGTAACTTCTAAAGTAAGAGAATGATAAAACTAAAAAAAATATATGATGTACATAACCATGTAAACATCCAACGAAAATTGGTTTGAACGAAATTCAGTAAGTAGTTTTTTTTTAATACGTCATAAATCGTAAATCGCAATTTACCTTCCATTCAATCAACTCAAATATAAAAAAAAAACATTTAATTTCATAAACATAAACCTTACGAATAAACCGAGGATACCTACAGGTTTGTACGGAACCCTCGGTGCGCGAGTCCGACTCGCACTTGGCCGGTTTTTTTTTATTAGTCTGTCTGTGATGTGTTGTTTATTTGGCGTCCTTTTTATTATTAGTTGGTGTTTTTATCGTAGTCGGGTTTTAGTTTTTAACTTTATTTTTTTGGACCACCAATCCGGGTTTTTGCAATATATCTATGTATGTTTTCTTTAGTTTTTTTACAATGTGCAGTCAGGTTGTTGAGTGAATGATGTCCTCTAAGTTCATTTGATCCCACTGATAGACTATTTCATAAAAAAAATCGGTATTTAATTAATTAGAGGGTTGTGTTGATGATTTTATCCATACAAATATTATAAATGGGAGTGTGTGAGTCTGTTTGTCCGTCTTTAACGGCAAAACGCAGCGACGAATTGACGTGATTTTAAGTGGAGATAGTTGAAGGGATGGAGAGTGACATAGGCTACTTTTTGCCTCTTTCTAACCCCCCACTTCCCTAAAATGGGGGGTGGAAGTTTGTATGGAGCAAAATAAAAATGAGTAGGAGATGGAAATTTGTGTGAGACTGCTCTCTTATTACCTATATAACCTGGATTAATGCATTCGAAAACCGCGCGGGCGAAACCGCGGGCAAGAGCTAGTTCTATATAATAATACTAGCGTTTGCCCGCGGCTTCACCCGCGTGGATGTCGGAAATTAACGCAGGTATTTTTCTAAAATAAAAGATTTTTTCTAAAATAAAAGTAGCCTAAGTTACTCCTTGTTACAGCAGCTATCTGCCAGTGAAAGTCCCGTCAAAATCGGTCCAGCCATGTCAGAGATTAGCCGGAACAAACTGACAGACAGACAAAAATTGTAAAAAATGTTGTTTTGGTTTATGTACCGTGTGTATACACCACTTTTTACTATGTGTATATGGATGTATATCCATATACACATAGTAAAAAGTGGTTATCTTAATATTACATGAATGATGTGAAGCATGATGTGAAGCAAAAGGTCTTAAGATACCCCTTTTAACGAAAATTTCGTGGACAGATAAGTATGTTTGGCAGTTGAAGTTTATATGGAGAAGGACTGCGGTTGAATGCTAATCACATCATCAACAGTCTATAACGTCCCCACTGCTGGGACACAGGCCTCCTCTCGGTGAGAGGCAGCGGGCCATAATCCAACACGCGGGCCCAGTGCGGGTTGGTCAATGCTAATTTGGTGGCCAATGTCTAAAGTTACTTTTAAATAATAATGCATTAGAAATACATTAATTTTTAAATGAATTATAATCGAATTTCGATCACTGGGCGACTTGTGATTATCATTCTCAGTTCATCAGACGCGAATTAATAGGTCTTTACCTATGAAAATGCCGTTTTGTATGAAAAAAATTAAACGAATTTTGTTCATGTATTTTTTATTTGTATTAATCGAAATAATCACCCATGCAATCAATGCATCTTTGCCAACGCATTAGCAGTTTATTGATGCCCTTCTTAAAAAAAGCCCTTCTTAAAATTCTTCAAAGGCATTTTGTACTGCCTCTCGGGTATTGAATTTTTTTCCCGCCAAGAAGTTATCCAAATTCTGGAAAAAGTAGTAGTCTGTAGGCGCAAGGTCTGGTGAGTAGGGCGGATGATGGAGAGCTTCCAACCCCAGTTCTTGCAACTTGGAGACCGTCTGCTGTGCAGTATGAGGTCACGCGTTGTCGTGCAGGAGCAGCGGAGACGAGCGATTGACCAATGCTGGTTGAAGATGTGCCAGCTTCTCCATCATTGAGTTCAGTTCTTCACAGTACACAGTAATGCTCACCCCGTTTGGTAAGAAGCTGTGATGAATCACACCGGCGCTAGACCACCAAACAGTGACCATCACTTTTCTAGGGGTAAGTTTTCGTTTAGGGCATTGTTTAGGTGCTGAACCAGGATCCAACCAACTTGCTGAGCGCTTGCGGTTATCAAACAGAATCCATTTTTCATCGCAGGTAGCAATGCGGTTCAAAATTCCTTCATTTGTGTGTCTGTTGAGCAGTGCAAGGCACGTCTCGACGCGTACTTCGCGCTGGCGATCATTGAGTTCGTGGGGCACCCATTTGTCAAGCTTTTTTACCTTGCCAATTTGACGCAAATGGACCAATATTGTTTTGACGCTAACGTCGAAAGCTGCTGCTAATTCAGCCGTAGATTGTGTATCATCAGCTTCCACAATCGCCTTTAATTCGTCATTGTCAACCAAAGTCTTCGGAGGACCGCGAGGTTCATTTTTCAGGTCGAAATTTCCAGAACGGAAGCGAGCAAACCAATAACAGGTGGTGCGTTGGTTTGTAGTGTTAGTTCCGTAAACGTCGTTGATGTTGCGTGCCGCTTGTGCCGCGTTGCTGCCACGACGGTACTCATATTCCATAATTACTCGAATTTTTAACGTATCCATGATGACGAAAAAGATTGAAATGCGATGAAAATGTAACACTAATCAATAAACAAATGACTACTTTTGGAAAAAGAATTCCATGTTTTTAAAATAAAATTAATTTGAAATTAGAATTCTTAGACAAACAAAAATTATTTTGATTTGAAATGGTCAGTACTGCAGAATGGCAATTTCATAGGTAAAGACCTAATATAATTTGTTCAACAACATACAGCCTGACACTGACCTGCAAATTGCCAAAGCCGAAAGAAAAATTGAATTTCGACAGGTTCCTTAGCGCATCCATTGTGGTTGTGGAGGTCAAATAGGTAATTATCTAGAGTAATTACTCTATGTTAAATACTGGTTCTCAGCTGCAACCAGTTATACTGGAACTCGACCCCAATATTATAGTTGGGAAAAGGCGAGGCATATAATGAGGTAACCTTAGTGCATTCATCTTAAAATACGCTTCTATACTGAGGCATATCAGTCTGAGTCCTTAGCAATATTGAATAGTGTATCACGTCACATTACTCATACCTATTACTTTCTTTTATGTCTTGTTCCACCTGCCTCTAATGACGAGCCAGGACCCATTACTTATCTTTTTGTCTCGCTCTAACTGGCTCTTAGTAACGAGCAACAAGTTCACGAAAAACGGCCTCATATTACACCGCTATAGAACCTAATCGAATGGAAATACTGCCAACAATACGTTCGGCAAATGGATTATCTTTTATCTTTCATCTGAATGAAAGAAAAACCAATATTACAATACAGAGATAAACGGTTGCTTTTATTGGTCCATTGTTATTCTGTCCATTATGTAAAATGATTGGGGTTGGTTCCTGAATTATTCTTCGCATTTGGACCACCAAGATAAGGGACGGTTGCTTTCGATTAAATATAAATGAGTTTTGCAGAGTTTGTTTCGAACCGTATTTTCGATTACCTTTACTTCTCTGTCTCCGAAACTAACGGTAAACTGTTTGAACTTATTTCATTTGAAAGAAAATTAAAGTTAATTGTGGAATGTTGGGTATTTATTTTGTCTTTATTTGTAAAGTTTCTTTTATGACTCTGAGGTAGTTGGATTAAATGGTTGTGTAAGTACGAGAAATGTCAGTCAATGTAGACACGAGATAGGACTAGTTGAAGATAAGACGTTAAGCAAACATAACTAAGTCCTCTTGAAAGCGTTATGAAAATGTAATCAACGCAAGTAAGTAAACTTTCTTTTACCGACCATTTTGGATAATTTGAAGTCCTTAAAAGCTCCGACAAGGTATTTCATGCTCATTTTCGGTAACTCTAGATGATACCTAAATACATGCTTTATAAAAGCGCACCTGCTATCTTTTTTGGGCCATAAAAAGCATGCATGAGAGGCAATTGCATGCAGCTGAGATAAGAATGGTAAAAAGGATGTGTAGTGTTACACGACTGGATAGAAAAAGAAATGAGCACATTAGAGGAAGTCTGAAAGTGGCACCGATAGCAGAAAAGCTGTGTGGAAATCAGCTGTCATGGTAAAGGCACGCGATACGGAAGAATGAGGTAAATGTCGTGAGGAAAGTTTTGAGTATGAATGCCGATGGCTATAAGAATAGGAGGAGATCAAAGAAACGATGGATGGACTGTGCAAATGATGATATGGATAGAAAGGTGGTGACTACTAAGATGACAACTAAAAGAGAAGTGTGGAAGAAAAAGCCATGTTGCGCCGCGCACCGATCCTAAATAAATGATGATAAAAGCGCAGCGTATTTCCATTCTGTACAAGGCTAGAACGCAAGGGTCTGAAACTAGTCGCGTATAGATTGGAAATCACTTTTTAATCAAGGTCTTCCAATCTATGTATACAAGAGTAGTACGCAAATACTCGTGTATACTTTGTAGTGGCCAAAGTAACTAAAGTGTTCCATAATATACAGTGCTAGTCCGCATGCAAACTAATCCTGTATAGACGAGCGGCCGGCGAGAGCCAGAAACGACATGGTTTGGGGAGGTTAGGTTAGGTTAGGTTAAAACTGTGACCTCCTACGCACGAGCTGAGCGAGCGAAGCGAGCGGTGCCGCGGCAGCGGCCGGCGAGTGCCAGAAACGACATGGTTTGGGGAGGTTAGGTTAGATGAAAACTGTGACCTCCTATGGAAACGCCTTGATTCTGTTGACGAGCCCTATCAGCGAAGTGTGCTGTCAAGCGTTGCTACTTCCCCTTCATTTTATTCGTCAACCCCACACTTCTTTCGGCCTTTAAATCGATATCGATACACAAAAATTTGAAAGATGGGTTAGAATATTAAAAAAAAATATTTCTCAAAAGGGGGGGTTTCAAAACTTTTCCTTCACAGCAGGACCTCTACACCTCCGCCTTTCCTCCCTCCTAATACTCTTAACCTTTTCACCGCCAACGTACGCAGAACGCGATTCCTCGCCAGCGCCACGCTATAAATGTATAACGAAATATATAGTAAACAGTAGTGATGAGGGTATCGTCATATCGATGAATGAGAATTATACGCGTTAAATTAAATTTTAATTATAATATTACTGATAAAAACAAAAATTGATTAAAGATTTCCATATTTATCTTATTTCACAGTATCCCTATTAAGAAAAAACAGTATAAATTATAAGTATCAAAGAAACTAATACATAACTCAATAATAGCTTTAGGAAATGAGGTACATCTCTATTTGTTTCATCAAGTCATTCTTTGACTTCATTTCAAGTCCTTAACGCTCAGAGCACGTTAAATTCAATTCTGATTAGGAATGTGGTCTATGGTCTTTCTTCTATTTTTGTCTACTTTTTTCTACACATATTTTTTTTAACTACTTCTGTCAACGTTGTTTACCATAGCGAAGCGGCAGGACTTTTCAGTGTATATATAGCGTTTTTTTCGAAATGGAAAGTAAGTATGGATTTAAGGCGCGGCGCCCACTATAGGTGGGCATCGGTGCGGCTCGCTAGCGGCTTCTAGCGCGTGAGGGCTGCTTCAGGTGCCTGAAAACTGCCACGGCAGTCGTAAGCATACTTAAGGACGTCAAGCTGGTTTCGTGGCAGACACGTCGCAGAACAGTTATAACGTTCACCGTGCGCGCCTCCATTAGCTTGGCAACATAGAGAGGAAAATAAAGGCAACAGCTTTATTCATTACACGTAAGTATAGGTTCGTTTTATTTGACGATGACAGAAGAAAAGTTTTTATTCTATCAAATCTTTCTTTGCCTATTTCTTTACTCCGATAAAGATCCGATTAGTACCTGCAGCCTGCACTATGCTAAAGTGACCTTGACAGCCGTACGTTTATGACGTCACAGAACGACTTCTATAATAGTCCGTGGCGCTCGGGGCACTGACAACCATAGAATAACAATCGTTTTGTAGAGATGGGAATATAATTATCGACAAGTATTGCTAACAATTATTTAATTCCGAGTCGGCACCCATCTGAAGGTCGAAATTAGTATATTTCCCTTTGTTATAAAGTAATTAGCGAAAACAATTTGAATATATGAACTTATTCATATTTTACTGACCTCAAATTGTTTTCTATCATAAAATTTATAAAAAATTCAACAGGTGAAATCAAACAGTGATAACTTTCGCGTCACATCACTGGCCGACTATATATCAAGTCCTTGGCGTTCTGGGGACATTAAAAATGTTCGGAGTTTTTGTTTTTGCCAATTTTAAGATAAATTACGGCTTTTTTGTGTGGAAAAATACAAAAAAAAAACAGGCTATTAGACTGCTATATTAAATAACAAAATGAAAAAACCTGTTAAATACAGTAAATTTCTTTTTATAACAGATAAAATGAAGAGCTTCTATAGAAGTCGTGGCGCTGGTGGCACGAAAATCTGGAATTTCTATTGAAGTCCGTGGCGGTGAAAAGGTTAAATCGTAGCCCGGCAATCAGAAGTCCTACCAAATTCCTCTGGTAGCATTATGGCCTTGTATAAATTGGAAAGATGCACGTGCGCGTCTACGTTACAAACTATATACAAGTAGTACGCAAAATTCGTGTATACATTGTAATCACAAATTTAAAAAGTGCATTACAAAGTATACGCGAGCAGATTCCTATGGTTGCGTTTTGGCCATGTACAGAATGGAAATACGCAAAAGCGCACTATAAAATTTAACTGCGCAACTTTACTTTGGCGTTAATTTAGGTGTTTTCTAATGTTTGATTAGTCATGCGGCTTGCATTCTACTTGTCTCACGATTACGACCACTCGCTACACTTACGTCCACTTTAAAATATATATTTTATTTTTAATGTTCTTTTTATAGTTCGATGCGACGCCCACTAACTGTAATGTACCTCGTCTTCATACAGTAAATTGATGCCAACATTTACATCGCAATGCTCTTTATGGATTGTATCCTCTGGAATGGACACACCTTCGTAGATAAATATTACTATTTTGTTTTTATTTTTCTACATTCATATCATCATCATCTGTTTAGCTTTATCCCACCTGTGGTGGGATTTGCTTCCGGATACAGCTGCCTATTCGACCACAACAACCCTTTACTGCTTTATGTTGTTACTTGAAATCTGAGTTAAAAATAACTGTTTTGGTGTTTTTTTTCGTGATTAGATATCCATCTTAATGTGAATGCGCATTGATATACGCACCTCATCTGTTTTTTAACCGACTTCAAAAAAAGAAGGAGGTTATCAATTCGACTGTATTTTTTAAAATGTTTGTTACGTCATAACTTTTGACTGGGAGAACCGATTTTCATGATAATTTTTTTTATTTGAAAGCTGGTGCTTTCCAAATAGTCCCATTTTAATATGGTTCCGTAAGGACAATGGGGTCCATGTGAAAACCATATATATAGTCTTAAATTTGCATTAAGTATTTGCGCAACAAATGAACGAATAACGCGATTAGATTAGTGCGGGGTGTCTACCATAAATAAAAAGTAAAAAATAACATCTTTTTACAAAAAAAATAACAACCATCTTCCTAAAAAAAAACATTACAAAGTGAAAAATTACTTTAATTTCGGAAGTCGGTGGCAAAAAAACCTTAATTATAGATCCTAAGACACCGACTTCCAAAATTAAAGTTATTTTTCACTTTGTAGTGTTTTTAAGGAAGTCGGTTTTTTATTGTAAAAAAGTTTTTATTTGTTTTATCATGTTAATTTAAAATGAACCTTTATATGTTCATGTCCATGGGTTAAGTAAATAAAAAAAAATCTGACCCATTTGGTGAGTTTACTAATTTACTTGATAATTTATGTCATTATTATTAGAGTATCTAAATTTTGATTACTCGCTTGGATTTACGAAAACATCAAACTGAGATTCTTAAGAGGCCATCCATAAATTACGTCACACGAATTTCATGATTTTTGACCCCCTCCCCCGTCCTTGTGACAGCTGGTCACAATTTATGAGCCCCCCCCCCCCTCCCTAGTGTGACGTCACATATTTTACATCTAAAAATAATTATTGAATTGAAACAGCAGTTCCGAAATTAGTTTTATTTCAATTTAAATGATTTTTTTATAAAATTAACATCAAATCAAACATTGCAAGAAATTTGAACCTTATATCTCTACACATAGAGTGGCAAATGTTTTTGAGTTTTTCGTTAATAGTTCAAATTTCGTGTTTTACTTAAGGTGACGTAGCGAGATAAACGTGCTTTTTCTTTTTAGCGTACCTTTCTTACCGTAAGACACCCGTACTTAATCTTTTAGTGTATGTTTTTTGACTATATGATCTAGTATCCTGTAAAAGGAATACACGATACGATGAAATTTTCTCGATACAAAAAAATCGCAAAGTTCTATCTATGATTATGATTTTTTTAGCCTCAAGGCGCGATGCGTATGTATTATTAAACATAGTTTAGTTTAAAATATTGATTATAATTGTATCTAAGTTTTTGTAAAAGAGTTTTCGTTTTAATAATACTTTTCAAACGGCGATTCGTTTTGGCACATACGTTATTTTATTCCAAGCGCACACACATTATCGCCATCTCTTCTTTTGCCTATCATAAGTAGTGTCATCACTCTCGTTCGTTCATAAATCAGTCGCCCAGTAGGGCTCATCGACGACGGATCTATGTCACTTTTTTGCAAATCGGTGCGATCAAAATTACGTTTTTTAAATATTTGTGTTCACAGAAAAAGGTAGTAGTTAAGCATTTTGCTGTAATGATTTAATATAATAAGTATTGGCTTTCCAAATAACTTTGTATTTCGAATGTTTATGTGTCTATTTTTGTGACTGTGAACAATATAACATTCTTTTTCTATTACCATTTAGAAACGACCTAAATTATGTATGAAAATGGGAAGAACCATAAACCAAAACTGAACAGTACCTTCAAGGTTAGGAGTGCCTGCACAGGGCAATTAATTTATTCATTTTGCAAGAACGAAATACCAATAAGATGATCATAACAGTAAATCGAATTCACCACCTTCACTAATGCATTACAGCAACAATCTATTCTCACTTTGTAAAGTAATATTGAGTAAATACCTTATTTTCTAGAGAAGAACGTCTGTTTTATCCCAAAAACTTATAATAATCATGCATTTAGAAATAAAATAAAATATATAATTTGTTTTTAGGTTTGAAGTATGTAAAGAATATATCTATATGTGAAGTACTGTCTGTCACTTCAAATGCAAGAGCACAACGAATGAATGGAGTACACTGACCTCTATCTAATACGCTGGACTGGCTATCCCATACAAAATGACAACTATTTGCTGTGCCGATTCAAAGCGCCCCCAGTGAGAGTTCTAAGAACTAATAAGATTGCAAATGGCCGTTGTTTGTTGTATTTGAGCTAAGCGTCTCTGCGAAATAAAAAGTTTTCTAAAGTATTTACTGTGATTGTGATTTAGATTAAAGTGTTATAATAATGACAGTGATTATAACATAGCTTGTATTGTTCGTCCAACATGAAATCGTGCGTATATTGTAAAACACGATACGAAAAAGGCAGTGGTGTCACTTTTCACAAGTAAGTGTATCTAAATCATAAATACTTATTAGAAAACCGCTTAAAGCAGTGTATTTTTACAATAATAAACGTTTACGTTTATTATTGTAAAAATACACTGCTTCTGTTCGAGTTTACGGGATTTTACGAACATTTTTACTTAACCAATAACTTTTGTTAGGGATGTCAAAATTCATATCGATACTTTCGTAATATTATATTAAGATGTAAAAAAAAAACATGCTTAACAATAATGTTTATCATCTTTGTTAAAATAATAATACGCACATTATTATGATCTGTAATAATAGCAAAACACTTTAAGGTTTATTATTATTAGAGTCAATAACAAATAATTTAACACCTATGATTCATAATTCTCATTAAGTGTTCTATATAATTATAGATATACTATATTATTTTAATTTTTTACCCATACCTACTATAATGTTTCTTTTAATTACAGGTTCCCCTCCGATTACACTCTCAAACTTTGGTTAAAAAATATGAAGGTTGTCAATTGGACTCCAACCATGTATCATTATCTTTGTTCTAAACACTTCACGGATGGATGTTTCATAAAACATCAGTCACGGACTACATTGAAAAAATGCAGTATCCCCACAATATTTCTTGGTGAGTGTACATTCATAGTACCTAAGTAAATACTTTGTCGGTATCCAAGAAATATTATTGATTATCTTAATAAAATAAAACTTTTGTTTTTCTCAGAAACTAATTTGTCCTTGGTACAAACTGAGATGCTTAAAGACGCTGACCAACCAACGAGATACCAATGCCAGAGTGATATTGAAATGAACTTGGATAAATTTAATTTACCTTTAGTACCTGTGCAAGTCGGGTTAACAAATTATGATTGCAAATATATTGAAGTTAATCCAAAAGAAATATTGCCATGTGAAGCCCATGCAGGTAGTTATGTAAAAAAAAAATATCTAAAATACTGAACATGGTTTACTGATGTACTAAGTTGGCGACTAACAGTGGTTAAATACTAATACTAAACAATGTTTAATTTTGTGCCCTTGTGTAATTTTTTTTTTAAATATACGCGTTCATATCGCATGTTCTTTGCGTATCGGAAAACGTAAAGGTGGACCGATGACCTGATGAGAGTCACTAGAATCCGATGTGGCGACGCTTGGGGGAGGCCTATGTCAAACAGTGGACGTCTTTCGGCTGAAATGATGATGATGACATACCTTTCCAAATTATTTTCAATGATATTTTCACTATCTAATCATCCTTCTTTGAATAATGTAAGTAATGAAATATAATTTCTTGTTACAGTTCCAAGCACAAGTTACAACACAAGCAACTGTAGTACACCAAAGATATCTAGAACTTTAGCGGAAATCTGTTCTAGTGTAAAATTAGATCACCGCTACGAGAACACCCCAAAATCTTCCAAAATTAAATTGGAAAGGGTCAAAAGAGCCTTGAAAATGTCACAAGCCCGAATTAAAGTATTGTCTCAAAATGTGAAACGTATGAAAATTACCGTGTCTACTTTAAGATCTGTAATTGCTGATTTAAAAAAAAGAAAACTGGTATGTGATGATTGTTTATATATGTTAAATCAGTACGACAATTTTAAACCACAACTTTTTAAAAGAATGACCAAATATTTAAAACATGCTAAGTATGCTCCAGAATTAAGATCATTTGCCATTACTCTACATTTTTACTCGCCAAAGGCATATGCATATGTGCGTAGTAAATTTAATTTGGCCTTGCCGCATCCTCGTGTTATACGCTCATGGTATAGTTCAATTGATGCCAATCCAGGTTTCTCTGTTGAAAGTTTCAATGCTTTGCGACTTAAAAGTGAACTAGCAAAACAAAAAGGGGAAAAACTTATATGTGCATTAATAATTGACGAAATGACCTTAAAAAAAAGTTGCACTCGCAGTCGTGATGGAGTGACTCGTGGCCAAATCGATTTGGGTATAGATTCTGAGAGTAACGATTTACCTGAATGTAAAGATGCGTTGGTATTTATGGTCGTGCCTTTAAATAGTTATTGGAAATTGCCCATAGCCTATTTTTTTATTAATAGTTTGACTTCAGAAACCAAAAGTGCTCTAATTAAACAGGCTTTAATTCGGTTGCATGACGTATCTGTGGAGATATGCTCCTTAACTTTAGATGGACCACCCGAACATTTTTCTGCAGTAGCTAAATTAGGGGCAGAGCTTCAAATAGGAACAGCAGCAAAACCATATTTCTGTCATCCCATAGATAAAGAACACAAAGTGCATGTTATTTTTGACCCCTGTCATATGTTAAAAAATATAAGAAATTGTTTGGGTGATCTAAAAGTTTTAAAAGATGACAGAGGTGATTTAATTAAATGGGTATATGTCGAGAATTTGGCAAAATTGCAAGAAACTGAAGGCCTAAGATTAGGAAACAAATTGAAAAACTTGCATATAAATTATAAAAAAATGATTATGAAAGTTTACCTTGCGGCTCAAACTCTCAGTAGCAGTGTAGCAGACGCGATTGAGTTTTGTGATAAAATTTTAAATCTCCCTGAGTTTAGTGGTTCCGCAGCTACGGTAAGGTTCATAAGAGCTGTGGATAGAATCTTTGATTTTCTAAATGTACGGAATCCTTGGGGTCGAGGATTTAAAAGTCCTTTACGAGTAAATAATGAAAACAGGTGGAGGACAAAAGTTCTTGACGAAATTAGGTATCTGAGTCAAATCAAACTGATGGATAATACTTTGGCAGCAAAATCACGCCGTAAGGCGGGTTTTATAGGATTCTACAACGCAGTAATTTCTGTTATGAATATATTTGATATTTATGTGAAGTCAGACAGACCTGAATTAAAGTATCTTCTGACATATAAGATGAGCCAGGATCATCTAGAATTGTTTTTTTTGTGCCATTCGTAGCCGTGGGGGTTGGTGCCCAAACCCAATAGCTGCACAATTTGTCAATGCATATAAACAGTTATTAATCCATCACGAAATAAAAACTTCTACCGGCAACGTTCAGGACAATAATGTATCCATTGTATATGTGTATGTATCCGCGAATTTCACCAAACTTTTATACCTAGAATAAGTCATATCCAGAGAATACATTTTGAATTTTTGACAGTTCATTCGTACTGAAACTGTCAAACGTCGATTTAATTCCCAGGATAAAAGATATCTGACGTTGCTAAAATCTGCCCTAAGGAGAACAAGGAAGGGGTCAACTTATTATGAATTACAGTCCATAAACAGTACTATATACTGCTATTTCAAGTTATGTTTTATATGTAAAATATCTGTTTATTACGACTATCTATAGTTCATTGGTTTAGTTAGGTACTCAACTAGTGCAGACATGTCTTTTTATTTGTGTTTTAGTAACAAAATATATGCCTATATTACTTGTTTTAAATTAATTATCTATGATTTTAGTCAATCCTAACGTATTTTATGTTATAAAACGTATTCCACGTTTTAAAAACATTACGTTTAGAAGACAACACGAATGTTACATGTTAATAATTATCTAAACAAATTAATTTATAGAAAATAGTAACAAAAATAGCCTTGGTAATATTTCTATCATTGTAGTCGATATCAGAGAAGTTTTTATCGATAACAAACCATTTGTTGTACATCACTAGTATTAGTTCCATTCCCCCTCACTGCTGCCGTCAGCGCCAAAATGGCGATTTTCAAATAGGCACAATAAATTGATAGCGGTAGCCAGTCCAGCGTATTAGATAGAGGTCAGTGATGGAGTAGCATTAGAATTGTAAAAAAGGTGAGGTTTTACTTGACAGCAGTCCAAAGAAGGGTAATGATTTAAACAGGCTGTGTCAAACGCCGAACTAGTTTAAAAAAATATCATTGGCATGTAAAAGTGTTTGTACAAACCTACTTACAGAAATAAAATCATTTATCATTTATAGCAGATGTGAAGTTTTATTGAAAGTATACACTTTAATTTCATGTACTTATCAATCAATCAATCAAATCAGTATATTTCGGGCTACAAAGACCCAAATCATAATACCATACAGAGTATCATACATACAAAAAAACCACGTAAACATAACTATGGTACACGAAGTGACGGTGGCGGCGACGTGTTGCGCTGCGTAGTATCGCGTAGCCTTCCGCGGAATCACCGATACACGACACCCTTCGGCCAAAACTCTTCCTTGGGGAAGGTCTCGATTTGATGAGTTGGAACTCGGACCACGAATGACTTGAAGTTCGTGTTGTGGCACGGTTCCAACTTCTCGACCCTCAAGGTCCAGTTGGACTTAACACGTACAAACTCCACGATCTCCTCAACGTTCGTGGTGTAATGTAGACGGGACACATAGAGCTGCGTCGTTAGTGTAGCTGGACGCAGCAGCATATTGAGTCCTGCTAGCGCGGTCCCACACTGGTTCCGACTACGAAGCTTCTTCCTCTTCTTCCTCTCTACCTTCCCGAAGCCATCCTTGTCAGGCACGTGGCCTGAAGCCGGGCCTAGCTGTTTCGAACCCTATATGTACCGTGTTTGATACCTAATCATTAGCAGCCTATAACGTTCCCACTGTTGGGACACAGGCCTCCTCTTGGTGAGAGAGAGTGGGACATAATCCACCATGAGGGCCCAGTGCGGGTTAGTAGATGTCACATGTCTTCGATTTTTTGGTTCTAAGACATGCCGGTTTACTCACAATGTTTTCCTTCACAGTTTTGAGAGCAGTGGTGTTGAAATAATTTACACAGAGTAAAACGCCTGCTCGGGTTCGAACTCGTAAGTAGTAGCCGTTGCCACTGAGCCACCACTGCTTCTCGATATCTAATTGATATCTAATCAAAGCACTCTTGTAGACAAGAGTGCTTTCTGAAAACATATTGGCTATTTATAATTTTTCATTCCTACAAGATTTTATGGATGATCAAAACAATGGTGTTTTACTCTGTTTTGAATAACACTAAACATCTTTATATATATAAAAATCTTGTGTCACGATGTATGTTGCCAATAAACTCCAAAACTACTGAACCGATTTCAATCAAATTTCACATGTACCCGTATTTTGGTCTAACTTACTGGATAGGATAGTTATCATCTCAATTATTCGCTTATGTCGTGAATGTAAACGAATAAAATGTATCAGTTAATTGTTTCTTATGCAAGTGTTTATTTACTGATTAGTTTTATGAAGTTCTCATAGATGGCGGTGTACGTTGATTCATCAATAAAATTCTTCAATATTGTTTGACATCTAAGTTGCAAATACACCCAATAGATGGCGCTGTGTTCTGTTTCTTAGAATATAAATTCTATTACTTTATTTCACAGAATATTTATTTATGTTCACGATATAACCGTATTATTTTAATAGCTTTAAAATTAAAAAAATTAAAATTATACTGCGTATTATGATACAATATTATTACCATTAATAACAAAAAAAAAAATTGTACAATTTTTTTTAGAGAATTATTAAAGTCTTGGCGCCAAATTTTAATCAAAGTTTCAAGATCTGGCCATTAAATTCTATCGAGTCGCCATCTCTGGTTTGAATGTCCAAAGCTTTGGTATCTCATTTGTTCTCGAGACCTCGTCTGAGCGTAAACAAAGCTCCCTCTCGAACCATCGAGACTCACTATTTCGAACAATCGATCAATCGATTCTTCTCGAAGCATGCGAACTAGAACGTTCGGCAAATTAAAGGTTCAGGTATAAATACTGGCGCCGAGTGTTGCCGCAGTTCTCCCTAAATAATTTAACCCAGATCCAGCCAGTCCCTTGCTGTCCCCCTACCAGTGATTGCCTAAGCCGAGGTCCGTACCCCCCTCGGGGTAACCCTTAGAGCTTCCGCTTTAGTTTTTAGTATAATAAGCCCCGGCTGGAGGCCTAAAAAGGTAACTTTTTAGAACTCGCCGGGTCACAATCCGTTTAAGTAGTAATAATCTTTTTAGGATTAACTACGAGATGCACTACAAAAAAAAAAAATGCCGCAGTTCAGTTCCTTTTTAAACGAGTGAATTAATACTATCTCCCGGAAAGTGATAGTCTCAGCAAAATCTCAGTGCAAGTCTTAGTACTACTCTCTGCGTCAGTCTCTACGTAAATATACCTGTGCATTTACCAAGTATATAACCTCTGCAAGTATTTATTAATCAGTGCAAAATCATAACTTTATACACATGTAAGTATTTTTTGCTTGCATTTTATTTTATTTTTTTCATGTATTTTGTAAAGAAGTCATTGTTTATAAATAATACTTAAAGCTAGGAAAAATAAAATCTACATTTAATAAATTATAGTTTGAAAAAACTAAACAAACACGCTTTTGAAACTAATTGAACTAAAAATTTAAAAATAAAACTGGAGTACTCAATTGAAAAATTCATATTGTTGTACAAAAAACGTGGGGGCTTGATTTTCATTGCTGTAAATATTTTAACGATAGTTTAGTATACCTGTAGTAATTATAATAAGCACCCCACGCATTTTGTACAACAATATGAATTTTTCAATTGAGTACTCCAGTTTTATTTTCAATTTAGCTAATTCGATTTTACCGGAAGGGTTTTATTTCCTCAGTTGCGATTAGAGAAATAAAATATGGCGGTACGAAGTTCGCCGGGTCAGCTATTAGTATTATATTTTATCAAGTTCTTCAAACATCGTAAGGAAACCGGCATGTCCTAGAACCAAAAATTTGAAGACATGTGACATCTACGAACCCGCACTGGGCCCGCGTGGTATATTACGGCCCACTCCCAGTCACCGGGAGGAGGCCTGTGTCCCAGCAGTGAGAACAATATAGGCTGATTATGATGATCAAGCTCTTCTAAGTGAAGAGACAGTTGAGTTGCTGAAGAGTTTGTTGCGTCAGTTTTTCTTCCCAACTTGCCGGGGGACTGTCTTCTTCCCAACTAAAGCACTAGGAAGTGGTGAAGGGCGGGCATTTTGGGGACTGTCTTATGTAATTTTGTCATTAGAAAAGTGCTGACTCCAATCTGCATTCCAATCTTCGGAACAATGAGATCGCTTCGGAAAGCCTCTGATGCTCCCAGGAAGCTTCTGCGCTTTTAGGCGGAGCTAGACTGGCATTGTTAGCCAGAATAAAATAAATATAAAAAAGACCCTCATTCGGGGACCCACCCGAATGAGGGTCTAAGTGCGAAAAAGGGAGTCCCATCATAATCGAAAGGGAGTCAATATCATGTTCAAAGGTGCCGTTACATAGGCACATCTATACTTAATATTATAAAGCTGAAGAGTTTATTTGTTGGTTCGATTGATCGCGCTAATCTCAGGAACTAATGGTCCGAATTGAAAAAATATGTTTGTGTTGGGTAGCCTATTTATCGAGGAAGGCTATAGGCTATATAACATCATGCTACGGTTCAAAAGAAGTGGAGCAGCAAACGAAAAATGGACTAAAACTGGCAGGCAATTCGATGCGACGGGAAGGAGAGCGAAAATTTGACGCGAACGAAGTCGCGGGCAAAAGCTAGTACTTCTATAATCTTATGAAGACTGTTTAGCAAATTATTTGTGTACTCCATCTCTGAATTACCCCAAACCCCAAAATAACTGTAATGAAAAATAAAATTAATAAAAGAACAAACATACATACGAGTTAATAGGCTGATAAACACATTGCCCTCTGCAGTCGGGTAAAACACCCAAATAAAAAGGTATAATCTAGACATAGTAACAAAATATCGGCAAAAATATCGGTTTTGGTTTTCTAACCTCAGTCACACGTAATTACTAAAATATGTATGTATAAGTCAAGTAATTTTGACATTTATCATACACATTGCCATACGAAATTAACCTTGAAGGAAATATAAATGACTTGTAAAATAAGGTGAAAGAAATACTCATAACTAGTATTACGTAATGGACGAAGTCTATGTAAAATATTGTAATTGTCATTTACCAAATAAATGTATAGTAATCGGTGAAACGAAATTGAAGTTTATTAATTTCTTTAACACCATCATATATTTTATTTATAGACCTCTAGAAGATTAATTCGTTATTTTTAATTTCATGTTTTAAATCTATATATTAATACGTGAAGCGAAAATTTTGGAACCATTTTTTACGAAAATTGAGTCTTAGGGCTTAAAAAGCCTCGACCTCCACACTTTCGCGGGATATACAGTCTCATTACCGATGACCGTGGGTGATGCATTCGATATGCAGTCAACAGCGTACGGACCCTCCTGTCCAGGGCGTCGAGTTCGGTTTGAGTCCATTTGAGTATGCCGAAAGAGTACGTCAAAACCGGCATGACCCAACCGCTGAAGGCGCGCACCTTGTTTCCGCCTGATAGAAGAATATTAAAAACTTTCTTCAGGCGGCCAAAGAAGCGCTCCTTCAACGATTGCTTCATGTCAGTAACATTGATGCCCAACGCTTCCGACATACCCAAATACTTATAGGTTTCGGGTGCGGAGAGGGCTCGGAGGTTTATGGAATCCGAGAGTTGGGTTCCCACGGATTCCACAATCTCCCCTCGCTTTACATGCACATTTGTCCACACCAAATCCCATTCTGATGGCGCTACTGAAGGTTTGAGTTACTTTCAGTAGCTCCATCAGTTGAAAATTGTTGGGGGCAAAGAGTTTTAGGTCATCCATATAAAGGAGGTGGGATATAACCTGACCACCTCTCCTCATCCGATAGCCTATGCCTGAATCCTCCAGCAGTGTGCTTAGAGGATTCAGGGCTAAGCAGAACCAAAGCGGACTCAAACTATCACCCTGAAATATGCCTCGCTCGATCCTTATCGGTTCGCTGTTCCCTTGGATATTTCAACATCCTGGATAGCGAAGGACCGTCCTCCACTGCCTCATACATGAAATCAGGAAGGTGCGAAGAGTTGCATCGACTTTATACAACTCCAGCACCCTCATGAGCCATGTATGTGGCACCGAGTCATAGGCCTTCTTATAGTCTATCCAATATGTCGACAGATCCTTTCGGGAACGACGAACTTGTTGGCTAATGGTCATATCAATGAGGAGCAGCTCCTTAGTACCTTATATACTTATTATTATTACCTCCTTTTATATTTATTATTATATATTTTTTCACTTAATAATGTATTTCTATTCAAATGAAGCACGGTCGAATTTCGACCAATGGGCGATCACTATTAATGAATAAATACTTTAATTGTTTATTATATATTTTTAATTATGTTGAGTTAATCAATATCGTATTACCCAACATCGGTACATAAATATTAGGTAGCTTTTTCCCGCGACTTCATTTGCGTAAATCTTACGTTACGCGGACGCAGGTGAAGTCGCGGAATAAATAGGGTTAATGGGTAGCGAATAAGGTTTAGTCGTGAAAGCGCAACAGACAGACAGAGTTAGTTTCGCATTTATAATATTACGTATAGATAAAGAAGATAATTTCTTGCTGTATGATAGGTTTATTGCTTATAATTAAATATTTGTACTATTTGTCTCCTCCATCCCATGCTATGTGCAACATAGACAGACTAAATTAATGCTACTTTCACGTACTTTTTTCTAAGATGTTTCCGTCTCTGCCTTGCTATTGTAGTTTGACAGATGTGCAACAGTGACAGGAATAGTGCTTACAGCAAGGCTATACTAAATTAGTAACGGTTTTTTATTTCGTGACTTTTTCTGTCATTAGTTCAACTTTTGGCCGCTGGTTTTCCTATTCTCTATAAACGATTCAGATATAAGTTTGTGGCGGCCGGCCACTTTAGGTTGACCCGCCATAAACCACGCCCATCCTACTATCATTCACTTCCAAGGTGGGACCTTAACACTTAAATTAAAATAGATTTTGAAATGTGACGTCACGAAATTTAGGACCCCTCACACCCCCTTTTCACACAATGTCACACTTCGTCAACCCCCTCCCCAAGCTTCATTAAACTTTTCATTTTAGTAAACTTACCTAGAGGTCCAAGCCTATAGTTCAGGGTAACGACCACCATGTCCCAGTCCATAAGGTTGGTGGCGTCGTAGGGTCCTCCCTCTCCATACATATATGCACCTCCATGGATGAACACCACGACCGGCAGATTAGCACCAGGGTTCATCTTGGGAGTGTACACGTTCACGTAGAGGCAGTTCTCGCTACCTGGTGAAGAAGAAGAGATGGTTAAGGGACGGTTGTTGGTGTTTATAATGGGTGTCGTAAAAGGCATGAAAGAAGGCAAAGGTTAAGGATGCTGTCGGATTGCGTCATCTTGGAAAACATTCCTCAGAAACGGATGAACTGATTTCAATTTTGAATTATATGTCACTATAGAAACTTCGAGAGCAATGGAAGTTCGGTGGTAAAGGCTGCGACTAACGAGTTGCAGGTCGTGGACTCGAACCCTGACAAGCGGTAAACTTTATGTTTTACTAGCTTCTGTCCGCGACTTCGTCCGCGTCAAATTTTTGCTCCCCTGACCCTTCCCGTCGCATCGAATTGCCTGCCAGTTTTCGTCCGTTTTTCGTTTGCTGCTCCGCTCCTTTTAACCGTAGCGTGATATTATATAACTTATAGCTTTCCTCAATAAATAGGCTACTCAACACAAAAATAATTTTTCAATTCGGAGTAGTAGTTCTTGAGATTACCGCGTTCAACCAAACATACAAACAAACTCTTCAGCTTAATAATATTATAGTATATATAGTATAGATTAGATCACCACTGTTCTCCAAAACGGTGTAGAAAAACGTCTTGAGAAGACCAGCATGTCCTAGAACCAAAAAAATCTAACACATGTGGGACTTACCAACCCTCACTGGGTCGCGTGGTAAATTTAACCACTTCTTTTCGATGAGAGGAGGTCTCGAGTTCTAGCAGTGAGGACATTTTAGGTTGATTATGTATGTATTATGTCATGAGTGGCGTAACAGGGATACAAGAAAAATGTGAGAGAAGGCAAAGAGTTTGTTTCGGCTTTTTCTTTCTCAGAGCAGCCCGATAGGAAACGCCGACACATTAAAATGTTTGTACATATTTGCATGCCTACTTTTAGAAATAAAATCAATTAACATACTTTGACTTCAAATATCGGATCGGATCGTTATCGGATTGTCAAGACATGTTTTCTATAAAACTCTAGTTTCTGTGTTACAAAAGATGCCAATAACGCCAATCAGCTGCGTTTGCCAATTCGCGTGCATTTCACGTTAATAAATCAAAAAGAACGTCACTATTTGCCGATTCAGCTGATGCTACTTTGCTGCGAGCGCGTTTTATACATTTTTCAGTGTTATTTCAGCTTATAAGTGTAAAAGTTTTCGTCAATAACTGTAACATAAAAGAGATTGGAAACTGAACTTGGAGTTCTTGAAAATAACTTGAAGAATAAAGATAAAATTCTATGTTAGTTGGAAAATAATAGTAAAATAAAGACGTTTACGATCTACTCGAAACAAAAGTTTTCTGAAAACCAATTGCGCACAGTGCAGAAGCAACGGTGTCTCTTAATTTGGGGCTACACTCTCTAATTACGACAAATGGGCCGAACCTTGTGAGAGAACTCGTAAAATTGTAAACAAAATGCAGCTACATCTAGACAGTATATAAATGTTTTAGATTTTCTTCTTTTTGTGAAAGCTGCTAGTGTGTGCACGTGGCATTAACTTTGTAGAGAAGAGGCAATGCAAGACGTTTTAAAGGAACATGTCGCAGACATCGCTCGACATTTATGTGGTCTCTGCAACTTTGTGGGACAATAACGCTCGACAGTTGCTTTGTTCACACTATCCAGTGGTAAATATGTTGCACGAAGAGGTAATGTTGTTCTTACATTGCGGCTTACATTTCGAGGAACACAAAGCGACAAGCGTTCTCACTATTCAAAGGCCGGAGCGACTGTCGAGGGATACGAAAGCCGCGCGTGTCGGTCGACGCTCGCAGAGGATCGGCTAGCGACAAGTAGAGGTGAGTCGTATATACTGGTACAGGTATATATACCAAGTATGTGCTTCCCAGTACGGAGCCCGGGTACAGACCGGAATACTGGGTAAATACCTTGAAGGTATGACGTCATACGTATGGGCTAGTATGAAACGGACCGCTACCACAAGGTATCAGCCAGTTCGTGCAGCATCGCTCCGCCGAAACCTCCCGAAGCTACCCGACTGCTTACGGACGAACCCGAAGCGTCATTCGTGCTTTAGGAACGTTCGGACGATCTAATTCACGTGTAAAAAAATACATATGTCTACGTTCTTAAGGAATATAATTGCGTAATAATGTTATTGCATAAAAAATATTACGAATTTCATTTTTATCATATCAAAGAGTTCCATAAAAATATATTGTGTGTAATAAAGTGATTTTTAACTACGCAGCTACTCTAGTTAGTCAGTTTAAATAAAATTAATGTTATTTTGCATATAATATTTAGTACTCACTAATAACCATCTTCATATCTCTTACTTGAAACGTCGTACCTACATAATATTGGAGGTATGCCATACCTATCGCATACGTTTACTTAACGAAATCATAACACACCCAAATACTTACAGGTATTTTGAAACCCGGTTTTTGGTCCAGGTATTTGGCGATACCCATACCTTGAAGGCCGGGTATGGAGATTGGCAGGTATGTCTCATGTCTAGCGACAAGTCCCGGGACGCAATGATATTGCAAACAACGTGGGACGATATCGTGCGGGTAAATTTTGTGTCAGGCAACTACTCGTAAGTGCTCGTATTTACCACTATATCGTTTTTATATCACGTGTTTTTGTGAGTACAAATTCTTCAAAATCAAAATATTTTTATTTCACATAAACCTACATGGGCAATTGTGAAACGTCAGAAGCTAAGTGCAAAAGCCTTCGTGCGAAAATGTATTCAAATTAAGCTGGTCAAGCGGAATGATTGTTTTGAAGCTGTGCCAGAAGAGGACTTTGTCCTTGCATGGGGTTGGTAGGTTGTAGTAATAGCTCTTTACCTGTGATTCTCTTTATGAATGGATCGTATTGGAGGCAGGCGGGGAGAAGTCTGGTAGCATCCCACACTCCAAGCCATGGCTTCAGCTGTTGTGGTTCCTGGAGACAAAAGAAAGGATCAGGATATGTTTCGCAGAGTGAGTGGAAGCAGCAGCAGCATTCTGAATGTATTTGCGGAGAGGCTACATAGGATAAATTAGCCTTTTGTCTTCCTGTGGTTATAATGTTTGATTATTGGGCTTTTTAGTTGTTACTATAACATAATAGATTTAAGCAAAATTTATAATACTAGCACGTTATGTTACTACGATGCCGGAATACATTATTATTATTTTTTTAATTGAAAGAAATAGTGAAATGATCTTAACCAGTCAATTACCGTAATTACAGACACAATTAAAAAACCATTGTGTCTATACCAAATGTGGTATCTCTTAACGGACGGTAAATACTCTGGTATTGGAATAATAATTGTACTAGCTAGGGCTTGCCCCCTATCTGATGGGAGACAAACATAACCGGCGAAAAGTGGGTCCTTAAACCTCTGCCTAACCCTTTGGGCAATACATGCGAGGTTTTATGTGTTAGAATAAACTGGCAGTTCTCTTTTCATACGGTGTACAGAATAAAAAGAAATAAATATATAAAAAAGCATTTAATCTGAAAATGGATTTGGTGTGTACAGATGCCAGCACAACCAGCTACTACAATCTGTCAAATTTATTTAATAGATTTTCAACTTTATCGCCAAAGCATTAGGTTCAAGGTTGATTGGGAGAATTTGTCAGTTTCGGGTACCGTAATGTGCTGGCGGCTTTACCTAGCTGTGCTTTCTTCGGGAAAGTGTGCGTCATTTATTTTGTTTGAGAAGTGTCTTTGTTGCCCTGCCGAGTATAGTAGGTACCTAATAGAAAGAAATGCAATGCACGTCTGGGACATTACATTTTGACAGGCCTGTTAGTCTAGTGGTTAGTGACCCTGACTGCTTAGACTGAAGTCGTGGGTTCGATTCCCACCCAGGACAAATCTTCGTGTGATGAGCACAATCATTTGTTCTGTGTCTCGGTATAATTTATCTTTAATAGGTATGTATTTAGACATATATGTATAAGTATATTTATCAGTTAACTGGTTACCATAGTACAGGCTCTGCCTAGTTTGGGATCAGATAACGGTGTGTTGGCTGTCCTAAGATATTTATTTATTTATTAAGAGTAAGATGAAAGCAAAATTGCCTATCGTAAATTAGATTTTTCACGAAATTAGTAAGACTTAGGTATTAAATAAAAAATGGGTAACTAACATCAAATTACAAATTTTTCTCGACAGAAAACCATCACGAAATTACCCATTAATTTTCACGTATTTTCGATTAACACTTTACGAATACCTTGCGTTTGCGTTCGACTTTGTTTGCGTAAAAGTTTGGCCCATGGCCTCCCGCGTCGCATGCCATCGCCTGCCGACTACTAATTTCATGTTACGAAGCGTTCCTACTTTTTTCTTTTTACTCAGCTCCTAAGGATCGCAGCGTGATGTTCAATAGTCTAAAACCTTCTTCATGAATTGGACTATCAAGTGCAAAAAGTATTTTTCAAATCCTAGAAATAATACATCTTTATATATTTTAAATATTCCGTTTTGAAGTAATGATGACTTTTTGATGTAGGCATTTTAAGAAATTCCTTTTTTAACCGACTTATAAAAGGAGGAGGTTATCAATTCGGATGTTTATGTTTTTTTGTTAGATTTATTCAATAAATTCTTTTTAACAAAAAATTAAACCACCGAAAAAACTGAAAAGCAAAAAATAATAAACCTTAAAATTATGATTCGACGCTTTGAGTGACCTTTGTTCATTGATTTTTCAGCGCCTGCTCAAAATTTTAAGGTTTATTATTTTTTGCTTAATTTTCAGTGGTTAAATTTTTCGGTGGTTTAATTTTTTGTGAAAAAGTTTTTATTTTAAGATTTTTTGTGGCTTTAATATACTAATAATACTTGGCAAGGTATACCCTATCCGATAAAAAAAAGAATTATCAAAATCGGACTACTCTGTATAAAGTTATGCATGGTTAAACATTACAATCAGTGAGTGAACAATCAATCATCCCCTGTTTTCCGACGCTTAGGGTTCGATTTTGTTTTCCAAATTTATATGGGAGCACCTTCGGAGTATACCCTTTCCAATAAAGAAAGAATTATCACAATCGGACTACTATGTAAAAAGTTATGCGTGGTCATATATAAAAATAAAAATAATATTCGCGTCAAATTGAGAATCTCCTCCGTTTTTTTTCGTCGGTTAAAAACGCTTTCAGCTCTTACTAGTACTATGTCCTTATTCTGAGAGAATACGGAAACGAGAACACCAATAATTTTTACGTTAAAAATCGGGGGTGACATATTTTTTGGATTTTATTCTCCTCTTAATATTAGTTTAAAACTCCTTGGAAGGCAACAATCAAACCAACTCATTTCATAATCAGCCTAAAATATCCCCACTGCTGGGACAGGCGTCCTCTCGATGATAGTCAGCGGGCAGTAATCTACCACGCGGGCCCAGTGCGGGTTGGTAGATGTCACATGTCTTCGAATTTTGAGTTCTAAGATATGCCGGCTTCCTTACGTTTTTTTTCACCGTTTTGCGAGCAGTGGCGAAAAAATATAATACAAAACGCCACGGCCGTTATCACTGGGCTAGCATTGGAGCCTAGTTAATCAACTTTTTAGCATTTAACACTATTATATAGGTATACCCAAATAAGTTCCAGGAAATATGTATAATAATATTTTGACGAAACTTTTTAAATTGTTAACTTGGTGTATTGTTTGGGTCACCAAGATACAGGCTGTGCCTAGTTTGGGACCCGCTGTTAAATCTAAATTAAGTCTTCTGCTGCTTAGAATGTCATATGGCAAGTTACTTGTATGTCTGTAAACTATGTGAAAGCTTGATAAAATGGATTTGAAACAGTCCAATTATTTCGGCGCACAACTGCAACCCGTGTACGATTCACGGTCGACAGATAGACAAAGCAATTAATTCTAGAGAAATGAACAATTGGAATGTTGTCATGAACTGTGGCAGTGTGACGTCAATACCACGATATACATGTATAATATATTATAATGAGCCTTTGTTTACCTGCCTATGTAATTAACTGTCGGATCGTTTCGGAGTTTAATACCATCACGCTTGTAATCCCTAAATGGTAAGACAGAGATGTAACCTATAGTACACCCACATTTTGGCTGCCCCATTTCAAATCCTAGTAAGGACTTATGACGAAATTTTACAGTAAAGCGCAAAAACGTAAATAGGGTCAGCCTTTGAAAAGTATTTATGTTTGATTCCATGAATCTAACCATTTAAAAACCTAGCAAGTGCAAGCCTAGCTTTGAAATGGTTAAAGTAACTTACTAGGTTTTTAAATGGTCACGCGGCAGTGAATGGGACTCTTACTAGATTTCGATGTTTAATTATATCTGATTATAAATAAGTTTTCAACGCTGGTGTTTTTGTATTTGGTGGGGACTAATTAGATTAGCAAGATTATGCAATAAAACGTTTTTTTAAATCGTGCCCCTTAGTAGGTTTGAAATGAGGCAGCCGATTTCATCGGTTATGTTTACGTCCCATGTAATAGGAGGTGAGCCTAATGCCATTAAATGTGCATGAACCCCAGAATCTGGGCTGCTAGTGGGAAATTCTTGGTGAAAAAACCCAATAACAATTTGCCCGGCTTGCGAATCAAACCTATGACCAGCTATGTTCAGCCGTAACGGTTGCGACCACTAGGCCAACGAGGCAGTCGTTTCAGAGTTATAAATGTCGGCATTTCAAATCGTGAAGGGTCTGGCGGAAATCTATCGAATAATAGGTATTCAATAAATTGAATTGAGATCCCTTTTGTCCTGCATAATTTGAAATTCTAGGATATAAGACCTATCCCAGGGTGGATTTGTGGCCTTTTTATGAAATAAATGTAGTATATCGTAAAATTATGATTTATAAGGTTGTGTTATGATTTGTTAGTTTTTTTATGGTTAACTAGCTTCTGCCTCACGGGTTGCCTTCGTTCGCGTCAAATTTTTGCTCCCCTTCCCGCCGCATCGAATTGCGTGCCAGTTTTCATCCATTTTTCGTTGCTGCTCCGCTACCTTTGATAGTAGCGTAATGTTATATAGCCTATAGCCTTCCTCAATAAATAGGCTACTCAACACAAAAATAATTTTTCAATTCGGACCAGTAGTCCTTGAAATTACCGCGTTCAACCAAACAAACAAACTCTTAAGCTTTATAATATTACTAGCTTCTGCTCGCGACTCGTCCGCGTTAAATTTCTTGCTCCCCCGACCATTCCCGTCGCGTCGAATCGCCTATTCGTGCGATTTTCCCCGTTTTTGCAACATTTTTCAATACTGCTCCACTCCTTTTGATCATATCTTGATGTTATATATTTTATAGCCTTCCTCAATAAATAGGCTACCCAACACAAAAATAATTTTTCAATTCGATCCAGTAGCTCTTGAGATTACCGCGTTCAAACAAACAACCTCTTCAGCTTTATAATATTAATAACTCATAGGTAAAATAGTATAGACAGATTGTAGGCTCAAGTAAAAAAGTTTTCATAAATAATCTATTTTACAAGCTTTTATTTCACTTGGGATGTTTGTATGTTTGTGTGTTAGGCACGAATCTTGGAAGCTAAATTGGAACCACTTCCCAATGTCCGATTGGGCTCAAGTTTGGTTCACATGTGTATCTTCAGTGACAATACAGTAATATGGCAACATGGAACTGTTGTAATGATGCAGCTGGAATACAGCCGTAGGAAATTCTTAACTAAATAAGATAAATCCATCGAGAATTCATCCGCATCGCTAACGACAGGAAAAGTGCCCAAAAGGCTGGCAGCAGTGCCGCGATATATGGTGATGCTGATATGTTGGCTAAAAGTAGGTATCTTTAATTACTGTAGTTCAGAAGACAGGAACTTAGACTGGCCTGTTAGTCTAGTGGTTAGAGACCCTGACTGCTAAGACTGAGGTCGTGGGCTCGATTCCCACCCAGGACAAATCTTTGTGTGATGAGCACAATCATTTGTTCTGTGTCTGGGTCTGGTCCGGTAATTTTTCTATAATATGTATGTATTTAGAAATATATAAGTATGTTTATCAGTTGTCTGGTTGCCAAAGTACAGGCTCTGCCTAGTTTGGGATCAGATAACGTTGTGTTGGTTGTCCTAATATTAAGATATTATGACTCAGGTCCAGCAGGTATCGTGTGGTGCCGGACGTAAAGAATAACACCACCCCATTTCTTCCCGTGGGTGTCGTAAAAGGCGACTAAGGGCTAGACTAGAGAATGGGCAGCAGCGTTCTCTATGCATTTTACCACCGTACTGCGATCGCCAACCCGCCTGCCAAGCGTGGCGATTATGGCAAAGCCCCCCAAATTGGGGGAGGCCTAAGTCCACCAGTGGACGTCTTACGGCTGAAATGATGATGATGATGATGAGGTCCAGCAAAACTAGTCCAGTTCCTCATTTGAAGAACTAGTTAGATAACTGTAACCGGTTCTTCACCAGAGGAAGTGGATTCTGAAGTGGTCTTGACAATCCAAGGCTTTAATGGAATAGGTAAAATAGTATAGACAGATTGTAGGCTCAAGTAGAAAAGTTTGCATAAATAATCTATTTTACAAGCTTTTATTTCACTTGGGATGTTTGTATGTTTGTGTGTTAGGCACGAATCTTGGAAGCTAAATTGGAACCACTTCCCAATGTCCGATTGGGCTCAAGTTTGGTTCACATATGTATCTTCAGTGACAATACAGTAATATGGCAACATGGAACTGTTGTAATGATGCAGCTGGAATACAGCCGTAGGAAATTCTTAACTAAATAAGATAAATCCATCGAGAATTCATCCGCATCGCTAACGACAGGAAAAGTGCCCAAAAGGCTGGCAGCAGTGCCGCGTTATATGGTGATGCTGATTTTTTGGCTATAAGTAGGTATCTTTAATTACTGTAGTTTAGAAGACAGCAACTTAGACTGGCCTGTTAGTCTAGTGGTTAGAGACCCTGACTGCTAAGACTGAGGTCGTGGGTTCGATTCCCACCCAGGACAAATCTTTGTGTGATAAGTATAATCATTTGTTCTGAGTCTGGGTGTAATTTATCTATAATACGTATGTATTTAGTAATATAATAAGTAGGTATGTTTATCAGTTGTCTGGACGCCATAGTACAGGCTCTGCCTAGTTTGCGATCAGATAACGTTGTGTTGGTTGTCCTAAGATATTAAGATATTATGACTCAGGTCCAGCAAAAATAGTCCAGTTCCTCATTTTAAGAACTAGTTAGATAATTTTAGCCGATTCTTCACCAGAGGAAGTGGATTCTGAAGAGGTTTTGACAATCCAATGCTTTAATGGATTGCACTGATTTAATGGGATGTTTCATCTATTAAGTTCAGATTCATCTATCATTTATCTATTCTTTTCCCAACATGTTGGGGTCTTCTTGCAGTCTAACCGGATGCAGCTTACCAGTATTTTACATTGAGCGACTGCCTATGTTCCGTTCCGTTTGGCTGTTTACTCTATGCGCCTACGTTTCTGGAGGTGAACAGAGTGACAACTGTTACTTGTCAATTCGACGTTGACACTTGGGTTTTGATCTGGGGAAGAAATCGGTCGAATTTGCTTGTGCGACCCTGTTGTAAATTAATCCCTTAAAATCGATCCGTTTGGGACAATTTGTCATGATCCAATTGTTTTTGTGCGTAATCAACCCCCTTTGACGTAATAATACGGGTTCAGTTTGTTTGTTGAAAATACTTTGACAGTGACGCTATTGGAAAACGCGTATTGAAGACCGCATGCTGTGAATACCTCCAGCCTTATGCAGCGGCCTGGTATCCTGGATACCACTTACAACGTCACTACACAATACAATATACACTCACTTACATACATAAATCCAGGTAGGCTCCAGAGCAGGTGTTCTTCTGCCATCAGGTGAGTTATTTAAATATATTTTTGTTCAGCTCCGCGCACGGCGGACAGTTCGCTCGCCACTCTTGTCTCCAGGGCCCACCATCATAACTTCCACTGCGCTATTTGAATCCCATGGTGAGGCCCTTGGCTTGGCGTCGAACAGCCTATCTGACCTTAAAAACCCAGTTACTGGGTTTTTATGTATATAATATAATATATATATAATATAATATCTCTTGGTCAGACTATTCAGATTCAGCTATCTATACTAATATTATAAAGCTGAAGAGTTTGTTTGTTTGTTTGGTTGAGCGCGCTAATCTCAGGCACTACTGTTCCGAATTGAAAAAGTATTTTTGTGTTGGGTAGCCTATTTATTGAGGAAGGCTGTAGGCTATACAAAATCACGCTATTATGAAAAGGAGCGGAGCAGCAACGAAAAATTGACGAAAACTTGCAGGCAATTCGATGCGACGACGGGAAGGGTCACGGGAGCAAAAATTTGACGCGGACGAAGTCGCGGGCAGAAGCTAGTATACAATATAAGAGGATCATTCTAAGGACGAATTAAATCAATGAAACTGAGCGATCAACAAGCATGTTTTATATCTAATGCGCATTTAGTTTCTTCAATTAAATTCTCCCTGTTCTCTCTGCCTCTATTCAACTCATACCTAGTCCGAATTTCACCAATAGAACTCATCGCGAGCAACACATCTCAACCACGTTCAGGAGCTGTCAGTGGAATCCATCACTGTAGTAACATTGACATCTCTCAAACGCGGTTTAAGCGTGCTTATTGATCGCGTTGAGTTTCATTGGTGAAATTCGCCCTTAGTAGTACTAATTTGACGGACACGTGCGGGTATTTCATGCTCTAATTACTTGATGATCTATCACAAAGGATAGGCTAATTTATTAGATACTGTTGTAAAGTAATATGTATATACGCCAGCACATTAAGAGAAACTGTCAGATTCTGGCAATCAATCTTGAACCTAATGCTTTAGCGATAAAGTTGAAAATCTATTAAAGAAATTTGACAGATTGTAGTAGCTTGATTTGCTTGCGTCTGTACTATGTACTAAATGTTCTGGTTTAGCGGTGACATGTCGCGACGCAATCAACTGGCGTGACTGGACATGTGTTTGGATATATAAGGTGTATCTATTCATACACGAAATATTTTAAGAGGTACACTTGTAGGTGGTAAAGAGGCTATAGAAGCAAAAATATTTTTTTTATATAAGTGTTTTTGAATTTTCGTAATTATTATAATTTTAAAACTACTTGAGACGTTTTGCGTAAAACCTTTACTCCAAATTCTATGAATGGCCCGCCTGACGCTGCAAGGGCGGCGACCGGATGGCATAGATAAAAGGTGTATCTATCAGTGGCGAAGGCACCATATAACACGATTCCTACCGGCTTGCCTTCGGGGATTCGCATTGGTAACTCTATCACTATTAAAAATACAATAGTATGTAAATAGTGGCTACTATTGTCAATAAATATAGTTACACTACGAGTATTTAATTCACCATAACATTCAAACAACAAAATAAGTTTATTTATACCTTTGTATTACAACAAAAGAGAAATGTTCTAAATTAACCCGGCGCCAAAACGTCATAATCGGGAACTAAAAATTCATACAACAGCGATCCCGTAATGATGTCACTTTAGGTCACGTGGCAACGCTTGATATGTATGAGAGCAAGCCGCTGTACAACGGGTTATGACAGAGACAGGTATAGAAAAATGCGTCAGCGAGAACGAGATAGAGGAATATTGCATATTTTATTCGTTTTCATCTGTTCAATTTAATTGTATTTAATTCATTACATTCCTATATTAATTTTAGAATGATAGTAAGTATTCTTTATTGATGAGTCAGTAAGTTAAGGCCGAATTGGCTTCGGCTTCTCTTTTAGAAAAATTTACGCCCCGCCGCTGGTATCTATTCATACACGAAATATTTTAAGAGGTACACCTGTAGGTGGTAAAGAAGCTATAGCAACGAAAAAAATTTTTTCTAAGGTTTTTAAAAAAAAAAAAAATATTTATAAATTATTTGACGCACATAAGAAATACTGGCTCCTTCTTATTTTTCACGGCCCGAGACACCGCGGCCATGCTCGTGCCGTCCGGTCGTCGCCCTCGCAGCGTCAATTGGGCCATTCATAAAATTTGGAGTAAAGGTTTTATGCAAAATGTCTCAAGTAGTTTTAAAATTATAATAATTACGAAAATTCAAAAACGCTTAGATAAAAAATTTCTTTTTGCTTCTATAGCTTCTTTACCACCTACAGATGTACCCCTTATAATATTTCGTGTGTGAATAGATACACCTTATATATATGTTGAACATTTTAAAAGAGGTACCGGTTGAGTTTCTTGTCCATACTTCTCCGTACGAATCTACATTTTGGAAGGAGACGACTGGAATCAATTCTATTTTAATGTAAGTGTTGACGTAATAAAGTGCCTTTTATGTGTCTATTTGAAATAAATGCTTTGACTTTGACAAGTTTATGTTTATGTATGTAACATCATCATCATCACACATTGCCTATGATGTGTTTAGTGGTGTACCCTCTTGTTCTTCCTACTTATATTAAATTTTAATCATGAATATGTACGAGCCAAAGTTTCAAAGTATTCAAAGTTTTCCCATGATCTCAATTAGAAGTCCCAAACAAGACTAAACAGACAACTTAATAAAACATCCCTTAAATCCGAAGTGTTCTATTTAAGTAAAAGGTTCACATTCAATTTGTCTAGCCTTTCCCCAACTATGTTGGGTTCGGCTTCCAGTCTAACCGGACGCAACTGGTTACCAGTATTTTACATGGAGCAACTGCCTATCTGACCTCCACAACCCAGTTACTGGGTAACATGATACCCCTTGGTTTGTCAGATTGTTGGTCTTGTGACTTCCCCTAGTGGGCTTTCCGAGGAGTCTCGATATGTTATTCTTAGTGTATATAGGGTCCATTCTTATTCTTAGTGTATATTAATGACTTACCATTTTATTTAAAGAATATCTGTGACATTGTACTATTTGCTGATGATACCTCACTTATCTTTAAAGTAGACAGAAATAGACAAGATTTTGACGACGTTAATAGTGCGCTCTCAATGGCTACGGAATGGTTTACCACAAATAACCTAGTTCTCAATGCTAAGAAAACGAAATGTATAAAGTTCGCCTTACCGAATGTTAGGAATCTGGGACCCAGTGTCGTTTTAGATAATGAGGTGCTTGAAACTGTACACTCGGCGGTTTTTCTGGGCATAACAGTAGACGCCAAACTTCAGTGGGGATCACATATATCAAGCCTAGCGGGAAGGCTCAGTTCGGCCGCCTACGCAGTAAGGAAAGTTAGACGGTATACGGACGTTGATACAGCTCGATTAGTCTATTTTAGTTATTTTCATAGCATAATGTCCTACGGCATTCTGCTGTGGGGCAAAGCCGCGGACATTCAAAATATTTTTGTTCTTCAAAAACGAGCTGTTCGAGCGATTTACAAACTAGGTGCTAGAGTTTCTCTGAGAGATTTGTTTAAAGATATTGGTATTCTTACGGTGGCATCACAATTCATCTTCGCCAACATCTTATTTATATTAGGCAAAATATACACCTGTACACTAAAAACAGTGATATTCATAATAATAATACTAGAAATAAGGACAAACTACGTGCTCCCTTTCACCGGCTTCATAAGGTTCATAATTCTTTTGTTGGTCTTGGTATTACCTTTTATAACAAGCTTCCCTCTGCTTTACTAGATTTGCAGTTTAATGAGTTTAAAGCTAAAGTAAAATCCAACCTTTGTTCAAAGGCATATTATTCTATCAACGACTACTTAAACGATAAGAATAGTTGGTCGCTGTGATTAACTCAAGACAAACTCAAGACAATGTTTATGTTCTTTCAATCCAGAATTAGCTTTCCTACTGACAGTTTATATGGGTAGTTCATATAATTGTTTTTTATTTATTTTTTTAGGTAACAGATTTTGTTAATTTATTTATTTATTTTTATTTTCTTTTAATTTCATTTATTGTGGACATAATCTACTCATTACAATGATTTTAAATGAGTTTTATTGCAACATGTAGTTAGCTAGCGACCTCGTCAGCTGTTCATAATATTCTTGCCTGACCAACCGGCAGCAAGTTCGTCATGCTCCCTTAGATGTCACTGCTTGCGGTAGCGTCGGGGGTCGGGTTACCACCTTCCCTCAAATATGGCGAGGGGGGTAATGGCTGACCTTCGCGTTATGCTCGTGAAAGGGTGCTGCTTGTGGTGACTGGTCGTCTTGCTGACCATGGTTTTTGTTATTGTTATTTGTATTAACTGTTATTTTATTCTACTCCGGAGGTGCTAGTTTAACTATTGTAACTTCAACTTAGCTATATGCATCAATGTATGTATATGGATCATTTTGCATCGATGAACATGTAAGCGGGCACGCCTTTTATGCCTGGAGGCTTTATTTAGTTTTTAAGTTTTGTTTACGTTTTTGTTTTATTATTTCAGCTTGACTTTAGTTTTCAATTTTTTTGTTTGTTTATTGGCGTGTGCTAGCTGACATATGGCGAATAATGTATGTTTTGTTTTATAATATTAATTACTTACACAATATTGTAAAGAATCAAGTTCTTCTAACTTAACAGACAGCTGTGCTGCTGGGGAGTTTGTTCCGCCACTTCTTCTTCCCAGCTAAAGCACTAGGAAGTGTCGAAGGGCGGGCGTTTTGGGGGGACTGTCTTTTGTAACTTTGACGTTCAAAAAGTGCTGACTCTCAGCCTAGTTTGAATAAATGACTTTTGATTTGATTGATTTGATTTGATTTGTTATGAATGGTCAACCATCTATAAATCGGCCACGGTAAGCGTGGCTTAACCTTTCAGTCCGATCAAAAGGTGCTGACTCTCAGCCTAGTTTGAATAAATGACTTTTGATTTTTGATTTTGATCGACTCGTGCGGTGTTATTACTTAGCCCCGTGCCCCTGCTCAAGTTGAACGTGAAGAATACGAATTTATTATAGCCAGCTGTTATAAGAAACTAGTAAAGAACTAGTTAACCTTTAAATTAGTAAATAAGGGCAGAAAAAACGATGACTGAATAAAAAGTAGTGTTTCTTACTAGTAATAAAAATATGAAAGTTTCAAGTGTTTGTTATTCAGTCACGCAAAGAAGGTTCAACGGATTTATAATAGATGAAATTTAACTCACATCTGTGTGAAAACTATTTAGTTTATAACCTGGAGTAACACAAAGGATACATTTAATCGCGGTAGTACTTTCCCGTGGGATATTTTCTGACATATACCTAGGCGAACAATAGCTTCTTACTTAGCTCTAAATAAAAATTACAAACTCGTGAAGCCTTTGAAAAGTTAATTGAGCGAGGTGACAAAAAACTGAAAAGGAATTAAATTCGGTAAAGTAAATAATTCTGGGCGAGTAGGTACACCTTGTTATGATAGATATCAAAAACCTACTAGGATGGCAGGTACTGTGATGCGAAGGTACAGTTTTCTCAACAAGAAGTAGTGCCCTAATTAACGAACTTGCCTAGGAATAGAAAGCGATATCTGTACGTCGTTGATTAACCCACTGAAGAACACTGAACCACTCGGAAAAGTCTGGGGCTTTTTGTATCCCGCAAAGTGCTGATTTCACGCCCAATAAATTTCACAATTACTTCCTCATTCTGTGGCTCACCAGGAAACTATAACATTTATCACTAGCTTTTGCCAGCGGCTTCGCCGGTTTTATTTATTTTAAACATAAAATTTCCTCTTGAATCAGCCTATCTATTGATAAGAACCGCATTAAAATCTATTGCGTATTTGAAAAGATTTAAGCGTACAGACGCTAAATGCGTCTTTATTTTAAACTATTCAAATTCATACAAAACGTCTGACGTATCCGTTTTTACTCCTCGAAAGGAGAATTGGCAAAGATGTATGGAAACTGGTCCCAGCACCAATAACAACCACACATATGCCATTAGATAGGTATTTTAATGAATAACAATAACTACTATGGCGGCTCATATCAATTAACTGTGTGGAAAAAGTTGTGGCGATGTTTGGTAGAACGTAGGTATTGGACGGCGACGAAATGGAGCAGTCGAAGAGTAAATCAGTCTTGGTGGTCCTGGTTTGTATATTTGTAAATGTACTAATTCAAATGATAAAACAATAATATACTACTATCGAGGTGGTCTGATTATGGACATGGTCATTACATAACGGAACCCTTGGATAGCTACTAGTAAACCTATCAAGTGTGTGCTCATCAGATTTGCCTCAACGAGTCCTATTTGTTTTACCTAATGACGATGACCTGGTGACTGACCTGGATGCTGGATAACGAAACTCTTGAGTAGCTTTTAGTAAACCCATCGAGTCTGGGCTTATTAGATGTGTCTTAACGAGCCCTGTTCATTTTGACCTGAACGCTGGATGACCACACTCGATATGTTTTCTAGTAGCTATTCAAGGGTTCCGTTGTATTCCGTTCAGGTCAGTTTTCAGGTCATTGTCATCAGGTCAAATGAACAGAACTAGTTGAGACACATCTAATGAGCCCAAACTCGATGGATTTACTAGTAGCTATTTAAGAGTTCCGTTATCTAGCATTCAGATCCATCATCAGACTAGCTGGACGGTACCATATTATTTTATTATCATCGGAATGCTTACATTTTGGAGAATTCAAACAAAGACCACTAGAAGTGATTACCTATTGAATTCAAGTTTTCCTTTACCTAGCGTCCAGTCATCATCATCATCATCATTTCAGCCACAAGATGTCCACTGCTGGACTTAGGCTTCCCCGGGTTGGCGATCGCAGTATAGTGGTAAAATGCATAGAGAACGCTGCTGCCCATTCTCTAATAAGTCCCTTAGTCGCTTTCTACGACACCCACGGGAAGAAATGGGGTGGTGTTATTCTTTACGTCCGGCGTCCAGTACGTCCTACAAAATATCGCCATAACTTTTTTCACACAGCGATTTGAAACAAATCGCCATAGAAGTTATTGCTCTGTATGAAAATGCCTATCTAATGACGTATATGCGGTTGTTATTGGTCGTGGGGACTATTTTGTCCGATCCTCCTTTATTTTTGTCTATCTACGACATTTTTTTCGCGCGAAGAGTGTATACTACCTTACTATAATACTTTTTTTTGTGGATGGGAAGTCATCAAATGACGTCTCTTGCTCTGGGCAGAGCGGGAGGGTTTTTCAGATTTTTACTGACTAAAACCCACCCGTGTTCCTTCAGTTGCCTATATGCCAGGGCCACGGTATCTCTTTCAAACAAATCTCGCGACCCCGGCAGGCATCGATCCTAGCAGACCCCTTCAGTTCTGCTGACATCTCTTTGGGCGCGGGTGGAACACAACGCGCCGTAGACCCGAGCCTGGTCCTTACCGGGCGGCGAACTACGACATGATAGATAGATGATTTTGATAATATGTACTACTAGCTTTCTTTTGCCAGCGGCTTCGTCCGCGTGGAGTTCGGAAATTATCCCGCGGGAACATACTATCGGGATAAAAAGTAGCCTATGTCCTTTCTCAGGCTCTAAACTATCTGTGAACCAAATTTAATTTAAATCGGCTCAGTAGTTTTAGCAGGATAGTGAGACAGACTGACAGACAGACAGAGTTACTTTTGCATTTATAATATTAAGTGTGGAAGTGTGGATATACATATGTGATTAGGTGCGTCATTAATCAGGGCGTTCCATGGAAATTTATAAAACTTCTTATATCTCTGTCGCATTATATTCCTTGGACAGTTCAATGCAAAGAGATTGTAAATATGCAGGGTGATTGGAAGATGGGTGCAAAGTATAGACAATTTAGAACCATTTAAGCCATGGTTGTCTTAGACGAAGTCTTACCAAATTTTTTTAACCAAATTTTTAAGTTTTTTCTTGGAAATTCTCAAAATTTAATGTAAACTGCATAATTATGGCCAAATTGAATGATAAATGAATTCATTTTTTATTTATTTAATTAAAGTAATGTGTAAGCAACCAAGCAAAACATGTTTTAGGCTTCTGTGTCATTAGACATTTTTTTACAGATATTTAAAGCTCAGAAAAAATAAAAAAATTGTACAATATGTCTTTTAAAACTTATTATAAAAAAAACGGAGGATGCTTTTTTTGTTCAAACCTTTTTGAAGACATGCTTGATAATCGCTCTTTCTTTTGAGGTATCATTTACAAATTATTGAAATTAGGACCTACAAACCAATTCGAGGGAGAAATTTTAAATTTTAGGCAGTCTAACAAAACACAAAATTCTTGCTTAAAAGAATACTTTATGTGCTCGAAATGATAACATTGTTCAATTCTAAGAATTTTTGGCACATGCAGGAACCAATTGAGGGGAACCCATTGAGGGGATACTCTAAACAATGGCCACCGAGCGCGGTGCGACGGCATTTCCAGGTAGAACGCCCAATGAATAGCAAAAAGCGATAAGAGTTGGTTTTTACAGCAAAATGGTCTTAGTTACTGAGGCAACAAAGTCGTTTTTCTTTAGTCAGGGTCAGTCGGTCTGTGATGAAGCCGTTACATCTTTTACTTATTAGTCAAACTACTGCCCTTGTGAGTGGACGTTGTCGTGTTGATTCACAATTTACCGTGTTCAGTTGTAGCCCTTTGCGTTCCTGCACGTGTTGTTTGCGTTAGTTTTGAACTTTTTTGTTTCACCGTGTCCAGTCGTAGCCTCGCGCTCCTGCTCGTGTTGATTTTTGACTTAATTGTGTTGAGTTGACATTTAGTGCGCTCCTACGCCGTTTTTCTTAATTGTTAAGTGACTATGGCTACTTTTTCCAATCAAGAATATGCGGATATCGTATTTATGTACGGTAGAACAGACGGCAATGGATCTTTGGCGCGACGGATGTATCAAGAGCGCTATCCGAATCGCAGGATACCGAATGTCCGAGTGTTTTACAACACGTTTCGTCGTCTTGCCCAAGATGGGTTTCACCGAGTGGAACCTGGAGTCAACCCGGGCAGACACGAAATTGCCGTCGACGAAGACATTTTAGCAGCATTTCAAGCGGATCCTACTACCAGTACTAGAGCAGTAGCTCGAAATTTAAACATTTCTCAATGGAAGGTGTGGCATACAATGCACCAAAATGATAAGTATCCGTTCCATGGCAGGAGTGTGCAAGGTCTAGTAGAGCAAGATCCTCAAAGAAGAATTCAGTTCTGCTGTTTCCTCCTCAACAGAGACATCGAAGATGCGTGGTTTCTGAAATCAATCTTGTGGACGGATGAAAGTAAATTTTCAAGGGAAGGTATTACAAACTTTCACAACATCCATGAATGGGCCGACGCAGACAACAATCCACATTTTAAGAAGCAGGTGTCATTTCAGATGAAATTCTCTGTGAATGTATGGGCTGGAATAATTGGCAGAACATTGATTGGGCCCCACTTTTTGCCTGATCCATTGAAAGGCGAAAATTATTTGCAATTTCTGCAAATTGATTTACCACTGCTGGTAGAGGAATCAGGTGTCCCGATCTTCGAAAGAGACCGAACAGTCATCTTTCAGCAAGACGGCTGTCCAGCGCATTGGACTTTAAATGTAAGGGAACACCGCAACAATTGCTTTCCTGATAGCTGGATCGGCAGGGATGGACCCATCCCTTGGCCCGCTCGCTCCCCAGATCTGACCCCGTTGGACTTTTTCGTGTGGGGCCGGGCCAAGGAACTGGTGTATAACAACATAGAAATAAACACTAGAGAAGCATTGATACAAAGAATACATTCAGCGTTTGAGACAATGAAGCAGGAGATGATGTTGAAAATAACGACTACAGAAGTTAGAAGACGGGCCGTGCTTGTATTAGGAATCACGGCCGTCATTTTGAACATGAAAAATAAATAATTTTAATTCAAATGTTGTTTTAATTAGTCTGCCTAAAATAAAAAATTTCTCCCTCAAATTGGTTTGTAGGCCCTAATTTCAATAATTTGTAAGATATCCGCATAAATGATACCTCAAAAGAAAGAGCGATTATCAAGCATGTCTTCAAAAAGGTTTGAACAAAAAAAGAACCCTCCGTTTTTTTTTAATAAGGTTTAAAAGACGTATTGTACAATTTTTTTATTTTTTCTGAGCTTTAAATGTCTGTAAAAAAAATGTCTAATGACACAGAAGCCTAAAACATGTTTTGCTTGATTGCTTACACATTACTTTAATTAAATAAATAAAAAATGAATTCATTTATCATTCAATTTGGCCATAATTATGCAGTTTACATTAAATTTTGAGAATTTCCGAAAAAAAAAAACTTAAAAATTTGGTTAAAAATATTTGGTACGACTTCGTCTAAGACAACCATGGCTTAAATGGTTCTAAATTGTCTGTACTATCTTCGCCTTAAAGCTTTGCACACATCTTCCAATCACCCTGTATAATTAAAAAATGTCTTTGGTCAATGTTATCGCGTTTGGTTCCTTGGCAACACCTCTTATTTAGATACATAAGTACTTAAAAGGTTGTTTGCTTGGACAACCTTACGATTATAATGGCTGGCTATAATTACTTTAATACATTTGAACTGACAAACTACCTTAGAATAGAATAGAATAGAGAAAAACAGTTTATGGAAGATCAGGCTGACAAGCCAAAGAAGAAAGTAATTATAATTAAGATTTGTAAATTGTTATACAGATTTGTAGGAATAAGGCCGGGCGCATACATACAACTGTTGCATCGACTAAACTATTTCGTCGAGTTGTGTACCTTTCGTGATTTCTACTCAACTAAACAGTTAAGTTGATGGAAGTGCGCATACAATCGATTTTTGATCGACCAGTCTTTATTCAGCAACGCTCGAGTCAAGGTGTTTACAAACAATGTCAATTAACAAGAAAGTTTTAGTTTGTGCTTTGCTTTATATAAATTTTAAAAGAAATAAAAAAAGAATATACGGTGTACATCCTGTACGCAGTGATAGATTATGTAGTGGAATATGTCATACTGGCAGTCGCGGTCAGTCGCGGATCGATTGTTTAGTCGATGATCTGCGCACATCATTACAATGCAATACACATTGAGCGCTTGATCGATAGTTGTCCAACTTTTAAATAAAAGCAAAACGATATAGCTTTTTGACTTTTTGTCGAGCAACTATCGAGTTGACAGTATGCGCGCACTAATATATTCCTTTTAGACATATGATACACAACAAAACAGTTATATGTATGCTGCGCTGTATGTATGCGCTAGCCCTAATCTAATATATTCCTTTAGACATATGTACACAACAAAACAGTTGTTCGACTAAAAGTTGTATGTATGCGCTAGCCCTAATCTAATATATTCCTTTAGACATATGATACACAACAAAACAGTTGTTCGACTAAAAGTTGTATGTATGCGCTAGCCCTAATCTAATATATTCCTTTAGACATATGTACACAACAAAACAGTTGTTCGACTAAAAGTTGTATGTATGCGCTAGCCCTAATTCTACTTCCTCTATAAAAGTGTTTTATTGTTAGATCCCGGTACAACGAACCTTAGCGGTTTTACAGTACCTACTGTCAAAAAGTTTATCAAGAAATCACTTACTTAGATTAATTTGGTTTTCAAATACACGAAAGAAACATAGGCATAGCAACAGTACGTGTTTCTATGGAAAAAATGCCCTTTTCATAGTAGGTACAAAGGTCTCTTTCAACCTTTTAAGGACAGAAAAAAACTTAAAAGTAAAGAAATTGATTTAATAAAGAAATAAATTCCTACATCATTCCAATTGAAGGTAGATTTAATTGAGGACAAGATAAAGTACCTTGGCTACATCCATTATTAGCTTTAACTCGTGACTTCGTCCGCTTCAAATTTCCCGACCGCAACCGCAATGGCCTGCCCCGGCGAGTACTTTGTATTTGTGACTTTTTAGGGTTTCTTTGCCAAATGGCAAAAAACGGAACCCTTATGAGTTATGGATTCGTTATGTCTGTCTGTCTGTCTGTCCGTTCGTATGTCACAGCCACTTTTTTCCGAAACTACATATAAGAGCTATGCTGTTGAAACTTGATAAGTAGATGTATTCTGTGAACCGCATTAAGATTGTCACACAAAAATAGAAAAAAAAAACCAATAAATTTTGGGGTTCCCCATACTTAACTCAAAGTTTTTTTTTATTATCCCCATACGTGTAGGGTATCTATGGATAGGACTTCAAAACTTTTTGCTCAGCTTAGGAACTGGGTCCTACCGTGATGTTATATAGTCTATAGCCTTTCATTTCTTCCTTTTCCCCTATAGCCTTCTTCGATAAATGGGATCCAACATTGGACGAATTTTTCAATTCGAACCAGTAGTTCCTGAGATGAGCGCATTCAACCAAGCAAATCGCTTTATAATATTATATAGTAAAGTATCGATAGTATAGATTATCAAACGTAATTATCACGTATATGTTTCCTGTAGGTATAAAAGCTTCTTCAGACAGGCGCGTCGCGAGAGCGACTTTTGTAGAACAATTTCCATGAAGTTTGCATTGAAATTGTTCTACGAGGATCGCGTCGCAATGTCGTGTTGCGCCTTAACAAGTTACTCTAACATCACAATTTAATATCACAAACACGTGAAACGAAATGTACTATATCTATACTAATATTATAAAGCTAGTAGTTATAAAGAGTTTGTTTGTATGTTTGTTTGTTTGGTTGGTTGAACGCGGTAATCTCAGGAACTACTGGTCCGAATTGAAAATATTTTTGTGGTGGGTAACCTGTTTATTGAGAAAAGCTACAGGCTATATAACATCACGCTAAAATCAAAAGGAGCGGAGCAGCACCGATAAATGGACGAAAACTAGCAGGCAATCCGATGTGACGGGAAGGGTCAGGGGAGTAAATACCTATGTGACGCGGACGAAGTTGCGAGCAGAAGCTAGTCATTAATTAATAAGATTGTTTCCTTAACATATTTCTTTTTAGAGGATTACTAGGGGCTTGCGGATAAGTAATAACAGTAAGGGTCGATCAATCAGACAACCAGCTCACGTAATTAAAGACGTTCAAAATCTGAGGGCCAATTCTCGTGATTATAAGAATGTTCACAATGTGATCTCAGTCTCAGCATGTCAAAATTGGACACTTAATTGTAGCCGAGATGAGTTTTTTAAATGACATGACATGACTTCACTTTAATTTATATTTTCTTATTTCTGTTGACATTATTTTGTTCGTATTAATATTTTAATTTATTTAATAATTTACATGCCGTAAAATAGACTGTAGCCGATCTCATTATTTATGTAGGTACAACATCTTATACCTGTACCTAGATTCATAGCAAATAAAGTATTGATTCTGGTTCTAAAATTCCTACAGTAAACTCCTAATTTGATTCAAATCTTACTAAACCGTAATTTATAAAACGGAGTCCATGAAAGTAGCGGGGGCAGGCGGGTCGCAAGTAATTTATTATATGCAAAGATTACGTATAATTAATTACTTGCGACCCGCCTGCCCCCCGCTTCACAATGTTGTAATAGCGACATGTCAAAGCATCTAAATAATTCTGTGTTTAATCACATTTCAGCTGCCGTACACCCCGTAGGCCGCCGCTGCAAGGCTTAATGTTCCTGCTTACTCTTTCCTTTGGCTTAGCTCGCGTGATTGTTCGAAATTATCTTTCGGTAATGCCTCCCATAAACAGCGCGACGCGACTTTTGTAGAACAAAATCCTTGAAGTTTACATTGAAATTATTCTACGAGAGTCACGTCGCGCCTGTCTGTGGGAGCCTTAACGTACTAACGGGATTCAAAAGTGTTAATCCAGATTCAGTCCAATTAGTAGATAGGGATATAATTATAATAAGGGGGGCAGGAACATCGAGGCGCAACCCGTTACTATAGATTCAGATGCTAGGTACTTAATTCTGAATCTCCCTGTGTTGAAATTTTATGTCGAGTATGTATAAAAAATACGTTGTTCCATGCACTTTGCATTTTTCTATGAAACACCAGATTTTGTATTTGATAACCGACACAAAATGTCTACTCTGGGTCAAGAATCATTGAACCGTTAGGACTGATCCCTGCCAGGCTCGCGAGATCAGTTCGAAAGAGGTACCGTGGTCCTGGCACTAGCAACAGAAGTCACACGCGTGGGTTTTAGTTAGTAAAAGTCTGACACGCCCTCCCGCTCTGTGCAGAGCGGGATGCGACATTTGATGATTTCCACCCAGAAAAAAAATGTTGTTTAGAATCATGTGCTAAATATATGGTTACAGTTTTGCGCGTGGATATCCCTGTCACTCCGTTATTAATAGGTAGTAGGATCAGTGGCGAAAGCACCATATAACACGATTCCTACCGGCTTGCCTTCGGGGATTCGCATTGGTAACTCTATCACTTTTAAAAATACAATAGTATGTAAATAGTGGCTACTATTGTCAATAAATATAGTTACACTACGGGTATTTAATTCACCATAACATTCAAACAACAAAAAAGGTTATTTATAGTTTTGTATTACAACAAAAGAGAAATGTTCTAAATTAACCCGGCGCCGAAACGTCATAATCGGGAACTAAAAATTCATACAACAGCGATCCCGTAATGATGTCACTTTAGGTCACGTGGCACCGCTTGATATGTACGAGAGCAAGCCGCTGTACAACGGGTTATGACAGAGACAGGTATAGAAAAATGCGTCAGCGAGAACGAGATAGAGGAATATTGCTTATTTTATTCGGTTTTCAGCTGTTCAATTGAATTGTATTTAATTCATTACATTCCTATATTAATTTTAGAACGATTGTAAGTATTCTTTATTGATGAGTCAGTAAGTTAAAGCCGCCGCAAAAAAAAATTACACCTCGCCACTGAGTAGGATTATACATTAACCTTCCAGAACAAATGTTCTGATGGTGAAAACCGAATCGTATTTTAGAAGATCTAGGTGGTCCCAAAGACAGACACGAAACGTTACTTTATTTATACTGTGTAAACATAGATATGGATGTCTAAATTAACTCCAGGCGAGTTGTTCCAAATTACATGAAACACGAGGTTCAAATTATGTGTTAATTGCTTTTAGAAACATACATATCGCACATCCTCTAAAAAACTGTCACAACACAAAAACGAGCAAGAACACAGACAAAGACACGGTCAAAATATGACCGCGTTTTTTATCTGTGTTCTTACTTTTTTTGTGTAATGACAGTTTTTAGAGAAAAAAAAGTAAGAACACAGATAATAACACAGTCATATCCCGACTGTGCCCCCATCTGTGTTCCCACTCGCCTCCGCGTTATGACAGTTTTTTAGAGGATGTGCGATATATGTGTCCCCTTCGCATGGAGAGGAGGCCTGAGTTCCAGCAGTTGGAAAATTACAAAGCGATCATATAGGAAGATGTATCACTGTTTTTGTTAATGATAAGTTCAATTTTGGTTGTAAAAACAATGGACATTTCGGTCACAAGTTTCAGTTTCGTTTGCCAACTGTTAAAAGTTCTAAAGTGAAAATTTCTTTAGGCGAACTTCGCGCAATCGCGTATCCTCGGCTCCAGTCGGTCGGTGACGCTGAATCGACCTGTTTACTCAGCTCCAGCCGGTCGGCGACGTTACATCGCGTATAGGCTCGTATCCAGTTGATGAGAGGAATCGCACATACTTGCCTCCAGTCGTGGTCATAACCACGAGAGTGTTCTTATGACCACGACTGGAGGCAAGTATTTTATTAGTAAACTAGCTTCTGCCCGCGACTTCGTCCGCGTTAAGTTTCATGTTTCACTGACCCTTCCCGTCGCATCGAATCGCCTGTCCGTGCGACTTTCCCCGTTTTTGCAACATTTTTCATTGCTGCTCCGCTCCTCTTAGTTGTAGCGTGATGTTATATAGCCTTTAGTCTTTCTCGATAAATAGGCTATCCAACACAAATATAATTTTTCAATTCGGACTAGTAGTTCCTGAGATAAGCGTGTTCAATCATTTTTTGGAATAGCTCGTTCCAATCGAATTTTGTTCATTTCGTTTAATTTTTCTTTCGATATCTGTTTCAGACCTAAAGAATATTACACAATCACAACGCGTAGATAATATTAAATGGTTTGTGAGTTAACTGCTCTATTATGTGCCAACCTAATTTACATGAGCTAATGTTGTCACGATCTAATATGAAACACTACATTGTAAATGAAAATGTAGAATGTCTTCAGTTGTGGATTTACGCTATTATAAACCAAAAACATAACAACATAAGTAGTGGGTAGATGTGTATAATATTATCATTTTCCTGTCCCTATATGGTATTTGAGCCCCTGACCCGTCGCATCGTATTCCATCACCTGCCCTCACTATTACTTCAATCACAATTAGCGTTCTTTACGAGTTTTGTTTTTATTGTGTGGGTTGTAGCGTGATGATAATCTATAATCTTAGCCTATAATCCTCCTCAAGAATTGGAATATCAAATGCAAAAAAAAAAACGACGGTTTGCACTCCGGGAGTGCCGGCAGAAGTGAAAACTTGAATATTAACGTTGTGCATTTTTGATATTTTGCAATGGTTAGGGAATAATTTTGTACGAATTGCTTTAATTATCAGTATAAAAGTACTATCATTTATGTGGTAGAATACAATATTTATTTATTGCGCTATCGTACACAAACATGACAATTTATATTACATTAAAAAGTTTATCTCGCAGAAAAATCACTCTCTGTCCGTCTTACGAATTTTCGATCAGGTCACGTGTCCTGACGCGAGTTTAACATTTTTTACCCATTACAAAAAAGTGCACAACGCCGCTAAAGAAGTTTTCACTTCAATAACAAAGCCGCCTCCGATACTTCCAGAGATTACTTCCTACAAACAATATTACAAACAACTTAGTAATTAGATAAAAGTTTACTCGTATATCAGCAGTCTTGTAGAGAGAGGATTTAATTGTCTGTATTCCGAATTGCTTGTTCGATTAAACTCCAGGGAAGCACGTAAGCCCAAACACTCACTATAGTCGTCATGACCTCCAATAAACCCGAAATGTGTCCCTAAAGCTGCCTATTCCTATTAATTGGGTTACAGAGGTCACATCTGCTGTCCAGTTTCGTGTGAAATACTACAACCGCATGTTTTTGGAAGCTGCTTGCAACACATTTAATAATATGCAAATTACAATGCAGATACACTCAACGACTAAAACATTTATTAAAGTGTGAGAGTTTATGAATGGATTCTATGAATTGAAATGCTTTTTATTACCATTTAGGTATGTGTGTTTATTACATACCTAAATGGTAATAAAAAGCATTTCAATTATATAAACAGACGAGAAGAAAAAAAATAGGTACAAAAATAATGCAAACTAAAGAATCTCCTACAGCATACCTGCGATAGGAAAGTAGATATATGAGACGTATCCCGTGGGACAGTTGAGATAAAAAGTATCATGTCCTAATCCAGGTAATGATCTACCCATGCAATGTGCCAAATCTGTTACGCCGATTTAGTGTGAAAGCGTAACAAACAAACATACAAAATCAGATCTTTTCTCTTTATAACGTTACTGGCACTTCGTCTACTTGTAATTTATGTACCTATGTTACTCCAGAATAATGTAGCTTTACATGGGTGAAAGAATTTTTTTAAATCGGTTAAGTCGGTTTGAGTTTTTCCATTATAAACAATTATACAAAAAATCAATCTTTCCTTTTTACACGCTTTGCATTAGCTTCACTTGTATGTTTGTATGTTAGTATGTTTGTACGTTTGTTTGTAACCGACTCCTTCTAGCGCGATTTTGACCCACTTTAAACAACCAGATTTCATTCAAACTTTGCACACCTGTCAATGAACGATGACAATGCAATAATTTCATAAATTTGAGCCATTATCCTTACCAGGGTTACCAGGACAGCAAAAAAACTGTCTTCTAAAACTACGCTGACATACGTCACAAACTACGCTGACATACGTCTCAAAATTCGAAACACTAAAAAATAGAAAATAAATAATAGTTTAAAAAAACTAAAAAACACGGTTCTATAGAAAACCAAGCTAAAAAGTAGACAATAATTGTCTACTTTTTATAATATTACAATTAATTTGAATTCGTATAGATTATTACTCCTACATTATGCTCACAGCTTTTTCTTCTTGGGTGTCGGAAATTTTTCCACGGGAACGTGTTACCGGGATGAAATTACCCTAAATAAGCGCCCCACCAGCACCCAAACCCCATCACGACGACAACGTGTCTACACTGACGTCATGGTGGGGACTGTGTGCTAAATCGCCGTATCTCTTTACGGAGACGATATTAAATTTGACTTTTGTTGCTGACTGCACAGACCAACGTTAGCTCATGTAGCCTATTGTCAAAATGTGTTTCCAATAAATGCGGTTGGTGTTATTAATCCCGTTGTATCCTATATGATATTGGAAAATGGTAACATGTTTGTCAAAGCATCTATTAGAAAAATGTGTTACTCAAATGTGAGTGTAAACATTCTTGATAGTTTACAATGACTGCTTTCTTTTAAGTGTTATTATAGATAGAAAACTTTTTAACAAAAAATTAAACCGCCGAAAAACTGAAGAGCATAAAATAATAAACCTTAAAATTATGAGTCGGCGCTTTGAGTGATCCTTGTTCATTGATTTTTCAGCGCCGAATCAAAATTTTAAGGTTTATTATTTTATGCTTTTCAGTTTTTCGGCGGTTTAATTTTTTGTTAAAAAGTTTTTATTTTATATTTTTTCGTGGCTTTAATTTACTAATAATACTTGACAAAGTATACCCTATCCAACAAAAAAAGAATGATCAAAATCGGACTACTCTGTATAAAGTTATGCGTGTTTATACATTACAATCAGTGAGTGAACAATCAATCATCCCCTGTTTTCCGACCCTTAGGGTTCGATTTTGTTTTCCAAATTTAAATGGGACCACCTTGAAAGTATACCCTTTCCAATAGAAGAAGAATTGTCGCAATCGGACTACTATGTAAAAAGTTATGCGTGGTCATACAAAAAAAAAAAAAAATATATATACGCGTCGAATTGATAACCTCCTCCGTTTTTTTTCGTCGGTTGAAAATAGATTTTTAGCAATCACCGAGCCTTTATACATTAAAATGCGAAAGTCAGTTTGATTCTTACTTTCACCCTACAACGGCTTAACGGATTTGGTTGAAATTTAGTGCAAGGTTAGACCAAGACCTGGGTTGGGACATACTTTTTATCCCCGTAGTTTGTTCCTGTGAGATAATTTCCGACCATCACGCGGGCGAAGCCGCTAGTGTACTGTAAAGAGACCACCAGAGTACAAAATGCATGATGATTTTTATCTTACAGATGTGTTTCTTGGCTACATCTCATCTACATGTTAGGTCAATCACACTGTTCATTGAAATTCCTTTTGTATTCAGTTCTCATTGAACTGAAACAATAGCTATGAATGTGTATGGCTGCCATCTGGATGTGGTCACAGATGTAACAGGGTTGATGAACGTTGGTATAAATGAATAGAAACGAAGAAGACAAGGTTTTATTGCATCTAAGCATTACGGTGTCAAGGAACCCCGTGAATTTCAACTATTTAATGAAAAAGTTTTTCAATAGGATTAAATGAACTTAGAGGATTGTATTGATGATTTTAATGATTACAATTCTGTAAAGCCATTTATGTTTTTGCTTACCCTCATCATCATCAACCTATATTGTTCCCACTGCTGGGACACAGGCCTCCTCTCGGTGAGAGGGAGTGGGCCGTAATCCACCACGCGGGCCCAGCGCGGGTTGGCAGATGTCACATGTCTTCGAATTTTTGGTTCTAGGACATGCCGGTTTCCTCACGATGTTTTCCTTCACCGTTTTGAGAGCAGTGGTGATGAAATTATTTACACAAAGTAAAGCGCGTGCCTGGGTTCGAATCCACGACCTACAACTCGTAAGTCGGGGCCGATACCACTGTGCCACAACTGCGCCCTCTCCTGCTTTGCTTGGATGAATTGAAAAATTAAACCTGAAATGTCAATTTTGATTCACCTTGAAATATTTTGCATTTGACCAAAAGGTTAATTTTATTATAACTTCAATTATCAATGACAAAACATTAATTGTTTGAAAATGTGGTGAGACATAAAGTTGAAGCCTTTTTAATTGACATGAATGTATTACTTATTCACTCTTCAGTGATTGGTTTATTTACAGTTTTATCACCCTTTTTAGGGTTCCGTTGCCAAGTGGCAAAAAACGGAACCCTTATAGATTCGTCATGTCTGTCTGTCCATCTGTCTGTCTGTCTGTCTGTCCGTCCGTATGTCACAGCCACTTTTCTCCGAAACTATAAGAGCTACGCTGTTGAAACTTGGTAAGTAGATGTATTCTGTGAACCGCATCAAGATTTTTACACTAAAATAGAAAAGAAATAATAAATTTTGGGGTTCCCCATACTTAGAACTGAAACTCAAAAATTTTATTTTCATCAAACCCATACATGTGGGGTATCTATGAATAGGTCTTCAAAAATGATATTGAGGTTTCTAATATCATTTTTTTCTAAACTGAACAGTTTGCGCGAGAGACGCTTCCAAAGTGGTAAAATGAGTGTCCCCCCCCCGTAACTTCTAAAATAAGAGAATAATAAAACTCAAAAAATTATATGATGTAAATAACCATGTAAACTTCCACCGAAAATTGGTTTGAACGAGATCCAGTAAGTAGTTTTTTTTTTAATACGTCATAAATCGTAAACCGCAATTTACCTTTCATTCAATCAACTCAAATATAAAAATTAATAAAAAAACATTTAATTTCATAAGCATAAAAACCCTAGGTGCGCGAGTCCGACTCGCACTTGTTTTTAATAGACGATATCGTGAATTCGTGACGTATACCATCATCGCTTTGACTAACTTTTGATGAGTATAAGTTTCGATAACTATAAATGGGATTCGCAAGAACCGAGGAGTGACTAGGGATTTATGTTGAAGTAGTAACAGCATCCGAACATTCCGCCATTGCAATCTGGGTAATCCTAGGAGTTGTAGCGATTTAATGAGTTAAGAAACTGTGTAGTTCTAAGATTTCGTCTTTGATAGGATCTTAAGTTATATTGGTTGCTAAGGCTCCACTACGGCGATTAACTAGAAGCTAGTTACTAAAAAAGCAGCGACTACATATATCTATTAAATATTTAAATTGATAGTATAAAAGGCTGCTGTATCATCGACTGGCCACTTCTACCTAAGACATGATTCTGTCTATGGGATGAAAAGGTACGACGGTTATAAAAATAATATGGTTGTATCATGTGCTGAATTCATGATTACAGTTTGCGTATCGATGTCTTTGCCACCCTGTGTTTGATTAACAATTATATTCTCTGATTTTACGGTTATTTTTTTTTTAAAGGTTCTTAGTTGGTTGCTTTTAGTCATGTCGAAAGGATTAATGACAGGCGGCTAACAAAATGTATTTATATAGTAGATGTAACTTGCACGCAGCAGGTAGGGGACGCCCTAGGAGAACATACTCGTTGTTCGGTACCGTTTATTACTTTATGCGCCTACGTTTCTAAACGTGTAACGGAATGACATCTGACTTGTCAGTTTGATTTGACACTTGACACTTCTCTTGATTTGGCGCTTAAAAAGGTCCGTCGCCGTATTGGGACCCCGCGACGCGTTTGTTGAAATTAATCCTTTTAAATCGATCCGTTTGTGACAATTAGTCGTGATCCAATTGCTTTGATTGTAACTAACCCCAATTTGGTGAAATAACACGGGTTGAATTTTGGATATATCTTGTTGAAATAGTTTGAAGGTTAAGCAAAGTGACGCTATTGGAAACCGAATGCTGTGATTGCCTCCAGCCTCATTGTTGCGACTTGTAACCTGGAGAATACTCATAACGTCACAACACAATACATATATACTCACTTACATACATAACTCCAGGTAGGCACCAGAGCAGGTGTTCGTCTACCACAGGTAAGTTCTTTTGTTGTATTTGTAATTGTTCTCTTTGTATTGTCTGCTCCGCGTACGGCGGACTAGTTTCGCTAGCCACTTCTTGTCTCCTGGACCCCACCATCATAACTTCCACTGCGCTATTGAAATGCTATTGTAGGGGGTCTAGCCTGGCAGCGAACACTCGTATCGTACTTGACCTTATTGGTGATGTTTTGGGAAAGGTCAGGTGAGTAGTACGCTTTTTTTTGTGGATGGGATATCATCAAATGACGTCTCCCGCTCTAGGGTCACATGAGTAGAAAAACGGAACAGAGATAAAGCTTCGAACAACCGCGCGATTCGATTGCACTACTACAAGCACGCGGGGCATGTGTGCGTGACCACTGACCGCTTGTCGCGTACGCGGCGAGACTGGAAAAAACCAGTTTACGCTTGCACAGCTAGTTGACAGTATCAGGGTCAGTGCAACGCACGTTGTTTGTTTTGTTAGTTGCAAGTTTGAATATTTTTATGTAAAACGTGTTATTTTATTGTTAATAATGGTTGTTTATTGTACTGTGTGTATGAATAATACTAGAAAAAATAAAGATATATCATACTTTAATTATCCCAAGGAGTACAATAGGTGAGTAAATATTTGATTACTTATTTCTTTTTCAAGTAAGTTACCTACCTACCTTTATTTTATTGTATGGTCCTTTTTTATTTTTAATTACAAATTGTCAGTATGTGGTTGGGTTGATGTTGTAGCAAAGACATTAAAATAAATATGAACAATCACTGATCTCTATAATGACCACTGGACTGGCGGCTGTCAAAGTGCTTTTGTGCCCGTTTGATAATCGCAATTTTGGCGCTGTCGGACGTGGTTGGACGTAACGAGTGTCTGTGGTACTAAAGTTTGAAATAACCTACAAAATAACTTTTCTTTCGAAAGTCGTTGGCAAAAAAGTCAATGAAATAAAAAAAACAAAGTCACCGACTTCCGAAAGAAAAGTTATTTTGTAGGTTATTTTAAACTTTTTTTTGGTTGGGTTTGAAGTCAGTTACATTTTTTTTTGAAAAAATTTTTTTTTATTTTATCCTTGTTAGTTTAAATATTCAACCCAAATTATTGTCAAATACATAATTTTCTTACATGTGCACTTGAATTTTGTAATCCGTAGCACCGGTAATAACAGCGCCCATGTACACAATGAGCTAAAAATAAAAACTATTGAACCAAACTAAATGAAAATTTTATGGGACCAAATGGCAGGTATACTGTATCGAACAAAAAAAGAATAATCTAAATCGGATCAGAAACTTCTGAGTAATCCATGTAGACAATGTTGATATCTTTTTAGGTTTTTGTTGATTTTTCAAAAAGTGCTAGTCCGATTTCGATAAAATTTTCATGGGCCCATTCGGGAAAAAAAAAGATTTTTTCAAATCGGTTGGTAAGCGACGGAGTTATACCCGAACAAACATAAAAAATAATATAAACATCCGAATTTGGAAGTCGGTTAATAATAATAATAATAATAATATCCACAACTATCACACAACGCCATCTAGTCCCAAGCTAAGCAGAGCTTGTGTTATGGGTACTAGACAACTGATAACATACTTATATATTTCTAAATACATACATATTATAGATAAATTACACCCAGACACAGAACAAATGATCGTGCTCATCACACAAACATTTGTCCTGGGTGGGAATCGAACCCACGACCTCCGGCATAGCAGTCAGGGTCACTAACCACTAGACCAACAGGTGGCTAAAAAAGAGTATCCATGGAGTTTCTAGCCCATTCTTCTCCATAGAGATCTACGTATTGGAATGGGTATCTATGGTACTTTCACAGTTATTATGTCTTGTGACTGGGACTGTAGCACCATAACTATTTTGTACCTACTAATTTTATTTTATGTCTTATGACAATTCAAAAGTGCCTGTAATTGGCTTAGTTGAATTAAATTATTTGATTTGATTCTATCATACTGATTAATAAAACTATTTAACAAATGTTTTGTTTAATTTGTCTTACCCTGTTGTGACAACCCTACCAAAATAGGTAACAATTTTGCTCGTTCTTAAGAAGCTTAGTCTCTGTTCCGTTTGTCTACTCATGTGCTAGGGTGGAGCGGAAGGGCGTGTCAGACTTTTATTGACTAAAACCCACCCGCGTTCCTTCAGTTGCCTATATGCCAGGGCCACGGTAACTCTTTCGAACAGATCTCGCGACACTGGCAGGTACAAAGAGCTTTTATTACAATATATTCTTTTTCCCAACTATGTTGAGGTTGGCTTCAAGTCTAACCGGATACAACTGGATACCAGCACGCGTAGCATGACCACCATAGAAAGGGGTTTTGTCGACGGAAGAATAGACAAAATTACAGATTGTAGAAAGATTAAAGACAGAATTAAAGATTGTAGAAAGATTTGTACCGTTTTATGCTGGCGTAGCATGACAATTCTATCTCTATTCTACCAAGAATAGACAAAGTTCTTTCTATGGTGGTCATGCTACGCGTGCAGTATTTTATATGGCGACTCAACTCAAACTCAAATAATTGTCCTGTCCCGTACATGCATTCATTCATAATTGCTTTACATGCTTTCTGAGGCACGGAGTCGTCTCGAATTGTTATGGATCCACAGACCGACCCCGGCGAGCATTGCAGAACCCTGAAGATCGACCCTTGGAACTGTAAATATTTGCCATGAGCTTGAATTTCATTATCTTAAGTACTCAATTTTCCGTCTGACCGCATTTCCCAAATTTTGTATACTTAATAATATTGAAGACCAAAACTTAAACTTCGGTTAGTTAAAACTGTTGTTTCATCAAACTCAATAGACTTAACATAAGTTTGATGAGATAAGGGCAACAAAACTAATTTCCCAACAAAACTTTGAATAACTTAAATGTGTACCTAATGGACACGAACCGGTTCGAATCCTGGTTGATATCCATGTTCTATGTAAACAGATTGTGATAACTTTGGGGAATAATATTGTAAATCTAATCTATTCAAAATATTTATGTCGATCTGAAACTTTTAAAAGTTAGTAAAATTGTCCTTAAAACTAAGTGTCTGTGTGTTCTTAATGTAAGCCTGTATGTGTCAAAATATATGGGTCAAATTAAATTATTCAGCAAAATTCCGCAGACTTGATGAAAAAATTAACAAAATTAATTATTACAAATACCTTTATTGCTTTGGTTAGGTACTACAAGTATGAGTTGAGAAAATAAGTTTTTTTTCGTGTTTAAATATCTGAAGTTTACACACAGAAAAATGATTGATTTGAACTAGAATATAATAACCAATAAAAAACTCTTCAGATTATTATCTTTTTGTTAGATCACGTTTAGGTGTCGTTACCTATAACGTCTGTGGAGTTTTGCAAGCGAATTCAGTTTGACCTTGCATAACAGATTTCAGTGAATTATAATACGAACAGTCTTTTCTATTATCAGCAACCATCTACTTATGTCTTATTGTATGTCTTTCTACATTTAATGTCTTTACGTCATAGTATAAATTTCATTTATTCTTAAACAATTTACATTGTGTTGAATATATAAGGTGTATCTATTCATACACGAAATATTTTAAGAGGTACACCTGTAGGTGGTAAAGAAGCTGTAGAAGCAAAAAAATATTTTTTTTATCTAAGCGTTTTTTAATTATCGTAATTATTATAATTTTATAACTGCTTGAGACGTTTTGCATAAAACCTTTACTCCATATTCTATGAATGGCCCGCCTGACGCTGCGAGGGCGGCGACCGGACGGCACGAGCATGGCCGCGGTGTCTCGGGCCGTAAAAATAAGAAGGAGCCAGTATTTCTTATTTGCGTCAAATAACTTATAAATATAAAATTTTGAAAAAATACATTTCAACCTTTTTTTTCGTTGCTGTAGCTTCTTTACCACCTACAGGTGTGCCTCTTAAAATATTTCGTGTATGAATAGATACACCTTAATACACATGCAATTAACAGAAAAATAAAATAAAAAACGACGGGTTGCACTCCGGGAGTGCCGGCAGAAGTGAAAACTTGAATATTAACGTTGTGCATTTTTGATATTTTGGAATGGTTAGGGAATGATTTTGCACGAATTGCTTTAATTATCAGTATAAAAGTACTATCATTTATGTGGTAGAATACAATATTTATTTATTGCGCTATCGTACACAAACATGACAATTTATATTACATTAAAAAAGTTTATTTCTCAGAAAAATCAACTTCCATCCATAATTTCGACGACGGCAACTACACAGACGGTCGAGCCATTACTCTGTCACCATCCATGGATGCGCGTGGCACGCTGTAACATAAACACACACGAACATTCGCGCAAGCGTCCAGCGCCGCTTAAACGAAACAGCAGGCGCAGGCATACATTTTCGCCGCGCCGTAGAAAGAGAGGGGGATACTTCCTCTCCTACTCTCCGTCCGTCTTACGAATTTTCGAACAGGTCACGTGTCCTGACGCGAGTTTAACATTTTTTACCCATTACAAAAAGTGCACAACGCCGCTAAAGAAGTTTTCACTTCAATAAAAATACAGATGAACTATTAATTATCCTCCCAGTGAAATTCAAGTATTCGTAGTGCTAACACAGTTTCGAATATAATGCCAAAAACAATTTTAAATGTAATGTCAAACAGTTTTCAATATAATGGCAAACATGTGTAAAATCTAATGTCAATAAAGTAGGGATGTTATGGATATGAAATTTCGGATACGGATTAGTTATGGATGTACGAATGATTATTATACCGGATACGGATATAAAATTATTTCGGATTATCCGTTAGTTTCGGATAATTCCGGTTACGGATATTAAATTTTTAAGGAATTTCAAAAGTAAAATTCAAATCTTTAGTTTAGCAATCCATCCAATTATTCGAAAGCTAAATTCCAAATTTAACGTTTGGTATCTTGATGACGGAACCTTGGGAGGCGATGTAGAGACTGTCTTAAATGATCTTAAATTCTTAAAAAATGAACTTCATTCCATTGGCCTTGATCTTAACCTTTCAAAATGTGAACTTTACTTAGCGGACAGTACTGACAGACATCTGACACTTCACAAATTTAATGCAATAGCTCCTGATATTCAAATTATTGAAAAAAGCTCGCTTCGTCTCCTTGGGTCTCCAATCTTCGAGAATTCCTTTTCCGTTTTTATTGACGAAAAAATCCAAAATTTCAATGACGTTTCGGAAAGATTGTTCCAAATTAACATGCATTCGGCCATCACCTTAATTCGCTATTGCTGTTTCGGCCCCAAATTAACATACGTCCTTCGCGCTTCCCATTTATGGAAGCACACTCACTTATTAGACAGAATGGACCAAATTATCCGGCATACATTAACCTCGATTTTAAATGTGGCCATGGACGACCGAGCTTGGGCACAAGCTACTCTTCCCATTCGTATGGGAGGCCTCGGCGTCCGCAAAATTTCTAGTATTAGTTTACCAGCTTTTATATCCTCGGTCCACGGTACTGAGAAATTAATCAGGAAAATCCTAGCCCCCACACTGATTAATTTTGATGTGCCGTGCTTCACCGAGGCTATAGATGCCTGGAGACTCGCTTGCCCGAACACTGAGCTACCCGGTAATCCATTTTCCCAGAGACGGTGGGATGAGCCGCTCTGCAGAGTAATACAAGACAATTTACTCAACACGTCTGCTACTACTGCGGAGCGTGCACGTCTGCTGGCTGCGGGTAAGTGGGAATCGGGTTTATGGCTTCATGCACTACCGTCGTCGAATATCGGCACCTTGTTCGACGACACTACTTTCCGCCTCGCTGTTTCCCTACGTTTGGGAGCTCCGTGTTGTTCTCCTCATCGCTGTCACTGTGGCGAAGTTGTCACCAGTCTAGGACACCACGGCCTGTCTTGCAGCCAAAGTGCGGGTCGATTAGCGCGGCACGCAAACATAAATGACATCATCCGACGAGCTCTTGTCACCGTCGGCGTTCCAGCTGTATTAGAACCCAATGGCTTGGCACGCGACGATGGCAAGAGACCGGACGGTATGTCCTTATTTCCATGGAAGGTGGGTAGGCCTTTAGTGTGGGATGCAACGTGCGTCGATACTCTTGCGCCATCCCATCTTCCTGGCACGGCGTGCTGTGCTGGAGCCGCTGCTGCGGCTGCGGAAAACCTCAAGCGGCGTAAGTATAATAACCTTGTTGGTAATTATATTTTTGAGCCGTTTGGGGTTGAAACGCTTGGGCCGTGGGGTCCGAGTGCTCTTAGCCTATTTAAGGATATTTCGAAACGGCTGGTGGACACTTCCCGTGACCCAAGAGCTGGTTTTTACCTTGGCCAGAGGCTAAGCATTGCCATACAACGTGGTAATGCCGCCAGTCTCTTGGGTACTTTACCAGTCGACAGCGATGCGGATGACTTTTCGACGCAATTTTTTTTTAATTTGTAAATAGTTTTAGTTAGTTTAGGTTGTATTTTTTTCCTTTATTAATTTAAATATGAAATTCAAATAGCTTATAAAATGGTTTTATTTATATGTCACCATTTGGTAGGAATTACAATCAGTCTGTAAGTAATTATTGCAGCCATTTAAAATAAAAATAATTATATATATGTTGAGTGTTATCTAATCTACCTAAAATAAAAATGTAATAAGAAATCCGATATTATCCGAAACTTTTATTTCGGATTCGGTTACGGTTACGGATAAATTTTATATCGGATATCCGATAGTTTCGGTTACGGTTACGGAGCTCCCTAACATCCCTGTAATAAAGTCGCTTCCCACGTTTGTACGTGTACGTTAATTAATATCTTTTTAACTACGCAACGCGGTTTTGATAATTAGTCAGAGTGATTCAAGAGGAAGGTTTATATTTATAATACGCGGGCAAGGTCGCTGGCAAAAGCTAGTTATCTATAGTTAAACTTTCTTGCTATCATTACTTGGCGGAATGTGTCTTTGCACTATATTTTATACGTAACTAACAGAACAGCTGCGCCCACGGATTCGCGGACAAAAAGCCTATGTTACTCCTTATAACATCAGCAATCTCCCAGCAACTTTTGTCAAAATCTGTGCAGACGTTTCGAAGAGCAGTCACAACTAGGTAGATGGTCAGAATATTATGTAACATTTATCGTTACGGGTAGTCAAAAGTCTGACAACCAGTCTTACCAAGGGGTATCGTGTTGTCAGTAACTGGATTGTTGGGGTCAGATAGGGAGTCACTCCATGTAAAATTTTGGTATTCGTTTATCGCATTTTATGCAAATAAACGATTTTACTTGATTTGTTTATCAAAATCACAAATGGTTATTGGTGATGTGATGATTGAATGTTCTTTTTTAAAAATATCAATTCCATTACGATAATATCAGTCATTACGAGGATATATCTACAGCCACAGATTATAAAAATACTAGTTAACGATAGCACCTTTTTTTTTTTTTTTTCAGGATTGGAAATCAACAAATGACTTCTCCCGCTCTGGGCGGAGCGGGAGGGCGTGTCAGACTTTTACTGACTAAAACCCACCCGTGTTCCATCAGTTGCCCATGTGCCCGGGTCACGGTATCTCTTTCGAACAATCACGCGACCCCGGCAGGCATCGGTCCTAGTAGACCCCTACACTGCTGCTGACATCTCTTTGAGGCGCGCGTGGAACACTGCGCGCCGTCGACCCGAGCTTGGTCCTTACCGGGCGGCGAGCTACCCATTGCTCGCCACCCGCAAGCTCGCGCCTACGGTGGCCGGGAGTCCGCAATCGACTCCCGACGCCCGGGGCGTCTCCTCCTGCGGCGGCTAGGGACGTGAGGGCGCAGAGACTGCCACTCCCTCACGCGCCCCGCCTCCTCCTTCGCGAGCATTACTGCTTCGCAGAAGGAGGTGACGGCTTCCCATTCCCTCTCGCTCCGTACCATGGCTCGCACCAGGGCCGGACACGAGAGGTCGCCGCCGCCGATCGCCTCCACGAGGACACGGCGGTGCTCCGCCCAGGCAGGGCACACCTCCAACGTATGCTCCACCGTGTCCTCCAGACGATATAAACGATTTTACTTGATTTGTTTATCAAAATCACAAATGGTTATTGGTGATGTGATGATTGAATGTTCTTTTTTTTAATTTCAATTCCATTACGATAATATCAGTCATTACGAGGATATATCTACAGCCACAGATTATAAAAATACTAGTTACGATAGCACCTGAGGTTATCTTTTAATAATAACTATGTTTATTCTATGTTATCGATTAAACATTAGCTTTGTTTATTTTATGTTATCGCCGATAAAACTCTGCAAACATTACTTCTTGTTTATACGTATTTTCGGGAGTCGGTGTCTTTGCATCTGTATTTTAGTTTTTTGCCATCGACTTCCGAAGTTTAAGTAATTTTTCATTTCATAGGGTTTTTTTGGAAGTCGGTTTTTTTAAGCCTGTTTTTAGTTACAGGATTATAGGTATAACTGCTTGCGCACTGTTTCGTATATATACCATTGGCCAGGTATACAGCAGTGCCAGGAAGTATTAGGACATCATCGATAAAAACAAATTGTATTAAATACGTATTATCGAAGCTAGAACGACCCACAATTGTCGGAGGTATTGCGGATGCATTCCTATAAAAATACAAACGAATTGAGAAGTTCCTCTTTATTGCATTCGGTTCAAAACATTTTAAGCAGAGGGCCTCAAAGTGGCATCAAAGCAATCGTTTTCAAAGCGTTACCTTATTATTGCTTATATAAGTCGTATATTTTTTTAAACTTTTCTATCATTGTTATCGCATAGCCCCTAAGTAAAGACGTCGGTTAGCAGTAACATATGTCACGGAAAAATTTAGAAGAGACAATTCCGCGACGTTTTTTCACATTTCGAAGCCCCACTTACTTTGATTATATGCCCTGAAGCAAGTTGTCCTTAAAGGCAACGAGGGCAATCACAATGTCTTGGCATATCTCAAAAAGGGATTGAATTTGTAGATGAAATGATAGATTGTTTGCAGACAAAATATTATCAAAGACAATTTTCTCTGAAGATAATGAAATGAAAATACGTTGCCCAGAAATGATCTACAATTGGGTCGCAGTCCCGAATGACTCACAGTTCTGACTGCCTGAGATTGCTTCGATTTTTTTTGTATGTTATTTCGTGTATAGTTTTAGTTACGTTAGTATATTATTTTGCTATTTTCATTAAATAAACGTTTCATTTTTTTTTCGTTCATACTTGAGTGTATCATGGGTTCTCAATCAGTGGGATGTGCCCTTGGGAGTCATAAAGTGACTCAAGGGGGGCTCGGCTTGGGCACGCCACAATTGCGGCGGTAAGTCCTCTCTTTGAGGAGTGGATAGAGAGGCGCCACGGCGTCCTCACCTTCCGCCTGACGCAGGTTCTCACCGGGCATGGGTGTTTTGGTGGGTTCCTGTTCAGGATAAAGCGAGAGGAAACACCCGGGTGTTTCCATTGCGAGGATCGTCTGGAAGACACGGTGGAGCATACGGTGGAGGTGTGCCCTGCCTGGGCGGAGCACCGCCGTGTCCTCGTGGAGGCGATCGGCGGTGGGGAACTCGCGTCCGGCCCTGGTGCGAGCCATGGTACGGAGCGAGAGGGCATGGGAAGCCGTCACCTCTTTCTGCGAAGCAATAATGCTCGCGAAGGAGGAGGCGGGGCGCGTGAGGGAGTGGCAGTCACTGCGCCCTCACGTCCCTAGCCGCTGCAGGAGGAGACGCCCCGGGCGTCGGGAGTCGATAGCGGACTCCCTGCCACCGTAGGTGCGTGCTTGGGGGCGTCGAGCAATGGGTAGCTCACCACCCGGTAAGGACCAGGCTCGGGTCGACGGCGCGTAGTGTTCCACGCGCGCCTCAAAGAGATGTCAGCGGAACTGAAGAGGTCTGCTAGGACCGATGTCTGCCAGGGTCACGAGATTTTTCAAAAGAGACACCGTGACCTTGGCACATGGGCAACTGAAGGAACACTGGTGGGTTTTAGTAAAAGTCTGACACGCCCTCCCGCTCCGCCCAGAGCGGGTGAAGTAATTTTATGATTTCCCATCCAAAAAAAATATGGGCGCTCGGCTACACCGAAAATAATCTGTGTATTATCTTAAACATTTAACTGAGTATTGCTTGAAAGCAGCAGAGCAGTGGTGGCTCAGTGGTTACGTCCGCGGCTTATGTGTTGTAGGTCTTGGGTTTGAATCCCAGCAAGCACTTTACTTTGTGTAAATTATTTCATCACTTCTTTCTTGCAGCTCTACCAGCGGTTCCCTAAGTCGAGGTCCGTACCCCCAGGGGGAGGAGGGGGGTGATTTTACCGAGTAGATGCTCGAGTTTTTCAGTTTTTAAGCCCTGACTAGAGGCCTTAATTTATTGAGGAAGCCACAGGCAACCTACAACTTAAGTTGACCTGCGAGATGTCTGGATAAAACCCTTTAGATAACAAAGAAAAGCAAGAAAAAATTTTAAATTTGGAATTTCTTAGTAGATGCTAGATTGGTCTTACGCCTAGCTGTTGGCTAGAAGCTCACCCTCTATAACAGCATTTATTTTAAAAAGGCAATTGGGAACGGCAACATTTACATTACATATAAATAGAATTGATTACCTATAGTCTCCCCTTTCAAAAGGTAGATTCGTATGGAGAAGAATGGAAAAGAAACTCCAACGGTACTCTTTTAAAAATGGTTAGCAATATTTTACATTTACGAATAGGTACATCAATGCCTAACCCTCTGCGAAATACAAGAATGATGTTGTATTCGTCATCATTTCAGTCAAAAGAAGTCCACTGCTGGACATAAGCCTCCTCATAGGGGGGGGGGGGGGGGGTTTGCCATAATCGTCATTCTTGGCAGGCAGGTTGGCGATCGCAGTGTGGTGGTTAGATGCATAGAGAACACTGCTGCCCATTCTATAGTAAGTTCTTTAGTTGCTTTCTAAGACATCTACGCGAAGAAATGGGATGGTGCTATTCTTTACGACCGACAACACACGGAACCGGACGGATGTAATATTATAAAAACGGAACCCTGAAATGTTCTGAACGACAGACTACACTTTCGCAATCCTTTTTCAAGCAAATTTTTTCCGACATCGTATCTTTCCCGGGAGTCCAGTAAATAATGAAAACAATGTAATTTAATACCGAACACTTTAGTTTCAAGTTTTTATAGCGTTTTACATAAGAACAGTGCAACTAATTTGTATTCCGAGCTGAGGATCTGATATTGATATATTGTTAGTAGCCAACCCGTAATGAACGTCGTCTTTGTTTTAAAACTATTTAAAATAAAGTGTCTATTGTTACTCTTGGAGCTGGTGTGTTTGCAAACATTTGCAGTTTCATTCTAGTTTCTAGCATTAAAGTGTTAAGGTTTTCTAATTTATCTACCAGTAGATATTAAAACTGTCGCATAGGTTTTCCGTCTAAGTCTATTTTTACTGCGGGCGGGAAATTATTAAATGTCGTCTCCCGCTCTAGGGTGGAGCGGAAGGGCGTGTCAGATTTTTACTGACTAAAACCCACCCGTGTTCCTTCAGTTGCCCATATGCCAGCGCCACGGTAACTCTTTCGAACAGATCTCGCGACCCTATTCCGTCTAAGTCTACACTTAATTTATATACAATGATATTATTGATATATCAGCCTCGCATGACGAGAGCCTCGTGAAAGCTGAAAAACTGTTGTCGACATGTGGCATGTGGATACAGCAGTCATTGTGCCGATAGTCGTGACGGCCAATGGCATAATACCCAAGAGCCTCGACCAACACCTAAAGAGGCTCTTGTTAGGCAGCTGGATCAAGGGCTTGATCTAGGGATGTGACATTGTACGTAAAAAATCGATTATTTTCTGAAGAAAAATCGATTATTTATTAATCGATTTTTCTCGGTAAAATGAAAAACCGATTAATAAATAATCGATTTTTCTTCAGAAAATAATCGATTTTGTTATATTAATGGTTATTTTCCTAATTTGCCATTTAATTTCAAAATATACGCCATAAATAGTATATCAATAGGTTTATTAATTAAAAATAAACAACAGAAATAGTAAGTTCTTATAATAATCAACACAAATTAAAGTTTTAGAACAATCAAATTATAAAAGGTTAAAATTAAAATGTTTTTCACATAAATCAACAAAATTAAATTATTCAAAAACTAGAAATCCGTAGGCAACGAGTTCAGAAATAACGGCTTCGGTAAGCGTTTCGATAATATTCGGCTCCTGGGCCTGCAGTCTCGACATAGAAAGCGACACTATCGCAAACTACCGATCGTTAAATAAAACCGAATAAATTCGCTTGCCGTAACGATGCCAGCGACAAAATGGAAGTCTCGACATCTGAGATACGGACCAAAGTCATACATTATACTTGAAAAAAAACGATGACAGTTAGCGCAAAACGCATTCATAGTTCGGTTTAGTAGCAATGGTACGATATTTGGTAGTCTCGACACTCAAAGTTATTGATTGACATCGACATTTCGATGAACTTTACCGTATTTTGTTAATGTTTACGAGTATGTGTTGCGTCCATTTTTGAAAGCCCGCAAAGTGATTCGTTAGCAACGCAAACTATATGTTTTGGTGTTTGCAAGTGTTTATTAACAAAAATGGCGTACTCGAAGGTGTGACTGTACTAATGAGGCTTTAAGGCCATCTATTTATGGGTTCCGGCAAAACTAGTTACGAACGAGCGTCGCCAACAACCATCGTATTAGAGGGAGCCAAATACATTTAGTATCTTTTTGAAGGGAGCCGATCGTCGTTTTTATATTTAATAAATAACACACAACCGCAGATCATGTTTCCAACTTTATTAAATCTCCAGTAAGTATCATCACAGACAATCATCTCCTAATTAGACACGTTCGTTTAAGCTAGAATTTCTATGAGACGTTGCATTCTTATCCACAGGACATTTCCACCGCATTCTGCAGTTTAATAAAATAGCTCGACGTTATTAATCTACACATATAATATTTAATGATTGATGATGATAATGATGATGATATAAATAATACACAACGGAAAATAATGTTTTCAACTTTATTAAATCTCTATTAAGTTTCAACAGTTCATCACACACAATCATCTAACTACACACATTATTTTAATCTAAACACTTTACATGGCACATATTGCATTCCTATCAGTATAACATTACCACACTTTAATAAAGTAGCTTGACAAAAATAATTTAAATATACATACATATCCAAAAAACTGATATCATGTACTATTACTAAAGGATAGCCGTGAGAGACATGACATAAATTACAGTAGTCAAACCGCAGGAAAACTGAATTAATAAACAGTATTTATCACTTTGTATACAAAAAACATACAACAGCAAATCATGTTTCCAATTTTATTAAATCTCCACTAATTATCAACAGTTATGCTCTCTCTATTCAATTAAGTTTCAACAATTCGTCACACACATTAAGTTTCCTGTTGAAACTTAATAGAGTTGTTCGACTTCATCAAACACAATAATATAATAACACACATTCTTTTATACACTTTACATGGCACATGTTGCATTCATAACTGCATAACATTTCCACACTTTAATAAAGTAGCTTGACAATAATAATTTAACTAAAAACATCCAAAAAACTGAAATTATTTTATTAATACACTGTTATTTTATAATTTAAGCATTGCAATCTTAAGTCTAAGCTCCTTACTACTTACAAAAGAGCAACATATGCACTACATTATGCGCAGACTATAGTAGTTAATACATAAAAATAAAAATCTGGCGACAATATGGGTGGGTTTTCATGTTTTGGTACTTCTTTGTCTCCCTAGAAGTAGCTATACTTGTAGCTAACCAACAATATTTTCTACCTCAAATGTAACCCATGTAGTTAACGTTGGATCTCAAACTAATTGTGAATAAACATCGGTGCCCAAGAAACATTTTCTTTGTTTGTTTTGCACCTGATGTTCTAAACTTCTAAATAAAATACCTAAGAAAATTTCACATTAAAAACAACAGCTAAAATAATTAAACAGAACTTGTTAGTATTTTGCACAAGATTTCTTAACCAACAAGAATTATTAAAATTTTGTTTTTGTAATTTAAATGTACTAAATTTGCTTACTTAAATAGGTAGAAAGTACATAGATTCCTCACAACTGTTACAACTGATTGCAAGTTGTACATTCTTTGCAATAAAATATATCTATTCTATTGAAAGATACATAAATAACACATAACCGCATATCATGTTTTCAACTTTATTAAATGTCCATTAGCAGAATCATCTAAGTTTACACTTTCTTATAATTTAGATACTGTGTACATGAGGCATGCTGCACACCTATTGAAAAATCTTTATCAATTGTTTACAGACTTTACAGCAGACAATGACTTAGGTACTACAAATGATGCATCTCCAAGCATAATTCAAGCTGTGGACCCGTAGTTTCACGCTGCCTTAGCCCTCCGACAGCCTTGAAATGGCTATGAGACGGCAAATCTCACGCAAATGAAAATCCTTTGGACTTGTTCATATCTGTACATTTACAAATTAACAGTAGAGGTGTTAACCGAGCTCTTAAGTAAACATTAACCATTTCTTCGAATACAACAACCTCACGAATCTCTGCAGTGTCCCAAGTGTCTGTACGCAGCTATAATATGATTGAATAAGAAACTACATGAAGTGGAGTCGGCGCATGACTCAAAATGAGTTAGCTGAGTAATAATATGCTGTAACCTTGGCTATTAATGAAAAATTATCATGTTAAATACCACATAATTTGCTATATCAACAAAAAAGACATTTTCCATAATGATCTGACACTTGACAACTTTGGCATTATTTATGTTGTTTAACTGTCATTTTTTTTATTGACATAAATACGGGGCTTTTGGCTACGTTGCATTTTGTTACATTTTTATCTTGTAATGTGCGTTTTGTTTGTGCAGAATAAACAATTTTTCTTTCTTTCTTTTTTTACAATGTTGTAAGGAGGCAGATTATATTTTTAATAAATTGCTAGCTGACCCGGTAGTAATAATAGATTCTACAAATTTTTCACTCATTCTTTTGATACAATCAAATTCATTGACTTAAAATCATTTCATGGAAAACAAAAACCGCAAAAATTCAAAGTGATAAGTAGGTAAAGTATCGGAATGTTGAAATTAAGCACACACAGACATACTCTTTTTGAATTAACATTTTATTTATCTCATCTTAGTTTATAATCAAATCAAAATATTTTTAATTTACATAAACCTACATGGGCACTTGTGAAACGTCAGAAGCTAGGTGCACGTTTCCAAATTGTTGATTTCTATGAAGAAGAACCGGCAAGAAACTCCACGGTTACTCTTTTAAAAATAATTGGTGTTTACAATGGTTTCAAATTACAGTTCTAGGGCAGCACTGCGCCCCACAGTGCGTCGCTTGACTCCTGATATTGGCGCTAAGTTTGGTCGCCCGAAACGGTGGCGCCAACACAGTGTTAATATCGAAGGATATCATTACCTTGATTAGGTCTAATCATGTTTTTAAACTATTCACCATCATCATTTCTGCCGAAAGTCGTCCAGTGCTAGGTTCTGTGCATGTACAGGAGGTGTTGTCATTATCACAATGCTTGGCAGGCGGGTTGGCTATCGCATTATGGTGGTAAGATTCATAGAGAACGCTGTGGTCACTTTCTAGCAAGTCCCATAGTCGCCTTTTACGACACCCACGGAAAGAAATAGGATGATGTTATTCTTTACGTCCGGCCGGTTTAGTTCATCTAGCTACAAAAGTTCTTTTTATCTATCCTGTTGATCCTGGCACAAATTTATGAAATTAATAAAAAAAAAAACACGAATTATTGAAATAGTACGGTTATGTTGTGAAAATTACTTACACCACCATCTTTTAGGAATTCCTAGAACTAAACAATAAATACAAACTATTTTCGTATAATAAAGATGTTTTTTCCAAATATAAAGAACAGTAATAATTGAGATAAAAACTATCCTATCTTTTAAGTTGGACCAAATTATAAATAATTAGAAGTTTGTTATGAATCTGTTCAGTAGTTTCGGATTTTACCCGTAACAAACATGATGGCCCGAGATTTTTTAAATGTTTATCAGTCCTTCTAAATTTCTTTAATAAACAGTTTCCAAGATAGGGTTTAAAAAGTCACTATACAATTTGTAGTAAAAAAAAATATTTTTTTACCAATCAGTGGTCTCCATTTTTTTCCAGAATTCAAGGATTTGTACTTAACGGTTAATAATTGAAGTCGAACTATAAATAGTAGTCTTCGGTAGTGTCTCGGCATCGTTTTGTACGATGTTGCGCGGTATCTCCAATGTAGAGACTTGCTTTTGTCGTATGCATCGGTACGGCAAGCGAGTGTTTTCGGTATTATCTAGTGATCCGAATTTTCGATGACATAGTGGCGGCCGTAAGAATTTCTCCTTGAATTCAGGGAAAATTGAAGAACATTTATTAATAAAGAATAATATTTTTCTAGAAAATTGTGCAGTGAAATTGGAAATTATATCTTGCAAATACTCGTTTTTTTATGGAATCTACTAAGTAGCAATAACTGTTTTACAGGATTAAAATAACTTGTTATAAATCTAAGGTCATTACAATCTGCATCCTTGCAACACTATAAAACTAATGCCAAACTTGTGAAGTCATGTCTATTTGTTTTCATTGATTTTTTTCTCAAGTGTAGTTTACACATATTTTCATAGATAGCCAAGGTTACAGCATATTATCATATATTATTACTCGGCTAACCCATTTTGAGTCAAGCGGCTACTTCACTTCATATAGTTTCTTATTTAATCATATTATAGCTGTGTACAGACACTTGGGACACTGCAGAGATTCGTGTGGTTGTTGTATTCGAAGAAATGGTTAATGTTTACTTAAGAGCTCGGTTAACACCTCTACTGTTAATTTGTAAATGTACAGATATGAACAAGTCCAAAGGATTTTCATTTGCGTGAGATTTGCCGTCTCATAGCCATATCAAGGCTGTCGGAGGGCTAAGGCAGCGTGAAACTACGGGTCCACAGCTTGAATTATGTTTGGAGATGCATCATTTGTGGTACCTGAGTCATTGTCTGCTGTAAGGAGGGCACAACATGGAAGAAAACAGTTTGAACTAAGTGAATAGTGAAAGTGTAAACAATTGATAAAGATTTTTCAATAGGTGTGCACCATGCCTCATGTAAACAGTATCTAAATAGAGTGTGTAAACTTAGATGATTCTGCTAATGGACATTATTTTAATAAAGTTGAAAACATGATTTGCGGTTATGTGTTATTTATGTATCTTTCAATAGAATAGATATATTTTATTGCAAAGAATGTACAAATTGCAATCAGTTGTTACAGTTGTGAGGAATCTATGTACTTTCTACCTATTTAAGTAAGCAAATTTAGAACATTTAAATTACAAAAACAAAATTTTAATAATTCTTGTCGGTTAAGAAATCTTGTACAAAATACTAACAAGTTCTGTCTAATTATTTTAACTGTTGTTTTTAATAGTATGTCTTTAAATTTTCTTAGGTATTTTATTTAGAAGTTTAGAACAACAGGTGCAAAACAAACAAAGAAAATGTTTCTTGATGTTTATTCACAATTAGTTTGAGATCCAACGTTAACTACATGGGTTACATTTGAGGTAGATAATATTGTTGGTTAGCTACAAGTATGGCTACTTCTAGGGAGACAAAGAAGTACCAAAACATGAAAAGCCACCCATATTGTCGCCAGATTTTTATTGTTATGTATAACTACTTTATAGTCTGCGCATAATGTAGTGCATATGTTGCTCTTTTGTAAGTAGTAAGGAGCTTAGACTTAAGATTGCAATGCTTAAATTATAAAATAACAGTGTATTAATAAAATAATTTCAGTTTTTTGGATATTTTTAGTTAAATTATTATTGTTAAGCTACTTTATTAAAGTGTGGAAATGTTATGTGGTTATGAATGCAACATGTGCCATGTAAAGTGTTTAGATTAAAATAATGTGTGTAATCAGATGATTGTGTGATGAACTGTTGATAATTAATGAAGATTTAATAAAGTTGAAAACATGATTTGCCGTTGTATGTTATTTATATACGAAGTGATGGATACTTTTTATTTATTCAGTTTTCGTACAGTTTGACTGTTGTAATGAACTACAGAATGCATTAGTAATGTCAAATGAATAGGAATGTAACATATGTAAGCAGCATCTAGATTATAAGAATGTGTGTAATTAGGAGATCATTGTGTGAGATGATGATGATACATGGAGATTTAATAAATTTGATTTGAAACACGATTCGTGGTTGTTTTTTATTTATTTATAAACAGCGATCGTACGATTCGATCCCTTCAAAAGATATAAGGCTCCTTCTAATGCGGTGTTTGTTGGCAAAGCTCGTTTGCACGTAGATTGTCCGGAACCCATAAATAGGTAGACTTAACCTCATCAGTACAGACACTCAGACACACTTTTGAGAACCCCCATTCCTCATAATTTTTAACCGACTTCAAAAAAAGGAGGAGGTTATCAATTCGACTGTATTTTTTTTTTTTTTATTTTTTTTTTTTATGTTTGTTACCTCATAACTTTTGACTGGGTGAACCGATTTTGATGATTCTTTTTTTATTTGAAAGCTGGTGCTTCCCGAATGGTCCCATTTTAATTTGGTTTCATTCGGACAATGGGGTCCATGTGAAAACCATATAAATCTTAAATTTCCATTAAGTATTTGCGCGACAAATGAACGAATACCGTATGTTTGTTACCTCATAACTTTTGACTGGGTGAACCGATTTTGATGTTTATTTTTTTATTTGAATGTTGGTGCTTCCCGAATGGTCTCATTTTAATTTGGTTCTATTTGGACAATGGAGTCCATGTGAAAACCATATAAGTCTTAAATTTTCATTACGTATTTGCGCGACAAATGAACGCATAACGCGATTAGATTAGTGCGGATTATCTACCACAACTAAAAAGTCAAAAAAATAAAAACTTTTTACAAAAAAAACAACCGACTTCCTCAAAAAAAACACTACAAAGTCAAAAATAACTTTAATTTCGGAAGTCGGTGGCAAAAACCTTAAATACAGAGCCTAAGACACCGACTTGCGAAATTAAAGTTATTTTTGACTTTGTAGTGTTTTTTTTGAGGAAGTCGGTTGTTTTTTTTGTAAAAAGTTTTTTGTTTATAATTACTTTCAAACACCTAAAAAACTAGTTTATGAAAACAAAAATAGCTGCAAAAACGACTCGTAAACATCAACAGAGCTCAGTTGCGACAGACCAACGACAGTTGATAACTTTGAGTGTCGAGACTACCAAATATCGTTCCATTCCGATCTTCGGAACTTTGTAACGTTTTCGTTTGTTAAAATGGTCGCTATCTATGTCGAGACTGCAGGCCCTGGCCTTTGTTAATATGGCGCCAGCTTTCGAGAACAATCTCTCTGCTGGAGTCAAAGAAGCCGGTATCAATAGGTGCTTACACGCCAATTGTGTGAGTTGGGAATATGTTCCCTCATAGGTTCTCCAGGAAGCGTCTTCTTTTAATCCTATTAGAGGCGCAGCTATGTACAAGCTTACTTCGGATGTCTGACTGTGACTTTGACTGGTTCTCGTAGTCTCCAACAACAGCTTGTTGTGGGTTTCTCAAATGTCATCATTATCGACATCATCAGCGGCCGAAGTTATTGACAGTGGGCAATGCTCAGCTTTTCGGTTTTCTTCAATGGATCGTCTTATGTAGTTTATAGTTCTTGCCAAAGATGAACCGTCACAAAGGTGTAATTTTTTAAAACGAAGATCTAAAAATGTTGCAAAGTTGCAGATGAAAAATCAGTAATAATTGATTGACTGATGATACAAAAATCGATTATTAATCGATTATTCATAAAAATAAAATCACGCATTAAAATCGATTTTTACTTAAAAAAATCGAGATTTAATCGATTATTTCCTTAATCGATTATTTTTTCACATCCCTAGCTTGATCCAGAAAGCGGTACTTCTGGACACGGTGCGTCCCGTTAGGAGGTTCCTCACTCATTAGCCCTGATCACCGGTAGCTTGGACCCTGCTCCCGATACTGCCCCTCCAATATCGGGAGCAGGGTCCAACTACTTTTCATATTTTTAAATGATTTTTGTATGTATCTTATATCTTTAAACGAGCAATTCTTGTATATATATATAATCTGAATCTCGGAAACGTCTCCAACGATTTTCATGAAATTTAGTATACAGGGGGTTTCGGGGGCGATAAATCGATCTAGCTAGGATTCATTTTTATAAAATGTCGTTTTATTCGTGTTTTCAATGACCAACTTTATCGATAACCAACTTGAACATAAACTTATTATTTTAAACACAATTGACCAAAAAATACCGAGCAAAGCTCGGTCATCCAGATATTTTTTTATTATCTGTCTATAATACAAATAGGAAAGATTTAATTGTTCTTAAAATTATTTGTAATGGACAAACTTAGAAAGTACATAACGGATTTAAAAAGTCTTTCAAGTTTTGAAATCTACATTAAGGCTCGTTCAGACTAGCGCAACGCGACGTCGCGCGCGAATCGCCGATTTATATCCGTAGAACAATTTCTATGACCATGTCGCGCGGCGCGACAGGTCGTCCCAGTGTGAAGTGTCTCGCGCGTTTTCATAGAAATTGTTGTACGGATATAAATCGCCGAATCGCGCGCGACCGTTGCGTCGCGCTAGTCTGCACGAGCCTTTATTCCGGAGTAACACGAGTTATAAATTTAAGTGAAGTAGTCGAAGTGCTAGAAGTTAATACTTTTTATTGTTAGCTGATACCCATTAGTTATCATTGTTATAAACGAAAAAGTCAAAAAACATTATCATCTTTTCCTGCCTCATTGTGGTGCTCAATACGAAGACCTCGGTACTACACCCATACCTTATACAATTATCTCCCGTAGATACCCCGTGATCTATTCTATTATTATCGTAATGGTCTCCAAAGAAACCGAGAGGGATCAATACCGTGCGGGATCTCCAAGGGAACTATTTTACTGCCCACCTATAAGTAATGAAATTAGTTGATAAAGGTAATAAAAGCATTTAGGATCGTCCAGACTGGCGCGACGCGACGCTTGTGGAACAATTTCTATGAAGTTTGTGTAAATGTTTATGGTCCTAAATTTACTTGATGACGTCGGAGTTATAATTGTAACAAAGTTTATATACTGCTCTCAAAACATCTTGAGGAAACCGGCATGTCCTAGATCTAAAAATTCAAGGACATGTCGCATCTACCAACCCGCACTAGGCCCGCGTAGTAGATTACGGAGAGAAGGCCTTCTCACCGAGAGAAGGCCTGCAGCCCAGCAGTGGGAATTGTATAGGCTAATTATAATATTTATACTTACTGCATATATAGAGTATTTTTTTTTAATTTAAGAGCTTTTATTTAACGTCACTTGTATGTCCTGAAATTTTGCAATCAATTTTTCACCCATTTCCACTGAAGCATCTCGGGCTGAAATTTGGCATACACGTTTGGTTCTCGTGATGATGGACTCTTTGCTTTTCGCAGGTTTTTTTTAAGATTTAAAATATATTTCATATATTTTCGTGGGACCTTCCACCCCATAGCGGAACTTTTTAACTAGGACAGTACCGGGGAAAATTCGAATCCATAGCAAATACGGGAAAAACTGTTTAAACTGCGTTATTAGCTTTTGTTTCATGAAAACAATTTTAACATACTTTGTTTTTGGTCAAGTGCGAGATGTCCATAAAAATGAAGTTTACGAAACTTTTTTATGCGTTTCTGCTGTCATTTCTCGATCTTTGACCATCGTTACCGTCATATCAATGGGTATCGTTTTACCCAGTAACTCAGTAACTAGATTTAGAGGGGACCTTTTCAATATAGGTCAAATATTTAGAAATTATCCGGTTAGCTCCTTGATTATCTAAGATTCTCGTTGCTTTTGATGTGACAATGTGTCACTCCACAGACCAAAATATTCAAAAAGATTTTCTTCCTAAAATTAGCTCGTGTTTCATCGGCTGTTTTTTTAACATACATGTTTTTAAAGGCTACTTACTACACACAGTGCCGGCGGCAATGCCGCCGGGTTTACGCCGAGCAGCTATGCCACCGTTAATAAAAGCCGCCCCGGCAGCTTTGAATGCCGCCGGGTGCTCGGCGGCTTGGCCGGCGGCAGGGCAAGCTGTGTGTAGGAGCCTTAAGGCTAAAGACCTTTGCCAAACGCTACAAATATAAATACATTTTACAGTAGGTATATTACGAACACGTAGTTTAAATAATTTAGATTTATTTAAAGCTGGGTTCCCACGGTGCGTGATTCTGCGGATCATCACGTACAGCCGACGACCACGGACGGCAACGCACACAGACAAGCTGGAAACCTCAAGCTGGAAAGATCCTCGCAATGGAAACACCCGGACGTACACCCGGACGGTAGTCTTACACTAGCATCCCACGGTGCGTGATATCGCGGACGGACGCGGACCATCTCGCACGACACACCGTGGGAAGGGTCTCGTCCGCGGTAGCACAGGACGTCTGTTGGACCGCGTCGTACGCGCTCGGATCGCGTCACAACGCACCTTTGAAGTTACCGCCTCGCGACGGATACCGGCGCACCGCCACAGACGTGCTGTGTTACCACAGACGAGACCCTTCCCACGGTGCGTCGTGCGTGATGGTCCGTGTACGTCCGCGATATCACGGACCGTGGGATGCTAGTGTAAGACTACCGTCCGGGTGTACGTCCGGGTGTTTCCATTGCGAGGATCGTCTGGAGGACACGGTGGAGCATACGGTGGAGGTGTGCCCTGCCTGGGCGGAGCACCGCCGTGTCCTCGTGGAGGCGATCGGCGGCGGCGACCTCTCGCGTCCGGCCCTGGTGCGAGCCATGGTACGGAGCGAGAGGGAATGGGAAGCCGTCACCTCCTTCTGCGAAGCAGTAATGCTCGCGAAGGAGGAGGCGGGGCGCGTGAGGGAGTGGCAGTCTCTGCGCCCTCACGTCCCCAGCCGCCGCAGGAGGAGACGCCCCGGGCGTCGGGAGTCAATAGCGGACTACCGGCCACCGTAGGCGCGAGCTTGCGGGTGGCGAGCAATGGGTAGCTCGCCGCCCGGTAAGGACCAAGCTCGGGTCGACGGCGCGCAGTGTTCCACGTGCGCCTCAAAGAGATGTCAGCGTCAGTGTAGGGGTCTACTAGGACCGATGCCTGCCGGGGTCGCGTGATTGTTCGAAAGAGATACCGTGACCCTGGCACATGGGCAACTGATGGAACACGGGTGGGTTTTAGTCAGTAAAAGTCTGACACGCCCTCCCGCTCCGCCCAGAGCGGGAGAAGTCATTTGATGATTTCCCATCCCGAAAAAAAAAAAAAAAAAAAGACTACCGTCCGCCTTTGGTTCGCACATTTTCTACCCGATCGCGGAGCGCATTTATTACGCCTTGATAAAACATCAATATTGAAATCGTGGAATAAATTCTCTACATTACAGTGAAAGTGCGTTGCATAAAGAAGAAGAAAGAAAGATTCATTCAGATCATTATTTCAGCCGACAGACGTCCACTACCCCCAATTTGGGGAAATTTGCCATAATCACCACTCTTGGCAGGCGGGGTGGCGATCGCAGTGTGGTGGTAAAATGCATAGAGAACGCTGCTGCCCGTTCTCTAGTAAGTCCCTTAGGCGGCTCTTACGACATCAGAAATAAATGGGATGGAGCTATTCTTTACGTAATGCCAGTGCTACACGGAATCTTTCCGTCTTTCACTATATGGAACAACTACACGCTACAACGATGAACATCAAATATTTAAAAATAGTTTAGAATACCTATTTACGACATTCGCGGGTAAAATAAATGAAAATGGGGAACAGGAAAATCAGTTGGTTATCGTCAACACAGAAAGTTAAAGATAAATGGATGGAGGATGGAAAGTGGAGTAAGGGTGTGGTGGTGTTATGTGCAGCTGTGGATTGCGATGGTCAAAGTTGATTGAACTGAAATCGCGACTGGCTTTCATATTGAAGTTTCACAACATCCATTGCGTTATTTACGTTATTTAGCAGTCAATTTTGTGACGTCACATTTCAAAATTGAATAAACATATTTAAAGTACTATTAAAACACGAAATATGAACTATGAAAGAAAATTTAAAAAAAAATCAATGTCTAGATGTAAAATTGCAAAATATGTGACGTCACACTAGGAGGGGGGTCTCACAAATGTGACCAGCTGTGACAAGGACGGGGGGGGGGGGGGTCAAAAAATCATGAAATATGTGTGACGTAATTTATGGATGGCCCCTAACGGTTCTGAACTAACATCGTTAGCAATTTGTTTCGATCTAGACACTTCCATTAATCGTTTATAATAGGCGGTAATCGATCGTAATTAAAATGATAATTGGAACCTATTATAATGACATTAAAATTTCAAACTTATTTCTATAGAGAAGTAGGTACATTATTGTAGATACGATTAACATTTGTAACATTCCTTAGAAGTTGGAGATCGCGATTCGGATTTAATATTTATTGAAGAGACGGCAGATTCTAATTATTTAACGTTGAAAGATGTATGTAAATAGCTTTTGGCTGTACTTATATTTAAGTGATTTCCACAAGAGTAGGTAAGTAAAGTAACACACGAGTATGTAAATTCTATGGTAGATTTTAATAGAAGTTTCAAGGACAATAAATTAATAATCAAAACAATATTAATTAATACGCCGACGAAAACGGTTTTGTTTTCATGGTCAACCATATAAGTACAAAGTTTGTAATTGTTGTTAATTAACAGAACTATTAAGTGTCAAAGTCACGATATTGGGTTGTTTACATAGTTGGAAAAGTTTAATCAGTTCGGCTATAGGTATGTATTAACCTATAACCCTTATTTATGTAGGTATTCAAACTGCGCGTTTACTCTGAGAACTTTAAAACTCATAAAAACAATGTTTTTATTACCACCTTAAGGAAAATAAATAAAGATTTTTATGGAAGCTTTGACATATTCCATCCTTATCTAACCTCTGTAAATTGTGGTAAACTCAATTACTTACCATAAAAGCTGATTAAAAGTTTCAAGGGCAGATTCTGAACTTAACGCCCTCTTGCCAGCAAGGTGACGCCGTAATTTATGGGTTATTTTATTATTTACTACATTATTAGATTTCGTTTATGAATAGCCCTAATAATCACCAGCTGCATTATAATATAACAGGTCCACCTAATAACACTGCTAAACAACATAAACAAAAATTGCCCAAAAACAAAAGCTTAAGAAACTTAACTAATAACTCACCCTAAATCTATACTTTCCGATCGGTGGTCGCGCATATGGCACACCTTGGAAGCTGGCGAAGGACCGCCCCTTCGTGGACACCTTCCATGCACCCTGGAGAACCCCGTGAGCCACTCGTATGGTAGGGCTCGGGGCCTCAGCGGCAACCAAGCCGGCGATTGTCAAAAACAAGAATAACCGGAACGACATTTTAAAAAACAAACAATCATAAACAAAATGGCGTCGCTGTCATGCGTGCGTCGGCGCAGCTGGCTGGCGCGGGACTGGATATATGGACATGCCTACTGTTTATAAAACAGTCGTGATCCGTCGTGTAGTGCGAGTGCTCAGATAATAGGTACATGTCATTAAAGGGCGCCCACAGGCCACAGTATGATTGCGATTGCGTTTGACCGATTAGTCGACGTGATAAAATCACGGCGGGTTTTTGTCGCATTGAATTTTCACCCTTCGGTATTGAACCGAACGTTGAGAATCCAATAGAGCGCGTCGAAAACACACAGAATTCGATTTTCAAGTCTCGGCGTTGAGCAATGCGTGGAAAATCCAGTGCACAGCAAAATAAAGCCGCGATTTTTTTACATCTTTAGGGTTCTACTGATTGTGGTATTCAGTTAGACAGTATGCAGGTATATTTTAGTTAGGTAAAAAATGTCGTGAGGAAAGTTTAGAGTGTGAATGTGGATGGCTATAAGACTAGGAGTATACCAAAGACATGATGGATGAACAGTAGAACGATGATACAGCTAGAAACCCCTTTCTAACTACCGAGAAGGGAGAAGTATGGAAGAAAAACATATGGTGCGCCGCCGGCCCCAAATTAAATGGGCTGAAACAGATTCACGGAATTCCACTCATATTGGTATTTTGTCAAACTGACTGCCATAATCGGCTTCTAATATTCCCACAGTTGGGACACAAGTCTCCACTTTTTGAGTTGGAGTGAGCCGTAATCAACCACGCGGGCCCAGGACGGGTTGGTAGATGTCATATGTCTTCGAAATTTTGGTCCTAGGATATGTCGGATTCCTCACGTTTTTCTTCAACGTTTTGAGAGCAGTAGCGATGAAATTATTTACACAAATTAAAGCACTTGCATGGATTCGAACCTGCGACCTACAACGTGTAAGTCGGAGCCAAATCACGTCTCCCGCTCTAGGGTGGAGCGGAAGGGCGTGTCAGACTTTTACTGACTAAAACCCACCCGTGTTCCTTCAGTTGCCCATATGCCAGGGCCACGGTAACTCTTTCGAACGAATCTTGCGACCCTGGCAGTCCTCTGGTGAACCCTTTAAAATGAGATAAGTATTAAATATGTAACGCAGTGGCGTAGCTTGTCCTAAAGGGGCCCTGTATCAAGATTTGTTTGGTTACCCGACTGCGGCGACGATAACGCGACGATAAAACAGCGTCCTGTGTGATTTGGCAAACGCTTATTAAGAACTAGCTGTTGCCCGCGGCTTCGCCCGCGTGGTTATTGGAAATTATACTATGGAAACTTGCTCCCGGAACAAAAATTAACTTTTGTTACTTCAAAGAGGTAGACGTCCCCCGCGCGCTCTTGTACTAGCCTGACGCACACGTGCCGACTGATTGCTTAATAATTCACAAAGTTTATTAAAAACTGTGTCTATTGAAGCATAAGGGCTGACTTGGCTAGTTTTCATATACGAATTATATTATAGCCTTCGAAAGTTCTAAACCTGTTACTTGTCGGTTCTTATTTTATTATTCCGAAAATTTGGCTTGCTGGTAGAAACTAGCCCATCGAACATAATAATTCGTATATGAGAACTAGCCAAGTCAGACCTTAGGCTACAATATATTATCCTAAGTTATAAGAAGAAATGATATTTTATGTAGTTAAAAATAAATTTCAGGACTGAATATTGAACTTGAATCCCATTTCAATTTCACTTTTTTTGTCGTTGAAGTCAATAACCAAGTCATATATCATAATACTAGCTTCTGCCCGCGACTTCGTCCGCGTTAAATTTCTTGTTCCGCCGACCCTTCCCGTCGCGTCGAATCGCCTATCCATGCGATTTTCCCAGTTTTTGCAACATTTTTCATTACTGCTTCGCTCCTCTTGGTTGTAGCGTGATGTTATATAGCCATCCTCGATAAATAGGCTACCCAACACAAAAATAATTTTTCAATTCGGACTATAGTTCCCGAGATTAGCGCGTTTAATCAAACAAACAAACTCTTCAGCTTTACTATATTAGTATAGATTGAACTTGGCTCTCATTTCACATTTATATTTTTGATGGGATTATGTTTTCGTTCATTATTATTTCATATTCACTTCATTCATATTAATAATAAAAGAAAAGCTCGAGTTTTGTTTTCAAGCCCCGGCTTGAGGCGGCCCTTTGCCTTGGGGGCCCCGTGTCATTGATACGGCTGATACGGCGGGCGGTCTGCTAGTAAAACCTGTATTACAACATAATTTATGTAAATCGTGACCGTTGGATAGAAATTAAGTTAAAATTAGAATTTTGCCTATTTTTGTTACCAACTAGTTAATTTCTAAAGAATTCTGAGGGGTAATTACGTACCACACTATCAGTAGCAATTGGTTACATTTTGACAGTTCCACAACATTCATGCCGTTGTTTACGTTGCTAAGCAAACAATTTTTTCAAACATATGAAAGAATGGATGACAAATAAGCTTCAAAATGATTCAAATTCTGATTAATAGTGTGTTCCGCAATTAGGGTGCACGTTTTATTGTTAATTTTTAATAAATGTTTGAAACCCTGGTAGGATTTGGCAGGTTAATCCGTAAAAGTCATAAATATAACCTGTAATGTCGCATAAATTATTCATACTTTAATATTTTTTCATCATAATTTCTTTATCTCTATAAATCATATTATTAGTAAAAAAGGGAAATTTAAAAGAGTACTCGAAGCATTGTTCGCTTCGTCGCAAACTGAAGACTAGGGATGTCCAACTGTCCGGTTTTTAAGAGACTGTCCAAGAGTGGTCAGTGCCCTTTAACAAGAATAGCAATCCAGTTGCTTTTTTACCCTTAACTTTAGTTGGCTGGCCGCGTCCACTTAAATTATGTGATTTATTTTCGGTCGGCTACTTTTATTTTGAAAAAAATAGGGCAGTCCATTGTCAAAACTTAGATCAAGTCTTTTTTTTTATTTTTACTAGCCTCCATTTCCCACTCCTGGGAGGTCTCCCTCCACTGTTTCCATATTTCGCGAGCCCTCGCGTCGTCCTACCAGTTTTGACGGACTTATCCAACTCGTCCCGCCGCGCCGCCCGCGCGCCCGTCTCCTACGTGGTATATCTGCCATGGGCACGGATTTGTTCGAAAGCGTTATCGTGGCTCTGGCACAGGCAACTGAAGAAACACGGGTTTTTTTTTTTTTTTTTTTTTTCAGGATGGGAAATCATCAAATGACTTCTCCCGCTCTGGGCGGAGCGGGAGGGCGTGTCAGACTTTTACTGACTAAAACCCACCCGTGTTCCATCAGTTGCCTATGTGCCAGGGTCACGGTATCTCTTTCGAACAATCACAAGACCCCGGCAAACACGGGTAGGTTTTAGTCAGTTAAAGTCTGACGCCCTCCCGCTCCAGCTAGGGGCCTTCCATAAATTTAAATTTTGTGACGTCACATTTCAAAATTGAATATACATATTTAAAGTACTATTAAAACACGAAATATGAGCTATGAAAGAAAAATAAAAAAAATTCAATGCCTAAATGTAAAATTGCAAAATATGTGACGTCAAACTAGGGAGGGGGGTCTCACAAATGAACAAATGAGACCAGCTGTGACAAGGACGGGGGGGGGGGGAGTCAAAATATCATGAAATTTGTGTGACGTAATTAGAGCCTAGAGCCCCTAGAGCGGGCGAAGTCATTTGATGATTTCCCATCCAGAAAAAAAGGGCACCAGTTATGTGCTACTTGGGACCACAGTTGTGGCAAAAAATTCCTGCCCAGTCCCATTCAGTCTTTAATTTCATGGTAAAATATCTTATAAAAAGTTTTTGTTAAATCTTGTGTCATCGGTTGGACAAAATAAATAACAGCTACTGAGAATTTAACACGATTGTTGACAATTAAATTAAATTGACTGCAATAACCGAAGCAAAAGGTGTCAATTCCTCAAAATTATTCTCTAGATTGAAAACTCGGTAGCAAGTGGAGTGGAAATAGGTCGTAAAATTCTCCGTTTGTGGCGTCATAACAAACTTATTTTAGCCCATATATGTACTTAGATAGAATATAACACATACCTCTATGCGTGTAATATGTAAAATGTATGCAAATCTAATGGAAATCGGTTGAATCTCTGAACAACAGAGGCGTGAAAGTGGAATAAATACCTACGTAAAGTTCTTATGGGTGTAATTCTCAAGGTTATTTCACAAATGTAGATCAACCAATAGATTCTAAATAATCAGACGGAAGAAACACTGACTTTTCATTAGTCATTAGCTTTTGCTCGCGCCTTCGTCTACGTATAAACATCCTGTAGTACTTGGTACCTAATAGCAGCGTAGTGAAAGATTTCTTGTAATCGATTCATTATTTACAGAGATTATTGTGTAGCGCGTGTGTGTGTGTGTGTGTGTGTGTGTGTGTGTGTGTGTGTGTGTGTGTGTGTGTGTGTGTGTGTGTGTGTGTGTGTGTGTGTGTGTGTGTGTGTGTGTGTGTGTGTGTTGTATCTAACACACAATTAATTTATCTGTCTTTGCTTTACTTTTAATTACTGTTAATAATTTTATTTTAGGTTCATCGTCTTCATACATGATTATATAATTAATGTGTGTATTGTAAAACGGTGGAGTTTCTTGTCCATTCTTCACCATCCTTAACTATCCTTTGAAAGAAGGGTTAGAGTCAATTCTATATTTTTGTATATTTTAACATCCAAAGTGACTTTTATGTGCAATACATTATTCAAGTTTGAGTTTATAAAGAAATATTTTTTCTCTTTATAATTTAAGTTTAGATTGGAATGAAAAGTTGGTAACCCTAATCATTTATTTTCAAGAAAAAGAAAAGAGCAGTGTCGTCTGCGGTCTTTGTAATACAGTAGATATTATTCATTTTATTTTACAAGTAAGATGGCTTCTTTTTATGTCAGGGACTTGGTTGTCAGTGTTGGCGACACAGATTGAGGCTAATTCAGTTACGAGATGTAAATTAGGTAGTTTACATTTAGAACGAGGACTTCAAAACAAGAGAAGTAAGAGAGAGATTATTTAGTGAAGGTATCTAAAATATTGTAAAACATTTTTAAAAGTGTAACGGTGGAGTTTCTTGACCATTGTTCTCCATACGAAACTACCTTTTGGAACAGGTGACTAGAATCAATTCTATTTTAATGTTGACGTTCGAAAGTACTCTTTGTGGGGTGTATTACGTGAACTCGACAAATGAATGTGCGAATAACATTTGTGCGGCAAAACTGTACTGCGACTCACAATAGTTCGAATGCACGCTTGTGCGACACACTCGAGCCCACATAGTACACTAGGTTAGGTTAGGTTAAAACTGTGACCTCCTGCAAGACGGCTAGATTCAGTGTGTCGCACAAGCGTGCATTCGAACTATGGTGAGTCACAGTACAGTTTTGTCGCACAAGTGTCGAGCTCACGTAGTACCTACACTCCTTTTTATGTGGCTATTTGCAATAAATGCTTTAAGACTTAGAGAGCCATTGCTTTCTAAGTCTTAAAGTGTGTGGTTCAGTGGTTATGTCCCCGATTAACGATTTGTAGGTCGTGGGTTCGAACTCAGGCAGGCCTTAACGGCTTTTACGTAAAGGGACTTGGACGTAAAGGTCCATGCTATTGCCGTGTCGTTAGCAATACAGTACACACTCGATAACCCCGTACTAATTGTTATCGATAGGATTTTGGATAATAGAAAATCCGGATAGTTGTATGTATGAAGAAAAGCGGCGACGCAAAGAGGGGTGCTGTAGCTTTGACCGCTATGTGTGTCCCTCTGTGACACCATAGCTCATAAACGGGCGGTCTGATTTGGGAGCGGCTTTTTATTATTTAAAAGAAGGCTTTCAAGAGGTGGTTCTTAAACAATATGTTTTATCAAAATTGGTTCAGCCATTTTGAAACGACGATCTTTTGATCAAAATATTACCTACATCTTCTTCTGAGCTTAAAGGGCCAATACGTATATTTTTACATAATGCTAAGTAATTATTAAAACAACAAAAATCAATGTCTAGTAAGGATTTATGACAAGATGACTTTTCTAGTAATGCAAGTTCCGATATGTCCGTGCATGCACGAAGTCGACTTGAAGGTATAAAGTTATTTGATCGCGTTAGTCTGGATAATCGCGAATAACTAAGGGCCGGATAACCTAGTTTCCACATAATAAAAACACCCTTTTACTGAATCGGATCAATGGTGATCCCATTGATTCTTTGATTGTAATGTGATCAAAAATCTCTTTGTTTAACAACACACACAAACACTAATTACTTAATAGTAAGTATTGTTTCAGGCTGTGCTGAATCCGTCATGTCGGATAATCTGTTAGTTTCTGAATCATGTATGTTCAGATGAAATAAGTACATTAGCAGCCGGACGTGGCCCCTTTTAGGATAATCCCTGAGCCGCTCTTCACGAGGCTTCCTAATTAGAAAACGTAATGGCTGATCTTTTCCGAGAAACCCAACATCAAACGCCGAAGTTTAGAGTAGGTAAGGTTACCTAATTAATGTTTGTTTTTGTATTACGGTTCAGGTTGGAAATAATTGAATCAACTAGCTAAACCTGATTCCGTAGCACATTATCAAGACAGTCCTATAAAACCGGCCAAGTGCGAGTCGGACTCGCGCACCGCGGGGGTCCGTACAAACCTGTAGGTATTCTCGGTTTAAAAATAAATGTTTTTTTAAATTTTATATTTCAGTTGATTGAATGTAAGGTAAAATGCGGTTTACGATTTATGACGTTTTTAAAAAAAAACTACTCACTCGATCTCGTTCAAACCAATTTTCGGTGGTAGTTTACATGGTAATGTACATCATATATTTTTTTTTAGTTTTATCATTCTCTTGTTTTAGAAGTTACGGGGCGGGGGGGGGGGGGGGGCACACACATTTTACCACTTTGGAAGTGTCTCTCGCGCAAACTGTTCAGTTTAGAAAAAAATGATAATAGAAACCTCATTACCATTTTTGAAGACCTATTCATAGATACCCCACACGAATGGGTTTGATGAAAAAAAAAAAAAAAAAAAATTGACTTTCAGTTCTATGTATGGGGAACCCCAAAATTTATTGTTTTGTTTCTATTTTAGTGTGAAAATCTTAATGCGGTTCACAGAATACATCTACTTACCAAGTTTCGACAACATAGCTCTTATAGTTTCGGAAAAAAGTGGCTGCGGCATACGGACGGACAGACAGACAGACAGACAGACATGACGAATCTATAAGGGTTCCGTTTTTTGCCATTTGGCAACGGAACCCTAAAAACACTCGCCCTTTATCACTTCTTAGTGATTTAGCTGGGAAGAAGAAGTGGCGCAATAATTATTCTCCTGCCTTTATCCCAATTCATTTCTGATCAAATCAAATCAAAATATTTCTGATCAAATCAAATCAAAATATTTCTGATCAAATCAAATTAAAATATTTCTGATCGAATCAAATCAAAATATTTCTGATCAAATCAAATCAAAATATTTCTGATCAAATCAAATCAAAATATTTTTATTTCACATAAACCTACCTGGGCACTTATGAAACGTCAGAACCTAGGTGCGCGGTTCCAAATTGTTCATTCCTATGGAGCCGGCAAGAAACACCATGTTGTCTCTCTCTCTCTTTTAAAAATAATTGGCTTTTACAATGGTCTGCGCAACATGTCTTCTTGCTTCTACTTCCTCACTTCTCTATTAGTCGTCAGCTCGGTAGTCACCCTCTTTCTATCCATATCGTCATTTACACAACCCATCCATCGTTTCTCTGATATATCCCTACTTTGTACTTAATAACAAGAAATTTCCCGGAAGAAGTCGCGGGTTGAAGCTAGTCATAAACATGTATGCTCTTGCGATCAGCAGCCCTTGCACTTGACCCCGATGCCTTTAATGACATCTTGGCAGTCTACTGTAAACAGAATTTCATTTAAAGTACCTTCAGTACCGATGTTCATTGTTCAGATCTCTTATTATACTACCAAGTCACGTTTAGAATGGCACAAGTTAAGTACAATTATGTCACAACCTTCTATTATACAATGTCGTTAAGTTTTGTATCCATTACTCTTTGACAAGGGAACGTGTAGCGATGAGGATCATTAAAAACGTCAATGGAAATATAGCCGAGAAAAATCGTTGTAGTCTGTGAGTAAGTTGGTAGAGAGTCCTTCAAGAAATACAGAACCCGTATGAATTTCTGGAATTAATTGCTGTGAATTGTTCCACGCAAGTAAATTCAAATTTTATAATAAAATGCTAACGGAGTAAGTTTATCGAGGTGCCTATAGGGCTTTCGTCCGCGTTTATTTTGATTTGATTTTCAGTATAAATCTAACTTACTGCTAAGTACCCATGTCTTTAGGATAGTTGACTTCTTTAGCTGTCAAACTAAGTTTATTGTGAACAAAACACACCATGGGCGTACTCAGGTTCTGAGCCCTTTGGGGGCATACCAGATTTTTCATGAGTCAAATAAATAAACATAAAACAAAGTAGGTTTTTTTTTAAATTCTTTAAATATACAATGGTGCCGATTCTGTTGTCACAAAATTCTCTAAACTAAACTAAAAATCACTAAAATTTGGTTTAATCCTGTCAAACGACGATTTCCTATTCTGAAATAGACTAAAGTGACACAACTTAACTATATTTTAGTTTGACAGCACTAAGATTGCACTGAGTTATTAGTTTAGTGAAAATGTCAATTTTGCTATTCTGAGTTTGCCGGTTTTCACCAAAAATTTTGACTATAATAATTTATTTTAACTAAATCTGACTATTTTTAATCGCGATTAAAAAGGTGTGGAATAAAACTAGTGGTCATGAACTAAAATTCTCAACAACGCCTCGCCTCCACGTGCAAAAACAGTTCTGTATTTTTTATTTTCTTTTTGCTTATATCTTGAAAATGGCGTGTCCTATCGCAAAAATAATGAAATTTTCGGCCCCCTTAGTGTACCCCGGCACATTTAAATCTCAACACGTGGGTAATATTTTTTTTATATTTTTCAAACAAAAGTGAAAAATTCCATATAAAACACGTTGAGGCTGCCCCCCCAGCACGCGCCTTTGTTTCTCAAAAAATTCATTCTACGCAATGCACAGAAAAAAAAAATACCACGCTGAGTCGCATTTGTCAAATTCGATTTTAGTCGTGTCAAAATAATTTTTAAATTTAGAGATTTTTCCTTGCAGAATAGCGTTACAATTCTCATAGCGAAAAGTAAGAAATTTTAGAGATAGTTTAGTTAGTTTAGTTCGTGTACAACAGAATCGGCACCAATAGCTATTTTAAAAGTGATGGCCCAGTGGTATCGGCCCCGACTTACGAATTGTGGGTCGTGGGTTCAAACCCAAGCAGGCGCTTTACTTTGTGTAAATAATTTCATCACCACTACTCTCAAAACGGTGAAGGAAAACATTGTGAGGAAACCGGCATGTCCTAGAGCCATAACATCGAAGACATATGACATCTACCAACCCGCACTGGGCCCGTGTGGTGGATTACGGCCCACTCCCTCTCACCGAGAGAAGGCCCTTGTCCCAGCAGTGGGAACAATATAGGCTGATGATGATGATTTTAAAAGTCACTTTCGAGGGTCTTCGGCAAAACGGTTTGTGACGTCTTTCGTGAAATAATCGCCCATAGTGTTAACAAATTTTTTATGTTACACTGAGCAATTGAGCATACAAAGCCCATTTAATCGACTTCAATCATGATTGATCTTAGCTACGTTTTACGCGAGTGTGCTGAATGACCTTTCAAATGTAGCGGTGGAATTTTAATTGCCAGTAAAATTTCTAGGGCTGTTTTCACATTCGGGTAAAACGATTCTGCTTCTCCGTTATTAACTCTGTTATTCCAATACTTTCAGTCTTGCTGCTGCTTATTTATCTAAAAATGGCGTACGACATAGTTCGACTTCAAATGTGATTCCTTCTTATTTTGGAACTGTAATATTGATTATCTCGGAAGGGTGCAACAATTACACAGTAATCGCTAGTGACTGGTTTTTGCCGAATCTCGCCTCTAATGAAGATGATAACAAATCCAAATAGGGCACGCATAAAGACCGACGAAAATAATCGCTAAGGGGCTCGCTATAGTAGGCAGCTGGTTGTTTTGCCCTTTGTTGTTGGCGGCTTGCTGTCTTAGTTCAATGCAGCTCAAGGTTCAAGCCGCAGCAATTTCTTCAGCTGAATCGATTCAATTTTTACTCCCTTCTTACGCGAAACGCCTGTGTTTTGTACATTTTATTATATCCAGCGTTTTAGACTTGGGCACGCCGCTATTGCGGCGGGTAGTCCTCTTTGAGGAGGGGCTAGAGACGCACCACGGTGTCCTCACTTTTCGCCTTACGCAGGTCCTCACCGGACACGGCTGTTTCGGGAGGTTCCTGTTCCGGATATGGTGGGAGGAAACGCCCTCGTGTTATCACTGGCTGGATCGCCTGGAGGACATGGTGGAGCATATAGTGGAGGTGTGCCCTGCCTAGGCAGAGCACTACCGTATCCTCGTAGAGGCGATCAGCGGCGGCGACCTCTCGCGTCCGGCCCTGGTGCAGGCCAGGGTACGGAGCCAGAGGGCATGGGAAGCCGTCACCTCCTTCTGCGAAGCAGTAATGCTCGCGAAGGAGGAGGCGGAACGTGTGAGGGAGAGGCAGTCTTTGCGCCCTCACGCCCCTAGCCGCCGCAGGATGAGATGCGTCGGGAGTATCTACTCCCGACGCGCTTACGGTGGCCGAGAGTATGCAATCTTGCATACTCTCGGCCACCGTAAGCGCGGGCTTGCGGTGGGCGCCCTACCCATAGCTCGCCGCCCGGTAAGGACCCATTTCGACGGCGCGTTGTGTTCTACGTGCGCCTCAAAGAGATGTCAGCAGTATTGAAGGGGTCCGCTGGGACCGATCCTTGCCAGGGCCCCGGAATTGTCCGAAAGAGTTACTGTTGCCTTGGCATAGGCAACTGAAGGAACCCGAGTGGGTCTTAGTCTGTAAACGTTTGACACGCCCTTCCGCTCCACCCAGAGCGGGAGAGGTTATTTGATGATTTTCCACACAAAAAAAACCGTTTTTGTCTGTTATGTCTTTGGGACGGGTTGCAGCAGGGAATTGTATTTGTTAACTGACTTCAAAAAAGTAGGTGGTTCTTTGTTCCACTGTATTTTTTTGAGTCATTAAAAAAAAAAACTTATTTTAATGGATAGGTTATGCTTCAGGGTTCCAAATAAATTTTATTGACTTTGCTTTGATAGTTTTTGCGTTGGCTTCGATAGTACGTATTTAATCCACTTTGTTCAGCGTGTTGATGTTCTAATACTTCCTGTCACTACTATTGACTTGGCCAGTAATGGTATACGACTTAGTGCAGGCTAGATAAAAACATTTTTGCAAAATAAAAAAGCAAGCGACTTTCAAAAAAAAAAAAATCAATACAAAGTGAAAAGTAACTTTAATTTAGGAAGTCTGTGGCAAAAAACTAAAATACAAAAGACCAATACCAAAGACACCGACTTCCGCAATTAAAGTTATTTTTGCTTGCAGCGCTGCTAGCGAGTAGGTAGAATGGGCGCGTAGCACGATTTTTAACACGCTTTTATTAGCTTCATACGTATTTTAGTATGTTAGTATGTGCCTATGTAACGGAAACTTTGAACATGATTTGGACCCCATTCAATACGTCGGATTAACTCGAAATTTTGCATACTTTTCAAGGACCGATGACAATATAATAATTTTATAAATTTGTGCCCCTAACCTTGCCGGGGTTACCAGGATAGCAAAAAAACCGTCTTTAAAAACTACGCTGACATACGTCATAAAATATGAAAACTACGCTGACATACGTCACTAAATTCGAAACGCACTAAGAAATAGAAAATAAATAATAGTTTAAAAAACTTAAAAGACGCTGCTATAAAGTATATTAAAACTTGTATATTGTGTTACAAATACCAAAAAGTTATTTTTATCGACAAAAGTAGAATAGTTAGTCCCTACTAACTATCTACTTTTGTCGATAAAAATAACTTTTTTGTCTGTAGTTATTTTTATCGACAAAAGTAGATAGTTAGTCCCTACTAACTATCTCCTTTTGTCGATAAAAATAACTTTTTGGTATTTGTAACACAATATACAAGTTTTAATATAGTTTATAGCAGCGTCTTTTAAGTTTTTTAAACTATTATTTATTTTATCCACTATCAACGTCCCTACGTTAACAAAGTCCAGGGGGGGGGGGGGCAGCTGCCCCCCTCTGCCCCCTCGGGTACGCCATGAAACAAACGTAGAAGCGTAGAGCAGTGGTGGCACAGTGCAGCAGTGGCTACTGCCGTGACTAACGAGTTGTAGGTATGTCGTAAGTTCAACCGAGAAAGGGGCTTTATTTTGAGTGAATTATTTCATCGTGACTGCTCTCAAAACGGTGTAGGAAAACATTGTGACGAAACCGGCATGCCCTAGGGCCAAAAATTCGAAGATATGTGATATCTCTTCTTATACCAACCCGCACTGGGGCGCCTGCGTGGTGGATTATAGCCTACTCCCTCTCATAGTAGTGTTGCAAAGGACTCGAGTCTTCGAGTCTTAATTTTAGAGACTTGACTCAATTATGCAAGACTCAGTGCGCTCAAAAGGCTCGGAGTCTAGAGTCGAGCCGAGCCCGAGTCATTCTTAAAAAGGACTCGAGTTTTAAAAAGGAACTCGAGTCTTAAAATTAACTCGAGTCTTAAAGAAAAACTTGGAGCACGAAGATGAGACTTGTAGCTTATCTTTCGAAAAAACTCGATTAACGTCAGATTTTTTTGCATCATAACCACTCATTTGAACTTATCACCTTCTATTCGAGTCTTTTCGAATGATGAGCTACAAGTCTCATCTTCAAGTTCCGAGTTTTTCCTTAAGACTCGAGTTAATTTTAAGACTCGAGTCCTTTTAAGGGTCGAGTCCTTTTTAAGACTCGAGTGCTTGACTCTAAACTTCGAGCCTTTTGATCACACTGAGTCTTGCATAATTGAGTCGAGTCTTTAAAATTACGACTAGAGGACTCGAGTCCTTAACAACACTGTCTCATAGTGAGGAGACCTGTGTCCCAGCAGTGTGGAAAGTATAGGCTGATACTGTAGAAAGAATCCTGTAAGTATTTTCTTATTTTTGGAACGCTGAACCTGGAAAGTGGTCGCCTCCACATAGAGTTTACAATTTACCGGCGAATAATGCAATTGTAACGTTATATGAAACGTAAACTTGGTGAGTTTTCCGAGAGAGCGTCTTTTGATATTACGGTATCAAACGTCAAACCTCGCTGCCATTATTTTCATGATAACCGTCACTGCAGCTAGCAAAGGATTTTATTGCGGTTTTCATTAAAAGACGAAGTGATTCAAGAGGAGGGTTCATTATGTTTATGACGCGCGCGAAACTACTGGCAAAAGCTAGTTAGTTAAATATAAATGACTCAATGCCAGACCATATTTCAAAACAATCTTTTTATTAACCGTCTACTGTAACTGTCAACTCTTAAATAACTAGTACCAAGTTTTGTACTACTTCGTCCAAAGCCGACTGTTCCAATTGAGTTAGGAGCCCGAAAACAATTTGAATCTTGTGAATAAATAAATAAAAAGTTTTGCTTCAACTTTGCTAACAGCCAGTACGGGCACGGGGATTATTGTAAGTGGCTCACGTTTCAGACTTCAAAGATTGTCGCGCCTTAGGGTTTACCAGCGCAAACCAAAGATGTGTTACCGGCGTTCAATATTGGCATGATAAATGCAAGGCAATTGCCTGAAGTGTGATTAGTCACGTATCATCCAGCGGGACGAGCACGTCGTCTGTGATAGGCTTGAGACATGTTTTTTATCAAGGTTTTTGCTCTCAAACTGTGACAAAAATATGTGACTTAAGCCTATCACAGGAGACCGTGCTTGTCTCGCAGCAGCGGAACATGCAGCAGCGAATGATTAATGAAGAATATGTTCATCTCTTTCTCTGCAGGCCACCCCTACTACTGGGCGTGGGGCCAGCCGCGACCTTGATTTCAGGCTATTGCGGCCTGTTTTTGCGTGCGAATGCTGCTCTTTTTTCCCGCTAATAAGAATCTGATCTTCGGGACGATTCCGATCAGCCTATTTAACTATTAAAATAATAGCTTATATATAGTTAATTAGGTACAAATCGCTTGGACTCTTCAAATAACTTGCACCATGCGTGGTGACAGGTGTTAAAAGTCGCAACGACAGGCTAGGGGCCCGTAGTGTCGACTCTGCGACTTGTCGCCAAGTGTGCGGAGCTATGAACAAAAATATTGAAAATTGTCGGCCGCAGTCTATCGTTGAGTTTAGTTGTCGAGCTGTCGCGTCAAAAAGTTGTGAAATCTTATTTAAGTATTTTGTTTTGAGAGGTACCTACGAATTTCACGACGTCAAGCCGATTTATCAACCAATCTGCTGAATTCTACGTATTCCCATGAGGCAACAGGATCATTCATCATTTAGGTCTGTTAATTAAATTCAGTCGCTGTAATTTGTCTGCTAAGACGTAGGTAAGATTAGGCATTTTTTTTTATGTAACTGTAAAATAATTATTTAATAATCGGTCAGAATTTCTTAAGTTTGATTTGCGTTTAAAGATTAAGACCTGCCTGCATCACTAATCGTATTTAAAACATCACTCTGACTCTGACAACTATAGAAATTAAACGATAGCATCCTGTATTCTCTTAAGGGTAAGGCAGAGGTGAAAACTGTACTTTCGTGTTTCGGCCGTGTCCCACCACTTTAGTATTTTTTTTAATGAAAAATAACTGTGTTTTAGAAAAAAAAAACCCTTAGAATTAGGATCTGTGGTTACTTTTTTACAGTTTTGTTTAATGTTTATGTTAAAAAACACCGTCATATTACCTTAATTTTCAAAAATGTTGGAGGAGGTACCCATTTTAGCGCTGTCCTACTACCAATTTCAGTAAAATGAACTGTATTTTGTTGACTTTTATAATTATAATAGTGTGTGTTTTTTTGGAAAGTATAGATAATTTGTTGTACAGTTACAAAAATAGCCTAACTTCCCACAAAACATTTCAAAAATTTTATTTTTGTGAGGACACAATTCGGTTAAAGTGGAAAATTCCCTTACGAAACCGTAATTTTTGCGAGATAATGCAAACAAAACGACCAGTAATTAATTTTTATTTTCGGTCGTCCAAATTTTTAATACATTCAACGAGTCCCGACAAGTAATGCTGCATTTTTGACGGCGACCGGCGGACTTACAACACACACTTCAGTAGTGGTCCGATTTTGATCTTCCAGAGCCGCAACCAATTGCAAGGTAAGTTTACAAGTTTCTTTCTTGCAAATTATTTTAAATACTATATTAGCTTTCAGTGAATTTAATTTGCTTGGAAGCTTGTTGATTTGATGTGTAAGGTTGAAATAATTAAAACAAAAGAGTTTCAGGTAAGGGTTCCGATACTTCCGTTCCGTAACCAAAATGCAGGTAACGTAGAAATGGAATTGAAAAGTTTCTGAATGGAATTCTTAGGCAGATGATACATTATATTAAACATACCTAAATTAATTCTTTACATTCTTACGCCAGTTTTGTCAACAATAGTCAACTATAACTTGTAACTACGAGTATGTATCAATGATTTTGTTTATTGGTGATATCGAAACTGCCGCAAGACACAAGCTTTGTGCCATCATTATAAACAAATTTTACTATAGGATAGACTCTGAAATTGCATTAAAAAAAATCCTTCATTTTTTTAATGACTCCTTACTAAAATTTGGTCATGCTAAGAGCATTCAGTTACATCAATTTTACTTGAAATATCTATATGAGAAGAGAAGATTTGAAAAAAAAAAAAACAAATTTTTGTTAATGTGCAATGGTCTTAAGGATTCTATTCCGTTATAGGAACAGTCTATTCCGTGACTGTCCTATTTTATTTTTTGTCGAAAATATTATTTTTAGAGCGAAACGCTATCTAATTGTTAGTAGTTTAGTGTTCTCATATCACTCCAGAGGATATAAATGAAAGTCTTCCGAGTCGAAAGGTATACTAATATATTCACGAATTACACTGACCCCTTACAGTATAAAAGACACTCCTACAGCGCGTGTTCCCTCATGCCTTGCTAGCGTACGACTCGGCATCCAGTCATCGCTTACATCATTTTCCTGTGTCAGCACTTTGGAATAATGTAACGTTCCTACAATACTCCCCCTCTTAAAAAAAAAAAAAAATTTTTTTTTACCAAAATATCTTAAACTAAAAACAAACAATTTCATAAAGGTCTTAAGTTATGGTTACCCTATCATTACTTTACATACAGTATGTCGATAATGTTACGCCAATGCACGCTGTTGCTACTGAATGTGCTGACACTGGCTTTCTGTGAGTTATGTGATACAATGTTTTTAGTTTGTCGACCTACATAATACTTCACTAGTTATAGGTTTACACTCTTTTATGTACTGAATTATTATAGTAGATACTTATATTAGTATTTATAAAATGAATACATTAACGTGTTTATGATTATTACAGTTGCTCATTCGTTGTTCTAGTAAACGTTTGAAATGATATAATCAACTTACTTTATTCTTACTATCTACTGTCACATAACTATAACTAATATGTAACTATAACTAATACATTGTTGGCGCTACCGTTGTTGCGACTGGCGTAGTCTGGGCGGTCGCCTGTCTATCCGTCCCCACGCGACCTTCTTCGAGTTGAGACACGAGGTGATCAACAAATTTTCCATGCACGTGTCTGCCACACTTTTTCAGAAACACATAGAGACATACACTTGAAACTATTGCGATTAGCACGAAAACAAGTATACCGTATATTTCAATTTTTCTCTCCATTTCCGTTCTAGCAGCGTTATCTGAACCCGTCTGTGCCACTATAACTTGCTCGTTCTTTGATTGTGGATTGCCCATGTTTATAAAAATGGCCATTCACTAGTACTGTCTGTATCCGAAGGGAATGAAAATCAATTTTATTGTAATGTAATCCATATTAGTCGCACTTATATATGTGTATTTTCTGTATCTTGCTGTTTAATTATAAATTGAACCGCACAGTCGGCTTAACCACCCGCCCACTACGTGTGGTGCGAGCCATTAACTTGTTGCTATTTGCATTCAAGTTGTTCTGTTCGTCATCAACCAATTTTGGTACGATACTGTATCTACCTATGTTACTATCTAGATCCTCATTATTTATCTTAGCTGATTCCTTTAAGACGTAGGCAGGCTTTAACCGATCTATTGAGACACATAACTCTCTATGACTTAACTGTACTTTAAAAACTTTCGTATTTCTACCTATAACGCGGTAGGGGCCATCATAAGTTGGTGTTAAAGGTTTTCTAATCTTATCATTCCTTATAAATACGTGAGAGCATGACCCTAAATCCTTATATACGAATAATTTTCGTGAATCGGTATCTGCTCTTGGCTTGGGCCTTAAGCTATGAACTGTTTCTCGCAATTTTTCAACATATGTATAGTGACTAAGAGTCATTGTAAAAATCGCCCGGTAAGCGTAGCGGCTGGCCTAGAACTAACTCTGCGGCGCTAAGGCCGGTTTCACACCTGCCCGCTGCCCTAAGACCAAATAAAACTGTTGGCAGCTCGTCATCCCAAGATGTTCTATCCGTCATTCTACATGTCAAAGCCACCTTTAGCGCGCGATGCCACCTTTCTATCTTCCCATTACCCTGCGGGTGGTAAGGTGTGGTTCGTATTCTTTCAACTCCTAACAATTTAAGTAAATTATTAAACAATTCGCTTTCAAATTGCCTACCCTGATCGCTGGTCAATCTAGACGGGCATCCGAACCTACAAATCCAGTTCTCGTAAACAGCTTTTGCCACCGTTTCTGCAGTAATGTCTGCAATGGGTATTGCTTCTGGCCAGTTTGTGAACCTATCAATAATAGTTACACAATATTTGTTACCTCTTTGCGTCGTAGGTAGAGGCCCTACGATGTCCACGTGTATGTGTTCAAACCTCCCGCTCGGTGTAAACGCGCCCAAACCTGAAATCACATGTCGATTCACTTTAGTTTTTTGGCACTTTATACAACTTTTTGTCCACGTTCTAGTATCTTTATTAATTCCAGGCCAAAAAAATCTAGAAGTTACCATTTTTACTGTTACCCTAGTACCTGGATGGCTTATATTGTGTATCGATTCAAATACTGTTTTTCTGAAGCTTTCTGGTACATATGGTCTGATATTGTTTGTTGATGTTTCAACATATCGATACCGGAAATTTCAATTGTCGTAAAGGACAAAACACGAGTTTTCAGTAGAGCCAAAAAACAAAAAAAAATATTGTTTTTGACTTATATCTTTTTCAAACAAAGTACTATATTCATGATGTCAAAAGAAACCCTCACTATTTTTTCGTGTTCTATCCATAAAAAGTAATAAAATAAACCAAACATAATTATTGACGAAAATGAGAGTCCTTTACAGCCCAAAAAAAATTAACTGAAGTACTTTACAGCCACGAAAAATTGGTTATGATAAAGTCAGATGTGTCGTAAAGGACTAATCTTGATTATCATTGGATAGTACAGGTCAATTCAACCAGAGACTAAGGGGGTAAAAGGAACAAAAAACCTAAAGTTTCGAATAGAAATACATACAATATGTAGTAAAAACAAGTGAAATTAAAATATTTTTTTATTTATTATTCAAATATTTAGTTAAAAAAGTAGTAAAAATATTGTTCTAATAGGAATTCAAATTTTAAACAAAATGTTTTGCGCTATTACGTTATATTTATAATTTTACTGTATTGTGATGGAAGGTTTTGTTACCAATTTGGACATTTTCCTGTTTGTGGCAAACACCAGTTTTTTTTTAACAACCTCAAATGTTATTTGCAGTTTTTGCGAATAAAGTTGATTTGTCAAAAATGAAAAGAACGAATTGAAACAATTCTGTCAGACTTATGTTTGCTCATTGAGGAACAAATGGATCTCGCGTAATCGCACGAGACGTACATTCATCAAAAAGTATGAGACATAGCTGCAAAAGGACATAAAATGGCCTGAGGTCGTGAGGGAAAGATAACCCCTTCTATGGTGTTAGTAGAACAGCAACCATGTTCCAGTTGTGACTTCGCTATAAATGAGGGTGCATCAACATCCTGTGGACCGGAAACGTGCAGTGTTGGAACATCAACATCAGTTGTGAGTCCAAGAAAACCATTTGTGAAGCTAAGCCCGCTACAGAAGAGTGGAAGAGCTCTTAACGTACAGAACTGAAAGTCATGCTCATGCAAGTGGTTAAAAAGCACAAAATAAGAATGTAGCAGATATCATTAAACTAGTCTCGGAGCATCCCGAAGAAGCTACAAAGATAAAGGAATTGTTAAAGGCATAGAAAACTATGCCCATATATTCTGCTGATAAAGCTTTAAGTATTTTGACTTCATTGAAGCTTTCGAAGTGGCAGTATATAACATTAATATATTGTGCAAAAGAAGAAGGAATACCATTGTATCCTTCTTATACAGCTATCCTTGAAGCGAAGAAGAACTGCTATCCGCCAAAAGATGCTACAGAAGTCACGGAAAGAGGGGTTAAAGTAAAACTTCAAGCTATTTTGAACAAAACTGTGGCTGGACTTGGAATATTTTTTCGTGTAGAATCTTCACTGCATGGCAAAGAATGTATACTTATATTCAAGTGGGGGTTTGATGGTGCTTCAGGGCAAAGTTTGAATAAGCAAACTTTGGCAGAGGATGACGATTCTAGCATTTTTATATGTTCGTTTGAGCCCCTGCGCTTAGTTTATGGCGAAGAAGTGATATGGGAGAATCCAGAGCCATCTTTCACAATGTTCTGCCATTATATTTTAAGTTTTCAAACGAAAACAGGTTGAACATAGTTGAAGAACAGGCTACGATTGGAAACGAGATTGAAGACCTGCAGCCTTCTATTATGGGAGGCCATTCTGTTAAGCACTCGATGCCTACGACCATGACTGATGGCAAAATCACTTCCCATCTATCAAATACCTCATCTCCGACTTGTGATATATGTAAAGCAACTCCTACGGAAATGAATAAGTTAGAGGTCTTTATTTGTGTTTGGGAAATCATCAAATGACGTCTCCCGCTCTGGGTGGAGCGGAAGGGCGTGTCATTATAACTCAGCCATAGTCACGGTGATTAACAAATGAGGGACTTAGTAACATCAGTTTTTAGTCACTTGTTAATCAGCGTGATTATGACTGATTATGCAATTTTGTAAAAAAAAAGTATTTGATCAATATCGTATTTAATTATTCTCATTAAAAAATTCATTAATAGGCTATTAACTAACGACAGTACAAGTAAATCGATGCTCAACTTCGTTTGACCATGTCAAAGATTTGAAAAATCACGTATCGAAAATTCAAAAAATTTGGTACGCCTGAAGCGGCACTGAAAGGTATATGAATTTGATGTCACCATGATCGCCGTATATGGTACAATACCTCTTGTGAGCATCAGCCCTTCAGTTCCATTCAGTTTCAAATAAATTAACTTTAAGTGTTTTCACCCATCCAAAAAAAAAAGCTTAAAACTTTTTGTTATCACGCGTGGAGGTTCCATACGTTAATATTACATAAAGGTATGTATACCAGACACATTGCAAACGTCCTTTACGCCCTAATTACGTAAGTAAAAACAAAGCATAGATTTGGTCCTAAGGGTTAAGACTATATCTTTATTATGTGGTTAAGAATGTCGTATAAAAAGTTTAATGCAAAAATGAGGATTACGACCTCTTAAATAATTAAAACATGACTTTACGCTCCCCTATTGAAAATTATTTTTACGATACATCCCAAATAGTATAAAAAATCGCGATAGAGCTGTTGGAAAGCCAGGTCGTAAGGGGCTTTTTTTTAAAGATAGAATTTTTTTAAATATACCAATCGATAGAGCTTGCGACGCTGATTCCAAATATATATATAACTCATTTTCGGCAAAATGTCCTTTACGACAATTGAAATTTCCGGTATCGATATATACTTCTGTTTACATAAGGTAACTTAACTCGTTTCAACTGTATTCCTGTTCCTTCATTGCTATTTAGCAAATCGGTAATATGATTATCCTCATCCTGTTTCGCCGCTAATTCCTCGTAATCAACTATGTTTGGGCACACTATAGTCTCAACACGTGATAAAGCGTCCGCTACTGCGTTTTCGCTACCGCTTATGTGTTGAATGTTGTTGGTATACTCACTTATATATATTAACTGTCTAATACGTCGGGATGTCTCTTTTTCTGAATTTATTTTTGTTAATGCATGTACTAATGGTTTGTGGTCTGTGTATACCGTTAACTCTCGTCCTTCAACAAGATTCCTAAAATGCATGATAGACATATAAATAGCGAGCAATTCTCTGTCGTACGTTGAATATTTCTGTTGTGTTTCTGATATTTTTTTTGAAAAATATCCCAATGGTTGCCAATTGCCTTTTTTTCTTTGTTGCAATACGGCACCTATGCATGTATCGGATGCGTCTGTCATTAGTGACAGTGGTACGTCAGTAGCCGGATGTGCGAGTGTTACGGCGCTTTGTAGGCTCTCCTTACACTGCGCGAATGCCGTTTCTGAGTCCTTATCCCATTTTATGACTGACCTATCCTTTTTCTTCGAATTATGTAAAAACTTATTCAAATGTGCATGATATTCGGCTGCCTTAGGTAGGTGTGCCTTATAAAAATTTACCATCCCTAGAAATCTTCTCAAACTTTCCACGGTTTCCGGTCTAGGATAGTCTGTAATAGCCTTTATCTTGTCAGATAAGGGACTGATACCGTTTTGTGAAACTTTATACCCTAGAAATTCTATTTCTTTTTTGCCGAATTGACACTTACTGCTGTTAATCGTGATGCCTATTGTAACCAAACGTTCGAATATCTGTTTTAAATGTTTCCTATGTATAAGCTCGTTTTCTGACGCTATAATGACGTCATCGATGTAGCAAAATAGGGAACTGATTACCTTTCCTTTTTCGTCTGTCAAATTTTCTAGTCCCTGCAATACGGTATTGTCCATAAACCTTTGGAAGGTCTGAGCGGCGTTTCTTAACCCGAAAGTCATGCGCGGGAACTCGAAAAGCCCAAAAGGTGTTATAATGGCTGTCTTTTCAACATCTTCTGGGCCTACTTTAATGAAATGGTACGCTCTGTTAATATCTAGCCTGGAGAACACTTCTTTCCCTGACAACGCGTACGTGAAATCATGCAACCTCGGCACGGGGTATCTGTCGGGTTTTGTTATTGAATTTAATCGCCTATAATCACCACATGGTCGGATTTGTCCGTCTTTTTTCGGAACCACATGCAAAGGGCTTGCCCATTGACTACTCGATGGCCGACATATACCCATTTCCTGCATTACACGAAATTCATCTCTCACCTGTTTATACTTGTCCGGTGGTAGGGGCCTGGCGCGCGCGTGGACTGGCGGGCCCGTGGTCTCGATGTGATGACGAACTGCGTGCTTGGGCGTATCTTTAAATGATACCGGCCTTGTTATCTCTGAAAACTGCCTTAATAAATCACAGTAAGGATTATCCGCACTAATAGTCGTAAGGGACGGTTCCGTGTAGGTTATGATGGACCCTACTGCGTATAATTGCGTTACTTGATCTATCAACTTTTTGTTGTATAAATCTACTACTAATCTATGTGTTCTCAAGAAATCAGCGCCTATAATTGGTCTACTGACATTACACATTATGAAAGGCCACTTATAACTACGTCTTAAGCCTAAGTTAAGTTCTAGCACTATGATACCTGTTGTACTTATTTCCGTTCCGTTTGCCGCGAATAATGTATATGGGCATTTACTGTAACTTTTACCACAAAATTTGGACGCGGGAACCACTGACACATTAGCACCAGTGTCTATCAAAAAATTCACCCCGTTTTTACTGTCTGTGACACAAAGGCGATGGTTTTCCTCCAAGCTGGCACATTCTCCCATCGATCTCGAACGCACCACCTTTAGTTTCCCTTGTTGGAGTTTGCATTCTAGTTACACGGCTGTTCGCAACTTCTGGCTGCCTCCCGAAAACGGAAATGATACCTGCATAACCAGTCGGCACTCTGCGGTGTGCGCCTTCGACCACGCGATTGTGAGCGAGACCTGCTCATACTTCTGTCTCTACTCCATGGTCGATAGCTGCGCTGATTATCGCGTCTTTTTATTTCGTTAACCTCTACTCGTAACGCCTTGAGTTCCGCAGACATGTCTCGTATTTCGGTCAGTAATTCTGTACTTACACTTGTGGCAGACGGCGGTGGGCATTTTACCTCTGATATCTCCCCACTGCGCAAGTTGTCCATGATTTTGTCGGCCATTCCCGCGAGCTCATCCAATTTGGCTTCACCATTACAGCTTGCGAGTATGGCGCGCACCCATCCGGGTAACCTTGACATCCATAGATTTTTCAGGGTATCTCCTGTCGTGGCTGTGTTTTTGGCTAGCTCACGCATTTTTGCCAGTAATTGCGAGGGCCTCTGTTGTCCTAGCTCCATCTCCTTTACGAGTTTATGGAACTGCGCTTCCGCACTCTCTTGGAAAACCTTTAATAATCGTTTCTTCAAGGTCGTGTATCGCTGCTGCTCTGGCGGATCATCTATCAAATCTGCAACCTGACTTAGTTCTTCTTTGCCCAGCTTTGCCACTACTAAGTCGTATTTGACGTTCTCACCTTGGTGCTGCGGCCCTATTATGGCTTCGAACTGCGCAAACCACATGCGCGGCATGTCGGTCCAAAAAGGGGGAATTCTCGCGTTCACACTGATTCCGGCCATTTCATGATTAACTTGCTGCTGCGTGGCTGCAGACACGGGATGTACGGGATTCGCCATGTCTTGATTTTATATGTGTTACGTAATCACAGTCACTTTACACACGCGGTACTGCCCTCGTGGTTACACAATTTATACGTGCCGCGATATGGCTGCAAGGCAGATCACGTCGGGGTCACCAATTTAGTGTTCTCATATCACTCCAGAGGATATAAATGAAAGTCTTCCGAGTCGAAAGGTATACTAATATATTTACGAATTACACTGACCCCTTACAGTATAAAAGACACTCCTACAGCGCGTGTTCCCTCATGCCTTGCTAGCGTATGACTCCCCGCATCCAGTCATCGCTTACATCATTTTCCTGTGTCAGCACTTTGGAATAATGTAACGTTCCTACAGTAGATTTTTTAATTTAGAGTGTAATAATTAAAAAGAGTTCCTATCTTGTGTCCTTATTGAGAAACATACTGAAAAGTATTTAACTAATTTAGTACAAAGAGTAACGTAATGGAAATTAAAATGATGATTATGTATATTTGCTAGTGTTAATTTTATTTTTAACTATTTTATATTGAAGTACAAAAGATCGTTAACGAATTATACTAGTTGATTAAATCCAAACGAGTTTTATTTTATTTCTAAATCCAAAAGCTATTAGGTAGTTGCGAAATGGAATAAATTTTGTTCCCCAGGGGCAGTTAAGTATTTTCAAATAGCGAAAAGACTATACATTGTAAATTTAAATAAAAAAAAAACATTTACAATGAAAAAAAAATTAAAACGGCACATTTTCAACAGTGTACAGATTTTCTGAAAATGACCCAACTACATTTCGACATTACCTATAGTGGGCGAGCTTACAGAACCTATACCACGGTATCAAACGAAACGATATTTTATAAAAATATGACTATGTAGCACTAGATGCATTCTAATTCGAAAGGCGGACGTTTTTGGGGGACTGTCTAATGTAATTTTGACGAAGAGTGCTGATTCTCAGCATAATTTGAATAAATGACTTTTGATTTTGATTGATTATATATTACTAGCTTTTGCCAGCGGCTTCGCCCGCGTGGAGGTCGGAAATTATCCCGCGGGAACATACCACCGGGATAAAAAGTAGCCTATGTCCTTTCTCAGGCAGGCAGGCTAAACTATCTGTGTACCAAATTTCATTTAAATCGGTTCAGTAGTTTTAGCAGGAAAGCGAGACAGACAGACAGACAGACCGACAGACAGAGTTACTTTTGCATTTATAATATTAGTATGGAAGTATGGATTAGTATGGATAGTATGGATTAGTATGGAAGTATGGAAGTATGGATTTGTAATCACAAATAATATATAATCAATCAAAATCAAAAGTTAAGTTGGAATCCCAATAAGTCTTAGCTTTCACTTGGACCACTCCGGTAGAACTAAGTATCTTTAGGTCGCATAAATATGTCAATCAACGTGCACAAATTACGCCACACCCTATCCTCTGCCATCCCAGCTCCGATTTTAAGGTCTTTTTTTTTTCAGGATGGGAAATCATCAAATGACTTCTTCCGCTCTGGGCGGAGCGGGAGGCTGACATCTCTTTGAGGTGCGCGTGGAACACTACGCGCCGTCGACCCGAGCTTGGTCCTTACCGGGCGGTGAGCTACCCATTGCTCGCCACCCGCAAGCTCGCGCCTACGGTGGCCGGGAGTCCGCTATCGACTCCCGACGCCCGGGGCGTCTCCTCCTGCGGCGGCTAGGGACGTGAGGGCGCAGAGACTGCCACTCCCTCACGCGCCCCGCCTCCTCCTTCGCGAGCATTACTGCTTCGCAGAAGGAGGTGACGGCTTCCCATTCCCTCTCGCTCCGTACCATGGCTCGCACCAGGGCCGGACGCGAAAGGTCGCCGCCGCCGATCGCCTCCACGAGGACACGGCGGTGCTCCGCCCAGGCAGGGCACACCTCCACCGTATGCTCCACCGTGTCCTCCGATTTTAAGGTCTTCGGTGCATTTAGCTGGGAGGGCTTTCACACTACGCTTGCTCACGATACACGGTCTCCACTCCAAGATTCATCTGCTCCAACAGCCATCGGTCCTTCGCCAATATGGCCAGCCCATTGTCACTCCAGCTTGCTTGCTCTGCAAGGTATGTCGGTAACTGCGGTTCTGAACTGATTTGATACTTCAAAGAAACTCCGAGCATAGCCCGTTTCATGGCGCGCTGAGCGACCTTTAGTTTGTGGACCAGCCCAACTGCCAATATCCTTGTTTCGGTACCTTATGTCATAACGGGCATGATGCACTGGTTTGGAGGAAGATACGACGAGAAAGAATACTTGCCGAAACTTTTCTATAGCTGCATATTCAACTGGATCCTTCTGTCGTATAATTTCTCAAAGTTATTTCAAAATAAACGTTGTATCGTATTTTCTGAATGTACTGACATCCCTAGCTTAATTCTGTATGTGTGTCAAATCCAAACTCAAAGCTAACATTGATTTTAATTTCACATGACTAAGTCAACTTGCCTCTCAGAGCGCGCAACTTGTTAAGCTGCCTACATATCGCACGTAACTTTGTTGCTAACATTGTTTCTATAACATAAACTTGGATTTAAATATACACGGTACATGGTTTTGACAGATCCTGAGTTATTTTTAATGATCCATGATACAATTCATTTCTACGTATCTATATGTCAGTTTTTTTTGTTGTTTAACCAACTTACTAGATTGTTTTTTTGTTATTACCTTTTTTTACAAAACAGAGTATAGACTACTTGTTACGCATAACGAATGAATAACTTCACGCCTTCCCATGGCGTAGGTAGAAACTACAGAACGCCACCTACTACGAGTACCACGACCCTTACAAACTCCTTCAGAAAAAACTTAAGCACTAGTAGTAGTACTGGTTTAAACCAAGACTTAACAGTCTAGGATTTTTACGGAATTAAAGTCAGTACTAGGTTCAAAATGTGTTTTATTATAAAACAAATACTATCTGACGATAATTTAGTACCTAAGAAGGTCCATGGTTTAAATTATACTAGTGATCGCCCATTGCTCGAAATTCGACGGTACTTCATTTGAATAGAAATACATTATTAAATGAATATATATATATATATATATATATATATATATATATAATAAATATAAAAAAATAATATGGTTATATTTGACATTCAGTAACACTATAGACAAATTGTTGACGCTGTACTACTGTGGAGAGGGTTCGCTGGCGGGATGGTGACGTCCTGGACGTAGGTGTAATGAGTAAAGAATACTTCTTCAGGACTCTCTTCTTTATTTTCTTAATATTCTTAACTGCTGGATATGGAATGAATTATCACAGAAAGCTCTGTTTTTATAGAATTTTCCCTATTATTTTTAATTAATTATGACAGTTCAAAATGTCATAATTATAACCAGGCTGTACAATCGTGAGGCATACAACCTCTACAGTTTGCACACGACACTAAGTTTTGTATGGGGAAACTTACTAATGCCATACTTGACACTCCCCAAAAAAACACAAAAAAATATGCATGTGTGTATTAAATACACGGTAATGAATAGTAGTGTGTGTAGCGTGTTATTTATTGAAAATAATATATTTTTACGGATAATTTAAAAAAATATTAGCATTCGTCACTTCTTCTCTGTATAAACTATAAGTGTGCGAAATTACATACTCCTCCGTCCGCCCAATTTCCGTAAAAAGGGATCCAAAGTTTTCGCTTCACGTATTAATATATAGATGAATGGATAATACACAAAAATGGCATTCTTTTAATTCATCGTCAAGTTTACTTACTACCATCTGGTCATATACGCACGCCGGTTCCGAGTAGGTACGACGTACCTGATCTTTCTGAAGAACATCACTAATAAAACCGAAAACTGAACATTGAGCAGAAGTTAAAAATTAGCAATCTCTGCCGCAACATTGGCCATGGAGCTGCGCAAATGGCTGTTCAATACCAGTCGCTTAAGCAAAAAGCAATACAGGCCCATGCCTCTCTAAAAACAATGGCCGAGACTCGAGACCTGTCTGACTGCCTAACCGAGATGAACCGGACAATTCAAGAGACCTGTTCGAAACAGGGTGCGGCTACTACATCTTTTGCCGATATGGTGAAAAATGGGTCCAACAGCTTTGTTCGCCCCAATAATTTTAGCTCCGTGGCGATTTATCCATGTGAAAACTCGAAGACCAGTCATGAAACCAAAACCATGGTCCAGAAAATTATTAGTCCCGGAGACACGAAACTGAAAGTTCGAAGCGTGCGCAAAATAGGAAAAGGAGGCCTGATAATCAGCACTGAGACCAAAGATGACCTTGATAAGCTAAGGCAAACAGTCCAACACACTTCGTCAGGGCTTACCGTAGATGATCCTCAAAAACGGAAACCACGCATTATAGTCATAGGAGTTCCCACTTCAATGACTGAAAATGAGGTTTTTAAATGTATTTTTGAACAGAACTTGACTGAAAAACTGCCGACTATGTCCCAAGATATATTTTTGTCCTCTATAAAACTGAGTCACAAGTCTGGCAGGAAAGATGCAGAGAACTGAAACTTTATTATAGAAGTTCCAGCCGTAATTCGTAAGGCCCTCATCACACAGGACAGACTATTTATAAATTGGATGTCCTGCCCAGTACGAGACTTCACTCTGGTAACTAGATGTTACAACTGCCAGCAGTACGTTCACGCAGCCAAGACTTGCAAATTAACTGACCCCACCTGTGGGCATTTCGGTGAAGAAGGGCACTCAACACAAGACTGCGCAAAGAAAGCCAACCCGCCTAAATGTGCTACATGTTCTCGTTTTACTACTTTCTTGTTGTACTAACTCAAATTTTTGCGTTACTTTAACCGTTTACGCAGCGCACGCAACGGAAACTCTCAAAAGGAATAAATTTCCCCCGTTTTTGCAACATTTTTCACTACTGCTCCGCTCCTCTTAGCTATAGCGTAATGTTATATAGCCTATAGCCTCCCTCGATAAATAGGCTACCCAACACAAAAAGAATTTTTCAATTCGAACCAGTAGTTCCTGAGATTAGCGCGTTCAATCAATCAAACTCTTCAGCTTTATAATATTAAGTATAGATACAGGAATTTCTGCAACAATCTCCTAAAGAATATAAAAACTGATTACGATAAAAAACAATTAAATAGACCAGGTAAAAATAGCAAACAACTTTGGAAAAGTATTAAAAAAAAAAATATACGCGTCGAATTGATAACCTCCTCCTTTTTTTTTCGTCGGTTAAAAATATCACCAATATGTCAAAACAGCGTGAATCAAGTTCGAGTTTACTACTTGCAAATCCTTCACCACTCAAAACAGCTAACAATGTAAATAACTACTTTATAAATGTTGGAAAAACTCTTGCCGAGCGAGAAATCAATCATTAGTCGTAATTCAAAATCTTTTGCTCTGCTGGACACTGATGAAGATGAAATATCCCGAATAATTTCCGGGCTAAAAGATGATTGTGCAGCTGGATGGGATAAAATAAGCAATAAGATTCTTAAACTCTTTAAGCATATTTTGATACCTCCCTTAACGCATGTTTTCCGAATCTGTCTCTCCAAAAGAATTTTCCCGAGTTGCCTAAAAAGGCAGTTGTAATCCCTATCTTTAAATCCGGAAGTAAAGACGTAGTAAATAATTATAGGCCGATATCCTTACTACCATCGATTTCAAAAATACTAGAGAAAATTTTAAACACCAGACTAGTTAATTATCTAGGAAAAAACAACATCTTTTCCCCTGCGCAATTTGGTTTTAGAGCCAAATTATCGATTGCCGGTGCGGTGCATAGCCTGACTGATCATATTTCTCGAGACCTTGGCAAAGGACACCAGACCCTGGGAGTCTTTCTCGATCTAGCCAAGGCATTTGACACGGTATCTATTTCTATTCTTCTGAACAAATTAGAGACTATAGGAATAAGAGGAACGCCGCTGAAACTCTTCACTGACTATTTAGAAGACCGGTACCAATGTGTTAAAATAGATAATATTACGAGTGATGAGCAGAAAAATACTAGTTTCGGTGTACCCCAGGGAAGTATTCTTGGCCCCATACTATTCCTGATCTATATTAATGACTTGTGTAATTTAAATATTAAAGACGGGAAAATTATATCATATGCCGATGACACTGCGTTAATATTTACCGCAAAAAGCAGTAGCGAACTGTTCGAACTTGCTCAGTTAGGATTAAATTCTGTGACTAATTGGCTTCAAAGCAATTTATTAACATTAAATACCGACAAGATGAAATATATTCACTTCTCCATGCGCAAATCTCAACCTAACATTACTGGGTCTATATGCCCATCAATGTGGAAACTGTACAGTCAGCACGTGTAATTGTCCTTCTATCATCAAAACGAGCAACATTAAATACCTGGGGGTTATAATGGACGAAACACTTTCTTTTAAAAGAGTGCGCAAACTGATATATGTTTTTAAGAAACTGCGAACATTAGCAGACAAAAAATTAATCACACAAGTTTATTTGACCCTATGTCAAACTATTATTCAATACTGTATCACTTCTTAAGGCGGTGCACCAAAAACGAATTTGCTCCCTCTTGAAAGAGCTCAGAGAGCAATTTTAAAGGTAGCAAACTTCCATCTCTTCTTTTTTCCCACAGATTTACTCTATAAAACTTGCAACGTGCTGACTGTTCGGCAGCTTTTCATTATGCAATTAGTATTAAAACAGCACACCATGCTTATCTACACTGCTGACAAGACTAACAAGAGACGGAATGATTTAGTATGTGTAACAAATGCAACCTCAAAACATGTCTTTGTAGAAAGATTCTTTACATTTTTAGGCCCATTTCTGTACAATAGATTAAAAAGAAAACTAAGTATATATAAATTAAATTACTATAGCTGTAAAAAACATATAGGTACTTCAATATTTACTAACCATAGATTATGCACAGACAGAAGATTTACTAGTTGCCTGCAAATAAAACCGCTAACACGCTATTTTACTTTTGTTACCTAAGTTTTAATTTTAGTTATTACTACACATTGTTAATTTATTACTTTAAGAATTTGTGCATTTGTAGCCTGAAACACAGGTTCTACCTAGTTCAGACAAATTAGCAAATCTGCTCTATTTTAATTGTTTAAGGTATTTATTGTAAAAATGTGTCCCTTTTTATTAATAAACAATTTATTTATTTATTTAGTTCGAAATGGAACCAAAAGAACTGTCAACTACTTAAGTTTTCTAGATTTGCAAGACAAAAAGTTTTTAGCAAGTAAATTTATTACATGGATTGCTTGTATAGATGGACATACATCTAAGTATTGATTTACCGCTAAAGTGTATTTTAGCTTAGACGTCATCTGTGTGTCCATCTCTTTGAGCCCGACTTCTTAGTTGGGTTCAAAGAGATGGCACGCACTGTGCACGCTTTGATGGAAGGTTGTGCGGTCATGGGATGGCCCACACTTAATGATGGAGCTCGCCTGGCATGGGGGACTGATATCAGTAGGTGGTGCGCGAATATACAAGTATATCCCGGGCCCACGACATATGGTACTAGAAGGAGAAGTGTGGTTTTAGTAGGTAGGAGTCCGACGTACAACCTTCACACACACAACCTTCCGGTCTTTCCAGACGAAGATTATCCATGAAGATTTCCCCACGAAAAAAAGGTTAATCGTCATGTATGTTCACAAATAGTAGGTAGGTGAATATACATAATTTGTGACATTAAATTTTCTACTAAAGTATTGACAGACACTTTATTGACATAAAATTCATGTAGGTTTGTAGTCCGGTCAAACTAGACCTAAACATAGTAGTGAAGCTACAATAATTCGTATAGAGCTAAAAATTGGTAGGAATGTTCAGAGCACTACCGGAAAAAAATATCAAAGGTCACAAAAACGATAAGCAAAGCGATAGACCCGACCTTGCATATTTTTTTCTAGGTACGGGATCGATGGGGACTTTTCAGATTCCACAAGTGCTGTTGTTCCGAAGATCCCTACCAATTATTGTACCTTAGCTTGTCTAAATTGACCAGATTAATATCATCTGCGAAAGGCGGGGGGCCCCTAAGCGATCATCAATTATTAGCACAATATCACGAATTTTGCAGTTTCTTTATTGTTTAAGTAATTATCCCTAAACAATAAAGAAGCTTTGCATAATTCGTTAAAGGTACGAAAATAATTGAACAAAAGTTGGAGCGCGTAAAATTTTTGTTGCGCTATATTTTAAACTGCCCAGAGTATGATAAAAAATTGCGCAGGTCATGCTCACACAAGAACATGTCATATATAAAACATATCAACACGAAACTTATGTACCGTAAATGTTTTAGCGTGAGAATAATGGTTTTTTTGAGTGCAAGGACTGATTCAATCATATTGCGCAAACGTTTTGTAGGTCGGGCCGCCTAACAAAAAGACATAACCAAAAAAGAAATGGCAATCGTTCGCAATATCTTTCATGTTGAGGTTAAATACGTTATTTACGATTTTTTCTAAACCTATGAAGCAATGACTTGGAAAAGGAATCGGATTGTGATTAAATGTGTGTTACGCTATTAAGGTGTTGCAATTTTTATGAAGTACATCAAAAAGCTATTTTCCACTATTATGGTGTTACGAACATAATATTTTCGTAACCGTTTCTAAAATGAATATATCAAAATTGCTGTGGAAAGTGCTCTGTTCTGCGTGAATGCAACGTATATATTAGGGTTCCGTTGCCAAATGGCAAAAAACGGAACCCTTATAGATTCGTCATGTCTGTCTGTCTGTCTGTCTGTCCGTCCGTATGTCACAGCCACTTTTCTCCAAAACTACAAGAGCTATGCTGTTGAAACTTGGTAAGTAGATGTATTCTGTGAACCGCATTAAGATTTTCATACAAAAATAGAAAAAAAACAATCAATCGTAGGGTTCCCCATACATAGAACTGAAACTCAAAAATGGTATTTTTCATCTAACCCATACGTGTGGGGTATCTATGAATAGGTCTTCAAAAATGGTATTGAGGTTTCTAATATCATTTTTTTCTAAACTGAATAGTTTGCGCGAGAGACACTTCCAAACTGGTAAAATGTGTGTGTCCCCCCCGTAACTTCTAAAATAAGAGAATGATAAAACTAAAAAAAATGTATGATGTACATTACCATGTAAACTACCACCGAAAATTGGTTTGAACGAAATCGAGTAAGTCGTTTTTTTTTAAAACGTCATAAATCGTAAACCGCAATTTACCTTTCATTTAATCAACAGAAATATAAAAATTTAAAAAAAAACATTTATTTTCATAAACATGAACCTTCTGCATAAACCGAGAATACCTACAGGTTTGTACGGAACCCTTTGTGCGCGAGTCCGACTCGCACTTGGCCGGTTTTTATACTTGTTTCGTCATAAGTCTTGGTACAGAGAACTCAACGATATATCTTTCAACGAGTTGTTGGGCAGTTCAGAACACAATCTTTCAGTAAGTTAGATACGTAGTTTATCAGAAGATATCGCACCACTTTAAGTTAGCGACAGCGTTTGTCACGCGGAGTCTACGCGACTTTATTTCCTTTCCGTATAATCCTGCAAACGCGGCGTGAGCGCAACGTCTTCGCAGTGTCAACGCAACGTTATATTGATGCTATCACGTTTACGTGACGCAGCGTCTCATTATCATCATCATTTCAGCCGAAAAACGTCCACTGACATAGGCCTCCCCAAAGAAAGGGGTGGTTTGCCATAATTGCCACGCTTGGCACCCACAGGAAGAAATAACGCAGAGTCTAGACGATATATAACGCTAGATCGGAAGGCGTTTTTTTTTTTTTTTTGTTTTTTTTTTCAGGATGGGAAATCATCAAATGACTTCTCCCGCTCTGGGCGGAGCGGGAGGGCATGTCAGACTTTTACTGACTAAAACCCACCCGTGTTCCATCAGTTGCCCATGTGCCAGGGTCACGGTATCTCTTTCGAACAATCACGCGACCCCGGCATCGGAAGGCGGCCCTGTATGTATTGTGTGGAATTTTGTCTTACAAAAATATGTCAGCTCATAAGCTTTTACAATATTAAAAACATAAGTTTGCAAAATCGTGATCCATATTCATACTATTATTGTTATTACGGTATTATCTGAAAAGGATAAGGAAGCTATGCTCATTTTTTCCCTTTTTATCACAATCTGTTGATCATATTTCACGGCACACTAACCAAAGGGTTTGACCTATCAGTTACATAGAACCACTTCAAACTTCCGTATAATTAGTTGTTGTCGACCACCAATAAACCTTGAGTTATGAAATTGCCCTTTCTGGTAAAATTAATATTGTTTTACCATGTTATTTCGTTAGTAAAATAGATATTATTAGTTATAACCGGTTGTAAAATAATAATAAACTTAATTGCTTGGTCTACCGTAATGCATTAATGAACTTGTATTGTCAAATGTTGGAAATGCGAGCTCCAAATTGTTATATTAATTTGTAGTTACAATACTAATTAGTTAGCTGTTTTGCTTCTAGTTATCATAGTTATATCGTTCGTAGTTTAGTTTTAAAGAGGAGTTTAAGTTTTAGAATACCCTATCCAGAGGTTTTTTAAAACACTGAGATTCAGTAAGTCATGGGTATCATACTGTATCCGGATGCTTAAAAAACCTCTGCTATCTCCGTTTTGAACTGTCCCAATATTTATGGATATCTTAGACGTCTATAACGGTTCTGTTAGTGTATCATATGAGTCTACAACCCATTTCATATTAGCATTACTTTTATAAAAGTTCTCTCGGAGCGGCAACTGTTCGGTTGGTCCCGTAGTCGCAAGAGCGACTGCGAAGCCTAGATTCATGGGTTCGATTCCCAGGTCTTGCAAAGTGAGGTTGAGTTTTTCCAGGAATTTCTCAGTAACATCCCGGAAGTTGGAAGTCGGTGGTATGAAGCTCCCGTGCCTTAGATAGCACGTAAAACCGTTGGCCCTGCGTCTAATCTATGTCTGCTTGTGTCTTGTTGCCATCCTATCGGATTAAGAGGGTTATCGAACAGGGCAGAAGCGTTTGCAAATTCTTGTGTACCCTGCACCTGAGTGTGTGCGCACATTTGTGCATTTGTATTTGGCTAATCTCCGTTGAGATTGTCTCCCGCAATTAATCAACTTAGCCTATCGCTGTCCACTGCAGGACATAGGCCTGTTTCAGGTTGCGCAGAATGTCTAGCCTAGAATTAATGATATCATGGGATATAGGTGGGTAAATCCTTACTATAAATCCTAGGTCTGGAATGAATATATAATATCGTGTAGAAAAACTTCGAAATTAGGGACAGCGTCACCCGTTCAAAATAAAGAATATCTTAGGACAACCAACACAAGATATCTGATCCTAAACTAGGCAGAACCTGTAATATGGTAACCAGACAACTGATAAACATACTTTATATTTCTAAATACATACTGTAATGCGGGTTTCAATATAAATAATACTCCAGGGTACTACTTAAGACCTATATTTTAAACACACGACACACAAGGATGTTACAAAAAAAAATATACGGGGGTAGTAGGAAAAAAAAATATCTAAGTCACAATAAAAAAAAAGGTAAATACGAGGAATATGTTAAGCTAGTGGGCCAGTACAAGCTAGGCGTTAAACAAAACAAACGATATGCTAACAACTTATATAAAACAAAAGATATAGATTAAATAGCAAGCGAGAAAAGAATAGGTAACAGTTACTTTGACAATCTAGCAAACCTAAATAAATGCGTGAAGCGCTAAAACCAAAACAACTCCACGAACAATAAGGCACACCGGTAATATTCCGTATTACGAAAGTACTACCTAGCGTGACATATAGTACGCCGAGCGTTCAACTTGCTAAGGAGTTGTTCCGAATCGTCGGATGCAATGCCCGCGCAGAGTCGAACTGAGCCAGCCGGGCGAGGAACGCCTTTTATATCTGCGTGGTACTGACGCGGCGGCGTGTACTTGTGCGTGTGTGACGAGACCTTGAGAATGTACTCAGGTGGGCGCTCGAGTTAGCCGTGCGCGCATTGTTTACTTCATTACAGTCTCCCCCTCTGGCTCCGAAGACGTCTCGACGAGGAAGGCAGGCTCGAAGATTCCTGTTCTGGTCGTCCTCGAGCTGGTTTTGGTAGGTGAGTGGTGGTGACTTTATCTGAGGTAAGTGGGTTAACCTTTTTTGGTGGTCGTCCACGCTTTCGAATTGGCAAAGCTGGTGTTGGTAGCGGACTTTCGATGTCGGCTTTGAAAGGGCGTAATGCTGATGAATGGTAAAGCCCTACACTCTGGTTTGGTGTTTTAGGGTCTGCGACATGGTAAGAGCTTGGTCCATGATTTCTCAAAATTATATAGGGGCCGTCTCGGCGTGGGGCAAGTTTTGAGCTGAATCCTTGGGCGGTCTTACTGAGGGTGTGTGAATCGACGAGAACTTGATCTCCAGGTTTGTATTTAGGGCTAGGTCTTCTGCTTTTATCTACATATTCCTTTCGCTTTTCTTCTTTCCCTTCTTGTACTTCTCTAACTCTTTTTAATGTTTCTGCTAATTCTAACAATTTAGGTGTGATTTCAGGAATGAAATTTTCAGACGAGATTATTTCACGGAGATCGTGTTCATTGTCATCGGGCGTTCTTAATTCACGACCGAATGTGAGGTATGCTGGAGTATGCTCTGTCGAGGAACATACTGCAGTGTTCATGGCAAATCGAATGCTCGGTAGTTTTTCTGACCAGGTCCGATGATCATCTCCTACAAGAATGGCGAGCTGTGTTTTAAGGTCCCGATTGCGGCGTTCTACCGGATTAGTTTCAGGATGGTAGACGGGCGTAAATGCATGCTTAATGTCAAGACAATAGGCCACTTGCTGCATAACAGCACTGACGAACTGTGTGCCGTTGTCACTGATTATTCGTCGCGGCATGCCGTACCTTAAAAATACCTCATTAATGAGAGTCATAGCGCAGTTTGATGCAGTTGCATGTTCTAGCGGGAATAATTCCACCCATCTAGAAGCGAGATCTTCAATAATGAGTATCCAGGACATTCCGTTGGATGACGCTGGTAATGGGCCAAATAGATCAAAAGCGACTACTTCAAACCTTTTGTTCATCGCAGTTGTTTGAAGAAGTCCAGTTGGTTTCATATTTGACGGTTTGTATCTTTGGCACAACAAACAATTTCGAACGTAATTCTCAATGTCCTTCCTCATGCCTTTCCAGTAATAACGTTGAGCTATTCTAGCAAACGTTTTATCTGTACCGTAATGACCGGAAGTAGGTTCATCATGATATGCCGATACTACATGGGTTTGCTCTTGTTCAGGCACAAGAAGCTGACTGTTATCATTATCACTATCAGGGTTGTAGCGGTATAATAAACCGTTATTCATAACATAACCCTTTTGACACCAGTAACGTGCTTCTTCTTCATTATTACTTTCAAATGACTTCACTATCTTTTCTATGTCTTTATCTTTCATCTGTGCTTCTCTTATTTCTTTAGGATTCTTCCTTGGCGCATCTACCACAATACTACATATTCCACAGCTTTCTCTAGTTTCAGCATCACAGTTAGGGCGAGACAGCGCATCGGCTACAACGTTCGTCTTTCCAGTGATGTACTTTATTGTGATATCATATGGCTGTAGCTGGAGAGCCCATCTTGCTAACCGTCCAGTTGGGGATTTTAATGAAATTAGCCATTTGAGAGCCTGATGATCTGTTAGGATTGTAATAGGCGTCCCTTCTATATATCCTCTAAATTTATTAAGTGCCCATACAACTGCGAGTGCCTCGCGTTCAGTCGTAGAGTAATTTCTCTCGGCTTGGTTTAGCAATCGACTAGCATATTCTACAGGGTGCTCATCTTCCCCCTCCCCCTGCACAAGAACTGCACCGATAGCATAGCTGCTGGCATCAGTTTTAATAATATAGGGTTTTGAGTCATCTGCTTGAGCCAATATGGGACTAGTCGTGAGAAGTTCTTTGAGTTTATCATAGGCAGCTTTCTGTTCTTCCTCCCACAGCCATTTAGCCCGTTTCTTGGTTAGCCGGGTTAGGGGTTCAGCAACTTTGGCAAATCCGGGAGTAAATCTTCTGTACCAAGAGCACATTTGTAAGAACGAAAGTAAATGTTTAACATTAGTGGGGGCAGGCATGTTAACGATTGCACTAACTTTGTTGGGATCCATCTGTAGTCCTTTTGGGGTAATATAATGCCCGAGGTACTTAACCCTGGAACAACAAAATTTACATTTCTCCTTATTGGCGGTCAAGTTATATTCTTGAAGCCGAGAGAAGACATCTTGAAGATCGCTCATATGTTGCTCAAATGTTGGAGACAAGATGATTAGATCATCGATGTATATGCACAGTTTAACGTGGCTTAGAGACACGCGGAATCCATCCATCAATCGTTGAAAGGTGGCTGGCGCATTGCGCAAACCGAAGGGCATTCTTAAAAACTTGTACATGCCAAATGGAGTTACAAAAGCAGTTTTGCATTGGTCCTCCTTCTTTACTCTGATTTGCCAGTAGCCTGCACGGAGGTCTATTGTAGACATGTATGGCGTAGGTTTAGCATCGTGTAACAAATCATCTATGCGTGGAAGTGGATACACATCAGGCGTAGTAACCGCATTGAGTTGACGATAGTCAATGCAAACTCGTGTTCCACCATCCTTCTTAGGAACCATAACTACTGGTGCGGACCATGGAGAGTTACATGGCTCTATTATCCCTTCTGCAAGCATTCTGCTTACTTCATCCTTCAGGGTTTGAGTTTTTGCAGGCGGCAAGCGATACGGTGGGACGGAAATTGGTCTGTGATCTCCTGTGTCAATGAAGTGCTCCGTTTGGGTTGTAGGGTTCCCATTGGAAACAAATGCGTCTGCATTCCTGTCTAAGAGATTTTGCATACGAACAAACTCCTCGTCGCTTAGAACACACTCAGACTCTTCGGCATCTATCGCTGAAATATCCGTACCAGGCGAATTGAACAAGGATCTGGATTTTGGGGACAATTCTATGTCAGTTTCTTCTATCGACCTTCTAGCATCTCGATACAATGCATCTACTACTGGAGAATAGCCATCAAACAGTCGTTGACGCTTATTCGGCGGAGTAGAAAATTCAATTGGTAGTAGTGGACCATACGTAGGTGTCTCTGGACGTACTGCACTAGCCTGACAAATCTCCATATTCGTAGGTGCGTCAATACCAACTAACGGCTCACTTTGAGATTGTATAGTTGTATTTTGGGATTCTTCGGGAGAACACACACCCACCATGGGACCATACGGTCGGATCAAATTTTGTTCGACATGACTCGATATCAAAGTTTTCGGAGTAACGGCGTTTTCCGATGAACTTGACATTGGAGAAATAATCTCTGGTAAACTAGCGATGCAAATCAAGTCGGCGATCATAGTTTCGCAGATGTCCTCTTGTTTCAGGTCATAAACTTTCGCCGGATCTTCAAGAAACCGACATGTCAGCTGAGGCAAATTGAGAACCATCATTGCATCTTCTATGAAACCAACTCCTAACAATGTCTTGTTACTTTTTGCATAAGGCAAAACAATGAAAGCAGTATCTATCGTTTTTCCATAAATAGTAACAGGCGCTATAACAGTCAAGACTGTCTGCATTTTAGGTATACCATCAGCCAACGTTATTTTCATAGTCTCTTGGCTGAACTCATATCCGTCTCGCTTCAGACAAACGTAAAGCTGATATGAGGCTACACTTGATTTAGCACATGTGTCTACGAATCCAGTACCTTTTATTCCACTAATACTAATAGGTACTATTGGTCTGAGACGTTTGACACGAGCGGCGTTTAAGGAACAGAAATTTATGTCTTCCGTTCCGACGCGCTGGACATTGCACTTCGGACAACGACTTCGTACGACACCTGGTTCGCCGCATCCATAACATGAAAATTTTGGCTTCACTGTTTCATCAGGTTTGGTTTCTGTTGGCTTTCCTATAGGTTTCTGGTGCTCACCTTTCTGACGTTTTCTACAGACATCCGCAGTGTGTCCTGGAAGTCTGCAGTAATTGCATCTAGTTTTGGCCTTAGGGATGCTAACTGTTGCCTTGCACATCTGTTTTTCTTCAGCTTTCTCTCCCAAATTACGCTCAATTTCTCTAGCCTTCTCTAATAAATCATCGAAATTTTCTAAAGCCTCTCGAGATATTTTTTCTCTAATTTCAAAACGAATTTGGCCGAATACTAAATCCATCTCTTGCTGTTAAGTGTGACCTGGTGCAGGAAATTCAGCCATGAGGGCACGCTTTTCTGCTATAAATATTTCCGTTAACGTATCCTTGTTTTGCTTTTTTTCCACTATCTCTTGATATATTTTATACGCCAACTTCTTAGGCGCAAATGCGTGCCGCAAGCGTTCTTCGAACTGGCTCCAAGACTTTACCTGGTTCTTAATGCCTTGCCACCAAATAGCAGCATCATTTGTTAGAATTAATGGCAGCCCTGTTAATGCGTCTTCGTCATCTATAAGCTCGACCTTCTTAAAAACACACACCGCTGCTAAGAAAGACTCGACCTCAGAAGCGCTCTTATTGCCACTAAATTTCGCTGGACATCTTACCATAGAACTCTTGTGCTTTGACCCTGAAGCAACTGCTGCCAGCAGTTGTTCAAACTGTTCAGACGACATCGTTATTGATGATGAAGCTGAAGCGGAACCACTCTTATTATCATCCATTGTGCCTTTCTTCTTCCTTTTCTGCGGGTTATGCTGAATTGTAAACCTCTGTGTTCGTACTGTTGGTCTAGGTCTCAGGTTTTTCTCTGGAGGATCCACGGTGGGCGCCAAATTGTAATGCGGGTTTCAATATAAATAATACTCCAGGGTACTACTTAAGACCTATATTTTAAACACACGACACACAAGGATGTTACAAAAAAAAATATACGGGGGTAGTAGGAAAAAAAAATATCTAAGTCACAATAAAAAAAAGGTAAATACGAGGAATATGTTAAGCTAGTGGGCCAGTACAAGCTAGGCGTTAAACAAAACAAACGATATGCTAACAACTTATATAAAACAAAAGATATAGATTAAATAGCAAGCGAGAAAAGAATAGGTAACAGTTACTTTGACAATCTAGCAAACCTAAATAAATGCGTGAAGCGCTAAAACCAAAACAACTCCACGAACAATAAGGCACACCGGTAATATTCCGTATTACGAAAGTACTACCTAGCGTGACATATAGTACGCCGAGCGTTCAACTTGCTAAGGAGTTGTTCCGAATCGTCGGATGCAATGCCCGCGCAGAGTCGAACTGAGCCAGCCGGGCGAGGAACGCCTTTTATATCTGCGTGGTACTGACGCGGCGGCGTGTACTTGTGCGTGTGTCACGAGACCTTGAGAATGTACTCAGGTGGGCGCTCGAGTTAGCCGTGCGCGCATTGTTTACTTCATTACAATACATATTATAGATAAAAAAAGAAAATCAGATAGAAATGGCGGGAGAGTTTTGATTAGATGCCCAGAAGTGTTAGAGGAAGGACATACGAGACTTTAATCCTAGCTCTGCATTAATACGAGTGGTAAATCCACATGAATTATGAATACTACTACGTTCCTAATTCCCTGAAAACTACTTGATCTAGGATTTAAACTTGTAAATGGATGAATTTATGCAAAGTTTCTTGATTTCAGTTGAACACTCGAGCTGTGATCGTGGCACGGACAAACAAACTTTTGCATTTATAATATTAGTGAGTATTGATCCCTTGGGAGTTCGCCGGCACGTTCCACCAGTAAAGCTTGGTACAGAAGAGACAAAATTGCGAGTTTGCACAGCGCAGAACTTTTCGTAAGTATCAATCATAGATGGATATTTTAAGTAACCGCTAGCTGTTTTACAAAACTCCGTTATGAAAAACAGCTGGATGACGTTAAGCAATTATTCAAGATTACTGAACTTTAACGAAAGAAGCGCTGGACGGCCGTTGCCACAGCACCTGTCGCACTGCTCATACATTGTTCAGCAATTTTACATAACGGAGTTATTTTGTAAAAGAGCTAATATTTTCAATATTCATTGGGGTTATTATGTTTCAAAACTAAAATGAAAATTGGTCGCAATGGGTTTCATTTTGACATTACAAACACGTTCATTGCATTATTTACGTTGCTGAGCGAATTTTTCAAACATATAAAGCAATGTATTAGTAATTGTGATTGAAAGTGTGTTACGCAATTAGTATGCAAATTTGAGTATTCAATAAACGATGAATTCTTCTCAAAAGATTTTAACTGTTATTGGATAATTTTGTCCAGTCTGAACATAGCTTTACACTGTAGTCGTTGGTAACACAGACGACATTTTGAAATACTTCATTCAGATTAGATATAAATAACAGGGTTTCAAAGCATACTGTAGTTTTGCAAACGCTTTTAAATTTCTGCAGCATAAAACGAATCGCATCTTGTTTTTATTTCAAAGACAAAGCAGGCTTTCGTACTAAAATATTTATAACTTACTTTTAAACACGCTTCGTATAAAACTGAATTTATAAACAAACTAAGTTTTGCTCTTTACAAAATTGGCATTATTGAATTTAAGAGCACAGGGAACGTAAGTCAGGAACACATTTGCTACACCTCGCTCACCGCGAGGTCTCTCGATGAGAATAAACAACCGCACGGGCTACGTATAATAAAATTCGTCCAACGAACATCATTCGAGTTGAGTGGCGTGTCGAGTTATGAGTCTGTTCCTAGCTGTACATACAAATCTAATCAGCGGTACAATCTTGGTCTTCGTCTGAGTTGAGTTAAGTGTAATTTTTTAGAGAGGCTTTCTGCTGTCAGTTGAATGTGCTTCTGGGAGAGCTTTTCTCCTGATAAAAAGTTAAACCAATGTGACTAGGACTCAAGAAGCAACGACGACATTTGAGAGAGGCTTGAATTCATGTTCTCTATTCATGTTAGTGGGTTTGGTGACGGCACTTAGTTAGTCCTTCAAATGGATTCCGTCGTTGATTATTCCAACCAGCCCACCTCCAGAAGTTGACTATGTCTCCTGGTTTGTTGAGAACGTCCGTGTAACATCTGGGTGCCCGGAGGGATTCTGTACTAATCGACGCGACGCCTGTGAAATCAAGAAGTACATGCACAACGGTTTCTTCAGCCTCCATGCAAGCCCTGCATAGAGGGCTGTCATGCTTATACCGTACCATAGTCGTAGACTTAGTATAGCACAGCTTAGTCAATAGATACATTAAAATTCTATTTTTGAGGTCAGCTGTTGGTGAATAAAACTGGTACTAAGGAAGGGGGAAGCGTATGGTAGCGCATGGTATCCCGCGAAAATAAAATTTTCTTAAGTTTTTTGCTATTTGCAGTTAAGTTTCAGGCTGTGTGTTTATCAAAATATGGTTCGCGACTGTACCACGTATGTATTTACAGAATTAAGATCATCAATACCACCCTCTTAGGTCATTTAATCCCATTAAAATGACATTCATGAAATAGTCATACAACGGGATTGGCCATATTTGTTACGGTCTCGAATCTTATTTTAATAAACATAACGCTAACCTAACACTGACCAGCGAGTTTCAAAAATGCAAGAAAGTTTGAAATGCTGAAAACCAGTATTTTACATGGAGCAACTGCTTATCTGACCTCCTTTTTTTCTGGATGGGGAATCATCAAATGACTTCTCCCGCTCTGGGTGGAGTGGGAGAGCATGTCAGAATTGTCAGACTTTTACTGACTAAAACCCACCCGTGTTCCTTCAGTTGCCCATGTGCTAGGGTCACGGTATCTCTATCAAACAATCACGTGACCCCGGAAGGCATCGGTCTTAGCAGATCCCTTCATATCTGACCTCCTCAACTGAGTTACTGGGTAATACGGTACTCTTTGGTGAGACTGGTTTCAGACTTTCGGGCTTCTGACGAACTGTAACTATTTTCTAAGATCCACAAATAACGCCGAAAACGTGCCTTCCGAGAGACGGAGGAGTCTTGGTATGTAAAGAAGGTCAACCAAGGTTCAAAGATAGAGAATAATAGTGGAACCTCTATCTTTCAGAAACCAGTCGCGTTTCATAGCGCTTGACTAAATACTCCATGTATTATTACAAAGATCTAAATAGTCTAGAACAATGTTGTCAAGATGAATCCGCTGCTAAAATCACTACCATTATGGATGCTATTATCTTATGTTAACAAAAGTTAAATGGTTCTGAATAAACTATGTCTATGAGGAATGGGGCTGTTTATATAATATAATAAGGGAACAGAACCTAGACTGAAGCTATTTTAAGGCATTTTTATCTTCATAGCGTGTCGATGGCCAAAAATAACACAAAAATAATAGTTTAAAAAAAACCAGCCAAGTGCGAGTTGGACTCGCGCACCGAGGGTTCCGTACAAACCTGTAGGTATTTTCGGTTTAAAATATATATTTTTTTTATTTTTTATATTTCAGTTGATTGAATGTAAGGTAAATTGCGGTTTACGATTTATGACGTTTTAAAAAAAAACTACTCACTCGATCTCGTTCAAACCAATTTTCGGTGGTAGTTTACATGGTAATGTACATCATATATTTTTTTTAGTTTTGTCATTCTCTTATTTTAGAAGTTACGGGGGGGGGGGGGGACACACATTTTACCACTTTGGAAGTGTCTCTCGCGCAAATTATTCAGTTTAGAAAAAAATGATAATAGAAACCTCATTACCATTTTTGAAGACCTATTCATAGATACCCCACACGTATGGGTTTGATGAAAAAAACATTTTTGAGTTTCAGCTCTATGTATAGGGAACCCCAAAATTTATTGTTTTTTTTTCTATTTTAGTGTGAAAATCTTAATGCGGTTCACAGAATACATCTACTTACCAGGTTTCAACAGCATAGCTCTTATAGTTTCGGAATAAAATGGCTGTGACATACGGACGGACAGACAGACAGACAGACAGACAGACAGACAGACATGACGAATCTATAAGGGTTCCGTTTTTTGCCATTTGGCAACGGAACCCTAAAAACTGGGGTGTTTTTTAAGGTATTTTTTTATTGATCAGGCACCCCACCCTTTTTTTCCATTATTTTCTACTTTTTAGTTTGGTTTTCCATGGAAGCGTGTTTTTTTAGTTTTTTTAAAACTATTATTTATTTTCTATTTTTTAGGGTGTTTTGGATTTTGAGACGTATGTCAGCGTAGTTTTAGAAGACAGTTTTTTTGCTGTCCTGGTAACCCTGGTAAGGATAATGGCACAAATTTATGAAATTATTGCATTGTCATCGGTCTTTGACAGGTGTGCAAAGTTTGAATGAAATCTGGTCGTTTAAAGTGGATCAAAATCGCGCTATAAGGAGTCGGTTACAAACGAACATACACACATACAAGTGAAGCTAATATAAAGCGTGTAAAAATGTATATGTGTAGTTTCTAAAGTTTGAATCAAAAGTTCAGCAACACGAATACCAGTCACTGATGCAGCCATTAGGTCCACACGTGTGCAGGTGACAGGATATTTGGTGCAATATGGGAGTGTGTTATTGTCTGTGGAAGACGCCGCATAGACATCGGAGGTCTGAGCCGTCCATGAACCTGTTGTGGAGGTTGTTCTTTCCGCAACCTACTTGGCTACGATGTCTATTTGCTGTTTTTTTTTTTCGCTTTTGGTGCTGTTTCTTATGAGGAGGCTAAAGCAGTTCTTTCCGAAAATCTGTTCTTCCGGTGGAGGGGTTGCCACTGATTGGCACTTCGAAGGAATTTTTTGCGGCGTTTAAGCCTTTGTGGCACTAGATTAAAGTTGTGCATGGGTGGCATGGGTCAGCTAGCCAAATCGATAGAGCAAAGCTACAGGAGTTTTGCTCTGTCGATTCGGCTGGCTATATTAAAATCTCTCCGTGAAAACATTGTTGAAGTGACCTGCCATTCCACTTGACCCTTGGCATTGCCACTGTTTGCAGCTCATTGTGTTTTCACAGTAAGTTTTTTGTTTTACGTTCAACATTTTGAGAATTGTTCTACGTAAAATAATTGTTTGAGATCTGTTCAACGATTGTTTATCATGATACTATTTAAATTTCTATTAAACAGTAGCTTGGATTGCGGGTTTTTATCGCGGAGAAAATGATCCCACACACAGGCTTCGTAGGCTTTTGTTATTTCGATCAACCAATCACAACATGCGATTTGATGGCTGATTTACTGAAGACGTAAGTCACTGAGAAGGGTTTCGGAAACCAGGACTTAATTAGTTTTATGGGCAGTTATGGGAAACTTTTTGTACTTGTTTTTCTTTTGATAGAGCTATTATTTTGCAAGCATTATTTAACGTTGACTGTGCTACGTCACACTGAAAGTGTAGCGTGTTCACCGGATACCTTCTATCTCATTTTCTATGTAGCAAATGTCCTACAAATCTATACTAAATCTTTATATATATAATTCTACTGTACGTGTGTATGTCACTGAACTCCTAAACGACTAGACCGATTTGAATGTTTTTTTTTGTATGCGTTTGGGTGGCACCCTGGATGGCTTAGATTCATTATTGGACCCGGTAGGTGGCGCTGCTATCGAGTTCTAGGAAACAGGACAACGTCTGTACGGTCAGCTAGTATATGTATTGTTAGATGGCAACACCGGACAGTCCCCTCCAGCGCGGCCACGTGTATAAAATGAAGAAGCCTGCGTGGACTCGTCCATTTTTTCTGCGGTCTTAGACCCACCTACATTGTTCCTCTGCCCATTTTGTGTTTGATTTAATTTCGTGCATTTTAAATTATTGTGTAATTTTTCCAATTTGTTATTAAAATTATTATTTTATCGTTTTTAATGTTTTATTTATAAGATCAGAAGTGGGATATGAAGGCCTTATCCGCTAGAATACCATCTCTGATTCTATAAGTAAATTTAACGTAGTTTGTTTTGCGTGTTCTATAGCAGTCGTTTTGAGGTTAATTGGGCGGAGACACAATGCCTTCTTATAACAAGAGGAAAGGGAGACGTCGTGTACGAACTCCCTCGCCTCCCAATTGGTTGGACAAGATTTTGAAGAGGCTTCAAGATCTGGAAGGACGGACACGTGGGAACGAGTTGCAAACTGCTTTTGTGGCGAGCCCAGGGTCCTGCCACGCTTTTACCATGCCGAGCACGCCGCTGCGAGACGTGGAGCCCGCCACAACACCTGCCTGCCTACCCGCAGCATCTATCGCCCCAACGCAAGAGTTTGTTGCCACACCGTTGCCGACGGAGAGCGACGCCAAAAGCATAGCTGAACGCTTTCTAGACGCCCCTCCCGGTGAGATCAAACCAATATTTTGTGTCAGATTTTGATCCGAGTGTTCACGATGTCGACACGTGGTGCGATGAAGTTGAAGTAGCTCGATCGCTTAATCGTTGGGAGGATGGTGAATGTCTCGCTCGCGTAGGTCGTTGCCTTAAAGGGGAAGCCCGTATCTGGATTAGTGAGAGGACTAGCACCATACGTACATGGTCTAATTTCAAATTAGAGTTAAAATCGTTGTGCCCACGGTCTGTGGATATCGCGAGCATTCTGTACGATGTTATGTGTACGGAGAGTCTGACAAGTATTCTACCTATACTGAATATGCGCGTAAATCTTTATTGAAATTACGTATCGTTAAAGGATTGAGCAAGGAATTACTAACGGCAATTATTATACGCGGTATTACCGAACCACAGGTTCGTGCGTCCGCGAGGAATGCTAACTTAACTCCCGAAAGTATAGTGGATTACTTATCGAGCTTTGTAAAATGTAGTGTACCTTGTTCTAATAAGAAACCCAGTGCTCGTAGTGCTTCCAATCGTAACGGTAATAACCAGTTCAAACGTAAACTATTCGATACTTCTAAGACACGTTGTTTTCAGTGTAACGAAGTAGGCCATGGGCACGCGACAATTGCGGCGGTAAGTCCCCTCTTTGAGGAGTGGATAGAGAGGCGTCACGGCATCCTCACCTTTCGCCTGACGCAGGTTCTCACTGGGTATGGGTGCTTCGGTGGGTTCCTATTCAGGCTAAAGCGGGAGGATACGTCCGGGTGTTTCCATTGCGAGGATCGTCTGGAGGACACGGTGGAGCATACGGTGGAGGTGTGCCCTGCCTGGGCGGGGCACCACCGTGTCCTCGTGGAGGCGATCGGTGGCGGCGACCTCTCGCGTCCGGCCCTGGTGCGAGCCATGGTACGGAGCGAGAGGGAATGGGAAGCCGTCACCTCCTTCTGCGAAGCAGTAATGCTCGCGAAGGAGGAGGCGGGGCGCGTGAGAGAGTGGCAGTCTCTGCGCCCTCACGTCCCTAGCCGCCGCAGGAGGAGACGCCCCGGGCGTCGGGAGTCCATAGCGGACTCCCGGCCACCGTAGGCGCGAGCTTGCGGGTGGCGAGCAATGGGTAGCTCGCGGCCCGGTAAGGACCAGGCTCGGGTCGACGGCGCGTAGTGTTCCACGCGCGCCTCAAAGAGATGTCAGCAGCAGTGTAGGGGTCTACTAGGACCGATGCCTGCCGGGGTCGCGTGATTGTTCGAAAAAGATACCATGACCCTGGCACATGGGCAACTGATGGAACACGGGTGGGTTTTAGTCTGTTAAAGTCTGACACGCCCTCCCGCTCCGCCCAGAGCGGCAGAAGTCATTTGATGATTTCACATACTAAAAAAAAAAAAAAAAAATGCAGTAGGCCATAAACGCGAAAATTGTCCCAAACGACCTAAATCAGATTCACAGAGCACTAATTCTGAAAACAAAACGAATAGCTCATCAACAAAACCTCGTCCAAACAAGTGTGATTTTTCCAAAAAAAGTAGGTCATACGGAAACTCAGTGTTTTGCTAAGGAACGCGTGAGAAATAATAGTTCCGTCAATTTTTGTCGCGAAAATGAGGGTGAACGCAAGAACTTTGATGTCATTACGGCAGTTATATCGAATATACCCGTCGATATACTAATTGACAGCGGTTCGGGCGTTTCTTTAATAATTTCCGACTTAGTTAAGTATTTTTCATGTCGAGTAAAACTGGCTCACCAATTATGACGAGGGTTAGGTGGAATGGAGGTTATAGCAAAATTCCGTGATTACATTACCGATACAGTTAAATAATATTACGTTAGAAGTTGATTTCTATGTTGTGGATAAAAACCATTTAAATGTGCCCGTAATTATTGGCACCGATGTCTTAAATAGGAAAGGTGTTGCGTACATTCGTACTGGTGATTCGCAATGACTTTCCGTATGTCCATAGCAGTGTTTTCGTGAATAATATTACCTTCAAAAATATATCAGCGCTTGTTACTAGGCAAGATAGGGAACAGTAAAGTTGTTAAACGTGTTGAAAAAATATTCTGGTTACTTTTTAACTGGTATAGCAACCACCACAGTTAAGGATAGTGAAATGCAGATTAAGTTGACTAGTGATATTCCTATTTATTACCGACCGTACAAGTTGTCTTATGACGAGAAAATACGTGTTCGTGCTATAGTTAAAGATTGATTAGAGAAAGGCATAATCCGCGAATCAATATCTGAATATGCTAGCCCGATCTTGCTCGTGAAAAAGAAAGACGGTCCAGATAGGATGGTCATTGATTATAGAGCCTTAAATCAAATTACAGTTAAAGTTAGACCCGCTTCCGTTGATTAATGATCATATCGATCATGCTTGGTAAAGCTAAATGGTCCAGTGCCCTTGATATGGTCTCAGGCTTTCACCAATTGAGGGGCAGTAAGGATTCAATTCGCAAAACTGCCTTTATCACCCCTGAAAGACATTACGAATACTGTAAAATGCCTTATGGTCTTGCCAATGCTCCTGTTATTTACCAGAAAACCATCAGTAAAACCTTGAAATCTTTTGTCGACTCGGGTAAAGTACTCGTGTACGTTGATGACGTCTTGTTACTATCTGACACAATCGGTGAGAACCTTTTTTACTAGACGCAGTCCTAGAAACTTTGACAGAAGCCGGGTTTTCTATAAACTTAAAGAAGTGCAGTTACCCAACTAGCGAAATTGAGTACTTTGGTAGAATAATCAGTCAGGGTCAGGTTAGACCGAGCAAACATAAAGTTGAAGCTTTGATTAAGTCGCCAAGACCGAGTAACGTTAAGCAAGTTCGCCAATTCCTGGGCCTGGCTGGCTATTTTCGGCGGTATATTCCTAGTTATGCAATAAAGACTGCCTGCATTGCTGCCTTTTTTTTTTTTTTTTTTTTTTTTCAGGATGGGAAATCATCAAATGACTTCTCCCGCTCTGGGCGGAGCGGGAGGGCGTGTCAGACTTTTACTGACTAAAACCCACCCGTGTTCCATCAGTTGCCCATGTGCCAGGGTCACGGTATCTCTTTCGAACAATCACGCGACCCCGGCAGGCATCGGTCCTAGTAGACCCCTACACTGCTGCTGACATCTCTTTGAGGCGCGCGTGGAACACTGCGCGCCGTCGACCCGAGCCTGGTCCTTACCGGGCGGCGAGCCACCCATTGCTCGCCACCCGCAAGCTCGCGCCTACGGTGGCCGGGAGTCCGCAATTGACTCCCGACGCCCGGGGCGTCTCCTCCTGCGGCGGCTAGGGGCGTGAGGGCGCAGAGACTGCCACTCCCTCACGCGCCCCGCCTCCTCCTTCGCGAGCATCACTGCTTCGCAGAAGGAGGTGACGGCTTCCCATTCCCTCTCGCTCCGTACCATGGCTCGCACCAGGGCCGGACGCGAGAGGTCGCCGCCGCCGATCGCCTCCACGAGTGCATTGCTGCCTTAACTCGAAACGGTGTTGTTTTTAATTGGAGTGGTGAACAAGAAAAAGCTAGGCAGGAAATTATTTCTTGTTTAACTAGCGAGCCTCTATTAGCCATATTCGATCCTGATCTACCTACGCAGTTACATATTGACGCCAGTGCGATAGGTTATGGCGGGATCTTGATTCAAATACACAAAGACGGTAGTAAGCGCGTCGTCGCGTATTTTAGTAAGTTGACGGTAGGTGCAGAATCGAAATACCATAGTTATGAGCTCGAGACCTTAGCCGTTGTAAAATCATTGCAGCACTTTCGTCAATACCTTGTTGGTAAACATTTTACGATAATAACTGACTGCAACGCGTTAAAAATGACCCAACGCAAGAAAGACCTTCACCGAGAGTAGCGCGTTGGTGGATCTATATGCAGGATTTTGACTTTACTTAAGACTACCGCAAGGGTCGTTTAATGTCTCACGTAGATTATTTAAGTCGAAATCCGGTTTATGTCGTTAATGCCGTTCAGAAACCTTTTAATTGGGCGCAGATAGCTCAGGCGGGTGACGAAGAAACTTTGTCACTATTAGAAAAGTTAAATTATAACGACTTAGATTCAAATCGCTATTTAAAACGTAACGATCTTTTGTATTATAAGTACTGTATTGAGGGCGAGCAAGAGCGTTACCTATGTTATGTCCCTAAAGCGTTTCGTTTAAGCTTGTTACGTGTATTCCACGACGAACATGAACACTTGGGTTTAGACAAAACTGTTGATTTGATTCTCAAACACTTTTGGTTCCTGGGTTTGAGACGATTTGTAACAAAGTACATAACACACTGCGTCGTATGTATATCGCATAAACAAGTACCCCGTGCCCCCTTACAGCCGATATCCTCTTGGCAAAAGAACCCAATACCGTTTGATACTGTCCATGCTGACGTACTCGGTCCATTAAGAGAATGTAATGGATTTAAGTACGTTCTGATAATAGTTGATGCTTATACAAAATATTGTTTGTTGTATAGCTTGTGCAGACAGGATTGTGAAGAGTTAAAGCGAGTGATAACTCAAACTATATCTTTGTTTGGTACTTTCAAGCGTTTGGTGTGCGACCGTAGTCGGATGTTTGATAACCACAATTTTGTACAGTGGTTAACTGATTCTGGCATTGAAGTACACTTCATTACGCCTGAGATGCATCAGGAGAACGGTCAAGTTGAATACATTGCCATACTGTGCTGAATATGGTCAGGATCGAGGTCAATACTAGGCATGCCTTTTAAGTTCTGTCGTTTCCATATTTCCCGGCAATTTTGAATTTGGAACTGTTCTATATTAGAATGTGTTTACATTTTGAATCTCAAAACAGTTGAAAGTATTAGGATTAATACTATTGTTTGGTCCCAGTGTCGATTGGAATCTGTCAGGTTACGTATGAAAATGAATCTTTCTAAGGAAAATGTTCGTGCAATAATTTTCTACAACTTTAGAAGAGGCCTGACATGGCTTCAGTGTTTTGAAGAGCTAACATCTGTGTTCAGTGATGAAGCCCCATGTCTGCGGACTGTCGAACGCTGGTATTTAGAATTCCAGCGTGGACATACTAGTGTTAGTGACAAATCCCGCGAAAAAAAATACGCCTTCACTGAAGATAACATCATTGCTGTGAGACCACTAATTCTCGAAGATCGTCATGTGACATATCAAGAGATAGAAGCTCTATTAGGCATCTCAGGGATAACCATTAATAAGATCTTGCATGAAGCGCTTGGTGTGAGAAAGCTAGTTTGCCGTTGGATACCGCATCTGCTTTCCGACGATCACAAGGCGGCCCGCGTCAGATGGTGTAAGAAAACTCTGCAAAGGTTCAACCGAGGAGAGTCAAATCACGTCTACGACATCATCAGTGGTGACGAATCTTGGATCTATGCCTACGATCCTGATTCCAAACAAGACGAGCCAAAGCCGACTAAAGATGTTCGTTCTCGAAGCACTTCAAAGAAGATGGTGGCCACGTTCGTTGGAAAAACCGGCCATGTTGCGACTATTGCACTTGAAGATCGTAGAACGATTAACGCAGAGTGGTATACCACAGTTTGTTTACCACAAGTCATCGCCGAACTTCGAAAATCTAACTCAAAGCGACGCATCATCCTGCACCACGACAACGCAAGCTCACACAGCGCTCGCTAAACGATTGAGTATTTGAAGCAGGAAAAAGTAGAAATTCTTGACCATCCTCCATACAGTCCTGACCTAAGCCCTAACGATTTCTTTACATTTCCTAAAATTAAGAAAAGTCTCCGTGGTCAAAGGTTCTAGTCCGGTGAAGAAGCAGTCGACGCTTTCAAGTCAGCCGTATTGAATACCCCCACTTTATAGTGGAATAAATGTTATAATAACTGGTTTGAGCAAATGGAAAAGTGTATTAAGCTACGTGGTGAATACTTTGAAAAACAATAAAAAATACTATAAGGTTCTAGTTGTGTTTTTTTCTTCAAACGACAAAACTTAAAAGGCATGCCTTGTAATAACGAAAATGAATGGCCGAACGTTTTGTGGAAATTAAAGCTCATATTAAATATTACCAAACATAAGACGACACAATATTCTGCGCTAAATCTATTGGTTGGCACGGAATCCACTACGCCAGTAATTAATTCTTTAATTAGGGATGTTCCGTTTGAAGGCTCGAATTCTAATCGCGAAGCAATCCCCGAGTTACGTAGACAAACAAGACGGGTATGTCAATAAAAATAGAAGCCCTCCAAAGAAGTTCAATGTCAATGATAGAGTCTTTGTCATTAAGAGATCACAAAGTACTGGCAAGTTGGATTGTGGCATGCGAGGTCCATATAGGGTTATGAGTGTACCTAACGATAGGTACGAACTAAAATTGCTAGCTGGTTCCTATGGCAAAACAAGTCAAGCAGCTGCTGGGTACATGGTGTTGTGGCGCGGAGAATGGACTCCTGACACATGCTCTGGTTTCTTTGAAAGTTAGTTGAGAACTTTCATTGGTTTATTTCTGTTGTATGCACCCAGCTTTTGCTTTCACTATATAGACTATAATTATGTATCAAACAATCACTGGTTGCATTTGTTTTGTGTTGTTGGGTGCCGAAGCTCATGTAAATCCTGAGTGCACGTGGTTTTGGGTGGCACAGACTATGGACTGTACAATTGAGAGTGCACTCCATGGTGAAGGTATCGAGGTTGATGTCGGTGGGGCCCATGCTGACTATAAGACCGAGTGTAATTCCTGAAGTAGGTCTCATGGTTGACCTGCTGTAACCGATGTAAATCCTGATGCGCGTATGGTATTTGGTGTGGCAATATGACCTGATTAAATCCTACTTGTGATACGAAAAGTCGTTGCGTACGACTTTCGATTTTGTGCAGTGTTTGTGTTGTTCGGTACATAAAGTCGCTGCTATTCGATTCATTAGAACTCTTTTGCTGTCTTGTGTAGTAGCTTTTAGTATGTGATCTTAACGTACATATGTGCACTATGGTTACAGGTTACGATGAACATCAAACATTCAACCATGACGACGATGGTGCTGGTCAGTCATCAAGAACTGGCGAAGGCTGCGAGGACGCTGCCATGTCAGGAGAGGCCGTGTTAGATGACAACACCGGACAGTCCCCTCCAGCGCGGCCACGTGTATAAAATGAAGAAGCCTGCGTGGACTCGTCCATTTTTTCTGCGGTCTTAGACCCACCTACATTGTTCCTCTGCCCATTTTGTGTTTGATTTAATTTCGTGCATTTTAAATTATTGTGTAATTTTTCCAATTTGTTATTAAAATTATTATTTTATCGTTTTTAATGTTTTATTTATAAGACTATATACTTCTATATATCTCTTCTTCTTTTCTTTACAAAGTTTAAAACAAAGTCACTCTCCGCGTCTATACGCTTAGACCTTTCAAACTAAGCAACAGATTTTAATGCGGTTTACATCAATAGACAGAGTGAGTAAGAGGAAGTTTCATTATGTATATAATACGCGGGCGATTTTACAGGCAAAAGGTAGTATAATATTATAAATCTGAAGGGTTTGTTTGGATGAACGCGCTAATATCAGGAACTACTGGTTCGAATTGAAAAAATGTTTTAAGGATGGATAGTCATTTATTGAGGAAGGCTATACAGGGTTATTTGTAAAACCTCTCAGGACTATGTTACTAACATCATTATCAAAAACTTTTGTTATTGATTTATTTATAAATAAATTACAAAAGTTATGTTATGTTGTGTTGTCTATGACTTTAAAAAATTCTTCATATTTTAGTTCATCACATTTTCATACAAAAATAAAAAAAATTAAATTGAAATTGCTCTAAATGTTACGAAGGCTATGCGAAGCCGAAGAAAACAATAGTACATTTGCGAGGGGAGCGGGTTTAGGGCGGCGGGGGCACTTGAACTTGACCTATTTACGAGCGGCCGATTTTTGATTATGATGTTAATAACATACGTATAGTCCTGAGAGTTTGCCGGTGTTTTACAAATAACCCTGTATAACATCACGCTACAACCCTTTTTTTTTTTTTTTTTTTTTTTTTTAGGATGGGAAATCATCAAATGACTTCTCCCGCTCTGGGCGTAGCGGGAGGGCGTGTCAGACTTTTACTGACTAAAACCCACCCGTGTTCCATCAGTTGCCCATGTGCCAGGGTCACGGTATCTCTTTCGAACAATCACGCGACCCCGGCAGGCATCGGTCCTAGTAGACCCCTACACTGCTGCTGACATCTCTTTGAGGCGCGCGTGGAACACTGCGCGCCGTCTACCCGAGCCTGGTCCTTACCGGGCGGCGAGCTACCCATTGCTCGCCACCCGCAAGCTCGCGCCTACGGTGGCCGGGAGTCCGCTATTGACTCCCGACGCCCGGGGCGTCTCCTCCTGCGGCGGCTAGGGACGTGAGGGCGCAGAGACTGCCACTCCCTCACGCGTCCCGCCTCCTCCTTCGCGAGCATTACTGCTTCGCAGAAGGAGGTGACGGCTTCCCATTCCCTCTCGCTCCGTACCATGGCTCGCACCAGGGCCGGACGCGAGAGGTCGCCGCCGCCGATCGACTCCACGAGGACACGGCGGTGCCCCGCCCAGGCAGGGCACACCTCCACCGTATGCTCCACCGTGTCCTCCAGACGATCCTCACAATGGAAACACCCGGCTTCCCATTCCCTCTCGCTCCGTACAATGGCTCGCACCAGGGCCGGACGCGAGAGGTCGCCACCGCCGATCGCCTCCACGAGGATACGGCAGTCCTCCGCCCAGGCAGGGCACACCTCCACCGTATGCTCCACCGTGTCCTCCAGACGATCCTCACAATGGAAACACCCGGACGTATCCTCCCGCTTTATCCTGAACAGGAACCCACCGAAGCACCCATGCCCGGTGAGAACCTGCGTCAGGCGGAAGGTGAGGACGCCGTGACGCCTCTCTATCCACTCCTCAAAGAGGGGACTTACCGCCGCAATTGTGGCGTGCCCAGCACTGGGTTGCGCCAATCGTACCTGCCATGTCGCCATGAGATCACACCGGAGCTCTGACCGCCGTGCCGCGATTTGTCGCGGCAGCGGAGTTTCGCCCCGGCGTTTCGCCTCCTCGCGCCACTCCCACATGTGCGCGAGGATCTTTGCCTCCAGATCCCATGGCGGCACTCCGGCAAGGAGGCTCGCCGCCTCGCACGAGACCGTGCGGTATCCCCGGATTAACCGGATGGCCATGACCCTCTGACGCTACAACCCTTAGGAGCCGAGCAAAACGTGAAAGAAGTCGCAGGCTGAAGCTAATAAAGTTATAATTTACAAACCTGTAACTGCCCTCGTTCGTTTAGTTAGTGTTCTCAAGCGCTACTGCTGAGCATGGGGTCTAGGAATCGATATCCAGAGCCCAAGGTTTTCTCCAAGGAATTTCTCGGTAGAAGCTGGAATTGTACCCAGTTGATGGCTATAGGCTCGGCCCTATTACATGGGACGTAACATAACTGGCGAAATTTGTTTTACTATAGCTACACCTCTGCCCAACTCTTCCGAGAAACAAGGCGTGTTGTTATGTTGTTACAGGATCATTATTTAGGCTGTTTAACTTTACCTTATTCGCCGTAATTTTAAAATCAACAAAACCCTTTCCGGCCTCTGAAAATATTTAAGCAGTCAAACTAACTTTCTGGGAGCGTAAAATAAACATAAACACGACTTGTAATTCGTGAAGCGGTATAATCCTACTAATATTATTTTTATTTATAAATTCGGAAGTTTGCCTTTCATCTACCTTCAACGGTTAAGCGTGAAATTAAATTTTTGTGTTGTTACTGGAACTTTTCATAATTCGATGAATATTTTAGAAGTTAGAAATTAAATATTAATCACGCTGTTTTTTAATAGGTGCCTATTTAAAACTCCGGGTAGGTACAATCGCAGACTCTGGGCAAGAGTAGTCTATGGCCCTAACTCTAGAATCGTGCTCGGTTGATGGCAATAAGCTCGCTTCTTGATTTAAGTGTTCTAATATCTGGACACGCGGCAGCGTGTCAAGCCAAGTTCAAGTAAAAGAACTGGCGAGCAGCACCGTGTGTAATATTACACGAACCATTTGGAGCCACTTTTGACCCCCTCATAACTCAAAAACTGTTTCACATAAACGTATCAAATTTGGCTCATATAGTGAAACTTGCAAGATACATATGTGCTCTAAATTTCATAAACATATCTCAAACGGTTATTTAGATATTAACGTCCAAAAATCGTCATTTTTATCACTGACTGACCTATAGATCAAAACTCTAACCCAGTTCCAGATGACCTAGAAAGTTCAAATTTCGCATGCAGATAGGTAATTAGGTGAATACAAAGGAATAAATCAGAAACTGGTAAATTTTTATGATTTAATTATAATTTTTCACTTAATTGATTCTATTAGGAACACTTATAACAAATAACAAAAACCATTTGGTATTAATTTTGTTATAAATTTGTTATAAATAAGTACCTACTAATAATTTATGTACAAAAAGTAATGATATCCCATCAAAAACATAAATGTGAAATGATAGCCAAGTTCAATATTATGATATATGCCTTGGTTGTTGACTTCATCGACAAAAGAAGTGAGATCTAAATGGGTGCCAAGTTCAATGGTCTGTCCTGAAATTTATTTATAACTACATAAAATATCATTTCTTCTTATAACTTAGGATAATATAGTGTAGCCAAAGGTTTGACTTGGCTAGTTTTCATATACAAATTATTTTATAACCGTCGCAAGTTTTAGACCTGTTACTTGTCGGTTCTTATTTTATTATTCCGAAAATTTCGTTTGCTGGTAGAAACTAGCCATCGAACATAATAATTCGTACCTATATGAGAACTACCCAAGTCAGACCTTTGGCTACAATATATTATCCTAAGTTATAAGAAGAAATTATATTTTATGTAGTTATAAATAAATTTCAGGACAGACCATTGAACTTGGCACCCATTTAGATCGCACTTCTTTTGTCGATGAAGTCAACAACCAAGGCATATATTATAATATTGAACTTGGCTGTCATTTCACATTTATGTTTTTGATGGGATACAATATTACTAAAAACTACAAAAATAAAATACCCCACAAGGAAGAACGCAGAAAAAACAACCTTACAGAAACTTGATACGTACCTACTATGATCTCTTTGATATTGCACTTCACTTTTTGTGATCAATCTATAATTTTTTTAATATTACAAAGCTGAAGAGTTTGTTTGGTTGAACGCGGTAATCTCAGGAACTACTGGTTCGAATTGAAAAATTCTTTTTGTATTGGTAGCCTATTTATTGAGGAAGGCTATAGTTATAACATCATGCTGCGATCAAAAAAAGCGGAGTAGCAATGAAAAATGGACGAAAACTGGCAGGCAATTAGATGCGACGGTAAGGGTCAGGGGAGCAAAAATTTGACGCGGACAAAGTCGCGGGCAGAAGCTAGTACTTAAAACGTGTCCAAAAAAATTGCAATTAAAATTGCGTCCCTAAACCCGTCACCCGTAAATGGGTCGGAAATAAATTGAAAAGTAATTTATTTGATTGCGCGATGTGGCAGATTATAAGATCATTATGCTATGGTGACACGAGGCATATGTGCGTCTAAGGGACCATAATCAGTTTATTTTGTTCCCACTGCTGGGATACTGGCCACCTCTCGATGAGAGGGAGCTGCCCCCCTAGCCAAGTCACAAACGTTTACCGTTCTACAATCGGTAACGCCTCAGTGTCAGCAATTGTAGAAAACGATAAGTTGGTAGCCATGTTGAAGCGCCTGAGTCGGCCGCTCGTTCTACAATGTCTTTAGAAAAACGACACCTTATAACAAAGGATTTAGCGTTGAACATTGTAGAAACGATAAAAAATCATTCTATCATTTTGAACGATGTGAATTTGGCTACGAATTTTCTGTTCGTTTGTTCTAACCACGTGACTTAACGTTGAGCGACTACCGTTAACGATTGCAGATTATCAACTTGGCTAGGGGTGCTGCGCGTAATCTACCACGCGCGCCCAGTGCGGGTTGGTAAATGTCACATGTCTTCGATTTTTTGTTTCTAGGACATGCTGGTTTTTTCACGATGTTTTGAGAGCAGTGGTTATGAAATTATTTACTCAAATTAAAGAGCCCCTTCATAAATTCAGAAAACTGTTACGGCTCGGAAGTTCTTTACTTTTATATTTAATAAAAGCATGTCTCCGATCCATGAGATTGCTTATAGTATTCATTTTAATAGTCTCTCGAAGAGTCTCTAGAAGAGCTTCTTAAAACAAAATGTACTTGTCGTTCCGATATTTTTTTTAAGTTTACTTTTTTTTAGCTACAGATCAAGATTGCTTTATGCTGTTAGCGGATAGCACCGTGTCCAACAGTAACGTCTTCAGACCTGTACCCAAGTAAATATTGGAGGTTCCTACAATTTCCCGGTTCTCGAATATCGGATATAAAATATTTGTCCCGACCGGAGTGACAGATACAGACAATCAAATATCAATATAATGCCAACAGGAAGTCAAGGTCGGGAGGCGTGGCATTCAAATTATACCTGTTCACGTGAGAAATCATATAAAACGCTAAACATATTGATATTATTTATAAACTAACATTTTAAAATTAATAATTTTCCAACAGTACAAAGAGAAGGAATCACATGGCAGTCAAAAAAATCGTCCGCGTCGCTGTCAATAGGAAATGTGCCCAAAAGTTGGAGCCTATGATGTTTTTATACGAAACCGGTAACTCGTCTAGATTTTACCATAATTTTAAATTATATCAAAACATATTCGAATGCGAACATATGTGAATTACGCATCACACTAACGCGGTCACGAAAAATCCTGCATCGCGCAAGCACAGCTTACCGTAAAATATGCATAATAATTATATACCGTTGTATATAATTAATTAGTTCCCTACGATTGATGTTGGGACGTTTCCCAACATCAATCGTCGGGCAGTACCCCATCAAACACAACACCCGTCTGGTACTCTGGTCCGAGGATACTCCCTTTTCTATGGAAGTTTACTGAATTTTACACTTTTTTCCTCATAAGTCCTTGGCCTTCGAGAGTGATGATGCTTATTACGTATCTTGTGATATTCGGTATCTTATTAGTACTCGGTTAGACAACCCTGACCTCATTTAGTTTTAAAAATATAAATATAATAAACAATAGATCGACGTGAAAAAAAATATTTACAGAAATAAAATCGTTTATTATTTTATCACGAATTAAATTTTCTGGAAAGAACATTCTGATAGGGTTTCCAGAAATAGTAAAATTTGGGAAAAACTGAAAGTAAGTTTTTTTTGGAATGTTTTTATTAAGTATAGAAATTTCATTTGAATGAAGTCAGTTAGATCAGCTAGTATTAAAATATGAATATTAAATACTCAGTAACAACACAGTATGTAAACAAAAAGGGAAACTGAAAAGCTTTTAAATTCAAATTAAAGTACCTTCTGTTAAAAAAAAAACCTTTGCCTAACGTAAACCATAGCGTTTCAACAAATGATATCCACTTACTTGGAAGGAAGTCGGGGACATTCGCAACGGTTTATGGTTTCAAAGGGTCGGACGCTTCAATTGTCTACTTGTTCTAATAATAAATGCGCGTCGGTTTGTCAAGCCGAAGAAGGAATATCAAGAGAGGAGCTTTATCGTTAATACCCGGGTTACATGAGGCTAGTATTTGTGTTATATGAGACTAGTTTTAACGTTACTCAGGGCTAGTTTTTAAGTTACACAAGGATTGGTTTTGGGTAGCATGAGGTTACTTTATGGGTTACCCGAGGATTTTTTTTGGGTTACACGAGGCTTGTTTATGGGTTACACCAGACTTATTTTTGTGTTATACGAGGCTAGTTTTTGTGTTACATGAGGTTAGTTTTTGTGTTAAATGAGGCAAATTTTTATGTTACAAGAGCCTAGTTTTTGTGTTAAATTAGACTACATTTTTTGTTACATGAGGCTAGTTTTTGTGTTACATGAAGCAAGTTCTTGTGTAACATGAGGCTTATTTCTATGTTTCAAGAGACTAGTTTTTGTGTTAAATTAGACTAGATTTTGTGTTACACGACACTAGTTTTTTGTTATTTAAGGACCGTTTTTTGTTCTACGAGGCTAGCTTTTGTGTTACATGACGCTAGTTTTTGTATTACACGAGACTAGGTTTTGTGTTAGCTTAGTTTAGATTTTGTGTCACATGAAGTTAGTTTTTGTGTTATACGAGGCTAGTTTTTGTGTTATAGGAGGACCGTTTTTTGCTATCGAGGCTAGTTTTTGTGTTACATGAGGATAGTTTTTGTGTTACAAGACGCTAGTTTTTGTCTTACACGAGACTAGTTTTTGAGTAAAATTAGGTTACTTTTCAAGTTACACGAGGATACTTTTCAAGTTATACTAAGCTTATTTTTTAAGCTGGGATAACAAACAAGTCATATTTGGTATGGCACAATGCTAGAGCTGTTTACATGATGGTCCTCAATTTGTACTAATATCATTGCGGGGAATTAGTCCGTAGAGTAAAATGATAGTAAAATGCTCTCTCCTTCTCCCTTTCAATCAAAATGTTGCCTGTAAAAGATCGCTTTAAGCGATAAGACCGCTGTTGTGTCATCCTATGTAATTTATTACAGTAAGGTATTTCCGTAATTTGCTTTGGTTCGCATAATAAAGAGTAAGTATTCTATTCTAGTCTCTTTAGAAATCAGATTTGATGTTTTTGTAACAATTACTTATCATTTAGTTGAAAGGAGAGCTCTTAGAAAGCTTCTGTTTATTTATACAGTGTTCTATTGTTGTAGACTCGGTACTAGAGTTGTTCTATTATTTACTGAAAACAATTTCAGTATTATTTCGTGTAGGTACAGAATTTAATTTGATAAACAATAACTAAGGTTGGACCTTGTTTCGATACAACTGGGTTCAAGGACTCGGAAAATAGCTGGAGTTTCGAATAAGGGAATTACAAGTACAAGTACAACCTAATTGGAAATTATATGTTCGAGCCGTTTGCGGTTGAAACTCTAGGGCCATGGGGTCCGAGTGCCCACATAATATACCGGGACATTGCCAAGCGGCTGGTCGACTCTTCACGTGACCAGAGGGCTGGCCTATTATTGGGCAAAGAATCAGCATTGCCATACAACGTGGTAATGCTGCCAGCCTTTTGGGCACGTTTCCTGTTGACAACGATGCAGACGAATTTTTTGATGCTTAATAATTATTTATTTTTATATATATACATGTACATATTTTTTTTTCTTTGGATTTAAACTTAGATTTTAAATTATGTAAATATAGTGCAACTGAATAGAGTTTTGAATTGAGTGTTACCGTGTGGTGCCGGACGTAAAGAATAACACCACTCCGTTTCTTCCCGTGGGTGTTGTAAAAGGCGACTAAGGGACTTAATAGAGAATGGGCAGCAGCGTTCTCTATGCATTTAACCACCATACTGCAATCGCCAACCCGCCTGCCAAGCGTGGCGATTATGGCAAAGCCCCCCAAATTTGGGGAGGCCTAAGTCCAGCAGTGGACGTCTTACGGCTGAAATGATGATGATGATGATGAATAGAGTTTTTTAACAATACGTTTTGTTCGAGTTCGTACACGCGCCGGGGACGAACCGAAGCCTACTAGGGTACCGAGTTTTCAGAGCCGGTCTTTTCGATATAGGCTTCCGTATTATTCTTCTTGTTCCATGTGGTCCTGAAGGTAAAGAATAGTACCACCCCATTTCTTCTCATTGGCGTTATAAGAGGTGACTAAGGGACTTACTAGAGAATGGTGGAGTGCACCTAGCTTCTGACATTTCATAACCGCCCATGTAGGTTTATGTGAAATAAAAATATTTTGATTTGATTTGATTTGATTTGATTTGAATGGGCAGCAGCGTTTTCTATGCATTTTACCACTCTATTGCGATCGCCAACCCGCCTGCCAATCGTGGCGATTATGACAAACCGGCTAAAATTGAAGGAGGTCTTTGTCCAGCAGTGTATGTCTTTTTTCTTGCGTGTCGACAGCAATGTAAATATAGTTAGCCCGGAATTCGGCTACGAGCTTAGGACTTTCTGTAGCGTCCTTCAACTCCTGTAGCGTGCAGACAACAGCCAACGCTGAACAAGATATCAAGTGCCGCATTGTTTGTGGGACAGTACCACATTTATACTCGAGGACGGAGTTATCTTAGATTCCGCTGAAATTGCAAAAAAACAATTCAATGTACAGTTTTAACTTGGCTACGATTTTGTTATATGTTTAGATCCATACTTTGTTCAGGGACTGAGTTTCCGTGAGATTTGAGAATGGCATCTCGTAGGGAAACCTAGGAGATTGTCGGCTGCTTAGCCAGATTTATCTGCCTATCTTAATAAATTATAGCCAGGGCTTAAAAACTTAAAACCAAGCGACGCTACCCTAAGGGCACCCGCTGTGGGGTACGGAACTCGACTTAGGGCGTCGCTGGAAGACGGCAGCAATGAATGGGCTGGATCGGAATGACAAAGCTGAGGGTAAAAGCTTCGTTGTATATAATTATGTTTAAATAATGTAAAGAAAAACAGATTAACTTTTCAATAAGTTTACTTTGAAAGTTTGATTCCGTTTCAGACACAACGTCTTGTACGTCAGCAGCACTTAGTATATTTTGTCTTCTGTGTCCTTCTTGCACCATCTTCGGCACCCCCTCTGTTACTTCTTAGTCATAGTCATCACTGTAACATAGAAATGAAAATGTTAAAAATCCTTATATCTGAGCACACTCGAAGTTCCGAAGGGTTTTCTTTATTAGACGTATTTGTAATGAGATGTTTGGTGATCTAGATTTTCAGAAGCCCGAAGATGGTTCAACCTAACATAAAACAAAATTTAAATGTAACCAAAATGTTCTTCTGTTATATGTATATAAGTGTTTGTTCATACATTGTATTGTAAATTGTAAAAATATTAGGAAATTCGTATTCTTGCCTTTGCAATGTTTTTGTAAATTTACACGCCTCTAGGCTTTTTTTAGGTTTGTCCCCACTGAAGTTTGGCTTCTACTGTTTTGTCCAGGAAAACTCCCCAGTTCACAGTACAAAAACTTCTTTATCTAAGACCCATACGTAGCCATGGCAGTTAAAGAAAAGTGAGGTATCATCAGCAAACAGTACAATATCACAGATACCCTTTACATATAATGATAAGTCATTAATATACACTAAGAATAAGAATGGGCTCAGTATTGAGCCTTGAGGTACACCTAACTGAACTAGTTGCCCGGAAGATTTCACACCATTGACATTTACACATTGGTGCCTATTTTGACACCCACGGGAAGTACTATAGATACTCGCCAGTAGTAAAAAATCACGGATTTGCTTCATAGCGAAAGGTCACAAATTAAGTTTACTTACAAACTTTAATCTCTATAAACTAAACAAGAATACAAAAATTTACCAGAAGTTGATGAAATAAAAATTCCTACTTACCCAGGAATGCAGTAACGGCGCACTTGTTTGTAGCCACTCGGACAGCCATTGCCAGTAAGGACGATACCAGATCTTTTGTACCGTTGAATTCTTGAAGTGTTTGGTTGCTCGGGTGCTGCGCCGCCAACCGGTTGCGCTGAACAGAACGCGGCGAGGACCGCGACAATCGCGATCATGATGAAGAGCTTCATATTTACACTTACTTACTGCTCGAATGCAGTGATATGCGATTCCTGAGTCTCATTTATACCAATTCATCGTCTACAGGTAAACCCATATAAGGTTGGTAATCGAGTACCTAACAGACGCTCTGAATTTTATTTTTACAAAGTTTTCCCATATGGTTAATGTCATCGGACAAAAGTCATAGGGGAAACCACTGTATTAAAATTAAACAATCTGTGCATATTCATATTCAATAATATTGTTACAGCTGTTCCTTCCGTCTGCTACCGGATGTAAAGAATAGCACCATCCCATTTCTTCCCGTGGGGACTTGCTAGAGCAGCAGCGTTATCTATGCATTTTACCACCATACTGCGATCGTCAACCCGCCTAGTACTCGTGATTTAAAAACAATTTGTCCATTCAAATATCGAGTACAACACCATTTAGTCTAGTAAACAAGTTCAAAAACGTGAAAAATAGAGATAAAGGTCCTAAAAATATGAGCGATGGCTCCTTCGATTTGGAATCACCTCTAGAAAAATGTTTTTGAAGGATTTTGGTGCAGGTAAAAAATTGTCTCGAGCAACGCCTGTTGAAATTTTTCGAGTTATTAACAAAAAACAAATTTCATTATTTTTTTTCATCTTATTTTGTTAATAAAAATTTCAATTTTTTACCTGCACCAAAATCCTTCAAAAACATTTGTCTAGATGTGATTTCGAATTGATGATGTGATTTCGTATTTTTAGGACCTTTATCTCTATTTTTCACGTTTTTGAACTTGTTGACTAGACTACATTACCATTATATTAAAATACTAGCTTCTACTGGCGACTTCGTTCTAAAAAAAACATAAGAGATCTCAATATGGAACTTTACAGTCCTATTTATACCGTTTCAGCGACTAAAGGAAAACAACATATTAACTAACAATATACATTCATATTTTTTAAATGCGTCTTATCATTTGATACTCAAGAGGGCATAATTAAAAATAGAAATAATGTATGACCTAAAGGTGAATGGTACAACATATACAGTGCCTAACTGGCCTTCGGAGTTTATTTTTCCTGTGCGGTTCATATCCTTGTATTAAACTGAAATAATTCTGCATACCTTTTTGCACGACAATATTAAATTAATTAGTTAAAAAAATTGTTGCAAATTTTTTCCATCGAAAATTCGACGATAAATATACATTCGAATTATACCGAAACAACAACGAAGTGAAGTTAGTCGAACTGTCAAAATCAACTGACAGATCGGACATGACATCCTTCGACATTCACTTTTGCTCGAGACAGCTCCGCGGACTGGCGCATCACTTGCACGATTTGCTACTGATTTTTTCGACTATACGTATTTATTGTGTGATAATAATGACACAATTTTTCGATTTTTCAAGGGGGTAATCTTTAACAAACAATGGATTGGGGGAATCAGACTATGAGATTTCTAATTGCCGACTAATACCAACTTAGGTAGCTATTTGTGAACGTATTGTCTGGTTAAGGATTTCTAAATTCATCCTGATGGCTCCTACGCGAAGCAAGTCTCGTTGATCAATTTCCATCAAGTTTTCATTAGATATTGTTCCATTAGAGACACATCACGCTGTAGCATTCGGCCTGTCAGTGGTCTATATTCGAGTAAATGGTAATTCTCGGATAGATTTCAAACTATAGTAGATTATTTTGCACTATCATATCAATTTTAATTAATCTATACTAATATTATAAAGCTGAAGAGTTTGTTTATTTGTATGTTTGTTTGTTTGGTTGAACGCACTAATCTCAGGAACTACTGGTCCGAATTGAATTTTTTTTGTGTTGGTTAGCTTATTTATTGAGAAAGGCTATAGGCTATATAACATCACGCACAATTAAAACGAGCGGAGCAGCAACGAAAAATGGACGAAAACTGGCAGGCAATTTGATGCGATGAGAAGGGTCAGGGGACTAAAAATGTGACGCGGACGAAGTCGCAGGCAGAAGCTAGTTAAAAAATATACAAGAGTTGGCTATTTTGCACTAGACACGAAAATGTAAGTCAGAGCTAATATTAAGTACGAATACTGTAGATGAAATAAAAAAATAAACGATGCGTAATGTAGTTAGTATTGCACCTTCCTTGGAATTTGAACCTGATATTTATAAGCACATATTTCAGAAATAAATTAATGTAAATACTCCTGGAAGCATGATTAAATCAGTGGGTAATTAAGTGTAGTCATTAATAACGTGATATTTTCTGCTATAAGGAAATTCGTTCGTTCGTTTAATACTTTGGTAAAAACTGTGCTCCTTGAGAGGTGTGGACAATATTATTAGGGTAGTTTCACTCGCTTCGACTTTCTGCGAGAATATAATTATTAAAAACCTACTATTTTAAACAAAACTAGGTACCCGCATTTTACATAAAAAGGTGATACTGTATGTAATGTGAAATAATAAACTGGAAAGCATTGAAACTGGTATGGATATTTTATAATTTCCTTGAGATACCTGAGAATTGCGAAATTATGCTCTAAATGGTTCTTAAGCCCGTCATCATAAGCGTTATTCCAATGACGTATTATAAATAGACGCGTTATACGCGAACATTAGTTATGTAATAGACCTTTTTTGATGGGAAATCATCAAATGACTTCTCCCGCTCTGGGCGGAGCGCGTGTCAGACTTTTACTTACTAAAACCCACCCGTGTTCCTTCAGTTGCCCATGTGCCAGGGTCACGCATCTCTTTCGAACAATCTCGCGACCCTGGCAGGCATCGGTCCTAGCAGACCCCTTCAATGCTGCTGACATCTCTTTGAGGCGCGCATGGAACACTACGCGCCGTCATCGACCCGACGCGGCGACGGTGCGCCTACGGTGGCAGGGAGTCCGTTATTGACTCCCGACGCCCGGGGCGTTTCCTCCTGCGGTGGCTAGGGACGTGAGGGCGCAGAGACTGCCACTCTCTCACGCAGCCCGCCTCCTCGTTCGCGAGCATTACTGCTTCGCAGAAGGAGGTGACGGCTTCCCATGCCCTCTCGCTCCGTACCATGGCTCGCACCAGGGCCGGACGCGAGAGGTCACCGCCGCCGATCGCCTCCACGAGGACACGGCGGTGCTCCGCCTAGGCAGGGCACACCTCCACCGTATGCTCCACCGTCTCCTCCAGACAATCCTCGCAATAGAAACACCCGGGATGTAATATCCCTCATATTGGGGTTTATAAAAAGGATGAGACATAATGATTTATATTTCTTACTAAAGCAGACATTTTAACTTTTATATCTCTAATTTAAGAAATGCTAAGATACTCATACCACCTTTCATACCCCTTTTAGGATCATTTTTAGGGCAAAAAGTAGTCTATGTCCTGTCCCAGGTTTCTATATAAGTCCTTGTCAAATTTTATCAAAATTCGTTCAGTGTTTTAGGGGTGAAAAGGTAACATACAGACAGGTAGATTTAAGTTTGAATTTATATATAGGTATATATATATTTTTTTTTGATTATTCGAAGACATGTGACATCTACCAAACTGCACTGGGCCCGCGTGGTGGATTATGGCCCACTCCCTCTCACCGAGAGGAGGCCTGTGTCCCAGCAGTGGGATGATGGCTGATGATAATATATATAATTATAAAATTACTATTTTCTGCTCGCAAGTTCGTCCGCGTAAATTTCGTTTATTACCGACTTCAAAAAAAGAAGGAGGTTATCAATTCGACTGTATTTTTTAAATGTTTGTTACCTAATAACTTTTGACTGGGAGAACCGATTTTGATGATTATTTTTTATTTGTAAGCTGGTGCTTCCCATGTAGTCACATTTTAATTTGGTTCCATTCGGACAATGGGACCTATGTGAAAACCATATAGGTCTTAAATTTGCATTAAGTGGTTGCGCGACAAATGAACGAATAAAGCGATTAGATTAGAACGGGCTACCATAACTAAAAAGTTAAAAAATAAAAACTTTTTACAAAAAAATAACAAGCGACTTCCTAAAAAAAAAAACACTTTAAAGTGAAAAATAACTTTTAGTTCGGAAGTCGGTGGCAAGTAAGGATTTTTTGCCACCGAATTTTTTAATATACGTATTTTTCTTTTAAAAAAATACATATATAATACACTATAAAAAATAAGATATTTGTACGTGTACACGCGGCGACCCACACATTAAAACGCCACGTTTTAATGTGTGGGTCGCCGCGTGTACCAGTCGTTTGCGCGGTAGCTGGGTAAAGAGAAGATAAACATGTAGTTTGAATAAAAAGTATTGGAATGACACTCTAGATTTGCTCATTACGGCCCTTTACGGGGCACCGGTGTGGGCGCCCTCATTGAGGCTGCGCCCAGCGCGCTGGTGGAGTGCGTTCCAGAGAGTCATGGCCATCCGGATAGTCCGGGGATACCGCACGGTCTCCTGCGAGGCGGCTAGCCTCTATGCCGGAGTGCCGCCATGGGATCTAGAGGCAAAGGTCCTCGCGTATATGTGGGAGTGGCGCGAGGAGCCGAAACGCCAGGGCGAAACTCCGCTGCCGCGACAAATCGCGGCACGGCGGACAGAGCTCCGGTGTGATCTCTTGGCGACATGGCGGGTACGATTGTCACAACCCAGTGTTGGACACGCAACAATTGCGGCAGTAAGTCCCCTCTTTGAGGAGTGGATAGAGAGGCGCCACGGCGCACAGAGCGGCCGGGGTCGGACAAAACCCAATTTTGAAAAGTTGAAGGTAGGTCAAAAAAAGTTATGGCTAACATTACTTGAATAGTTGCTTCATCAAAATGTGCAAATATAAAGGTAGGTTTATGACAAAATTTAAGATTAACAACAGTTCAAATATTCTACAATCGGTTATCTAAAATGCGTTCAGTAAAAATTGCAGTTGTTTGTTGCTTTTTAATTTCAAACCGACATAAGTCAGTGAAGTTCTGAACCATGGATTCTGTAGCTTAAAGTATCTATTTTAATATAATACTATAATTTTTTAAATAAAACATTTACCTAATGTGATAGTAGCGGTGCACATAATAAGCTCAAATTGTACGAATAAAATTTACTTTACGAGAGTAAAAGTTATAGCATGTCGACATGTGTTGCAACGAAACTTATATGAAACTATACCTGAAACCTTCTTTTAATAAGAAATGAAAAAGAAACTTGCTAATGTTTGCTAATCTTGACGTAATTATTATTTTTATTGTAGGGCGCGTACAAATTTTTACTCATCGTGAACTGGTAAACTTGATATTTCAAGATCTAAAATTGTGATTTTAAGAGCGAATATTGAAAAAAGTTAATTATATTGAAAATTAATGACCCTCTGATCAACAACATTCTATGAGAATAAGAGTTCCATTTTTTTTTTTTTTAATATAGAAGATATTTTTGTACTGCCAACAGAAAAGAACACGCTGAGTGGCTGCAACATTTGTTTTTTTATTTCACATTTTCTTGGCATCTCTGCAAAGTTTTTAATAACATACCTTTTAAACCATAATCGCAATTTCCTTACGGAGCGGAGGGTATGTAAAAAAAGCCTTGACCATTCATGAATTTATTTTCGATCCTAAAATTCACTAACAGTTTGTCGAGTGAAACTAAGGACATAGACCAACTTCGACAAATATTTTAAGTTAGGTGCCATCTGAGAAGAGGGAACAAACCTGAGGTAAATCTCGATCATGAACAGCAAATTATAGTCACACTATACTAATAATAACTTTTTAACAGTTTTATAATCTGTATAATAATAATACAACGAACACTTCTCTTAGAACCTGTAAAATTACTCAAAAGTGGGTAATATAGACTACTCATAAACTAAAATTATCACAATTAAATAACTTAAGCCGTTTTTATTTATTGTACATCATTAATTTATTAAAAATAATTTTGTCCGCTTCCAAGTATGGGGCGGCCGCTCTGTGCGGCGTCCTTACCTACCGCCTAACACAGGTCCTCACCGGGTGTGGGTGCTTTGGTGGGTTCACGCCCTGGTGTTTCTATTGCGTGGATTGTCTGGAGGACACGGTGGAGCATGCGATGGAGGTGTGCCTTGCCTGGGCGGAGCCCCGTGTCCTCGTGGATGCGATCGGTGGCGGCGAACTCTCGCGTCCAGTCCTGGTACGAGCCATGGTACGGAGCGATAGGGCGTGGGAAGTCGTCACCTCCCTCTGCGAAGCAGTAATACACGCGAAGGAGGAGGCGGGGTGCGTGAGGGAGTGCAATCTCTCGCCCTCACATCCCTAGCCGCCGCAGGAGGAGACGCCCCGGGCGTCGGGAGTAGATTGCGGACTCCTGGCCACCGTAGGTGCGGGCTTGCGGGGGGCGAGCAATAGGTAGCTCGCCACCCGGTAAGAGTCAGGCCCTTGTCGACGGCGCATAGTGTACCACGCGCGCTTCAAAGAGATGTCAGCATACTGAAGGGGTCTGCTAGGACCGATGCCTACCAGGGTCGTGAGATTAGATCGGAAGAGGTACCATGGCCCTGGCAAATGGGCAACTGAAGGAACACGGATGGGTTTTAGTCAGTAAAAGTCTGACACGCCCTTCCTCTCCACCCAGAGTGAAAGACGTCATTTGATGACATCCCATTAAAAAAAAAAATGCGACAGGTTGGGTCGATGGTATAAGAAATTTCACGCGGACGCAGTCGGGGTAGAAGCTAGTATAATAATAAACATTGATTCGCTAAATCATTAATAATATAAAATAATTTAAGTTTATCACCATTAGTATTATCCACACTAATATTATAAATGCGAAAGTAACTCTGTCTGTCGGTCTGTCTGTCTGTCTGTCTCGCTTTGCTGCTAAAACTACTGAACCGATTTAAATGAAATTTGGTACACAGATACTTTAGAGGCTGAGAAAGGACATAGGCTACTTTTTATCCCGGTAGTATGTTCCCGCGGGATAATTTCCGACCTCCACGCGGGCGAAGCCGCTGGCAAAAGCTAGTATTACAATAAAACTTCTAGTAACGCACCCTGTGCTTACTTAACCGTCGTAAATTATCCCCCTATACATGTGACGTCATCACGATACCCTTTCTCACACGGCTTCAATACCCCGGGGAGGTAGGAATCAAGACACAGTCGCGATTGCTGAATAGTCAACGTTGGATGTTATCACGTTTGCCCGGGTTCCCCCGACGTGACCTGTTGCTACCCCAATCAATATCCGGGCATCGCCGCTATTGCCGCACTAAAACGGGACAACAACCTAAATAAAGACATACAGAAAAACATATGGCAATCGCTTATTTTCGCTTCATTTAAACTAAATAACCGCCGTTATGATGTATTCTATCTCATTTTTAGGGTTCCGTTGCCAAATGGCAAAAAACGGAACCCTTATAGATTCGTCATGTCTGTCTGTCTGTCTGTCTGTCTGTCCGTCCGTCCGTATGTCACAGCCATTTTATTCCGAAACTATAAGAGCTATGCTGTTGAAACTTGGTAAGTAGATGTATTCTGTGAACCGCATTAAGATTTTCACACTAAAGTAGAAAAAAAAAACAATAAATTTTGGGGTTCCCCATACATAGAACTGAAACTAAAAAATGATTTTTTTCATCAAACCCATACGTGTGGGGTATCTATGAATAGGTCTTCAAAAATGGTAATGAGGTTTCTAATATCATTTTTTTTCTAAACTGAATAGTTTGCGCGAGAGACACTTCCAAAGTGGTAAAATGTGTGTCCCCCCCCCCGTAACTTCTAAAATAAGAGAATGATAAAACTAAAAAAAATATATGATGTACATTACCATGTAAACTACCACCGAAAATTGGTTTGAACGAGATCGAGTGAGTAGTTTTTTTTTAAAACGTCATAAATCGTAAACCGCAATTTACCATACATTCAATCAACTAAAATATAAAAATTAAAAAAATATATATTTTTAAACCGAGAATACCTACAGGTTTGTACGGAACCCTCGGTGCGCGAGTCCGACTCGCACTTGGCCGGTTTTTGTCATAGTGTCGGGGTTTCACCACGTCCACTTCCTTTGGGGCTGTTTCTTAAAGAAGGAATTCACAAAGAAAAGTCCCTCTCTCTCAAGGAAATTGACAAGTATTGCCCCCTATGATTTCTGCTGCCAAACCCGTAGGGTCCTACTGCCGATTCACTGCAATTCTGATTTTAAACCTAAAGTGGGACTTTAGCTTTAAAATCCCCTTTGAGAAAGTTGTAGTGGGCCTAAATGGTGAAATGCAAGGCCTTGGAAAAGTCCTCATTCATTACTTCCACTTCGTCATCTGAGTGCCGAGGTCGGTGCGTATACCTGTAAAACCTCTTGATTAGCTGAACTAGAAGGTACGCTACATTTCGAGACACTGGAGACTTCCCTATGTATAATAAATGATTTTATTTCTGTAATTAGGTTTGTTCAAACACTAGACGGCAATGATATTTTTAAAACTAGATGAAGTCGGCTTTTCCTATCTGACTACTCTGAGAAAAAAGGCCGAAGTAAACTCAGATGTTTTTCGTTATTCTGACATGCCCAAGTATATTTATTTATTAGTGATATTGTTTCATTTTATTTATTTTCAACACAATTTATTTTGTTATGGAATAAATGGCGTAAGACTTATGACCGCTTTCGCCATGCTATAACGGGACAGCTACCTAAATACGTATAGTCAAAAGAGAAAAACTTATGCAATCGCTTATTTTCGCTTCACTTACAAATTACCAAACGTGCAGATTCACTGTAATAAACTAGATTTAATGAGTTTATTGTGCCGGACGTAAAAAAAATGTACCACCCCATTTCTTCTCGTGGGTGTCATAAAAGGCGATTAAGGGACTTTACTAGAGAATGGGCAGTAGCGTTCTCTATGCATTTTACCACCATACTGCTATCCGTTCGTGCTAGAGCGAGAGACGTCAGTTTATGATTTCCCACCCACAAAAAAAAAGCCTTGACTGACTCCTCGACAATTTAAAAATGCATCCTGAGTGTATTGTGTGATAAGTTGGATAGCCCATGATGGCTTTTTTTAGCACTGGATTCGGCTGAACACGTAGGTGTTAGTCGTTTCAATTCCGCGCGGAGCGACCAGACGAACAGTTTGCGCTCGTCCTAAATTAAAAGGGGTACGTTGACGTGAACGCTTTAATTATAACACGTCCTTTTATAATTAGAAGCTGGCATCATCATAGGGGGGTGAGGTAGGCAGCCGTACACCTCTATCTTATAGGTCTATATTTAGTTGACTGGTAGTTAAGCGGCTTATCCGTTTTTAGGCTTTACCATTTTATAAAAACGGTAGTAATCACCTAGTGGTCGAAATCCGACCATCTATACTTATACTTATATACTTATTACTTATTACTTATAATATTATAAAGCTGAAGAGTTTGTTTGTTTGTTTGGTTGAACGCGCTAATCTCAGGAACTACTAGTCCGAATTCGAATATTCTTGTTGTGTTGGGTAGCCTATTTATTGAGGAAGGCTATAGACTATATAACATCATGCTACAATTAAAAGGAGCGGAGCAGCAACGAAAAATGTTCGAAAACTGGCAGTCAATTCGATGCGACAGGAAGGGTCAGGGATGCAAAAATAAAAATTTAACGCGGATGAAGTCGCGGGCAGAAGTTAGTTATGCATATAAAACAATGCATTATCATATCAAAATATGCATTAGCTCCATCATCTTAAAACATTTAACTGTGATAAATTTCATACTGCACTGTCGCTGTATTTTTTGTAAAAAGGGGCGCAAAATTCTTGCTTCACGTATTAATAATAGGTCTTTACCTATGAAAATGCCGTTTTGTATGAAAAAAATTAAACGATTTTTTTTCATGTATTTTTTATTTGTATTAATCGAAATACGAGTAATCACCCATGCAATCAATGCATCTTTGCCAACGCAGTGGCAGTTTATTGATGTCCTTCTTAAAAAAAATCAGCTGGACGGGAGGCAACAAATTCTTCAAAGGCATTTTGTACTGCCTCTCGGGTATTGAATTTTTTTCCCGCCAAGAAGTTATCCAAATTCTGGAAAAAGTAGTACTCTGTAGGCGCAAGGTCTGGTGAGTAGGGCGGATGACGGAGAGCTTCCAACCCCAGTTCTTGCAACTTGGAGACCGTCTGCTGTGCAGTATGAGGTCACGCGTTGTCGTGCAGGAGCAGCGGAGACGAGCGATTGACCAATGCTGGTTGGAGATGTGTCAGCTTCTCCATCATTGAGTTCAGTTCTTCACAGTACACATCTGCAGTAATGCTCACCCCGTTTGGTAAGAAGCTGTGATTAATCACACCGGCGCTAGAGCACCAAACAGTGACCATCACTTTTCTAGGGGTAAGTTTTCGTTTAGGGCATTATTTAGGTGCTGAACCAAGATCCAACCAACTTGCTGAGCGCTTGCGGTTATCAAACAGAATCCATTTTTCATCGCAGGTAACAATGCGATTCAAAATTCCTTCATTTGTGTGTCTGTTGAACAGTGCAAGGCACGTCTCGACGCGTACTTCGCGCTGGCGATCATTGAGTTCGTGGGGCACCCATTTGTCAAGCTTTTTTACCTTGCCAATTTGACGCAAATGGACCAATATCGTTTTGACGCTAACGTCGAAAGCTGCTGCTAATTCAGCCGTAGATTGTGTATCACCAGCTTCCACAATCGCCTTTAATTCGTCATTGTCGACCAAAGTCTTCTGACGACCGCGAGGTTCATTTTTCAGGTCGAAATTTCCAGAACGGAAGCGAGCAAACCAATAACAGGTGGTGCGTTGGTTTGTAGTGTAAGTTCCGTAAACGTCGTTGATGTTGCGTGCCGCTTGTGCCGCGTTGCTGCCACGACGGTACTCATATTCCATAATTACTCGAATTTTTAACGTATCCATGATGACGAAAAAGATTGAAATGCGATGAAAATGTAACACTAATCAATAAACAAATGACTAGGTGCTTTTGGAAAAAGAATTCCATGTTTTTAAAATAAAATTAATTTGAAATTAGAATTCTTAGACAAACAAAAATTATTTTGATTTGAAATGGCCAGTACTGCAGAACGGCAATTTCATAGGTAAAGACCTAATATATACTACTAGCGGCCCACCCTGCCTCACACGACTTAACAAAACATCGAAATTTCTATATTATATACTAGCGACCCGCCCCGGCTTCGCACGGGTGGACATTTATTTTTTAAGCTCTCTGAAAAAAAAAAAAATTTAAGAATATATTTAAGAAATATTGAATGAAATTATTTATAAGTATTTTTGAAAATAACTTTTGATAATGAGTATCTAAATAGTTCCGAAATCAATTTTAATAAGTGCATTAATTCAGTAAATTTACTCGATTTGGCCGCGTCCGCTGCGTAGAGAGCCGACCACCTGCTTCATAGATGTGCACCCCCCTCTCCTGCGGTTTCGCCGTGCGAGTCGTGCGACACCATCATTCATTTTAATACCAATTACAATTTTAAATTCGTAATATCTTTTGAATGGATTGTCCGATTGGAATAAAATAAAAAGTAATTTATAGCTATTGAAACAATCTTGCTCAATAAATAGTTTATTTGGATAAGGATTAGTATTTGACGATAATATGATCAATAAACATAGACTAATTATTTTAATTACTTTTATTCTATGGAAAAGTGGTTATAATGGCTAAAATATAAATGTTTGGTTTATACTATTGCGGACTTTTTTGTAGGCATTATTGAGTTCTACAACTTTTCTATAGAAGTCAACCATACATCTCTAACCATCTAGGCAGCGTTCGCGAGAATCGTTAACGTACGGCAGTTTTTTCGACGCCTTACTCCACAATTTTCACTACCACGAAAAATCCTATCTATTTTCCGGGATAAAATATAGCCTATACGGATTCGGAAGAATCCCTCTAAGTAATGGTAAAAGAAATTTTGAAATCGGTCCAGTAGTTTTTGAGCCTATTCAATACAAACATACAAAAATACAAAAATACAAAGGTTTCCTCTTTATAATATTTAAGTTTAATATTAATATATTATACCAATAAATCTTTAGAGTATGTAAGGATTGTAGCAGGTGGCGTTTGTAGTTTCTGCTTGCCCCCATGCGAAAAAGGTGTGAGTTAACCGCATGTATGTTAACCGCATCACCTTCCGTTGCGTAGTTTAGAAGAACACAAGTGGCGGGTTTTTTTTGGATGGGAAATCATCAAATGACTTCTCCCGCTCTGGGCGGAGCGGGAGGGCGTGTCAGACTTTTACTGACTAAAACCCACCCGTGTTCCTTCAGTTACCCATATGCCAGGGCCACGGTATCTCGTTTGAACAATCACACGACCCTGGCAGAAGTAGCGGGTTTAATTTATAATATGTATGGATTCATGGATTCGTCAAAGGATCTAAGTTATGTCATCAGAATTCACACGATGAATCCCAATATCTTAAATGTACTTATTGGTTCGTTTGTTACTGAGACCAAGTTCACGGGACTATACACGAATGTAGATACTCGTGTAAGAATTTAATACCTTAATATCTGGTTGACCGAGCTTTGCTCGGTATTTTTTGGTAAATTGTGTTTAAAATAATAAGTTTATGTTCAAGTTTATTATCGATAAAGTGGTCATTGAAAACACGAATAAAACGACGTTTTATAAAAATGAATACTAGCTAGATCGATTTATCACCCCCGAAACCCCCTGTATACAAAATTTCATGGAAATCGTTGGAGCCGTTTCCCAGATTCAGATTCAGATTATATATATTTATACAAGAATTGTTCGTTTAAAGGTACAAGATTTATGACTGGCGTATTTTATTTATTGTATAGTATCTGGGTTATGTTGGGTTTACGGGTCTGTGAGATTTGTGTTCGAAAACTTATAACCTTTTTATGAATGTAGGTTAAGCAGTCTATCTGAATGTCACTGAATACCAGTAATTGACATTTGGGGAGGCCTATGTTTTGCAGTGGAGGTTTCTCGGCTGGAATGATGACTCCCTATCTGAACTCCACAACAGAGTTACTGGTTAATCTAAATCTAAACTAATATTATAAATGCAAAAGTAACTCTGTCTGTCTGTCGGTCTCTCTGTCTGTCTGTCTGTCTCGCTTTCCTGCTAAAACTACTGAACCGATTTAAATGAAATTTGGCACACAGATAGTTTAGAGCCTGAGAAAGGACATAGGATAATTTTTAACCCGGTAGTATGTTCCCGCGGGATAATTTCCGACCTCCACGCGGGCGAAGCCGCTGGCAAAAGCTAGTAACTAATAAATCAATATTATCCATAACTATTTTACGACTGCTTATTAGACTTTCGTGCTTTTGACGACTCGTAACGACTGTCAAAGATCAGCGAATGAAAGGTATAAAATAGGTATAAATTATATTCAGCAGCTAGATAAAAAAATTCGCGTGCAGCACCGTACTCGCGACAGACGTGCAACTTCTTAAAAAGTAAAGAGTAAAGGCTCGTGCAGACAAGTGTGACGCGACGGTCGCGCGCGATTCGGCGATTAATATCCGTAGAACAATTTCTATGACCGTGTCACGGTGCGACAGGTCGTCTATGTGTGAAGTGTCGCGCGCGTTTTCATAGAAATTGTCTCTCGCATGTCTTATCTTTTCGCAAGTTCCATAGTAGAGTAGGTTTCGATTAGTGTCGTGCGGCGACTGATCATAAATGTTGTGAGCGAACACAACCGCCTGTGAAAATGCTCAGTTGGCCTCCGCATTAAGGTCGACATTTTGCAGGTGACTGTGAATGGGGCTTGTGAGGCAAGTGACCGGCCGGACGGCGAAACTAGACTCTAGTGTAAACCCTCATCGTAAAAATTCAGTGTGAGAGATAGAGGGACTATTCCCTCATGTAACAATATGTGTTTAGTCGAACCAGCTATCGAATATGCCTTCTCTCATGTAAATAAAATATGAGTATGTACTTATGTACGAAGCTGGCAAACTGCCCATCCGATGTGAAGCAAGTGATAATCCTGGCAAATGCCCCACTTGATGTTAGCAGATAACTTCTTACTAAGTACCACAGCTGCAATGAACTGCACTGACTTAGGTACCTACAGCATGGGAAATTTATTGTTTAGATATCATAATTATTGAGATTTATGAGTCATCAGTTTTATATTATACTATCTTTTGCCAGCGGCTTCGCCCGCGTGGAGGTCGGAAATTATCCCGCGGGAACATACTACCGGGATAAAAAGTAGCCTATGTCCTTTCTCAGGCTCTAAACTATCTGTGTACCAAATTTCATTTAAATCGGTTCAGTAGTTTTAGCAGGAAAGCGAGACAGACAGACAGACAGAGTTACTTTTGCATTTATAATATTAGTATGGATTATTATTATCAGCAGCCTATAAAGTTCCCACTGTTGGGACACAGGCCTCCTCTCGGAGTGAGCCATAATCCACCACGCGGGCCCAGTGCGGGTTGGTAGATGTCACATGTCTTCGAATTTTTGGTTCTAAGACATGCCGGTTTCCTCACGATGTTTTCCTTCACCGGTTTATGAGTCGACTCACACGAATTAACCCGCCCGAATCAGGCAATTCATCGCAGAATGTTTTTTCTGGAATGACATCTTGCAGGTCAACCTATGAGGTTGTCGGCTGCTTATTCGGATTTGCCTGTGTCTACCAGCTACTAGCCAGGGCTTAAAAATCTTAAAACTAGAGCGATTACTCGTTAAGGGCTCCGCCTGTGGGGTAAAGACCTCGGCTTAGGGAATCGCTGGTAGAGGGCAAGAGCGAGGGCGGGTAGGATCGGAATTATTATTATTAAGATGTTGAGACGCGGCGCGGGCTAGCTCGAGAAAGGGTTGGGGCGGACTTGGATTGGTACGTCGCGGCGGGCTTCAGCGGCGAGGTTGGAAGGACGGTCTGTGACGGTAAAATACTTGTATTCAGCTTCATTCGGTTAGATTACAACGTATTTGAAAAAAGGCGAGGCTTTTAGTCTATGCTTAAAGAATGTATTTTCTTTTCTTTTTATTTTTTACCTTTCAAACCGCAACACCTCAATAGGTACTGTTTGACGACGCAAATATCCCTGACATACATCCATGGAAGTATCCATGTTGATATTCCTCTTCCCAGTACGAATACTTACAAAACAAACAGCTAAAGAAACTTCCAAGAATACAATTGTTTTCTTTATTTGATTTTCCAAACGAGATTAGGGCAGGCAACCTTCAGAATTCGAAGACAATCTCGGCGACAATCCGTCACACGCGTGGAGGATGAACATGTAAATATAATATACTGGAGTCTAAAGGGTGGCAGGAACGGCGGGGTGAACACGACCTACTGTGACAGGGTTGAGTCACATATTTATATCACAGTTTGGGAGCAAAAACTGTGATAAAATGCGTGACTCAAGCATATCACAAAGGCCGTGCTCGTCAACTGTTGTCATTAAATTCAGTAGGGACATGATTCTGAACCTGCATTGCAATTTTTATTCAATATAATTAGGAATAATAAGACTTCCTCATTGTTTTTGTGTTTGCAAGCGCTATTGCTGAGCATGAGGTCCTGAGTTCGTTTCCCAGGTCGGGTATTGTTGTTCGGTTTTTCTATCTGGAATTTCTCAGTAGCAACCGGAGTTTGGATTTGTGCCTGGCTAGTGGCAAAGGCTTGCCTATTACGTGGGAGTTAAACATAACTGGTGAATAGTGTGTGTACTGTGAGTATACCTCTGCCCAACCCTACGGAGAAACCAGGCGTGATGCTATGTTATAATTAGGTAAAGCAGAGTGATAGGTTTATGTGTTAGTTACTAATACATTATTATTCAACTTACATATTTATTAAAGAACTCTAGATGTACCGTCAAATCGTAATACCCGGCATGACGCGTCATTAATGTCTATTTATTAATACGTGAAGCAAATTTTGTGCCCCTTTTTACGAAAATTACGCGGATGGAGGAGTATGAAATTTGGCACAGTTAAAGTTTATTTAGGGAGTATTTATTTAGTTTTTTTAGGGTTCCGTTGCCAAATGGCAAAAAACGGAACCCTTATAGATTCGTCATGTCGGTCTGTCTGTCTGTCTGTCTGTCCGTCCGTATGTCACAGCCACTTTTCTCCGAAACTATAAGAGCTATGCTGTTGAAACTTGGTAAGTAGATGTATTCTGTAAACCGCATTAAGATTTGCACACTAAAATAGAAAAAAAAAACAATAAATTTTGGGGTTCCCCATACTTAGAACTGAAACTCAAAATTTTTTTTTTCATTAAACCCATACGTGTGGGGTATCTATAAATAGGTCCTCAAAAATGGTATTGAGGTTTCTAATATCATTTTTTTCTAAACTGAATAGTTTGCGCGAGAGACACTTCCAAAGTGGAAAAAGTGTGTGTCCCCCCGTAACTTCTAAAATAAGAGAATGATAAATCGATCGAATCGGTTTGAACGAGATCCAGTAAGTAGTTTTTTTTAATACGTCATAAATCGTAAACCGCAATTTACCTTTAATTCAATCAACTCAAAAAAAATAAAATAAAAAAAAAACACTTAATTTCATAAACATAAACCTTATGCATAAACCGAGGATACCTACAGGTTTGTACGGAACCCTCGGTGCGCGAGTCCGACTCGCACTTGGCCGGTATTTTTTACATTATAATTCATTTCTATTTATAAGAATTGTGGTCGAATTTCGACTACTATGCGACCACTAGTTATCTTAAAAAGCAAAAAACACAACCTTTCTAAACTCCAAAATGAACGTAATTAACCATTCTGTAGCGGTGTGAAACAAGCAATCAACGAAGACCAAATAAATATCTTGCAAAAATTTCAAGGCTAAATACAACTATTTCTATAAAAACTTCATAGAAATTGACCTACTAGAGTCGAGTCGCGCCGGTCTGTGAGAGCCTTTATGCTTTATGTAATTAAATTGCTTGTTTGCGCACCCAATGGGTACTAAGGTTACGCCGCGCTCGTCTGTCTGTTTGTCCGCGTGTCTGTCATAGAACTGTATTTTTTTAACCATATTAGTACTTGATATATCCAAAGACTTTTTGTTACTATTGCTCACATCACGGCAAATAAAAAGAAAGCAAATACAATATTCGTTTTGGTGGTACGGAAATCTTATGGTGCTAGTCGGAAATACATACGGGAATATTTGTGGTTATTTTTGCTAGCAAATCATAAAAAACTTGACTATTGTTATACTCATATTGAGAGTCGAAACTGCATCTTCTAAATACAGTTTACCTGAACAGGGTTCTAGCTAGGAACGCTGGGTCGCGATTCACTGAACAATTCCGTGTTCCTATACATATGTAATTAATCATGCATAGGTACATGGCCTTATGGTTAAAGTAAAAACAGCCGCATGGTTCGATCGATCAGGTAATACTACACTTGCTGTGGGGGGGACCGTGAATGGGTGACCATATTTATTTATTTATTTATTTTATTTTAAAGAAGGCTTACAGACTAACAAACCAATGATATAAAAAAGTTATATAAAAAATTGCTAATAACAAGCCTCCACATATAGTTAAGAAAATGTCGATAAAAAGAAAAAGTAGGTACATAAGTAATATTAATAAGTTAACTATCCGTGAAAAATTACTGTGCCAAAATCCGTCTTAAAGTCGCCACACTCGTGCAGAACAAGTCAACATTAAGGTCCAGAGGAAGCCTGTTGAAACTGACTGCACTTCTTATTGAGAAAGCATTCCGCCTAATAATTAGTCATTGCAAAAGGTACATTTAATATTGGCCGCTGACGTAATCCCATCAGATTTGTGCGTAATGACAGATTAGCAACGAGTTCAGGGTGCTTACTCTCGATTATAATTCCAATAGATCGACATTAGAATTGTCAGTCAAACGTCACGGATTGGCTGAACTCACTGAGTCTAGCCAATCCCTGACGTTTAACTCAACCAACTGACGTTTGACTAATGTCGATCTATTGGAATTAAATTCGAGAGTAAGCACCCAGGACAGTCTATGTGGCCATTCGCGATACCCATCAGTAAAGTCATGTCTCCAATACAACGTCTCATCTCCAGAGGAAGGAAGTGATACCGTTTTTTTTTTTCTCCCGCTCTGGGCGAAGCGGGAGGGCGTGTCAGACTTTTACTGACTAAAACCCACCCGTGTTCCATCAGTTGCCCATGTGCCAGGGTCACGGTATCTCTTTCGAACAATCACGCGACCCCGGCAGGAAGTGGTACCGTTTGCAGCGGAAAAATTTACATACCAAGACCCCTTCATGCCTCAGAAAGCAAGTTAAGACGTTAGTTCCGGCCGTTCGTGGATCTTTGACGGTCGTTACGTGTCGACAGAAGTCTGAATGTGTGACAACCAGTCTTACCAAGGGGTATCGTATTATCCAGCAACCGATTGTCAGATGGACAATCGCTCCATGTCAGTTACTGATACTCAGCTGCGGTTAGACTGGAAGCCAACCCTCCAGGTTTTTACTTAGTCACTGCATATTTTTAGAATGTATTTATATTTAATTGTCTTTTATTTACCTTACCTAAATCAGGGAGTAGGTGAGGCCTAGATCACTTAATATGAAACCTCAGAGCATTCTATTAAAAAGAACATTTTAAACCTATATTGAATCGCCAAGTGTGGTTTATAATCGTTTTAAACCAAAAAAAAACATGGTTTATTTTTTTTATGTACTCAACATATCTGGTACCGAGGATAGACAAAAAAATCAATATTTTTTCTAGCACGTTTCTTATACTAAGTAGTTTACATGAGAAGGAATAGAGAGCTAGTCGTAAAAAACAGAGGTTCTAATGTAATAATAATGATAACGTAAGCAGAACAAGGGCGGGTAATAGACACTAAATCTTCTACGATTGTTAATAACTTGTCTCAAGTACGGGTAGTTCGCAAAAGTTTTGGTTTTATTGGGTCCCCTCCGTCCGTCGTCGCCGTGTCGAGGGATCGACCTCCACTCTGTGTGTCATGATGTGTATTAGTCGCGGGATAACTTGTGAACTGTATGATTTTTTATTTGTTTTGTAGCATAATTAATTTGTAAACTGTAAGCTTTTTTACTTATTTACTAGGCATAATTAAGTTGTACAATGTAAGACTTTTTATTTTTTTTGTTTAGCATAATTAAATTGTAAAATGTATTTTAGAATTTTTCTTAATTTACTTAGCATTATTAAGTCCTAAAATGTTAGATTTTTTCATTAGTTTATTCAGCATAATTAATTTGTAAATTGTAAGCTTTTGTTTATTAATATGTAAATTCATTTTTTTATCGACTCTGCATAACATATATAGTCCTCCTGACCGTATTGCGGCCACGGCGGCCAATCTCAACGGAGCCTAGCTATCGGCGCGCGAGATATTATAGTGCTCAAGTGTATGCGCAGACACAGGAGCACTCACTCTTCCCTCACTCTCATAGTCCGATGGGACGGCAATCCGACACGACCGGAGAGAGATCAGGTGTAGGACCAACGGGTTAACGTGCTTTCCGAGGCACGGGTGTATCACACCGCCAACTTTCAACTCCGGGCTGCTACTAAGAAATTCATAATGAAAAACCCAGTAGTAACACTTTGGCCGACCCGGGAATAAAATCCAGGACCCCACGCTCAGTAGTCGCGCTTGCGATCACGAGACCAACAGGGCAGTTAAACAACAACAACACATGTGAAGTAAGTTATTAACACAAGCACATTATTTTCAAAATGTCAAAACTTGTAACCTATTTTTAGTATTGCCAACAAACTGTTACGCAGTTTGGCATACTTTATGTTCTTAAGTTATTGTCAAAACAGATTTTGAATAAAAAATCAATATAGTTTTGAACATCAAAAATTGTTCTTAATCTTGAAAATACTAGGATTTTTGCAAAAGACCGGCCACCCTAATGACGTAACACACTATCAATCAGAATTTTAATCATTTTGAAGCATTAAATACATTGTTTAAAGCCATACTAAGACAGTAACCAGCCGCCAAGCATGGCGATTAAAGCAACGCCCCTCTACCCGCCGAAACTGGTGGAGATCTATGTCCAGCAGTGCGTCTTTTAGCTGGAATGTGATGGGTGTGTGACACAGAGGCCCACATACTCGTTTAGTTAGGTTAAATGAATAAATGTAGAGTTTGTAAACTCGGAATCAAAATAAATTTCAAAGAAAGAAAGAAAAGAAAGATAATAAATACATTTATTTAGCATAGGGGACATTTCACGTCAAGCGGACAGGTGAGGTTCTGAAATTTGTTCATATTAGGTCCAGTTAGACTTCTAAAAGATATAAATACGGACACAATTTTTTTTATACATATGATGTGTATTTGTCTAGTTATAGGCTCCTAAAGAATCGTCTTAATTGAAATTAGAATTTTTTGGAAGATTTTTTTCGTATTGTAAACAATTACAATAAATTTTCAATACTTACAATAAGTTGACTAAAAGGCACACATTCTGTAGGCTAGAAAGAGTATTAAAAAAAAACAAATCAAACATAATAGTGTAAGGTGCGATGACAAACTAGTATTAGAGTGTGCCTCACTGGCTATGCCAAAAAGGCCTTGAGTTAACTCTTATGCGCTACTAAAAGTAACGCGGGGTTAGTTAACCAGACATTAGTGATTTTTCAATTAAGAACATTACATACAGTTCAGTCAGAGAAACAACATAAAATTCCTCCATTTGTGCCCTGTCGCGAACGTTCAAGTTCGTAGTATTTTATTTATTCGTAAGTTTACTTAAATACTGAGATAAAACTGGAAAGTTAAACGTCTTCCAACGAATTCGAGACAGTTTTTGGCTCGACCTTGCAAAGACGCAATTACGGATTATAGCCAAAAGAAGCTCTGCAAATGTTAAGCTTGTTAAAATGTTTTTTATTGCTTTACTATAAACTACTCTACTTTACTTCTGACGGTAGTGGTGGCCCAGTGGTAAGGACTTACGAGTTGTAGTACTTATCTAAGGTTAATTTGATAATCTATATATTAATACGTGACGCAAAAATTTTGGATCCCTTTTTACGAAAATTGGGCGGACGGAGGAGTATGAAATTTCGCACACTTATAATTTATACAGAGAAGAAGTGACGAATGCTAATATTTTTTTTAATTATGCGTTCAAAAACATTATTTTCAGTAAATAACACGTTACACACACTACTATTCATTACCGTGTATCTAATACACACATGCATAGATAGATATTCTTTTGTTTATGGTCCAAATTTGTCTTTAATATTTTGTGCAGTGTTAGCAACACCCAGAAATATTTACCCCTTAAGATTTAAACTTAAACCTTTAAACTTAAGCTTTAAGTTAAAAACCCCTAAAATTACCACAATTACTAAAAAATTCCCCTAAAAAATTATAATGAAAATAACCAACGAATGTTCAGTAATCATAGACCGGCACACAGTAGTAATATTTGTCCATATTTATTACGCGACATTTGTTAATCATTCACTCTGCATTCTTAGTATCGAGGAACCGTACTAGAAGTCGCTAATACGTTAATTGTAATCAAAAACACAATGGGAAATGTAAGATGGCAAAAAATCCCTAAGAATACCCCTAAAAATGGAACGCCCCTAAAAATCCCAATCCTCTTATTTACCCCTAAATTTGGGGAAACTCCTAAGTTGGTAAGCCTGATTTTGTGTCTATAGTCTTACTAAATGTCAAGTATAACCATAGGTAATAAATGAATTTTATAGATTATAACCTATTTCATTTTTAAAATCTATGATCATATCGAGAATATTTGTCTTTAATATTATTTGTATTAGCGACGGTAGGAATTTAGTTTAGATTTATAAGAAATATTTTTTGTGGTTTTATGGGGAGTGTCAAGTATGGCATTAGTAAGTTTCCCATACAACACTTAGTGTCGTGTGCAAACTGTAGAGGTTGTATACCTCACGATTGTACAGGCTGGTCACTGGTCATAGATTGTACAGGCTGGTTATAATTATGACATTTTGAACTGTCATAATTAATTAAAAATAATAGGGAAAATTCTATAAAAACAGAGCTTTCTGTTATAATTCATTTCATATCCAGCAGTTAAGAAGTATTAAGAAAATAAAGAAGAGAGTCCTGAAGAAGTATTCTTTACTCATTACACCTACGTCCTGGTCCTGGCCATCACCATCCCGCCAGCGAACCCTCTCCACAGTAGTACAGCGTCAACAATTTGTCTATAGTGTTACTGAATGTCAAATATAACCATATTATTTTTTTACTAGCTTTTGCAAGCGGCTTCGCCCGCGTGGAGGTCGCAATATATCCCGTGTGAACATACTACCGAGATAAAAAGTAGCCTATGTGTTAATTGAGGTTAATTTTTTTTAGCTCGAAAGCGCATTTTCATTCGACTTGCTTCAAATTTATCGTCACTGCTCGGCTCCTGTGTGTCTTAGCGTTATATTATATGGCCTATAACCTGCCCTGGAGTATGGAGACTGCAATCGTACCAAGTTTGGTTAAAATCCCTTCAGTAATTTTTGACCCATGCGTGCACATACGGACAGACAGACAGACAGACAAAAAATTTACTGATTGCATTTTTGGCATCAGTATCGATCACCATTCATCCTCCAATATTAATTTTGAATATATTTTCAATGTACAGAATTGACCTCACTACAGTTTTATTATAAGTATAGATATAGATTTTTTTCATTTAATAATGTATTTTATTCAAATGAAGTACGGTCGAATTTCGACCAATGGGCGATCACTAGTGTTATTAATTAAGTAATTGGAAACTTCTGTGATTAAACGTGGAAATGAGATGATGAGTTCCTAGAAGCTTACAGTGTAATCCGACTAAAAATTAATGAACGGGAATTGTATACTTATCCTCTGTATTTGAATTTTAAAACTTGGAATTTAATTAAAATCGTATTTTATGTGGTCTCCGTGGAGATTTAATTTATACTAGTGATCGCGCATTGGTCGAAATTCGACCGTACTTCATTTGAATAAAATACATTATTAAATGAAAAAAAATCTATATCTATACTTATAATAAAACTGTAGTGAGGTCAATTCTGTACATTGAAAATATATTCAAAATTAATATTGGAGGATGAATGGTGATCGATACTGATGCCAAAAATGCAATCAGTAAATTTTTTGTCTGTCTGTCTGTCTGTCTGTCCGTATGTGCACGCATGGGTAAAAAATTACTGAAGGGATTTTAACCAAACTTGGTACGATTGCAGTCTCCATACTCCAGGGCCGGTTATAGGCCATATAATATAACGCTAAGACACACAGGAGCCGAGCAGTGACGATAAATTTGAAGCAAGTCGAATGAAAATGCGCTTTCGAGCTAAAAAAAATTAACCTCAATTAACACATAGGCTACTTTTTATCCCGGTAGTATGTTCACACGGGATATATTGCGACCTCCACGCGGGCGAAGCCGCTTGCAAAAGCTAGTAAAAAAATAATATGGTTATATTTGACATTCAGTAACACTATAGACAAATTGTTGACGCTGTACTACTGTGGAGAGGGTTCGCTGGCGGGATGGTGATGGCCAGGACCAGGACGTAGGTGTAATGAGTAAAGAATACTTCTTCAGGACTCTCTTCTTTATTTTCTTAATACTTCTTAACTGCTGGATATGAAATGAATTATAACAGAAAGCTCTGTTTTTATAGAATTTTCCCTATTATTTTTAATTAATTATGACAGTTCAAAATGTCATAATTATAACCAGCCTGTACAATCTATGACCAGTGACCAGCCTGTACAATCGTGAGGTATACAACCTCTACAGTTTGCACACGACACTAAGTGTTGTATGGGAAACTTACTAATGGCATACTTGACACCCCCCATAAAACCACAAAAAATATTTCTTATAAATCTAAACTAAATTCCTACCGTCGCTAATACAAATAATATTAAAGACAAATATTCTCGATATGATCATAGATTTTAAAAATGAAATCGGTTATATATCTATAAAATTCATTTATTACCTATGGTTATACTTGACATTTAGTAAGACTATAGACACAAAATCAGGCTTACCAACTTAGGGGTTTCCCCAAATTTAGGGGTAAATAAGAGGATTGGGATTTTTAGGGGCGTTCCATTTTTAGGGGTATTCTTAGGGATTTTTTGCCATCTTACATTTCCCATTGTGTTTTTGATTACAATTAACGTATTAGCGACTTCTAGTACGGTTCCTCGATACTAAGAATGCAGAGTGAATGATTAACAAATGTCGCGTAATAAATATGGACAAATATTACTACTGTGTGCCGGTCTATGATTACTGAACATTCGTTGGTTATTTTCATTATAATTTTTTAGGGGAATTCTTTAGTAATTGTGGTAATTTTAGGGGTTTTTAACTTAAGCTTTAGGGGTAAATATTTCTGGGTGTTGCTAACACTGCACAAAATATTAAAGACAGATTTGGACCATAAACAAAAGAATATCTATCTATGCATGTGTGTATTAGATACAGGGTAATGAATAGTAGTGTGTGTAACGTGTTATTTACTGAAAATAATGTTTTTGAACGCATAATTAAAAAAAATATTAGCATTCGTCACTTCTTCTCTGTATAAATTATAAGTGTGCGAAATTTCATACTCCTCCGTCCGCCCAATTTTCGTAAAAAGGGATCCAAAATTTTTGCGTCACGTATTAATATATACTCGTAGATATTGACGAAAACGTCATTCAAGGAAACTATGTTTCGAGTGTTCATGATTTGTTAATATTTTTATATGATTTCATGAATATTTGTCCGCTGATATAGAACCGAATTTTCACTCACTACAACGCCGAACAAAATAAGATACAAAATAAGTTATCAGCGGTACCTAAAAACGTCAATTTATTTTGAAAGTACTTTCTCTAACCCCGAGTTAGCGATTTAAGCCTCCCACACCCGTGGGCTTAATACTTAAAAGTTTAATTCAAAGTTTACCCCTGGCTCTTGGTGGCTCAAGATGAATTATTTGATATTAACCCCGAGTTATTTAGGATAACCCATGAATGCGCAAGTGGGCCTAATAGTAAGAATGGCTTTTATTTTAACGTTCATCAACATTTATTGCGTAATTCACGTCGTTGCGCAAACAAAATTTTTGAACCTCATGAAGCAATGCATCAGCAATATTCTTCAAAATAATTCTGATTGATTTACAGGAATCGTAGAATTTTCGCAAATATTAGATTATTTCAATTGTCCTGCTACGTATTATATAAGGTTTTACTCACACCCAAATAAGTAGACTATACCTACAAGAAAGGCAAGTCTTACATGTATTAAACCACAGAATTCAGAATATTGTTCGTGCGTATATGACGATGTATGAATGTGTACGAATTATGTAAGAATTCTAGCAGGTATATGGCAGTTTCTGTCTTATTTCATAGGAAAAAGACGAGAGCTTATCAATATTTCTTATTTAATATGTAACTGTGAGTCGCAATAGCTATTCACGTTTAACCAATTTTGTTTTCCCCGCATTGCTGGTTTAAAAACAGCCTGTACCGCCCTCCGTATATCACAAATTATCTGTGAGCCCAATTTCACGAAGATCGATTGAGGTGTCGAGGCGTGAAAACGGGACAAACCAGCCAGATAAACACAGTTTTCCGTTGTTTAGAATATCAAGTATGGCTTAGTGCTTACTTATCTACATAGTGATAGGTTTTGTGGTAGTGGACAGGTGCAAATGTTCTCACGTGCAACTACTTGAATGTCACGCAATGTCAATTTGACGGAATATGGATCAATATGTATTAAATTGTCACTTTTAGTACCTCGGATTACGTTTTTGAACTTAATGTTTCCGTTACAATTATTTTAAATGAAGTAGCGAGTTGATACACTTAAGTTCTGACATAGAAACTGCTTAAATATTACTGCCTTTGCCTGTCAACGTTGAGTAAATAGATAAAACGAAAGTAATTGGAATCCTTTTTACACTTTTATTACATCAACGTTACGTCTTATTGGATACCGATCATAAGTTAGCTCGTGAGAGCGCCTGTGTAGATTCTGCAATTCAATGTCTGTGTGTGTTCATTCAGTGTTGCTCGGGCACTTGTGCCAGGCGCTCGCGTCCAGAGCTGAGCCTCCCATTTTATTTCTCCACGATGTAATTTTTTTAATGAACTTTTAACATATTAATGTTTTAATATAAAACGGCTTGTGTAATGTGGAAGATTGTGTGTATTGTGAGAATGTTTAGTTATTCAAATGTACCAGTGGTTTCTTCATGTCAAAGTTGTCTGGGAGTGATTTGTTCTGCAGTTGGTTCTGTAAAATGAAAGTCAGTGTTATTAAAAAGTTATTAATGGGAAAACTTAAAGCCGAGCGAAGACCTGTTTAGATGGAAAAAGGTTTATATCGGTAAGTTTTAATGCTGTCTGTTCGTTTGTGAATGTTGTGTTAAAAATATGAATATAGAGATAGAGATTATGTTACTAAAAATATTTTAACCTATTTCCTTTGAAATACGTAAGTTTAAATGTCCGAATCCAGTCGCAACATTTTATTGTTACATCCACACATCAACTTGCCTCATACAAAAGCCTTAAACTAGGACAAAGAAAACTTCACCCGGGGAATTTGCACCAAATTCTCAAAATTACGATCGTCCGTGAGGAGAAAATAATAATAAAAAGAAACACTTTCGTCCCGGGCTTTTCATGGGGCCCAAAGCGTGAATGAAGCACCGGCCGGTCTATTTTCGTGAACCCCTAAAATGTGTCCGTCGTAATTTAATAAAAAAAAACAGGCAAATATGTAAGATACAAGATCCACCTTCTTTGAAAGTTATGTTTCGACCATTTTTCTGGGTAAAGCCTTTCCCTTTGTTCCTCAAAACGTCTTTATTTTGGGGCATCCTCTTTCACACTGTGAGCGAATACAGACACTGCGACAGTTTGCTTTCACACCCCTCCGGTTACTTACGTCAATGCTTACTACTCGTGGAGTATAGGACTGGCAACAGGTCGCCAGTCAGACGGTAAATAACCCCAATTTATATTAAGAAAAACATCAGCATGTAAATATCACCTAATGTGACGCTGTCTCACAACTAATGGGGCAATAAATATCGTGTTCAGCGTGTACCGTTGTCTACACGCTACAGGAGTTGATGAACGCTACTGAAAGTGCCAAGCTCGTAGCCAAATTCTTGGCTCTGTTTATAGATTGTTACCGACACGCTAAAAAGAATATCGCTCAGGGAAAAAATACCTCCTTTTATATACTGAGCTGGTAGGACATGAAACGGCTCCTAACTTTGTTTCCAGTACATTTATTTAGTAGGTTACATCCACAGGGTTCATGCAAAAAATATTCCATGTCCCGCGCTTTCATTCATAAAATTATTCATATATTTCGAAATGAGGGAACTCTCAAGAGTACCGACATAAATTGTCACAATGATATACGAACACGTTAAGTAGAGCTGTGTAGTGAAAGTAAGCGTGTGCCCTCTAGGGATGCTCGCAAATACACTCTGAATACAGTCCCGGGAATTCCGGGACCTCTCCACTGCGGTGGCCGGGCAAAAGACGCGTAGGTCCGGGCTTAGCACTCGAGGGTCTCATTAGCATGCGAACACACGACCAAAGCATTGAGCCGTCATATCTTCAATACACAGTTTTGGTTTTTATGCCGCCGTTAATTTTGGGTACGAGTTACTGCTAAGTTAGGTTTCGGAATATAAGTAGGTACTTAAGTATCCAAAAGTGACAACAAACCTCTCTTAAGCTCTTCTTGGTGTTGTTCATTTTGGGTTCTACTTACCCTTATAGCTCTACTACTAAATTTGTCTTAAATTTTTCCGAATGAACAAAATTTCTCTAAAACTTCTTCTACTCTAACTTTTTTCAATTTATCCGATAAATAGATAAGAATAACATGCCTTATTTTACATATATGAATAAACTAACGCCTTCGTCCCATGGGGTTAGGTAGAAACTACAGAACGCCTCCTACTACGATCCTTAAATACTCCTTGTGTCTCGTTTAAATTCATATAGGTATCTGGTCATCCACGCACACCGTTTGTCAGTCCTACGCACCTGACCTTTCATGTCCTATTTTGTGGGCTATTTATTTTAATTGAAAATATAATTGAAATTGTTTGTTATCTATATATTAATACGTGAAGCGAAAACTTTGGATCCCTTTTTACGAAAATTGGGTGAACGGAGGAGTATGAAATTTCACATACTTATAGTTTATACAGAGAAGAAGTGACGAATGCTAATATTTTTTTAAATTATGCGTAAAAATACATTATTTTCAACAAATAACACGTTACACACAATAATTCACTACCGTGTATTTAATATACACATGCACAAATCGAGTATATATTTGTTTTTGGTATTATTTGTCTATAGCCTTACTGAATGTCAAATATAATTATGGATTACGAAAGTTTATTGTCGAAAACTGTGGTCCAATCGAGAATATCTGTCTTTAATATTTTGTGTCTATAGTCTACCATAAGTAATAAATATGACAACATGAAGTAAATGCTGTTCTGTCACCTATCAAAACTGTAATCATATGTAATACTTTGAAATAATCTATATATCTATATAGAAAATACGTGAAGCAAAAACTTTGCACATCGTTGTACGAACATTGTGCGAACGGCGGTGTATGAAATTTGGCACATTTAAAAGTTTATTTGGAGAAATAGTGCTGAAAACTAATATTTGTATATATTAACGAGTAATGGTCGAGTTTCGACCTCTGGGCGACCACTAGTTAAGATTAATTTTATGAGCATGTTGTCACTAACACCGAATCCTTGCTAAAATTAGTTTTCTTACAAAGGAATATTATTTACTATATACAGTGTTCGGTAACGAAACTACAAACAAGATAGAGTTATTAATCACAGACTACTAAACCTGATATTCAGCGCCCTCGCCACCTTTCCGGCGCTCCCCCAATGAGGGTCACCTATTTTTAGCTCACGGCTGCCGAAACTTATGCCTGTCTCCACATATACCCTTGCTTTCGGAAGCCTCATCAGATGATGGGTCAACTAAAGAAACATTTAAGAAATAAAACACATTTATTTTGGATAAACGTGACACATACTTATCAACTGACTCAACTCGACTGGCCTGTTAGTCTAGTGGTTAGTGACCCTGACTGCAAAGACTGAGGTCGTGGGTTCAATTCCTACCCAGGACAAATCTTTTTGATGAGCATAATCATTTGTTCTGTGTCTGGGTGTAATTTATCTATAATATGTATGTATTTAGAAATATATAAGTATGTCTATCAGTTGTTTGATTACCATAGTACAGGCTCTGCCTAGTTTGGGATCAGATAACCGTGTGTTGATGTAAAAAAAAAAACTGTTTTACCTTTTCCTAATTAGTTTGGGATTGGCTTTCAGTCTAACCAGAAGTACCGACCAGTAGTTTACATGGAGTGACTGCCTTTCTGATTTTCACAACCCAGTTTCCGGGAAATACGACACTCCTTGGTAAGATTGGTTGTCAGACTTTCAGGTTTCTGACGACCAGTCTAAGCTCCACAAATGACAGGAGGGACTAACAATTTAACATGCTATCACAGGCACAGAAGGTTCTTCGTATATAAAAGTGGTCCTCTATTCATGGACCAATTCGGCTAGTATAGCTCCATCTGAGCGATCGATCAGAGCGTTTGTTATAAAGCACCAAAAACGAAAAAGACAAGTTTGCAACTGAAACGTCCACAGATAAAAAATTGCCAATCAATTCACTTGACTTTAGATTTGACAGCGGATTAAAATGAATGAACTTTCAGAAGTCCCCGGGGTTATTAAAAAGAGAAGCAATTCTTGTAATTATAAGAACGTTCGCAGTCTGATCTCAGTCCCAATCTGTCAAAAATACCTCGAGTTTCCATACATTTTTGACATTTGATTGTCTCCGAGATGACTGTGACTAGATTTTGAACGTTTTTAATTACTAGAATTGCCCTATCGTAATTTTAACCTCAAGTCCCTGAGATACCACATTTGGTATGTAAACAATCGTTTTTTAATTGTGTCTGTAATTACGGTACTTGAAGAACGTTCATAGTCTGATTTCAATCTCAATGTGTCAAAATTACCTCCAGATTGCAAACATTTTTGACAAGGTTTTGTCATCTAATTTAAAAACGAATTATAACCTTCGCAAGTTCTAAACCTGTTACTTGTCGTTTCTTATTTTATCATACCGAAAATTTGGGTTGCTGGTAGAAACTAGCCACCGAACATAATAATTTGTATATGAGAACTAGCCAAGTCAGACCTTAGGCTACAATATATTATCCAAAGTTATAAGAAGAAATGATATTTTATGTAGTTATAAATAAATTTCAGGACGGACCATTGAAAAAAAAAAAATTAAGTACCTGGGTCACTGGGTCACTCATGACCTAAATGATGACCTGGACATCGAGAGGGAACGCAGGGCGTTGGCTGTCCGAGGTAATATGCTGATCCGCAGATTTGCACGTTGTACGACACAAGTCAAAATAACCCTTTTCAGAGCATACTGCCAGTCTTTTTACACGTGCAGTCTGTGGGTCAGGTATACGCTGAGGGCATACAACGCCTTGCGCGTCCAGTATAACAATATATTCAGGATGCTGTTGGGTCTACCACGGTATTGTAGCGCTTCCGGAATGTTCACCGAGGCCAGGTTTGATGGATTTCATGCCATTATACGGAAGCGGTACGCGTCTATTCTCGGTCGAATACGTGCTAGCTCCCACAGCATCCTGAGTGTATTGTGTGATAGGTGGGACAGCCCCATGCTGGCTCACTGGATACGGCTGCACACATAAGTGTCAATTGTCCTAATTTTGTTTAACAGTGTTTTCTATTTTTCTTTTTTACTAACATATGGTTAAGACTTTTTACTAACAACATATGGATAATTTGGTCTGAAATAAATGTTTATTATTATTATTATTATTTTTTTATATATATTAACATATCTCGGGACCCTAGGGTCCCGGTCTTTTGGAAGGCGTACGAGGGGCCGAAGCCAACTCGCAGAGGCCCCTTAGAAAATTTAGATGAAGTGAGGCACTAACCGGCGGTTATCCCTGTATACACTGTGCAAGTGCACCCAAGGACAACCTCCGGTTGGTGTTGGACTATTGCAAGATATGGAAACTAAGAAGTTGGACTATGTATTTGGATGGCTAAAATGGACTGGTTACCAAGAACTATAGAAGGCCTATGGCCCCTGCCGCATCAATGTTTTTTAAATACACGGATTAAATGGCAGGGGGTGACTTGCACACTCAATAATGGGCCCCCGGAAACCGTCGCTGGCACATAGTGACGCAGCGACAAGGGGGCAACACTTCCTGAGGTGCTTGAGAAGTGGAGAGGTATTCCACGGCTTTCAGAATAATCCCAGAGCCCGGAAGATGGTCATGTCCCTACGAGCACTTACTGGAATACTTACTTTCCCCGAGCACGTTTGCTCTTGCGAATCTCCACTCAAGCCAGCCAATAAAGGCAAGAATGAGGTGGGAGCTCTGAACCTCTTCAGTGTTCACTCCAGCCGGCCAATAAAGGCAAGCCAAAGATGAGGAACAAGAATTCTCCCGGGAGATAGGGTCCGTGGGGTCGCTACTGCCCAACAGCTCGCCACATTATTATTATTATTATTATTGAACTTGGCACCCATTTAGATCTTACTTCTTTTGTTTTTGAAGTCATCAACCAAAGCAATATTGAACTTGGCTCTCATTTCAAATTTATGTTTTTGATGGGTTTTATTTTCGCCGAGATGACACTGCGACTTAGTAGATTTAGAACGTTTTTAATTACAAGAATTGGCCTTTAGGTGGCTGCAGAAACAATTATCCCAAAATAACCCAAATAAACCTTTCCGTTGGCGGAGGATATTAAAAATGTATCAGTTTGGATCTCGGTCGTGTTTCGACGTGAATACGAATACTTACAAACCCGTAGGCGCTGTGGAAAAGGTATACCTTTAGCTGGTTTAAAGAGAAAATAACCCTTTCTGGGATTACGTACCTTAACTCTGTTCAACTAAATCCAGTTTCAAGTGCATTTTCAATTGTGTTAGTGTCTTTTTTAAATCTTTCTGTCATCATTGAACTAACTTTATTTCGTTTTTATTTTGCGTCTTTATTAATCGCTGTGAAGTTTCACGTAGGTTGTGTTCTGGGATTTTGAAAGAACGTCACGAAATATGACTCAGAACAAAATTAATGATAGGTATTTCAAACTAAGATCTAGATTATGGTATTTTTTACGACCAGCATGCGTAGCATGACCACCATAGAAAGAACTTTGTCTATTTTTGGTAGAATAGAGATAGAATTGTCATGCTAAGCCAGCATAGAAATGGATTTTGTCGACGAAAGAATAGACAAAATTGTACCATTTTATGCAGGCTTAGCATGCCGCTTTCATTTCTACGAAGAATAGACACAGCTCTTTAGAAAATTTGAGAAACGAACTGTCACTTTTTCTTTTCTTCCGTCGATAAAACTCCTTTTTACGGTGGTCATGCTACGCATGCTGGGCTTGAAATATGCGTATTTTGGTAATCAGTACCATACCAGCAAGTATCCCGTGGTACAGGAAAAGTAAATTCGTTATTCTAAGCCATGTCTGCCCTCGTGTCAAATATCTTCGAATTCCGTTTAGCGGACGTAAATTTCGCGACGGGATTATTTTTCCCACCCACAAAAAAACCGCTATGAGAATCCAACAGAGTGCAGAAGCGCTCTGAGCACAGAGAACAAGGCGTTGAGAAAACATACTGATTGATTTTCTTCTCTCAGCACTGAGCAGTGGTTAAAGATTCAGTGGCCGTATAAATTCCACCGCGATATATTTAGGCCCGTGCAAACGTTGAGTTACACATTCGCTATATTAGATGAATTTCACATTAACCTCGTAAGGCCCAAGCTAAGTTTCCCATGATGAGCTAAAACAACCGATGTACAATACAATGAACAGTATCGTCTAACATGCTTCCGGCCCAAGCACATTCAACTAGTTTTCTTAAAGAACAAATTAATTTTCTTGGTACTATCGGTTAGAAAGGAATTTAATACAACTACATTTAAGTTGATATTTCGTGTTTATTTAAAAGTAAATTAGGCGTTTAGGAGATTTTGTTTTTAAGTTTGACCCGGGATGCTGCATGTCACTTTGTTCAATACGTTGTACGTTGGGCCTTACGAGGTTAAATGATGATTGTTATTTTGTTTTACCATCATTACGATATCAGGAATTATTTTAGTCTTTTTCTTTTGATGCTGCATAAAGGTTACTTCAGACAGAAGAAACATGCCTGAGCACTACTGGTTCCATTGAAAATAGGACCGTATTACCATATTCTAAAGTAGAAAAGGAGCAATTGAGTCGCGCATGCATGCGTCGAAATTTCATTCATACAATTTCCTACTATAGGTATGGACCCTAATATGAACACTTTGATACGGCCCGGGCCTCGAAAGGGACATCGAACCTCGTGCCCGGTTGTGACAGTCAATACACGTAGCCACCGGCCCCGAGTCCCGAAAACTGGGTCTAATCTTAGGATATTGTGTTGTTGAAATAGAGCGGAGGTCAGATGGCAAATTGCTCCTAGTATCGACCCATGTATTATAGCGATTCGGTCGTGTCTCGTTAGGCCCTCATTATAGAACTTCACTCAAGCACTTGGTACTTAAAACTATGAAGCCATTTGATTGGTTGGTTCTGTAGTGACACTGAATAGACAGGTACACTGAATCTGTGTGGTTCTATCGACCATTTCAGACACCAATCTACATGATCAGACCAAGATTATGTCTAGATGATAAAAAAAGAGTGTGACCTCGCTGACCTCATATAGTTTTCAAAGTGTGATTGACGTGAAAAAGTGTATTTACAATCCTACTAACAGAAATAAAATCATTAATCATATTACGAGCCTGGACTGGAAGGCAATACTAACATAATTATACTAAACAATGTGACCTCTAAAGGGTTTTGAAAGGTTGAATGAATATGTAGAGCATTTTTGTTTATAATTTATCTAGCTTTTGCCCGCGGCTACACATGCGAAGATATCGGAAAGATATATGTATATCCTACGGGAGTCCTACCGGGATTTAAAATACAAACAATGTATTAATTCCGTAATACATTGTTTTCATATAACTCTATTGGGAAACCGATAGAATTATTGGAAAACGTGGCGCTCGCCAGTAGAGTCGACATGATTTCTTCCAACATCTTCAACAATCATCGTAATATTTACACAAAACTGTAATTATACGCTAACACTTTATATATGAATAACCCCGTTCATAGGTGAAAACCGTGTGTAAATCCGTTCAGACAGTCGCGGCGGAGTGAAGTGGGTGGCTTTGTTTTATGAATGTTGTGAAATGACATGTCCACAACTCTATAAACGCATTGCAACCACTATCTTTACCTATACGCATTCTTGTACAAACCGATGGGCAATTATTGCGTTAACCCGTTCAGTATATTAGGGACGGTCCACAGGATTCGGTGCGGCTACGGCGCTGTGCCTGAGCGGTGCTGCTGCGGCATCGCCCCGCACATATAGCGGACTTCAACTAAGCGAGTCAAGGCGTTGGAGTTTGGGCGCCAGAGCGGCCAGATTTTACTCATGATACTACACTACTACACTCTTCGCCCACTGAGACGTCGTCAAAGTAAGTCCACTTGCACAGAGTGGCAAAATATCGCGGTAGGAGTTTTCCGTGCACTGAATTTTCAACTCTTTGTGTAGCGCCGAGAGTTGAATATCGAACAACTGAGCTTTTTCGATGCTGAGATGCACTCTGTTGGATTCGAAATGTTCGGTTCAACACTGAGAGTTGAGAAAATAGTGCACGATAATACCCCGTGGCGATAATTTAACGTCCGTGTGACGTGTTCTCACGGTGCGGCGCCGCATCCTAAGTGGGTACGTTGGGTCATCGTGTAGACATAGACGCGTAGAAATATTCTACAAGGTCAAATAATCCGGCTCGAAGGACGATTATGATAATCTCAAGGCCCATTTGATCTGCTGTGATGTTTAATGTCTATGATCAATCTACTCTTAATCATGAGGTTGGATAAACAGAAGAGATAATGGACAAAACAGGAGGCGTTTACTGTATTATTTGTTGAGGAAAATGGACATAAATAAGGTTAGCTTAGAAATAATTCTTCTCACGTACGCTTTGTTGCTTAGGAGTCGTATTTTTGCACGATTTTGTAGGTACGGGATTAAAGCGTATTGTACGTTTTTAGGGAACAAAGAAATTGTTTGATGTAGCTTGATTATTTCAACCAAACCATTTGGTATTCTAAATCAAAAGTAATGTAATTCAAAATTAGGATGAGCTGAGGATCCTCGCTTTTTGAACGTCAAAATTACTTATGACTTTTGCAGTATACGGAGGGAAACCCAAGCAAAAAATAAAAAATCGAAATGTATACAAAACTAAATATATACTAAAAGTGCTAACGGAATTTTAAAGGGGAATAAAATATATCTTAATATTAACAAAGAAGACAGCAAATGGTCAAAATGTTTCTTAAGGTTTCTGTCAAATAATATATTTTGTATTTTAATGAACATACTTACTATGAATCGGAAATGATTCCCATGGCAATTATAGATGTCCTAACGTGTATATGTGGCAATAATCTATAGTAGTCTATATCCAGGACTAATTACAAAGTGAAACTGAAGAGTTTGTTTGTTTGTTTGAACGCGCTCATCTCCAAAACTACCATTCACATTTTAAAACTTCTCATTGTATTTTATAGTGCATTTCTTGAGAAAGGCTTTATGCTACTTATCCTTACGCTAATGCTACTAATTCTAATTTTAAGAACTTTTAAGAATCAAGCAAAAAAAAAAAACAAATCTGTAAGAACGCTAAGTCAATACGGGTGGGGGCCTGAGGGTAAAGAAATTTCCGTGGGCAGAAGCTAGTAAATAATATATATGAGAACGGTCGTTTTTTTTGTGAGACAGAAAAACAGTTTCAAATGTGCTAATACACCTTGTTTTTCTTCCTTTGTTTTTCGTGGTTATTGTGAGAATACGATGTTATATGCGAATGAGCAAAACAAGTATAGATCCCGGGATACATGCTGGGTTAAATGATGTTTATTAGATTTGATTTCATAATTTCAGCTGAAAGATGTCCACTGATATCAACCCTGAATTCTATAAGGCCGATTTCGAGCAGGGGGTTTGTCATAGTCGCCACATTTGGAAGGCGGGTTGGCAATCGGAGTTTTATGATAAAATGCATAGAGAATGCTGTTGCCCATTCTCTAGAAAGTCTGGTGCTATTCTTTACGTCCAGCACCACAGGGTATAATTGAAGATTTGACTTGTTTTGTTTATCTGAAATCTTATATCTTTAAACGAGCAATTCTTATATATATATATATATATATAATCTGAATCTCGGAAACGGCTCCAACGATTTTCATAAAATTTAGTATACAGGGGGTTTCGGGGGCGATAAATCGATCTAGCTAGGATTCATTTTTATAAAATGTCGTTTTATTCGTGTTTTCAATTACCAACTTTATCGATAGTCAACTTGAACATACCTAAACATATTATTTTAAAGACAATTTACCAAAAAATACCGAGCAAAGCTCGGTCATCCAGATATTAGCTATAATATGGCCATTTTTCCGTTGCTTATCACAGGATTAACATTGTCCATATATGTATATTTATATATGTAAACAAAGGGGTAATTGCGTAACATACTATCAATAGCAATGGCTTTCATTTTGACAGTTCAAAAACATTCATTGCATTATTTACCTTGTTGAACAGACTATTTTTTGGAACATACCTATGAAGCAATGGGTTTTCCTGTTATTTTATTTTGTGTTTTACGAACTATGACAAATAAACGGAATAATTTCTTTCTTTTTCTTTCAATGGATTAGCCTTTCTTCAAAATGATTCAGATCGAAACGAATAGTGTGCGCAACTATGGTACTGTACTGGTTCCAAAACTTGGATTATATTCAATAAGATAGGTAATAGAAAATAGAAAAATAGAAAAAATCCGCATTGTCCAGGTAATATAGTAAGCAAACATAGGTTAACATAAAGTTTAGACGACATGAGTAGCTTAAATATTACCTACAGCTAATTACAGTATATTATTTTCCAGTGAACCCCAAACTAGACAGTTAGTCTGTATCTTGGGGTTCAGGATACGAATAACAGAGTGGAGACTAGAGAGGTGATTTCAGTAATGGTATGAGTGTATGTGTAAAAGTTTGTGTGGTGTGTTTGTGTGGTCTATATGTGTGGCTTGTGTGTGGTGTGTATGTGTGGCGTGTATGTGTGTAGTTTTGATTCAGTGTCAGGTCGGGGTCGTTATATTAATTGTTCCGAATCGTCATAACCAGTAATATGCAACATTTTCTTTACAATTTTCTTACATTCGAGTAATATTTTTAATATCGCACACTTTACAAACTTTATTGTATGTATTAATGAGAGAGTAGTTCGGGGAGCGTCTAGCTAGTAATGAGGTGACGTCAGGTGTTGGGATTCTGTAATTTCTTTTATTTATGATTGATTTATAGTCGGGCCTTCTCTTAATATTTTTTTGCGTTTTAATGCAGGCAGATAGAATGAAAAGCTAGCGGACTCTAAGAACTCTAGTTTCACGATAGAGTAAATCGGTGGAAAACCGGTAGGGCTTCTTAAAAGGTACTTTAAGAAGCGCTCTCTGTGCTCTTTAAGCTTCAATCAAGTAGGTCTTTCCAGCACTACCCCATCGGTATATTCCAGCACTACCCGGGTATATTATCGATCGTCGAAAGAAATATTGTAACCAAAGTATTGTATAATAATCCTATTACAAAGTTCAAGTCTTTTTATTTTCAGAAATATGGCTGAAGAATTCTATTAAAACTTTGTCTCAAATATTGTTGTACGAAAGTACAAAAACAACGTCAGTTCTCTGTAATAGGATTGGATGTATAAATATACCTTTGAATAGATCTGCTTCATTCGATGAAAATCGTAAAAACGCGAGTTGTTCGCGTAAAACCAAGACTCATCAGAATTTCTATATCCGATTTCCGGATGGCGGAAATTTGTATCTCTAATCATTTGTGCCGCAATGTCCGGTTCGATTGCATTCCTACTGTCTGGTTGTACCTACCCTCGACCGCGTCCGAAACCGCTCCGGAATTCATGAATCGGAAAGCTAATTTCCCATGAATATGTATGGGTAAAAATTAATATCCTATTTATTACTTTTTAAGCGAGATTTTGGACAACAATTTGTATGTAAATAGAATGTGGGCATGAAAATATTGCTGGTTTTTTTTAAATCTGGGAGATTGGGAGCTGTCTTGAGATTATTTTGGTAACATACAATGCAACCTGAGGTAGACTTATGGCTAATAACAGCCGCACGGTTCGATCGATCAAGTGTAGTTACGGTTGCCGCGGTTGGTCCGTGGATTAGGTAATTTCTTTACATGCCAAGACCCCTCCGTGTCTCGGAAAGTAAGTTAAGTCGTTGATCCCTACCGTGATTTGTGGATCTTAAACAGTCGTTATGGTTACGGTTCTGACAACCAGTATTACCCTCTTGGTATCGCGTTACCCAGTTTCAGCTGTATCCAGTTGTACTGGAAGCCGACCCTAACATAGTTGCCAACGGCTAGGTAGATGATGACATACCAACCTGTGTTTAGCACGTGCTTCGTTTCGATCTGTTTCAGGTTTTTTGACGTTTTATGTCGACTTCTAAATATTCTTTATAGAATTTTACCATACGATGTTCATTCTTTTCTTTTGTATGCCTACTAAGGGCTGATTATTCAATCGCCAGATAACTTTACTTTAAGGAATAATTATGAAAGTTGAACAGGTTTTGCATGGATAAAATGTCGAATTTCGATATTTATTTTATCTATTAAAGCTTCTATACGGGGCGGCATGGATAACGACGCAGAAACTGACCCCATAAATTGAGCACATGAGTCTAGACCTAGCTAGACCTAGATACGATGGTTAGTAATCTAAGCTGCCAAATGCTGTCCATCTGCTTCATTATTATAGCTACATCTTGTATATCAATGTACTGAATGTTTTTTTTTCCTATGAGAACCAGTTTTAAATGTTATAATTTAATTTTAAGCACTCCCACGATTCGTGTACCTTTGCTTGCACTCATAAGTACCAAGTTCCGACCGTAAAGAGCAAATTTTCATAACAAATTTGAAAGATTTTCCCCAGCGATTATTTTTCCTCAAACTTACAAAAATAAAGTAAGTTAAGTAGGTTAAGTAAAGTAAGTTTAATGTACAGATTGATAAATTATGATTATGATTAATTTAAGATGAAAGCTTCGTGAAGGGCCTTGATATACCCTGTGTATGTGTAGTTATCTGATCTTTCAAAGGCTGTCTACTGTCATCGCTGTATATCTACCCATTCTGTATATCTCGACATAAATGTTAACTAAACTTAACAAAGGCTCTTCAAAACAATAGTTGGTCATTTTCTTTTTATTACATGCGTGGGTTACATGATAAACTTTCGCAGAAATGAGATACATAACTTTTTATTAAGGTACCCTTATAAAGTTCTTTAGTGTAGTTTTTGGTGGCGAGGCAATAGCTTAACTGGCACTTTCGTGATCCTAGAACATTGAGAAAATGGTATAAAAATCTTGTAAAATAATCATATTATGATGGTAATTGAGAATGAAATATCTTGTTCCCTGACGCATTGCCTCGCAGTGCTTCGCCCGCCCGGTATAACTTATTCCTAAGGGTCATAGCGCGATGTTAGTCTAAAGCCTTTCTGGAGAGTTGGGCTATCAAATGAGAAAACAGTTTTGTAATCCGACGAATATCAGAATCCAGACATAAGCGACTTCGACCGCGTGAAGTTTCTCGTTCGCCCGGGCCACCGCGTGGCTTTTCATCGACTGCCCACTCTCTTACTTTGTTTTCCCTTACCGTTATTTCAGACTTTTTTACTTACTGTTCGATTCCTCCTGGTCCTAGAAGAAAGAAAGAAGAATTTCTCTATTTTTCAAACCCGACTGATAGTTTCAGGGATTAGTGCGTTCACACCTACAAAGGATCAAACTCTTCGGATTTATTACGTTAAGTATAGATTGGTTTAGAAGTTATGTTGTTTATCTTCATCTTCCTAACGACAGTGGTTCGACCACGAGTGTAACTAAATGTAGCTAAATACTAGTACTTAACATAAACTTACTGCTTATCTGCCCACCACAACCTAGCAGCCTATTTATCTTTACGCTGCGATCCTTAGGAGCCGACCAAAAAGAAAAAGAAAGTCTGTATAAGAACGCTTAACGCTCAATCGCGGGCAGAAGTTAGTAATATAATAAAGAGGAAGCATTTCTCAGTGTGCATACGTATGTAGGCGGTAATCTTCGAACTACTGATCAAATACCATATTTTTTTTTGTTACTTATAAGAAGTTATAGTATTTCCGAGTGTCGTAGGTTATATTTTATGTTAAAACAAGAAATTTTACCTGGACGATATCTCGGAGAGCAGTTAGTGCTGGTTAGAATTAAACAAACAGTATCGTAAAAGTGTTCTATATTGAAGACAAACCATAAAACACCCCCGCCCCACCTGCCAAGGTCGTAAAAGGGGATAATAATAGGAGGATAGAACGGTAGCGTCATCCTGTCTGCTTATTATAATAAACTGTGTTCACCAATCGTTTGGCAAGCGTGGGATATTATACAGGATCATTTTTTATCCAGTGCGCAAACTGTAACCATGAATTCAGCATATCATTCTAGACCCCCCAGCGTAGAAAATTTTCGTCAGTTATACCAAAAAATCTGCTGTTTCATACATTTTCACCCTGTAGGTATTGCATTTTATTTATGAAACAGCAGAATTTTTTTTTCGTAAAACCGACGAAAACATTCTGTGCAAGGGGGTCTACAATGATATGCTGAATTCATGGTTACAATTTACGCACTGGATAAAAACCGGCCAAGTGCGAGTCAGACTCGCGCGCCGAGGGTTCCGTACAAACCTAGGTAGGATCCTCGGTTTATGTATCTCGGTTTATGCTTATGAAATTAAATGAGTTTTTTTAAATTTTTATATTTGAGTTGATTGAATGAAAGGTAAATTGCGGTTTACGATTTATGACGTATTAAAAAAAAAAAACTTCTTACTGGATCTCGTTCAAACTAATTTTCGGTGGAAGTTTACATAGTTATACACATCATATATTTTTTTGAGTTTTATCATTCTCTTATTTTAGAAGTTACGGGGACACACACACACACACACACACACATTTTACCACTTTGGAAGCGTCTCTGGCGCAAACTATTCAGTTTAGAAAAAAAATGATTTTAGAAACCTCAATACCATTTTTAAAGACCTATTCATATATACACCACACGTATGGGTTTGATGAAAAAAAAAAAAAATTTGAGTTTCAGTTCCAAGTATGGGAACCCCAAATTTTTTTTTTTCTATTTTAGTGTAAAAATCTTGATGCGGTTCACAGAATACATCTACTTACCAATTTTCACGAGCATAGCTTTTATAGTTTCGGAGAAAAGTGGCTGTGACATACGGACGGACACACAGACAGACAGACAGACAGACATGACGAATCTATAAGGGTTCCGTTTTTTGCCATTTGGCAACGGAACCCTAAAAACTTATCCAGTATATTATAGAAATGTCCCCTAGCGGACGACGGAAAAACACACCTGCAGGAGAAAAGATAAAATCAGTATCTGAAAATATTTCTTTTTCTGTAGGTTTCCGATCGAATTATATGGAAACGAACAACCCACCCCTGCTTCGTCTGTTTTTGCGATTCGATAAACTTCGAACTGTATTTATACACCGTGACATTTTATTCTCTGGTCTTACAAAGGTTGTCCAATCAATTTATCCCACATAATATACCTCTAGGCGTGATTAAAAATTGTTACCATTAATTAAGATAATGGTGTTAAGAAAAATAAATAATGGATTAGAATTATGAAACATCCTGTTAATAATGTTTACGTATTATATGGTAGAGAACAAACCTACCCAGTGTACGAGTCGGCTAGATCATTCCATCTCCATTTTCCAGGAGACAAAATATCAAAATAAAAACCACGTCATGCGTCATCATAATGAATAATATTTTTAGTTTTAGTTATTCAAATGTTCTTTTTTTTTCTTATGTCTGTGTAGTAGTCATTGGTAACACGAAGTGGGCTGCCGTTGTAAGACGACTATGACGTCACGGTGTATAAAGATTTTCATGAAACATCATTTCAGTCGAAAGACGTCCACTTCATACATACGCATCCCCCAATTTATGGGGTTTGTTATTATCGCCACGCTTTGCAAGCGAATTGGCGATGGCAATACAATGGTGAAATGCAAAGAAAATGCATGACATACAGTCATATCATTAGATTGGAACTCTTAGACAATGTTTTGAGTGTGCTGAGTAGTCAAGTCTTTTAAAACACTCTTGTAAGAGTGTCTTAAGCGCAAAAACTGATTAAGCACATAAGTGCAATGGCTGGGCCCAGCATAAGTCTCCATCCCATGTGATTATCGATGAGAAAAGTATTTTATGTCTTAATCCATGTCTCAGCCTACCCATGTGCCAAATTTCATTCAAATGCGTTCATCCGATTTGGAGTGAAAGCGTAACAAACCAACATTTACAAAATCAAATGTTTTCTCTTTATAGTATTAGTCATGTGATTGTTCCTAAATTATCCCAGGCTGATAAAATTTTGGATTTTGCTAAGCTTGTCAATATGTGTGCTTGGGTCCGTTTCTCTATGAATAGTGGCAGTGTTAGGGAAAACCATCGAGTATGCAGGTGAATAAACATTTGGGACACTAGTTGGGACATCGTCTGTTCAGGGACGCCATACTCGTGGCTGGTTTATCTGCCCAGCTTTGTCCCAACTATCTTGGGGTTGGCTTCCAATCTCACCGGATGCAGCTGAATACCAATATTTTACATGGAGAGACTGCTTATCAGACCTTCTCTACCCAGATACTGGGTAAAACGACAGCCTTTGGTAATACTGGTTGTCAGACTTTTGTTTGCACGGCCTATGGCATACCATAGCGCTTTATTTAATATTTTATAATATGCCTATTATTGTACATTATGCTAAACAAATGAATAAATTAGTTATGAAGTGGAAAGAGGTTTTGCCTGTAAACTCTTTGTAATTACTACACATGTTGTTTAAGCATACTTAGTGGCTCCTAGTTTCTAAAAACAAATCCGCTTTCAAATCTCGTTGCAGTCGTTTTAATTGGTTGCCTAAATCAACAACAAGCAATCACATAAGATCTGACAACAGTTTTAATTGAATGGGCTTCCAACAAGACGGGGTACAATAATCTGAGTAATGTTGCCGGCTGAGCGGCGGAGCTCACAGTTAATCTGTTGAAACGATCTTAAAAGCTGATTAGGATTGCTCGCATTTATATAAATTACGTGAACAAAACTGATGAACGATACCCTTTTTTTGCAATTTTATTTGGTTTATTTTTTTTAAGAGTATAAATAAGTCATAATTATAATATTTCTTTTAATTTAGTGAATCAAATCAAGTCAACCGGTGCCAATTTTTATGTTGTCTCAGTGCTCTCGACCTCGATCACGCGTTTTGTTTTCGTTTTGTATTTGCTTCTATCGTGCATTGTCATGAGAACCAAACGTGTGTGACAAATTTCAGCCCGATATCTTCAGTGGGTGTGGATGAAATATTAATTGAAAAAAAAAAAAAAAGTTCAGGACATACAAGTTAAATAAAACCTTTAAAAAAGTCTTCGTAAGTAAAACAAACCTTTGCTAAAAAAAAATTGACCTCCCCAATCCCATTCGAGCCTGGAAGCAGTCGATTTATCGAAATTAAACGATACAAATAAAAGAGTAGCTCATTCATTTGATCAAAATAATACTATGGTGTATTAAAATTAATAGAAAAAAAATAACTGTAAAAACAAGTCCATAAAATTACGTAAATCATCAAATTATTAGATCTTTAGAGACAGTTAGAGGTAAAAAAAGGAAAAAGTTTAAATTAAATAAAGATTTTATTGAACATGAAATAAAAAAAGTATGGTTGAGTTAGTTAACATTTATTTTTTTTGAGCGTAGTCGACAAATTTTCGTAAAAGCGTGCGTAAAATAAGGTTAGTTGAAATGTCTATTCTATAAATAAATCACCAAACATATTCAGGACAATCTGAATGAGAGTCTGCTCCCGTGAGATCGAAATATCTAGAAATAAAAAAAGGAACAATATGAAAATGATTTTTTGACAAAAAAAATATTATTTTAACACGTTAACTGCCTGTCGGACTATATGTCTGACACTTTTTGGGCCATTCAGGCCTTGTCGGAATATATGACCGACAACACATAAAAAATCTGAACATGTCGTTGCTGCCTGGCGGCCATGTTTCTGGAATAAATAATGTATTTATGAAATAAATAATGCATTTATGAAATAAATAATCTATTAATAGTGAAGTAACCTAAGTACATTTTTGATTTTTTCTTATTTTAGCCATGGTAGTTCACGTGTTAAAAAAGCCATGTGCCCATGGGATTTCCCATGTGTGCTCTTAAAAATGATACCGTCCACTATGGCATCTCTACATTTCATGAGCAACTTTATCTATGGGTAAAAGATGAATAAGAATTAAATTATATTGCAATTACTAAAAACCTTGCACGCACCAGCGACAGATCAAGCTATACATTTTCAGTATAAACAGACTTCTCATTGTACGAAAAGCCTATATAATGCGAGGTCAGCTAAATCTGGAAATGTATAGCTTGATATATGTATAGCCGTATATAAAAATAGTCGAATTTTCTTCTTTTGTATCACTTTGAAATTAAATGCTGGATACAGATGTTTAGTGATTGCTCATAGAAAAAGAAAGTAAGATACCACAGTTGATCGTAGCAAGTGAAGGTGTGCGAATTTGTGTACAGCCCACCACACCTAAAAGATATACCACAACTAAGAAGTGTCTTGGGTTTTATATTTTAGTTTATAATATTTCAAATGACAGAGTTCTGAGGTAACAAACTTAAAAAAATCTACCGGATTGAGGCCCTCCTCCTTTTTAGGGTTCCGTTGCCAAATGGCAAAAAACGGAACCCTTATAGATTCGTCATGTCTGTCTGTCTGTCTGTCTGTCTGTCTGTCTGTCTGTCTGTCCGTCCGTATGTCACAGCCATTTTATTCCGAAACTATAAGAGCTATGCTGTTGAAACTTGGTAAGTAGGTGTATTCTGTGAACCGCATTAAGATTTTCACACTAAAATAGAAAAAAAACAATAATTTTTGGGGTTCCCCATACATAGAACTGAAACTCAAAAATGTTTTTTTTCATCAAACCCATACGTGTGGGGTATCTATGAATAGGTCTTCAAAAATGGTAATGAGGTTTCTATTATCATTTTTTTCTAAACTGAATAGTTTGCGCGAGAGACACTTCCAAAGTGGTAAAATGTGTGTCCCCCCCCCCGTAACTTCTAAAATAAGAGAATGACAAAACTAAAAAAAATATATGATGTACATTACCATGTAAACTACCAACGAAAATTGGTTTGAACGAGATCGAGTGAGTAGTTTTTTTTTAAAACGTCATAAATCGTAAACCGCAATTTACCTTACATTCAATCAACTGAAATATAAAAATTAAAAAATATATATATTTTTAAACCGAAAATACCTACAGGTTTGTACGGAACCCTCGGTGCGCGAGTCCGACTCGCACTGGTGCGCCGGTTTTTTTGAAGTTGGATACTAATGAAGTAGTAGATCATAAGTACGGAAGTAAGTAGAGGTGGAAGAAGTGCGCACACCATGTTACTAAATAGATTATTTGGATTGCCTAGTTGGTCTAGTGGTTATAAGCGTTATTGCTGAGCATGAAGTCCTGGGTTTTATTCAAGGTTGGGCAGTGTTATTGGATTTTTGTATTAGAAATTTAGGGCATTGGGTTTTTGTTTCGCGTGGTGCTCTGCCATAGTCTCCACGCTTGGCAGGCGGGTTGGTGATCACAGTATGGTGGTAAAATACGTAAAGAACGCTGCTGCCCATTCTCTAGTAAGTACCTTAAGTCGCCTTTTACGACTCCCATGGGAAAAAATGGGATGGTGCTATTCTATATTTACGTCCAAAAACACACGGAACACAAATATTAGCGTACACGTCCTAATTAACTAAAACTGTACTTACAGATCGCAGGTAATGCATTTGCCAAACAGAAGAACACGATTTTCTCCGCACCCTCCTCCAATAACATAAATAACAGATTTCCTTTTAAATCGGGTGTTAACTGGTGCTGTGTCTCGTTGATAGGATGCTGCAGTGTCGACTGGTTGCGACGAACACAACGCGGTAAGAAGCGCTACAATCGCGACACACAGAATAAAGAACTTCATGGCGACACGTGCTTGCTTGCTACTACACTACTGTCAGCGGAATGTTGTGAACGACAAATAACACTCATTTTATAGTCTTTGTTGATGTCACCTACGCAGGCCAAATATACCGATTTGTATTAATAGGTAGGTATATAAGTAACTATTACAGGATTTATCAAAAATCATGACGTCAATGCCGGCTGACTGGATTTATAAAATAAGGTAAATTGAGGAACTCTCAACAATAAATAAGTAGGTTGCCTACTCACCACACAAGCACTACTTACTCAATATGTGAAAATCGAAATGTATTCAATATAGGCAAAGTGAAAGAAATACCTTTTACTCAATTAGGTTCTTCATGAAAAATAAACAAGAAACTGCATTACTATGGAATTTCGAATGCCTCTCTGAATCTTCTTCTTTCTTTCTAAAGTTAAGAGATTTGATGCAAACGGAGAAGATCACCCGATATGAATGGGAGTCCCACAGGGCTCAATTTTGGCCCGTTATTAGGGTTTTGTAAAAAAAAATCCATTCAGAGAGAACGCTAAGCGAAAATAGGTGGACGGCGGCGGATAAAGAAATTTCACGTAGAAGAAGTCGTGGGCAGAAGCTAGTAAATTATATAAATGAGAACGGTCGTGTTTATTGTGAGATAGAAAAATAGTTCCAAATGTGCTAATACACCTTGTTTTCCTTCCTTTGTTTTTCGTGGTTATTGTGAGAGTAAAATGGTATATGCGAATGAACAAGACAGGTATAGATCCTGGGATACATGCTAGGTTAAATGATGTTTATTAGATTTGATTTCATCATTTCTGCCGACAGACGTCCACTAATGGACATGGGGTTTTTTTTTTTTTTTTTTTTCAGGATGGGAAATCATCAAATGACTTCTCCCGCTCTGGGGGGAGCGGGAGGGCGTGTCAGACTTTTACTGACTAAAACCCACCCGTGTTCCATCAGTTGCCCATGTGCCAGGGTCACGGTATCTCTTTCGAACAATCACGCGACCTAGTAGAATCCTACACTGCTGCTGACATCTCTTTGAGGCGCGCGTGGAACACTGCGCGCCGTCGACCCGAGCTTGGTCCTTACCGGGCGGCGAGCTACCCATTGCTCGCCACCCGCAAGCTCGCGCCTACGGTGGCCGGGAGTCCGCTATTGACTCCCGACGCCCGGGGCGTCTCCTCCTGCGGCGGCTAGGGACGTGAGGGCGCAGAGACTGCCACTCCCTCACGCGCCCCGCCTCCTCCTTCGCGAGCATTACTGCTTCGCAGAAGGAGGTGACGGCTTCCCATTCCCTCTCGCTCCGTACCATGGCTCGCACCAGGGCCGGACGCGAGAGGTCGCCGCCGCCGATCGCCTCCACGAGGACACGGCGGTGCCCCGCCCAGGCAGGGCACACCTCCACCGTATGCTCCACCGTGTCCTCCAGACGATCCTCGCAATGGAAACACCCGGACGTATCCTCCCGCTTTATCCTGAACAGGAACCCACCGAAGCACCCATGCCCGGTGAGAACCTGCGTCAGGCGGAAGGTGAGGACGCCGTGACGCCTCTCTATCCACTCCTCAAAGAGGGGACTTACCGCCGCAATTGTGGCGTGCCCAATGGACATTGGGGTGGGTTGGCGATCGCAGTATGGTGTAAAATGCATAGAGAACGCTGCCGTCCATTCTCTAGTAAGTCCAATAGTCGCCTTTTACGACACCTTTGGCAAGAAATGCCCTCCTAATTCTTCCCATTTCTCCTCTATTTCCGGAACGACCACACGGTATAATTGAAGATTTGACTTGTTTATCTGAAATAGCTATAATACGCCATTTTATCCGCTGTTTATCATACAGTTAATATTAGCCTACAATAGCAATGGCTTCCTTTTTGACAGTTCAAAAACATTAATTGCATTACTTACCTGGTTGAACAGACCATGTTTTGGAACATACCTATGAAGCGATAGATTAGCCTTCCTTCAAAATGATTCAGATCGAAACTAATAGTGTGCGCAACTATGTACTGTACTGGTTCCAAAATTTGGATTCTATTGAATAAGACAGGTATATTATCGATCGTCTAAAGAAATATTGTAACCAAAGTATTGTATAATAATCCTATTACAAAGTTCAATTCTTTTTATTTTCAGAAAAATGGCTGAAGAATTCTATTAAAACTTCGACCCAAATATTGTTGTACGAAAGTACAAAAACAACATTCAGTTCTCTGTAATAGGATTGAATGTATAAACATACCTTTGAATAGATCTGCTTCACTCGATGAAGCTCGTAAAAACGCGAGTTGTTCGCGTAAAACCAAGACTCATCAGAAATTCTATATCCGATTTCCGGATGGCGGAAATTTGTATCTCTAATCATTTGTGCCGCAATGTCCGGTTCGATTGCATTCCTGCTGTCCGGTTGTACCTACCATCAACCGCGCCGGAAACCGCTCGGGAATTCCTGAATCGGAAAGCTAATTTCCCATGAATATGCATTATCTAAAAATTAATATCCTATTTATTTCTTTTAAATGGGAATTTGGACAACAATTTGTATGCAAATAGAATATGGGCATGAAAATACTGCTGGTTTTTTAAATCTGGGAGATTGGGAGCTGACTTGAGATTATATTGGTAACATACAGAGTAAGCTGAGATAGGCTTACTTACAGCTAAGCAATAAAAGCCGCACGGTTCGATCGATCAAGTAAAGCTACGGTTGCCGCGGTTGGTTAGTGGATTAGGTAACTTCTTTACATACCAAGACCCCTCCGTGTCTCGGAAAGTAAGTTAAGTCGTTGATCCCTACCGTGATTTGTGGATCTTAAACAGTCGTTATGGTTACGGTTCTGACAACCAGTATTACCCCCTTGGTATCGCGTTACCCAGTTTCAGCTGTATCCAGTTGGACTGGAAGCCGACCCTAACATAGTTGCCAAAGGCTAGGTAGATGATGACATATCAACCTGTGTTTAGCACGTGCTTCGTTTCGATCTGTTTCAGGTTTTTTGACGTTTTATGCCTACTCCCAAATATTTTTATACAATTTTACCCATACGACTTTCATATTTTTTTTTTCGTTTTTATGTCTACAGTATGCCTACTACGGGCTGATTATATTCAATCGCCAGATAACTTTGGTCTAAGGAATAATTATAACGGTTGTACAACTTTTGCATGGATAAAATGTCAAATTTCGATATTTATCTAATATATAAAATTCTCGTGTCGCAATGATTGTTGCCAAACTCCTCCGAAACGGCTAGACCGATTTTTCTCAAAATTTGTGTGCATATTGGGTAGGTCTGAGAATCGGCCACATACCCCTAAATGATAAATGTGACCCACCCGTAAATATTTTTTTTAATGTTTTCTATTTTTATTTTATTATGATTTAGCATTAAAAATACATACAACTCTAAATTTTCACACTTTTCCACCCTGCAAAACAACGTTTGTTGTTTCAGCTAGTTTTATCTATAAAAGCTTCTGTCCGGGTCCCATGGACAACGACGCAGAAACTGAACCCATAAATTGAGCACACGATTCTAGACCTAGCTAGACCTAGATATGATGGTTAGTAATCTAAGCTGCCAAAGCTTTAATTATTATAGCTACATCTTGGATATTAATCTACTGGATGTTTTTTCTATGAGAACCAGTTTTAAATGTTATAATTTAACCTTAAGCACTTTCACGATTTTCACAGCAAAATTAAAAGTCTACACACACATTAATTATTTTTACTCAAAGTTACAAGTAAAGTAAGTTAAGTAAAGTAAATTTATTGTACAGATTGACAATGTATTATTATGATTAACTAACTTCTGTCCGCGACGTCGCGTCGTCTGCGTTAAATTTCTTGTTCCCCCGACCCTTCCCGTCGCGTCGAATCGCCTACCGGTGCGATTTTCCCCGTTTTATACAACGTTTTTCATTACTGCTCAGCTCCTCTTAGTTGTAGCGTGATGTTATATAGTTTATAGCCTTCCTCGATAAATAGGCTACTGAACAAAAAAAGAATGTTCAAATTCCGACCAGTAGTTCCTGAGATTAGCGCGTTCAAACAAACAAACTCCTCAGCTTTATAACATTATACTAGCTTCTGCTCGCGACTTCGTCCGCGTTAAATTTCTTGCTCTCCAGACCCGTCGCGTCGCGTCCAATCGCCTACCCGTACGATTTGCCCCGTTTTTGCAACATTTTTTATTACTGTTCCGCTCCTCTTAACTGTAGCGTGATGTTATATAGCCTTTCTCGATAAATAGGCTACACAAAACAAAAATTTTTTTTCAATTCGGACTAGTAGTTCCTGAGATTAACGCGTTCAATCAAACAAACGTACAAACTCTTCAGCTTTATAATATTAGTATATTGCAGCATCCTATATTGTATAGTTTATATAGTCTATAGAAGCTTCGTGAAGGGCCTTGATATACCCTGTGTATGGGTAGTTATCTGATCTTTCAAAGGCTGTCTATTGTCATAGCTGTATATCAACCCATTCTGTATATCTCCACATAAATATTAATTAAACTTAACAAAGGCTCTTCAAAACAATAGTTGGTCATTTTCTTTTTGTTATATGCGTGGGTTTCATGATGAACTTTCGCAGAAATGAGATACTTTTTATTAAGGTACCCTTATAAAGTTCTTTAGTGTAGTTTTTAGTGGCGAGGCAATAGCTTAACTGGCACTTTCGTGATCCTAGAACGTTGAGAAATTGGTATAAAAATCTTGTAAAATAATCATATTATGATGGTAAGTGAGAGTGAAATATCTTGTTCCCTGACTCACTGCGTCACATCGCATCGCCCGCCCGCACTTTAACTTACTTGTAAGGGTCATAGCGCGATATTTACCAAAAAAATAATCTAGAGAATCGGGCTACCAAATGGGAACACACAATTTTAATCCGATTAAACATGAGCGCATTGAAACAAACTCTTGTGGGGTACAACATATATTAAATACTAGCTTATGCCCGCGACTTCGTACGCGTGCAGTTACTCGTTCACCCAGGCCACCGCGTGGCTTTTCTCGCGTTATTATTTCGTTTTCCCTTAGTGTTATTTCTTATTGCTCGACTCCTCCGGGTTCTAGGTAAAATAATGTTTCAACTGGTAGTTCCTGAGCTTAGCGCGGTCAATCTAACAATGAAAGTAAGTATAGATTAGTTTAGAAGTAAAGATGTATATCGTCATACCTAAAGACAATGGTTCGACTACGAGTCTGCCAAATGTAGCTGAATACTAAAATTTCACATAAACTTACTGCTTATCTGAGCTCTACAACCTACTAGCTAATTTATTCTCATAGTGCAAAAAAGAAAAGTCAGTAAGAACGCTAAGCGCTAAGGCGTGGGCAGAAGTTAGTAATACTATAAAGAGGAAGGAAAATTTGTCAGTTGGTAATCTTCGAACTATTGATAAGATTCTATATTATTTGTTACTAACGAGAAGCGATAGTATTGCCCAGTTTCGTAGGTTATATTTTATGCTAAAACAAGAAATTTATGTGGTCGAAATCTCGGACAGCCGTTAGTGCTGGTTAGAATTAAACAGACTGTATCGTAAAAGTGTTCTATATTGAAGACAAAGCATAAAACACCCCCGCCCCACCTGCCAAGGTCGTAAAAGGGGATAATAATAGGAGGATAGAACGGTAGCGTCATCCTGTCTGCTTATTATAATAAACTGTGTTCACCCATCGTCTGGCAAGCGTGGGATATTATACAGGATCAGTTTTTATCCAGTGCGCACACTGTAACCATGAATTCAGCGTATCATTCTGGACCCCCCAGCGTAGAAAATTTTAGTCAGTTATACCAAAAAAAAATGCTGTTCCATGCATTTTGACCCTGTAGGTATTGATTTTTTTTATGAAACAGCAGATTTCTTTTTTCTTAAAACCGACGAAAAAATTCTGTGCAAGGGGGTCTACAATGATATGCTGAATTCATGGTTACAATTTACGCACTGGATTAAATCTTATCCAGTATATTATAGAAATGACCCCTAGCGGACGACGGAAAAACATACCTGCAGGAGAAAAGATAAAATCAGTACCTGAAAATATTTCTTTTTCTGTAGATTTCCGATCGAAGTATATGGAAACGAACAACCCACCCCTGCTTCGTCTGTTTTTGCGATTCGATAAACATCGAACTATCTTTATACACCGTGACATTTTATTCTCTGGTCTTACAAAGGTTGTCCAATCAATTTATCCCACATAATATACCTCTAGGCGTGATTAAAAATTGTTACCATTAATTAAGATAATGGTGTTAAGAAAAATAAATAATGGATTAGAATTATGAAACATCCTGTTAATAATGTTTACGTATTATATGGTAGAGAACAAACCTACCCAGTGTCTGAGTCGGCTACATCATTCCATCTCCATTTTCCATGAGACAAAATATCAAAATAAAACCACGTCATGCGTCATCATAATGAATAATATTTTTAGTTTTAGTTATTCAAATGTTATTTTTTTGTCTTATGTCTGTGTAGTAGTCATTGGTAACATGAAGTGGGCTGCCGTTGTAAGACGACTATGACGTCACGGTGTATAAAGATTTTCATGAAACATCATTTCAGTCGAAAGACGTCCACTACATACATACGCCTCCCCCAATTTATGGGGTTTGTTATTATCGCCACGCTTTGCAAGCGGGTTCGCAATGGCGATACAATGGTAAAATGCAAAGAAAATACATGACATACAGTCATATAATTAGATTGGTACTCTTAGACAATGTTTTGAGTGTGCTGAGTAGTCAAGTCTTTTACACCACTCTTGTAGGAGTGTCTTAAGCGCAAAAACTGATTAAGCAAATAATTGCACTGGCTGGGCCCAGCATAAGTCTCCATCCCATGTGATTATCGATGAGAAAAGTATTTTATGTCATAATCCATGTCACAGCCTACCCATGTGCCAAATTTCATTCAAATGCGTTCATCCGTTTTGGCGTGAAAGCGTAACAAACCAACATTTACAAAATCAAATGTTTTCTCTTTATAGTATTAGTCATGTGATTGTCCCTAAATTATCCTAGGCTGATAAAATTGAGGATTTTCCTAAGTTTGTCTATATGTGTGCTTGGGTCTGTTTCTCCATGAATATTGGCAGTGTTAAGGGAAACCATCGAGTATGCAGGTGAATAAACATTTGGGACACTAGTTGGGACATCGTCTGTTCAGGGACGCCATTCTCGTGGCTGCCTTATCTGCCCAGCTTTTTCCCAACTATCTTGGGGTTGGCTTCCAATCTCACCGGATGCAACTGAATACCAATATTTTACATGGAGGGACTGCTTATCAGACCTTCTCTACCCAGATACTGGGTAAAACGACACCCTTTGGTAATACTGGTTGTCAGACTTTTGTTTTGCACGGCCTATGGCATACCATAGCGCTTTATTTATTATTTTATAATATGAATATTATTGTACATAATGTTAAACAAATGAATAAATTACTTATGAAGTGGAAAGATGTTTTGCCTATAAACTCTTTGTAATTACTACACATGTTGTTTAAGCATACTTCGTGGCTCCTAGTTTCTAAAAACAAATCCGCTTTCAAATCTCGTTGCAGTCGTTTTAATTGGTTGCCTAAATCAACAACAAGCAATCACATAAGGTCTGACAACAGTTTTAATTGAATGGGCTTCCAACAAGACGGGGTACGATAATCTGAGTAATGTTGCCTGCTGAGTGGCGGAGCTCACAAACAGTTTATCTGTTGAAACGATCTTAAAAGCTGATTAGGATTGCTCGCATTTATATAAATTACGTGAACAAAACTGATGAACAATACCCTTTTTTTACAATTTTATTTGGTTTATTTTTTTAAGAGTATAAATCAGTCATAATTATAATATTTCTTTTAATTTAGTGAATCAAATCAAGTCAACCGACGCCAATTTTTATGTTGTCTCAGTGCTCTCGACCTCGATCACGCGTTTTGTGATGGTGTTTCATTTTGTTGTATTATTGAAAAAAAAAAATACTCCCACCAGCAAGCCAGCAAGCCAGTATCTGTATTAAGAACGCATTAGAAATGCAAGACTTTTACAAAACTAACTACCGTACTGGTAGTAGGTAAGTTATCTTCTTTGTATTTAAAGCTTTAATTACCTAAATTGAAATAATGTTGGAAATGTACAAGCTGGCTCACATTCAGCTTAAGGCTACAACTAAAGTTAGATCACGTGTTGTGATGGGTAGGACAGAGATGCTTTTAGAAGAGATGACTTAAGTCCGGGTAGTAAAGAGGCGGCCCGCCAAAAAATAAACAGCGGATTCGACAATCCATCTGCGAAATACATTACATTTATTTATTCTATTTTTAAGTAGCCTGCATTGTCCTACTGCTGAGCAAAGGCCTTCTCCAAATGATTCCATGCATCCTTTTCCAGGGCCACCTCGATCCAACCCTGCAAGTGTTACGCGTCAAGGTCGTCTCTCCACCTTTTCTTAGGCCAGTTCGATCTGAGGTTAAGCTACGCTTGTCGCAGTCCGTTCTTGGACGAATAACCATCCAACACATATGAAAACTCCTCCATGCCTCGAAGGGACGTTAAGCCTCTGGTCCCGGCTGTCATACTCCGATCTGTGACAATCGTAACGAGTAGTCAGAAGCCCAAAGTCTGACACAATCAGTCTTACTAACGGGTATAGTGTTAACAAGGGGTGGTAGAGGTCAGATAGGCACTTGCTCCGTGTAAAATACTTGTATTCAGCAACATGCGGTAAGACTGAACCGATCATAGCGTGGAAATGGCTAGATTGATTTTGACAATTTACGGAAGTAAGTACTCCATTTGCTTAACAATTAATTTCCCTGACTACCTGACTGTCTAATATTTTTACAAAGATATGAGACACTAGCTGCACCCTGCGGTTTCATCCGCATAGGTGTCGAACCCGTTGGAATATCGGGATAAGAAGTATCCTATGTCCTTATCCAGGCCATGGTGTACCCAGTACCCATGTGTCAAATTTCATCCAAATCCGTTTTTTCTAACATTTAAAAGAAAAAGCTTCTATCGTGCATTGTCATGAGAACCAAACGTGCGTGTCAAATTTCAGCCCGATATCTTCAGTGGACGTGGATGAAATATTAATTGCAAAACTCACATACAAGTTACATAAAGCCTTTTAAAAATCTCCGTAAGTAAAACAAACCCTGTTAAAAAAAAAATGACCCGCCCAATCCCATTTGAGTCTGGCTGCGGTCGATTTACAAAATTAAACGATAAGAGAGTAGCTCATTATTTTTATCAAAATAATAATATGGTGTATTAAATATTATAGAAAAAATAATTTTAAAAACACTTCCATAAAATTACGTAAATCAACAAATTATTATATCTTTAGAGACAGTTAGAGAGAGGTAAAAAAAGGAAAAAGTTTAAATTAAATAAAGATTTTATTGAACAAGAAGTAAAAATAAAATGTGATTGAGTTAGTTAACATGTGTTTTTTTTTGAGCGTAGTCGACAAATTTTCGTAAAAGCGTGCGTAAAATGAGGTTAGTTGAAAATGTCTATTCTATAAATAAATCACCAAACACTTTCAGGACAGTCTGGATGAGATACTTCGCCCGTGAATTCGAAATACCTAGAAATAAAAAGGAACAATATGAAAATGATTTTTTGACAAAAAATATATTATTTTAACACGTTAATTGCCATGTCAGACTATGTGTCTGACACTTTTTGTTCCATTCAGGCCTTGTCGGACTATATGACCGACAACACATACAAAATATGAACATGTCGTTGCTGCCTGGTGGCCATGTCTTTGGAATAAATAATGTATTTATGAAATAAATAATGTATTTATGAAATAAATAATGCATTTATGAAATAGATAATGCATTTATGAAATAAATAATCTATTTATAGTGAAATAACCTAAGTACATTTTTGACTTTTTCTGATTTTAGCCGTGGCAGTTAACGTGTTAAAAAAGCCATGTGCCCATGGGATTTCCCATGTGTGCTCTTACAAATGATACCGTCTACAATGGCATCTTTACATTTCATGAGCAACATATCTATGAGTAAAAGATGACGAGGAATTAAATTATATTGCAATTACTAATAATCTTGCACGAACCAGCGACAAATCAAGCTACACATTTCCAGTATAGGCTGACTTCTCATTGTACGAAAAGCCTATACAATGCGAGGTCAGCTAAAACTGGAAATTATAGCTTGATAGCCGCATGTACAGACGCCAACACATCAAGCTACTACAATCTGTCAGATTTCTTTGATAGATTTTCGACTTTATTTCTAGAGCATTAGGTTCAAGGTTCATTGGGAAAAATTGACAGTTTCGGGTAGCTTGACCTGGTGGCGTCTGTACAAATAGTCGAATTTTCTTCTATTGTATCGCTTTGAAATTAAATGGCGGATACAGATGTTTAGTGATGTTCAAAGAAATAGAAAGTAAGATGCCACAGTTGATCGTAGCAAGTGAAGGTATGTGAATTTGTGTACAGCCCACCACACCTAAAAGATATACCACAACTAAGAAGTGTCTTGGGTTTTATATTTAATTTTTTTTTTCCCAAGGTTTTCCGTATTTGAAGTTAATGCCACTTTGTAGTGTATGTTTTGGACGTCAGTGTTTATTTTTTTTTTTCCCTTTGTAGTTGTACAGAAATTGGTATACCTTCACTTGCTAAGTAAATATCAGCGACAGGAACTTATTACAACATCACCCTTTCAAATGAAAGAATAACATTTGAAATGACAGAGTTCTGAGGTAACAAACTTATAAAAAACTCTACCAAATTGAAAACCTCCTCTTTTTTGAATTCGGATACTAATAAAGTAGTAGATCATAAGTACGTAAAATACGTAGAAGTACTTAATACTTTATTGCATTCCACAATGTATATGCTTGGGTGGTAAACATTGGATTTAGTTACAATCATGGACCCAGCAAAAGAAATATAGTAGGTAGAGTGGTAAGTAGAGGTAGAATTGGGGACACTACTTAGTAAATAGATTATTTGGATTGCCTAGTCGGTCTAGTGGTCGCAAGCGTTATTGCTGAGCATGAAGTCCTGGGTTCAATTCAAGGTTGTGCAGTGTTATTGGGTTTTTGTTATAGAAATTGGGGGCATTGGGTTTTTGTTCCGCGTGGTGCTCTGCCATAGTCTCCACGCTTGGCAGGCGGGTTGGCGATCACAGTATGGTGGTAAAATGCGTAGAGAACGCTGCTGCCTATTCTCTAGTAAGTCCCTTAAGTCGCCTTTTACGACAGTCACGGGAACAAATGGGTTGGTGCTATTCGTTACGTATGGCAACACTTGGAACACAAATATTAGTATACACGTCCTAAATGAACTAAAACTGTACTTACATATCGCAGGTAATGCATCTGCCAAACAGAAGAACACGATTTTTTCCGCACTTTTCTCCATAAATAATATAATCCCTTTTAAAGCGGGTGTTAACTGGTGCTGTGTCTCGTTGATAGGATGCTGAAGTGTCGACTGGTTGCGACGAACACAACGCGGTAAGAAGCGCTACAATCGTGACACACAGAATAAAGAACTTCATGGCGACACGTGCTTGCTTGCTACTACACTACTGTCAGCGGAATGTTGTGAACGACAAATAACACTCATTTTATAGTCTTTGTTGGTGTCACCTACGCAGGCCAAATATACCGATTTGTATTAATAGGTAGGTATATAAGTAACTATTAAGGGATTTATCAAAAATAATGACGTCAACGCCGGCTGACTGGATTTATAAAATAAGGTAAATTGAGGAACTTTCAACAATAAATAAGTAGGTTGCCTACTCACCACACAAGCACTACTTACTCAATATGTGAAAATCGAAATGTATTCAATATAGGCAAAGTGAAAGAAATACCTTTTACTCAATTAGGTTCTTCATGAAAAATAAACAAGAAACTGCATTACTATGGAATTCCGAATGCCTCTCTGAATCTTCTTCTTTCTTTCTAAAGTTAAGAGATTTGATGCAAACGGAGAAGATCACCCGATATGAATGGGAGTCCCACAGGGCTCAATTTTGGCCCGTTATTAGGGTTTTGTAAAAAAAATCCATTCAGAGAGAACGCTAAGCGAAAATAGGTGGACGGCGGCGGATAAAGAAATTTCACGTAGAAGAAGTCGTGTGCAGAAACTAGTAAATTATATAAATGAGAACGGTCGTGTTTATTGTGACATAGAAAAATAGTTCCAAATGTGCTAATACACCTTGTTTTCCTTCCTTTGTTTTTCGTGGTTATTGTGAGAGTAAAATGGTATATGCGAATGAACAAGACAGGTATAGATCCCGGGATACATGCTAGGTTAAATGATGTTTATTAGATTTGATTTCATCATTTCTGCCGACAGACGTCCACTAATGGACATGGGGGTGGGTTGGCGATCGCAGTATGGTGTAAAATGCATAGAGAACGCTGCCGTCCATTCTCTAGTAAGTCCAATAGTCGCCTTTTACGACACCTTTGGGAAGATATGCCCTCCCAATTCTTCCCATTTCTCCTCTATTTCCGGAACGACCACACGGTATAATTAGGAATCAAACGAACTTACCTTGTAAAGTTTGATTCCAATTATGCGAGGGTCTCAACCGAAGACGATTACAAATTTACTTGCAGCAGTACATGAGAAGGTGCTGTCTTTGCCACACTTTTAGATACTCATAGCTTAATTTAAAAAAAATTAAGCAACAATACCATGACGTAGCGTCCTGTCTCGCTCCCACCACCGGCACGCGGCGCTGTCGCTCCCGCTCTTTATTCATTAATTTTAGAGAAATATTATATAGCTCATATTTTTAACTTTTCTTTTTTGTCTATAGGGGTTCACGTAGGGATGGGTGGGATTGTAATCGTCTTCGGTTGAGACCCTCGCATAATTGGAATCAAACTTTACAAGGTAAGTTCGTTTGATTCCTAATTATACTTCGGGTCTCAACCGAAGACGATTACAAATTTACTTGCAGATGTTTAGAGTAAGTATCATGACAAAAAACGGAAAGCAAACATTGTAATACTATAATTCCTTTTACTAATCATTCAGGTTTAACAATAATTAACTATCTAAATATTCTACCTATTAATCAGACTTTTATTGTTTGCCACATCCAGTTACATCTATCCTAATCTTAACCAAATTAGTCAATTCGATAGGTGTACATGATAATACTTTAAACTTTAACATTCTGTTTCTGAATTTATCTCCAGGAAGCCAATTCTCGCGCAATTCGAATTCGTTATTGTCGCTCGATTCGTACTTTTCACTTGTTAAAATCGAGTCGAGCTATTCTCGCCACGTCGATTCGAGCATATCTCGGAGGAAAGCCACGCGATATGCCCTCGTTTACATGCGACATGCATAGAGTGGTGGAGACCAGTCGAAACGGCCATGACGTCATGTCGAGGGGCGTTCGAACGTCAAACAGTCAGTCAGTAATGATTGTGTCAATTGCGAAAGAAATTTATAAATATTTTTAACAAAATGTTTTACGTGTTCATAAACATCACAGAAGACGCTGCGATCGCCACGACAAGGAAAACACATACGAAGAAATCTTCAGGCCTCGTAGAAAGGTCTATCGCGTGGCAATCATTACATACGCGGTACCACTCCAAGCGAGGATTTTTGAGCTGCAGTGCTCACCATCCTTCTGCATATTTCCCAATATGACCCACACATAGTTAGAGAAGGAGCCAAAGCCAAATCAGTACTAATGCTGGTGAAGTAACGTTGCTGAAGCTGTCGCGGATGAAGTCGAGCACTACTACACACTTTAAGTACTTCATCATTGAGGTTCCTGCGCTACAAAAGTCCATCGTCCTTATCCCAGAATTGTTCTTGGCTTGTGTTGAGTTTACATGTTACAGTGAAGCATGACTAACCCAAGTGTGGTGTGATAATAATTCTGTTTTTGTGGTTTATTCTGAATTTATGTAAACTAGTCTGTGGTGAATTTTTGTAAAGGCTCTTTTGTCACCTATTATTATTATCTTACAACAGGGTCATCAATACTGTGGAGAATATTAAAGACATTTCAAACAATAATTTTTTCTTTATTGTATTTTTTCAATATTAAACTTATAAATAGGAACAATACTGTGCATAAACAATACATTACAAGAATCACTAGTTTACATGATTATTCGGTATCATGTGTGGTATGTTCAGTAGCCCGCTTAAGAATCGCTGAATCTGTACACGTCTTGCCCAAAGTCTACATGAATGTGGACACACGGTCGTACAGCAGTTTCACCACAAACAAATTGAATTTTGTGTTCGACAAGACCGCTTGTCCTTCAGGCAGGAAATTTGTTTACATAAATATTAACAATATTTTCAGACTTCGTAATGTAGCTGGAACACATATGTATATAGATACAACTTTGTCGTTGGAACGGTTGGACGCAAAAGCTATACTGAGAGCCAGTGATTCGTTCCGGTCCTTACGACAATCACGCTTCGTCTTCTCCATCGTGTTAGGCTTTAATGTTATTTAGTAGTTATCAGTTTACTCATTGGCAGACATTCTGTTTAAATTACATTACATGTATAGGTAGATAACCAATGTAAACAATAAAATATGACTTTAATTTGACGTGATAAAACTCATGACATTTACAAATCAGCATCTTTCTATAGGCGGCCATGCATTCTGTTGTAACAAATACAAAGGAGAATTTATTTGAATATTTGTAATTAAATAAAAATTGATTAACGCAATCAAGCATGTATTGTAAGTAAATAGCTTTTTCCAGCGGCTTCGCCCGCGTATTACACTTACAAACCTCTGGATTCACCCTATCTATCGGTGAAAACTGTGTTAAATCCTTTGCGTAGTTTAAAAGATCTAAGCGTGTAAAGAAGATTATCTAGAAATTGAAACTCACGTCATCTATTAGGAATTCATAGAACTAACCAATGAACACACACATTGTACGTACTATAAAAAACATTTCATTTGCAAATATTGAGATCAGTAATTGAGATAAAAACTATCCTATCTTTTAAGTTGGATCAAACTGCACGCGGTCTGCAAATTTTATTAAAATCGGTTAAGTAGTTTAGGAGTCCATCCCGGACAAAAAACGTGACGCGTAATTTATACATATTATTAAGATAATATAAATATTACTTTGGGTACACTACCAGTCGACAGCGATGCGGATGACCTTTCGACGCTATTTTTTAAATTTGTAAATAGTTTTAGTTAGTTTAGGTTGTATTTTTTTTCCTTTATTAATTTAAATATGTAATCCATGAAATAAACGAAAAATATATTACTTTTGTACCTTGCACATGTTATTATTTAAAGAAAGTTAGCTTTTAAATTTGGTATTTATAAATAAATAAACTAGGTATTATACATTAAAAACACAGCTAGTATATATGCAAAATTTATATTACTAACAACAATACTTTACGTAAACAATACATTATAAAAATCACTAGTTATTACGAATAGTCGGAGTCATGATCGCGGGCTATCCTCGAGTTTAGAAATCGCCGGTTCATTTCACCTCTCGGGCAAATTCTTTATGTCGAAAAATGATCGTCTGGCACTCGTGTTTGATGAGACTCCTAACGCGACCCGCAGGGCGAAGTTTGTTTTCGCAAGATTTTCCCAACGTTCGTTTGGGCCTTTGTATAGTAATTTCATGGATCTCATAGGTATACAGCTGCATCATTGGAACAGCAGGACAGTCCGGTTGGAGTACAACTGCACGCATTACGACAGTTATACCCCCTCCTCTTCTTCTTCATCTTGAGAAGCTTTGATGTTATTTACCACAATAAACCGTTTACTATCTATAATCTGTTTACTTAGAATATCATTGGCAGTCATTCTGTTTTATTTAATTATTAATTTGATCAAATTGGACCGATGTGAACAAACAATCAAATGATGGCTTTAATTTGACGTGACGAATATCGGTTGACATTGACAAAATGGCAGCAGTGATGTGTTCCGTTGCAGCAAATACTAAGGAGAACTTATTTTAATGTTAATATTGAAAATAAAAATGGAGTTACGAAATTAAGAATGATGATATTGATAAATGTTTATAAAATACGTATCAAATGCTGCTCAATACATTTTTCTGACTTGAAAATCATTTTTAAAATTGGTCGAAAGTAAAATAACGATTGCGTTATAACAATAGCATCGTTATGTAAAATGGATTACATGGTGTGACGCATAATGGCAACATTTTTGTCCCTAAATTCGTAATTTACGATCGACTTGTACTGAGAATAGCTGATTTCAGATAATCTCACCATTTTATAAGCGACTTAGAACGCGAGCGAAAACAACGAATGTGAGATTTACGAGTGAAAACGCGAGAATTGCCTTCCAGTTGAATGGTAGTAGGCTTGCGCTCTATCACATGACCCTTAAACATAACTAATAAAATGTGATTGTACTATAGGTACACTTCTGCCAAGCCCTTTGGAGAACCCCAGGCGTGATGTTAAGATAATATGTTGTCTCAATATAATTAAAGATCATTAAATATAGCATTAGCGAAATCGTTGTTAACAGGCTTAATAATATCTCTGTTATAGTACTTTAAGAAGACATTAGAAGTATTACTCCAACCTGCGGCCTTCCGTACCACTTCCAGGTTTACCCCCAGCCTATGGGCAGCTGACGTGGAGGCGTGTCGAGTACTGTGGGCTCCGAATGTCGATATGTCAATGCCGCTATCCTCTAAAACTTTTTTGACCCAGTGAGCTAGTGTCTGCGAACATACCTTTTTATGAGGTTTTCGAAAGCTAATGAACAGGTGATCGTCTAATTGATTGTGACGTAAGGATGAAGTTTTATCAATATAAGCTTGTAAAACGGTAGCTGGACATATGGATAAATTTTCACGAATAAAGGGTAACCTGATTAGGGGTTGGAAGGTCCCAGGTCTCGAGGTTTTAATTAAGTCAGATATTTTAATTACAATCATATCATCTTCTGTACTAATATTTTTTAATTTTATTAAACTTAGTGTCTGCATTCTTTGCGCAGAAGCTATTGCTAACAAAGCAATTGTTTTTCTTGACAAACATGCAAGTGTTATGTCCGTACAAGGATACCAACTGGATACATAGCTCAACACTTTATTAGTGTCCCAAGTAGCTGTATACTTAGGATTTGGAGGTCGTAACCTGTATACACCCTTCAGGAACCTATTTACACAACTATTTAATGTGATTTCTGTACCTAAAATAATTGACAGGGCAGACCTGTGTGTATTTATCGTATTATAACTAGCCCGTTCGTTAAATTTTACTGTTAAAAAGGAAATCACTTGAGTACTAGTGGCCTTAAAAATGTCATAATTATTGTTTTGGCAATAAGTTAACCAAGATTTAAGGGTACAGTTATATTGATTTAAGGTTTTTGGTGCAAATGAAGCCATAACGATACCCAAAGATTTCTCCGGAACACCTCGAGTTATCATCGATTGCCTGATAATCTCGCTGCCACTAGGATAAGGTCTGCATGTAGTGGATGGTGTGTTCTGAAAGGAGAATACAACAAATCTTGATCAGGTCCAAAAAATATTTTTTCTGATATTATTAATTTGGTCCATAGTGGATACCAAGGTTGTGAACGCCAATAGGGTACAATTAGTATACCCTCTGCCTTATCTCTAATTATCTTTTGCAAAACTTTGGTTATCATGCTGAACGGGGGAAAACCATAGAAGGAAAGGTTTTTCCAGTTGAAGGTGAAGGCATCAACTATTTCAGAATGGGGATCGAGCTTCCATGAGGCATATTTTAGACATTTGTAATTTTGTGAACTAGCAAAAAGATCAAAATTGGGTACGCCCAGTTTATTTGTGATTTCCGAGAATGCATACTCAGCTAGCTCCCATTCCGTGTCCACATTAATTTTTCGTGATTCCCTATCAGCAATAATATTATCCGAAGATTGAATATATGAAGCAAATACATGAATGTTCTTAGGTTCACACCACTGCCAAATATTCCGGGCTATTTCATTTAAATGTGTATGTTGTATACCCCCCATTCGATTTATGTAGCTGATCGCCGTTGTGTTATCGATTCTCAACAGTATATTGCAATTTCGAAGCTTAGAAGCGAATATTTTTAAACCATAAAATGCGGCCTTCAGTTCTAAAATATTAATGTGCATACTAAGTTCTGATTCTGTCCAATTCCCGTGTGACCTTCTATTACCGCAAGCTATACTCCAACCAGTGGTTGATGCATCGCTGTATATTTCGAGAGAATAATCATTATTACGAATAGGACATAATGAGTTTTTAATATTATTTCTCCACCAATGGAAGTCCTGTTTCAATGAATTTGGTAGTGTCATTATCCTGTTATAGTCATCAGAGTTACCCAGTGCTAGAAATTTTTCCCTTTCAAACAATTTTGTATAAATCCATCCATAACTGACGGCAGGGCAAGCAGAAGTCAGTAAGCCTATGAATTCAGCAAAGTACCTGATTGAACATTTATTTAAATTAAAAAATTCGATAGTTTTGTTTAAGATACAATGTTTCTTTTCTTCAGGAAGATAAATAGTCATATTTACGGTATTGAAAATAAATCCTAAAAATTTACATTCTGTCCTTGGCGTTACTTGACTTTTATTAAAGTTTATTACAAACCCTAAAGATTGTAAAACATTCTGTGTCTTGTTAATATTGTAGACACATTCATCATATGATTGTCCAATACAAAGAAAATCATCTAAATAATTAACTGACATCAAACCTCGACATCGGAGATACTGTAAAACAGGTTTTAACAGTTTGGTAAATACAAACGGGGCAGTACATAGACCAAAGGGAAGAACGTTAAATTGGTATATTTGTGATTTCCATTCAAAACGTAATTTCTTCTTATCATTATTATTTAAAGGGATTAAAAAATAGGCGTCCTTTAAATCTAAAGTTGCCATAAAATTATTTTTATCTAACAACCTTAATGCTGTTCTGTAATCTTCCATTTTAAAATGTTCAAGTTGAATGAATTTATTTAGATTTTTAAGGTTCATAATAAAGCGATGTTCGCCGTTAGCTTTTGGTAACGTAAATATAGGTGATATAAATTGTCCCTCGCAGGGCTCACAAGTTGTTATAAACTTTGATTTTAATAATCCTGTGATACAATTATCAATAATCTTGCATTCCGACATCGATTTTTGGGAATTTCCGGGAGGAATAGTTTGTATAGGTTCTTGCTGAAACGGTATACTGTAGCCTCGTATCCAAGATAAAACTATAGGATCAGTGGTTACACGACACCAGTTATGATAAAAATATTGCAATCTACCTGCAACTGCTACCTTGGTTAATGATGTCAGCGCTTCCTGGTCCTCTGGCGCGCCGAGCTGGTCCGGTTCTGGCGGTACGAGTCTGGGCGGCGATCCCGCGGTGCTGCTGCTGGCCTCCGTGGGGCGGGGTTCCGACGCGGCTGGCCGGCTGCTGCTCGCGGAACCCCCCTCGCGTTTAAAGCCCCCCTTGGGTACTGTGTTGTCGGAGGCTTATACGGAGCGCGCTGTGTAGTCTTCATTTCCAGACCAGATTTAGAAATTGCTTTTGCTGATTTGAGATGTTCAGAAAGGTTGGAACCGAATAAGTATTGATCGAGCTTTGTGTTCTTCACGATTTCTCGAGTCTCTTTATTCAAATTGTTAATGACGGCATATCGCCTCGACTGTGACTCTCTGTAATGACAGTCACACAGGAGTCGTCCAGCGTCACTTAATGGTTTTATAATGTCTTGTGTTTGTGGTAATGTGTCTTTAGAAGCTGACAAAGCCCAATTAAGGACTACACCTATAGCTGTTAAGCAGCTCGATATTTGATTCTGCTTGTATTGGCTAAAAAGATCTTTTTTAATACTAAGGGCTGACAAAGCCGCCTCAATTTCTAGGTTAAGTTTCGGTGCATTCATACTACTACAGTTTTCTGCAGGTAAGTATTGTTTCATCAATTCCAATTTGATTTCTTTAGATAACCCATTACTTAAAACATGTGCCCATCTAGCAGCAATATCTTTATGTAATTCCTCCCCATGTTCCTTCTGGGTAGATGGATCTTCACCAAGCAACATTAAAATTTCAGGATCAAGTACCTCTTCAGTTTCCTCTGGCTCTGTGGGCACTAAAGTTATCGTTTCCTCAGCAGTAGATGGTACGATTGGTTCCGAGACTGCCGGTGCATCCTGTATATCCAATTCTCTCAAATTTACTTCCTCGTTTAGGATTTCTTCACTTGTAAATGAGCATTGTCATAGGATTTAAATGTCTTCGAAACTCAACGCGATTTACGCGGATCAAGACAATTAGGATCTCAACATGATTCACATGGAGGTTAGATAAATTTGTGATACCTCAACACGATATACGTGGAGATTTGTAACGTCCTCTACACGATTTACGTGGAGGAAATATTCAATTGTTTCGCAACTTAAAAACGATTAACGTTTTGAATAAGGTCTTATCTTCAACACGATATACGTGGAGATGGGTTAAGGTATATTAATAAGCTTATACCAACAAAAATAATAATGATTTTGTAATCATGGATGCCTCGTTGGTCTGGTTATCGCAAGCATCGCTACTGAATCTGTTTTCATCATGAATCTGAGTAGGTAGCTACTAGGCTACTACACAGTTCTGCCTGCCCTTTGGGCAATACAGGCCATAGGTAATAATAACGTTATAATAAATTATACTTTTTATAATAAGTTATTAAATGAGGGTAGACCGAAAAAAATCTTTTTAAAATGTGTTGAAGGAAAGTAAATTGAAACACAGTCTAAGTAATAGGACATATTATTAATAATCAGGTAAATTTGTAAGTACATACCTTGTTCGTCCAAAGATTCACCATCATTTTTACCTTTATAGCCAGATAAACTTTCAAAATAAGAACGTTCCGAAGATGACGAACTACTTCGTCTGTATTTTTGCAATTTACGTTCGAGTTTTTTAACCTTTTTCCGCATACTACGATAATAATCCTCACTGTCTTTAGATCGCGAACGCTTTCTTTTTCCCATTTCAAATCAAACTTTGATATTCCTATATTAAACTAAAAAACAGTTATTTTAAATAGTGTGACTCCGACAACACGAAAACACGTAATGAATAAAGAGCGGGAGCGACAGCGCCGCGTGCCGGTGGTGGGAGCGAGACAGGACGCTACGTCATGGTATTGTTGCTTAATTTTTTTTAAATTAAGCTATGAGTATCTAAAAGTGTGGCAAAGACAGCACCTTCTCATGTACTGCTGCAAGTAAATTTGTAATCGTCTTCGGTTGAGACCCGAAGTATAATTGAAGATTTGACTTGTTTATCTGAAATAGCTATAATACGCCATTTTATCCGCTGTTTATCATACAGTTAATATTAGCCTACAATAGCAATGGCTTCCTTTTTGACAGTTCAAAAACATTAATTGCATTACTTACCTGGTTGAACAGACAATGTTTTGGAACATACCTATGAAGCGATAGATTAGCCTTCCTTCAAAATGATTCAGATCGAAACTAATAGTGTGCGCAACTATGTACTGTACTGGTTCCAAAACTTAGATTCTATTCAATAAGACAGGTATATTATCGATCGTCTAAAGAAATATTGTAACCAAAGTATTGTATAATAATCCTATTACAAAGTTCAATTCTTTTTATTTTCAGAAAAATGGCTGAAGAATTCTATTAAAACTTCGAAAATATTGTTGTACGAAAGTACAAAAAAAAACATTCAGTTCTCTGTAATAGGATTGAATGTATAAACATACCTTTGAATAGATCTGCTTCACTCGATGAAGCTCGTAAAAACGGGAGTTGTTCGCGTAAAACCAAGACTCATCAGAAATTCTATATCCGATTTCCGGATGGCGGAAATTTGTATCTCTAATCATTTGTGCCGCAATGTCCGGTTCGATTGCATTCCTGCTGTCCGGTTGTACCTACCCCTCGACCGCGTTCGAAACCGCTCCGGAATTTCTGAATCGGAAAGCTAATTTCCCATGAATATGCATTGGTAAAAATTAATATTCTATTTACTTCTTTTTAAGCGTGATTTTGGACAACAATTTGTATGCAAATAGAATATGGACATAAAATACTGCTGGTTTTTTACATTTGGGAGATTGGGAGCTGACTTGAGATTATTTTGGTAACATACAAAGTAAGCTGAGATAGGCTTACTTACAGCTAAGCAATAAAAGCCGCACGGTTCGATCGATCAAGTAAAGCTACGGTCGCCGTGGTTGGTTAGTGGATTAGGTAACTTCTTTACATGCCAAGACCCCTCCGTGTCTCGGAAAGTAAGTTAAGTCGTTGATCCCTACCGTGATTTGTGGATCTTAAACAGTCGTTATGGTTACGGTTCTGACAACCAGTATTACCCCCTTGGTATCGCGTTACCCAGTTTCAGCTGTATCCAGTTGGACTGGAAGCCGACCCTAACATAGTTGCCAAAGGCTAGGTAGATGATGACATATCAACCTGTGTTTAGCACGTGCTTCGTTTCGATCTGTTTCAGGTTTTTTGACGTTTTATGTCGACTTCTAAATATTCTTTATAGAATTTTACCATACGATGTTCATTCTTTTCTTTTGTATGCCTACTAAGGGCTGATTATTCAATCGACAGATAACTTTACTTTAAGGAATAATTATGAAAGTTGAACAGGTTTTGCATGGATAAAATGTCGAATTTCGATATTTATTTTATCTATTAAAGCTTCTATACGGGGCGGCATGGATAACGACGCAGAAACTGACCCCATAAATTGAGCACATGAGTCTAGACCTAGATACGATGGTTAGTAATCTAAGCTGCCAAATGCTGTCCATCTGCTTCATTATTATAGCTACATCTTGTATATCAATCTACTGAATGTTTTTTTTTCCTATGAGAACCAGTTTTAAATGTTATAATTTAATTTTAAGCACTCCCACGATTCGTGTACCTTTGCTTGCACTCATAAGTACCAAGTTCCGACCGTAAAGAGCAAATTTTCACAACAAATTTGAAAGACTTTCCCCAGCGATTATTTTTCCTCAAACTTACAAAAATAAAGTAAGTTAAGTAGGTTAAGTAAAGTAAGTTTAATGTACAGATTAATAAATTATGATTATGATTAATTTAAGATGAAAGCTTCGTGAAGGGCCTTGATATACCCTGTGTATGTGTAGTTATCTGATCTTTCAAAGGCTGTCTACTGTCATCGCTGTATATCAACCCATTCTGTATATCTCCACATAAATGTTAATTAAACTTAACAAGTGCTCTTCAAAACAATAGTTGGTCATTTTCTTTTTATTATATGCGTGGGTTTCATGATAAACTTTCGCAGAAATGAGATACATAACTTTTTATTAAGGTACCCTTAAAAAGTTTTTTAGTGTAGTTTTTAGTGGCGAGGCAATAGCTTAACTGGCACTTTCGTGATCCTAGAACGTTGAGAAATTGGTATAAAAATCTTGTAAAATAATCATATTATGATGGTGAATGAGAGTGAAATATCTTGTTCCCTGACTCATCGCCTCTCATTGCATCGCCCACCCGCGTTATAACTTACTCCAAGGGTCGTAGCGCGATGTTAGTCTAAAGCCTTTCTAGAGAGCTGGGCTATCAAATGAGAAAACACTTTTTTAATGCAACGAATATCAGAATCAAGACATTAGCGACTTCGACCACGTCAAGTAGTTACTCGTTCGCCCGGGCCACCGCGTGGCTTTTCATCGACTGCCCACTCTATTACTTTGTTTTCCCTTACCATTACATTTCTGACTTTTTTACTTACTGTTCGATTCCTCCTGGTCCTAGAAGAAAGAAAGAAGAATTTCTCTATTTTTCAAACCCGACTGATAGTTTCAGGGATTAGTGCGTTCACACCTACAAAGGATCAAACTCTTCGGATTTATTACGTTAAGTATAGATTGGTTTAGAAGTTAAGTTGTTTATCTTCATCTTCCTAGCGGCAGTGGTTCAACCACAAGTGTAACTAAATGTAGCTGAATACTCGTACTTAACACAAACTTACTGCTTATCTGCCCACCACAACCTAGCAGCCTATTTATCTTTACGCTGCGATCCTTAGGAGCCGACCAAAAAGAAAAAAAAAAGTCTGTATAAGAACGCTTAACGCTCAATCGCGGGCAGAAGTTAGTAATACTATAAAGAGGAAGCATTTCTCAGTGTGTATACGTATGTAGGCGGTAATCTTCGAACTACTGATCAGATACCATATTTTTTTTTGTTACTTATAAGAAGTTATAGTATTTCCGAGTGTCGTAGGTTATATTTTATGTTAAAACAAGAAATTTTACCTGGACGATATCTCGGACAGCAGTTAGTGCTGGTTAGAATTAGACAGACAGTATCGTAAAAGTGTTCTATATTGAAGACAAAGCATAAAACACCCCCGCCCCACCTGCCAAGGTCGTAAAAGGGGATAATAATGGAGGATAGAACGGTAGCGTCATCCTGTCTGTTTATTATAATAAAATGTGTTCACCAATCGTCTGGCAAGCGTGGGATATTATACAGGATCATTTTTTATCCAGTGCACAAACTGTAACCATGAATTCAGCATATCATTCTAGACCCCCCAGCGTAGAAAATTTTCGTCAGTTATACCAAAAAAATCTGCTGTTCCATGCATTTTGACCCTGTAGGTATTGCATTTTTTTTATGAAACAGCAGAATTTTTTTTTCGTAAAACAGACGAAAAATTTATGTGCAAGGGGGTCTACAATGATATGCTGAATTCATGGTTACAATTTACGCACTGGATAAAAAGTTATCCAGTATATTATAGAAATGTCCCCTAGCGGACGACGGAAAAACACACCTGCAGGAGAAAAAATAAAATCAGGAGGTATTCCACTAACAGCACTGATTTGAACAGCACTTGCCCGAACCGCACTTGAGACCTTCCACTAACAGCACTGAAACAAAATTCTGTAACGTGCTGTTCCGTGGAACAATTTATCGTTATTGTATTTAGTGTCCGAACCGCACCTGGTTATAATTATTAGTGATGAGACGAATTAATTCTTTGTTCAGGATATTACAAACATATCGATTCGGCAACTGCGCGTGGAAGGTTTTTGAATGCGGTTGAATATTAACGTATGCAATTTGTTAAATATTGGATCCAAATCACTTAAATGTTTTCTGGAAAAATGGGGAAGAAAACTGTTGAAATCGCCCTGTCGTAGCTAGTTCCAAAAACAAGTTAGTACGAACTTGTTTTGGGAGTTAGCGTGAGATGGTTTTATTTCTTTTTTGTGACAATTACTCGTTGTTGTCTTCGTAAATAGTCCGAAAATATAGTCCATCATTTTCCAAAATACTGTGAGATTAGTAGATGGTGTATGCCGAAGACATTATTCTTGTCGATGAAGATGTGACTGAGATCCAGAGCAGATTGGAGAAGTGGCAACAGAAACTGGAAAATGTTGGCTTGAAAATCAGCAGAACCAAAACTGAATAAATGTTTTGCGATTTCGGCGGTCTCTCCAGTTCTGGAGCCATAGCGCTTGATGGTGGACTTCTCCCGTCTGCTCCGACTTTCGCTATCTCGGTCCACTCGTGCAAAGCGATGGCTAAGTAGATCGGACGGATAAGTACAGAATAAACACTGGATGGATGAAATGGCGGCAGGTCACAGGAACTACATATCTGCGACTCCCACATCCCCCTTAAACTTAAGGGAAAAATATATAAAACCATGGTCAGACCTGCTGTCTTGTATTGGTCAGAATGTTGGGCCACAAAAGGGATGAAAGAAAGGCATGCAGCTGAGATGAGAATGTTAAGAGGGATGTGTGGTGTTACTCGATTGGATATAATAAGAAATGAGTACATAAGGAGAAGTCTGAAAGTGGCAACAATAACTGAAAAGTTGTGATGATACCATGACAACCGATTTCCACACAACTTTTATGAAGGTCACGTGTTATGAAGGAATGGGGAAAATGTCGTGAGGAAAGTATTGAGTATGAATGTCAATGGCCATAAGAGTAGAGGGAGACCAAAGAAACGATGAATGGACTGTTTGAATTATGATATGGATAGAAAGGGGGTAGGCTCAGTAGTTTGAGATGACGACTAATAGAGAAGTGTGGAAGAAAAAGACATGTTGCTCCGACCCCAAATAAATTGGGATAAGGGCAGGAGAATGATGATATCAAAATTATTTGAGATCTGTCATCAGACATCGAACTTGTGTAAAAAACCTATAAAACCACAGTCAAAAGTGTAGATTTTGAAAGGTACTGCCTATTGAGAACTGAATGGTAAAACGACCGAGTTTGGACGGTAATGCAAAATCAGAGGCAAAATAACTGTGAATAGGTCGACGGTTTAAGTTTGTGTATAGTTCCATCTCCAAACTGAAACCTTTGACCGTTTGTCACCAGTCTGTCGCGTCAGCACAAACCAAAAATGTCATAGACTATACGGGAAATGAGCCCTATGTCAGGCTACGAATGATGCATATGTTGCTGTTTGGTAGGTTTTGATTGTGATTTTGAGATTAGATTGTGTAAAATGTATTCGAAAACTTATGTCAATTATTACAATGCAACGCGCGGCGTAAAATATTTATTTTTAGATTTTGTACCATTTATTTTTTATTTCTGCGTTGACAGTGGTGGAATAAGATGATACAAAAATATATTTTAATTTCTGATGTCAGATATCCTAGACTGGATAAAAAAGTCAATCAATTCAATCAATTTATTTATTTTCTCACCACAATATTAAAAAGTTTACAGGTCCATATTATTTAGTCTTAAGCTATTTATACACATTACAATATTGTGGGAGACTGGTGCCTAAGCTAGGCCAAAACCTGTGTTTCAGGACACCAGGTCTCCACCCCGAGTAACAATGTCTGGGCGTATTATAGCGTTACACATATAATTATCATGCGGCGAGTACAGCGTTATGGAGAGTTGAGCGATTGTGTACGAGAACGAGTGTGTAATTATGTGTGCGTGCGTGCGCGCGTGTGTGTGTGTGTTAATTCCAGGACACATTCGGTATTTTCGTATAATATTATAGCTTTAATAGCCAACTCGTAAGCTTGCTTATCAATTTATTCCTAGTTAAAATATATAAAATATATAAATAGTTAAAATATATAAATATAAAATATAGAATAGTGCTACAAACTGGGTAACCTTTACGTTTTTTCAAAAGTTTATCATCAAAAGGAAGCAAAGAATGACGCCGTAATACCGCACGTAGAATGAAGAGTTGACGAACGTTGAGAACTTCTGATTCAGAATAGAGCAGGGCAGTGGGGTAATCTCTGCGCTTGAACTGCATAACTTTAAGAATTGCCCTTTGCGCTCGTTCAACCTGAATTAGGTGAGTTTTGCAGGTTCCTCCCCAAGAGGAAATACAATAAGTAAGAACGGAGACACACAATAACTCTGATAGACAAGAAACAGGGTTTCACGATCAGCGGAGTGTCTCAGCTCTTTGAAAATATATATTAATTTTCTAATTCGTGAACTTAGTGCATCAATATGGGGGCGCCAGCTAAGATGCTCATCAATGAGCACTCCAAGATATTTGGTGCTTGTCACTGGTGAGAGGGTGAGGCAACTGCAAGCATTGGCACTGTGATCCAGAACGTTCAGGCAAGAATGGGCTTTGACTATACTAGATTCTATGGAAGGTGCGCCCGTGTGAGGGAGAGAGAAGCGGATAATCTTAGTTTTGTCAATATTGAGAGTCAACAAGTTCGCCGAAAGCCATGTCATGACACGTTGAAGTGATTGTTCCGCTCTTAGTTTAGCATTAACCCAGTTGTTGTCATATATGATCAGTGCCGTGTCATCAGCATAGGTGAATATATCGCAGTTTGGTATTGATAAAGTACTTGGATAATATTTAGTTGTCATAAATAGATATATCTACATGAACAAGGTGGAATTATCCGGTACAAGTCTTAGTGTCTGCCCATTTGTATCGATAGGTGTTGTTTGTTTGCCTTGGAAAAATAATACATCCCATCACTAAAAAGAAATATTTAACGTAAGTGCGGTTCGGACACTTAAATACAATAACGATAAATTGTTCCACCGAACCGCACGTTACAGAATTTTGTTTCAGTGCTATTAGTGGAAGGTCACAAGTGCGGTTCGGGCAAGTGCTGTTCAAATCAGTGCTGTTAGTGGAATACCTCAAAATCAGTATCTGAAAATATTTCTTTTTCTGTAGGTTTCCGATCGAATTATATGGAAACGAACAACCCACCCCTGCTTCGTCTGTTTTTGCGATTCGATAAACTTCGAACTATCTTTATATACCGTGACATTTTAGTCTCTGGTCTTACAAAGGTTGTCCAATCAATTTATCCCACATAATATACCTCTAGGCGTGATTAAAAATTGTTACCATTAATTAAGATAATGGTGTTAAGAAAAATAAATAATGGATTAGAATTATGAAACATCCTGTTAATAATGTTTACGTATTATATGGTAGAGAACAAACCTCCCCAGTTTACGAGTCGGCTAGATCATTCCATCTCCATTTTCCATGAGACAAAATATCAAAATAAAAACCACGTCATGCGTCATCATAATGAATAATATTTTTAGTTTTAGTTATTCAAATGTTCTTTTTTTTTCTTATGTCTGTGTAGTAGTCATTGGTAACATGAAGTGGGCTGCCGTTGTAAGACGACTATGACGTCACGGTGTATAAAGATTTTCATGAAACATCATTTCAGTCGAAAGACGTCCACTTTATACATACGCATCCCCCAATTTATGGGGTTTGTTATTATCGCCACGCTTTGCAAGCGAATTGGCGATGGCAATATGGTGAAATGCAAAGAAAATGCATGACATACAGTCATATAATTAGATTGGTACTCTTAGACAATGTTTTGAGTGTGCTGAGTAGTCAAGTCTTTTAAAACACTCTTGTAAGAGTGTCTTAAGCGCAAAAACTGATTAAGCACATAAGTGCAATGGCTGGGCCCAGCATAAGTCTCCATCCCATGTGATTATCGATGAGAAAAGTATTTTATGTCTTAATCCATGTCTCAGCCTACCCATGTGCCAAATTTCATTCAAATGCGTTCATCCGATTTGGAGTGAAAGCGTAACAAACCAACATTTACAAAATCAAATGTTTTCTCTTTATAGTATTAGTCATGTGATTGTTCCTAAATTATCCCAGGCTGATAAAATTTTGGATTTTGCTAAGCTTGTCAATATGTGTGCTTGGGTCCGTTTCTCTATGAATAGTGGCAGTGTTAGGGAAAACCATCGAGTATGCAGGTGAATAAACATTTGGGACACTAGTTGGGACATCGTCTGTTCAGGGACGCCATACTCGTGGCTGGTTTATCTGCCCAGCTTTGTCCCAACTATCTTGGGGTTGGCTTCCAATCTCACCGGATGCAGCTGAATACCAATATTTTACATGGAGAGACTGCTTATCAGACCTTCTCTACCCAGATACTGGGTAAAACGACAGCCTTTGGTAATACTGGTTGTCAGACTTTTGTTTGCACGGCCTATGGCATACCATAGCGCTTTATTTAATATTTTATAATATGACTATTATTGTACATTATGCTAAACAAATGAATAAATTAGTTATGAAGTGGAAAGAGGTTTTGCCCGTAAACTCTTTGTAATTACTACACATGTTGTTTAAGCATACTTAGTGGCTCCTAGTTTCTAAAAACAAATCCGCTTTCAAATCTCGTTGCAGTCGTTTTAATTGGTTGCCTAAATCAACAACAAGCAATCACATAAGATCTAACAACAGTTTTAATTGAATGGGCTTCCAACAAGACGGGGTACAATAATCTGAGTAATGTTGCCGGCTGAGCGGCGGAGCTCACAGTTAATCTGTTGAAACGATCTTAAAAGCTGATTAGGATTGCTCGCATTTATATAAATTACGTGAACAAAACTGATGAACGATACCCTTTTTTTGCAATTTTATTTGGTTTATTTTTTTAAGAGTATAAATAAGTCATAATTATAATATTTCTTTTAATTTAGTGAATCAAATCAAGTCAACCGGTGCCAATTTTTATGTTGTCTCAGTGCTCTCGACCTCGATCACGCGTTTTGTTTTCGTTTTGTATTTGCTTCTATCGTGCATTGTCATGAGAACCAAACGTGTGTGTCAAATTTCAGCCCGATATCTTCAGTGGGTGTGGATGAAATGTTAATTGAAAAAAAAAAAAAAAAAAAGTTCAGGACATACAAGTTAAATAAAACCTTTAAAAAAGTCTTCGTAAGTAAAACAAACCTTTGCTAGAAAAAATTGACCTCCCCAATCCCATTCGAGCCTGGAAGCAGTCGATTTATCGAAATTAAACGATACAAATAAAAGAGTAGCTCATTCATTTGATCAAAATAATACTATGGTGTATTAAAATTAATAGAAAAAAAATAACTGTAAAAACAAGTCCATAAAATTACGTAAATCATCAAATTATTAGATCTTTAGAGACAGTTAGAGGTAAAAAAAGGAAAAAGTTTAAATTAAATAAAGATTTTATTGAACATGAAATAAAAAAAGTATGGTTGAGTTAGTTAACATTTATTTTTTTTGAGCGTAGTCGACAAATTTTCGTAAAAGCGTGCGTAAAATAAGGTTAGTTGAAATGTCTATTCTATAAATAAATCACCAAACATATTCAGGACAATCTGAATGAGAGTCTGCTCCCGTGAGATCGAAATATCTAGAAATAAAAAAAGGAACAATATGAAAATGATTTTTTGCCAAAAAAAATATTATTTTAACACGTTAACTGCCTGTCGGACTATATGTCTGACACTTTTTGGGCCATTCAGGCCTTGTCGGAATATATGACCGACAACACATAAAAAATCTGAACATGTCGTTGCTGCCTGGCGGCCATGTTTCTGGAATGAATAATGTATTTATGAAATAAATAATGCATTTATGAAATAAATAATCTATTAATAGTGAAGTAACCTAAGTACATTTTTGACTTTTTCTTATTTTAGCCATGGTAGTTCACGTGTTAAAAACGCCATGTGCCCATGGGATTTCCCATGTGTGCTCTTAAAAATGATACCGTCCACTATGGCATCTCTACATTTCATGAGCAACTTTATCTATGGGTAAAAGATGAATAAGAATTAAATTATATTGCAATTACTAAAAACCTTGCACGCACCAGCGACAGATCAAGCTATACATTTTCAGTATAAACAGACTTCTCATTGTACGAAAAGCCTATACAATGCGAGGTCAGCTAAATCTGGAAATGTGTAGCTTGATATATTTATAGCCGTATGTACAAATAGTCGAATTTTCTTCTTTTGTATCGCTTTGAAATTAAACGGCGGATACAGATGTTTAGTGATTGCTCATAGAAATAGAAAGTAAGATGCCACAGTTGATCGTAGCAAGTGAAGGTGTGTGAATTTGTGTACAGCCCACCACACCTAAAAGATATACTACAACTAAGAAGTGTCTTGGGTTTTATATTTTAGTTTTTTTTTCCCAAAGTTTTCCGTATTTGAAGTTAATTGTCACTTTCTGGTGTATGTTTTGGATGACAGTGTTTTTTTTTTGTGTTGTGGTACCAACAACACTGAAATTGGCAGACCTTCACTTGCTAAGTAATAAATACCAGTGACAGGAACTTATTATAACACCAGCTTCTGTCCGCGACTTCGTCCGCGTCAAATTTTTGCTCCCCTGACTCTTCCCGTCGCATTGAATTGTCTGCCAGTTTTCGTTCATTTTGCATTGCTGTGCCGCTTCTTTTGATCGTAGCGTGATGTTATATAGGACCAGTAGTTCCTGAGATTACCGCGTTCAAACAAACAAACTCTTCAGCTTAATAATATTAGTATAGATTATCACACCCTTTCAAATGAAAGAATAACATTTGAAATGACAGAGTTCTGAGGTAACAAACTTAATTAAAAAAATCTACCGATAATCCTCCTCTTTTTTTGAAGTCGGAGGATCATAAATTAGTAGATCATAAGTACGGCAGTAAGTAGAGGTGGAAGAAGTGCGGACACCATGTTACTAAATAGATTATTTGGATTGCCTAGTTGCTCTAGTGGTCGCAAGCGTTATTGCTGACCATGAAGTCCTGGGTTCAAATCAAGGTTGTGCAGTGTTATTGGGTTTTTGTTATAGAAATCGGGGGCATTGGGTTTTTAATCCGCGTGGTGCTCTGCCATAGTCTCCACGCTTGGCAGGCGGGTTGGCGATCACAGTATGGTGGTAAAATACGTAAAAAACGCTGCTGCCCATTCTCTAGTACGTCCCTTAAGTCGCATTTTACGACACCCATGGGAAAAAATGGGATGGTGCTATTCTTTACGTCTGGCAACACATGGAACACAAATAATAGCATACACGTCCTAATTAACTAAAACTGTACTTACAGATCGCAGGTAATGCATTTGCCAAACAGAAAAACAAGGTCTTTTGGGCACCCTCCTGCAATAAAAGCCATGTCCCTTTTAAATCGGGTGTTAACTGGTGCTGTGTCTCGTTGATAGGATGCTGCAGTGTTGACTGGTTGCGACGAACACAACGCGGTAAGAAGCGCTACAATCGCGACACACAGAATAAAGAACTTCATGGCGACACGTGCTTGCTTGCTACTACACTACTGTCAGCGGAATGTTGTGAACGACAAATAACACTCATTTTATAGTCTTTGTTGGTGTCACCTACGTAGGCCAAATATACCGATTTGTATTAATAGGTAGGTATATAAGTAACTATTAAGGGATTTATCAAAAATAATGACGTCAACGCCGGCTGACTGGATTTATAAAATAAGGTAAATTGAGGAACTTTCAACAATAAATAAGTAGGTTGCCTACTCACCACACAAGCACTACTTACTCAATATGTGAAAATCGAAATGTATTCAATATAGGCAAAGTGAAAGAAATACCTTTTACTCAATTAGGTTCTTCATGAAAAATAAACAAGAAACTGCATTACTATGGAATTCCGAATGCCTCTCTGAATCTTCTTCTTTCTTTCTAAAGTTAAGAGATTTGATGCAAACGGAGAAGATCACCCGATATGAATGGGAGTCCCACAGGGCTCAATTTTGGCCCGTTATTAGGGTTTTGTAAAAAAAATCCATTCAGAGAGAACGCTAAGCGAAAATAGGTGGACGGCGGCGGATAAAGAAATTTCACGTAGAAGAAGTCGTGTGCAGAAACTAGTAAATTATATAAATGAGAACGGTCGTGTTTATTGTGACATAGAAAAATAGTTCCAAATGTGCTAATACACCTTGTTTTCCTTCCTTTGTTTTTCGTGGTTATTGTGAGAGTAAAATGGTATATGCGAATGAACAAGACAGGTATAGATCCCGGGATACATGCTAGGTTAAATGATGTTTATTAGATTTGATTTCATCATTTCTGCCGACAGACGTCCACTAATGGACATGGGGGTGGGTTGGCGATCGCAGTATGGTGTAAAATGCATAGAGAACGCTGCCGTCCATTCTCTAGTAAGTCCAATAGTCGCCTTTTACGACACCTTTGGGAAGATATGCCCTCCCAATTCTTCCCATTTCTCCTCTATTTCCGGAACGACCACACGGTATAATTAGGAATCAAACGAACTTACCTTGTAAAGTTTGATTCCAATTATGCGAGGGTCTCAACCGAAGACGATTACAAATTTACTTGCAGCAGTACATGAGAAGGTGCTGTCTTTGCCACACTTTTAGATACTCATAGCTTAATTTAAAAAAAATTAAGCAACAATACCATGACGTAGCGTCCTGTCTCGCTCCCACCACCGGCACGCGGCGCTGTCGCTCCCGCTCTTTATTCATTAATTTTAGAGAAATATTATATAGCTCATATTTTTAACTTTTCTTTTTTGTCTATAGGGGTTCACGTAGGGATGGGTGGGATTGTAATCGTCTTCGGTTGAGACCCTCGCATAATTGGAATCAAACTTTACAAGGTAAGTTCGTTTGATTCCTAATTATACTTCGGGTCTCAACCGAAGACGATTACAAATTTACTTGCAGATGTTTAGAGTAAGTATCATGACAAAAAACGGAAAGCAAACATTGTAATACTATAATTCCTTTTACTAATCATTCAGGTTTAACAATAATTAACTATCTAAATATTCTACCTATTAATCAGACTTTTATTGTTTGCCACATCCAGTTACATCTATCCTAATCTTAACCAAATTAGTCAATTCGATAGGTGTACATGATAATACTTTAAACTTTAACATTCTGTTTCTGAATTTATCTCCAGGAAGCCAATTCTCGCGCAATTCGAATTCGTTATTGTCGCTCGATTCGTACTTTTCACTTGTTAAAATCGAGTCGAGCTATTCTCGCCACGTCGATTCGAGCATATCTCGGAGGAAAGCCACGCGATATGCCCTCGTTTACATGCGACATGCATAGAGTGGTGGAGACCAGTCGAAACGGCCATGACGTCATGTCGAGGGGCGTTCGAACGTCAAACAGTCAGTCAGTAATGATTGTGTCAATTGCGAAAGAAATTTATAAATATTTTTAACAAAATGTTTTACGTGTTCATAAACATCACAGAAGACGCTGCGATCGCCACGACAAGGAAAACACATACGAAGAAATCTTCAGGCCTCGTAGAAAGGTCTATCGCGTGGCAATCATTACATACGCGGTACCACTCCAAGCGAGGATTTTTGAGCTGCAGTGCTCACCATCCTTCTGCATATTTCCCAATATGACCCACACATAGTTAGAGAAGGAGCCAAAGCCAAATCAGTACTAATGCTGGTGAAGTAACGTTGCTGAAGCTGTCGCGGATGAAGTCGAGCACTACTACACACTTTAAGTACTTCATCATTGAGGTTCCTGCGCTACAAAAGTCCATCGTCCTTATCCCAGAATTGTTCTTGGCTTGTGTTGAGTTTACATGTTACAGTGAAGCATGACTAACCCAAGTGTGGTGTGATAATAATTCTGTTTTTGTGGTTTATTCTGAATTTATGTAAACTAGTCTGTGGTGAATTTTTGTAAAGGCTCTTTTGTCACCTATTATTATTATCTTACAACAGGGTCATCAATACTGTGGAGAATATTAAAGACATTTCAAACAATAATTTTTTCTTTATTGTATTTTTTCAATATTAAACTTATAAATAGGAACAATACTGTGCATAAACAATACATTACAAGAATCACTAGTTTACATGATTATTCGGTATCATGTGTGGTATGTTCAGTAGCCCGCTTAAGAATCGCTGAATCTGTACACGTCTTGCCCAAAGTCTACATGAATGTGGACACACGGTCGTACAGCAGTTTCACCACAAACAAATTGAATTTTGTGTTCGACAAGACCGCTTGTCCTTCAGGCAGGAAATTTGTTTACATAAATATTAACAATATTTTCAGACTTCGTAATGTAGCTGGAACACATATGTATATAGATACAACTTTGTCGTTGGAACGGTTGGACGCAAAAGCTATACTGAGAGCCAGTGATTCGTTCCGGTCCTTACGACAATCACGCTTCGTCTTCTCCATCGTGTTAGGCTTTAATGTTATTTAGTAGTTATCAGTTTACTCATTGGCAGACATTCTGTTTAAATTACATTACATGTATAGGTAGATAACCAATGTAAACAATAAAATATGACTTTAATTTGACGTGATAAAACTCATGACATTTACAAATCAGCATCTTTCTATAGGCGGCCATGCATTCTGTTGTAACAAATACAAAGGAGAATTTATTTGAATATTTGTAATTAAATAAAAATTGATTAACGCAATCAAGCATGTATTGTAAGTAAATAGCTTTTTCCAGCGGCTTCGCCCGCGTATTACACTTACAAACCTCTGGATTCACCCTATCTATCGGTGAAAACTGTGTTAAATCCTTTGCGTAGTTTAAAAGATCTAAGCGTGTAAAGAAGATTATCTAGAAATTGAAACTCACGTCATCTATTAGGAATTCATAGAACTAACCAATGAACACACACATTGTACGTACTATAAAAAACATTTCATTTGCAAATATTGAGATCAGTAATTGAGATAAAAACTATCCTATCTTTTAAGTTGGATCAAACTGCACGCGGTCTGCAAATTTTATTAAAATCGGTTAAGTAGTTTAGGAGTCCATCCCGGACAAAAAACGTGACGCGTAATTTATACATATTATTAAGATAATATAAATATTACTTTGGGTACACTACCAGTCGACAGCGATGCGGATGACCTTTCGACGCTATTTTTTAAATTTGTAAATAGTTTTAGTTAGTTTAGGTTGTATTTTTTTTCCTTTATTAATTTAAATATGTAATCCATGAAATAAACGAAAAATATATTACTTTTGTACCTTGCACATGTTATTATTTAAAGAAAGTTAGCTTTTAAATTTGGTATTTATAAATAAATAAACTAGGTATTATACATTAAAAACACAGCTAGTATATATGCAAAATTTATATTACTAACAACAATACTTTACGTAAACAATACATTATAAAAATCACTAGTTATTACGAATAGTCGGAGTCATGATCGCGGGCTATCCTCGAGTTTAGAAATCGCCGGTTCATTTCACCTCTCGGGCAAATTCTTTATGTCGAAAAATGATCATCTGGCACTCGTGTTTGATGAGACTCCTAACGCGACCCGCAGGGCGAAGTTTGTTTTCGCAAGATTTTCCCAACGTTCGTTTGGGCCTTTGTATAGTAATTTCATGGATCTCATAGGTATACAGCTGCATCATTGGAACAGCAGGACAGTCCGGTTGGAGTACAACTGCACGCATTACGACAGTTATACCCCCTCCTCTTCTTCTTCATCTTGAGAAGCTTTGATGTTATTTACCACAATAAACCGTTTACTATCTATAATCTGTTTACTTAGAATATCATTGGCAGTCATTCTGTTTTATTTAATTATTAATTTGATCAAATTGGACCGATGTGAACAAACAATCAAATGATGGCTTTAATTTGACGTGACGAATATCGGTTGACATTGACAAAATGGCAGCAGTGATGTGTTCCGTTGCAGCAAATACTAAGGAGAACTTATTTTAATGTTAATATTGAAAATAAAAATGGAGTTACGAAATTAAGAATGATGATATTGATAAATGTTTATAAAATACGTATCAAATGCTGCTCAATACATTTTTCTGACTTGAAAATCATTTTTAAAATTGGTCGAAAGTAAAATAACGATTGCGTTATAACAATAGCATCGTTATGTAAAATGGATTACATGGTGTGACGCATAATGGCAACATTTTTGTCCCTAAATTCGTAATTTACGATCGACTTGTACTGAGAATAGCTGATTTCAGATAATCTCACCATTTTATAAGCGACTTAGAACGCGAGCGAAAACAACGAATGTGAGATTTACGAGTGAAAACGCGAGAATTGCCTTCCAGTTGAATGGTAGTAGGCTTGCGCTCTATCACATGACCCTTAAACATAACTAATAAAATGTGATTGTACTATAGGTACACTTCTGCCAAGCCCTTTGGAGAACCCCAGGCGTGATGTTAAGATAATATGTTGTCTCAATATAATTAAAGATCATTAAATATAGCATTAGCGAAATCGTTGTTAACAGGCTTAATAATATCTCTGTTATAGTACTTTAAGAAGACATTAGAAGTATTACTCCAACCTGCGGCCTTCCGTACCACTTCCAGGTTTACCCCCAGCCTATGGGCAGCTGACGTGGAGGCGTGTCGAGTACTGTGGGCTCCGAATGTCGATATGTCAATGCCGCTATCCTCTAAAACTTTTTTGACCCAGTGAGCTAGTGTCTGCGAACATACCTTTTTATGAGGTTTTCGAAAGCTAATGAACAGGTGATCGTCTAATTGATTGTGACGTAAGGATGAAGTTTTATCAATATAAGCTTGTAAAACGGTAGCTGGACATATGGATAAATTTTCACGAATAAAGGGTAACCTGATTAGGGGTTGGAAGGTCCCAGGTCTCGAGGTTTTAATTAAGTCAGATATTTTAATTACAATCATATCATCTTCTGTACTAATATTTTTTAATTTTATTAAACTTAGTGTCTGCATTCTTTGCGCAGAAGCTATTGCTAACAAAGCAATTGTTTTTCTTGACAAACATGCAAGTGTTATGTCCGTACAAGGATACCAACTGGATACATAGCTCAACACTTTATTAGTGTCCCAAGTAGCTGTATACTTAGGATTTGGAGGTCGTAACCTGTATACACCCTTCAGGAACCTATTTACACAACTATTTAATGTGATTTCTGTACCTAAAATAATTGACAGGGCAGACCTGTGTGTATTTATCGTATTATAACTAGCCCGTTCGTTAAATTTTACTGTTAAAAAGGAAATCACTTGAGTACTAGTGGCCTTAAAAATGTCATAATTATTGTTTTGGCAATAAGTTAACCAAGATTTAAGGGTACAGTTATATTGATTTAAGGTTTTTGGTGCAAATGAAGCCATAACGATACCCAAAGATTTCTCCGGAACACCTCGAGTTATCATCGATTGCCTGATAATCTCGCTGCCACTAGGATAAGGTCTGCATGTAGTGGATGGTGTGTTCTGAAAGGAGAATACAACAAATCTTGATCAGGTCCAAAAAATATTTTTTCTGATATTATTAATTTGGTCCATAGTGGATACCAAGGTTGTGAACGCCAATAGGGTACAATTAGTATACCCTCTGCCTTATCTCTAATTATCTTTTGCAAAACTTTGGTTATCATGCTGAACGGGGGAAAACCATAGAAGGAAAGGTTTTTCCAGTTGAAGGTGAAGGCATCAACTATTTCAGAATGGGGATCGAGCTTCCATGAGGCATATTTTAGACATTTGTAATTTTGTGAACTAGCAAAAAGATCAAAATTGGGTACGCCCAGTTTATTTGTGATTTCCGAGAATGCATACTCAGCTAGCTCCCATTCCGTGTCCACATTAATTTTTCGTGATTCCCTATCAGCAATAATATTATCCGAAGATTGAATATATGAAGCAAATACATGAATGTTCTTAGGTTCACACCACTGCCAAATATTCCGGGCTATTTCATTTAAATGTGTATGTTGTATACCCCCCATTCGATTTATGTAGCTGATCGCCGTTGTGTTATCGATTCTCAACAGTATATTGCAATTTCGAAGCTTAGAAGCGAATATTTTTAAACCATAAAATGCGGCCTTCAGTTCTAAAATATTAATGTGCATACTAAGTTCTGATTCTGTCCAATTCCCGTGTGACCTTCTATTACCGCAAGCTATACTCCAACCAGTGGTTGATGCATCGCTGTATATTTCGAGAGAATAATCATTATTACGAATAGGACATAATGAGTTTTTAATATTATTTCTCCACCAATGGAAGTCCTGTTTCAATGAATTTGGTAGTGTCATTATCCTGTTATAGTCATCAGAGTTACCCAGTGCTAGAAATTTTTCCCTTTCAAACAATTTTGTATAAATCCATCCATAACTGACGGCAGGGCAAGCAGAAGTCAGTAAGCCTATGAATTCAGCAAAGTACCTGATTGAACATTTATTTAAATTAAAAAATTCGATAGTTTTGTTTAAGATACAATGTTTCTTTTCTTCAGGAAGATAAATAGTCATATTTACGGTATTGAAAATAAATCCTAAAAATTTACATTCTGTCCTTGGCGTTACTTGACTTTTATTAAAGTTTATTACAAACCCTAAAGATTGTAAAACATTCTGTGTCTTGTTAATATTGTAGACACATTCATCATATGATTGTCCAATACAAAGAAAATCATCTAAATAATTAACTGACATCAAACCTCGACATCGGAGATACTGTAAAACAGGTTTTAACAGTTTGGTAAATACAAACGGGGCAGTACATAGACCAAAGGGAAGAACGTTAAATTGGTATATTTGTGATTTCCATTCAAAACGTAATTTCTTCTTATCATTATTATTTAAAGGGATTAAAAAATAGGCGTCCTTTAAATCTAAAGTTGCCATAAAATTATTTTTATCTAACAACCTTAATGCTGTTCTGTAATCTTCCATTTTAAAATGTTCAAGTTGAATGAATTTATTTAGATTTTTAAGGTTCATAATAAAGCGATGTTCGCCGTTAGCTTTTGGTAACGTAAATATAGGTGATATAAATTGTCCCTCGCAGGGCTCACAAGTTGTTATAAACTTTGATTTTAATAATCCTGTGATACAATTATCAATAATCTTGCATTCCGACATCGATTTTTGGGAATTTCCGGGAGGAATAGTTTGTATAGGTTCTTGCTGAAACGGTATACTGTAGCCTCGTATCCAAGATAAAACTATAGGATCAGTGGTTACACGACACCAGTTATGATAAAAATATTGCAATCTACCTGCAACTGCTACCTTGGTTAATGATGTCAGCGCTTCCTGGTCCTCTGGCGCGCCGAGCTGGTCCGGTTCTGGCGGTACGAGTCTGGGCGGCGATCCCGCGGTGCTGCTGCTGGCCTCCGTGGGGCGGGGTTCCGACGCGGCTGGCCGGCTGCTGCTCGCGGAACCCCCCTCGCGTTTAAAGCCCCCCTTGGGTACTGTGTTGTCGGAGGCTTATACGGAGCGCGCTGTGTAGTCTTCATTTCCAGACCAGATTTAGAAATTGCTTTTGCTGATTTGAGATGTTCAGAAAGGTTGGAACCGAATAAGTATTGATCGAGCTTTGTGTTCTTCACGATTTCTCGAGTCTCTTTATTCAAATTGTTAATGACGGCATATCGCCTCGACTGTGACTCTCTGTAATGACAGTCACACAGGAGTCGTCCAGCGTCACTTAATGGTTTTATAATGTCTTGTGTTTGTGGTAATGTGTCTTTAGAAGCTGACAAAGCCCAATTAAGGACTACACCTATAGCTGTTAAGCAGCTCGATATTTGATTCTGCTTGTATTGGCTAAAAAGATCTTTTTTAATACTAAGGGCTGACAAAGCCGCCTCAATTTCTAGGTTAAGTTTCGGTGCATTCATACTACTACAGTTTTCTGCAGGTAAGTATTGTTTCATCAATTCCAATTTGATTTCTTTAGATAACCCATTACTTAAAACATGTGCCCATCTAGCAGCAATATCTTTATGTAATTCCTCCCCATGTTCCTTCTGGGTAGATGGATCTTCACCAAGCAACATTAAAATTTCAGGATCAAGTACCTCTTCAGTTTCCTCTGGCTCTGTGGGCACTAAAGTTATCGTTTCCTCAGCAGTAGATGGTACGATTGGTTCCGAGACTGCCGGTGCATCCTGTATATCCAATTCTCTCAAATTTACTTCCTCGTTTAGGATTTCTTCACTTGTAAATGAGCATTGTCATAGGATTTAAATGTCTTCGAAACTCAACGCGATTTACGCGGATCAAGACAATTAGGATCTCAACATGATTCACATGGAGGTTAGATAAATTTGTGATACCTCAACACGATATACGTGGAGATTTGTAACGTCCTCTACACGATTTACGTGGAGGAAATATTCAATTGTTTCGCAACTTAAAAACGATTAACGTTTTGAATAAGGTCTTATCTTCAACACGATATACGTGGAGATGGGTTAAGGTATATTAATAAGCTTATACCAACAAAAATAATAATGATTTTGTAATCATGGATGCCTCGTTGGTCTGGTTATCGCAAGCATCGCTACTGAATCTGTTTTCATCATGAATCTGAGTAGGTAGCTACTAGGCTACTACACAGTTCTGCCTGCCCTTTGGGCAATACAGGCCATAGGTAATAATAACGTTATAATAAATTATACTTTTTATAATAAGTTATTAAATGAGGGTAGACCGAAAAAAATCTTTTTAAAATGTGTTGAAGGAAAGTAAATTGAAACACAGTCTAAGTAATAGGACATATTATTAATAATCAGGTAAATTTGTAAGTACATACCTTGTTCGTCCAAAGATTCACCATCATTTTTACCTTTATAGCCAGATAAACTTTCAAAATAAGAACGTTCCGAAGATGACGAACTACTTCGTCTGTATTTTTGCAATTTACGTTCGAGTTTTTTAACCTTTTTCCGCATACTACGATAATAATCCTCACTGTCTTTAGATCGCGAACGCTTTCTTTTTCCCATTTCAAATCAAACTTTGATATTCCTATATTAAACTAAAAAACAGTTATTTTAAATAGTGTGACTCCGACAACACGAAAACACGTAATGAATAAAGAGCGGGAGCGACAGCGCCGCGTGCCGGTGGTGGGAGCGAGACAGGACGCTACGTCATGGTATTGTTGCTTAATTTTTTTTAAATTAAGCTATGAGTATCTAAAAGTGTGGCAAAGACAGCACCTTCTCATGTACTGCTGCAAGTAAATTTGTAATCGTCTTCGGTTGAGACCCGAAGTATAATTGAAGATTTGACTTGTTTATCTGAAATAGCTATAATACGCCATTTTATCCGCTGTTTATCATACAGTTAATATTAGCCTACAATAGCAATGGCTTCCTTTTTGACAGTTCAAAAACATTAATTGCATTACTTACCTGGTTGAACAGACCATGTTTTGGAACATACCTATGAAGCGATAGATTAGCCTTCCTTCAAAATGATTCAGATCGAAACTAATAGTGTGCGCAACTATGTACTGTACTGGTTCCAAAACTTAGATTCTATTCAATAAGGCAGGTATATTATCGATCGTCTAAAGAAATATTGTAACCAAAGTATTGTATAATAATCCTATTACAAAGTTCAATTCTTTTTATTTTCAGAAAAATGGCTGAAGAATTCTATTAAAACTTCGAAAATATTGTTGTACGAAAGTACAAAAAAAAACATTCAGTTCTCTGTAATAGGATTGAATGTATAAACATACCTTTGAATAGATCTGCTTCACTCGATGAAGCTCGTAAAAACGGGAGTTGTTCGCGTAAAACCAAGACTCATCAGAAATTCTATATCCGATTTCCGGATGGCGGAAATTTGTATCTCTAATCATTTGTGCCGCAATGTCCGGTTCGATTGCATTCCTGCTGTCCGGTTGTACCTACCCCTCGACCGCGTTCGAAACCGCTCCGGAATTTCTGAATCGGAAAGCTAATTTCCCATGAATATGCATTGGTAAAAATTTATATTCTATTTACTTCTTTTTAAGCGTGATTTTGGACAACAATTTGTATGCAAATAGAATATGGACATAAAATACTGCTGGTTTTTTACATTTGGGAGATTGGGAGCTGACTTGAGATTATTTTGGTAACATACAAAGTAAGCTGAGATAGGCTTACTTACAGCTAAGCAATAAAAGCCGCACGGTTCGATCGATCAAGTAAAGCTACGGTCGCCGTGGTTGGTTAGTGGATTAGGTAACTTCTTTACATGCCAAGACCCCTCCGTGTCTCGGAAAGTAAGTTAAGTCGTTGATCCCTACCGTGATTTGTGGATCTTAAACAGTCGTTATGGTTACGGTTCTGACAACCAGTATTACCCCCTTGGTATCGCGTTACCCAGTTTCAGCTGTATCCAGTTGGACTGGAAGCCGACCCTAACATAGTTGCCAAAGGCTAGGTAGATGATGACATATCAACCTGTGTTTAGCACGTGCTTCGTTTCGATCTGTTTCAGGTTTTTTGACGTTTTATGCATACTTCTAGATATTCTTTATATAATTTTACCCAAACGACGTTCATTCTTTTCTTTTGTATGTCTACAGTATGCCTACTGGTGGCTGATTATTCAGTCGCCAGATAACTTTAGTTTAAGGAATAATTATGAAAGTTGAACAGGTTTTGCATGGATAAAATGTCGAATTTCGATATTTATTTTATCTATTAAAGCTTCTTTACGGGGCGGCATGGATAACGACGCAGAAACTGACCCCATAAATTGAGCACATGAGTCTAGACCTAGCTAGACCTAGATACGATGGTTAGTAATCTAAGCTGCCAAATGCTGTCCATCTGCTTCATTATTATAGCTACATCTTGTATATCAATCTACTGAATGTTTTTTTTTCCTATGAGAACCAGTTTTAAATGTTATAATTTAATTTTAAGCACTCCCACGATTCGTGTACCTTTGCTTGCACTCATAAGTACCAAGTTCCGACCGTAAAGAGCAAATTTTCACAACAAATTTGAAAGACTTTCCCCAGCGATTATTTTCCCTCAAACTTACAAAAATAAAGTAAGTTAAGTAGGTTAAGTAAAGTAAGTTTAATGTACAGATTGATAAATTATGATTATGATTAATTTAAGATGAAAGCTTCGTGAAGGGCCTTGATATACCCTGTGTATGTGTAGTTATCTGATCTTTCAAAGGCTGTCTACTGTCATCGCTGTATATCTACCCATTCTGTATATCTCCACATAAATGTTAACTAAACTTAACAAAGGCTCTTCAAAACAATAGTTGGTCATTTTCTTTTTATTACATGCGTGGGTTACATGATAAACTTTCGCAGAAATGAGATACATAACTTTTTATTAAGGTACCCTTATAAAGTTCTTTAGTGTAGTTTTTGGTGGCGAGGCAATAGCTTAACTGGCACTTTCGTGATCCTAGAACATTGAGAAAATGGTATAAAAATCTTGTAAAATAATCATATTATGATGGTAATTGAGAATGAAATATCTTGTTCCCTGACGCATTGCCTCGCAGTGCTTCGCCCGCCCGGTATAACTTATTCCTAAGGGTCATAGCGCGATGTTAGTCTAAAGCCTTTCTGGAGAGTTGGGCTATCAAATGAGAAAACAGTTTTGTAATCCGACGAATATCAGAATCCAGACATAAGCGACTTCGACCGCGTGAAGTTTCTCGTTCGCCCGGGCCACCGCGTGGCTTTTCATCGACTGCCCACTCTCTTACTTTGTTTTCCCTTACCGTTATTTCAGACTTTTTTACTTACTGTTTGATTCCTCCTGGTCCTAGAAGAAAGAAAGAAGAATTTCTCTATTTTTCAAACCCGACTGATAGTTTCAGGGATTAGTGCGTTCACACCTACAAAGGATCAAACTCTTCGGATTTATTACGTTAAGTATAGATTGGTTTAGAAGTTAAGTTGTTTATCTTCATCTTCCTAACGGCAGTGGTTCAACCACAAGTGTAACTAAATGTAGCTGAATACTCGTACTTAACATAAACTTACTGCTTATCTGCCCACCACAACCTAGCAGCCTATTTATCTTTACGCTGCGATCCTTAGGAGCCGACCAAACAGAAAAAGAAAGTCTGTATAAGAACGCTTAACGCTCAATCGCGGGCAGAAGTTAGTAATACTATAAAGAGGAAGCATTTCTCAGTGTGTATACGTATGTAGGCGGTAATCTTCGAACTACTGATCAGATACCATATTTTTTTTTGTTACTTATAAGAAGTTATAGTATTTCTGAGTGTCGTAGGTTATATTTTATGTTAAAACAAGAAATTTTACCTGGACGATATCTCGGACAGCACTTAGTGCTGGTTAGAATTAGACAGACAGTATCGTAAAAGTGTTCTATATTGAAGACAAAGCATAAAACACCCCCGCCCCACCTGCCAAGGTCGTAAAAGGGGATAATAATAGGAGGATAGAACGGTAGCGTCATCCTGTCTGCTTATTATAATAAACTGTGTTCACCAATCGTCTGGCAAGCGTGGGATATTATACAGGATCAGTTTTTATTCAGTGCGCAAACTGTAACCATGAATTCAGCATATCATTCTAGACCCCCCAGCGTAGAAAATTTTCGTCAGTTATACAAAAAAAATCTGCTGTTCCATACATTTTGACCCTGTAGGTATTGCATTTTTTTTATGAAACAGCAGAATTTTTTTTTCGTAAAACCGACGAAATAATTCTATGCAAGGGGGTCTACAATGATATGCTGAATTCATGGTTACAATTTACGCACTGGATTAAATCTTATCCAGTATATTATAGAAATGACCCCTAGCGGACGACGGAAAAACATACCTGCAGGAGAAAAGATAAAATCAGTACCTGAAAATATTTCTTTTTCTGTAGATTTCCGATCGAATTATATGGAAACGAACAACCCACCCCTGCTTCGTCTGTTTTTGCGATTCGATAAACTTCGAACTGTATTTATACACCGTGACATTTTATTCTCTGGTCTTACAAAGGTTGTCCAATCAATTTATCCCACATAATATACCTCAAGGCGTGATTAAAAATTGTTACCATTAATTAAGATAATGGTGTTAAGAAAAATAAATAATGGATTAGAATTATAAAACATCCTGTTAAAAATATTTACGTATTATATGATAGAGAACAAACCTACCCAGTGTACGAGTCGGCTAGATCATTCCATCTCCATTTTCCATGAGACAAAATATCAAAATAAAAACCACGTCATGCGTCATCATAATGAAAAATATTTTTAGTTTTAGTTATTCAAATGTTCTTTTTTTTTTCTTATGTCTGTGTAGTAGTCATTGGTAACATGAAGTGGGCTGCCGTTGTAAGACGACTATGACGTCACGGTGTATAAAGATTTTCATGAAACATCATTTCAGTCGAAAGACGTCCACTTCATACATACGCATCCTCCAATTTATGGGGTTTGTTATTATCGCCACACTTTGCAAGCGGGTTTGCAATGGCGATACAATGGTAAAATGCAAAGAAAATGCATGACATACAGTCATATAATTAGATTGGCACTCTTAGACAATGTTTTGAGTGTTCTGAGTAGTCAAGTCTTTTACACCACTCTTGTAAGAGTGTCTTAAGCGCAAAAATTGATTTAGCACATAATTGCAATGGCCCAGCATAAGTCTCCATCCCATGTGAATATCGATGAGAAAAGTATTTTATGTCTTAATCCATGAACGTTCATCCGTTTTGGCGTGATAGCGTAACAAACCAACGTTTACAAAATCAAATGTTTTCTCTTTATAATATTCGTCATGTGATTGTTCCTAAATTATCCTACGCTGATAAAATTTTGGATTTTGCTAAGTTTGTCAATATGTGTGCTTGGGTCCGTTTCTCCATGAATATTGGCAGTGTTAGGGAAAACCATCGAGTATGCACGTGAATAAACATTTGGGACACTAGTTGGGGCATCGTCTGTTCAGGGACGCCATACTCGTGGCTGGTTTATCTGCCCAGCTTTTTCCCAACTATCTTGGGGTTGGTTTCCAATCTCACCGGATGCAGCTGAATACCAATATTTTACATGGAGAGACTGCTTATCAGACCTTCTCTACCCAGATACTGGGTAAAACGACACCCTTTGGTAATACTGGTTGTCAGACTTTTGTTTGCACGGCCTATGGCGTACCATAGCGCTTTATTTATTAATTTATAATATGAATATTATTGTACATAATGTTAAACAAATGAATAAATTACTTATGAAGTGGAAAGTTGTTTTGCCTGCAAACTCTTTGTAATTACTACACATGTTGTTTAAGCATACTTCGTGGCTCCTAGTTTCTAAAACAAATCCGCTTTCAAATCTCGTTGCAGTCGTTTTAATTGGTTGCCTAAATCAACAACAAGCAATCACATAAGATCTGACAACAGTTTTAATTGAATGGGCTTCCAACAAGACGGGGTACGATAATCTGAGTAATGTTGCCGACTGAGCAGCGGAGCTCACAAATAGTTTATCTGTTGAAACGATCTTAAAAGCTGATTAGGGTTGCTCGCATTTATATAAATTACGTGAACAAAACTGATGAACGCTACCCTTTTTTTGCAATTTTATTTGGTTTATTTTTTTAAGAGTATAATTTTAATATTTCTTTTAATTTAGTGAATCAAATCAAGTCAACCGATGCCAATTTTTATGTTGTCTCAGTGCTCTCGACCTCGATCACGCGTTTTGTTTTCGTTTTGTATTTGCTTCTATCGTGCATTGTCATGAGAACCAAACGTGTGTGTCAAATTTCAGCCCGATATCTTCAGTGGGTGTGGATGAAATATTAATTGAAAAAAAAAAGTTCAGGACATACAAGTTAAATAAAACCTTTAAAAAAATCTTCGTAAGTAAAACAAACCTTTGCTAAAAAAAAAAAATTATCCCCCCAATCCCATTCGAGCCTGGAAGCAGTCGATTTATCGAAATTAAACGATACAAATAAAAGAGTAGCTCATTCATTTGATCAAAATAATACTATGGTGTATTAAAATTAATAGAAAAAAAAATAACTGTAAAACAAGTCCATAAAATTACGTAAATCAACAAATTATGAGATCTTCAGAGACAGTTAGAGAGAGGTAAAAAAAGGAAAAAGTTTAAATTAAATAAAGATTTTATTGAACATGAAATATAAAAATGTGATTGAGTTAGTTAACATGTATTTTGTTTTGAGCGTAGTCGACAAATTTTCGTAAAAGCGTGCGTAAAATGAGGTTAGTTGAAAATGTCTATTCTATAAATAAATCACCAAACACTTTCAGGACAGTCTGGATGAGATACTTCGCCCGTGAATTCGAAATACCTAGAAATAAAAAAGGAACAATATGAAAATGATTTTTTGACAAAAAATATATTATTTTAACACGTTAACTGCCTTGTCGGACTATATGTCCGACACTTTTTGTGCCATTCAGGCCTTTTTTTTTTTTTTTTTCAGGATGGGAAATCATCAAATGACTTTTCCCGCTCTGGGCGGAGCGGGAGGGCGTGTCAGACTTTTACTGACTAAAACCCACCTGTGTTCCATCAGTTGCCCATGTGCCAGGGTCACGGTATCTCTTTCGAACAATCACGCGACCCTGGCAGGCATCGGTCCTAGTAGACCCCTACACTGCTGCTGACATCTCTTTGAGGCGCGCGTGGAACACTGCGCGCCGTTGACCCGAGCTTGGTCCTTACCGGGCGGCGAGCTACCCATTGCTCGCCACCCGCAAGCTCGCGCCTACGGTGGCCGGGAGTCCGCAATCGACTCCCGACGCCCGGGGCGTCTCCTCCTGCGGCGGCTAGGGGCGTGAGGGCGCAGAGACTGCCACTCCCTCACGCGCCCCGCCTCCTCCTTCGCGAGCATTACTGCTTCGCAGAAGGAGGTGACGGCTTCCCATTCCCTCTCGCTCCGTACCATGGCTCGCACCAGGGCCGGACGCGAGAGGTCGCCGCCGGCCATTCAGGCCTTGTCGGACTATATGACCGATAATACATACAAAATCTGAACATGTCGTTGCTGCCTGGCGGCCATGTTTCTGGAATAAATAATGTATTTATGGAATAAATAATCTATTTAACCTCTAAGTCCCTGAGGTACCACATTTGGTATAGACACAATGGTTTTTAATTGTGTCTCTAATTACGGTATTCAATGGGTTAAAGTGAAATAACACTAAGTACATTTTTTTACTTTTTCTTATTTTAGCCATGGCAGTTAAACAAGCCATGTGCCCATGGGATTTCCCATGTGTGCTCTTACAAATGATACCGTCTACAATGGCATCTTTACATTTCATGAGCAACTTTATCTATGGGTAAAAGATGAATAAGAATTAAATTATATTGCAATTACTAAAAACCTTGCACGCACCAGCGACAAATCAAGTTATACATTTCCAATACAAGCTTCTCATTGTACGAAAAGCCTATACAATACGAGGTCAGCTAAATCTGGAAATGTATAGCTTGATATATGTATAGCTGTATGTACAAATAGTCGAATTTTCTTCTTTTGTATCGCTTTGATATTAAATGGCGGATACAGATGTTTAGTGATTGCTCATAGAAATAGAAAGTAAGATGCCACAGTTGATCGTAGCAAGTGAAGGTGTGTGAATTTGTGTACAGCCCACCACACCTAAAAGATATACCACAACTAAGAAGTGTCTTGGGTTTTATATTAAAAAAAAAATTCTCAAGGTTTTCCGTATTTGAAGTTAATGTCACTTTATAGTGTATGTTTTGGACGTCAGTGTTTATTTTTATTTTGTTATTTTTCCCTTTGTAGTTGTACAGAAATTGGTATACCTTCACTTGCTAAGTAAATATCAGCGACAGGAACTTATTACAACATCACCCTTTCAAATGAAAGAATAATATTTGAAATGACAGAGTTCTGAGGTAACAAACTTATAAAAACTCTACCAAATTGAAAACCTCCTCCTTTTTTGAAGTCGGATACTAATAAAGTAGTAGATCATAAGTACGTAAAATACGTAGAAGTACTTAATACTTTATTGCATTCCACAATGTATATGCTTGGGTGGTAAACATTGAATTTAGTTACAATCATGGACCCAGCAAAAGAAATATAGTAGGTAGAGTGGTAAGTAGAGGTAGAATTGGGGACACCATGTTACTAAATAGATTATTTGGATTGCCTAGTTGGTCTAGTGGTCGCAAGCGTTATTGCTGAGCATAAAGTCCTGGGTTCAATTCAAGGTTGGGCAGTGTTATTGGGTTTTTGTTATAGAAATTGGGGGCATTGGGTTTTTAAACCACGTGGTGCTCTGCCATAGTCTCCACGCTTGGCAGGCGGGTTGGCGATCACAGTATGGTGGTAAAATGCGTAGAGAACGCTGCTGCCTATTCTCTAGTAAGTCCCTTAAGTCGCCTTTTACGACAGTCACGGGAACAAATGGGTTGGTGCTATTCGTTACGTATGGCAACACTTGGAACACAAATATTAGTATACACGTCCTAAATGAACTAAAACTGTACTTACATATCGCAGGTAATGCATCTGCCTAACAGAAGAACACGATTTTTTCCGCACATTTCTCTATCAATAATATAATGCCTTTTAAATCGTGTGTTGACTGGTGCTGTGTCTCGTTGATAGGATGCTGCAGTGTCGATTGGTTGCGACGAACACAATGCGGAAAGAAGCGCTACAATCGCGACACACAGAATAAAGAACTTCATGGCGACACGTGCTTGCTTGCTACTACACTACTGTCAGCGGAATGTTGTGAACGACAAATAACACTCATTTTATAGTCTTTGTTGATGTCACCTACGCAGGCCAAATATACCGATTTGTATTAATAGGTAGGTATATAAGTAACTATTACGGGATTTATCAAAAATCTTGACGTCAATGCCGGCTGACTGGATACATAAAATAAGGTAAATTGAGGAATTTTCAACGATAAATAAGTAGGTTGCCTACTCACCACACAGGCACTACTTACTAAATATGGGAATATCGAAATGTAGTCAATATAGGCGAAGTGAAACAAATACCTTTTAATCAATTACGCTCTTCATGAATATATATATACGGCCGAATTGAGAAAAGTCCTCCTTTTTTTGAGGTCAGTTAAAAAAGGAACAAGAAACTGCACTACTACGGAATTCGGAACGCCTCTTAGAATCTTCTTCTTAGGGACAATGGGTCAAAATTGAGCCCTCTTTCTTTCTAAAGTTAAGAGATTTGATACGAACGGAGAAGATCAACCGATACGAATGGGAGTCCCACAGGGCTCAAATTTGGCCCATTATTAGGGTTTTGTAAAAAAAAAATCCATTCAGAAAGAACGCTAAGCGAAAATAGGTGGACGGCGGATAAAGAAATTTCACATAGAAGAAGTCGCGGGCAGAAAAGCTAGTAAATTATATAAATGAGAACGGTCGTTGTTATTGTGAGATAGAAAAACAGTTCCAAATGTGCTAATACACCTTGTTTTTCTTCCTTTGTTTTTTGTGGTTATTGTGAGAGTAAAATGGTATATGCGAATGAACAAGACAGGTATAGATCCCGGGATACATGCTAGGTTAAATGATGTTTATTAGATTTGATTTCATCATTTCTGCCGACAGACGTCCTCTAATGGACATGGGGGTGGGTTGGCGATCGCAGTATGGTGTAAAATGCATAGAGAACGCTGCCGTCCATTCTCAAGTAAGTCCAATAGTCGCCTTTTACGACACCTTTGGGAAGAAATACCCTCCCAATTCTTCCCATTTCTTCTCTATGTCCGGAACGACCACACGGTATAATTGAAGATTTGACTTGTTTATCTGAAATAGCTATAATACGCCATTTCATCCGCTGTTTACCATACAGTTAATATTAGCCAACAATAGCAATGGCTTCTATTTTGTCAGTTCAAAAACATTCATTGCATTATTTACCTTGTTGAACAGACCATGTTTTGGAACATACCTATGAAGCAATAGATTAGCCTTTCTTTAAAATGATTCAGATCGATAGTGTGCGCAACTATGTACTGTACTGGCTCCAAAACTTGGATTCTATTCAATAAGATAGGTATATATTCGATCATCTAAAAAAATGTTGCAACCAAAGTATTGTATAATAATCCTATTACAAAGTTCAATTCTTTTTATTTTCAGAAATATAGCTGAAGAATTCTATTAAAACCTAGACTCAAATAATGTTGTTCGAAAGTACAAAAACAACATTCAGTTCTCTGTAATAGGATTGGATGAATAAACATACCTTTGAATAGATCTGCTTCATTCGATGAAAATCGTAAAAACGCGAGTTGTTCGCGTAAAACCAAGACTCAGCAGAAATTCTATATCCGATTTCCGGATGGCGGAAATTTGTATCTCTAATCATTTGTGCCGCAATGTCCGGTTCGATTGCATTCCTGCTGTCCGGTTGTACCTACCCTCGACCGCGTCCGAAACCGCTCCGGAGTTTCTGAATCGGAAAGCTAATTTCCCATGAATATGCATTGGTAAAAATTAATATTCTATTTACTTCTTTTTAAGCGTGATTTTTGACAACAATTTGTATGCAAATAGAATATGGACATAAAATACTGCTGGTTTTTTACATTTGGGAGATTGGGAGCTTCTTGAGATTATTTTGGTAACATACAAAGTAAGCTGAGATAGGCTTACTTACAGCTAAGCAATAAAAGCCGCACGGTTCGATCGATCAAGTAAAGCTACGGTCGCCGCGGTTGGTTAGTGGATTAGGTAACTTCTTTACATACCAAGACCCCTCCGTGTCTCGGAAAGTACGTTAAGTCGTTGATACCTACCGTGATTTATGGATCTTAAACAGTCGTTATGGTTACGGTTCTGACAAGCAGTATTACCAAGGGTATCGCGTTACCCAGTTTCAGCTGTATCCAGTTGGACTGGAAGCCGACCCTAACATAGTTGCCAAAGGCTAGGTAGATGATGACATATCAACCTGTGTTTAGCACGTGCTTCGTTTCGATCTGTTTCAGGTTTTTTGACGTTTTATGCATACTTCTAGATATTCTTTATATAATTTTACCCAAACGACGTTCATTCTTTTCTTTTGTATGTCTACAGTATGCCTACTGGGGGCTGATAATTCAGTCGCCAGATAACTTTAGTTTAAGGAATAATTATGAAAGTTGAACAGGTATTGCATGGATAAAATGTCGAATTTCGATATTTATTTTATCTATTAAAGCTTCTATGCGGTGCGGCATGGATAACGACGCAGAAACTGACCCCATAAATTGAGCACATGAGTCTAGACCTAGCTAGACCTAGATACGATGGTTAGGAATCTAAGCTGCCAAATGCTGTCCATCTGCTTCATTATTATAGCTACATCTTGTATATCAATCTACTGAATGTTTTTTTTTCCTATGAGAACCAGTTTTAAATGTTATAATTTAATTTTAAGCACTCCCACGATTCGTGTACCTTTGCTTGCACTCATAAGTACCAAGTTCCGACCGTAAAGAGCAAATTTTCACAACAAATTTGAAAGACTTTCCCCAGCGATTATTTTCCCTCAAACTTACAAAAATAAAGTAAGTTAAGTAGGTTAAGTAAAGTAAGTTTAATGTACAGATTGATAAATTATGATTATGATTAATTTAAGATGAAAGCTTCGTGAAGGGCCTTGATATACCCTGTGTATGTGTAGTTATCTGATCTTTCAAAGGCTGTCTACTGTCATCGCTGTATATCTACCCATTCTGTATATCTCCACATAAATGTTAACTAAACTTAACAAAGGCTCTTCAAAACAATAGTTGGTCATTTTCTTTTTATTACATGCGTGGGTTACATGATAAACTTTCGCAGAAATGAGATACATAACTTTTTATTAAGGTACCCTTATAAAGTTCTTTAGTGTAGTTTTTGGTGGCGAGGCAATAGCTTAACTGGCACTTTCGTGATCCTAGAACATTGAGAAAATGGTATAAAAATCTTGTAAAATAATCATATTATTATGATGGTAATTGAGAATGAAATATCTTGTTCCCTGACGCATTGCCTCGCAGTGCTTCGCCCGCCCGGTATAACTTATTCCTAAGGGTCATAGCGCGATGTTAGTCTAAAGCCTTTCTGGAGAGTTGGGCTATCAAATGAGAAAACAGTTTTGTAATCCGACGAATATCAGAATCCAGACATAAGCGACTTCGACCGCGTGAAGTTTCTCGTTCGCCCGGGCCACCGCGTGGCTTTTCATCGACTGCCCACTCTCTTACTTTGTTTTCCCTTACCGTTATTTCAGACTTTTTTACTTACTGTTTGATTCCTCCTGGTCCTAGAAGAAAGAAAGAAGAATTTCTCTATTTTTCAAACCCGACTGATAGTTTCAGGGATTAGTGCGTTCACACCTACAAAGGATCAAACTCTTCGGATTTATTACGTTAAGTATAGATTGGTTTAGAAGTTAAGTTGTTTATCTTCATCTTCCTAACGGCAGTGGTTCAACCACAAGTGTAACTAAATGTAGCTGAATACTCGTACTTAACATAAACTTACTGCTTATCTGCCCACCACAACCTAGCAGCCTATTTATCTTTACGCTGCGATCCTTAGGAGCCGACCAAACAGAAAAAGAAAGTCTGTATAAGAACGCTTAACGCTCAATCGCGGGCAGAAGTTAGTAATACTATAAAGAGGAAGCATTTCTCAGTGTGTATACGTATGTAGGCGGTAATCTTCGAACTACTGATCAGATACCATATTTTTTTTTGTTACTTATAAGAAGTTATAGTATTTCTGAGTGTCGTAGGTTATATTTTATGTTAAAACAAGAAATTTTACCTGGACGATATCTCGGACAGCACTTAGTGCTGGTTAGAATTAGACAGACAGTATCGTAAAAGTGTTCTATATTGAAGACAAAGCATAAAACACCCCCGCCCCACCTGCCAAGGTCGTAAAAGGGGATAATAATAGGAGGATAGAACGGTAGCGTCATCCTGTCTGCTTATTATAATAAACTGTGTTCACCAATCGTCTGGCAAGCGTGGGATATTATACAGGATCAGTTTTTATTCAGTGCGCAAACTGTAACCATGAATTCAGCATATCATTCTAGACCCCCCAGCGTAGAAAATTTTCGTCAGTTATACAAAAAAAATCTGCTGTTCCATACATTTTGACCCTGTAGGTATTGCATTTTTTTTATGAAACAGCAGAATTTTTTTTTCGTAAAACCGACGAAATAATTCTATGCAAGGGGGTCTACAATGATATGCTGAATTCATGGTTACAATTTACGCACTGGATTAAATCTTATCCAGTATATTATAGAAATGACCCCTAGCGGACGACGGAAAAACATACCTGCAGGAGAAAAGATAAAATCAGTACCTGAAAATATTTCTTTTTCTGTAGATTTCCGATCGAATTATATGGAAACGAACAACCCACCCCTGCTTCGTCTGTTTTTGCGATTCGATAAACTTCGAACTGTATTTATACACCGTGACATTTTATTCTCTGGTCTTACAAAGGTTGTCCAATCAATTTATCCCACATAATATACCTCAAGGCGTGATTAAAAATTGTTACCATTAATTAAGATAATGGTGTTAAGAAAAATAAATAATGGATTAGAATTATAAAACATCCTGTTAAAAATATTTACGTATTATATGATAGAGAACAAACCTACCCAGTGTACGAGTCGGCTAGATCATTCCATCTCCATTTTCCATGAGACAAAATATCAAAATAAAAACCACGTCATGCGTCATCATAATGAAAAATATTTTTAGTTTTAGTTATTCAAATGTTCTTTTTTTTTTCTTATGTCTGTGTAGTAGTCATTGGTAACATGAAGTGGGCTGCCGTTGTAAGACGACTATGACGTCACGGTGTATAAAGATTTTCATGAAACATCATTTCAGTCGAAAGACGTCCACTTCATACATACGCATCCTCCAATTTATGGGGTTTGTTATTATCGCCACACTTTGCAAGCGGGTTTGCAATGGCGATACAATGGTAAAATGCAAAGAAAATGCATGACATACAGTCATATAATTAGATTGGCACTCTTAGACAATGTTTTGAGTGTTCTGAGTAGTCAAGTCTTTTACACCACTCTTGTAAGAGTGTCTTAAGCGCAAAAATTGATTTAGCACATAATTGCAATGGCCCAGCATAAGTCTCCATCCCATGTGAATATCGATGAGAAAAGTATTTTATGTCTTAATCCATGAACGTTCATCCGTTTTGGCGTGATAGCGTAACAAACCAACGTTTACAAAATCAAATGTTTTCTCTTTATAATATTCGTCATGTGATTGTTCCTAAATTATCCTACGCTGATAAAATTTTGGATTTTGCTAAGTTTGTCAATATGTGTGCTTGGGTCCGTTTCTCCATGAATATTGGCAGTGTTAGGGAAAACCATCGAGTATGCACGTGAATAAACATTTGGGACACTAGTTGGGGCATCGTCTGTTCAGGGACGCCATACTCGTGGCTGGTTTATCTGCCCAGCTTTTTCCCAACTATCTTGGGGTTGGTTTCCAATCTCACCGGATGCAGCTGAATACCAATATTTTACATGGAGAGACTGCTTATCAGACCTTCTCTACCCAGATACTGGGTAAAACGACACCCTTTGGTAATACTGGTTGTCAGACTTTTGTTTGCACGGCCTATGGCGTACCATAGCGCTTTATTTATTAATTTATAATATGAATATTATTGTACATAATGTTAAACAAATGAATAAATTACTTATGAAGTGGAAAGTTGTTTTGCCTGCAAACTCTTTGTAATTACTACACATGTTGTTTAAGCATACTTCGTGGCTCCTAGTTTCTAAAACAAATCCGCTTTCAAATCTCGTTGCAGTCGTTTTAATTGGTTGCCTAAATCAACAACAAGCAATCACATAAGATCTGACAACAGTTTTAATTGAATGGGCTTCCAACAAGACGGGGTACGATAATCTGAGTAATGTTGCCGACTGAGCAGCGGAGCTCACAAATAGTTTATCTGTTGAAACGATCTTAAAAGCTGATTAGGGTTGCTCGCATTTATATAAATTACGTGAACAAAACTGATGAACGCTACCCTTTTTTTGCAATTTTATTTGGTTTATTTTTTTAAGAGTATAATTTTAATATTTCTTTTAATTTAGTGAATCAAATCAAGTCAACCGATGCCAATTTTTATGTTGTCTCAGTGCTCTCGACCTCGATCACGCGTTTTGTTTTCGTTTTGTATTTGCTTCTATCGTGCATTGTCATGAGAACCAAACGTGTGTGTCAAATTTCAGCCCGATATCTTCAGTGGGTGTGGATGAAATATTAATTGAAAAAAAAAAGTTCAGGACATACAAGTTAAATAAAACCTTTAAAAAAATCTTCGTAAGTAAAACAAACCTTTGCTAAAAAAAAAAAATTATCCCCCCAATCCCATTCGAGCCTGGAAGCAGTCGATTTATCGAAATTAAACGATACAAATAAAAGAGTAGCTCATTCATTTGATCAAAATAATACTATGGTGTATTAAAATTAATAGAAAAAAAAATAACTGTAAAACAAGTCCATAAAATTACGTAAATCAACAAATTATGAGATCTTCAGAGACAGTTAGAGAGAGGTAAAAAAAGGAAAAAGTTTAAATTAAATAAAGATTTTATTGAACATGAAATATAAAAATGTGATTGAGTTAGTTAACATGTATTTTGTTTTGAGCGTAGTCGACAAATTTTCGTAAAAGCGTGCGTAAAATGAGGTTAGTTGAAAATGTCTATTCTATAAATAAATCACCAAACACTTTCAGGACAGTCTGGATGAGATACTTCGCCCGTGAATTCGAAATACCTAGAAATAAAAAAGGAACAATATGAAAATGATTTTTTGACAAAAAATATATTATTTTAACACGTTAACTGCCTTGTCGGACTATATGTCCGACACTTTTTGTGCCATTCAGGCCTTTTTTTTTTTTTTTTTCAGGATGGGAAATCATCAAATGACTTTTCCCGCTCTGGGCGGAGCGGGAGGGCGTGTCAGACTTTTACTGACTAAAACCCACCTGTGTTCCATCAGTTGCCCATGTGCCAGGGTCACGGTATCTCTTTCGAACAATCACGCGACCCTGGCAGGCATCGGTCCTAGTAGACCCCTACACTGCTGCTGACATCTCTTTGAGGCGCGCGTGGAACACTGCGCGCCGTTGACCCGAGCTTGGTCCTTACCGGGCGGCGAGCTACCCATTGCTCGCCACCCGCAAGCTCGCGCCTACGGTGGCCGGGAGTCCGCAATCGACTCCCGACGCCCGGGGCGTCTCCTCCTGCGGCGGCTAGGGGCGTGAGGGCGCAGAGACTGCCACTCCCTCACGCGCCCCGCCTCCTCCTTCGCGAGCATTACTGCTTCGCAGAAGGAGGTGACGGCTTCCCATTCCCTCTCGCTCCGTACCATGGCTCGCACCAGGGCCGGACGCGAGAGGTCGCCGCCGGCCATTCAGGCCTTGTCGGACTATATGACCGATAATACATACAAAATCTGAACATGTCGTTGCTGCCTGGCGGCCATGTTTCTGGAATAAATAATGTATTTATGGAATAAATAATCTATTTAACCTCTAAGTCCCTGAGGTACCACATTTGGTATAGACACAATGGTTTTTAATTGTGTCTCTAATTACGGTATTCAATGGGTTAAAGTGAAATAACACTAAGTACATTTTTTTACTTTTTCTTATTTTAGCCATGGCAGTTAAACAAGCCATGTGCCCATGGGATTTCCCATGTGTGCTCTTACAAATGATACCGTCTACAATGGCATCTTTACATTTCATGAGCAACTTTATCTATGGGTAAAAGATGAATAAGAATTAAATTATATTGCAATTACTAAAAACCTTGCACGCACCAGCGACAAATCAAGTTATACATTTCCAATACAAGCTTCTCATTGTACGAAAAGCCTATACAATACGAGGTCAGCTAAATCTGGAAATGTATAGCTTGATATATGTATAGCTGTATGTACAAATAGTCGAATTTTCTTCTTTTGTATCGCTTTGATATTAAATGGCGGATACAGATGTTTAGTGATTGCTCATAGAAATAGAAAGTAAGATGCCACAGTTGATCGTAGCAAGTGAAGGTGTGTGAATTTGTGTACAGCCCACCACACCTAAAAGATATACCACAACTAAGAAGTGTCTTGGGTTTTATATTAAAAAAAAAATTCTCAAGGTTTTCCGTATTTGAAGTTAATGTCACTTTATAGTGTATGTTTTGGACGTCAGTGTTTATTTTTATTTTGTTATTTTTCCCTTTGTAGTTGTACAGAAATTGGTATACCTTCACTTGCTAAGTAAATATCAGCGACAGGAACTTATTACAACATCACCCTTTCAAATGAAAGAATAATATTTGAAATGACAGAGTTCTGAGGTAACAAACTTATAAAAACTCTACCAAATTGAAAACCTCCTCCTTTTTTGAAGTCGGATACTAATAAAGTAGTAGATCATAAGTACGTAAAATACGTAGAAGTACTTAATACTTTATTGCATTCCACAATGTATATGCTTGGGTGGTAAACATTGAATTTAGTTACAATCATGGACCCAGCAAAAGAAATATAGTAGGTAGAGTGGTAAGTAGAGGTAGAATTGGGGACACCATGTTACTAAATAGATTATTTGGATTGCCTAGTTGGTCTAGTGGTCGCAAGCGTTATTGCTGAGCATAAAGTCCTGGGTTCAATTCAAGGTTGGGCAGTGTTATTGGGTTTTTGTTATAGAAATTGGGGGCATTGGGTTTTTAAACCACGTGGTGCTCTGCCATAGTCTCCACGCTTGGCAGGCGGGTTGGCGATCACAGTATGGTGGTAAAATGCGTAGAGAACGCTGCTGCCTATTCTCTAGTAAGTCCCTTAAGTCGCCTTTTACGACAGTCACGGGAACAAATGGGTTGGTGCTATTCGTTACGTATGGCAACACTTGGAACACAAATATTAGTATACACGTCCTAAATGAACTAAAACTGTACTTACATATCGCAGGTAATGCATCTGCCTAACAGAAGAACACGATTTTTTCCGCACATTTCTCTATCAATAATATAATGCCTTTTAAATCGTGTGTTGACTGGTGCTGTGTCTCGTTGATAGGATGCTGCAGTGTCGATTGGTTGCGACGAACACAATGCGGAAAGAAGCGCTACAATCGCGACACACAGAATAAAGAACTTCATGGCGACACGTGCTTGCTTGCTACTACACTACTGTCAGCGGAATGTTGTGAACGACAAATAACACTCATTTTATAGTCTTTGTTGATGTCACCTACGCAGGCCAAATATACCGATTTGTATTAATAGGTAGGTATATAAGTAACTATTACGGGATTTATCAAAAATCTTGACGTCAATGCCGGCTGACTGGATACATAAAATAAGGTAAATTGAGGAATTTTCAACGATAAATAAGTAGGTTGCCTACTCACCACACAGGCACTACTTACTAAATATGGGAATATCGAAATGTAGTCAATATAGGCGAAGTGAAACAAATACCTTTTAATCAATTACGCTCTTCATGAATATATATATACGGCCGAATTGAGAAAAGTCCTCCTTTTTTTGAGGTCAGTTAAAAAAGGAACAAGAAACTGCACTACTACGGAATTCGGAACGCCTCTTAGAATCTTCTTCTTAGGGACAATGGGTCAAAATTGAGCCCTCTTTCTTTCTAAAGTTAAGAGATTTGATACGAACGGAGAAGATCAACCGATACGAATGGGAGTCCCACAGGGCTCAAATTTGGCCCATTATTAGGGTTTTGTAAAAAAAAAATCCATTCAGAAAGAACGCTAAGCGAAAATAGGTGGACGGCGGATAAAGAAATTTCACATAGAAGAAGTCGCGGGCAGAAAAGCTAGTAAATTATATAAATGAGAACGGTCGTTGTTATTGTGAGATAGAAAAACAGTTCCAAATGTGCTAATACACCTTGTTTTTCTTCCTTTGTTTTTTGTGGTTATTGTGAGAGTAAAATGGTATATGCGAATGAACAAGACAGGTATAGATCCCGGGATACATGCTAGGTTAAATGATGTTTATTAGATTTGATTTCATCATTTCTGCCGACAGACGTCCTCTAATGGACATGGGGGTGGGTTGGCGATCGCAGTATGGTGTAAAATGCATAGAGAACGCTGCCGTCCATTCTCAAGTAAGTCCAATAGTCGCCTTTTACGACACCTTTGGGAAGAAATACCCTCCCAATTCTTCCCATTTCTTCTCTATGTCCGGAACGACCACACGGTATAATTGAAGATTTGACTTGTTTATCTGAAATAGCTATAATACGCCATTTCATCCGCTGTTTACCATACAGTTAATATTAGCCAACAATAGCAATGGCTTCTATTTTGTCAGTTCAAAAACATTCATTGCATTATTTACCTTGTTGAACAGACCATGTTTTGGAACATACCTATGAAGCAATAGATTAGCCTTTCTTTAAAATGATTCAGATCGATAGTGTGCGCAACTATGTACTGTACTGGCTCCAAAACTTGGATTCTATTCAATAAGATAGGTATATATTCGATCATCTAAAAAAATGTTGCAACCAAAGTATTGTATAATAATCCTATTACAAAGTTCAATTCTTTTTATTTTCAGAAATATAGCTGAAGAATTCTATTAAAACCTAGACTCAAATAATGTTGTTCGAAAGTACAAAAACAACATTCAGTTCTCTGTAATAGGATTGGATGAATAAACATACCTTTGAATAGATCTGCTTCATTCGATGAAAATCGTAAAAACGCGAGTTGTTCGCGTAAAACCAAGACTCAGCAGAAATTCTATATCCGATTTCCGGATGGCGGAAATTTGTATCTCTAATCATTTGTGCCGCAATGTCCGGTTCGATTGCATTCCTGCTGTCCGGTTGTACCTACCCTCGACCGCGTCCGAAACCGCTCCGGAGTTTCTGAATCGGAAAGCTAATTTCCCATGAATATGCATTGGTAAAAATTAATATTCTATTTACTTCTTTTTAAGCGTGATTTTTGACAACAATTTGTATGCAAATAGAATATGGACATAAAATACTGCTGGTTTTTTACATTTGGGAGATTGGGAGCTTCTTGAGATTATTTTGGTAACATACAAAGTAAGCTGAGATAGGCTTACTTACAGCTAAGCAATAAAAGCCGCACGGTTCGATCGATCAAGTAAAGCTACGGTCGCCGCGGTTGGTTAGTGGATTAGGTAACTTCTTTACATACCAAGACCCCTCCGTGTCTCGGAAAGTACGTTAAGTCGTTGATACCTACCGTGATTTATGGATCTTAAACAGTCGTTATGGTTACGGTTCTGACAAGCAGTATTACCAAGGGTATCGCGTTACCCAGTTTCAGCTGTATCCAGTTGGACTGGAAGCCGACCCTAACATAGTTGCCAAAGGCTAGGTAGATGATGACATATCAACCTGTGTTTAGCACGTGCTTCGTTTCGATCTGTTTCAGGTTTTTTGACGTTTTATGCATACTTCTAGATATTCTTTATATAATTTTACCCAAACGACGTTCATTCTTTTCTTTTGTATGTCTACAGTATGCCTACTGGGGGCTGATAATTCAGTCGCCAGATAACTTTAGTTTAAGGAATAATTATGAAAGTTGAACAGGTATTGCATGGATAAAATGTCGAATTTCGATATTTATTTTATCTATTAAAGCTTCTATGCGGTGCGGCATGGATAACGACGCAGAAACTGACCCCATAAATTGAGCACATGAGTCTAGACCTAGCTAGACCTAGATACGATGGTTAGGAATCTAAGCTGCCAAATGCTGTCCATCTGCTTCATTATTATAGCTACATATTGTATATCAATCTACTAGATGTTTTTTTCTATGAGAACCAGTTTTAAATGTTATAATTTAATTTTAAGCACTCCCACGATTCGTGTACCTTTGCTTGCACTCATAAGTACCAAGTTCCGACCGTAAAGAGCAAATTTTCACAACAAATTTGAAAGACTTTCCCCAGCGATTATTTTCCCTCAAACTTACAAAAATAAAGTAAGTTAAGTAGGTTAAGTAAAGTAAGTTTAATGTACAGATTGATAAATTATGATTATGATTAATTTAAGATGAAAGCTTCGTGAAGGGCCTTGATATACCCTGTGTATGTGTAGTTATCTGATCTTTCAAAGGCTGTCTACTGTCATCGCTGTATATCTACCCATTCTGTATATCTCGACATAAATGTTAACTAAACTTAACAAAGGCTCTTCAAAACAATAGTTGGTCATTTTCTTTTTATTACATGCGTGGGTTACATGATAAACTTTCGCAGAAATGAGATACATAACTTTTTATTAAGGTACCCTTATAAAGTTCTTTAGTGTAGTTTTTGGTGGCGAGGCAATAGCTTAACTGGCACTTTCGTGATCCTAGAACATTGAGAAAATGGTATAAAAATCTTGTAAAATAATCATATTATGATGGTAATTGAGAATGAAATATCTTGTTCCCTGACGCATTGCCTCGCAGTGCTTCGCCCGCCCGGTATAACTTATTCCTAAGGGTCATAGCGCGATGTTAGTCTAAAGCCTTTCTGGAGAGTTGGGCTATCAAATGAGAAAACAGTTTTGTAATCCGACGAATATCAGAATCCAGACATAAGCGACTTCGACCGCGTGAAGTTTCTCGTTCGCCCGGGCCACCGCGTGGCTTTTCATCGACTGCCCACTCTCTTACTTTGTTTTCCCTTACCGTTATTTCAGACTTTTTTACTTACTGTTCGATTCCTCCTGGTCCTAGAAGAAAGAAAGAAGAATTTCTCTATTTTTCAAACCCGACTGATAGTTTCAGGGATTAGTGCGTTCACACCTACAAAGGATCAAACTCTTCGGATTTATTACGTTAAGTATAGATTGGTTTAGAAGTTATGTTGTTTATCTTCATCTTCCTAACGACAGTGGTTCGACCACGAGTGTAACTAAATGTAGCTAAATACTAGTACTTAACATAAACTTACTGCTTATCTGCCCACCACAACCTAGCAGCCTATTTATCTTTACGCTGCGATCCTTAGGAGCCGACCAAAAAGAAAAAGAAAGTCTGTATAAGAACGCTTAACGCTCAATCGCGGGCAGAAGTTAGTAATATAATAAAGAGGAAGCATTTCTCAGTGTGCATACGTATGTAGGCGGTAATCTTCGAACTACTGATCAAATACCATATTTTTTTTTGTTACTTATAAGAAGTTATAGTATTTCCGAGTGTCGTAGGTTATATTTTATGTTAAAACAAGAAATTTTACCTGGACGATATCTCGGAGAGCAGTTAGTGCTGGTTAGAATTAAACAAACAGTATCGTAAAAGTGTTCTATATTGAAGACAAACCATAAAACACCCCCGCCCCACCATGCCAAGGTCGTAAAAGGGGATAATAATAGGAGGATAGAACGGTAGCGTCATCCTGTCTGCTTATTATAATAAACTGTGTTCACCAATCGTTTGGCAAGCGTGGGATATTATACAGGATCATTTTTTATCCAGTGCGCAAACTGTAACCATGAATTCAGCATATCATTCTAGACCCCCCAGCGTAGAAAATTTTCGTCAGTTATACCAAAAAATCTGCTGTTTCATACATTTTCACCCTGTAGGTATTGCATTTTATTTATGAAACAGCAGAATTTTTTTTTCGTAAAACCGACGAAAACATTCTGTGCAAGGGGGTCTACAATGATATGCTGAATTCATGGTTACAATTTACGCACTGGATAAAAACCGGCCAAGTGCGAGTCAGACTCGCGCGCCGAGGGTTCCGTACAAACCTAGGTAGGATCCTCGGTTTATGTATCTCGGTTTATGCTTATGAAATTAAATGAGTTTTTTTAAATTTTTATATTTGAGTTGATTGAATGAAAGGTAAATTGCGGTTTACGATTTATGACGTATTAAAAAAAAAAAACTTCTTACTGGATCTCGTTCAAACTAATTTTCGGTGGAAGTTTACATAGTTATACACATCATATATTTTTTTGAGTTTTATCATTCTCTTATTTTAGAAGTTACGGGGACACACACACACACACACACACACACATTTTACCACTTTGGAAGCGTCTCTGGCGCAAACTATTCAGTTTAGAAAAAAAATGATTTTAGAAACCTCAATACCATTTTTAAAGACCTATTCATATATACACCACACGTATGGGTTTGATGAAAAAAAAAAAAAATTTGAGTTTCAGTTCCAAGTATGGGAACCCCAAATTTTTTTTTTTCTATTTTAGTGTAAAAATCTTGATGCGGTTCACAGAATACATCTACTTACCAATTTTCACGAGCATAGCTTTTATAGTTTCGGAGAAAAGTGGCTGTGACATACGGACGGACACACAGACAGACAGACAGACAGACATGACGAATCTATAAGGGTTCCGTTTTTTGCCATTTGGCAACGGAACCCTAAAAACTTATCCAGTATATTATAGAAATGTCCCCTAGCGGACGACGGAAAAACACACCTGCAGGAGAAAAGATAAAATCAGTATCTGAAAATATTTCTTTTTCTGTAGGTTTCCGATCGAATTATATGGAAACGAACAACCCACCCCTGCTTCGTCTGTTTTTGCGATTCGATAAACTTCGAACTGTATTTATACACCGTGACATTTTATTCTCTGGTCTTACAAAGGTTGTCCAATCAATGTATCCCACATAATATACCTCTAGGCGTGATTAAAAATTGTTACCATTAATTAAGATAATGGTGTTAAGAAAAATAAATAATGGATTAGAATTATGAAACATCCTGTTAATAATGTTTACGTATTATATGGTAGAGAACAAACCTACCCAGTGTACGAGTCGGCTAAATCATTCCATCTCCATTTTCTATGGGACAAAATATCAAAATAAAACCACGTCATGCGTCATCATAATGAATTATATTTTTAGTTTTACTTATTCAAATGTTCTTTTATTTTCTTATGTCTGTGTAGTAGTCATTGGTAACATGAAGTGGGCTGCCGTTGTAAGACGACTATGACGTCACGGTGTATAAAGATTTTCATGAAACATCATTTCAGTCGAAAGACGTCCACTACATACATACGCCTCCCCCAATTTATGGGGTTTGTTATTATCGCCACGCTTTGCAAGCGGGTTCGCAATGGCGATAAAATGGTAAAATGCAAAGAAAATACATGACATACAGTCATATAATTAGATTGGTACTCTTAGACAATGTTTTGAGTGTGCTGAGTAGTCAAGTCTTTTAAAACACTCTTGTAAGAGTGTCTTAAGCGCAAAAACTGATTTAGCACATAAGTGCAATGGCTGGGCCCAGCATAAGTCTCCATCCCATGTGATTTTCGATGAGAAAAGTATTTTATGTCTTAATCCTTGTCACAGCCTACCCATGTGCCAAATTTCATTCAAATGCGTTCATCCGCTCATTTACAAAATCAAATGTTTTCTCTTTATATGTAGTATTAGTCATGTGATTGTTCCTAAATTATCCTAGGCTGAAAAAATTTAGGATTTTCCTAAGTTTGTCAATATGTGTGCTTGGGTCCGTTTCTCCATGAATATTGGCAGTGTTAGGGAAAACCATCGAGTATGCAGGTGAATAAACATTTGGGACACTAGTTGGGACATCGTCTGTTCAGGGACGCCATACTCGTGGCTGCATTATCTGCCCAGCTTTTTCCCAACTATCTTGGGGTTGGCTTCCAATCTCACCGGATGCAGCTGAATACCAATATTTTACATGGAGAGACTGCTTATCAGACCTTCTCTACCCAGATACTGGGTAAAACGACACCCTTTGGTAATTTTGGTTGTCAGACTTTTGTTTGCACGGCCTATGGCATACCATCATCATCATCATTTCAGCCGTAAGACGTCCACTGCTGGACTTAGGCCTCCCCCAATTTGGGGGGCTTTGCCATAATCGCCACGCTTGGCAGGCGGGTTGGTGATCGCAGTATGGTGGTAAAATGCATAGAGAACGCTGCTGCCCATTCTCTATTAAGTCCCTTAGTCACCTTTTACGACACCCACAGGAAGAAATGGGGTGGTGCTATTCTTTACGTCCGGCACCACACGGTACGCATACCATAGCGCATTATTTATTATTTTATATTATGAATATTATTGTACATAATGTTAAACAAATGAGTAAATTACTTATGAAGTGGAAAGATGTTTTGCCTGTAAACTCTTTGTAATTACTACACATGTTGTTTAACCTCTAAGTCCCTGAGACACCACATTTGGTATGCAAACAATCGTTTTTTAACTGTGTCTGTAATTACGGTAATTGACCGGTTAAGCATACTTCGTGGCTCCTAGTTTCTAAAAACAAATCCGCTTTCAAATCTCGTTGCAGTCGTTTTAATTGGTTGGCTAAATCAACAACAAGCAATCACATAAGATCTGACAACAGTTTTAATTGAATGGGCTTCCAACAAGACGGGGTACGATAATCTGAGTAATGTTGCCGGCTGAGCGGCGGCGCTCACAAACAGTTTATCTGTTGAAACGATCTTAAAAGCTGATTAGGATTGCTCGCATTTATATAAATTACGTGAACAAAACTGATGAACGATACCCTTTTTTTGCAATTTTATTTGGTTAATTTTTTTAAGAGTATAAATCAGTCATAATTATAATATTTCTTTTAATTTAGTGAATCAAATCAAGTCAACCGATGCCAATTTGTATGTTGTCTCAGTGCTCTCGACCTCGATCACGCGTTTTGTGATGGTGTTTCATTTTGTTGTATTATTTAAAAAAAAATACTCCCACCAGCAAGCCAGCAAGCCAGTATCTGTATTAAGAGCGCATTAAAAATGCAAGACTTTTACAAAACTAACTACCGTACTGGTAGTAGGTAAGTTATCTTCTTTGTATTTAAAGCTTTAATTACCTAAATTGAAATAATGTTGGAAATGTACAAGCTGGCTCACATTCAGCTTAAGGCTACAACTAAAGTTAGATCACGTGTTGTGATGGGTAGGACAGAGATGCTTTTAGAAGAGATGACTTAGCTCCGGGTAGTAAGGAGGCGGCCCGCCAAAAAATAAACAGCGGATTCGACAATCCATCTGCGAAATACATTACATTCATTTATTCTATTTTTTTGAGTAGCCTGCATTGTCCCATTGCTGAGCAAAGGCCTTCTACAAGGAGTGGATAGAGAGGCGCCACAGCGTCCTCACCTTCCGCCTGACGCAGGTTCTCACCGGGCATGGGTGCTTCGGTGGCTTCCTGTTCAGGATAAAGCGGGAGGATACGCCCGTGTGTTTCCATTGTGAGGATCGTCTAGAGGACACGGTGGAGCATACGGTGGAAGTTTGCCCTGACTGGCCGGACCTCTCGCGTCCGGGCCTGGTGCGAGCCAACGTACGGAGCGAGAGGGAATGGGAAGCCGTCACCTCCTTCTGCGAAGCAGTAATGCTCGCGAAGGAGGAGGCGGGGCGCGTCAGGGAGAGGCAGTCTCTGCACCCTCACGTCCCTAGCCGCCGCAGGAGGAGACGCCCCAGGCGTCGGGAGTCGATAGCGGACTCCCGGCCACCGTAGGCGCGACTTTGCGGGCGGCGAGCAATGGGTAGCTCGCCACCTGGTAAGGACCAATCTCGGGTCAACGGCGCGTAGTGTTCCATGCGCGCCTCAAAGAGATGTCAACAGCAGTGTAGGGGTCTACTAGGACCGATGCCTTCCGGGGTCGCGTGATTGTTCGAAAGAGATACCGTGACCCTGGCACATGGGCAACTGATGGAACATGGGTGGGTTTTAGTCAGTAAAAGTCTGACACGCCCTCCCGCTCCGCCCAGAGCGGGAGAAGTCATTGATGATTTCCCATCCGGAAAAAAATGGCCTTCTCCAAATGATTCCATGCATCCTTTTCCAGGGCCACCTCGATCCAACCCTGCAAGTGTTACGCGTCAAGGTCGGTTCGATCTGAGGTTAAGCTACGCTTGTCGCAGTCCATTCTTGGACGAATAACCATCCAACACATATGAGAACTCCTCCATGTCTCGAAGGGACGTTAAGCCTCTGGTCCCGGCTGTCATACTCCGATCTGTGACAATCGTAACGAGTAGTCAGAAGCCCAAAGTCTGTCACAATCAGTCTTACTAACGGGTATAGTGTTACCAAGGGGTTGTAAAGGTCAGATAGGCACTTGCTCCGTATAAAATACTTGTATTCAGCAACATGCGGTAAGACTGAACCTTTCATAGCGTGGAAATGGCTAGATTGATTTTGATAATTTACTGAAGTAAGTACTCCATTTGCTTAACGATTAATTTCTGTGACTGCCTGAGTGTCTATTATTTTTACAAAGATATGAGACACTAGCTGCACCCTGCGGTTTCATCCGCATAAGTGTCGAACCCGTTGGAATATCGGGATAAGAAGTATCATATGTCCTTATCCAGGCCATGGTGTACCCAGTACCCATGTGTCAAATTTCATCCAAATCCATTTTTTCTAACATTTAAAAGAAAAAGCTTCTATTTTGCATTGTCATGAGAACCAAACGTGCTTGTCAAATTTCAGCCCGATATCTTCAGTGGACGTGGATGAAATATTAATTGCAAAACTCACATACAAGTTACATAAAACCATTTAAAAATCTTCGTAAGTAAAACAAACCCTGTTAAAAAAAATGACCCGCCCAATCCCATTTGAGTCTGGCTGCGGTCGATTTACAAAATTAAACGATAAGAGAGCTCATTATTTTGATCAAAATAATAAAATGGTGTATTAAATATTATAGAAAAAATAATTTTAAAAACACTTCCATAAAATTACGTAAATCAACAAATTATTAGATCTTTAGAGACAGATAAAGAGAGGTAAAAAAAAGAAAAAGTTTAAATTAAATAAAGATTTTATTGAACAAGAAGTAAAAAAAAATGTAATTGAGTTAGTTAACATGTATTTTTTTTTGAGCGTAGTCGACAAATTTTCGTAAAAGCGTGCGTAAAATGAGGTTAGTTGAAAATGTCTATTCTATAAATAAATCACCAAACACTTTCAGGACAGTCTGGATGAGATACTTCGCCCGTGAATTCGAAATACCTAGTAATAAAAAGGAACAATATGAAAATGATTTTTTGACATGAAATATATTATTTTAACACGTTAATTGCCATGTCAGACTATGTGTCTGACACTTTTTGTTCCATTCAGGCCTTGTCGGACTATATGACCGACAACACATACAAAATATGAACATGTCGTTGCTGCCTGGTGGCCATGTCTTTGGAATAAATAATGTATTTATGAAATAAATAATGCATTTATGCAATAAATAATGCATTTATGAAATAAATAATGCATTTATGAAATAAATAATCTATTTATAGTGATAACTATCGGTGATATCTATTTATAGTGGTAATTTACTGAGGTTATTTAACCTCAGTAAATTTTTGACTTTTTCTGATTTTAGCCGTGGCAGTTAACGTGTTAAAAAAGCCATGTGCCCATGGAATTTCCCATGTGTGCTCTTACAAATGATACCGTCCACTATGGCATCTTTACATTTCATGAGCAACATATCTATGAGTAAAAGATGACGAAGAATTAAATTATATTGCAATTACTAAAAATCTTGCACGAACCAGCGACAAATCAAGCTACACATTTCCAGTATAGGCTGACTTCTCATTGTACGAAAAGCCTATACAATGCGAGGTCAGCTAAAACTGGAAATTATAGCTTGATAGCCGCATGTACAGACGCCAACACATCAAGCTACTACAATCTGTCAGATTTCTTTGATAGATTTTCGACTTTATTTCTAGAGCATTAGGTTCAAGGTTCATTGGGAAAAATTGACAGTTTCGGGTAGCTTGACCTGGTGGCGTCTGTACAAATAGTCGAATTTTCTTCTATTGTATCGCTTTGAAATTAAATGGCGGATACAGATGTTTAGTGATGTTCAAAGAAATAGAAAGTAAGATGCCACAGTTGATCGTAGCAAGTGAAGGTGTGTGAATTTGTGTACAGCCCACCACACCTAAAAGATATACCACAACTAAGAAGTGTCTTGGGTTTTATATTTAAATTTTTTTTTCCCAAGGTTTTCCGTATTTGAAGTTAATGTCACTTTGTAGTGTATGTTTTGAACGTCAGTGTTTTTTTATTTTTCGCTTTGTAGTTGTGGTACTTACCACACAGAAATTGGCATACCTTCACTTGCTAAGTAAATATCAGCGACAGGAACTTATTACAACATCACCCTTTCAAATGAAAAAATAATATTTGAAATGACAGAGTTCTGAGGTAACAAACTTATAAAAAACTCTACCAAATTGAAAACCTCCTCCTTTTTTGAAGTCGGATACTAATAATGTAGGAGATCATAAGTACGTAAAATACGTAGAAGTACTTAATACTTTATTGAATTCCACAATGTATATGCTTAGGTGGTAAACATTGGATTTAGTTACAATCATGGACCCAGCAAAAGAAATATAGTAGGTAGAGTGGTAAGTAGAGGTAGAATTGGGGACACCATGTTACTAAATAGATTATTTGGATTGCCTAGTCGGTCTAGTGGTCGCAAGCGTTATTGCTGAGCATGAAGTCCTGGGTTCAATTCAAGGTTGGGCAGTGTTATTGGGTTTTTGTTATAGAAATTGGGGGCATTAGGTTTTTAAACCACGTGGTGCTCTGCCATAGTCTCCACGCTTGGCAGGCGGGTTGGCGATCACAGTATGGTGGTAAAATGCGTAGAGAACGCTACTGCCTATTCTCTAGTAAGTACCTTAAGTCGCCTTTTACGACAGTCACGGGAACAAATGGGTTGGTGCTATTCGTTACGTACGGCAACTCTTGGAACACAAATATTAGCATACACGTCCTAAATTAACTAAAACTGTACTTACATATCGCAGGTAATGCATCTGCCTAACAGAAGAACACGATTTTTTCCGCACATTTCTGTGTCAATAATATAATCCCTTTTAAAGCGGGTGTTAACTGGTGCTGTGTCTCGTTGATGGGATGCTGCAGTGTCGATTGGTTGCGACGAACACAACGCGGTAAGAAGCGCTACAATCGCGACACACAGAATAAAGAACTTCATGGCGACACGTGCTTGCTTGCTACTACACTACTGTCAGCGGAATGTTGTGAACGACAAATAACACTCAATTTATAGTCTTTGTTGATGTCACCTACGCAGGCCAAATATACCGATTTGTATTAATAGGTAGGTATATAAGTAACTATTACGGGATTTATCAAAAATCATGACGTCAATGCCGGCTGACTGGATACATAAAATAAGGTAAATTGAGGAATTTTCAACGATAAATAAGTAGGTTGCCTACTCACTACACAGGCACTACTTACTCAATATGTGAATATCGAAATGTATTCAATATAGGCGAAGTGAAACAAATACCTTTTAATCAATTACGCTCTTCATGAATATATATACGGCCGATTTGAGAAATGTCCTCCTTTTTTTGAGGTCAGTTAAAAAAGGAACAGAAACTATACTACTATGGAATTCCGAACGCCTCTCTAAATCTTTTCTTGTTAGGGACAATGGGTCAAAATTGGACTGCAAGAACCGATTAAGCGCCATTTAACGAATCCTGAGAAAATGAGCTTCAAAAATTTCAAACTTAAAATGGTCGCTGTGCATACATTTAATATGTCAAGAGTATAATTTTTATTCTGAACGTATAAAATATGTATAAGTTTACATTAGTTAAAAAAATATAAGGCTAAACTATACAGTTTTGTAGTTATAGCCATTTTTCCGCTTAATTTGTTAATGTGTTTTAAGCTATATTCAGACCATTTTATTCTGCCGGGGTCGCGTGACTGCCGGGGTCGCGTGATTGTTCGAAGGAGATACCGTGACCCTGGCACATGGGCAACTGATGGAACACGGGTGGGTTTTAGTCAGTAAAAGTCTGACACGCCCTCCCGCTCCGCCCAGAGCGGGAGAAGTCATTTGATGATTTCCCACCCTGAAAAAAAAAAAAAAAAAAAAAAGACCATTTTATTTATCAATAACGTACTATACGGCATTATTGTCGTTTGATACTTAATTGCGATTTTTTTTCGGGTGAAATAAATTGGAACATAAGATTAAATCCAGTTATTTTTAATAAAATTTACTTAAACAAAACAAATGTTGTAACACTTCTACATCTTACTAATACTTTTATTCCTTTTTTTTTTCTTTTATTAATTACCTATACACTGTACCATATTATTTTTTATTCTTCATCTTCTACTTCAAAATCAATGGATCCATCAAAACCTTCAACATCATCTTCTAAATCACGAGATCCAGTTAAATTATCGTAATATTATCTCGCATCAGATGGTATGAGATGAAGGAGGGATTTTATAAAAGGCCTTTACCTATGAAAATGCCGTTTTGTATGAATAAAATTAAACCAATTTTTTTCATGTATTTTTTATTTGTATTAATCGAAATAATCACACATGCAATCAATGCATCTTTGCCGACGCAGTGGCAGTATATTGATGCCCTTCTTAAAAAAATCAGCTGGACGGGAGGCAACAAATTCTTCAAAGGCATTTTGTACTGCCTCTCGGGTATTGAATTTTTTTCCCGCCAAGAAGTTATCCAAATTCTGGAAAAAGTAGTAGTCTGTAGGCGCAAGGTCTGGTGAGTAGGGCGGATGACGGAGAGCTTCCAACCCCAGTTCTTGCAACTTGGAGACCGTCTGCTGTGCAGTATGAGGTCGCGCGTTGTCGTGCAGGAGCAGCGGAGACGAGCGATTGACCAATGCTGGTTGGAGATGTGCCAGCTTCTCCATCATTGAGTTCAGTTCTTCACAGTACACATCTGCAGTAATGCTTACCCCGTTTGGTAAGAAGCTGTGATGAATCACACCGGTGCTAGACCACCAAACAGTGACCATCACTTTTCTACTTTTCTGTAAGTTTTCGTTTAGGGCATTGTTGGTGCTGAACCAGGATCCAACCAACTTGCTGATCGCTTGCGGTTATCAAACAGAATCCATTTTTCATCGTAGGTAACAATGCGGTTCAAAATTCCGTCATTTGTGTGTCTGTTGAGCAGTGCAAGGCACGTCTCGACGCGTACTTCGCACTGGCGATCATTGAGTTTGTGGGGCACCCATTTGTCAAGCTTTTTTACCTTGCCAATTTGACGCAAATGGACCAATATTGTTTAGACGCTAACGTCGAAAGCTGCTGCTAATTCAGCCGTAGATTGTGTATCATCAGCTTCCACAATCGCCTTTAATTCGTCATTGTCGACTAAAGTCTTCGGACGACCGCAAGGTTCATTTTTCAGGTCGAAATTTCCAGAACGAAAGCGAGCAAACCAATAATAGGTAGTGCGTTGGTTTGTAGTGTTAGCTCCGTAAACGTCGTTGATGTTGCGTGCTGCTTGTGCCGCGTTGCTGCCACGACGGTACTCATATTCCATAATTACTCGAATTTTTATCGTATCCATGATGACGAAGAAGATTGAAATGCGATGAAAATGTAACACTAATCAATAAACAAATGACTACTTTTGGAAAAAGAATTCCATGTTTTTAAAATAAAATTAATTTGAAATTAGAATTCTTAGAAAAATTATTTTGATTTGAAATGGCCAGTACTGCAGAACGGCAATTTCATAGGTAAAGACCTAATATCATCTAGCTTCGGTTGAGAAATAGGTTTTCCTTGTGGCCAAAGTTGCTCATAATGCCTTGATAATGTCAATGGGTTATTTATTGCCCCTCTTTTTGGTCTTTTATTAAGATCTCCTTCGTGGGTTTGACCGCCATGACAGGTTGAAAGAAATATCCGACCAGGTCTTCCTTAAAAATGTTTATTTCTTTAGTTTTCAACCAGCTTACAGGATTTCCTTCTATATCTTTTTGTCTATTCACTATTGTCTTCAGCATTTTAGAAACTCCGACAAAGTCTAAACTTTCCATTTTATTAGCTATTAACTTGTTTCTCTTATGACAACTGGTCATCACATCCATGTAATCTTTTGGAGTGTAAAGCCGAGTATGGGTTTTTAACGCTGATTCGATATCACTAAACTCGCTATCATTTTCTAAGAAGCTATGCCCAGGGCCCATAAATCGTAGGGTGATTTTTTCTAGGTTGTCATTTTCTTCTAGTAAGTACTGCAAAAACGCCGCCAGAAGGTGGCGCTTCATTAATGAACGGATGAAAGATTGCACGTATGGTGATACGCATTAACGAATTAAATACCATTTTAGGTGGTTAATTCGATGCTGCGGTTTAAAAACGGTTAAATCAAAAGGCAAAACTGAATTATCTTCATCGTGGACGTCTTTAATTCGTTTATGCAATTTGAAAACTGTTTGTAACTGTAACTTTGACGCAAAAAAACCGACTTCCTCAAAAACACTAGAAAGTGAAAAATAACTTTAATTTCGGAAGTCGGTGTCTTAGGATCTGTATTTGAGTTTTTTGCCACCGACTTCCGAAATTAAAGTTATTTTTCACTTTCTAGTGTTTTTGAGGAAGTCGGTTTTTTTTTTTGTCAAAAAGTTTTTATTTTTTACTTTTTAGTTATGGTATCTACCCGCACTAATTCCTATACCACTAATCGCCAGGTGAAATTTAATACTTTACTACTGCTGTAAATCGTTGAGGAATTCCCTTGACTGTCTGTCTATGGTCTCCATCATCAGACCTGTTATGGTACTTATAAGCCTTATGGGAGCTTTCTCATCAATAGAAATGAATTAAGTTCAAACACCAGGTAATTGCTGTAAATCGTTGAGGAGTTCCCTCGATTGTCTTTTGGCTCCATCATCAGATCAACTCCGGACCTTAATTAAATAGTAGTGATAAAATTGGCACTTTGAACCGTATAAAGTAACCCCAACAATAGGGAACTGCTGTAAATCGTTGAGGAATTCCCTCAACTGTCTATGGTCTCCATCATCAGACCTGTAATGGCACTTATAGCCCATATGGGTGCAAAGTTCTCATCAATAGAAATGAATTAAGTCCAAACACCGCGTAATTGCTGTAAGTCGTTGAAGAGTTCCCTCGAGTGTCTTTCGGCTTCATCATCAGATCAACTTAAGACCTTCATTAAATAGTAGTGCTTTAAGATAATTAATGAAAGAAATAAAAAACGCACTAGTCGCCACTACGATTTTCGAAGGTTCCCTTCGACTTCTCTGGGATGCCATCATCAGATCCTGGTTTCCTTATCATGGGACCACCCTTGGGATATCTCCTTTCCAACAAAAAAAGAATCATCAAAATCGGTCCATATACGACGAAGTTATCGGTGAACACACATAAAAAAAAAAAAAAAAAAAAAAAAAAAAATATATACGGTCGAATTGAGAAACCTCCTCCTTTTTTTGAAGTCGGTTAATAATTCTTTAATACAAAACGAATGGGTGCACAAATTCTAGCAAATTTCGAAATGTCGCTTGATTCAACCCCTTATTATAAGACCGTAAGAGTGATTTTTGAACACAAAAATAGCTGAATACATAGTTTATCATACCTATAGTCGATCAGCATTCATAACTCTTTTTTTTTCGATTTCGTTGCTTAATTCGTTATTACATAACGCAGTCCAATTGAGCCCTGTGGGACTACCATTCTTATCGGGTGATCTTCTCCGTTTACGACAAATCTCTTAGGTATTGTAAAAAAATCCATTCAGAAAGAACGCTAAGCGAAAATAGGTGGACGGCGAATAAAGAAATTTCACGTAGAAGTCGTGGGCAGAAGCTAGTAAATAATATAAATGAGAATGGTCGTGTTTTTTGTGAGATAGAAAAATAGTTTCAAATGTGCTAATACACCTTGTTTTCCTTCCTTTGTTTTTCGTGGTTATTGTGAGAGTAAAATGGTATATGCGAATGAACAAGACAGGTATAGATCCCGGGATACATGCTAGTTAAATGATGTTTATTAGATTTGATTTCATCATTTCTGCCGACAGACGTCCACTAATGGACATGGGGGTGGGTTGGCGATCGCAGTATGGTGTAAAATGCATAGAGAACGCTGCCGTCCATTCTCTAGTAAGTCCAATAGTCGCCTTTTACGACACCTTTGGGAAGAAATGCCCTCCCAATTCTTCCCATTTCTCCTCTATTTCCGGAACGACCACACGGTATAATTGAAGATTTGACTTGTTTATCTGAAATAGCTATAATACGCCATTTTATCCGCTGTTTATCATACAGTTAATATTAGCCTACAATAGCAATGGCTTCCTTTTTGACAGTTCAAAAACATTAATTGCATTACTTACCTGGTTAAACAATTCTATATCCGATATCCGGATGGCAGAAATTTGTATCTCTAATCATTTGTGCCGCAATGTCCGGTTCGATTGCATTCCTACTGTCTGGTTGTACCTAACCTCAACCGCGTCCGAAACCGCTCCGGAATTCATGAATCGGAAAGCTAATTTCCCATGAATATGTATGGGTAAAAATTAATATCCTATTTATTTCTTTTCAAGTGGGATTTTGGACAACAATTTGTAAGTAAATAGAATATGGGCATAAAAATATTGCCGGTTTTTTTTTTAAATCTGGGAGATTGGGAGCTGACTTGAGATTATATTGGTAACATACAAAGTAAGCTGATATGGGCTTACTTACGGCTAAGCAATAAAAGCTGCACGGTTCGATCGATCAAGTGAAGTTACGGTTGCCGCGGTTGGTCCGTGGATTAGGTAATTTCTTTACATGCCAAGACCCCTCCGTGTCTCGGAAAGTACGTTAAGCCGTTGGTCCCGACCGTCATTTGTGGATCTTAAACAGTCATTACGGTTACGGTTTTGACAACCAGTTTTACCAAGGGTATCGCGTTACCCAGTTTCAGCTGTATCCAGTTGTACTGGAAGCCGACCCTAACATAGTTGCCAAAGGCTAGGTATATGATGATATATCAAACTGTGTTTAGCACGTGCTTCGTTTCGATCTGTTTCAGGTTTTTTGACGTTTTATGCCTACTCCCAAATATTTTTATACAATTTTACCCATACGACATTCATTTTTTTTTTTTCGTTTTTATGTCTACAGTATGCCTACTACGGGCTGATTATATTCAATCGCCAGATAACTTTGGTCTAAGGAATAATTATAACGGTTGTACAACTTTTGTATGGATAAAATGTCAAATTTCGATATTTATCTAATATATAAAATTCTCGTGTCGCAATGATTGTTGCCAAACTCCTCCGAAACGGCTAGACCGATTTTTCTGAAAATTTGTGTGCATATCGGGTAGGTCTGAGAATCGGCCACATACCCCTAAATGTTAAGGGTGGCCGACCCCTAAATATTTTTTTAATGTTTTCTATTTTTATTTTATTATGATTTAGCATTAAAAATACATACAACTCTAAATTTTCACACTTTTTCACCTTGCAAAACAACGTTTGTTGGGTCAGCTAGTTGTATCTATAAAAGCTTCTGTACGGGGCGCCATGGACAACGACGCAGAAACTGAACCCATAAATTGAGCACACGATTCTAGACCTAGCTAGACCTAGATATGATGGTTAGTAATGTAAGCTGCCAAAGCTTTAATTATTATAGCTACATCTTGGATATTAATCTACTGGATGTTTTTTCTATGAGAACCAGTTTTAAATGTTATAATTTAACCTTAAGCACTTTCACGATTTTCACAGCAAAATTAAAAGTCTACACACAAATTAATTATTTTTACTCAAAGTTACAAGTAAAGTAAGTTAAGTAAAGTAAATTTATTGTACAGATTGACAATGTATTATTATGATTAACTAACTTCTGTCCGCGACGTCGCGTCGTCTGCGTTAAATTTCTTGTTCCCCGACCCTTCCCGTCGCGTCGAATCGCCTACCGGTGCGATATTCCCCATTTTATAAAACGTTTTTCATTACTGCTCAGCTCCTCTTAGTTGTAGCGTGATGTTATATAGTTTATAGCCTTCCTTAATAAATAGACTACTCAACAAAAAAAGAATGTTTAAATTCCGACCAGTAGTTCCTGAGATTAACGCGTTTAATCTAACAAACGTACAAACTCTTCAGCTTTATAATATTAGTATAGGTATATTGTATAGTTTATACTGTCTATAGAAGCTTCGTGAAGGGCCTTGATATACCCTGTGTATGGATAGTTATCTGATCTTTCAAAGGCTGTCTATTGTCATAGCTGTATATCAACCCATTCTGTATATCTCCACATAAATATTAATTAAACTTAACAAAGGCTCTTCAAAACAATAGTTGGTCATTTTCTTTTTGTTATATGCGTGGATTTCATGATGAACTTTCGCAGAAATGAGATACTATAACTTTATATTAAGGTACCCTTATAAAGTTCTTTAGTGTAGTTTTTAGTGGCGAGGCAATAGCTTAACTGGCACTTTCGTGATCCTAGAACGTTGAGAAATTGGTATAAAAGTCTTGTAAAATAATCATATTATGATGGTAAGTGTGAGTGAAATATCTTGTTCCCTGACTTACTGTGTCCCATCGCATCGCCTGCCCGCACTTTAACTTACTTGTAAGGGTCATAGCGCGATATTTACCAAAAAAAATAATCTAGAGAATCGGGCTACCAAATGGGAACACACAATTTTAATCCGATTAAACATGAGCGCATTGAAACAAACTCTTGTGGGGTATTACATATATTAAATACTAGCTTATCCCGCGACTTCGTACGCGTGAAGTTACTCGTTCACCCAGGCCACCGCGTGGCTTTTCCCGCGTCATTCTCCTCGTTTCCTCTTAGTGTTATTTCTTATTGCTTGACTCCTCCGGGTTCTAGCTAAAATAATGTTTCAACTGGTAGTTCCTGAGCTTAGCGCGGTCAATCTAACAATGAAAGTAAGTATAGATTAGTTTAGAAGTAAAGATGTATATCGTCATACCTAACGACAATGGTTCGACTACGAGTCTATCCAAATGTAGCTGAATACTAAAATTTCACATAAGCTTACTGCTTAACTGAGCTCTACAACCTACTAACTAATTTATTCTCATAGTGCAAAAAAGAAAAGTCAGTAAGAACGATAAACGCTAAGTCGTGGGCAGAAATTAGTAATACCATAAAGAGGAAGGAAAATTTGTCAGTTGGTAATCTTCGAACTATTGATAAGATTCCATATTATTTGTTACTAACGAGAAGCGATAGTATTGCCCAGTTTCGTAGGTTATATTTTATGCTAAAACAAGAAATTTACGTGGTCGAAAGCTCGGACAGCAGTTAGTGCTGGTTAGAATTAGACAGACAATATCGTAAAAGTGTTCTATATTGAAGACAAAGTATAAAACACCCCCGCCCCACCTGCCAAGGTCGTAAAAGGGGATAATTATAGGAGGATAGAACGGTAGCGTCATCCTGTCTGTTTATTATAATAAACTGTGTTCACCAATCGTCTGGCAAGCGTGGGATATTATACAGGATCATTTTTTATCCAGTGCGCAAACTGTAACCATGAATTCAGCATATCATTCTAGACCCCCCAGCGTAGAAAATTTTCGTCAGTTATACCAAAAAAATCTGCTGTTCCATGCATTTTGACCCTGTAGGTATTGCATTTTTTTTATGAAACAGCAGAATTTTTTTTTCGTAAAACCGTCGAAATAATTCTGTGCAAGGGGATCTACAGTGATATGCTGAATTCATGGTTACAATTTACGCACTGGATTAAATCTTATCCAGTATATTATAGAAATGACCCCTAGCGGACGACGGAAAAACACACCTGCAGGAGAAAAGATAAAATCAGTATCTGAAAATATTTCTTTTTCTGTAGATTTCCGATCGAATTATATGGAAACGAACAACCCACCCCTGCTTCGTCTGTTTTTGCGATTCGATAAACTTCGAACTATCTTTATACACCGTGGCATTTTAGTCTCTGGTCTTACAATGGTTGTCCACTCAATTTATCCCACATAATATACCTCTAGGCGTGATTAAAAATTGTTACCATTAATTAATATAATGGTGTTAAGAAAAATAAATAATGGATTAGAATTATAAAACATCCTGTTAATAATGTTTACGTATTATATGGTAGAGAACAAACCTCCCCAGTGAACGAGTCGGCTAGATCATTCCATCTCCATTTTCCATGAGACAAAATATCAAATTTAAACCACGTCATGCGTCATCATAATGAATAATATTTTTAGTTTTAGTTATTCAAATGTTATTTTTTTTTCTTATGCATGTGTAGTAGTCATTGGTAACATGAAGTGGGCTGCCGTTGTAAGACGACTATGACGTCACGGTGTATAAAGATTTTCATGAAACATCATTTCAGTCGAAAGACGTCCACTACACACATACGCCTCCCCCAATTTATGGGGTTTGTTATTATCGCCACGCTTTGCAGGCGGGTTGGCAATAGCAATACAATGGTAAAATGCATAGAAAATGCTGCTGCCCATTTTCTAGTAAGTCCCTTAGGACACCCATGAAAAGAAATAGGATCACACAGGACTTTTTCATGAATGTTTTAAACAAATAAAAGTTCTAGAAAAAAATAAACGATATGATGATGAAACTGGAATCAAAATATTTTCGTGACACACCTGAAATTTGACTTTAATTTTTAATATGTTTGAAGATAGGTTGTCATTCCTTGGTAACAGTATTAGCTAATCTGCAAGCGGTAGCAGGACTCAGGTTAAGTCAGAGATGCAATCAAATAATTAGATTGGCACTCTTAGACAATTTTTTGAGTGTTCTGAGTAGTCAAGTCTTTACACCACTCTTGTAAGAGTGTCTTAAGCGCAAAAACTGATTTAGCACATAATTGCAATGGCCCAGCATAAGTCTCCATCCCATGTGAATATCGATGAGAAAAGTATTTTATGTCTTAATCCATGAACGTTCATCCGTTTTGGCGTGAAAGCGTAACAAACCAACATTTACAAAATCATTTTTTTTCTCTTTATAATATTCGTCATGTGATTGTTCCTAAATTATCCTAGGCTGATAAAATTTAGGATTTTCCTAAGTTTGTCAATATGTGTGCTTGGGTCCGTTTCTCCATGAATATTGGCAGTGTTAGGGAAAACCATCGAGTATGCAGGTAAATAAACATTTGGAACACTAGTTGGGGCATCGTCTGTTCAGGGACGCCATATTCTTGGCTGCATTATCTGCCCAGCTTTTTCCCAACTATCTTGGGGTTGGCTTCCAATCTCACCGGATGCAGCTGAATACCAATATTTTACATGGAGAGACTGCTTATCAGACCTTCTCTACCCAGATACTGGGTAAAACGACACCCTTTGGTAATACTGGTTGTCAGAATTTTGTTTGCACGGCCTATGGCATACCATAGCGCTTTATTTATTGTTTTATAACATGAATATTATTGTACATAATGTTAAACAAATGAATAAATTACTTATGAAGTGGAAAGTTGTTTTGCCTGTAAACTCTTTGTAATTACTACACATGTTGTCTAAGCATACTTCGTGGATCCTAGTTTCTAAAAACAAATCCGCTTTCAAATCTCGTTGCAGTCGTTTTAATTGGTTGCCTACATCAACAACAAGCAATCACATTAGATCTGACGACAGTTTTAATTGAATGGGCTTCCAACAAGACGGGGTACGATAATCTGAGTAATGTTGCCGGCTGAGCGGCGGAGCTCACAAACAGTCTATCTGTTGAAACGATCTTAAAAGCTGATTAGGATTGCTCGCATTTATATAAATTACGTGAACAAAACTGATGAACGATACCCTTTTTTTGCAATTTTATTTGGCTTATTTTTTTAAGAGTATAAATCAGTCATAATTATAATATTTCTTTTAATTTATTGAATCAAATCAAGTCAACCGATGCCAATTTTTATGTTGTCTCAGTGCTCTCGACCTTGATCACGCATTTTGTGATGGTGTTTCATTTTGTTGTATTATTTAAAAAAAAATACTCCCACCCGCAAGCCAGCAAGCCAGTATCTGTATTAAGAGCGCATTAGAAATGCAAGACTTTTACAAAACTAACTACCGTACTGGTAGTAGGTAAGTTATCTTCTTTGTATTTAAAGCTTTAATTACCTAAATTGAAATAATGTTGGAAATGTACAAGCTGGCTCACATTCAGCTTAAGGCTACAACTAAAGTTAGATCACGTGTTGTGATGGGTAGGACAGAGATGCTTTTAGAAGAGATGACTTAAGTCCGGGTAGTAAAGAGGCGGCCCGCCAAAAAATAAACAGCGGATTCGACAATCCATCTGCGAAATACATTACATTTATTTATTCTATTTTTAAGTAGCCTGCATTGTCCTACTGCTGAGCAAAGGCCTTCTCCAAATGATTCCATGCATCCTTTTCCAGGGCCACCTCGATCCAACCCTGCAAGTGTTACGCGTCAAGGTCGTCTCTCCACCTTTTCTTAGGCCAGTTCGATCTGAGGTTAAGCTACGCTTGTCGCAGTCCGTTCTTGGACGAATAACCATCCAACACATATGAAAACTCCTCCATGCCTCGAAGGGACGTTAAGCCTCTGGTCCCGGCTGTCATACTCCGATCTGTGACAATCGTAACGAGTAGTCAGAAGCCCAAAGTCTGACACAATCAGTCTTACTAACGGGTATAGTGTTAACAAGGGGTGGTAGAGGTCAGATAGGCACTTGCTCCGTGTAAAATACTTGTATTCAGCAACATGCGGTAAGACTGAACCGATCATAGCGTGGAAATGGCTAGATTGATTTTGACAATTTACGGAAGTAAGTACTCCATTTGCTTAACAATTAATTTCCCTGACTACCTGACTGTCTAATATTTTTACAAAGATATGAGACACTAGCTGCACCCTGCGGTTTCATCCGCATAGGTGTCGAACCCGTTGGAATATCGGGATAAGAAGTATCATATGTCCTTATCCAGGCCATGGTGTACCCAGTACCCATGTGTCAAATTTCATCCAAATCCGTTTTTTCTAACATTTAAAAGAAAAAGCTTCTATCGTGCATTGTCATGAGAACCAAACGTGCGTGTCAAATTTCAGCCCGATATCTTCAGTGGACGTGGATGAAATATTAATTGCAAAACTCACATACAAGTTACATTAAACCTTTTAAAAATCTTCGTAAGTAAAACAAACCCTGTTAAAAAAAAAAATGACCCACCCAATCCCATTTGAGTCTGGCTGCGGTCGATTTACAAAATTAAACGATAAGAGAGTAGCTCATTATTTTTATCAAAATAATAATATGGTGTATTAAATATTATAGAAAAAATAATTTAAAAAACACTTTCATAAAATTAGGTAAATCAACAAATTTATGACTTTAGAGACAGTTAGAGAGAGGTAAAAAAAGGAAAAAGTTTAAATTAAATAAAGATTTTATTGAACATGAAATAAAAAAAAAATGTGATTGAGTTAGTTAACATGTTTTTTTTTTGAGCGTAGTCGATAAATTTTCGTAAAAGCGTGCGTAAAATGAGGTTAGTGGAAAATGTCTATTCTATAAATAAATCACCACGCACTTTCAGGACAGTCTGGATGAGAGTCTTCGCCCGTGAGATCGAAATACCTAGAAATAAAAAAGGAACAATATGAAAATGATTTTTTGACAAAAATATATTATTTTAACATGTTAACTGCCATGTCGGACTATGTGTCCGACACTTTTTGTGCCATTTAGGCCTTGTCGGACTATGATTATACTATAATCTGAACATGTCGTTGCTGCCTGGCGGCCATGTTTCTGGAATAAATAATGTATTTATGAAATAAATAATGCATTCATGAAATAAATAATCTATTAATAGTGAAGTAACCTAAGTACATTTTTGACTTTTTCATATTTTAGCCGTCACGTGTTAAAAACGCCATGTGCCAATGGGATTTCCCATGTGTGCTCTTAAAAATGATACCGTCCACTATGGCAACTTTACATTTCATGAGCAATTTTATCTATGGGTAAAAGATGACTAAGAATTAAATTATATTGCAATTACTAAAAACCTTGTACGCACCAGCGACAAATCAAGCTATACATTTCCAGTATAAGCTGACTTCTCACTGTACGAAAAGCCTATACAATGCGAGGTCAGCTAAATCTGGAAATGTATAGCTTGATATATGTATAGCCGTATGTACAAATAGTCGAATTTTCTTCTTTTTTATTGCTTTGAAATTAAATGGTGGATACAGATGTTTCGTGATGTTCATAGAAATAGAAAGTAAGATGCCACAGTTGATCGTAGCAAGTGAAGGTGTGCGAATTTGTGTACAGCCCACCACACCTAAAAGATATACCACAACTAAGAAGTGTTTTGGGTTTTATATTTTAGTTTTTTTTTCCCAAGGTTTGCCGTATTTGAAGTTAATTGTTACTTTCTGGTGTATGTTTTGGATGACAGTGTTTTTTTTTTGTATTTTTCGCTTTGTAGTTGTGGTACCAACAACACAGAAATTGGCATACCTTCACTTGCTAAGTAATAAATATCAGTGACAGGAACTTATTATAACACCAGCTTCTGTCCGCGACTTCGACGGGTCAAATTTTTGCTCCCCTGACTCTTCCCGTCGCATTGAATTGTCTGCCAGTTTTCGTTCATTTTGCGTTGCTGTTCCGCTTTTTTTGATCGTAGCGTGATGTTATATAGGACCAGTAGTTCCTGAGATTACCGCGTTCAAACAAACAAACTCTTCAGCTTAATAATATTAGTATAGATTATCACACCCTTTCAAATGAAAGAATAACATTTGAAATGGCAGAGTTCTGAGGTAACAAACTTGAATAAAAAAATCTACCGATAATCCTCCTCTTTTTTTGAAGTCGGAGGATCATAAATTAGTAGATCAAAAGTACGGCAGTAAGTAGAGGTGGAAGAAGTGCGGACACCATGTTACTAAATAGATTATTTGGATTGCCTGGTTGCTCTAGTGGTCGCAAGCGTTATTGCTGAGCATGAAGCCCTGGGTTCAATTCAAGGTTGGACAGTGTTATTGGATTTTTGTATTAGAAATTTAGCGCATTTGGTTTTTGTTCCGTGTGGTGCTCTCACTCTGCCATAGTCTTCACACTTGGCAGGCGGGTTGGCGATCACAGTATGGTGGTAAAATGCGTAGATAACGCTGCTGCTCATTCTCTAGTAAGTCCCTTAAGTCGCCTTTTACGACACCCACGGGAAGAAACGGGTTAGTGTTATACTTTACGTCCGGTAACAAATGGAACACGGATATTAGCATAGACATCATAAATTAACAAAAATTTTACTTACAGATCGCAGGGAATGCAATTGCCTTTCAGAAGAACACGATTTTTTCCGCACGGTACGCTAATTACAATCACATTTTCTCTTTTAAATCGGGTATTAACTGGTGCTGTGTCTCGTTGATAGGATGCTGAAGTGTCGACTGGTTGCGACGAACACAATGCGGTAAGAAGCGCGACAATCGCGACAAACAGAATAAAGAACTTCATGGCGACACGTGCTTGCTTGCTACTACACTACTGTCAGCGGAATGTTGTGAACGACAAATAACGCTCAATTTATAGTCTTTGTTGATATCATCGACGCAGGCCAAATATACCGATTTGTATTGATAGGTAGGTACATAAGTAACTATTATGGGATTTATCAAAAATTAATGACGTCAATGCCGGCTGACTGAATGCATAAAATAAGGAACTACTTACTCAATATGTGAATATTGAAATGTAGTCAATATAGGCGGAGTGAAAGAAATACCTTTTAATCAATTGCGCTCTTCATGAAAAACAAAATATATATACGGTCAAATTGAGAAATCTCCTTCTTTTTTTGAAGTCGGTTAAAAAAGGAACAAGAAACTGCACTACTATGGAATTCGGAACGCCTCTCTGAATCTTCTTCTTTCTTTCTAAAGTTAAGAGATTTGATGCGAACGGAGAAAATCACCCGGTACGAATGGGCCAAAATTGAGTCCCACAGGGCTCAATTTTGTCCCATTGTTAGTGTAGGTATTGTAAAAAAAAATCCATTCAGAAAGAACGCAAAGCGAAAATAGATGGACGGCGTATAAAGAAATTTCACGTAGAAGAAGTCGTGGGCAGAAGCTAGTAAATAATATAAATAAGAACGGTCGTGTTTTTTTGTGAGATAGAAAAACAGCTCCAAATGTGCTAATACACCTTGTTTTTCGTGGTTATTGTGAGAGTAAGATGGTATATGCGAATGAACAAGACAGGTATAGATCCCGGGATACATGCTGGGTTAAATGATGTTTATTATATTTGATTTCATCATTTCTGTCGACAGACGTCTATTAATGGACATGGGGGTGGGTTGACGATCGTAGTATGGTGTAAATGCATAGAGAACGCTGCCGTCCATTCTCTAGTAAGTCCAATAGTCGCCTTTTACTTCCCATTTCTTCTCTATGTCCGGAACGACCACACGGTATAATTGAACATTTGACTTGTTTATCAGAAATAGCTATAATGCGCCATTTTATCCGCTGTTTATCATACAGTTAATATTAGCCAACAATAGCAATGGCTTTCATTTTGACAGTTCAAAAACATTCATTGCATTATTTACCTTGTTGAACAGACCATGTTTTGGAATATACCTATGAAGCAACCGATTAGCCTTCCTTCATAATGATTCAGATCGAAACTAATAGTGTGCGCAACTATGTACTGTACTGATTCCAAAACTTGGATTATCTAGACATCTAGACAAATAAATAAAATTGGAGTGTCTGTTTGTAATATTAAAGTAATCGCTTTTTACTAAGTGTATATGGATGTATACACGGTACATATACCAAAACAACATTTTTTTAAATTTTTGTCTGTCTGTCGGTTTGTTCCGGCTAATCTCTGAAATGGCTGGGCCGATTTTGACGGGACTTTCACTGGCAGATAGCTGGTGTAACAAGGAGTAACTTAGGCTACTTTTAAATAAAAGTAGGTTAAAAAAAGAAAAAAATGGAATCTCACGAAAAAAAAAAAACGAACGAAAACTTTTATGTTAAAATACCACACGGATGAAGTCGCGGGTAGTACCTATATAACCTGGATTAATGCATTCTTAATACATTAACACTAGATTTACCAGACCAGTCATTTTGACTGGTCGTGCAAACGTATACATGTAAATAACAAAAAATATATTTTTTAATATAAAGTAATATTAAATTCATAAAATGTATTCTCTACTTATTGCTACAAAAGTCATAACATCATTTCGGAAAGAAAATGTTATATGTAATGGGAATTTTGAGGTTTCCGGTGACTGGGACCGCAATAAACTAGGACCGCGGTCCCAGTCACCGGATCCATAAAAATTAAATAATTTACTTCCGGCGACTGGGACCACTCATAAATGATAACTGAAATCAAATAATGTACAGTCAAATGAATGTACATCAAACTTCCATATTATTTTCAAACACTTGCGCAACAGGGATATTTAAGTCCTTTTGAACATCTTCTACACATTTTTTCATTTGACGGTTCACTTTATCCTTCGCGAAATCAATAGGTCATCGCATCGACTCTGATTTTTATCGTCGCGTTGCAAACACTTTTTCTTGCACATCGCCAGAGTTTTGAGCCATCTTTGTTTATTCTTTTAAGAATATATTCATAACCAGCTCTTCGCAAAAGTTCACGTCCTCTTTGTGTGACATCAATATAAAACGACTGTTCACCACGTGAAGTTAAAGGATTTTTTTCTTACATTTTTTAAATTCTAAAATCGAAAAAAATTATTAACTATCTGGTACTTTTAGGTAAGTTCATAAGGGTTTTTTTTTAATTTATGTGTATATATGTAGTTTAACCTCTAAGTCCCTGAGATACCACATTTGGTATAGACACAATGGTTTTTAATTGTGTCTGTAATTATGGTATTCAATGGGTTAAAAGTTACTTTATTATTTGATTCTAATTTATTATATGATTGAACTAAAAATACTATCAGATAATCTTAATAGATGATTTTTTTTTGTGATATTAAAAAGTCTCATCAAAGATGAGAAGCAATTTAAAGTAAAAATATTTTAAGCACGTTATTTAACCCCCTTATTAGCTTGTTTTGTTTATGAATAAGTTAGTAAAATATTGTTTTACATACCTGAAGACTATTAAATGAAGTCACTACACTACCATTCACATCACACAATTTGCAACAAATATACAGCGCAGTGTCTTACAATGATCTAATACAAAACTGTCTGATAAAAATCTTGACTTTCTTAAACTGATAAGCTTCTTGTTAGTGATTGGCCGAGTCAGTCATCGGGCGATGCAAAATTTCCCATTTATAACAAAAGGGCTACCTGACTTTGAAATTGACAGGCAAAACGGACTCGAGTTAGAAAGGGATAGTAATATACAATATCATACAATGCTATTGCCTTTGTGTGTCTTTACCTGCATATGTGTGACTTATATAAAAACGGGCTAGCTTAATCTATTACTAAGCGTATAGGATAAAATCATGTCTAGAACGAGTCATATAAATAATTTAGATTTTTTTCGTTTGACTGTACCGATTTTGGCTTGTATAGTAGATTTTTTTAAAGTTACCTATGAGTGGTCCCAGTCGCCGGAAGAAAGTTATTTAATTTTTATGGATCCGGCGACTGGGACCGCGGTCCTAGTTAGTTGCGGTCCCAGTCTCCGGAAGCCTCGGAATTTTGAATTGAAATTGCACGACCAGTCAAAATGACTGGTTTGGTAAATCTAGTGTTAACCGCGGTAGTACGTCCTCTTGCGATAATTTCCGACATCCACGCGGGCGAAGCCGCGGGCGAAGCCGCGGGCAAAAGCTAGTATTCAATAAGAAAGAAAAGAAAAATTGAACCAAAGTATTGTATAGTAATCCTATTACAAAGTTCAAGTCTTTATTTTCAGAAATATGGCTGAAGAATTCTATTAAAACTTCGACTCAAATATTGTTGAACGAAAGTACAAAAACAACATTCAGCCTCTGTGATAGGATTGGATGTATAAATATACCTTTGAATAGATCTGCTTCATCCGATGAAACTCGTAAAAACGGGAGTTGTTCGCGTAAAACTCATCAGAAATTCTATATCCGATATCCGGATGGCGGATATTTGTATCTCAAATCATTTGTGCCGCAATGTCCGGTTCGATTGCATTCCTGCTGTCCGGTTGTACCTACCATCAACCGCGTCTGAAACCGCTCGGGAATTCCTGAATCGGAAAGCTAATTTCCCATGAATATGCATTGGTAAAAATTAATACCCTATTTATTTCTTTTAAATGGGAATTTGGACAGCAATTTGTATGCAAATAGAATATGGGCATGAAAATACTGCTGGTTTTTTACATCCGGGAGTTTGGGAGCTGTCTTGAGATTATTTTGGTAACATACAAAGTAAGCTGAGATAGGCTTACTTACAGCTAAGCAATAACAGCCGCATGGTTCGATCGATCAAGTGAAGCTACGGTTGCCGCGGTTGGTCCGTGGATTAGGTAACTTCTTTACATACCCCTCCGTGTCTCGGGAAGTACGTTAAGTCGTTGGTCCCTACCGTCATTTGTGGATCTTAAATAGTCATTACGGTTACGGTTCTGACAACCAGTTTTACTAAAGGCATCGCGTTACCCAGTTTCAGCTGTATCCAGTTGTACTGGAAGCCAACCCTAGCATAGTTGCCAAAGGCAAGGTAGATGATGACATATCAACCTGTGTTTAGCACGTGCTTCGTTTCGATCTGTTTCAGGTTTTTTGACGTTTTATGCCAGACTTCTAAATATTCTTTATAGAATTTTACCATACGATGTTCATTCTTTTCTTTTGTATGCCTACTAAGCGCTGATTATTCAATCGCCAGATAACTTTGGTCTAAGGAATAATTATAACGGTTGGACAACTTTTGCATGGATAAAATGTCAAATTTCGATATTTATCTAATATATAAAATTCTCGTGTCGCAATGTTTGTTACCAAACTCCTCCGAAACGGCTAGACTGATTTTTCTGAAAATTTGTGTGCATATCGGGTAGGTCTGAGAATCGGCCACATACCCCTAAATGATAAGGGTGACCCACCCCTAAATATTTTTTTTGATGTTTTATATTTTTATTTTATTATGATTTAGCATTAAAAATACATACAACTCTAAATTTTCACACTTTTTCACCCTGCAAAACAACGTTTGTTGGGTCAGCTAGTTTTATCTATAAAAGCTTCTGTACGCCATGGACAACGACGCAGAAACTGAACCCATAAATTGAGCACACGATTCTAGACCTAGCTAGACCTAGATATGATGGTTAGTAATCTAAGCTGCCAAAGCTTTAATTATTATAGCTACATCTTGGATATTAATCTACTGGATGTTTTTTCTATGAGAACCAGTTTTAAATGTTATAATTTAACCTTAAGCACTTTCACGATTTTCACAGCAAAATTAAAAGTCTACACACACATTAATTATTTTTACTCAAAGTTACAAGTAAAGTAAGTTAAGTAAAGTAAATTTATTGTACAGATTGACAATGTATTATTATGATTAACTAACTTCTGTCCGCGACGTCGCGTCGTCTGCGTTAAATTTCTTGTTCCCCGACCCTTCCCGTCGCGTCAAATCGCCTTCCGGTGCGATATTCCCCATTTTATAAAACGTTTTTCATTACTGCTCAGCTCCTCTTAGTTGTAGCGTGATGTTATATAGTTTATAGCCTTTCTTAATAAATAGACTACTCAACAAAAAAAGTATGTTTAAATTCCGACCAGTATTCCTGAGATTAGCGAGTTCAAACAAACAAACTCTTCAGCTTTATAACATTACTAGCTTCTACCCGCGACTTCGTCAGCGTTAAATTTCTTGTTCTCCAGGCCCATAGCGTCGCGTCGAATCGCCTACCCGTACGATTTTCCCCGTTTTTGCAACATTTTTTATTACTGCTCCGCTCCTCTTAATTGTAGCGTGAAGTTATATAGCTTATAGCCTTTCTCGATAAATGTACTACTCAACAAAAAAAGTTTTTTTCAATTCGGACAAGTAGTTCCTGAGATTAACGCGTTCAATCTAACAAACGTACAAACTCTTCAGCTTTATAATATTAGTATAGGTATATTGTATAGTTTATATTGTCTATAGAAGCTTCGTGAAGGGCCTTGATATACCCGTGTATGGGTAGTTATCTGATCTTTCAAAGGCTGTCTATTGTCATAGCTGTATATCAACCCATTCTGTATATCTCCACATAAATGTTAATTAAACTTAACAAAGGCTCTTCAAAACAATAGTTGGTCATTTTCTTTTTGTTATATGCGTGGGTTTCATGATGAACTTTCGCAGAAATGAGATACTATAACTTTTTATTAAGGTACCCTTATAAAGTTCTTTAGTGTAGTTTTTAGAGGCGAGGCAATAGCTTAATGGCACTTTCGTGATCCTAGAACGTTGAGAAATTGGTATAAAAATCTTGTAAAATAATCATATTATGATGGTAAGTGAGAGTGAAATATCTTGTTCCCTGACTCACTGCGTCACATCGCATCGCCCGTCCGCACTTTAACTTACTTGTAACGGTCATAGCGCGATATTTACCAAAAAAAGTAATCTAGAGAATCGGGCTACCAAATGGGAACACACAATTTTAATGCGATTAAACATGAGCGCATTGAAACAAACTCTTGTGGGGTATTACATATATTAAATACTAGCTTATGCCCGCGACTTCGTACGCGTGCAGTTACTCGTTCACCCAGGCCACCGCGTGGCTTTTCTCGCGTTATTATTTCGTTTTCCCTTAGTGTTATTTCTTATTGCTTGACTCCTCCGGGTTCTAGCTAAAATAATGTTTCAACTGGTAGTTCCTGAGCTTAGCGCGGTCAATCTAACAATGTAAGTAAGTATAGATTAGTTTAGAAGTAAAGATGTATATCGTCATACCTATACAATGACATTAATATTTACTTTTAAAGTATTGTATTGTTTTAATTATTGTAAATGTGAAGATAGAAAACCTAGAGAAATAAAAAATAACACCCACTTAGGGTGTTATTTTTTTTTTCTCTAGGTTCCTTTTCTTCTCATTTATTTTTTATCACAGTCTGGCAGTTTGAGTAATTTATGCGACCTACACAAATGTCCTTTCTTTGGTATTGTTCGTCGAATCATTGACCTCCTTAAGTTCTGAGTTGAGCTGCATGATTACTGACAAATGCGTGCACTGATTGGACAGGTCCACTCAATCTGTGTGGTTCTTTCCTTAAAAGACCACTTCAGACACCAATCCACATGGTCTTCACATGATCTAACCAAATTATGTCTGGACTTTAAAAGAGACTGTGACCTCTGAGTTTGTTTCGGCCTTTCTTCTCAGAGTAGTCAGATAGGAAACGCCGACCTCATCTAGTTTTAAAAAATATGATTGACGTGTAAAAGTGTTTGTACAAACCTACCTGCAAAAATAAAGTCATTTATCATTTATCATAACGACAATGGTTCGACTTCGAGTCTATCCAAATGTAGCTGAATACTAATATTTCACATAAACTTACTGCTTATCTGAGCTCTACAACCTACTAGCTAATTTATTCTCATAGTGCAAAAAAGAAAAGTCAGTAAGAACGCTAAACGCTAAGTCGTGGGCAGAAGTTAGTAATACTATAAAGAGGAAGGAAAATTTGTCAGTTGATAATCCTCGAACTATTGAAAAGATTCCATATTATTTGTTACTAACGAGAAGCGATAGTATTGCCCAGTTTCGTAGGTTATATTTTATGTTAAAACAAGAAATTTACGTGGTCGAAATCTCGGACAGCAGTTAGTGCAGGTAAGAATTAGACAGACAGTATCGTAAAAGTGTTCTATATTGAAGACAAAGCATAAAACACCCCCGCCCCACCTGCCAAGGTCGTAAAAGGAGATAATAATAGGAGGATAGAACGGTAGCGTCATCCTGTCTGCTTATTATAATAAACTGTGTTCACCCATCGTCTGGCAAGCGATACAGGATCATTTTTTATCCAGTGCGCAAACTGTAACCATGAATTCAGCATATCATTCTAGACACCCCAGCGTAGAAAATTTTCGTCAGTTATACCAAAAAATCTGCTGTTCCATACATTTTGACCCTGTAGGTATTGCATTTTTTTTATGAAACAGCAGAATTTTTTTTTTCGTAAAACAGACGAAAAAAATCTGTGCAAGGGGGTCTACAATGATATGCTGAATTCATGGTTACAATTTACGCACTGGATGAAAACTTATCCAGTATATTATAGAAATGTCCCCTAGCGGACGACGGAAAAACACACCTGCAGGAGAAAAGATAAAATCAGTATCTGAAAATATTTCTTTTTCTGTACGTTTCCGATCGAATTATATGGAAACGAACAACCCACCCCTGCTTCGCCTGTTTTTGCGATTCGATAAACATCGAACTATCTTTATACACCGTGACATTTTACTCTCTGGTCTTACAAAGGTTGTCCAATCAATTTATTCCACATAATATACCTCTAGGCGTGATTAAAAATTGTTACCATTAATTAAGATAATGGTGTTAAGAAAAATAAATAATGGATTAGAATTATGAAACATCCTGTTAATAATGTTTACGTATTATATGGTAGAGAACATACCTACCCAGTGTCTGAGTCGGCTACATCATTCCATCTCCATTTTCCATGAGACAAAATATCAAAAAACTTTTTGACAAAAAATTAAACTTAAAATTAAATTATGAGTCGGCGTTTTGAGTGATCTTTGTTCATTGATTTTTCAGCGCCGACTCAAAATTATAAGGTTTATTATTTTATGCTTTTCAGTTTTTTCGGCGGTTTAATTTTTTGTCAAAAAGTTTTTATTTTATAATTTTTTGTGACTTTAATGTACTGATAATACTCAGCAAGGTATACCCTACAAAAAACCAAGGTATCCAACAAAAAAAGAATTATCAAAATCGGACTACTCTGTATAAAGTTATGCGTGGTTATACATTACAATCAGTGAGTGAACAATCCATCATCTCCTGTTTTCCGACCCTTAGGGTTCGATTTTGTTTTACAAATTTATATGGGACCACCATGGGAGTATACACTTTCCAATAAAAAAAGAATTATCACAATTGGACGACTATGTAAAAAGATATGCGTGGTCATACATAAAAAAAAACATAAAAAAAATAAAACATACGCGTCAAATTGAGAACCTCCTCCGTTTTTTTTCGTCGGTTGAAAATAAAACCACGTCATGCGTCATCATAATGAACAATATTTTTAGTTTTAGTTATTCAAATGTTCTTTTTTTTTCTTATGTCTGTGTAGTGCTCATTGGTAACATGAAGTGGGCTGCCGTTGTAAGACGACTATGACGTCACGGTGTATAAAGATTTTCATGAATCATCATTTCAGCCGAACGACGTCTACTACATACATACGCCTCCCCCAATTTATGGGGTTTGATATTATTGCCACGCTTTGCAAGCGGGTTCGCAATAGCAATACAATGGTAAAATGCATAGAAAATGCATGACATACAGTCATATAATTAGATTGGTACTCTTAGACAATGTTTTGAGTGTGCTGAGTAGTCAAGTCTTTTACACCACTCTTGTAAGAGTGTGTTAAGCGCAAAAACTGATTTAGCACATAATTGCACTGGCTGGGCCCAGCATAAATCTCCATCCCATGTGATTATCGATGAGAAAAGTATTTTATGTCATAATCCAGATGACAGCCTACCTATGTGCCAAATTTCATTCTAATGCGTTCATCCGTTTTGGCGTGAAAGCGTAACAAACCAACATTTACAAAATCAAATGTTTTCTCTTTATAGTATTAGTCATGTGATTGTTCCTAAATTATCGTAGGCTGATAAAATTTTGGATTTTGCTAAGTTTGTCAATATGTGTGCTTGGGTCCGTTTCTCCATTAATATTGGCAGTGTTAGGGAAAACCATCGAGGCTAGTGTCATGCCAAATGTTTATTCACCTGCATCGTTGATGGTTTTCCCTAACAGTCCTTGTTGGCAGCCACGAGGCTGCCTTATCTGCCCAGCTTTTTCCCAACTATCTTGGGGTTGGCTTCCAATCTCACCGGATGCAGCTGAATACCAATATTTTACATGGAGGGACTGCTTATCAGACCTTCTCTACCCAGATACTGGGTAAAACGACACCCTTTGGTAATACTGGTTGTCAGACAAATAAATCGCTATGGTATGCCTATGGCATACCATAGCGCTTTATTTATTACTTTATAATATGACTATTATTGTACATAATGTTAAACAAATGAATAAATTACTTATGAAGTGGAAAGATGTTTTGCCTGTAAACTCTTTGTAATTACTACACATGTTGTTTAAGCATACTTCGTGGCTCCTAGTTTCTAAAAACAAATCCGCTTTGAAATCTCGTTGCAGTCGTTTTAATTGGTTGCCTAAATCAACAACAAGCAATCACATAAGATCTGACAACAGTTTTAATTGAATGGGCTTCCAACAAGACGGGGTAGGATAATCTGAGTAATGTTGCCGGCTGAGCGGCGGAGCTCACAAACAGTTTATCTGTTGAAACGATCTTAAAAGCTGATTAGGATTGCTCGCATTTATATAAATTACGTGAACAAAACTGATGAACGATACCCTTTTTTTGCAATTTTATTTGGTTTATTTTTTTAAGAGTATAAATAAGTCATAATTATAATATTTCTTTTAATTTAGTGAATCAAATCAAGTCAACCGATGCCAATTTTTATGTTGTCTCAGTGCTCTCGACCTCGATCACGCGTTTTGTTTTCGTTTTGTATTTGCTTCTATCGTGCATTGTCATGAGAACCAAACGTGTGTGTCAAATTTCAGCCCGATATCTTCAGTGGGTGTGGATGAAATATTAATTGAAAAAAAAAAAAAAGTTCAAGACATACAAGTTAAATAAAACCTTTAAACAAATCTTCGTAAGTAAAACAAACCTTTGCTAAAAAAAATTGACCCCCCCAATCCCATTCGAGCCTGGAACAGTCGATTTATCGAAATTAAACGCTACAAATAAAAGAGTAGCTCATTCTTTTGATCAAAATAATACTATGGTGTATTAAAATTAATAGAAAAAAAAATAACTGTAAAAACAAGTCCATAAAATTACGTAAATCATCAAATTATTAGATCTTTAGAGACAGTTAGAGGTAAAAAAAGGAAAAAGTTTAAATTAAATAAAGATTTTATTGAACATGAAATAAAAAAAGTATGGTTGAGTTAGTTAACATTTTTTTTTTTTGAGCGTAGTCGACAAATTTTCGTAAAAGCGTGCGTAAAATAAGGTTAGTTGAAATGTCTATTCTATAAATAAATCATCAAACATATTCAGGACAATCTGAATGAGAGTCTGCTCCCGTGAGATCGAAATACCTAGAAATAAAAAAGGAACAATATGAAAATGATTTTTTGACAAAAAAAATATTATTTTAACACGTTAACTGCCTTGTCGGCCTATATGTCTGACACTTTTTGGGCCATTCAGGCCTTGTCGGACTATATGACCGACAACACGTAAAAATTCTGAACATGTCGTTGCTGCCTGGCGGCCATGTTTGTGGAATGAATAATGTATTTATGAAATAAATAATGCATTTATGAAATAAATAATGCATTTATGAAATAAATAATCTATTTATAGTGAAATAGCCTAAGTACATTTTTGACTTTTTCTTATTTTAGCCATGGTAGTTAACGTGTTAAAAAAGCCATGTGCCCATGGGATTTCCCATGTGTGCTCTTACAAATGATACCGTCCACTAAGGCATCTTTACATTTCATGAGCAACATATCTATGAGTAAAAGATGACGAAGAATTAAAATATATTGCAATTACTAAAAATCTTGCACGAACCAGCGACAAATTAAGCTATACATTTCCAGTATAAGCTAACTTCTCATTGTACGAAAAGCCTATACAATGCGAGGTCAGCTAAAACTGGTAATTATAGCTTGATAGCCGCATGTACAAATAGTCGAATTTTCTTCTATTGTATCGCTTTGAAATTAAATGGCGGATACAGATGTTTAGTGATGTTCATAGAAATAGAAAGTAAGATACCACAGTTGATCGTAGCAAGTAAAGGTGTGTGAATTTGTGTACAGCCCACCACACCTAAAAGATATACCACAACTAAGAAGTGTCTTGGGTTTTATATTTTAGTTTTTTTTCCCAAAGTTTTCCGTATTTGAAGTTAATTGTCACTTTCTGGTGTATGTTTTGGATGACAGTGTTTTTTTTTTTTGTGTTGTGGTACCAACAACACTGAAATTGGCATACCTTCACTTGCTAAGTAATAAATATCAGTGACAGGAAGTTATTATAACACCAGCTTCTGTCCGCGACTTCGTCCGCGTCAAATTTTTGCTCCCCTGACTCTTCCCGTCGCATTGAATTGTCTGCCAGTTTTCGTTCATTTTGCATTGCTGTTCCGCTTCTTTTGATCGTAGCGTGATGTTATATAGGACCAGTAGTTCCTGAGATTACCGCGTTCAAACAAACAAACTCTTCAGCTAAATAATATTAGTATAGATTATCACACCCTTTCAAATGAAAGAATAACATTTGAAATGACAGAGTTCTGAGGTAACAAACTTAAATAAAAAAATCTACCGATAATCCTCCTCTTTTTTTGAAGTCGGAGGATCATAAATTAGTAGATCATAAGTACGGCAGTAAGTAGAGGTGGAAGAAGTGCGGACACCATGTTACTAAATAGATTATTTGGATTGCCTAGTTGCTCTAGTGGTCGCAAGCGTTATTGCTGACCATGAAGTCCTGGGTTCAATTCAAGGTTGGACAGTGTTATTGGATTTTTGTATTAGAAATTTAGGGCATTTGGTTTTTGTTCCGTGTGGTGCTCTGCCATAGTCTCCACACTTGGCAGGCGGGTTGGCGATCACAGTATGGTGGTAAAATGCGTAGATAACGCTGCTGCTCATTCTCTAGTAAGTACCTTTTTTTTTTTTTTTTTTTTTTTTTTTTTTCAGGATGGGAAATCATCAAATGACTTCTCCCGCTCTGGGCGGAGCGGGAGGGCGTGTCAGACTTTTACTGACTAAAACCCACCCGTGTTCCATCAGTTGCCCATGTGCCAGGGTCACGGTATCTCTTTCGAACAGTCACGCGACCCCGGCATCTAGTAAGTACCTTAAGTCGCCTTTTACGACAGTCCCGGGAACAAATGGGTTGGTGCTATTTTTTACGTTCGGCAACAAATGGAATACAAATATTAGCATACACGTCATAAATTAACTAAAACTGTACTTACATATCGCAGGTAATGCATTTGCCTAACAGAAGAACACGATTTTTTCCGCACTCTTCTCTATCAATAATATAATGCCTTTTAAATCGTGTGTTAACTGGTGCTGTGTCTCGTTGATAGGATGCTGCAGTGTCGATTGGTTGCGACGAACACAACGCGGTAAGAAGCGCTACAATTGCGACACACAGAATAAAGAACTTCATGGCGACACGTGCTTGCTTGCTACTACACTACTGTCAGCGGAATGTTGTGAACGACAAATAACACTCATTTTATAGTCTTTGTTGGTGTCACCTACGCAGGCCAAATATACCGATTTGTATTAATAGGTAGGTATATAAGTAACTATTAAGGGATTTATCAAAAATAATGACGTCAACGCCGGCTGACTGGATTTATAAAATAAGGTAAATTGAGGAACTTTCAACAATAAATAAGTAGGTTGCCTACTCACCACACAAGCGCTACTTATTCAATATGTGAAAATCGAAATGTATTCAATATAGGCAAAGTGAAAGAAATACCTTTTACTCAATTAGGTTCTTCATGAAAAATAAACAAGAAACTGCATTACTATGTAATTCCGAATGCCTCTCTGAATCTTCTTCTTTCTTTCTACAGTTAAGAGATTTGATGCAAACGGAGAAGATCACCCGATATGAATGGGAGTCCCACAGGGCTCAATTTTGGCCCGTTATTAGGGTTTTGTAAAACAAAATCCATTCAGAGAGAACGCTAAGCGAAAATAGGTGGACGGCGGCGGATAAAGAAATTTCACGTAGAAGAAGTCGTGGGCAGAAACTAGTAAATTATATAAATGAGAACGGTCGTGTTTATTGTGACATAGAAAAATAGTTCCAAATGTGCTAATACACCTTGTTTTCCTTCCTTTGTTTTTCGTGGTTATTGTGAGAGTAAAATGGTATATGCGAATGAACAAGACAGGTATAGATCCCGGGATACATGCTAGGTTAAATGATGTTTATTAGATTTGATTTCATCATTTCTGCCGACAGACGTCCTCTAATGGACATGGGGGTGGGTTGGCGATCGCAGTATGGTGTAAAATGCATAGAGAACGCTGCCGTCCATTCTCAAGTAAGTCCAATAGTCGCCTTTTACGACACCTTTGGGAAGAAATACCCTCCCAATTCTTCCCATTTCTTCTCTATGTCCGGAACGACCACACGGTATAATTGAAGATTTGACTTGTTTATCTGAAATAGCTATAATACGCCATTTCATCCGCTGTTTACCATACAGTTAATATTAGCCAACAATAGCAATGGCTTCCATTTTGACAGTTCAAAAACATTAATTGCATTATTTACCTGGTTGAACAGACCATGTTTTGGAACATACCTATGAAGCAATAGATTAGCCTTCCTTAAAAATGATTCAGATCGAAACTAATAGTGTGCGCAACTATGTACTGTACTGGTTCCAAAACTTGTATTATCTAGACATCTATACAAATAAATAAAATTGGAGTGTCTGTTTGTAATATTAAAATAATCGCTTTTTACTAGGTGTATATGGATGTATACACGGTACATATACCAAAACAACATTTTTTTTATTTTTGTCTGTCTGTCGGTTTGTTCCGGCTAATCTCTGAAATGGCTGGGCCGATTTTGACGGGACTTTCACTGGCAGATAGCTGATGGAACAAGGAGTAACAAAAAAAAATGGGAAAAAAAGGAATCTCACGAAAAAGAAAACGAACGAAAACTTTTATGTTAAAATACCACGCAGACGAAGTCGCGGGTAATACCTATATAACCTGGATTAATGCATTTTTAATACATTAACCGCGGTAGTACGTCCTCTTGCGATAATTTCCGACATCCACGCGGGCGAAGCCGCGGGCAAAAGCTAGTATTCAATAAGAAAGAAAAGAAAAATTGAACCAAAGTATTGTATAGTAATCCTATTACAAAGTTCAAGTCTTTATTTTCAGAAATATGGCTGAAGAATTCTATTAAAACTTCGACTCAAATATTGTTGAACGAAAGTACAAAAACAACATTCAGCCCTCTGTGATAGGATTGGATGTATAAACAATTAAACATACCTTTGAATAGATCTGCTTCATTCGATGAAAATCGTAAAAACGCGAGTTGTTCGCGTAAAACCAAGACTCATCAGAAATTCTATATCCGATATCCGGATGGCGGAAATTTGTATCTCTAATCATTTGTGCCGCAATGTCCGGTTCGATTGCATTCCTACTGTCTGGTTGTACCTACCCTCGACCGCGTCCGAAACCGCTCCGGAATTCATGAATCGGAAAGCTAATTTCCCATGAATATGTATGGGTAAAAATTAATATTCTATTTATTACTTTTTAAGCGAGATTTTGGACAACAATTTGTATGTAAATAGAATGTGGGCATGAAAATATTGCTGGTTTTTTTTAATCTGGGAGATCGGGAGCTGTCTTGAGATTATTTTGGTAACATACAATGCAACCTGAGGTAGACTTATGGCTAATAACAGCCGCACGGTTCGATCGATCAAGTGAAGTTACGGTTGCCGCGGTTGGTCCGTGGATTAGGTAATTTCTTTACATGCCAAGACCCCTCCGTGTCTCGGAAAGTACGTTAAGCCGTTGGTCCCGACCGTCATTTGTGGATCTTAAACAGTCATTACGGTTACGGTTCTGACAAGCAGTTTTACCAAGGGTATCGCGTTACCCAGTTTCAGCTGTATCCAGTTGTACTGGAAGCCGACCCTAACATAGTTGCCAAAGGCTAGGTAGATGATGACATATCAACCTGTGTTTAGCACGTGCTTCGTTTCGATCTGTTTCAGGTTTTTTGACGTTTTATGCCTACTCCCAAATATTTTTATACAATTTTACCCATACGACATTCATATTTTTTTTTCGTTTTTATGTCTACAGTATGCCTACTACGGGCTGATTATATTCAATCGCCAGATAACTTTGGTTTAAGGAATAATTATAACGGTTCTACAACTTTTGCATGGATAAAATGTCAAATTTCGATATTTATCTAATATATAAAATTCTCGTGTCGCAATGATTGTTGCCAAACTCCTCCGAAACGGCTAGACCGATTTTTCTGAAAATTTGTGTGCATATCGGGTAGGTCTGAGAATCGGCCACATACCCCTAAATGATAAGGGTGACCCACCCCTAAATATTTTTTTAAATGTTTTCTATTTTTATTTTATTATGATTTAGCATTAAAAATACATACAACTCTAAATTTTCACACTTTTCGACCCTGCAAAACAACGTTTGTTGGGTCAGCTAGTTTTATCTATAAAAGCTTCTGTACGCCATGGACAACGACGCAGAAACTGAACCCATAAATTGAGCACACGATTCTAGACCTAGCTAGACCTAGATATGATGGTTAGTAATCTAAGCTGCCAAAGCTTTAATTATTATAGCTACATCTTGGATATTAATCTACTGGATGTTTTTTCTATGAGAACCAGTTTTAAATGTTATAATTTAACCTTAAGCACTTTCACGATTTTCACAGCAAAATTAAAAGTCTACACACACATTAATTATTTTTACTCAAAGTTACAATTAAAGTAAGTTAAGTAAAGTAAATTTATTGTTCAGATTGACGATGTATTATTATGAATAACTAACTTCTGTCCGCGACGTCGTCGCGTCGTCTGCGTTAAATTTCTTGTTCCCCGACCCTTCCCGTCGCGTCAAATCGCCTTCCGGTGCGATATTCCCCATTTTATAAAACGTTTTTCATTACTGCTCAGCTCCTCTTAGTTGTAGCGTGATGTTATATAGTTTATAGCCTTCCTTAATAAATAGACTACTCAACAAAAAAAGAATGTTTAAATTCCGACCAGTAGTTCCTGAGATTAGCGAGTTCAAACAAACAAACTCTTCAGCTTTATAACATTACTAGCTTCTACCCGCGACTTCGTCAGCGTTAAATTTCTTGTTCTCCAGACCCATCGCGTCGCGTCGAATCGCCTACCCGTACGATTTTCCCCGTTTTTGCAACATTTTTTATTACTGCTCCTCTTCTCTTAATTGTAGCGTGATGTTATATAGCCTAGAGCCTTTCTCGATAAATAGGCTACATAACACAAAAAGATTTTTTCAATTTGGACTAGTAGTTCCTGAGATTAACGCATTCAATCAAACAAACGTACAAACTCTTCAGCTTTATAATAGATATTAGTATAGATATATTGTATAGTTTATATAGTCTATAGAAGCTTCGTGAAGGGCCTTGATATACCCTGTGTATGGGTAGTTATCTGATCTTTCAAAGGCTGTCTATTGTCATAGCTGTATATCAACCCATTCTGTATATCTCCACATAAATGTTAACTAAACTTAACAAAGGCTCTTCAAAACAATAGTTGGTCATTTTCTTTTTATTACATGCGTGGGTTTCATGATAAACTTTCGCAGAAATGAGATACATAACTTTTTATTAAGGTACCCTTATAAAGTTTTTTAGTGTAGTTTTTAGTGGCGAGGCAATAGCTTAACTGGCACTTTCGTGATCCTAGAACGTTGAGAAATTGGTATAAAAGTCTTGTAAAATAATCATATTATGATGGTAAGTGAGAGTGAAATATCTTGTTCCCTGACTCACTGTGTCCCATCGCATCGCCTGCCCGCACTTTAACTTACTTGTAAGGGTCATAGCGCGATATTTACCAAAAAAAATAATCTAGAGAATCGGGCTACCAAATGGGAACACACAATTTTAATCCGATTAAACATGAGCGCATTGAAACAAACTCTTGTGGGGTATTACATATATTAAATACTAGCTTATCCCGCGACTTCGTACGCGTGAAGTTACTCGTTCACCCAGGCCACCGCGTGGCTTTTCCCGCGTCATTCTCCTCGTTTCCTCTTAGTGTTATTTCTTATTGCTTGACTCCTCCGGGTTCTAGCTAAAATAATGTTTCAACTGGTAGTTCCTGAGCTTAGCGCGGTCAATCTAACAATGAAAGTAAGTATAGGTTAGTTTAGAAGTAAAGATGTATATCGTCATACCTAACGACAATGGTTCGACTACGAGTCTATCCAAATGTAGCTGAATACTAATATTTCACATAAACTTACTGCTTATCTGAGCTCTACAACCTACTAGCTAATTTATTCTCATAGTGCAAAAAAGAAAAGTCAGTAAGAACGCTAAACGCTAAGGCGTGGGCAGAAGTTAGTAATACTATAAAGAGGAAGGAAAATTTGTCAGTTGGTAATCCTCGAACTATTGAAAAGATTCCATATTATTTGTTACTAACGAGAAGCGATAGTATTGCCCAGTTTCGTAGGTTATATTTTATGTTAAACCAAGAAATTTACGTGGTCGAAAGCTCGGACAGCAGTTAGTGCTGGTTAGAATTAGACAGACAGTATCGTAAAAGTGTTCTATATTGAAGACAAAGCATAAAACACCCCCGCCCCACCTGCCAAGGTCGTAAAAGGGGATAATAATAGCAGGATAGAACGGTAGCGTCATCCTGTCTGCTTATTATAATAAACTGTGTTCACCAATCGTCTGGCAAGCGTGGGATATTATACAGGATCATTTTTTATCCAGTGCGCAAACTGTAACCATGAATTCAGCATATCATTCTAGACCCCCCAGCGTAGAAAATTTTCGTCAGTTATACCAAAAAAATCTGCTGCTCCATACATTTTGACCCTGTAGGTATTGCATTTTTTTTATGAAACAGGAGAATTTTTTTTTCGTAAAACCGACGAAATAATTCTGTGCAAGGGGGTCTACAATGATATGCTGAATTCATGGTTACAATTTACGCACTGGATTAAATCTTATCCAGTATATTATAGAAATGACCCCTAGCGGACGACGGAAAAACATACCTGCAGGAGAAAAGATAAAATCAGTACCTGAAAATATTTCTTTTTCTGTAGATTTCCGATCGAATTATATGGAAACGAACAACCCACCCCTGCTTCGTCTGTTTTTGCGATTCGATACACTTCGAACTGTATTTATACGCCGTGACATTTTATTCTCTGGTCTTACAAAGGTTGTCCAATCAATTTATCCCACATAATATACCTCTACGTGATTAAAAATTGTTACCATTAATTAAGATAATGGTGTTAAGAAAAATAAATAATGGATTGGAATTATGAAACATCCTGTTAATAATGTTTACGTATTATATGGTAGAGAACAAACCTACCCAGTGTACGAGTCGGCTAAATCATTCCATCTCCATTTTCTATGGGACAAAATATCAAATTAAAACCACGTCATGCGTCATCATAATGAATAATATTTTTAGTTTTAGTTATTCAAATGTTCTTTTTTAGGGTTCCGTTGCCAAATGGCAAAAACGGAACTCTTATAGATTCGTCATGTCTGTCTGTCCGTCTGTCTGTCTGTCCGTCCGTATGTCACAGCCACTTTTCTCCGAAACTATAAGAGCTATGCTGTTGAAACTTGGTGACTAGATGTATTCTGTGAACCGCATTAAGATTTTCACACTAAAATAGAAAAAAAAACAATTAATTTTGGGGTTCCCCATACTTAGAACTGAAACTCAAAAATTGTTTTTTCCTCAAAACCATAGCTGTGGGGTATCTATGAATAGGTCTTTAAAAATGGTATTGAGGTTTCTAATGTCATTTTTTTCTAAACTGAATAGTTTGCGCGAGAGACACTTCCAAAGTGGTAAAATGTGTGTCCCCCCCCATAACTTCTAAAATAAGAGAATGATAAAACTAAAAAAAATATATGATGTACATTACCATGTAAACTACCACCGAAAATTGGTTTGAATGAGATCGAGTGAGTAGTTTTTTTTTAAAACGTCATAAATCGTAAACCGCAATTTACCTTACATTCAATCAACTGAAATATAAAATAAAAAAAAAAACATTTATTTTTAAACCGAGAATACCTACAGGTTTGTACGGAACCCTCGGTGCGCGAGTCCGACTCGCACTTGGCCGGTTTTTTTTCTTATGTCTGTGTAGTAGTCATTGGTAACATGAAGTGGGCTGCCGTTGTAAGACGACTATGACGTCACGGTGTATAAAGATTTTCATGAATCATCATTTCAGTCGAAAGACGTCCACTTCACACATACGCCTCCCCCAATTTATGGGGTTTGTTATTATCGCCATGCTTTGCAAGCGGGTTGGCGATGGTAATACAGTGGTAAAATGCATAGAAAATGCTGCTGCCCATTTTCTAGTAAGTCCCTTAGGACACCCATGAAAAGAAATAGGATCACACAGGACTTTTTAATGAATGTTTTAAACAAATAAAAGTTCCAGAAAAAAATAAACGATATGATGATGAAACTGGAATCAAAATATTTTCGTGACACACCTGAAATTTGACTTTAATTTTTAATATGTTTGAAGATAGGTTGTCATGCCTTGGTAAGAGTATTAGCTAATCTGCAAGCGGTAGCAGGAATCAGGTTGAGTCAGACATACAGTCAAATAATTAGATTGGTACTCTTAGACAAGTTTTTGAGTGTGCTGATTAGTCAAGTCTTATACACCACTCTTGTAAGAGTGTCTTAAACGCAAAAACTGATTAAGCAAATAATTGCACTGGCTGGGCCCAGCATAAGTCTCCATCCCATGTGATTATCGATGAGAAAAGTATTTTATATCTTAATCCATGTCACATTCTACCCATGTGCCAAATTTCATTCAAATGCGTTCATCCGATCATTTACAAAATCAAATGTTTTCTCTTTATAGTATTAGTCATGTGATTGTGCCTAAATTATCCTAGGCTGATAAAATTTAGGATTTTCCTAAGTTTGTCTATATGTGTGCTTGGGTCCGTTTCTCTATGAATAGTGGCAGTGTAACGGAAAACCATCGAGTATGCAGGTGAATAAACATTTGGGACACTAGTTGGGACATCGTCTGTTCAGGGACGCCATACTCGTGGCTGCCTTATCTGCCCAGCTTTTTCCCAACTATCTTGGGGTTGGCTTCCAATCTCACCGGATGCAGCTGAATACCAATATTTTACATGGAGAGACTGCTTATCAGACCTTCTCTACCCAGATACTGGGTAAAACGACAGCCTTTGGTAATACTGGTTGTCAGACTTTTGTTTGCACGGCTTATGGCATACCATAGCGTTTTATTTATTATTTTATAATATGACTATTATTGTACATTAATACAAAAATTAATTGAAAAAAAAAATCAGGACATACAAGTTAAATAAAACCTTTAAAAAAATCTTCATAAGTAAAACGGGTTTGTTTTACTTATGAAGATTTTGTTTATAAAAAAAAACGACCTACCCAATCCTACTTGACTCTGGCAGCGGTCGATTAATCAAAATTAAACGACAAAAGAGTTCATTTGATCAAAATAATAATATGGTGTATTAAAATTCACAGAACAAAAAAAGGATTTTAATTGTAAAAACACGTCCATAAAATTACGTAAATCAACAAATGATTAGATCTTCAGAGACAGTTAGAGAGGTAAAAAAAGGAAAAAGTTTAAATTAAATAAAGATTTTATTGAACATGAAGTAAAAAAAATATGATTGAGTTAGTTAACATGTATTTTTTGAGCGTAGTCGACAAATTTTCGAAAAAGCGTGCGTAAAATAAAATTACTTGAAAATGTCTATTCTATAAATAAATTACCAATCATTTTCAGGACACTCTGGATGAAAGTCTTCTCCCGTGAGATCGAAAAACCTAGAAATAAAAAAGGAACATTAAGAAAATGATTTTTTGACAAAAATATTTTATTTTAACACGTTAACTGCTATGTCAGACTATGTGTCCGAAACTTTTTGTTCCATTCAGGCCTTGTCGGACTATATGACCGACAACACATACAAAATATGAACATGTCGTTGCTGCCTGGCGGCCATGTTTCTGGAATAAATAATGTATTTATGAAATAAATAATGCATTTATGAAATAAATAATCTATTAATAGTGAAGTAACCTAAGTACATTTTTGACTTTTTCTTATTTTAGCCATGGTAGTTAACATGTTAAAAAAGCCATGTGCCCATGGGATTTCCCATGTGTGCTGTTACAAATGATACCGTCCACTAAGGCATCTTTACATTTCATGAGCAACATATCTATGAGTAAAAGATGACGAAGAATTAAAATATATTGCAATTACTAAAAATCTTGCACGAACCAGCGACAAATTAAGCTATACATTTCCAGTATAAGCTAACTTCTCATTGTACGAAAAGCCTATACAATGCGAGGTCAGCTAAAACTGGTAATTATAGCTTGATAGCCGCATGTACAAATAGTCGAATTTTCTTCTATTGTATCGCTTTGAAATTAAATGGCGGATACAGATGTTTAGTGATGTTCATAGAAATAGAAAGTAAGATACCACAGTTGATCGTAGCAAGTGAAGGTGTGTGAATTTGTGTACAACCCACCACACCTAAAAGATATACCACAACTAAGAAGTGTCTTGGGTTTTATATTTTAGTTTTTTTTCCCAAAGTTTTCCGTATTTGAAGTTAATTGTCACTTTCTGGTGTATGTTTTGGATGACAGTGTTTTTTTTTTGTGTTGTGGTACCAACGACACAGAAATTGGCATACCTTCACTTGCTAAGTTATAAATATCAGTGACAGGAACTTATTATAACACCAGCTTCTGTCCGCGACTTCGTCCGCGTCAAATTTTTGCTCCCCTGACTCTTCACGTCGCATTGAATTGTCTGCCAGTTTTCGTTCATTTTGCGTTGCTGTTCCGCTTCTTTTGATCGTAGCGTGATGTTATATAGGACCAGTAGTTCCTGAGATTACCGCGTTCAAACAAACAAACTCTTCAGCTTAATAATATTAGTATAGATTATCACACCCTTTCAAATGAAAGAATAATATTTGAAATGACAGAGTTCTGAGGTAACAAACTTAAATAAAAAAATCTACCGATAATCCTCCTCTTTTTTTGAAGTCGGAGGATAATAAAGTAGTAGATCATAAGTACGGAAGTAAGTAGAGGTGGAAGAAGTGCGGACACCATGTTACTAAATAGATTATTTGGATTGCCTAGTTGGTCTAGTGGTCGCAAGCGTTATTGCTGACCATGAAGTCCTGGGTTCAATTCAAGGTTGGGCAGTGTTATTTGGTTTTTGTAATAGAAATTTGGGGATTGGGTTTCTGATCAGCTTGGTGCTCTGCCATAGTCTCCATGCTTGGCAGGCGGGTTGACAATCACAGTATGGTGGTAAAATGTGTAGAGAATGCTGCTGCCCATTCTCTAGTAAGTCCCTTAAGTTGCCTTTTACGACACCCATGGGAAGAAATGCGATGGTGCTATTCTATATTTACGTCCAAAAACACACGGGACACAAATATAGTACACGTCCTAATTAACTAAAACTGTACTTACAGATCGCAGGTAATGCATTTGCCAAACAGAAGAACACGATTTTCTCCGCACCCTCCTCCAATAACATAAATAACAGATTTCCTTTTAAATCGGGTGTTAACTGGTGCTGTGTCTCGTTGATAGGATGCTGCAGTGTCGACTGGTTGCGACGAACACAACGCGGTAAGAAGCGCGACAATCGCGACACACAGAATAAAGAACTTCATGGCGACACGTGCTTGCTTGCTACTACACTACTGTCAGCGGAATGTTGTGAACGACAAATAACACTCAATTTATAGTCTTTGTTGATGTCATCTACGTAGGCCAAATATACCGATTTGTATTAATAGGTAGGTATATAAGTAACTATTAAGGGATTTATCAAAAATAATGACCTCAACGCCGGCTGACTGGATTTATAAAATAAGGTAAATTGAGGAACTTTCAACAATGAATAAGTAGGTTGCCTACTGACCACACAGGTACTATATACTTACTCAGTATTTGAATATCAAAATGTAGTCAATATAGGCGAAGATCAATTACGTTCTTCATGAAAAAGAAACAGGAAACGCACTACTATGGAATTCGGAATGTCTCTTTGAATTTTCGTCTATCTTTCTAAAGTTAAGAGATTTGTTGCGAATAGAAAAGATCACCCGGTACGAATAGAAGCCCCCCAGAGCTCAATTTTGGCCCATTATTAGGGTTTTGTAACTATAATTAAGGATCAACTGTTCGTCTGTCTGGCTACCCAAAGGGTGCAGGCGGACGGATGGACAGTATAGTATGGCTGTAGTTTTGAACTGTTCACAGAGTGTGTGTACTACTATAGTACTGTAACAACAAGCAAATAAAAATAAAACATAGTAGAACAATGAATTGGGTCGCCATGTAGTTTCGATGTTATTTTACTAACGTATGTGGCCCAATCCTTGCACACTATCCTGGACACTAAATAAACTTTAAAAGTACCTCCAGCGTTCTAAGATCTTATATTGTGTGCCTAGTTGTTCTTATAACATTCATACTCGATGTTCCTGTCACTCCGCGCGCCAATCTTACCTTTTCCCAGAACAGCTAAACATTAGCCCCGAAGTTATCAAAGAACTATCCGTTATTCTTTACTTCCCTTTCATCCTTTTATTATCTCTTTCACTTTCATTGTAATTTCGGAGTATTTCTTTTTATCTCTTTCTAAACCATCTGTCGCATTCGCTGCCTGATCACCCTATTTTGGGCCTTACGGGCTAACAAATTAAGTAAGGCCTCTTTTTTCTTCTGTTCTTCCGTACAAGCCCTTGAACTTCACCATCTACCCAAGAATAATTCGTTCTACTACCACTTTTCCTTCGTGCCACACCACATACTTTTGTGGCGGCTACTTGCATCATACTATTTTCTCATTGTAATCATTATTGCTGAATTATTGTATTTCATTTCCTTTTATTTTATTATTCTGTTTTTTTAATTGCATACTCTTTGTAATATTAAGTGGATGTGCGAAGTCACCTAACACAGGCATCATATGCATACTTGAAAAAGTGATCTCCAAATCATGTATGTTAAAGGTTTTTATGCTTGAAATAAACATATTTTTTATTAGTCTCTACATTTACGCTATTCTTAACAACTTCGATATGCTGTTATTTATTTTAACACTAATTAAGATTTTAAAATAAAATTGTAAGTATTTAATGTCAAATAGTGAGAAGATTATGACAAAGAGTGTAATAAAATTAATATCGCAATTTTGGAGCAGTTAATAGACCATTGCATTGTTATTTCGTATGAAGTACCAGGGAAGCCGTATGTGCGGAAGGAAATAATGCGAAACTTCCTTGTCTTCAAAGTAGTCTTTTATTTATAATATCCTCTTTTGATAAGTACACGTTTGATGTGACTAACTTAAATACAAAGTGTAACAGATATCGATAGGTGAGTCATCGTTTTTGGAGAGACACCGCGTACGCATCGGAGATCTGGGCCAAAACGAACCCCTACTTGAGTAGATAACCCTTGCTTGGGCTTACTTGGGTACGAAGATGGTTGGCCACGGTAATTAGTGCCAACGATGTCAACTGGTCAGTGCGCAGGCTGGGTAGCTACAAATCATGTCATGGCATGACAAGTTGTCAGTTCAGCAGAGGTTTTCAGGTATTGAATGTTGAAATGGGTCCTGAATCAATTTTTATCTTGCGAATCATTCGATATTTTTAAAGTAAATAAAATTGCATTAAGTTGGAGATTCACGGTTGAGCTTGTGGTTGATACCATTAAAATAGCTCAGGGAAGCCTCTTTACTTATTTGTGAAATTAATCGAATGTTCATTTGAGTCTTACTTGGTGGCAACAATATTGAACGCTCTTCCCATCCGGGGCCCGCTTCAACTTTTCACCCGGTATAATATTGAAGCCACATTTTCAAAATTAATTTTTCCCTTCTTCACCAGTGGGCGTAACCTCCGCATTCTGGACAATTGTCTGCTCCCGTTAGATCCAAATAACTAAAATGTAAAATATAATAATGTAAGGAAAGGTTCTGATGATTGTAACAAATTAGAGGTTTAATTAATTCATGTAGTACAGGGCAGTCAAAGTTCTAGCCAGCTTATAAACATTCTAATAGCTTTTCAATACACTTATTCGAAAAGTGACATTACTGCACCGCTTTCAAGTTCACAATCCAATGTATTAATTACGCGTGCTCTTCAGTTAGCATTCCGTCCTCGTGTAGTAAAGTACACACTGCAAGCAACATTCAAATATGAACAAATGTATGAAAGTATTTTGTACTTACTCGTCGCAGGTAATGCAATGTCCTCCCAGATAAACTAAATCTGCTGGGCAACTACAATCGCTCTTGAGAAAGCCTCTCTTAACCCGTGTTATAGCTGCGTCTTCTGGTTGATCAGGTGCTGAGCTGCCAAAGGGTTGTGCCGAACACAACGCTGTGAGAAACGCGACAGTCAAAACAAACAGAACACAGAACTTCATGGCGACAAGTGCTGCCTTACTTACTACTAGAATACTGTAAACCGAATGTAATGAACGTCAACTAACGCCTCATTTATATTGAACTAGCTTCTGCCCGCCACTTCGTCCGCGTCAAATTTTTGCTCCCCTGACCCTTCCCGTCGCATTGATTTGCCTGCTAGTTTTCGTCCATTTTTCCTTGCTGCTCGCTCCTTTTGAGTTATAGTGAGTCAACCTTAAAAGATAGACATATGCTCTTGCGGATTTTTTTTAGAACTTTTTAAAAGGAACAATTTCGTGATACATGATTTTTGCGTTACTTTAACTGTTTACGCAGCGCACGCAACGGAAACTCTCAAAAGGAATAAATTTTCCCCGTCTTTGCAACATTTTTCATTACTGCTCCGCTCCTCTTAGTTGTAGCGTGATGTTATATAGCCTATAGCCTCCCTCGATAAATAGGCTACCCAATTCAAAAATAATTTTTCAATTCGGACCAGTAGTTCCTGAGATTAGCGCGTTCAATCAAACAAACAAACAAACTCTTCAGCTTTATAATATTATAAGTATAGAAGTATATAGATAATTCATATGAATAGTGCCTACTCAGAAACATAGTGGTGACCGCTTATGACGTCAACAAACTTCATAGTCATATCATTTATTTGAAATAGGCACATAAAATGTACTTTTGAACGTCAAAATTTACACAAAAGTAGAATTGATTCATCATGAGGTAACCTTTGAATCATGAGGTAAACTGAGAATTTATTGCGACAAATATTTTAGCACGGACTCACTACCACCTATCAAACATGATCATGTACATATGAACCACAAATGGTCAAAACTTACGAAGTTGGTGAAATAACTTTAATCGGTTTTTTCAAAATAGCATTCAACTAATGATAACAATACTTACGCGGGATTGCACAGATTTGCTCTAAACTCAAAATCGAAAGTTATTAGTTCAAAATAGGCTCAGAGTCAGCACTTTTTGAACAGCAAAATAACATAAGACCGTCCCGATAAATAATCAAAGCCAAATATTTAAAAAAAAAATAGAATAGTCTTCTTTTTTAGAAATCTGTTTTAAAACACTGCATTCAAAGATTAGAAACTGTAGCTTTTATGTAATAATTAATTAATACGGCGCCGGATTTTTACATAATTCCCGCAGGAGTAAACCAAATGAGATAATCAACTTTTGACACGAATGAATTTGCGAGGCATATACATATAAATGTAATAATTTATATGAGATAATGTCACTTATTCGCAAATATTATAACGTAAAAATGAGATTGTAACGTGGAAAATTTGGGATTTTTGTTACATGAGAGGCTGATTTGAGTGTGTAATCTTTACTTTAAGAGAAAATAACACTGACTTTTTTTGGTGATGTTCTTCAGAAAGGGCAGGTGCGTAGTACTCGCAGCCAGCTTGCGTGTATGACAGATGCATGAACGTCAACCAGGTAAAAGGAGTATTAATACCCGAGTGCGTGACGCAAAGGAGGATAATGTGTGTACGAAAAAAAATAAAGAGACGCTAAGTTCCTACGTTATTACATTCTGTTATGAACAGTAGTTACCGAATGAATTGCGTCTCATGAGTGGAAAAACAACGAAATCACGATAAAAGGTAGTGAGATAGCGGAAACTCCGCATCATTCTGATTTAGCCCGTCTCTTGCTGCCCTCTACCAGTTTTTAAGCTCTGGCTGGAGGCCTTAATGTATTAAGGTAGCCAAAGGCAAGCTTGGTTAAGCAGCTGATAACCTGATAGGTTGACTTGCGAGATGTCGTTCCAAAAATAAAGGAATCTCCATATTGACAGGTCAGGTCACCTGCAAGAATAAAATCAATTCTGCCTAGGCTAAACCAGTTAAGCTTAAGGTATTTAGGCCAAACTAAATGGTCCTGGGCTGAACATATATACATATTCTGACACGAGTAGGATAAACCTGTTTGGCCTGGATTAGGGTTTGCCGGTTACGTAAGTTGTAATTATGATCTGGCAGGTTGAGTAAGTTATGTGGTACGTTTCATACTTTTTAGAGCGTAATTTTCATAAGTCAGGTTTAAGGTTTTGAACTTTCCTCTCTATATTGGTAGAAGATTTTTCATTCGTAACATCCGAAATAGATTTTCTGGAAAGTAATCCCAAAAGCACAAATGCGTACATTTTATTGGTGGACAGTAAAAACGCGCTAGGATGTTGTAATATAATAATAATAATAATCTGTGGCCCGACTGTCAACCTGACGGAACAACATTTTTTTCACCGTGTATTTTTCTGGTATTTTTAAAGACTAATAATGCAAAAATGTTTTATAATGTGTTTAAACAACAGCAGTGGCCAAACCGTATTCGTCGGTATCGGCGGAGGGTGGAGCGGTACACCCAAAATCACACATTTCAAAGCGATGAAAGGTGGGTTTACCGAGCTTGGGAGCGACCGGACTAAGGTGTGGCTGACACGCCCCTTCCGGATGATGTCGCCATGTCTTCTTTCTGGCGAAACATCTGGTCGGTGCCTGTCAATCACACCGAAGGTGATTGGACTAGGGAGATCAAGCGAGCGTGCGGTCAAATAACAGAGATGGGGGCAATTACCATCAGCCCCCAAGATGTCGCTTGTGCAGTCCGTCCGTTGCCTAACTGGAAATCTCCAGGGCCGGACGGACTGCACAACTTTTGGATCAAGTGGATCCAAAAGTCGCACGCTCGCTTGGCATGTCAGTTCCAGTCAGCCTTAGAGTCAGGGTCGTTGCCCCAGTTATTAACAACAGGGATAACCCACCTACTCCATAAATCAGGTAGCACCGCGGAACCCAACAATTATAGACCGATCCCTTGTCCACCGACGGTCTATAAAGTACTTACATCCATTTAGAGAGCTAAAATTTACAATCATATTGATACAAACTTGATCTTGTCTGTCTCTCAAAATGGATGTAGGAACGGGTCCCGCAGTACTAAGGAGCTGCTCCTTATCGATATGACCATTAGTCAACAGGTTCGTCGTTCCTGAAGGGATCTGTCGACATGCTGGATAGACTATAAGAAGGCCTATGACTCGGTGCCACATACCTGGCTCAAGAGGGTGCTGGAGTTGTACAAAGTAGATACAACGCTGTGCACCTTCTTGATGTCATGTATGGGGCAGTGGAGAACAGCCCTTCGCTATCCAGGATGTCGACATTTCCAGAGGAACAGCGAACCGATAAGGATCGAGCGAGGTATATTCCAGGGCGACAGTTTGAGTCCACTTTGGTTCTGCCTAGCCATGAATCCTCTTAGCACACTGCTGGAGGATCCAGGTATAGGCTATCGATTGAGGAGAGGTGGTCAGGTTGTATCTCACCTCCTCTACATGAACGACCTAAAACTTTTTCCCCCTAAAAATTTGCAACTGATGGAGCTACTGAAAGGAACTGAAACCTTCAGTAGCGCCATCAGGATGGAATTTGGTATGGACAAATGTGTGGTCATGCATGTAAAGCGAGGGGAGATTGTGGAATCCATGGGAACCCAACTCTCGGATTCCATACACCTAAGATCCCTCTCCTCAATCGAAACATACAAGTATTTGGGTATGTCGGAAGCGTTAGGCATCAACACTGCTGACATGAAATGATCGTTGAAGGAGCGCTTCTTTGGCCGCCTGAATAAAGTATTAAAAAGTCTTTTATCAGGCGGAAACAAGGTGCGCGCCTTCAACGGTTGGGTCATGCCGATTTTGATGTACTCTTTCGGCATACTCAAATGGACTCAGATGGAACTTGACGCCCTGGATAGACGGGTCCGACACTGCTGACCGCAAATCGAATGCATCACCCAAGATCATCGGTGATAAGACTGTATATCCCACGGAAGTGCGGAGGTCGAGGTTTCTTGAATGCTAAGACCCTGCACAACCGTGAGGTATGCAGTCGCAAGGAATACTTCCTAGAAGCCGACGTGGGGATGCACCGAGATGTGGTCTCAGTGGACAAGAGTCTCATCCCGCTCTCCTTGGCTAACGAGAACTGGCGCAAACCTAAAGTATTAGATACGGGTGACCGCAGGGAGGTATGGCAAAGCAAGGAGCTTCACGGACGCTTTTACCGGGTCCTACATGGACCCGATGTAGACTTCTTAGCGTCCGTATCCTGGTTACGATTCGGAAATCTATTTGGAGAAACCGAAGATTTTGTCTTTGCAATTATGGACGAAGTTATGATGACGAACAACTACCAGAAATATATTGTGAAGGATGGCACGGTTGACATCTGTCGGGCATGCCACCGTCCGGGGGAATCAATCCAACACATTATTTCTGGCTGTTCTCGTCTGGCTAACGGAGACTACTTGCATAGGCACAACCTTGTAGCCAGGATTATCCACCAGCAACTTGCTCTGAAATACAGTCTTGTGGAATCAGAAGTGCCGTACTATAAGTATGCGCCCGACCCAGTTCTCCAAAATGGCAATATCACATTGTATTGGGATCGATCTATCATCACTGATAGGACTATTGTTGCTAATAAGCCGGACATAGTGGTGATAGATCGATCAGAGCGTCGCACAATGATTAATGATCTAGCAGTCCCGCATGACGAGAACCTCGTGAAAGCTGAACAAGATAAGCAAATTAAATATCTTGACCTGGCTCGCGAGGTTGTCGAGATGTGGGATGTGGATACAGCAGTCATTGTGCCGATAGTCGTGACGGCAAATGGCATAATAGCGAAGAGCCTCGACAAACACCTAAAGAGGCTCTCGTTAGGTAGCTGGATCAAGGGCTTGATCCAGAAGGCGGTATTACTGGACACGGCACGTATAGTGAGGAGGGTCCTCTCTCAGCAGCCCCGACCACCGGTGGCTTGGACCCTATTCCCGATACCGGTGGGCTACTATTTTTAATATTTTTAAATGTTTTTATGATTTTTGTTATTTTAATATTTAAAAATATAATTTATATGTATGTAAAATGAAATAAACGAAATAATAATAATATAAAATTTATTCAGTTCATTTAAAACAGTACAATATTAGAAAACACAAAGAACAGATTATAATAAGCCTTAGGAGCTAGTTTTTTACAAATTCCCTAGACCCCACACTAGGATTCCCTGTGTCGTGAGGTCCAGTCTCTTCCCAAGTGAGGCAAACATTTACATTTATTTATTTAAGGAAATACATTAATATGAAAAAACATAATAACAACTTGAAACAAGGAGTTTTGTTTTAAAATAAAAATAATGAAAAATTTAAACTATACCTAGAAACTAATGTGAAATTTAATACGAAGTACATAACTATAAATATTTGATTAGGTGCTTTTTGGGTGTGAGTGTGTGTGTGTACGTTTACGTGCGTTTTTACTGTCGACCAATAAATGTACGCATTTGTGCTTTTGGAATTACTTTCCAGAAAATCTATTTCGGATATTACGAATGAAAAGTATTCTACCAAAACAGGTTTATCCTACTCGTGTCAGAATATGTATATATGTTCAGCCCAGGACCATTTAGTTTGGCCTAAATACTTTAAGCTTAACTGGTTTAGCCTAGGCAGAATTGATTTTATTCTTGCAGGTGACCTGACCTGTCAATATGGAGATTCCTTTATTTTTGGAACGACATCTCGCAAGTCAACCTATCAGGTTATCAGCTGCTTGACCAAGCTTGCCTTTGGCTACCTTAATACATTAAGGCCTCCAGCCAGAGCTTAAAAACTGGTAGAGGGCAGCAAGAGACGGGCTAAATCGGAATGATGCGGAGTTTCCGCTATCTCACTACCTTTTATCGTGATTTCGTTGTTTTTCCACTCATGAGACGCAATTCATTCGGTAACTACTGTTCATAACAGAATGTAATAACGTAGGAACTTAGCGTCTCTTTATTTTTTTTCGTACACACATTATCCTCCTTTGCGTCACGCACTCGGGTATTAATACTCCTTTTACCTGGTTGACGTTCATGCATCTGTCATACACGCAAGCTGGCTGCGAGTACTACGCACCTGCCCTTTCTGAAGAACATCACCAAAAAAAGTCAGTGTTATTTTCTCTTAAAGTAAAGATTACACACTCAAATCAGCCTCTCATGTAACAAAAATCCCAAATTTTCAAAATCCGGCGCCGTATTAATTAATTATTACATAAAAGCTACAATTTCTAATCTTTGAATGCAGTGTTTAAAAGAAGACTATTGTATTTTTTTTTTAAATATTTGGCTTTGATTATTTTCGGGACTGTCTTATGTTATTTTGCTGTTCAAAAAGTGCTGACTCTCAGCCTATTTTGAACTAATAACTTTCGATTTTGATTTTAGAGCAAATCTGTGCAATCCCGCGTAAGTATTGTTATCATTAGTTGAATGCTATTTTGAAAAAAAAAACAATTAAAGTTATTCACCAACTTCGTAAATTTTGACCATTTATGGTTCATATGTACATGATCATGTTTGATAGGTGGTAGTGAGTCCGTGCTAAAATATTTGTCGCAATAAATTCTCAGTTGACCTCATGATTTAAAGGTTACTTCATGATGAATCAATTCTACTTTTGTGTAAATTTTGAGGTTCAAAAGTACATTTTATGTGCCTATTTCACGCACGGACTAGAAAAGCACGTCACAAAACCTAACATAGTTATTCTGATTCAAACAGCACATAGGACCGTGTGGTGCCAGACGTAAAGAATAAAATCATCCCATTTCTTTCCCTGTCGTTATGGGCGACTAAGGGACCTACTAGAGAATGAGCAATAGCGTTCTCTATGCATTTTACTACTATACTGCGATCGCAAACCCGCCTGCCAAACGTGGCGATTATGGCAAAGCCCCCAAATTGAGGGAGGCTTATGACAAGCCGAGGACGTTTTTTGACTGAAATGGTGATGATGATGACATTTATCAACAAACTCAGCAGTGTCAGCGTGGAACAGGGCTATAAATGATGATGTTTATAACTTGGTTTCAAGTTGCTCCAGTCACCCTCTATTACTGGTAAAATAATAAACCTTTTGTCAAAGCCACAAAGGCTTACGAAACACGATACATAGGTACTCATTAATGTGGCACATAATTATTATCATGATTATTTAATTAAATATTAATGTATACTGAAGGTAAAACGTGGTAGGTAATAAGCCCATTACTTCTTATCTATTAAGCTGATATCAGATGCTTCATTCGAGTTCATGACAGCGACAAAATTACATAGACGTGAATATTGATAACACACATTTACACTCATATCAGCACACCCTAATTATAATCAGTGTTGTTTTATTATTTAATATTGCTTTTTTGTAATTGTGTTTTTGCCCTAATTTTATTTTGTTTTCATCTTGATTTTAATATTAATATTGTTTTTAGTTTTCAATTTAAATTAATTTTTAATCAATATCTATGTATACTAATATTATAAAGCTGAAGAGTTTGTTTAAAATATTGTATGTTTCCGAATCACGTAGGTATGTAGGTAAAGAGTTACCTGAAAAAAAAAAAAAACCCACTCTCATTGGAAACAACGCGTCGCCATAGATGTTGTGAGACATTTTTATGAAAGGTAATGTGCTTTAGGTGTACTGTGCATTCTTTCCGAACATTCAAATCAAATCAAAAGACATTTATTCAAGCTAGTCTGAGAGCACTTTATGAACGTCAAAATTACATAAAACAGTTACCCGAAACACCCACCCTTCACTTCTTTCTAGTGCTTTAGCTGGGAAGAAGAAGTGGCGTAATAAATTCTCCAGCAGCACAGCTGTATGTTAAGTAAAAAGAACTGGATTCTATAATAAGTAAGTAATTAACATTACGCAACATAAAAAAAAATATATAAATGTGTCAGCTAGTACACAAACAAAAAACTGAAAATTATATTGAAGCAGAAACAATGAAAAACGAAAACGTAAACGAAGAAGAATTGAACGCAGCTGAATCGTCACGCTCGGGCTACCTCGGGTCGATGATGCTGAATTGTGTAAATTTGGTTTCAGTCGGTCGAGGACACTGAGTCTTTTATACTCGGGTCCAGTAGTAAGTTTTCTTTTTGTATCGCGTATTCATACGCAGTTACAACCTATTTTTTTTACTTACTATGAATACAAATCGTATTGCGATTAATTAATATTGCTTTCCGCAACACAAAAATACGTAAGTAAAACATTGTCTCTAAGTAGACTAAGGCTGACCCCACATTAGGCGTGCGCGATCCTCGGGCGTGTGAGTAGCGCGGGCGCTGCAGGCGCGTCGCGAGCGCGCTGCGTAAGCGTTGCGTTTTGCTGCCCTGCGGCGTGTGTGAAGAGTGCAAGGGGCGCGCACACGGCGCGCACGCGGCGTTCTAGTCGCGTTTTTACCCCTTCACCCGCTATCCCCGCCGAACACTATTGTTTCGGTCAGTCATATGGTGAGCAGTGTTGTGTTGACACGCGTTAAAAATGGAGTCACCGAGTGAAATTAATATCGAAAGCTTTATCCTAGAAATACAGAATCGCCCTGCGATATGGGACATGACTACATGGGAGTATAGTGATCGTACCTATTGCAAAAAAAGGCATGGGAAGAAATCAGCACTTTATGTATTTTGATTTTGAAACGAAAATTGTCCAAATTATGACTGACTTGACTGAAGGGGATTAAACGCCAAGGCAAGCGCCTCGTGAGCGCCGCGCGCTCGCTGCACACACGTCACACGGCGGCAACATGCGACGCTTACGCAGCGCGCTTGCGTCGCGCACGCTGCGACCGCGTCACTCATACGCCCGGGGAACGCGCGCGCCTTATGTGGGGGAGGCCTTAACAGGTGAAGAAGAGCTCGTGTCAAAATAATAATAGCCGTACGCCGGTTCATTTCGTGAATGAGTGGATCCGTTGTCATTCGTTACTCTTTGACAATCGATGAGGATAGTCAGAATACCAAAATACTGACAACTAATGCTACGCAGTAATTGGGTTGTGAAGATCAGACAGGCAATCGCTCCATCTAGACAATCTAGACAAATAAATAAAATTTGTAATAATAAGACAACCACATTTTACTAAGTGTATGTGGATGGTGATACACGGTACATATACCAAAACAACATTTTTTACTATCTGTCTGTCTGTTTGTTCCGGCTAATCTCTGAAATGGCTAGACCGATTTTGGCGGGACTTTCATAGGCAGATAGCTGATGTAACAAGGAGTAACTTAGGCTACTTTTATTTTAGAAAAATAAAATAGGATCTCACGAAAAAAAAACTAATGAAAAACTTTTTGTTAAATACTACGCGGACGAAGTAACAGCTATTACCTATATAACCTGGATTAACACATTCTTACCGCGGTAGTACATCCTCCTGCGTTAATTTCAGATATCCACTAGTATACAATATTGGTCTTTAGCTACACCCTATTAGACTGAAAACCGATCCTAACAAAGTTTGGAAAAGGCTAGCCAGATTTGAGCCATACGGGTGAACAGGCAACTCATGTCAAGGTTGATTGGGTTTTGGTATTTCAGCTACCCAATCACATCAGTCAGAATTAAATTTAATTAATTGCTGAGACATCAATGACGCATAGGTTAGTTAGTTGCGTACAAAATCATAAAATTTTACAATTATGACTAGGTAGACTCACAGAAAAACAATATATGCATATATCCAGTGAATGTTATGAATCACTTTTGCCTAACCGAAACCTGCATGACTTGATTCATAATCGGCGAGTTAAGCCAACAATAAGTAAGGTCGCTCGTCTTTAGGCTAGGTAGGTGGACCATCTGACCGCAGTCATCTTATCTGACCGCAGTGACACCATCTGTCCTACCTTCTTGGACTTCCTATATAGGACTTTCCTGCCGGAACCTCCAGACACAAATTCGCAACACACAAAACAATGTGCTTATGGGTGCATGCATAAGTACAAGAATATTTAGTATTTAAAATAAAGTTTGAACATTTAAAACTGTTTCATAAAAATAAATCAGGAAAAGTTAAAATTTTGACCTTTCATATAGTTCCCAAGTATCATGGTCTAGTACAAGAAAATTATCATAATTATTCACGGGAAGAACAAGTAGCTCTTGTCTTTGTTAAGGATATTTCTAAGCCCGTGATATAGAAAGAAAGAAAGAAAGAAGAAGAAAGAAATACATTTATCTAGACTGAATGCACACAACACACGGCAGCAAAAAAACCAGAAGCGTCAAAAAGGCCCACTTCAGCGAAAATTCTAGACAACGGGTGCCTGGACTTAAAGTGTGAGATGACAAAAGCATTTCACCATCAGTTTTATACCATTACTGCAACGTAACCGGTGTATACATAGTGAATATTTAAATAAGATGCGGCACGGAGAGATCTTGGTATGTAAAGATGGTCCCATCCACGGGCCAACCTTGGTAAGCGTAGCTTAACCTCAATTGACCGAATATGTTTACATAAATAGTGTGAAATTATATAGTGTTGCTCCTGCGCTAGCACTATTCCCAACGAGCCATTAACGGGATCTTTACTGCTTCTAAACACTCCTGAAACACACTCAGCTCGCAAGCCCGGTAGTTCCCAAGCATGTTTACCTAGCGAAATTACTTCTACGGCATCTTGTGAGTGTTTAAATTTAATTTCTTCATTAACTAAGTTAATTACAATTTCATAAATGCGCCCCCAGCAATCGTTTGCATATGGAGCCCTTCTGATCGAGTAGCTTTGTGGTGAAATGTATGGTCGTAATTACCTAACTTAATTAATTGTTGTTATGTACCTATGTATGTGAAAGCAGTGGAAAAGGCCGCGACCTACGAGTACGTCGTAGGTTCGAACTCAAATAGGTGTTTTACTTTCAGTAATTTATTTCATCACCAGAGCTCTTAAAACGTACTGAGCTGTAAGGCCCTCTGATTACCTATGTACGTTTAGAGTGGCCTACAATGGCGTGTAAAGTTGATTTTCTGTAAATAAATCTTTCCCAGAAGACCAGTGAACAAGAGTATGAACATAAGCAACTGTGGACACGCTGTGTAAAGAAAAAAAAAACATGTGTGCAATTCACACGTGCTAGAAGTGAAACTTTAAAAAAAATTGGCTTCAAGATAATGAGACAAATGGTAAAACAGAAAAGTAAACTTTCTCAAGGAGCACTCTTTTTTTTTTTCTTAAGGATTTCCATTACCCCAAGTGTTAGAGCGAGACACAATAATGACGTTGTTATGTGTCTGTCTCTTTTTACAGTCGCTTTATCGTTTCATAGACTTTCAAATCACAACGGTGCTAAAGAAGTTTTCACTTCAAAAATAAAAATGCAAGTAGCTACAGGATGTAGAAATTGTTCTCCCTCACAACTCTTGAAGAGGTTACAGTTAGTAGACCACCGCTTGAACTCATTAAAGGGATTGGCAGCAACATCTGCTCTTAATGCAATCACATTTTTGTAGAATACGTACCAACGATAGGTTTCAGAACCTACCTACGTACGCTGCTGTGTTCATTATTCATATGATACATTTTTTTGTGTAGGAAATCATCAAATGCCGTCTCCCGCTCTGGACTGAGCGGAAGGGCGTGTCAGATTTTTACTGACTAAAAACCCACCCGTGTTCCTTCAGTTACCCATATGCCAGGCCCACGGGAATTGTTTTGAACAGATCTCGCGACTTAGGCTTTTTATGATGATTGATGTGACATCTGCTAAATCCTTATTTTACAGCTGTTGTGACATTGATATGGAGAGGCTAGTGGCTAATTAATAACAGCCGCACTTGTCTATCGATTTAAGCTTCGCTTGCCGAGGTGGGTCCGTGGATGGGTGAACATCTTTGAATACTAAAACCTCTGTGCCTCACAACCACGTTATGTTGTGGATCTCGGTTGTCATTCGTAAATCTTTGATAGTCGTTATGGGTTGTCAGAAGCACAAAAATGTTAGCATGAGGATGAGGATGCTACTCAGTAACTGGTTTAAAATACTGGTACTCAGCTACATTCGGTTAGGCTGGAAACTGAAGCAACATAGCTTGGAAAAGGCTAGGAAGATGATGATAATGATGATGACATTAATTTTAAAATCTATACTTAATATTAAAAAGCTGAAGAGTTTGTTTGTTTGATTGAACGCGCTAATCTCGGGAAGTACTGGTCGGAATTGAAAAATTCATCATGTGTTGAGTAGCCTATTTATTGAGAAAGGCTATAGGCTATGTAACATTACGCTACGGTCAAAATGAGCAGAGCAGCAAACGAAAAATGGACGAAAACTGGCAGGCAATTCGATGCAACGGGAAGGGGAGTGAAAATTTGATGCGGACGAAGTCGCGGGCAGAAGCTAGTTACCTAATATATCGAATAATAAAATCTCCATGTTATTTCGTTAAAACCTTGCGAAGCAGCGGCAGTTAAGTATAATGTGCTTAAGTGTAATAGAAAAACAATAACAGGAATTTAATTACCAAGTACAATTAATTAATGAATGTCGACAGTTAAATTTTTCCTATAATTGTTTTACTTTATTAACAACAATAATTTATTTTTGTTACATTATACTAAACACAATTTCTCTTGTTTAGAGTATTAAAATAATGACATGGGCAAGTATATAAACTATACAATAATCATAGGGCATCAAGTAATTTGTACGGATTCTTGGCAGCAGGAAAAGACCCAAATAGATTGGCAGAATTTGCGTTGCTATGTTGTATGGCAAAGTTGATCCTTTGGTCAAAAAATAGATCACCTCTCTGGTTACGTAAAACGTCGACCAACAGCTTATCTTAAAATCTTTTTAAGATAATTTAATAATTAAAATTTTAAGTTTCTCAACTAAAATAACGTATGCATTTCATTTTAGGCAGGTTCATACTTCGGTTTAGATATACCTATTATTTTTTTAACAAGTTGCGGACACTTAACAGGCGTAATAACAATAAAACTCCTATTAGGTCTCGTTCAGTGTCGATTACCACGAATCATAATTTTATCGTATAGGAAACAATATGGTTCCATTGTTTTTGTCAATAATGGGCAAAACCACAAATACAATATAATAAGGAAAGAGCAATTTCAATATAAACTCAAATAACTATATAGTAGTAATAGGAGTAGCTTTTAAAAGTTAGATCACACACAAATATGGAGTCTTCTGGCAAGTATTAACATTAATGATTTCATCATCATCATCATTTCAGCCGAAAGACGTCCACTGCTGGACATAGGCCTCCCCCAAGCTCCGCCACTTCGACCGGTTTTGTGCTTCGCACATCCAGCGGATTCCTGCGGCCTTCACAAGGTCATCGGTCCACTTTGTTGGAGACCTTCCAACTCTACGTCTTCCGGTACGCGGTCACCACTCCAGAAACTTCCGGCCCCATCGGCCATCTGTTCTGCGAGCAATGTGCCCTGCCCACTGCCACTTCAGTTTAGCAATTCTTCGGGCTATCTCCGTTACCTTGGTTTTCCTACGGATCTCTTCATTTCTGATTCGATCGCGTAGGGAAACTCCAAGCATAGCCCTCTCCATCGCCCTTTGGGTGACTTTCAGCTTTCTAATAAGGCCCATTGTGAGCGACCACGTTTCGGTTCCATAAGTCATCACTGGCAACACACACTGGTCAAAGACTTTCGTCTTGAGACACTGCGGTATGTGGGACGAGAAGATATTGCGTAATGATGATTGATGATTTAATTCAATGATAATAATATAATTTCCCATTTTAAGATCTTCATCTCATATCCGATATTATAAAACAAAGACGGAAAAACATCGTGAGAAAACCGACATATCCTCGAACCAAAAATTCAAAGACGTGACATCTACTAACCCAGAATGGGCCCGCGTAGAGGGTGAGGGCCCACTCCCTCTTAATGAGACGAGTAGTGTTGCATAGGACTCGACTCCTCGAGTCATAATTTTAAAACTCGACTCAATTATGCAAGACTCAGTGTACTCAAAGGCTTGGAGTTTACAAATAAACACTCGAGTCTTAAAAAGGACCCAGGTCTTAAAAAGGACGCAGGTCTTAAAAAGGACTCGAGTCTAAAAATAATAATAATAATAATAATATTCCACAACTATCACACAACGCCATCTAGTCCCAAGCTAAGCAGAGCTTGTATTATGGGTACCAGACAACTGATAAACATACTTATATATTTCTAAATACATACATATTATAGATAAATTACACCCAGACACAGAACAAATGATCGTGCTCATCACACAAACATTTGTCCTGGGTGGGAATCGAACCCACGACCTCCGGCATAGAAGTCAGGGTCACTAACCACTAGACCAACAGGCCTGTCAAAAAAAATGAACCCGAGTGTCTGAAAATGAACCCGAGACTTAAAGAAAAACTCGGAGCATGAAGATGAAACCTAATATATCTCATCATTCGAAAAGACTCGAAAGAAGGCAATAAATAATATATCTATAATAACTCCTTTGCAACTCTAGAGACGAGGCCTGTGTCCGAGAAGTGGGAATATTATAGGCTATGCTTTATGCTTCTTTTCAGCCATGTCTCCTAAAGACATCACCGCATTTCAGGATAAAGATAGAAATTCATCTACGTTGATGTTTATTGACGTGTTAAGGAAGGAAGGATCTGGTGGATTAGTAATAACGGTCGCACGCAAGGTTACGCTTGCTTATATCAGTTCGTGGGCCTCATAAGAAGGCTCAAAGTCACCCAAAGAGCAATGGAGAGGGCTATGCTTGGAGTTTCCCTTCGTGATCGAATCAGAAATGAAGATATCCGTAGGAAAACTAAGGTAACCGACATAGCCCGAATAATTGCCAAACTTAAGTGGCAGTGGGCAGGGCACATTTCTCGCAGAACAGATGGCCGATGGGGCTGGAAGGTTCTGGAGTGGTGACCGCGTACTAGAAGATGGAGCGCTGGAAGGCCTCCCACAAGATGGACCGATGGCCTGGTGAAGGCCGCAGGAATCCACTGGATGCGAGAAGCACCGAACCGGTTGAAGTGGCGGTGCTTGGGGGAGGCTTATGTCGCGCAGTGGACATCTTTTGGCTGAAATGATGATGATGATGATGTCAGTTCGTGGATAAATTACCATGCATTACATATCGAGACCCCTCCGTGCCTCGGAATGTATGTTAAGCCCGTTGGTCCCGGCTGTCATATGATGTCCGTTTCCACCGCGCGGCCAACTCTTTAAATTTGATGAAATTTTGCCAGGAATTAGTTGTAATTTGTTACAAAACACACCTCTTTTCCTGAATTTGTTACAAAAAAAACTAAGACGCTACGACCAAAAACAGTTGGCCGCTAGAACCGCCACTTGCCGTAGTGATCGCCCGTGATTACACAGAAACTAAATAATGCAGATAGACAATGATACATCACACTAGTACTAGAACTAAGCTTGAACCTACTTTTAATAACGAAATAAATGCCATTGTATTTTAGGCATATTGCCGTCCGCGCGGCCAACTAAAGTCAACTGTAAAAAAAAAATTGAACCTATTTTCTAGTATTTTTCTTGTTTATTTGATGCAACAAATTAGCAACTAATTGTCCATACACATTAGCTTCTATTAATTTGATTTTATGGTGAGATACGTACCTAAACATAACCTGAAAACGAAATATAGCATAACTTTTTGTATATTTAAGTATTGATTATTTTTATTTTTGTAACAAATACAACAAATTAAGACCTTTATTTTGATGTATCATTCGTCTATCTGCATTATTTAGTTTCTGTGTAATCACGGGCGATCACTACGGCAAGTGGCGGTTCTAGCGGCCAACTGTTTTTGGTCGTAGCGTCTTAGTTTTTTTTTGTAACAAATTCAGGAAAAGAGGTGTGTTTTGTAACAAATTACAACTAATTCCTGGTAAAATTTCATAAAATTTCAAGAGTTGGCCGCGCGGTGGAAACGGACATGTCATATGTAGAGCATAGACAGTCGTTACGGGTACTCAGATGCCCGAAAGTCTGACAGTCTTACCAAAGCGTACCGTGTAGAGTTACCGTGGCCCTGGCATATAGGCAACTGAAGGAACACGGGTGGGTTTTAGTCAGTAAAACTCTGACACGCTCTTCCGCTCCACCCAGAGCGGAAGACGTCATTTGATGATTTCCTACCCACAAAAGAAAGAAAAAGGGGAGGTACCTTTTTTTTCTTTACCCAGTAATTGAGTTGTGGAGGTGAGATAGGCAGTTTTTCTGCATATGCATATGGTTAGACTAGAAGACGACCTCGACAAAGTTGGGAAAAGGTGCTAAGAAAATACAAAAGTAAAAATATGCATGTCATGACGTCATACAAGGTGCTTATTTCTACGCCATCGTAATGTTTATCGATCGCAACATGCAGTTTTTTTACCAACACATTATACTAGCTTTTGCCAGCAGCTTCGCCTGCGTGGAGGTCGGAAATTATCCCGCGGGAACATACTACCGGGATAAAAAGTACTCTATGTGTTACTCCAGGTTATAAACTATCAGTGTGCCAAATTTCATCTAAATCGGGTCGGCAGTTGTTGCGTGAAAGAGGAACAAACATGCATACATCTAAATATCCACACATACAAACTTTTGCGTTTATAATATTATAGTAGGAAGTAGAATAGTAGGATTTTAAATAAGCTGGATTTTGATAATTCAGACAGAAATTCCGTAAAAACAGGCCAGTTTTCGAATGAAAAAGAAAAAAAAAACATCAAATATGCGCATTTCATTTTAAATTATACAAACAAATGATGTGTGTATTAGCGGATTTTCACTATTTAAATACTGGCTGTAATTAAAAAAAAACAGTAGCTAATTAAGACTGAAACATCCCAGGATATTAAAAACCGGGCAACTGTCAGTCAGTTTTGCACACGAACGGCTCTGTGCCACTGAAATTTTTATGTATAATTTTTAACTTCATAGTTCAAACAAATTAAAAACAGACTCCCAATTAAGTTCGAGTCTTCGAGATACTTTTTTTGCTACGCTGACGCTACGCGATCATCTGCTACGCCGACTGCTACGTCAACGCTACGCCGCTACGCGACCGGCGGAGTGAGGTTACCAAACTGCATTCATTGATTGGAAAAGTGTACTGATTTCTTAGGTACTATTATAGTTTTTAGCTCAAACTGTTTATACATTATCTTCCTTCTTATAAATTATCTTCTTTCTTATAAACTTGTTTCCTCGAAACGGTAAGAAGAAAATAACGTAGTAGAGACAAATCAACATTTATAAGACTTTACTCATCAGTCGGTCCTGTCCGTTCCGTCGCGTACGGTCGAAGTGGCGATTCTTGTGTCCACAGCGACTGTAGTAAACGTCTATCGGTGGAAATGATGATACTGACTCATTACACATACATACATACATACAATCACGCCTTTTTCTCATGGAGGTAGGCAGAAACCACGGAAGGCCACCTGCTACGATCTCTACACACTCCTTTTGCCTCGTTTAGGTTCATACAATTTGTCATACACACACGCCGGTTGCGATTACTACGCACCTGACCTTTCTGAAGAACATCACCAATAAGGTCACTATATATGTCCTCCTAGGGCGACTGACTCATTATCAGGGTATAAAATGCCAATTTATCAAAATCCAAAAAAAATGGGTACTTAAAATCTGCTGATTCCCTACAAATTCCCTGCAAAATGATTGAAAAAAAAAAAGAAGTTTCAAGTTATTAAAATAATATTTATTTTTATCTTTATATCGGACATCCATATTGTTGTTGCAAGCATTTAGCTCGTTGCGTGAAATTTGACACGGCTGCCCAGAGGGGTCATTACGTAATACGCTATCAGTAGGGTTCGCTGTCATTTTGTCAGTTCCACCATATACATGACGCTGTTTACGTTGCTATGCAGACAGTTTTAGTGAACACTAGCTTTTGCCAGCGGCTTCGCCCGCGTGGAGGTCGGAAATATCCCGCGGGTATCGTCACTGCTCAGCTCCTATGTATCTTAGCGTTATGTTATATTGCCTATAACCTGCCCAGGAGTATGGACTACAATCGTACCAAGTTTGGTTAAAATCCCTTCAGTAGTTTTTGACCCATACGTGCACATACAGACAGACAGATAAAAAAATTACTGATTGCATTTTTGGCATCAGTATCGATCACCATTCATCCTCCAATATTCATTTTAAATGTATATTCAATGTACAGAATTGACCTCTCTACAGTTTTATTATGAGTATATAGATATGAAAGAATGGATTAGCAATAACCCACAAAATGATTCAGATTAATATTTTTTTATGCAAATAGGTTGCAGTTTTTTTTAAATTCCTATTTTTTATTGGAATCAGTATATGAATTTAGTCGATTGCGCTTTTCTATTTTGAAATTGAGAAGGCCACAAAATATTCGCCCGACTGATGCTTTCGAAAATGGGCATTAATAAGGACTTCGCCATTTTATGTTTGGGTTTTTATTGTATACTAGCTTCTGCCTGCGACTTCGTCCGCGTCTAATGTTTGCTCCCCTGACCCTTCCCGTTGCATCGAATTGCCTGCCAGTTTTCGTAAATTTTTCATTGCTGCTCCGCTCCTTTTAATTGAAACGTGATATTATATAGCCTGTAGGCATCCGCAATAAATAGGCTACCCAACACAAAAATATTTGACTACTACTAGTTCCTGAGACTGGACTAGTAGTTCCTGAGATTACCGCTTTCAACCAAACAAACTCTTAAGCTTTATAATATTACTAGCTGACCGTACAGACGTTGTCCTGTTTCTTAGAACTCGATAGCAGTGCCACCTAACGGATCCAATAGTGAATCTAAACCATCCAGGGTGCCACCCAAACGCATACAAAAAAATTCATTCAAATCGGTCCAGCCGTTTAGGAGGAGTTCAGTGACATACACATGTACAGTAGATTTATGTATATAAAGATAGTATAGATAAATTGAATCACTAACTAGTAAAGGAACTATTGAATTATGAAAAAATCGATATTATAAAACGGTAATATGTCAAAATCTCCGCATTTTCCACGAACAGTGCCGATCCCTAATAAATCCCCAATCAACGTGAAACTCCTCGCACGAATTGGCAGCGCTGCTTATTATCTGCCTCGCTGTGTTGGAGTGTGCTCTTGTTAAGACTTTCAGGCAAACTTTCAGGCTTGAGGATATCTATAATGAGTCCTATAAAACAGTACTCTTTGGCAGAAATCACACAACATTATTTAGGTAAACTGAAAAGTTACAAAGGTTCTCTAAAGTAATGATTTTTAAAACTCCATCGTTGTCAGGTCACTGGGAGCATAAATTAGTCTGAGAACAAAGTTCGGGTTAACTGCTAGTCTATCTGTAGGAAAAATATTCTTTAAAAGTGGAAGGAACCATGTAACTAACCCTACTTCGGCAGCGGTTTTCCTGTATTCGTTAGACGATTATTTCTCAGAAGATCTCTATATTGGCTTTCGATGTATTTAAATAAATAATTATATATCTTAGGACAACTAACACACCGTTATCTGATTCCAAACTAGGCAGAGCCTGTACTATGGTAACCGGACAACTGATAAATATACATAGATTACATTTATTATTATTTATTATTTATATTATTGTTTTATTTATAATACATACATGTTATAGATAAATTACACCCAGACATAGACCAAATAATTGAGCTCATCACACAAACATTTGTCCTGGGTGGGAATCGAACCCACGACCTCAGTCTTAGCAGTCAGGGTCACTAACCACTAGACTAACAGGCCAGTCAAATTAAATCACAAACACGTCGATAAAATAGGTTTCTAGAACGTACTTGAACTTTACGAAACGATCAGTGTGCGAGTCCGATTCGCACTTGGCTAGTTCCTTATTCGAATCTCAGCTCAAGTTCGTACGGGAGATTTTTTTCACGCATTCGATTTTAAACACTATGCTTTGTGCTGAGTGTTGAAAATCCCACTTGGTGTTTTCTTGACGTGCTGGGATGTACTCTGTTATATTCTCAGAGCTCGGCAAAAAGGTTGCGTATTAAGACTGCAAATGCGGACTTGGGCTCAGAGAAAATGGCGCCGGTAAAAGTTGATTCCAAGAAAAAGTATTTTAGGTATTATTACATTTCGTGGCAAAAAACTTCCAATTGTACGCGAAGGAATGTTGAGCTGCGCTTTCGAGAATATAGTTGGTAAATGTGTACATACAGACGCCAGCAGACAAAGCTACTACAATCTGTCAAATTTCTTTAATAGGTTTTCAACTTTATCGTTAAAGTATTAGGTTCAAGACTGTGTGACATGTGTACAAGCAGATGAGCGCTAATAATTTGAAAGCAGCGTCTTTTTTGCCGTAGCCGTAAGGGTGATTTTCGTTGTGCTCGTAAATAACACAAACACTACGAAAAAAAACTTTCATTGGTTTAAGGTTGACTGTACAGTTGACTGCATACAAAGTAGCAAGTTAACACTGGGCATTGTTCACATCATCTGCCTAGTCTTTTATTTATTTATTATTTATTTAAAAGTCTCGCACACAAAAAAAGGTACAAAGGCGGACTTAATGCCTTAGGTATTCTCTACCAGTCAACCAAGGGTGGTGAAGAAATTACATGGCAGGTGCTATGGTTGAGAGGAACAATAATTAAAAATCTATAACAATCCACACTATATATTATATATATTATATTTATATATAATTATATAATATAATCCACACTAATATTATAAATGCAAAAGTAACTCTGTCTGTCGGTCTGTCTGTCTGTCTGTCTCGCTTTCCTGCTAAAGCTACTGAACCGATTTAAATGAAATTTGGTACACAGATAGTTTAGAGCCTGAGAAAGAACATAGGCTTCTTTTATCCCTGTAGTATGTTCCCGCGGGATAATTCCCGACCTCCACGCAGGCGAAGCCGCTGGCAAAAGCTAGTGAATTATAAATAAGAGAGAAACACTAGTACAAAAATAGGTTATAAACTCATTATACACATACAACTACGTTTCGGTTAGCGTTCAGTCTACTTGTATTGCATATGGAGGGACTGCCTATCTGACCTCCACAACCCTTTTAATACTGGGTAATATGAAACCCCTTGTCTTACACTCGTTCTCAGACTTTTGAAAGAAGACAGAAATAAAATACAAATAATAATATATTAATAATACCTTAGGACGACCAACACAACGTTATCTGATCACAAACTAGGCAGAGCCTGTACTATGGCAACCAGACAACTGATAAACATACTTAAATATTTCTAAATACATACATATTACATATTATAGATAAATTACACCCCGACACAGAACAAATGATTATGCTCATCACACAAAGATTTGTTCTGGGTGGGAATCGAACCCACGACCTCAGTCATAGCATTCAGGGTCACTAACTACTAGACTAACAGGCCAGTCAAATAGGCTTTTCACTTCCCGTAACGATTGTAAAAGATCCACGAATATTAACCACCACATACGGCTTAACTTGCTTTTCGAAGCACGGAGAGGTCTTGTTATGTAAAGACCCACGTCACGTCACGCCACGAAGGTCACCCAGCCACGGTCCAACCTGTACAATCGACCTATGCGGCTGATATTACATAGCCAAATACCCGTCTCAATAGTTATTGCTCACATTTGGAAATGATAATGATAATAATCTTTATTGAAATAAATTTGTTCTGTCCCGATTATTATCTGTGCGCCTAACGGAATGCGCGTGTAACGAAGTGACATCTAACTTGTCAGTTTGACGTTGACACTTGACAGCTTCTTGTTAATTTGCCGCGAAAATAGGTCCGTCGCCTGTAAGTTGGAACCCCGCGACGCGTTTGTTGAAATTAATCCTTTTAAATCGATCCGTTTGTGACAATTAGTCGTGATCCAATTGTATTAATTGTAATAACCCCTATCTTGACGTAATATTACGGGTTACGTTTGTTAAAACTGAAGTTCTTGTAAAGGGATGGCGGTCCAAATTGCGCGTCCGACCCTGTTGTAAAGTAATCCCTTAATCCCTGAGAACCGGTCGTTTTGTGGACAATCTGTCATGACCCGATGGTTAAGTGTTAGTGACGCTGTTGGGAACGAGTGATTTGAAGACCGCATGCTGTGATTGCCTCCAGCTTGTTGCAGCGGATTCCAACCTGAAGAATACTCGTAACGTCACAACACAATACATATACACTCACTTACATGCATAACTCCAGGTAGGAACCAGAGCAGTGTCCTTCAACCATGAGGTAAGTTGTTTTGTTGTATGGTAGGTGAGTTGTTCTCTTTGATTTGATTGTCTGCTCCGCGTACGGCGGACAGTACGCTAGCCACTTCTTGTCTCTAGAGCCCCACGATTATCACACTTCCACTGCGCATTGAAATCCTATGGTAGGGGTCTAGTCTAGCCTGGCAGCGTACATTTTTGGTAGCAGAGGCGTGGTTTTAACCTACAAAACCACCAAATTGGTAATTTACAGTAGGCTAATTACTTGGCAGTCTCTATAAGGGAAGTAGTAATACGCTGTAAATATTTGATAACTATAATTAATTGTTATTTGAAATAATTTGTTGGAATTTATTGAGACGAGTAACTCATGTTACCATAAGTCAGCCCGGGTTGCATATGCTAGTGGAGTTGAATGAATTGGGCTATGTTACAACCCCTTGTTTGTGTTTGACCTCTGTGTTGTATTGAATGTCAGGAAGACATTAAAATATTGAGTTTTGTACCATTGATATGGTTGTTTGTGAAAATTAATATTTGAAATTGGCATTTTTGAGTATTACCATTGTTTTAAATAGGAAAAAAGGTTCATTATTGTTGTACCATTAACAAAGTGGTTTGTGAACTTAACATTTGGAATTGGATTGGAATTTGAATATTTGAATTGAATATGAAATAGAATTTTGAACGTTGATATTGGGTTTGAATTAAAATAAAAGTTTATTGTTGATTTCTTGAGTTGCTGATTAGTCAGTTTGGTAGTTTGATTGTTTGATTGTAGTTATTTTGTAATTGAATGTTTGAACTTTGTTACTTATTTACCTTTTGCTTGGTTTATTTTATTTGATTGTTTGCGTTGGATTTCTTTGTTATTTATTGATTGAACTTTGTTATTTGATAATTTAATTGTTTTGTTTATTTGTATGGTTTTGTTTGTGCAATGGCATACAAATGGAAATATTGCAGTGCCGGACACCTGTCCAGGTCAAGCCGGAGACCTCGGTTGTTTCAGGTCCCGGACTATTGAGTAGATTGCCTGCTTTGGAACTGCCACACTTGACGGTCGCTGGGACCACTGGTACGGTTTCCAAAACCTGTTTGCAAGTTTGGTTGATGCACGCTCGGACCTCAGACCTGCCCAAAAGTTGGCCTATTTGTTGTCTGTCCTGGAAGGTGAGGCCCGAGCCTTGGTACAGCATCTGTCGTTGACTGACTCAGCCTACCCTACCGCTTTGGGACTACTCACCCAGCGGTACCAAAATAAACGTTTTTTGGCTGACGTTAATATTGAATTGATTTTGGGGTTACCGGTCATTACTAGTTTGTCAGCATTGCGTACTGACCTGTTGAACCCGTTGGTGGTAGCGACCAACGCTTTAAAGCGATTGGACTTGCCGGTGGACCAATGGTCTTACCCTTTGGTGCATGTTGTGCTGCAACGGCTTCCTGCCGATTTGAGGGCTCGTTTCGAGCAAAGGTATGGTGGGGATAGTGTCACACATCTCCCCCCATTTGGTGACCTCGTCCAGTTTTTGGAGGATGAGTGTCGGTTTGTGGACAACTCTGGCGTTGCCACTGAGTCATGCCAGCCGTCTTCCCGGCCACGAGACCAGGGACGGACTAGGGCTCGCGGGCCTGTTGATGGTCGCCCCGCCGCTCGTTTTGCTGGCACCCAGAGTCGTCCTGGTTGTGAGTTTGTAGGGACACGGGGCATGGCATGGCAACTTGCGTGGCCTTTTTTGAAATTGCACGTGAGTGCCCGCCGCCGAATTGCCAATGCACGCCGCATGTGCTTCTCTTGTTTGGGGGCTCACTTCCATCGGGACTGCCCCAACCTCCGCCCTTGTATAATTTGTAGGGGGTCCCATTTGGACATTATTGTGCGCTAACGCGAACCACGCTGGCAGACCAGCCTCTGTTGAAGGTTCGCGTACGGGGGGGTACCATGGAGTTGGTCACCGGGCTTCTGCCTCGCCGGTTCAGAGCCGGGGAGAGGCCCGCAATTTTGAGCGCCGCACTCCACCCCCCGCGCAAGTTGATCGGGAGCCGCGCGACCGCCATTTGGTCTCCCCGCGTAAAGGCGATTACGCAATTGTTGCTAGGCACCGCTGGCCAGACCAGCACCGCCTTCCCTCCCCTCCTTTGGCGGAACGTCCCCGGTTGGAGTCACGCCCCCCGCCATTCAGGCCTCCGGTGGGATATGCCCATCCAGCGATGGCGCGTGGCTCGGGACACCGCGCGGACGAGGAGTTTGGCCTCCATCCTCGTCGCGAGGGGACTTGAGCTTGGGTGCGGAACTTGGGTGTGCGGCGATCGGTCGCCGCCCAGGCATTGTTAGGACATTGGCGCCTGCCCCGCTAAGGTACCCCTCAGATCGACACGGTTTTGTTGCCAACGGCATCGGTCAGGTCTGGGGGCCCATGGGGGACTCTGTTGTGGTCCGTGTCATTATGGACATGGGAGCCCAGGGTTGCCTTTTGTCTATTGTTTTGTTGTTTTGTTTGTATTGTTTTGGGCAAAATTGTTTTCTTCAGCGCCTTTGGACTGCGGGACTTGGTTGGAACGAGCCACTTCGGGAAACCCTATTGGATGATTGGCTCCAATTTGTATCCGCACTCCCTGCAGTCAACGAGGTCGTGTTACCCCGCGCTATCCTCCCCCCTGGGAGCTACATTGCTACCCTTGTTTGTAATGCGTCTTCGCACGGTTATGCAGCTGTTGTTTGTCTGCGCATCGTCTGCGCACAGGCCAGGTGAATTTGTCACTGGTCTTGGCCAAGAGCAAGGTGGCCCCCCCCCTCCGGACGGCACTGACCATCCCTAAGTTGAATTGTCAGGGGCGGCGCGTCTGGTGCGTCTATTGAACCACGTTGCTCACACTTTGGGTGGAACTGTGGACATTCGGGCTTCTTACGCCTGGACGGACAGTCAAATTGTTTTGTGTTGGTTGAAGACGTCCGTCCACTCTTTGGAGGTCTTTGTTGCGTACCGAGTGTCCCAGATTCAAAATTTGAAACGCCTTTGATTTGGAGGCACGTGCCTGGAGATTTGAACCCAGGTGCCGTGGCCTCACGTGGGTGCATGGCACCCCGCTTGTTTGCTTGCCCCCTGTGGTGGGGACCGGACTGGCTGACTCACCCCGAGGATGATTGGCCTAGATCGCCAGTCTTGATGTCGGGTCCTTTGCCCGGGCTCAAGGTGCTCGCTGTTGGAACGAAGGACCCTGATTTTTTGTTGAGTCGATAAAGCTCCCTCGACAAATTGTTGAATTGTTGTTTTTTTGTTGTTGAATTGTTGGTGACTGATCGTCACATTAAGAACTCGCATGCCGGTTGCAATGCGCTGTTGGCCATTCTGCAGCGAGAGTTTGGATATTGTCGGGAGCCGTTAGTAAGTTGAACCCCTTTTTGGACGATACGGGTCTTTTGTTGTTTGGTTGTTGACGGTTGAGGCACTTAGCCTTCCTTATGGGGCCCGTCACCCCCTTTTGTTGCCTAAGGAGGGCCATTTGGTTGTTGTTGTTGTTGTTTGGTTGTTATTGTTGTTTGGTTGTTTTGTTGTTTGTTATTGTTTTGACCCGCCAGCCTGCCCCCATTGGGGGGTTATTTGAGGCCGCGGTGAAGGCGGTTAGGGACTCTGGCGCAGATTGTTGGGAGACACCGTTCTCACCTTTAAGGAGTTAGCTACGGTATTTTGCCGCATTGAAGCTGTGTTGAACTCGCGTCCATTGTGCCCGCTGTCTTCGGACCCAAACGACTTGGAGGCCCTAACCCCGGGCCATTTTTTGATTTGACAGCCACTTGTCGCCCTGCCGGAGCATCCTTTTGTCGATGTGAGCCAAAATTGGATATCGCGGTTTCAGTTGGTGCAGCAGCTCGCTCAGAGTTTTGCAAGCGTTGGAGCTTGGAGTATTTGCACATCCTCCAGCAGCGCGTCAGGTGGACTGATAAAACGCAACCTTGTCGGGATTGCCAAGTGATTAGCGGACGGGTCCGGGGGGGGGGGGGGGTAGATGTTCTGTCCCGATTATTATCTGTGCGCCTAACGGAATGCGCGTGTAACGAAGTGACATCTAACTTGTCAGTTTGACGTTGACACTTGACAGCTTCTTGTTAATTTGCCGCGAAAATAGGTCCGTCGCCTGTTGGAACCCCGCGACGCGTTTGTTGAAATTAATCCTTTTAAATCGATCCGTTTGTGACAATTAGTCGTGATCCAATTGTATTAATTGTAATAACCCCTATCTTGACGTAATATTACGGGTTACGTTTGTTAAAACTGAAGTTCTTGTAAAGGGATGGCGGTCCAAATTGCGCGTCCGACCCTGTTGTAAAGTAATCCCTTAATCCCTGAGAACCGGTCGTTTTGTGGACAATCTGTCATGACCCGATGGTTAAGTGTTAGTGACGCTGTTGGGAACGAGTGATTTGAAGACCGCATGCTGTGATTGCCTCCAGCTTGTTGCAGCGGATTCCAACCTGAAGAATACTCGTAACGTCACAACACAATACATATACACTCACTTACATGCATAACTCCAGGTAGGAACCAGAGCAGTGTCCTTCAACCATGAGGTAAGTTGTTTTGTTGTATGGTAGGTGAGTTGTTCTCTTTGATTTGATTGTCTGCTCCGCGTACGGCGGACAGTACGCTAGCCACTTCTTGTCTCTAGAGCCCCACGATTATCACACTTCCACTGCGCATTGAAATCCTATGGTAGGGGTCTAGTCTAGCCTGGCAGCGTACAAAATTTGTACAACATTTTTATGAATTCCCTAGCTCCTGCGCTAGTGTACACTAAATTACAGGAGCTAGTGTCTTCCCCTAATTACAAGGAACATGTAACTTATGGTTAACAAAGATAAAAAAGTGGAACAAAAGTAGAAGAAATATTAAAATTAAAAGTAATGTAACATGCATAATAAATACATACAGCCAGGGCAGTATAACCTTTCTTAACTCATTTGTGTTGAGTTTCCTAATTTTGATTTTTTATTTACTATGTTATAAATGCGAGGAGCCAGTACAATAAAATGTCGTTGTGCAACTGATGTTTTATGACGGGGCGAGGTACAGGGCACCTTTTGGATAGTACAGGTAGAGTAGGAACGATCCTTTTGTGGTACCTGTTAATTACTTCACTGATAAACAGTTTCCTAACCGATAGCACGTTAGCCTTCTCATATACCGACGTAGTTGCATGCCGGTATGGCAGATACATTAGCACTTTGAGTACCGATCGTTGAGCGCGTTCGGCAGCAATGAGAAAGGATTTCCCGGCCACACCCCAGGCACACATACAATACCTAATTAAGCATTCACACAGCGCCTTGTAGGTTTGGATCAGAAGTTTATGATTAGCGACTTTTCGTAGATTTTTAAATACATAGATCAGTTTTCTGATCCTCACCACCAGTGACGCTATGTGAACACTCCAGTTCAGCTTGTCGTCTAATGTAACTCCTAAATATTTAATATTGCTAACGCGAGATAGTGTTGCGCAGTTACAGTTTGGGTGGTCGTTTTTTCGGTTACATGGAAACGTGTGTATCCTAAGCTTAAGTTCGGAATCGGCACTCCCAATAACGGATTTGGTAAAACAGACATATTTGGTTTTACTGGAATTAAGGGACAGAAGACTGCTTTCAAGCCATGTGGTCACCTTAGCCAAACCAGTTACAGCCATTTGGAATACTCGTTCCCAGGCGTTATCATGAAAGATAAGAACAGTATCATCTATCTGCAAACATAAAAATATCCTGTCCTGGCGCCGCACAAATCATTTATGTATAAGAGGAATAACGTGGGTCTTAGAGTACTGCCTTGTGGTACACCGTAATTGCATATGTCATCTTTACTTACGTGTTTTTCAACAAGTACTCGCTGCGTTCTCCCCGAAATAATATGGAATGGTTTTCCTTGACGAGAACCGTAGGTGCAGTTTTTAGCGTGACTGTCTAATGTGGATGTCGATGACCTAATGCTTCATTATTACAAAGGGAAATAGGCGCAGTTATTTTATATGTATTTATGAATGTACCTAGTTGTATAATGTGGGTAACGTTACTCGTAGGTAAATCGGTACATACAGCTTCATCAAGTAGGTCTTCACCTGGTATACGTGATTAAGGTCACATTTAGTCGATTTTCACACAATCTATACTTCTATACTGTATATTATATATTAATATTATAAAGCTGAAGAGTTTGTTTGTTTGTTTGATTAAACGCGCTAACCTCAGGAACAACTGGTACGAATTGAAAAATTATTTTTGTGTAGGGTAGCCCATTCATCGAGAAAGGCTATAAACTATATAACATTACGTTACAACTAAGAAGAGCGGAGCAGTTTTGAAAAATGTTGCAAAAACAGCGAAAATCAGATGGGTAGGCGATTCGACGCGACGGGATGGGTCGGGGGATCAAGAAATTTTACGCAAACGAAGTCGCGGGCAGAAGCTAGTGACGTAATAAAGTAGCGACGGGTTTGTTACACGCACTGTATTTTAAACTCTCTTTGTTGAACCGAGCATTGAAAATCCAACGGATTGAATCGAAAATCAATCGACAAACAATGTCTTTAATTGTTCGATTTTAAACCTGGGCGCTAGGTAGTGCGTTAAAGATCCAGAACACGAAAAAATCACGCCGCGACTTTACAACGTCCGTTTTTATGTTGACTAAAATTGACCTTAATCATATCTGTATTATGTCCGTGTGTATATAGACTTATTTATTAACATTTAGGTAGGTACAATTACTTGAAAACAGTTATTATGTAAAAAACCGGCCACGGGTGTGTCGGCCCGTAGGTGGGATGAATTAATTCCAAGAACAAATATACTCTGATAGTTGAAAAAAAAATCCCCAGACATCGATATACCCCACGGTTAATTCTGTAATAGCCAATGTAATTTGGTTATTGCATTTTTTTTTTTTGTGGTTTATGTAACTTGCTTCTTGCCAACTTTCATGATTCTAGGAAGTACCGTGAAGGTTTTGATTTGTTTGTAAATATGCACATGTCACATAAATAGCCTTATTTATTTACACGATTGTCCAAAAAAAGGAGTGTTATTATTGCGTTTACGTAGAAGGTTGATTTTTACAGGACGAAGTGTTTCTAAATTTGTTCCACTTTTCTTTCTCCAGTACGGAACCCTAAAACGGAAATAAGCACATAGGCACAGAAAAACGAAATGAAAAGTGTGGAGTATCCGCGATCTGCAATTTCCTGTGCCGTCGTGCGTTGTGAGAAATTCATTCGGTTTCTAGCACGAACATGGAAATAAACGTAACGACAATTCTAACGGTTATTGAAATGGAAATGCTCATTTCGCACGTAACATTAAGATTTTACATATTCATATTTTGTCTCCTTGTTGTCAAACATTATTGTCTACACTTCACTTCTCCTTTTCCAGGTCTGCTGGAAGAAATTTCTTGAGAAATAAGCAGTACCTTTGTAGTCAAATTATAACTATGTCAGATACCTATGTTTTTATTGTGTGTCCAGAAATAATGAAAATAAGAAAACTCTATTAATTTTTTTAAATTCGGACGGAACTCTTATATCGCATACTAGCTTCGGCCCGCGACTTCGTCCGCGTTAAATTTCTTGCTCCCCCGACCCTTCCCGTCGCGTCGAATCGCCTACCCGTGCGATTTTCCCCGTTTTTGCAACATTTTTCATTACTGCTCCGCTCCGCTTGGTTGTAGCGTGATGTTATATAGTCTATAGCCTTTCTCGATAAAAGGGCTACCCAACACAAAAATCATTTTTTAATTAGGACCAGAAGTTCCTGAGATTAGCGCGTTCAATCAATCAAACAAACAAACAAACTCTTCAGCTTTATAATATTAGTATAGATATAAAATATAAAGTATAGATTATATTCTGCACACTTGGCGAATGACATCAACACTGAAAAAGTACTTAAATTTTGAGTGCCAAAAGTGTCGTACTTTAAGAACATTTTTTTAATGTTACACTTTTTCCAGTCTTAACTTTCATTCGCCCACTGAGTAAAAGCGAAAGGAACTTCGTCCAATCGGGTGTGTAATAATTTTTTTATCTTTACGTATTTCGAGGCTTATGGAGTCCCGAGGGGTAATTGGGTAACTTGCTATCAGTATGGTTTCATTTTGATAGTTAAACAACATTCATTGCGTTATTTAAGTTGCTGAGTCGACAATTTATTCGAAAAATTGACGCAATGGATTAGAAATAATCTTCCATCCGATTAAAATTCTGATAGATAGTGCGTTTCACAGTTAGGGTGCTGGTCCTGCCTCGAAGCCAACTCGCAGAGGCCCTTTTTTAATGATAAATGATTTTATTTCTGTAAGTATGTTTGTACAAACACGTTTACAAGTCACTAATATTTGTTTTTGAGCTAGATGAGGTTGGCGTTTCCTAACTGACTACTCTGAGAAGAAAGGCCGAAACAAACTCAGAGGTCACAGTCTCTTTTAAAGTCCAGACATAATATTGGTCACATTACGAGGCATGCCTTTTAAGTTTTGTTGTTTGAAGAAAAAACACAACTAGAACCTTATAGTACTTTTTATTGTTTTTCAAAGTATTCACCACGTAGCTTAATACACTTTTCCATTCGCTCAAACTAGTTATTATAACATTTATTCCACTCTAAAGTGGGGGTGTTTAATATGGCTGACTTGAAAGCGTCGACTGCTTCTTCACCGGACTGGAACCCTTGACCACGGTGACTTTTCTTAATTTTAGGAAATGTAAAGAAATCGTTAGGGTTTAGGTCAGGACTGTATGGAGGATGGTCAAGAATTTCTAATGTTTCCTGCTTCAAATACTCAATCGTTTGACGAGCGCTGTGTGAGCTTCCGTTGTCGTAGTGCAGGATGATGCGTCGCTTTGAGTTAGATTTTCGAAGTTCGGCGATGACTTGTGGTAAACAAACTGTGTTATACCACTCTGCGTTAACCGTTCTACGATCTTCAAGTGCAATAGTCGCAACATGGCCGGTTTTTCCAACGAACGTGGCCACCATCTTCTATGAAGAGCTTCGAGAACGAACAACTTTAGTCGGCTTTGGCTCGTCTTGAAAGACCCAAATTGTCGATTGTTGTTTGAAATCAGGATTGTAGGCATAGATCCAAGATTCGTCACCACTGATGATGTCGTAGACGTGATTTGACTCTCCTCGGTTGAACCTTTGCAGAGTTTTCTTACAACATCTGACGCGAGCCACCTTGTGATCGTCGGAAAGCAGATGCGGTATCCAACGGCAAACTAGCTTTCTCACACCAAGCGCTTCATGCAAGATCTTATTAATAGTTGTCCCTGAGATGCCTAATAGAGCCTCTATCTCTCGATATGTCACATGACGATCTTCGAGAATTAGTTTTCTCACAGCAATGATGTTATCTTCAGTGAAGGCGGATTTTGGGCATCCTTCGCGAGATTTGTCACTAACACTAGTATGTCCACGCTGGAATTCTAAATACCAGCGTTCGACAGTCCGCAGACATGGGGCTTCATCACTGAATACAGATGTTAGCTATTCAAAACACTGAAGCCGTGTCAGGCCTCTTCTAAAGTTGTAGAAAATTATTACACAAACATTTTCCTTAGAAAGATTCATTTTTGTACGTAACCTGACAGATTCCAATCGACGCTGTGACTAAACAATAGTATTAATCCGAATACTTTCAACTGTTTTGAGAATCAAAATTTAAACACATTCTAATATAGAACAGATCCAAATTCAAAATTGCCGGGAAATGTGGAAACGACAGAACTTAAAAGGCATGCCTAGTATGTGACGACTATTGAGATAGCTGTCTGTAATGGTCTTTAGAGGAAAGAACCACACAGATTGAGTGGATCTGTCCAAAAAACATTAAATCCTTTAAACACTCCTAATAACTTTAAGTCCTTTAAATAACTTTATAATAAATGAGGTACTAACTGACGACTATCCCAGTATGTTATAGAGCATTCTGGGATAGTCGTCAGTTGCGTTGTCACTGGCGTTGTCCTTGAGTTCCCTTACATAGGTAAGGGAACTCAAGGACAACGCCTGGATAGTGCAGGATTATTACAGAACTTGGAAACAAAATGCAACAGGCTATGGGTGACTATAGTGGATTGTTTGCTTAGGTTTTTGGAAGGACCAAGTCTCCCGCCTGCTCAATTAGATCCTGAACAATCTTTTTTATTATTAGTAAATATTTTAGGTATTTTGTGTTTAAAAAGCGATGAAAATTACTTTACATTCATTCGTGGAAGGCTCACTAAATCTAATCTCTCTCTAATCGGAATATTTTGAAACATCAAAATACGTATATACATCACGCCTTTTTCCCATAGGGGTAGGCAGAAACCACGGAACTCAACCTACAACGATTTGCCTCGTTTAGGTTCATACAATTGGTCATACACACACGCCGGTTGCGAGTATTACGCACCTGACCTTTTTGAAGAACATCACCAATAAGGTCACTATATTTCCTCCTAGGGTGTTTCCACTTACATCTGCCTTGTAAATACCTTTTGTGAGTCGCCCTTCATTCATCCTCTCAACATGACCAAACCATCTAAGCATACTTTTTCAATGTTTGTCACTACATCTTCTTTTAAATCACACCGTTGTCTTATCACATCATTCCTCAGCCTATCATTCACAGTCACACCACACATGCTTCGCAACGAACGCATTTCCACAGCATCTAGTATACTTTCATGCTTCTTTTGTCACACCCAACATTCTCTTCCATACATAAGCGTAGGCACCATTGTGTACTGCCAGTCGAGCCTTATCGGAAATCAACTGGTTGGCCACAATTGCATGTAAAGCGCCATTTACTTTATTTCCCGCATTTACTCTTCTTTCCACATCTTTATCAATCTTTCCATCCCTTGTAAACAAACTCCCCAAATAAACGAGCTCACTTACTTGCTCCGCACTCTAATCATTTATTTTCATGTCACACACCGATACATTCTCTTCTTTTTCACAACATGACCTTCGTCTTATTCACATTGATATTCATGCCCTTCATCTTAAATGCTTCATCCATTACAGTCACCATATCTTCTTGCAACTCTTCTGCGGACGATGCAAGTAGAACTTGATCATCTGCATAGAGAAGGCATCTGACAGGCAACTCACTCATTGTCAATCCACACTCACCCTCTTTCAAATCTGTCAGACAACTATCCATGTACAAGTTGAATAGCTACGGTGACGCTACACAGCCCTGCCTAACACCCCTCGAGATGCAAAACTAGTTCGTTTAAGCCACATTTATCCTAACACAAGCATTGGAATCCTTGTATAATGATTTCAGTGCCCGTACTAAGCGCCAGTCCACACCGTACATGGATGGTGTTGACCACAGTTTTTCTCTGCACACACTGTCAAACATCAAAATATTCCGTTTTGAATCGAATTCGATTTCATTCAAATAGTTGTCATGTTGACTTGACATTCATTTGAATCGAATTCGGAGTACTCAGCCTATTTGTGGAAATTGGCTTAGAAGTTAATACTGATGTACCTGTAACGATTCAACGGCAAATCAATCCCGTGGCATGTTAACCATGTGTAATAGGGGGCGAGCCTATTGCCATCAACCGGGCACAAATCCAATTTCCGGGCTGGGAAACTGCAGATAACCCAAATACACTATGCCTGGGAATCTAACCCAGGACCTCATGCGCGGCAGTAGCGTTAAGTTTAAATAGCAATATCCGTACTGTCTGCGGAACTTAGCTAGCCATTTCAAAATAATCCCGTAATAAATGTGACAGCAATTTTGTCACTTCGATAAGCAGTGCAGTATTTGTGTAAATCCTGACTTGATTAAGGTACGTCTTTTCGGGTGACCATTGAAAACTGAAAATCAGCGCTGTGCTGTGGGTCTCATAGCACAGCATCGTGCTGAGTCGAAGCCTTCTTTTCACAGTCATGGCGTACAGCTTCCGACTGTTTATGTCCTGTGTTCCTAAGTATAAATCTGTGTTGTTTTCTTGTTTTTTTTATGTAATCTCATTATATGCCCTTTTGTTCTGTGACAAATACATTTATTTTTCTCTCTTTCTTTCAGCATCCTTATTGTGAAACACACTCGTGTAGTCAAAATATGAGTTATACGTTGCATTTGACGTTACTACCCACATTTCAATGGTTGCTTTGTTTCCTGTGTTTAATTAAATTGGCTAATTTTGTAACAGATGTTAACGTAGCGCAGCCACAGTGTGCGAGAGTCGGTTGTACCATTTATATTAATTGTTGTGCATTTTCAAATTGCTTCATTAGCAATAATTTCGTTTGTTTACGCTGCTTATAATTTGGACGGATATTATAAATGTTAGCAACCTGCTTCAATATTTTTTTGGTCTGGCAAAATAAATTGGACAAGTAAGCAAACTAAACTAGTATTTAATTAATTAGTCCTTCAGTAACTGCTGAGCAGTGCTAGTCCAGGGGTAGCACCCTCGACTATCCAAGTTGTAAGTCGTGGGTTTGAAGCCAGGCAAGCGTTATACTTAGTTTTATTCATTTCATCACCACTGCTGTCGAAACGGTGAAGGAAAACCTAGTGAGGAAACCGGCATGGACTATGACCAAAATTACGATGACATGTGACATTTAACACATTTAACCCGCTCTGGGTTCTTGTGGCAGATTACAAATTATAACAACCGGTCGGGTGCCGAGGTCCCGGTTGGACCATCCATTATATTTAGAGTTTCCTTCATCCCTCGGAAAGCACGTTACCCCGTGCCCGTAACCCAGGCCTAAACGGTAGGAACTGAAATAGTGAACCACGTATCTTTTGATTTAAGTAGCTACAGATCTGTTTAAGATAAATTGTTAACCAATATTTTTTATTAATAAGTGATGAAAAAACTTTGTACCACTTTTTATGAAAAGTACGCGGGCGGACGAGTATGAAAATTAAGGCAGTTCAAGTTGTATGGAGAAGGGGTGCAGAAATTTGATATTTGTATATGATAATGCCTTATCGCGTGCGCGCATCCGTAGGTGACGTGCGTGTTTACGATTGCCGGGCAATGAGTGTTCTGCAAACCAAGAAAATGACGGATACATTAAAATGTGTCTCTTGTAATATTGTGATTGATGAGTTGTTGGCTTACGTACAAAATAAGCTATCGCTCGTTGATGAGGAGAGTTTAGTGAAAATATGTGTGTCGACGTTTGACAGTGAACAAATTAAAAAGTCGAAGTCGTTATTATTTGAATCGATTCCAAGTGATTCAAAACGTAAACCTACACGAAAGGGGCAAGGCAAAGAAGATCGTACTATGTACGATATAATAAGTGTGTTTAAGGTCATGAACAGTGATGTGATGCCGATATTTGTTGCTCGTAATCTAGAGAAGCTACCTCCAATAACCTTTGACCATCTGGACGTTTCTGATCTATTGTAAAAGATGGTGATACTTCAAGAGGAGGTAAGAAACTTAAAGAGTACCTGTGTCACAGTAAGTCAATTAGATGACCTTAAAAGTGTATTGCTTGAGTCAAAGTCGCAATCTTCACCCACCCACCATAACGTAAATACAAGAAAAGGTGTATGCACGTTGCATGAAAGTGACTCTAATCAATGTGGAACTCAGCAATGTGAGAGCTTGATAGTCTCGGAATTATCAAATGTGAGGAATATATCAAGCACAAATATGGTTAACGCTTTGTCAGCTGATATCAACAACAGCGGCAATATATTGCACGAAGCGACAACAGTGAGTCATAGTAGTCCGCGCTCAGTGTCGACGTCGTTCGTTCCTCATAAGATAACAAACCGGTTTGCCGGTCAGCTGTTAAATGAGCAGCCGCGTAAACAAACTGCAGTTGATGTTGTTAAACTGAGCTAAGAGGACAATCGAGTTGATACTGAAGGGTGGACGGAAGTTAAAAGGAAAAAGCGTTATAATTTGAAAACCCGTCTAACGGGAATGATGGGAGTTGCGAATGATTCTGAAGAAAACTTTCGAGCTGCGGAAAGGAATGTTCCTATTTTTATAACGAACGTGCACAAAAGTGCGACAGACGCTGATATAGTTAATTATATTATGAGGAAAACGCAAATTTCTGTTAAATTAGAGAAAATAAACGCCAAAAGACAGTCTGAACACTATGCTTACAAATTCTTTGTGACACAATCGAAGGTGCAAACATTCCTTGATGATAAGTTGTGGCCTCAGGGAATAATTTTTCGGAAATTTGTGCATTTTAAACCGAGGTCAGCAGCGCAAGCTAGTTGTACTAGAAACGGCTCAATAAACACGGTAATTAATGGATAGTAAGACATGCAAGTTAGTCACATTTAATTGTAAAAATGTAAAACGTTCGGTGGATTACATCAGAGACTTGTGCAGCAGCGTGGACATAATTGCGCTTCAAGAAACTTGGTTGCTGAATGAGGAGCAGTCATATTTGGACACTATTAGCTGTGAGTTCAGTTCGACGGGTACGTCAGGCATGGATTCAGCGTCACGACTAATTCGTGGTAGGCCTTACGGTGGTGTGGCTATTCTGTGGCGAAAAGTTATGTTCAGTAGTGTGTCGGTTATCGAGTGTCATAATCCGCGCGTTTGTGCTGTGAAGATTGCGCTAAGTAATAAGTCTATACTAGTGGTGAGTGTGTATATGCCGCCGACCGATGACGTTGTTAACCTGGCGGAGTTCGCGGACTGTCTTGGCTCGGTGAGTGCAATTATTGACAGTTGTAACATAGAATGTTGTTATGTCTTAGGTGATTTCAATTCGCACCCAACAGAATTATTTTATACGGAACTCTCAAATTTTTGTGTTGAACAACAATGGACATGCATTGACACTGAGTTGTTGGGTCTCGGTTCGGATACCCACACTTTTATTAGTGATGCACATGGATCGCAAAGGTGGCTTGATCATTGTTTAGTCACAAAGGCAGCTGTGCCTACTGTTATGCATTCGTATGTAAAATATGATGTGCAGTGGTCTGACCACTTTCCGCTGATTATTATGTGTGACCTTAGCTTTGTTCAGATTCAACAACCAAATGTTAATATTGAAGTGAATAGGGTGATCTGGGGAGAAAGAAGTCAAGAACAGATTCGTGCTTATAACATAAAATGTCATGAGAAATTGCGACTTATACTTTCGTGTAATAGATGCAATGTACGATAAAATTGTTAGTGCATTGTGCGAGTCAGCTACTGAGACAGTAACATGTGGGGGAAGCCCTAGAAAGCGAGGAACAGTCGTGGGCTGGAACGTGCATGTGAGCGGTGTGCATAGGGAGGCTAGGCGTAAATTTCTATGCTGGTTAGATAATGGTATGCCAACATCGGGACGTATTTTTGAAGAAATGCATGAAGCTAGAAAGATATTTAAGTCTCGGTTGAAGTGGTGTCAAGATCACGAGACTCAAATTAAAATGGATATTCTGGCTTCACAGCATTCAAAGAACGATTTTAGATCTTTTTGGAAGCATACAAATAGACTCAAGGGCAAGCCTGGCCTCCCTGTTTGCGTCGATGGCGTGAGTGACGCTAGGCAAATAGCTGACCTTTTTGTAGACCATTTTAGTGTCCAGTCACCATTAGGCCCATCTAGATCGACGCTCAATGTTGAGCCGCGGAGAGACCTAGGAGTTAAAATAACTGCTAAGATGCTCTTAAACAGAATTAACGCGATGCGTCGAGGAAAATCTCCTGGTCATGACGGTCTCAGCATTGAGCATCTCCGATTTGCTGGTCCGCATTTGCCAAGAGTGTTGGCTATGCTTTTTACTTTTTGTCTGGGTCATGCTTATATGCCTAGTGACATGATAAAAACAACAGTGGTGCCTATCGTCAAAAATAAGACTGGTGACATGGGTGATAAGAACAATTATAGGCCAATATCTCTTGCCACAATCATGTCGAAAGTGTTTGACAGTGTGCTTAACGCTCAACTTAGCAGTCATATACGTATTCACGATAACCAATTTGGTTTCAGTTCTGGATTATCCACTGACAGCGCTATATTGAGTGTGAAGCACACTGTGAAGTACTACACGGATCGCTGCACTCCAGTTTACGCATGTTTACTTGATTTGAGCAGGGCTTTTGACTTGGTTTCCTACGACAGTTTATGGAGGAAGATGGAAGAGGTAAATTTGCCACCAGAGGTGACTAATATTCTCAAGTACTGGTATGGAAACCAAGTCAATAGTGTGAGGTGGGCTGGTGCCCTGTCTAGGCCGTATGGGTTGGAGTGCGGGGTGAGGCAGGGGGGGTTATGCTCGCCTACGCTATTCAACCTATATGTTAATGATCTGATTGGCGCGCTTAGCAGCATGCGTGTCGGGTGCCATATAGATGGTGTGTGTTGTAATAACATTAGCTACGCTGACGACATGGTGCTGCTGAGCGCGTCAATCTGCGGGCTAAGGACACTCGTAGCCACTTGCGAGCAATATGCCAGACTACATGATCTGGCATATAATGTTAAAAAGAGTGTTGTCATGGTCTTTGGGGCCAGGGGTAAATACCCAGACGCAGTACCTTCAGTTAAAATAAACGGTATACCCCTTGTGAGGGTAGACCGATTTAAATATCTGGGTCACGTATTGACCACTGACCTCAAAGACGATGAGGATATTGATAGGGAGCGGAGGGCGCTGTATGGAGAGCTAACATGATTGCCTGCAGATTCAGACGTGCCTCGAAAGAGGTCAAGCGCACTATATTCAGTGCGTATATATTATATTATATTATAGCAAGTAGGCTAGATAGTGAGTTTGTGAACCACTGCTGCAAGGTTTCAGCTGGGCCTGTCACCTTGCAGCAGTGATATCATAATCTGTTTCTGTTTTTGTAAGTGTGTTACTAACATAGTTTGTAAGCACTTGTTACTAACACTATGAGTCTTGTTGCTCGAATGAATGATTAAATAAAATAAAAAAATAAAAAATACATCAAGTTTAAAATGAATTATGGTCTAATTTTGTCTATTGGGTGACCACTAGTTACAATAAATACTCATACCGATGGAAGAATGTACTGATGGATTGTGTGAAAGATGATATGGATTGATATGGATAGATAGGGGTTGACTTGCAAGATGACGATCAAAAGAGAAGTAAACAAGAGAAAGACAAAATAAATTATCATTAATGATGGGGTGAGGAATAATTTTAGGAAACAACGATGCGGTTTAAAAGAAGTAGTGACAAAAAAAGAGTATGCCTACATGGTTTGATGATATTGAGAGGATGAATGAAGAGTGGCTAACAAAAGTTACTCACGAGTACAAGGCAGATGTGACTGCACACGCCGTAGGAGAAAATAAATAGTGATCTTATTGATGATGTTCTTCAGAAAGGTCAGGTGCGTAGTACTGGCAACCGGCGTGCGTTTAAGACCAGACGTATGAACATAAACGAAGCAAAAAAGAGTATGTTAGGATTGTAGCAGGTGGCGTTCTACAGTCACTGCCTAGACCCGAAAGAAAAGGGCGAGAGTTTATGTATGTATATAAATTAAGATTATGATTAATGTTTAGATATAAAATTAATAACAAAAGAACTCTATATCTAAAGTACTGAATCAAACCCTTTATTATTTCACATATCATTTCTATATACCTAATAGCTTTATCGTTGTCCTTGACATACACTTCAGTTGATCGATTTTAGAGCCAACTACAGAAGCTTGCTATTTAATTATTTATTGAAATATGACTAGCGGTCAAGTTCAATTGCTTGGAGAAAGCGATAATTACATATTTAGTCTGGCCTCGACGATACCGGTCTCGTGTTTTCCTGAAAGGTCGAATATTTTGAACTGTTCAGAAGAAAATGGGGGTGCGTCTCATAACGTATAAACTCATTTGGTCTAATTTCATTTTATTATCGTTCATAAGATATAATCAACGTGAGATATACCAACTGTTGATATAATTTCTTTACATATAACATTTATTTATTCTAAAACTTAATTAGTATAACGTTGTTTGATATAACGTTTATGTAATCGAAAGTCATTTGGTCTAACGTTTAATATGTATATTGTTTATCAAAATTTAGTGAGAAACGAATCGCTGTAAAACCGACTTTACGTAGTCTTGTCTGCCCTACCGCGCCTGCGCGGGTTTAAATTACACTCTAGGGTGTAATTTAAACCCGCGCAGGCGCGGAGGGGTAGGGGTGCATGCTTGTTTGCACGCTGCATGCTTGCTTGCATGCTGCATGTTTGCTTGCTGCTTGCCTGCTTGCCTGCTGCATGCCTGCTTGCACGCTGCATGCATGGTTGTATGTTGCATGCTTGTAGCAAGCAGCATTGTTTGCACGCTTCTTACTGGGACCCTTTAAAAACACTTTTGTTCATAATAAACTGTTTTATTACGTGCCATTACATTTAAATAAATAATTAATTAAACCTCCGTCGACCTCTTTAGAACAAATAAGTTTTATATCTTTTGAGTGGTATGTCTAACGATTTTATATTTAATGTATGTTATGCTTATAAAAAATAGTTATTTTAAAATTATATCAATCGTTCATTATATTAACTAATCGGTATATTAAATAAAATTATAGGTTCCGTTGTTATATGTTGTAAATATTAGAGATTTTGTTGTTATATCATCTATTACTTACCCCAAAATGGGATCGGCAAGCACCCTTATTGTGTAACACTCTTTCAGTCACAATCTGTTTGATTGTGAAGGATAATCCATTACTTCATTTATGTTCGAAAAATATGTCTGCCCAGCAACGTAAATAATGCAATATATGTTGTTAATCTATCAAAATGTAAACCAATCCTACTGTTAGTGGTGTGACGCGATTATCTCAGTAGATTTTGAAAAGCCCAAACTGACATTTCAAATAATTTCATTTAGTAGTGATTGCTAGTCAGTCATGTGTTGCCGGACGTAAAGATTAGCACCAACCCTTTTCTCGTAGATATCATAAGAGACGGCTATGGGACTTACTAGAGAATGGGCAGCAGCATTCTCTATGTATTTACCACCATACTGCGATCGTCAACCCGCTGTCAAGCGTGGTGATTATGGCACTCACCCCCAAATTAGGAAAGGTTTATGTCTACTAGTGGACGTCTTTCGGCTATTTATAGGGTTTTTTTTTTTGGATGGGAAATCATCAAATGACTTCTCCCGCTCTGGGCGGAGCGAGAGGGCGTGTCACACTTTTACTGACTAAAACCCACCCGTGTTCCATCAGTTGCCCATGTGCCAGGGTCACGGTATCTCTTTCGAACAACCACGCAACCCCGGCAGGTTTATAGGGTTAATCTATAGAGTTGTTACATCCATACTAATCCATACTAATATTATAAATGGGAAAGTGTGTGTCTGTTTGTCCGTCTTTCACGGCAAAACGGAGCGACGAATTGACGTGATTTTTTAAGTGGAGATAGTTGAAGGAATGGAGAGTGTCATAGGCTACTTTTTGTCTCTTTCTAACCCCCCACTTCCCTAAAATGGGGGGTGGAACACGCTAATCTCAGGAACTTCTGGATCAAATTGAAAATTTTTTTTTGAGTCGGGTAGTCTATTTACTGAGAAAGGCTATATAACCTCACGCTACGATCAAAAGGAGCGGAGCAGCAACAAAAAAATGGACGAAAACTGGCAGGCTGCGATGCGACAGAAAGGGTCAGGGAAGCACATATTTGACGCGGACGAAGTCGCGGGCAGAAGCTAGTATTATAAATGGGAAAGTGTGTGTGTCTGTTTGTCCGTCTTTCACGGCAAAACGGAGCGACGAATTGACGTGTTTTTTTAAGTGGAGACAGTTGAAGGGGGGAGAGTGACATAGGCTACTTTTTTCTTTTTTAGGTGGCTGGGGTGAACTTAGAAAAGCCGTGCTTTTCCCATAGACAATTGTATGTACCATGTTCGCGTGTGTCCAATGCCCGAGAATCTTTACATTTTATTCCCAAATGGAAAAACATATAATATCGTCTACAGTAGCGTATTAAAATAACATTCTGTTCCGAGTTCTCTTCTGTGTTCTAAATCAGGAAAGGGGAACCGTCTTACCCCAAATTTAACGCGAGCGAAGCCGCGGGCAAAAGCTAGTAGTATTAAGTATAATATTTTGTAACATGATACTATGTCACAAGTCTATAGATTAAATGAAACAAATTTTTAGATGTCCTGTATGTCCTGTTAAAACCCACACGTAAAAGAAACCACTCCCATAAGCAGTTTTATCTGTAGTGCCTGACACTATGTCATTTCTGTTAATACTCTAGCTACCCGACCCAGCTCTAGGTGTAGGATCGATGGCCGGTAGAGCAGAGGAGTCTTGGGGGCTTACTCCCTGACCATGAAGTTTGTGATTTCGGCCGAAACAAACGGGCGTTTCCAACTCCGTATCACTAATGGGTATAAGATTAGTTTAGAGGACGAACTAAAAATGAATTATAACAAAATTTTATTGTTTTATTTCCTCGTTTGGTCTCCGGGTAGTAGAATAGGGCCAACCCATCACAGTCCGTGGGTGTCGTAAAAGGCGACTAAGGTAGCTGCTGGAGGATGTCATTAGTTCCCTCACACCCAAGCTAAGGTTGCCGTGCCGAGAGCTGCATGGCTAGGGGGGAGCCTAGTCGCGAGCGTGCCTGTTGTCTGGGATCGGGCGTCCCCAGGCACTAACCAGCCTTACCCCTACATGCGGGGCTCTGTAGGGTGTCGACAGAATGTATTCCCTTGCTTTTCGTGGGAATTCAATGAGCATAAATAATAATATAAAACTCGGAGGCGGCGGTGATGCTCGCCACACACCACGTCATTTGTTTCCACGGGGCGAAAAGCGAGCAGCGGAATGTCGCTTAGCAACGCTGAATGTGCAGGGAGGTATAAAAGATAAGATGGATGAGGTGTGTGACATAGTGAAGGATAAAAGAATTGATGTGCTATGTGTGAATGAGACGAAAAGAAAGGGAGTGGACACGACTAAACACGGATCTCTGACCGCTATCTGGTCTGGTGTTCAAGAGACACAAAGAGCCTGTCAGGGTGTGGGAGTTGTCCTCTCCGAGCGAATGATGAAATGTGTGAAAGAATATGTTTGTGTGAGTCCTAGGATTTTATGGCTGAGAGCGAAGGTGGGCCTAAACCCTATCTTTATGCTGTGCGTCTATGCACCCGATATGGGAAGCTCACCGTCGGAGAGGGATGTATTTTGGAATAGCATAAGGGATCTAGTGAATGAATGTAGAGTAAACGAGAAGATTGTTATGCTAGGTGACTTTAATGGTTGCGTTGGTGTGAAGAGGAATGGGTATGAAAAAGTATTAGGTGCATTTGGGGATGACAGAGTGAATGAGAATGGAATGAGTCTGCTAGAGATATGTATAGAGAAGAATTTGTCAGTTATGAACACTATGTTTAATCATAGAAAAGTTCATAGGTATACGTGGGAAAGGCAAGACAGTAGAAGTATGATTGACTTTGTGATTGTGGATGAAAGATTAAAGAGTAAAGTGACAGATACTAGAGCATATCGGGGTGTTAACGTAGGGACAGATCATTATCTGGTGATGTGTCGGATGGATGGTCTGTTCAGACATTGGCGTCACCGAGTTCGAGTTCCTGTGACTGCACTTGAAAGAATAAAAGTAGAAAGACTGCAAGATGTGAAAGTGAAAGAGGAATACAAGCAGGAAGTAAAGGTGAAGACGGATAAAATATTTGATGATACGAATGATTATAGTATGGAGGAAGTATGGGATATTATGAAAAATAGTATGGTGCAAGTAGCCACAAAAGTATGTGGTGTAGCACGGAGAAAAAATGGTAATAGAATGAGTGATTCTTGGGTAGATGGTGATGTTAAAGAGGTTGTGCGGAAGAAGAAAGAGGCCTGGCTTAATGTGTTAGCCTATAAGGCTCAAAATAGGGTGAATCAGGCAGCGAATGTGACGGATGGTTTGGAAAGAGTGAAAAGGAAATACTCCGAAATGAAAGTGAGTGTGAAAGAGATGGTAAAAATGAAAAAGCATGAAAGGCAAGAAAAGTATAACAGGAAGTTCTCTGATAACTTCAGGGCCAATGTTAAGCTGTTTTGGAAACAAGTAAGATTGGCTCGCGGAGTGACAGGAACATCGAGTATGAATGTTATAAGAGCAGAAGATGGATGTTTACTAAATGAAGAATGTAAGGTCTTGGAACGCTGGAAGGGAACTTTGAAAGTTTATTCAGTTGTCAGGACAGTGTGCAAGAAGTGGGCAACTGGGCAGATGCCAGTTTAGAAGACCCTAACTTAGAAGTAGATGAAGATAATGAAATAGAAATAGAAGAGATAGTACGAGCGCTGAAAGGTATGAAAGTTGGGAAAGCTGCAGGATATGACAGAGTGTCTGCTGAAATGCTGAAGAGCGGTGACGGGGTGGTAACAAGCCTGTTGTGCCGGATCTTTAATATGTGTTGGAGATATGGCCGTGTACCGGATGATTGGTGTAAGGCTGTAATCGTACCACTATATAAGGGAAAAGGCTCACAGCAGGAGTGTAATAACTATCGCGGCATTAGTCTTTTGAGTGTTGTCGGCAAACTGTATGCGAAGGTTTTGATAAATAGAGTGATAGGAGTGACCGGTGAGAAAATATGGGATGTGCAGGCAGGATTTAGAGAGGGGATGGGCTGTATGGATCAGATCTTCTCCCTAAGGTGCATAGCCGAAAAGCATCTGGCAAAGCACAAGAAAGTCTACTGCGCTTTCGTTGACTTGGAGAAGGCCTATGACAGTGTGTGCAGAGAAAAACTGTGGTCAACACTATCCATGTACGGTGTGGATTGGCGCTTGGTACGGGCACTGAAATCTTTATACAAGGATTCCAGTGCTTGTGTTAGGATAAATGGGGCATACACGAACTGGTTTTGCATCTCGAGGGGTGTTAGGCAGGGCTGTGTAGCGTCACCGTGGCTATTCAACTTGTACATGGATAGTTGTCTGACAGATTTGAAAGAGGGTGAGTGTGGATTGACTATGAGTGAGTTGCCTGTCAAATGCCTTCTATACGCAGATGATCAAGTTCTACTTGCATCGTCAGCAGAACAGTTGCAAGACATGGTGACTGTAATGGATGAAGCATTTAAGATGAAAGGGATGAATATAAATGTGAATAAGACGAAGGTCATGGTGTTTGAAAGAGAAGAGAACGTATCGGTGTGTGATGTGAAAATAAATGATAAGAATGTGGAGCAAGTAAGTGAGTTCGTATATTTGGGGAGTTTGTTTACAAGGGATGGAAAGATTGATAAAGATGTGGAAAGAAGAGTGAATGCGGGAAATAAAGTAAATGGTGCTCTACATGCAATTGTGACCAACCAACTGATGTCCAATAAGGCTCGACTGGCTGTTCACAATGGTGTACTGGTGCCTACGCTTATGTATGGGAGTGAATGTTGGGTGTGGCAAAAGAAGCATGAAAGTAGAATAAATGCTGTGGAAATGCGTTCCTTGCGAAGCATGTGTGGTGTGACTATGAATGATAGGCTGAGAAATGATGTGATAAGAGAACGGTGTGGTTTAAAAGAAGATATAGTGACAAAAATTGAAAAAAGTATGCTTAGATGGTTTGGTCATGTTGAGAGGATGAATGAAGGACGACTCACAAAAGGTATTTACAAGGCAGATGTGAGTGGAAACACCGGGAGGGGACGCCCTAGGAGGACATATAGTGACCTTATTGGTGATGTTCTTCAGAAAGGTCAGGTGCGTAGTACTCGCAACCGGCGTGTGTGTATGACCAATTGTATGAACCTTAAAGAGGCAAAAGGAGTGTGTAGAGATCGTAGCAGGTGGCGTTCCGTGGTTTCTGCCTACCCCCATGGGAAAAAGGCGTGATTGTATGTAGTATGTATGTAGTAGTTTATTGTGTTTCTATTCAGTTAAGTCAGTTCAGTTTCGTCCAGAAAAGTTAATGAATCAGTAGGAGGAGTTATTTCGAAGTTTTGGACTACTGACGGACAGGCTCGTATGTACCTATCTTCGCTGTCGGAATCAAAGAGTAGGCTTTCTGGAGTGAAAACTGCGTGTGCGACGCTCTCAATTAGATGTGCCGACGACCGAAAAAGGTGGCTAAGATACACTGGATGAGGAAGGCGGAAGACAGATTGTTGTGGCGCACCTGGGAGTGGTGTCCAGCGCTATATACTCTGTGTAATACGTTAATGGGTTTTTTTTTTATGGATGGGAATTCATCAAATGACTTCTCCCGCTCTGGGCGGAGCGGGAGGGCATGTCACACTTTTACTGACTAAAACCCACCCGTGTTCCTTCAGTTGCCCATGTGCCAGGGTCACGGTATCTCTTTCGAACAATCACGCGACCCCGGCAGATACGTTGGTGGGTTTGGTTTCCATTTTTATTCCTTCAAATGGACCATTGCGCTTGGGCCATGATGGCCATCAGTGATTATTCCAATCAGCCCACCTCGCTCCAGAAGTTAAGTATAACAAATATCTTTGATTGATACTCTAGATAAGCTCTTAACGAGACTGAAATCTAATAAATTCTTTATCGGCTTTATCCGAGATCAGGAAAATATACTAAAAGTTTATCACGACTATACTACTAATAATATTTATTGAGGATCACATGGGACTTAAACGTATCTGGCGAAATAAGGGTGTACTATTTTTACATCTCTGCATTAACCCTTTAGAGAATATAAGTGTGATCTTAGGTAACAGAATCAGCCTAACTGAAAACCCTCTAAAAGACAACTCAAATGAAATGAAAATTGTTTTTTGAGGAAAAACAAATTCATTCCTTTACGTTCAACGCTTGGAAGACGGATCTTAAGAAAAATGTCCTCAAAGCAAAAACTGACTACTGACGCTTGTCATACGTCACATTTTCCCTTGTCTAGTGCCACATTATTATTATTTCCTTGCCGGTAGGTGGCTGCCATCCATTATAAATAAAATGTTTGCCTCTAAGGGTCACCATCGGGGACATAGTAGCAGATGTTGCAACTGTCTTAAGGGAAATTCTTGGTGAAATTCAACTTATCGTTTATAGTAGTACCCTTCATAGAGTTTTAATGACTTCTAGCAACAAGAACTAACTAACTCGGAGATGTTTAGACCAGTGCTTGCGTTGGACTTAGTAATTAACTGTATTATAGATACAACTCTACCCAAGCCTTCACATAACAAGGCATCATGTTATGTTGACTTAATTTCGTTGGTTAACTCTTATGTTGAAAACTCTCTTGAGACAAAACTCTCCTACAAAAACGAGAAACCATTGAGCGATTCGGCCCAGTAAGCCAAATTATACGAGGTTTCTGGCGATAAGTGACGTCAGTTACCATGACCAGTGGTCTGAAGTAGGTACCTAAGATCAAAGCGTAGATACACAAAAAGGTGCGGCTTATCAATTCTATTGTAGCCAACGGTTGTCTATAAGAAATTGGTTTCATCGATTGGTCCGCTCATTGTAAAACTGTTTATTTGTTTACTTTCTTGTTCTGTTTGTCGAAATGGTGTAAAATGTAGGAAAACCAAATTTATTTATTTAATTAAATTACGTGGCATTCGGTTACAAACATTTCGGTTTGCGTCAATCGGAACTGAAAAGGGATGAGGAAATTGGGTCAAAAACAATTATTCAAATAACTTTGACTGTAAGACTCTTATAGATCTCAATTTGCTTGAAATATTTTCAACTCTTTATTGGAGCAATCATCGATAAAACGCGCATAGCAACAACTTGACCTCGTTGACCTTTCCCAAAATACTACTCCCCAATGTTTGCAAACAGGTGGATGATGCTACCAATTTCCCGAACATAATCCCTTACTCGCCACTTACGGATCCCTCCTGGGAATCGGGGCCATTTAGTTGGAAGCGGTATAAGTGGCTTGCGATTTATTATATACAATGTTGGAAGTTATTATTTACTTACACCTCACGGTAATTAGTCAATTATATCCGTTAATTACGCTGAATCGGGCGTCATGAGTAATTAGTGAACGCATGACTCATGTCGTTTGATTCATGGTTTCATTCATGGATTCATTCATTCAATATCGGTATCTAATTTGCTTAGACATCATAGAATAGTATGCTATTTCTTATTTTAATATTATAAATGTAAAAGTTTATAAGTTTGGATCTTTGTTACTCAATCACACAAAAAGGGCCGAACGGATTCGGATGAAACTTGGCACACAGATAGTTTATACCCTAGATTAACACATATAATACTTTTTTTTCTCAGTAATACATTCTTGTGGTGTAATTTCCGACCTTCACACGGTAGAAGACGCTGACGAAAGCTAGTAAATCAAATTAACACACCGTTAGTGCCACCGTAAGTTTAAAACATCACATTAAGGCACCTGTGTGTTTTCAGAATCCACAGTGGCGACGACTAGATAGGTAATTGTTGAGACAAATAAACTCGTAGAGTCTCAGAGAAATAATTCAACTGTCTTGGAACTGGTGCGGCGCAAAATTAATCAGAAAAGAGAATTCGGAGGCGGAATATCTAGGCCGGGGCGCTAAGGGACGTTTCTCACAACCGGGATAAGCCAACTGGGCTTATCCCGGGATTCCCATTCGTTTAGCGCCATGGATTCAAATGAAATTAATATTTAAGGAAGACACGCCAAGGTTGCTTATCAAGTTCAACTTCTTTTGCTATTTACTGGTCAATGTGAGGCTGTATCTTGATTAAAATATGAACGACTATTTCGCGTAAAATTCATTTAATTAGACTATGAGACTTTAGATATGGTTGTATTGATAATTTTAATTGTTAGAATTCTGTAAGTACCTAGATACGGTTCCGTGTGGTGACAGACTTAAAGTTTAGCACCATCCCTTTTTCCTTCCCTCGGGTCTCGTAAGACTAAGGGACTTACTAGAGAACGGGCAGCAGCGTTCACTATATATTCTGCGATCGCCGCCAACCCGCCGGTTAAGCGTGGCGATAAGGCAAATCCCCCCTCCCAAACTGAGGGAGGTTTATGTCCAGCAGTGGTCGTCTTTCGGCTGAAATGATGAAATACATACGCGTCAAGATTGTGAATTATTTTCTGTTCATTATACAGTCTGACATTGACCTGTACATTGCGAAAAACGAAAGAGAATTTGAATGTCGCAAATTACGCTAGCCCTTCACCCTTAAATTATTATTTAATGGGTTCTATTATGTTAGATTCGATTCTATGAATAATCTCGTCTTCGTATTTCAATGGCTCTTGAATACTTAAGTACGAGTTAGAGCAGAAAGTTTAACATCTTGTTCATAACAACGTTAGCCTTGTCTCCCGCCTCACCCTTTCTGTTTCATCTCAATGAAGTGGGGGCTATTACAGAGGCTATAGCGCTCGACATCGGCAAATAACACTGTTTTGGAATATGAGATGTAAATGAATAAGTAACTATGTAGATTTAGGGTGCCGATTATGCTCATTTACGCTTTTTAGAATCCCATTTTAGTGAGACTCTACAAACTCAAACCATTTATTTCCAAATAGCTATAACTTGGCGAACGGAAATTATCTCACGGGAACGTGTTATGGGAATAGAAACTATCATATGTCTTAATCCAGGTTATAAGCTATCTGTGTGCCAATTTTCATTCAAACCTGTTTGAACGTTTTTGCGTAATTGAATAACAAACATCCAAAGAAAACAAACCTTTACGTTTATAATATTAGTAGGATAAACCAATTGCAGAAACTCTTAAATTGTCAACGGGTTCCAGTCACAAAGAGCTCATTACCCATTCCAAATTGAAGTGGAGAAAAAGGGACAGGAAACTCCATGGACAATCTTTTAAATCAAAATAACTACGAAGGTTGAATTTTTGATGACTGTTGATGTAGAAAGAAAGAAATAGTAGGTTGGTATTAACAAAAAGATAAAAGGTAAAACACATTTTATTAGAGACAAAAGATAAGCCGCGGCCATCACAACATGTTTTCAATTATGGCGATGCCCAATATCTCGAGATATATAATAACAATGAATCACGAGATACCAAATCTCGTGACGCATTGTTTGTTTTGTCTTTGCACGTGTTCACGAAAACAACTTTAATGTAGTACTTATTTACTAGTCGCTTACCATAAAATGAGTTCAGAAACAGCCGTCGACAAAAACAGGAAAATCTAGCCACTACATAAAACCGAAATGGCTACTTGAAGTTGTCTCAATAACAAAATTATAGGGATTTCTTTGTGTAAGACCCAGCATCAATTTATTAGCTCCTTTTGTTGGGATATTAACTTTAATTCTTCACAAATTGGTCTGTCTATAATAGCAATTCAATTACGGAAAAATCTTCGTAGCAAACGATATTTAATAGGTTTTACGCTGTTTATTAGTACATTATTACAAATTTGTTATTTACTAGCTTCTGCTCATGACTTCGTCCGCGTAAATGTCGGTTATCGCGGACGCAAATGAAGTCGCGGAATAAAAAGTAGCCTATGTCCTTTCTTGGGGCTCAAACTTATCCCTTACCAAATTTCATCAAAATCGGCTCAGTGATTTAGTCGTGAAAGCGTAACAGACAGACAGAGTTACTTACGCATTTATAATATTAGTAAGTAATAAGAAATACGTAATCATATTATAAGTAATAAGTACAGAAGTATAATTTATTTAGTTGGTTGGCAACTAAGGCCTTCATTCAGTATTACATCGATATACATATTTAAGACTTTAGTTTAGGATTAATTGCAAATGGCAATATTTCCGTGATCGATTTTCATTGGTCGTATTTCAAATGTAATTAACCAGTCAATTACCGTTATTACAGACACAATTAAAAAACCATTATGTCTGTACCAAATGTGGTATCTCAGGGACTTAGAGGTTAAAGCGATTGGCAATACTACAGAAGCAATTGATCGTTTCAGGGGACCCTTTACTTCAGCAGGCGTAGCATGACCAATTCTATCTCTATTCTACCAAGAATACACAAAGTTCTTTCTATTCAATTCGACATCTCTTCGCCCCGAGCACGGGGCGACCCGTAGACTCGGGTTTCTATGAAGACAAAGACAGTTATTTTTTCCATAGCAGGAGAGTGGTAAAGGACTTTTCCATTGAATAGTCATACAGTGCGATTAAACGATCTTAGAGTATTGTATTGATGATTATAATGAATATAATCCTGATAAAAAAAAATGTACCCCCAACTGAAACTCCAACTCAGAAGTAGAGAAAAATTAGTCGCCATGCTCGACATCGTAGAATTTTTTCAATTGAAGAATAGAAATTTTTCCTCTCTTTAGTTTCAGTTTTATCATCGCCGTGCCATTTTGTCTATTCCTCCGTCGACAAAACTCGTTTCCACGGTGGTCATGCTACGCGTGCAGGATCCTATTTAATCGATGTTACAATTGGACTTTGTCCAGAACTTTACAGATTGTTCTTTATATAGAATGCTCAACATCTAGTTAACGATAGAAAAGTCAACTTTCGGTGGTCGTATCTAAAGTTTCAGCAGAAACAATTGTTTCAGTGCAAGAGAGAGGTAGAGCTATACAGAACGAATAGCAACATCCCTTCTTCGCTACGAACAGGGCTGGTTTTTTTGGTTTGAGCTACTAATTAATACAGCTAGGAATTGTTAACGAACTGGCGAGGTTCACCTTTCAATTTTGAGTGACGTCTTGGGATAACAAAATGGAGTCGGTCGATCATCATTCCTTTGCGAAATGGAGTTGCCATTACCAGTCAGTGACCTAGATATCAACAAAACTGTGGGGATGTGTAGAATAATTTCTATTAGGTTTATAGCAGTCTCAGCTAGACGTGTCGTACTTACCTATATATAATACTCTTTTAAATGATAGGTTTTCACTGTTTATTAGTCTTCCGTAGGTATTTGTTGACATCAATATCCTATTAAAGCAGTACAGGCCCAGTGGTAACGCTAGCAAGTTACGAGTTGTTGGTCGTAGGTTCGAACAGACAGGCGCTTAAATTTGTGTAAGTTATTTGATCTCCACTACTCTCTTTCAAAATGGTGGTGGAAAAAAGAAGAAACCAGCATGTCCTAGAATCAAACCTTTGAAGACATGTGACATAGTACCAATCCGCACTTTTGAATGCGTTTCCTCTCGGTATCAAAACGGCTACCAGTGTGTATGTATTTAAGCGGACATTGCAGAGTTATTTCCCTTTTATTTGTATACATTACATGCAATGCATGCATGCGATTCACAAGTTTATGACCTACTGATGTACTAGGTAGTAATTATTTATAATTTATTATGGTATTTTATTTTGTCATTGTTCCTTTCAACCAAAGCATCTGCCATCTAATCTCTTCATCACGATTGATAGACTAGTAGACAATGCATTTAGTCCACCTTTGTACTTTCCTTGTGTGCGATAAGTTTCGTGAAATAAATTGTCCTCATATTAAAATCAAGGGACCATGAAGTAATTGGTTCATTTATAAATAGCCAAATTCAGACGCTCTCTTCGTTGTTATCTTATAATTTGACCCGAAACGGTCCGAGCTATCTAAATGAACCTTGACCTTTCAGTTCGTGTCAGTGTGCCTCTTCAGAGGTCGTGAATAACAACAGCCTTCGTTTAGATTTAAGAGATAATAAACCATCAAATTATGTCTATTAGAAGTTATGTAAAAGTTTCTAGTAAATCAAAAACTTCTTTAATTAAATCCACTTATTTATGTATTTTATAAAAGGTGTATCATAAAGGTGCGGTCAAAATTAAGAGTATGGTAAATACCATCAAACTGAATAACCTTCTCTATGGTAGGTACCAACATCATAATTGCGAACAAAACAGTCACTCTAAAAGAAAGAAAGAAACAACATATGTTTATCAAATCAAACATCAATGCTTACTCCACTCAAATGTATGTGCCGACTAATTATTTTATTGAGGTTTTATATTGATCAACTAGCTTCTGCCCGCGATTTCGTCCGCGTCAAAATTTTGCTTCCCTGAACCTTCCCGTCCGTCGCATCGAATTGCCTGCCAATTTTCGTCCATTTTTCGTTACTGCTCCGCTCCTTTTTAACCGACTTCAAAAAAAGGAGGAGGTTATTAATTCATCTGTATTTTTTTTTTTTATATTTGTTACCTCATAACTTTTAATCGTAGCGTGATGTTATATACCATATAGCCTTCCTCAGTAATAGGCTACCCAACACAAAAAGAATTTTTCAATTCGAAACAGTAATTTCAAAGCCTATTCAATATAAACAAACAATCAAATCTTTCCTCTTTATAGTCGAACGGTATAAGAAAAAGTATCCTATGTCCGTCTCCTGGTTCTAAGCTATCTCCCCACCAATTTTCAGCCAAATCGGTTCAGCCTTTCTTGAGTTATAAATAGTGTAACTAACCCAACTTTCTTTTATATATATAGATTTGTATATAGGGAAAATGCTGATCTCATTTTGAATGTCTTTCACTAATGGGGAGCTACAGTATAGCCGAGTGTCAAAAGATATATCTCTTCTCTACATAGTATTAAAACAAAGTCGCTTCCCGCGTCTGTAGGTACGTTTAGATCTATTAAACTACTTATGTAGATTATGTAGATTTTAATGTAGTTTTAATCAGTACATAAAGTGATCCAAGAAGATTGTTTATATGTATAACTAGCTTTAATGGAAAACGTAATCCGTTGCGTAGTTAAGAAGATTTAGGTGCAGCGCAGACGGCACACTTTTTGAGCGATCGAGTCTGCGGCGCACAAAAATTCTAAGGCTAAAAGCGCCGGACTTTTTGCGCGTCGTGTGCGTTACTGCATATCGCACCCCCAGTGCAACAAAGGCGTAAGAAGAATAAACTAACTTTACAGGAGAGCAAAAAACTGTTTGGTCTGGTAGAACTATTTAGCATTTGATCTAAATGTCTTTTTTGGTATAATGGCTCAAATTTTCGTCAAATCTTAACGAAAAAAAACAGCACTGTGTATCTTTATCTGGGCTATAAGAAACTGCAATAAAAAAAAGTGACGTAATCTTACTTACGCCTTTATCGTTCTGGGGGTGCGATATAATTGCATAGGTTCTATTTTCACAGACTAAAAAGTGCGTCACGGATAGTCTGTCATCTGCGCTGCACCTTATGCGTACAAACACGGAATGCGACTTTTATGCTATGTAAAAATACGTGCGTCCCTGCCAGGGTCGCGAGATTGTTCAAACGAGATACCGTGGCCCTAGCATATGGGTAACTGAAGGAACACGGGTGGGTTTTAGTCAGTAAAAGTCTGACACGCCCTCCCGCTCCACCCAGAGTGGGAGAAGTCATTTGATGATTTCCTAAAAAAAAAAATTGATACGTGGGCGAAGCCACTGACAAAAGCTAGTTTTATGTTAAAACAAGAAGTTTCACGCTAACGAAATCACAGGCAGAAGCTAGTTTAGTTGTATCTTAATAAGTAGCCATAAAATACAACATAAAATAACTAGTAACAACATGATATTACGAAACTATTGACTTACCCTTTAAAGTTTAAAACAGCTTATAGTTTAACCTGCTTCCCCAGCCAATGATGTAACTACGTAAACAAGCAACACTTTCCGTGGTTATTGCCCCAAGTAAGTTCTACAGTAAACAACTAGTAACTGACCGGAATTTATAATAAGTATCGTGTTGTTTTCTCAGCTCTTAAGGATCGGACTGTTTAAGGGGCGCCATACAACTGGGGCGATGTAGCGCAGTAGGGTTGGTAATTTATGTTCTTGGGTTCAAGTGAGCAAATGTTCTAGCTGATGGGCCAACTGGTAGATTTTTTGATGTTCCTCATCATCATTTCAACCGAAAGACGTCCACTGCTGGACATAGGCCTCCCTCAATTTAGGGAGGGTTTGCTATAATCGTCACGGTTGTCAAGCGGGTTGGCGATCGCAGTTTGATGATAAGATGCATAGAGAACGCTGCTGCCAATTTTATAGTTAGTTAATAATGTGGTGGGTCACTAAACCCAAAACAAAATGTACCTGCCACGTTACATTTAGTATAGGAAGGTCCTAAGTAAGATACCCGTAAGTGGTTGGCTGGTGGCAAATGGCGGAATTGATTACTTGACAGCTGTAAAACTTTGTGGTAGGAACAATGTTTTGATAAAAACTGTGACATTGTTTAAGAGCGAAAACGAAGAGCTTCATATGCAACGCAGTAAATAAACATGTTCCGAAACTATCCAAAACAATTAAAGGGTTAATAGACAGAACGTATAGTTTACGCTTCGGCGGCTATGTGCGTCGTTTTCCTCAAAGGAATGAATCCTTTCAACTTTGAGGAAAACCATTCCCAATCATTACTTAATTAGGTGTGTAAGTTACTGGGTCTGAATGTCTGTACCGTATACGTACAGCCATAAGCTTGCAGTGTTTAGTATCACACAATAAACATTGAAGTCTATTTTCGTAAGCACGTTAAAATATCACTGTGGGATTTTGCGCACACGGTGTAGCACCAAGAGGGTTTAAAATCCAGTGCGCGACAACATTCCGCCGCGATATTGTAACGTGGTCTCCGTGAATTGGTATTAAGATAACGAATGGAGGGTCTGTAGGTAGGTAAACATACCAAACGTAAATTACGACTCTTTTTTTAAATTCTTTTAAAACTCCATGCAGTTGCGAAACTTCGTGGTTTGATATGAATCAGTCTGCCTATAACAGTGATGGCCCACTAAAAATGGCCGTGACTTACGAGTTGTAGTTCATAGGTACGAAACCAGACAGGCATTTTACTTTGTGTAAATTATTTCATCACCACTGCTCACAAAACGGTAATGGAGAACATCGTGAGCAAACTGGCATATCCTAGAACCTATCATTCCAAGTCTTGTGCCATCTACCAACCCGCACTGGGCCCGCGTGGTGAATAAGGCCACTGCCTCTCAATATTATGGACAGATTAAGGTATTCTGGACTCCCGGCTACCGAAGTCGCGAGCATGCGGGTGGCGAGCAATAGGTAGCTCGCCGCCCGGTAAGAACCAGGCTCGGGTCGACGGCGCGTAGTGTTCCACGCGCGCCTCAAAGACATGTCAGCAGAACTGAAAGGGTCTGCCAGGACCGATGTCTGCCAGGGTCGCGAGATTGTTCGAAAGAGACACCGTGATCCTGGCACATGGGCAACTGAAGGAACACGGGTGGGTTTTAGTCAGTAAAAGTCTGACACGCCCTCCCGCTCCACCCAAGAGCGGGACAAGTCATTTGATGATTTTCCATGCAAAAAAAAAATGGTATTCTGCCCAGACTTTTTTCTTTTTGTAAACCTAAATCTTCTGTACACAAGTTATGTTTTTTATGCTCACTGTACTCTTGTCGCATTGCTATGAACTGTGTCTGTGTGTATTATTTATTGGGATAAATAAACAATTTTATTTATTTACTGTGATGCGGTCGGCTCTCAGTTTAACAGGATTCAGCTGACTGACATGAAGTGACTGCCGATGATAAATGATAAATGACTTTATTTTCGCACGTAGGTTTGTACAAACACTTTTACACTCAATCATATTTTTTTAATACTAGATGAGGTCGGCGTTTCCTATCTGACTACTCTGAGAAGAAAGGCCGAAACAAACTCTGATGTGATCACTTTTGGGCTTCTCACTACTTGTAACGGCAGGCAAAGGTCTATAAAAGTCTGCCAGGACTAACGGTTGAACGTGCTTTCCGAGGCAAGGAGGTTATATATGTAATTGATGTTCATGCATCCACGAATTCACCGCGGCAGGCTTAGCTTAACCTTCCATCGACCTGTCCAAAGTTGCCAGGAACACAAATAGAATTTCTATATCGAAGGTATATGATAGGTAGATAGTCGTTTGGACACGACGGCATTCTGAAGGGTTCCTTGTTTATTAATTAAACTAGCTTTTGCCAGCGGCTTCACCCGCGTATTGGGTATACGTATAAACCTTCCTCTTCAATTACTCTATCTATAAAAAAAAAACCGCATCAATAGTTTTAAAGATCTAAGCATGCATAGGGACATACAAAAGGAAGCGACTTTGTTTTATACTATGTAGTGATAAATTAAATTACTTTTGTTTTTTATTCAAGCAAAAATCGCACTTACTAATTTACCTTGATGAGAATTCAAGCAGTTTGATACGAAAAGATATTTATTTACATGCCTTTGAGTGACCTTGTACAAGAGCCGGTACTTTGGTGTGTAAGCATCTCCACATAAACGTGCTTTTGTTTACACTTCTGCCGAAACCTTCCGGGGATAGAGGCGTGATGCTATGTGCTTTTGTATGCAGGAACTTTGTTGTGGCTACTGCCTCGAATCGCCACATCCGTTAAGGGATGATGATTACCAAAGATAATACACATGGTTTGTCTAGAGTGGTCACGTTTAGGTTCCTTGAGCGAGGCATAATTTATGTACACGGATCAAAGTAGCGCCGCTTTATATCACCATAATACTGTTTGATGTAAAGTCATGGAAATTTATTCATCAAATTGACAATCAACTTAATTATCTACCTGTCCTAGTCCCATGTTACTCCGGGGCAGTTGGGGGCAGGAAGATTAAAAACAAATTCAAATAATTGTCCGCACATTCAAATCACACCTCTTGTTTTCTTTTTGGTAACGGGTTGGAAACCCTCGTGGATTCCCTGCGCTTTGGGGCGGACAGGAGGAATAAGCGAAATGTAACCCTGTTTGACCGTTGAATGCAATGACTTTAACACAATTATATCTTTTTTTTATATCTTCGGACAACCAACACAACGTTATCTGATCCCAAACTAGGCAGAGCCTGTACTATGGCAACCAGACAACTGATAAATATAGTTATATATTTCTAAATACATACAGAGAACAAATCATTGTGATCTTCACACAAAGTTTGTCCTGGGTGGGAATCGAATCCAACAGTTTAGTCTTAGCAGTCAGGGCTACTAACCACTAGACTAACAGGCCAATTTCAACAATGATATTTGAAACAATAAATTGTCTTGACTATATTGAACTCAACCCGCACTGGGTTCGCGTGGTAGATTAGGGCTCACGCCCTCTCACCAAAAGGAGGCCTGTGTCCCAACAGTGGGAATAGTATAGGCTGATTTAGATATTGAACTCCCTCGTTTATCTAGGTCACAAGCACGACTGCAAAGCATGCCCATTACACCAATAAGGTCATCACAAGAAACCTCCTTGTGATGACCTTCACCTCTTTGTTCCATCTCCGAATGAGAAAAGTGGGGGTTGTTGGGATTTTTCATGAGGTATTTCCCAGAATTAGCAGCCGGGAGTCAAGAATTAGATCATTTAATGGCATGGTCGACCCTTATTCCTTCTGGAAAAATTTAGGTGCACGATACAAATCCTCCTTACCTTTAGGGAATCGCTGCCATTTTTATGTAATCAATTGAAAATCAAGTTTCTGAGAACTAATAGGATTTAATTAAACCGTAGTGATTCTGATGGATAAGCCAATAATTAAATTGTAATGCACACCATCGTGCTGTGACGATATCACAAGAAGCCATATTCTAGTGCTAAACCTATTAGTCGTATTATAAAAGTGGTTTGTCAATGACGAAATTCAATCAATTTTCTTTTATTATTTATCTATTAGAGGAAAATGAAACGAAAATCATCATATTAAGTTAGGGGACTCTCAAATTTGAGAATCATTTGGCCTCTTGCTTGGACAAATGAGTCTACTTGTCGAAAAATAAAATAAAATTGACCTCCACAAAAATAAGACTACGCAGTGAAATATAACAACTTTAATTTCGGAAGTGTTTTTAGTTTTTTATTTTCATTTTACCTCACGGGCGGTTGTAGGTTAACATGTTCAATGCCAAGCACAGATTGATGGTTAATCCCATATGGCCACAGATTTAGAGCGCATACAAAATTGTTAGTAGCAGGCACGCGATATCGCGTGATCGGCCATAGTGTAGACCGACGAATCTCGAGATATCGCGTGATCGGCACTCAACGTATTAACCTACAACCGCGGCCAGTTTGTGGATGGATGACTACCCATTACATATCGAAACCTTTCAGTATCTTCCCTAAACCATGTTAAGCCATTTACCTGGCTAGCATTCGTAGACCTTTGACAGCCCATTCGATTCGACAAAAGCCTATATTTGTATTTTATTTCTTTCTTCGTAAAAAATCTAACAATCTGTTCTACCAAGAGGTATCGTGTTACCTAACAACTAGATAGTGGAAGTCAGGTATTCAGTCGCTCCATGTATAATACTGGAATTCAGCCGCATCCGGTTAGACTGAAAGAAAAGTATACTTAGGCAAATTGAGATAAGGTAAAAAAACCCCTAAGGTTGACTGGTAGAAAATGCCTTAGGCATTAAGTCCTTTGTACAGTATTTTTACTTGTACATAAAGTTTTAATAAATAATATCGATGGTTAGAATAATTTTGCGTTTGAAACCTTTTTACGAAAAAAAATAAACAACCAACTTCCTTAAAAAAAAACACTACAAAGACAAAAATTACTTTAATTTCGAAAGTCGGTGTCTTAGGATCTGTATGTAAGGGTTTTTGCCACCGACTTCCGAAATTAAAGTTATTTTTGACTTTGTAGTGTTTTTTTTAAGGAAGTCCGTTGTTTTTTTTTTGTAAAAAGTTTTTATTTTTAACTTTTTAGTTATGGTAGATACTCCGCAATCGCGTTATTCGTTCATTTGTCACGCAAATACTTCATGCAAATTTAAGACTTATATGGTTTTCACATAGACCCTATTGTTCGAATGGAACCAAATTAAAATGGGACCATTTGGAAAGCATCAGCTTTCAAATAAAAAAATCATCGTAATCGGTTCACTCAGTCCAATGTTATGAGGTAACAAACATAAAAAATAAAAGAAAAATACAGTCGAATTGATAGCCTCCTCCTTTTTTTGAAGTCGGTTAAAAAAGAGAACAATTCTTCGTGAGGCCTGAACGTTTCTGTCATGACAAAGTAAGCCGAAGTGAAAAAGTTTCATCCATTCAAATTGATGCGGGCAAGAATAAATTAAGCAAGTAATTCTCACATAAAAACTGACGACCCAGTAATTGGGGGGGGACGCGGGACGGCGACTATTATACATACCTACAGACTCACTGCACTAGGATGTTACGGGGCTTCACGAATCACGAACGAAAAGTTTTCGTTAATGAACCCAACAGATTAAATATTGGAGCAGTCTGTGTTAGCCAACTGGTATCGGTATCGGCTCTGATTTACGAGTTGTAGTTCATGAGTTCGAACCTAGGTAGGCAATTTATTTTGTGTATTTAATTTTATCAGTTCTGCGGGGCGAGTACAGCCTACTCTGATAGACTTGAGTCACACTTTTTTATCACAGTTTGGGAACAAAATGCGTAATAAAATACGTGACACAAGCGTATCACAGAGGTCGTGCTCGCCCCGCTGCTCTCAAAACGGTTAATCTCAAAACATTCGAAGTCGTGTGTAATCTACCAACCCGCACTGGCCCGTGTGGTGAATTATAGCCTTTCACAGAGTTTCCTTTGTTCGTTTTAGTGTAGTTAATTTATTTGAATTATATTGTCTGCTCCGCGTACGGCGGACAGTACGCTAGCCACTCTTGTCTCTAGAGCCCCACGATTAGCACGCTTGCACATAATAATTAAAACCTTATGTGGGCCTAGTCTGGCAGCGAACATTTTGGTATTCAGAGCGCGGTTATAAGACATAACCACCAAATTGGTAATTTACAGTAGGCTAATTACTTGGCAGTCTCTATAAGGGAAGTAGTAATTCGCTGTAAATGTTTGTTAATGGTGATTAATTGTTATTTGAAATAATTTGTTTAAATTTATTGAGTCGAGTAACTCATGTTGTCGGGTAAACTGAAGTTACCATAGTCAGCCTGGTTATATGCTTACAGTGTTGATTGGCATTATTGAGCATTAACATTGAAAGTTGGGTTAAAGGTTTATTATTGTTGTACCTTTGACACAGTGGTTTGTGAACTTAACTTTTGGAATTGGATAGAATTTGAATATTTGAATTGAATATCATATTGACAGTTTTGAACGTTGACATTGGTTTGAATTAAAATAAAACTTTATTTTTGTTAATTAAAATAAAACCAGTTATTTATTGTTTGAACTTTGTTACTTAATTATTTTGTTTGGTATATTTTAATTGTATTGTTTGTGCAATGGCACTCAAAGCGGTGAGAGAGGCAATCAGTGGATTGACCACACAGCTACGGTGGTTCACTTCAGCTGCAGCAACCGCTGAGCGCCCGGATCTTGAAGCGGTCACTCTGGCTCGGTTCGAGCAGTTGAACGTGAGACTCGGCAACGTTGATGCTCTGCTTACCCGCTACAACGAGTACATTTGTGATGTGGCTCTGGAAGTGCTGGACCAGGCAGCACGTGACAAGGTCCTTGCTGACTACGACCAGATCTTGGACCTGGGGGATGTTATTGGTCAACGTGCTCGGGAAATATTGCAGAGCCAGACACCAGTCCAGGTCAAGCCGGAGACCTCGGTTGTTTCAGGTCCCGGACTATTGAGTAGACTGCCTACCTTGGAACTGCCACACTTTAACGGTCGCTTGGACCAGTGGTTAGGTTTCCAAAACCTGTTTGAAAGTTTGGTTGATGCACGCTCGGACCTCAGACCCGCCCAAAAGTTGGCCTATTTGTTGTCTGTCCTAGAAGGTGAGGCCCGAGCCTTGGTGCAGCATTTGTCGGTGACTGACTCAGCCTACCCTATCGCTTTAGAACTACTCACCCGGCGGTATCAAAACAAGCGTTGTTTGGCTGATGTTCACATCAAACAGATTTTGGGGTTACCGGTCATTACAAGATTATCAGCATTGCGTACTGACCTGTTGAACCCGTTGGTGGCAGCGACCAACGCTTTAAAGCGATTGGAGTTGCCGGTGGACCATTGGTCTTACCTTTTGGTACATGTGGTGCTGCAACGTCTTCCAGCTGATTTGAGGGCTCGTTTCGAGCAGAAGTATGGTGGGGATAGTGTCACACACCTCCCCCCATTTGGTGACCTCGTCAAATTTTTAGAGGATGAGTGTCGGTTTATGGACAACTCTAGCGTTGCCACCGAGTCACGCCAACCGTCTTCCCGGCCACGAGACCAGGGACGGACTAGGGCTCGCGGGCCTGTTGATGGTCGCCCCGCCGCTCGTTTTGCTGCCACCCAGAGTCGTCCTGGTTGTGAGTTCTGTAAGGACACGGGGCATGGCATGGCAACTTGCGCGGCCTTTTTGAAATTGCACGTGAGTGCCCGCCGCCGAGTTGCCAGTGCACGCCGTCTGTGCTTCTCATGTTTGGGGGCTCACTTCCATCGGGACTGCCCCAATCCCCGCCCTTGTGGAATTTGTAGGGGGTCCCATTTGGACATATTGTGCGCTAACGCGAACCACGCTGGCAGACCAGCCTCTGTTGAAGGTTCGCGTACGAGGGGGCACCATGGAGTTGGTCACCGGGCTTCTGCCTCGCCGGTTCAGAACCGGGGAGAGGCCCGCAATTTTGAGCGCCGCACTCCACCCCCCGCGCAAGTTGATCGGGAGCCGCGCGATCGCCATTTGGTCTCCCCACGTAAAAGTAGTTACGTAGCTGTTGCTAGGCAGCGCTGGCCAGACCAGCACCGCCTTCCCTCCCCTCCTTTGGCGGAACGTCCCCGGTTGGAGTCACGCCCCCCGCCATTCAGGCATCCGGTGGGATATGCCCTTCCAGCGATGGCGCGTGGCTCGGGACACCGCGCGGACGAGGAATTTGATCTTTATCCTCGTCGGGAAAGACTTGAGCCTGGGTGCGGCGATCGGTCGCCGCCCAGGCATTGTTAGGACATTGGTGCCTGCCCCGCTAAGGAACCCCCTCAGATCGAAACGGTTTTGTTGCCAACGGCATCGGTCAGGGTCTGGGGGCCCACGGGGAATTCTGTTGTGGTCCGTGCCATTTTGGACACGGGAGCCCAGGGTTGCCTTTTGTCATCTTCTTTAGCGGGACAGGTGGGCCTTGATGTGCGTGACTTTTCACGCAAAATTAGGGGAGTGGGCGAAACAGAGGTCACGTCCAAGGGACTGGCTTGGTTTGAGGTCACTCCTCTGAATTGTATGGCACCTAAAATTGTTGCTTCGGCCGTTGTTCTGACGAATATTTTGGGTAGTCATCCACCATGTCAGCTGTCTTCAGAAATCGTCCGGTTGACGTCAGGCCTGGAATTGGCTGACCCCCGGTTTGATTCCCCTAGGACAGCGCATTTGTTGTTGGGTTCCGATGTACTAGGGAGAATACTTTTGGGTGATATAAAGGTTCTGCAGCCACGCGGTTTGGTGGCTGTCTCGACCATCTTTGGCTTTGCGGTGATGGGACCAGCGTTGTGGGACCTCCCTACACCTGAACCTGATTTTGGGTTGTCATCTGGCTCCGCCCTCTCTGACACCGTTCAGAGGTTTTGGGAGGTTGAAGAGCCCCCTCAGGTAGCCCGTTTGAACCCGGAACACGAGGAGTGCGAGTTGTTCTACCAGAACAACACAGGTCGACTCCATTCCGGCCGGCTTGTGACCAGGTTGCCTTTTGTTGCGGTGCGACCACCTCTCGGCGAATCCAGACCTACGGCCGAGAAGAGATTGTTGGCAATGGAGCGCCGCATGAGCAGGGACCCAGTGCTGCGGCAGAAATATTTGGATTTCATGCGGGAATACGCAGATTTGGGACACATGTCGGTGTCAAATTTGGATTGGCGCTCAAGTGAGCATTATTTCCTGCCGCATCACGCGGTCCTCAAGCCATGCAAGGTCTTTGTGTCCAGTCCTAGGAACATTTTAGGCTGATTGTGTTTTTCTATACTAATATCATAAAGCTGAAGAGTTTGTTTGTTTGTAGCCTATTTATTGAGGAATGCTATAGGCTATATAACATTACGCTACAATCCAAAGAAGCGGAGCAGCAACGAAAAATGGTCGAAAACTGGCAGGCAATTCTATGCGACGGGAAGAGTCAGGGGAACAAAAATTTGACGCGGGCGAAGTCGCGGGCAGAAGCTAGTGTATATATAAAAACAACTGTGATGATCAAATGGATACATAACAACATGTTACCTTAGCAATTGTTTGTAATTTCAGTGAAACTCCAACAAGTAGCAATCGATACGACTATTAAAATCTATAATATAAGGTGTATCTATTCATACACGAAATATTTTAAGGGGTACACCTGTAGGTGGTAAAGAAGCTATAGAAGCAAAAAGATTTTTTTTATCTAAGCGTTTTTGAATTTTCTTAATTATTATTATTTTAAAACTACTTGAGACGTTTTGCATAAAACCTTTACTCCAAATTCTATGAATGGCCCACCTGACGCTGCGAGGGCGACGACCGGATGGTACGAGCATGGCCGCGGTGTCTCGGGCCGTAAAAAATAAGAAGGAGCCAATATTTGTTATGTGCGTCAAATAATTTAATAAATATTAAATTTAAAACACAGGTGTACCTCTTAAAATATTTCGTGTATGAATAGATACACCTTATATATAAAAGAAAGTTTTGTTAGTTACACTATTTATAACTCAAGAACGCCTGAACAGATTTGGCTGAAAATTGGTAGAGAGGTAGCTTAGAGCCAGGAGACGGACATAGGATACTTTTTTTTATCCCGTTCGACTATAAAGAGGAAAGATTTCATTGTTTGTTTGTATATAAATGGTGTTGTAGTTTGTATGAATAGGCTCCGAAACTACTGGTCCAAATTGAAAAATTCTTTTTGTGTTGGGTACCCTATTTATGGAGGAAGACTATACGCTATTTAACCTCACGCTACGAGCGGAGCAGCAACGGAGGGGTCACGGGAGCAAAAATTTTACGCGGACGATGTCGCGGGCAGAAGCTGGATAATAATAACCTATGTACGTTGAGCTGCACGATTAGTGACAAATGCGTGCACTGACTAGCCAGATCCACTCAATCTGTGTGGTTCTTTCCTCATAACACCATTTCATTCAGCAATCTACATGGTTTTCAGATGATGTGACCAAGATTATGTCTGGACTTTAAAAGAGACTGTGACCTCTGACTTTGATTTGGCCTTTTTTCTCAGAGTAGTAAATTAGGAAACGCCGGCCTCATCTAGTTAAAAAAAATATGATAGACTTGTATAAGTGTTTCCAGGAACCTAGTTACAGAAAGAAAATGATTTATCATTCATTGATAAATATCCGAATTCGATAAAAAGTGTAATATTTTTATGAAAAGAGTTGCACTGAATTCGGTTAAAACACGAAACTTACAGCACTTCGTAACGTTTTGACCATTCCACAGTCCCAAGAGAAGCATGAGCTCTGACGGTCTTTTGAATAATACAATCAAAAGGGTAGATAACCAACGCCTGACACGAAGATAGCCGACGGCGCCCGAAGAGTAATAATTCTTCTTGGTCGCAAATTTTCTTCTGTCGTTTACAAAGAGTTCCCATTTTTTTGCTATGAAAGTAGTGGAGACTTAGAGCATGATTTATGGCACGTACTTTGATATGGTTGTTTATTTTGCGTTGAGATATTGCAAATAAATCAATAATATTTGTTTCTTCTGTTTTGTCTTTGTGCTGCTTAGGAAAAAAAAACCTAATGCAATCAAAGTAAAACCTTATAATTAAAAAAAAAAAAAAAAAAACGACAATTCGATTCGATTTTAAAATTAAACGACATCATACCTGCCATTCTCCTTTGTTATCCATTACGTAACCGTGTTTTAAAAATTAGAACTTGAATATTAACGGTTAATCACTTTCGCCTATTCGAATATGAACATTATTGCAATAACAATAAAGTTTACTCGGAATCCTACATGATATTATCCTAGCATCGCCTCCTCCTTATGCTTCGTCCACGCAGGCACTTTTCGTCAAAATTAATAATATCGTGTTCTCAGAACCTATCGTGTTGGTATGCGTGTTTCATTATTATTCCATTTGAAAAGATAATTCAGAAACAGACAGACTTTGTGTTCATTTGAATCTAGCAGGTCCAGTTGAAACTACGATAATACCTAGGTAATAAGCCCCGAAACTTTAGGGTAGGTAAAAGCAATTTGAATGCGAATCGGACCGAGAGTTTTAGACAATTTCATCCGAAGTATATTTTATTTCATGGCCACGGTTGTGACCTTGTTATTGTGGATTGAAAGGACAACGTACGTACATAGTTCCTTTTGATACGACCAAATCTTCAGTTCTTATGGAGGGAGTAGGGACCCACTGAAGACTTGGGACTAGCAATTTCATGTGATACGAAATAGCCGAGCAAATACACTGTGATTTTCGGTGGACAACAATGTTTATTTGGTAGAAGAAGCCGACTTACGCCAGAGGTGGATCCTATAAGAGTTAATTGAATGTATTATGCTTGCGATGTTTTGTTATAAGTACCGTCTAGATGGGCCATTCCACATTGAGAACAGCGTCTCTCGCCCCTCGGGTCGAACAAAATCCCTAAAGGAGATTCTTAATCTTTGATGACATCTCGAATACTACCAAAATTAAGTTGATTGCGTAAACAAAAAACATAGGAGTTGCCTTTATAGAGAGGCCTTTCAGCTTTAATTAATTTTAACTTCCAGCCGAAAATATTTTCATTCATGTTGACCGCAGAAATCTTTAATTATAAGTTTGGGACTACATCAATAGGCGTGGTTTGGAGACTTCAAAGAATGCTCTGAAGTTTTAGCTCAAGTCTTACTCAACAACTTTTTACAAACAAGTCTAGGAAGAAAAATACACCTTGAATTTCTATAGAAAACGTTTAGGAGTTAAAACAGTATTGTATACCAACACTATGATGTTCTTGGTCGGATCTTGGTCACGATACAGGCCTGGTTCTTTTAACTGCTGGTGGCGGCTTCATTCAAATACTTTTATCAGTTTATTTTTAGAGCTTACAGTCACTTTAGGTAAAGTGACTGTGAGCGAGTTTAAAAAAAAACAAAATGTCTTAAACAGCGTAGACATTTTGGGTGTAAATTTAGGTGCTTGTTTATTTATTTATTAGCTTTCATTCAGAAAGCTAAGCTTAAGCTTGGTTTAATGTAAAATCTCATCGAACTTGTTAAGTCTCGGCTGCCATCTGTTTTTGCTTTGCAATTACTGAGCGATACGGCAAGGATATTGATTGCCCATGCCACTGCGTTATTACCTTGGGGACTAAGATAGCTTCTGTCTTTTAAATAGGGTGTTTTAATGTGCGCTCCGTCATATTGTGTGAGAGTGTTTTGCGTTTACCGTTTGGTACACAGCGGTACTTACCACATGTAGGCGAGATATTTTGCTCATTACCATCTATATAGCAAGGAAAGTATTCATTATAACTGGAATGAACAGTTGTGGAGTTAGAAATAACACTCACGAATTGTATTGTAACGCTAAATAATTATTTGAACAGGTTTTTAACTCACTACTTATTTTTTTAAACTTAGCTACACTGTTTGTATCTGAAATTAATTTGCCTGTGGCAACTCAATAATAACAGTTTAACCATTTTTCTTTATTTATTTTTGTTCGTGTTATGGTCGTAGGTTAGATTCTTTAGTTTCTTTATTCGTCGTTTTAGTTTTCTGACATCAATGATGTTTGAAACTGAAAAGTGAAAACTAAACCTGTCTAACGTAACTTCGAAATTAATTAAATTAATTAACTTGGGGACTCTTTCTAATAAAAATGTTATTGTTAAAATCGGACTACTGTGTAAAAAGTCAAGCGTGGTCGACCATAAAAAAAAAACTAATGTAGATACGCGTTGACATGAAAAACTCTTATTGTCATTGTATTGTAGTTTATGATAAAAGTCTTACTAGTAATGTATCGGGGAGACCTCGCTATTCGCCATCAATGCTTGCTTTAAGAACATGCTCTCGGTGAGTTCAAGCCACCGAACGGCAATTACAGGAGACTTCATCCTACTTGTCCAATAAGCCATAAAGCGAAGCTTCTTCATACCCACCGCTTCATTTCCCCGTTCCATCAAACAAATTTCCTTTTACCTAATTAATAAAATTAACAAATTAGCCTTGGATACCTTTTCCGAGGTACACCAAAAATGGCAAGGTAAAATTTAATTAAGAACGAGGTTTTATCCCAACTCCCTAATTATACATGTTGTAAGTTCCGATGTTTGTCCTTCAAAAAGTTTACTGCGGTTATGATACTTCGGTATAATTAGAGGACTAGAGTATTCTGCGTTAAAACAAAGGGTTTTCTTTCAGTGGAATTTTTAACGAGCTACAAACCTTTCATGTGAAGGTATCGGGGGAAAGAAAAGGAATATAAAATCTGTAAATAAGTAGCATAAAGTCGCTGTTTTCATCCGTCTGTTTCTTCGGTTACTTCTTATAAGCCACGAAGGTTTTCCGGAAGGTTTATATTTGTACAATATATGCACACAAGCGTAGAGAAGAGCCGAAAATTTCAAAGACTTGTAATGATGTCGTACAAGACACTTTGGGTGCTTACCTCGCTAACGCGGCTAAACATACCGAGATAGATTGAAATAATGTATGTAATACGAAATTGTATATTTACCTGAAAACGGTCTGCAGAAAAGTCCGCAACGGTCTATATATATCTCTCCTAAGCATATTTATATATTAATACGTGAAGCGAAAACTTTGGATCCCTTTTTACGAAAATTGGGCGGACGGAGGAGTATGAAATTTCGAACACTTATAGTTTATACAGAGAAGAAGTGACGAATGCTAACATTTTTTTTTTAAATTATGCGTAAAAATACATTATTTTCAATAAATAACACGTTACACACACTACTATTCACTACCGTGTATTTAATACACACATGCATAGATATTCTTTTGTTTATGTTCAAAATCTGAGGTCCAATCGAGAATATTTGTCTTTAATATTTTGTGTATATAGTCTTACTGAATGTCAAGTATAACCATAGGTAATAAATTAATTTTATAGATATATAACCTATTTCATTTTTTTAAATTTATGATCATGTTGAGAAAATTTGTCTTTAATATTTTTGTATTAGCAACGATAGGAATTTAGTTTAGATTTATAAGAAATATTTTTTGTGGTTTTATGGGGAGTGTCAAGTATGGCATTCGTAAGTTTCCCATACAAAACTTAGTGTCGTGTGCAAACTGTAGAGGTTGTATGCCTCACGATTGTACAGGCTGGTTATAATTATGACATTTTGAACTGTCATAATTAATTAAAAATAATAGGGAAAATTCTATAAGAACAGAGATTTCTGTGATAATTCATTCCATATCCAGCAGTTAAGAAGTATTAAGAAAATAAAGAAGAGAGTCCTGAAGAAGTATTCTTTACTCATTACACCTACGTCCTGGTCCTGGCCATCACCATCCCGCCAGCGAACCCTCTCCACAGTAGTACAGCGTCAACAATTTGTCTATAGTGTTACTGAATGTCAAATATAACCATATTATATTTTTATATTTATTATTCTATTTTTTTTAAATTTAATAATGTATTTCTATTCAAATGAAGTACGGTCAAATTTTGACCGATGGGCGATCACTAGTATATAATAATAGGTATTTACGAAGTTATTTTAAGCGATACAGTGTTATTCCTTACCCCATGAAATACATAGGTTACATTGGTGGTGCATTTCATCTACATTTAAGTGGCCCTTTACAGTTTTCTTAGAAGATTAGTAACGTTTTAGAAGATTAAGATTAGTCATGAATTCTGCGATATATTAAAAAAATCATAATAATTGGATTTTATTGAATCCCATGGAGTTTCGCCTAGGCTTTATGGAGTGCTTAAATGTTGCAAATGGGTCACACTGTCACGTCTTGCACGCATTGCATGACCACCGTAAAAACGGGTTTTGTCGACGGAAGAATAGACAAAATTACAGATTGTAGAAAGATTTGTACCGTTTTATGCTGCCGTAGCATGATAATTCTATCTCTATTCTACCAAGAATAGACAAAAGTCTTTCTTTGGTGGTCGTGCTACGCGTGTTGGAGTTCGTATGAATACGTCAAATAGCAAGTGACCTTGTATCTATAAAGACAGTCTATGGTTATACGACCTCTGTCACATATACTATTCACCCGAACAAAGCCGGGGCACACTAGTGCATAATAAAAGCGTTTCTGAAGTAAAGCCGTATAAAACATTTCAACCAACTAAACTTTTGCAGAGCTTCTTTAGCTATAATCTGTAATTTCGTCATTGCAAGGTCGAGCCAGAAACATGTTTCCAATTCGCGTGGGGTGAGCTTAAAAGATATTTAACTTTCCAGTTTTATCTCAGTACTTATGCAAACTTACAAATAAAATAATACGAAGGTTTAGGTTCACGTAGAGAGAAGACGATTTACAAAAGGAATGTATAAAGCGGATGGCAGGGGCTCGTCGGGTAGGGATGGCCTCGAAAGACATACCTTAAATCTAATTGGTGTCCTTCGGAAAGTTCAGGTGTGTGGTACGCGCACCTGGCGCGCGTGTACGATAACATGTATGAACATGGTTGAAAAGATTGATGTCATGCCAATCACTCACATTCACAAGTGTAGGGTGATATTTGCAAATGATTATGCTGTTTTCGTGGTTTTTCATCTTATATCTGTTCATTAACGCACATCGAAGTGCAAGAACTTCGCACATTCGTGGTTCTATTATACATTCGTGCGACCAGTTGCGCATTAGATTGCGAAGTTTACGGTCGTTTTGACATTTTTAGAGTTCATAGCGTCTACTGTGTTGTGTAGTTATACTGTTTCTGATTATATTATTTGATCATGAATTTGAACAAAACCAACCTGTTGGAATTCATTAAGCTCTTGCACAATGAACCTGCTCTATGGGACAGAATGGCTATTAATGACAGAAAATCGTCATTAGCCATAGAGTACCAGGTAGTATTTTGTCTTCAATATCCCATTGACGAATCAAAAATAGTAGCTTAATAGACTGAAATTATTTGTTATTAAAAAAATGTTAAAAATTAATATAAATTACGTATGATTGAAATTGAAAAAATTCCAGTATATGGCCCTCAAGGTCGTCTTATTCGTCGTTATCCTACGTATGATATTCATACATCCATTATAAATAATTTTATTTTTGTGACTAGGTTTGTACAACCACTTTTACACGTCAATCATATTTTAAAAACGATTTGGCAACAGTTCGGCAGTTCCTATCTGACTACTCTGAGAAAAAATGCCGATACAAACTCAGAGGGCACAATTTCTTTTTAAGTTCAGACACAGTTTTGGTCAGATTATGTGAAAATCATGTAATTTGGTGCCCGAGATAGTGTTTTGAGGAAAGTACCACAAAGATTGAGTGGAGATTATCCTGTCCAGTCAAAAACACCGTGAATCAAATACACTGAAATCTCATTCCCCTCCGTAAGCATAATTTTCGTAAAAACACAACGTTTTTGCTTCAAGCATTAATAGGAGGTGAATGTCACATTCCTAGAGTATTCTTAGCTTGTCGTGTTATAGATTCAGTACACAGCGAATTTATAAGTTCAAAATCAAAATCAAAATCAAAATCAAAAGTCATTTATTCCAACTAGGCTGAGAGTCAGCACTTTTTGAACGTCAAAGTTACAAAAGACAGTCCCCCCAAAACGCCCACCCTTCGACACTTCCTAGTGCTGTAGCTGGGAAGAAGAAGTGGCGGAACAAACTCCCCAGCAGCACAGCTGTCTGTTAAGTTAGAAGAACTTGATTCTATACAATATTGTGTAAGTAATTAATATTATAAAACAAAACATACATTATTCGCCATATGTCAGCGAGCACACGCCAATATACCAACAAAAAAAAAAAAAAAAAATTGAATACTAAAGTCAAGCTGAAATAATGAAACAAAAACGTAAACAAAACTTAAAAACTAAATAAAGCCTCCAGGCATAAAAGGCGTGCCCGCTTACATGTTCAACGATGCAAAATGATCCATATGTTGATGCATATAGCTAAGTTGAAGTTACAATAGTTAAACTAGCACCTCCGGAGTAGAATAAAATAACAGTTAATACAAATAACAATAACAAAAACCATGGTCAGCAAGACGACCAGTCACCACAAGCAGCACCCGTTCACGAGCATAACGCAAAGGTCAGCCATTACCCCCCTCGCCATATTTGAGGGAAGGTGGTAACCCGACCCCCAACGCTACCGCAAGCAGTGACATCTAAGGGAGCATGACGAACTTGCTGCCGGTTTGTCAGGCAAGAATATTATGAACAGCTGACGAGGTCGCTAGCTAACTACATGTTGCAATACAACTCATTTAAAATCATTGTAATGAGTAGATTATGTCCACAATAAATGAAATTAAAAGAAAATAAAAATAAATAAATAAATTAACAAAATCTGTTAAATAAAAAAAATAAATAAAAAACAATTATATGAACTACCCATATAAACTGTCAGTAGGAAAGCTAATTCTGGATTGAAAGAACATAAACATTGTCTTGAGTTTGTCTTGAGTTAATCACAGCGACCAACTATTCTTATCGTTTAAGTAGTCGTTGATAGAATAGTATGCCTTTGAACAAAGGTTGGATTTTACTTTAGCTTTAAACTCATTAAACTGCAAATCTAGTAAAGCAGAGGGAAGCTTGTTATAAAAGGTAATACCAAGACCAACAAAAGAATTATGAACCTTATGAAGCCGGTGAAAGGGAGCACGTAGTTTGTCCTTATTTCTAGTATTAATATTATGAATATCACTGTTTTTAGTGTACAGGTGTATATTTTGCCTAATATATAAGATGTTGGCGAAGATGAATTGTGATGCCACCGTAAGAATACCAATATCTTTAAACAAATCTCTCAGAGAAACTCTAGCACCTAGTTGGTAAATCGCTCGAACAGCTCGTTTTTGAAGAACAAAAATATTTTGAATGTCCGCGGCTTTGCCCCACAGCAGAATGCCGTAGGACATTATGCTATGAAAATAACTAAAATAGACTAATCGAGCTGTATCAACGTCCGTATACTGTCTAACTTTCCTTACTGCGTAGGCGGCCGAACTGAGCCTTCCCGCTAGGCTTGATATATGTGATCCCCATTGAAGTTTGGCGTCTACTGTTATGCCCAGAAAAACCGCCGAGTGTACAGTTTCAAGCACCTCATTGCCTAAAACGACATTGGGTCCCAGATTCCTAACATTCGGTAAGGCGAACTTTATACATTTCGTTTTCTTAGCATTGAGAACTAGGTTATTTGTGGTAAACCATTCCGTAGCCATTGAGAGCGCACTATTTACGTCGTCAAAATCTTGTCTATTTCTGTCTACTTTAAAGATAAGTGAGGTATTTCCTAGGAAACCCATTTCAAAGAACTGTTGTGATCCCATTATACTGCACACTGCAGTCGCTGTTCGTCGAAAATAATAATATCGTGTTTCAGAACTATGTTGTTGGCATGCGTGTTTGTGTACAATTCTATTTGAAAAGCTTCTTCAGAAATAAACACAATTCGTGTTTGTTTGAATCTGAAAAGAAGAAATAGTAGTTGAAACTATGATAATACCTAGGTAACAAGCCGCGAAACTTTAGGGTGGTTGAAAGCAATTTGAATGCGAATCGGAGATTACTAGGCAATTTTGTTCCGCAGTATATTTCATTTCATGACCCAGGCAGGTACCTTAGTACCGAAACACAAATGACTCTAGAAGTTTCGGTCACTGCCAACGACACGACCACGGTCGTGACCTTGTTATCATGGAGTGAATGGACAATGTGGGTACATCGGTTTAAATAATTTATTCTCAAAAAGACAAACAGTCACTTACATGAGAATAAAAGATAACATAATGTAATAAACTTATTCTAGGTAACGGACATCAATATAAATTCTAATTTCACTTACATTTTTGTTCTGCTTAATTTTAATGGATTCAACAGTTCTATTTACAATTCATTAATAAAATTTGTAAGTTTTGATTTAATATACATAGTTGTTTTTGATACGACCAAATCTTCCGTTTCTTGGAAGGGAGTTGGGAACCTCACTCTAGAATTGGGACTAGCAATTTCATATGACGGAAAATGACTGCGCAATTACACTGTGACTTTCGGAGGACAACAATATTTATTTGGTAGAAGAAGCCAACGTACGCCAGAGGTGGATTCTATAAGAGTTAATTGAATGTAGTACCTATGCTTGCAATGTCAAAACATTGCAAGCATATAGGTACCGTCTACATGGATCATTCGACATTGAGAACAACGTCTCTCGCCCTCGGCACGAACAAAATCCCTAAAGGAGAATCTTAATCTTTAATGACAATCATCTCGAATACTACCAAAATTAAGTTGATTGCGTAAACAACAAACATTGGAGTTGCCTTTATAGAGAGGCCTTTCAGTTTTAATTGATTTCAACTTCCAGCCGTAAATATTTTCATTTATATTCACCGCAGAGATCTTTAATTATATGTTTGGTACGTCAATAGACGTGGCTTGGTGACTTCAAAGAATGCTCTGAAGTTTTAGCTCAAGTCTTACTCAACAACTTTTTTCAACGACAAGAGCCTCAATTGGGGAACCTTTTTAAAGGTTCAGCTTAAGCCTCGTTTAACAAGTCTTGGAAGAAAAATACATTTTGAAATTCAAAAAAAAAAAAAAATGTTTCGGAGTAAATACAGTGTTATATACCAACATTATGTTGTTCTTGGTCGGATCTCGGATCTAGGTCACGATACAGGCCTGGTTATTTTAACTACTACCGGCGGCTTCATTCAACTACGTTTTCAGTTTATTTTTAGAGTTAACAGTCAATTTAGCTGAGCGAGGTTAAAATGACCAGTATCTTAAACAGCATAGATATTTTGGGTGTAAATTTAGGTGCTTATTTGTATTATACACGTATCTGTTAGCTTTTATTTAGACACAGCCTAAGCGTGTTTTAATGAAAAATCTCATCTAACTTATTAAGTCTCGGCTGTCATCTGTTTATGCTTTGCAATTACTGAGCGATACGGCAAGGATATACACTGCGTTATTGCCTTACGCCCCAACTAGCTTTTCTCTTGAAATGAGGGTATTTAACACGTTAACTGCCATGTCGGACTATGTGTCCGACACTTTTTGTTCCATTCAGGCCTTGTCGGACTATATGAGCGACAGCACATACAAAATCTGAACATGTCGTTGCTGCCTGGTGGCCATGTTTTTGGAATAAATAATGTATTTATGGAATAAATAATCTATTGAAAGTGATATAATAAGTATTTTTTTTACCTTTTCTAATTTTAACCATGGCAGATAAAATGTTAAATGAACTTTTCGTCATATTGTGAAACCGTTTTTTGTGAATAGCGTTTGGAAGAACGCGGTGCTTACCACATGTAGGTGAGGTATTTTGTCCTGAATTATCTAAACAGCAAGGCAACTATAATTAGAACTGAAATGAACAGTTGTGGAGTTCCAAATAACAATCGCAAGGTACACCAAAAGTAGCAAGGTTAAATTTAATTAAGAACGAGGTTTTATCCCAACTCTCTAATTATACATTTTGTAAGTTCGGATGTTTGTTCATCAAAAAGCTTACTGTGGTTATAGTACTTCGGTATAATTAGAGGACTAGAGTATTTTGCATTACAACAAACGGTTTCTCTGCCTCGATTTTTTAATATGCTTCAAAGCTTTAATCTTAAATTATCTGAGGAAAAAAAAGGAATATCGAATCTCTAAATAGCGGTATAGTCTTTGTTTTCGTCCGTCGTTTTCTCCTCTTACTATTGATAATCCACGTTGCGGATTTTGACATGTTTTTCACTATAATATAGCAAACTTGTCCCGGAGGTTTAATGTGTTATGCAAGCCGACAAAGAGAAAAGCCGACAATTTCAAAGATTTATAATGATGTCGTAAAAAACATTTTTTGGGTACTTACTTCGCTAACGCAGGCTAAGACTACCCAGATTGATTGAAATATTGTAATATGGAATTTTATATCTTAAAAAGGTCTGCAGAAAAGTCCGTAATGATAAATGTATATCTCCAAAGCGTATCCAACAGAAACCATTTTTTTTTAAATATTAGTTAAAAAGAATGGGTTATTTACGAAACTATTTTAAACATTACAGTATTAATCCATATCCAATTAAATTATGAATAACATGTAGTACATTTAATGTTGTTTCAAATTGCCGTTTACAGTTTTCTTAGAAGATATTATCACAGATTTATAAACGCGGTCGCGGTTTTAGATGTAAACGTTGAATGTTCTTCACAAGGACAACTCTATGTTTTGCCCTTTCGTGTGTAACCTTTAACCATAATCTGTTTGTTCTGTCCTATAAAACAACAGCTTTAAACATTGTTTACAGGTTGACTAGTAATTCGACGTATTCCTTCCAAGACATGATAGTGAAAACCATTTGCAAAATTAAGCACCCAGCAACAATTGAGATTTGAGACTACACGACTTTTTGTAAATTTTCCTGAATGCGTAACTAAGTGTAACTGCTATTCTAATAAATAGCTAATACTTTAATACACCTCTAGTATTAGATAGCCAATATAAAAATAATGAAGGTGATTAATGTTTTAGGGTTTAGAGAAAAGTGATATTTAGTTACAAATGCTGAGTTATTTTCAAAATTCATAAACATTCAAATCAAACCAAATCAAAATGTTTTTATTTCACATAAACCTACATTGGCACTTGTGAAACGTCAGAAGCTAGGTGCATGGTTCCGAATTGTTGATTCCTATGGAGAAGAGCCGGCAAGGAACTCCACGGTTACTCTTTTAAAAATAATTAGTTTTTACAATTGTTTCAAATTACAGTGCTAATAGGTATGGGAGGACGGTGCAGGCCTGTCAATAAGTACCAGGTACTGAATAACATAAAAAATTGTCTACAGTCTACAACGTTCTCACATTCACAAAGTATAAAATAATCTACATAAATAATAATATTTCATAAATAAGTCATATTACACTATTAAACCAAATATCATTATTGCCATGACTAAATTTAGAATTGTAGGTATATAATGGTACCGATTCCCTTGTTCACAAACTAAACTAAATTTAAGTTCAGTGCATCTCTTTCTTTGTATTTCATTAAGAAGAGGACAAAAGATAAATTTTAGTTTAGTCCTGTCAAATTAATCAGCGCTTGACGTAAATTGACGTAATTTTAGTAGGCAAGTTTTTAATCTCGTCTAAACTTGTATGGAGTAGTGACAGGCGCTGATTAATTTGACAGGACTAAACTAAAATTTATCTTCTGTCCTTTCCTTAATGAAATAGAAAGAAAAAGATGCACTGAACTTAAATTTAGTTTAGTTTGTGAACAAGGGAATCGGTACCAATGTCAAAAATGTCAAAGAAGAATGTAAAAAATAGTTAAATACAAATTGTACATCGCCATTTGGGAGAAATTAATTGACACTGGTTATCCTGTAATACTACCAGGGAAGCCACATGTGCAGAAGGAATTATTGCCAAACTTCCTTGTCTTCAACGTAGTTTTTTTATCTTATAATATGTTTTTTTGATTAGGACACGCTTGATGTGTGATTTGAACTTTCCATAGCTAAGTTCAGTAACCGACTTTGGCAACTTGTTATAGAAGCGGATACTGTTTATAAGAAATGATTTACTAGTTTTAGTTAATCTAAATTTAGGTATCACAATTTCATTTTCACTACGCGTATTTATGTTATGGAAATCGCTTCTTATTTTGAAAAGGCCTAAGTTTTTGCGAACATACAAAATATATTCGAGATATAAAGAGAGGGAAGAGTCAGTATAACAATTTCGGTAAATTTGTTTCTAAGAGACTCGCGAGGCTCCATTTTATAGATTGCGCGGATTGCCCTCTTTTTGAAATGGAAACTGAATCTACGTCGGGTGCAGAACTCCACAGCAACACGCAATAAGACATTATACTGTGGAAATAAGCAAGTAAGAGATCTTTGTCTTTTCTATCTATTTTAAAAATAAGTGAAGTGTTATCAACGAATAAAATGATATCCGAGAAGTTAGCTATCATGTAAGGAAGGTCACTAATGTAAACTAAAAGAATGGATTTTGTCTATACGTCTTTGTACATACAGGATATAGACACTCTATGGTAATACGACCTCCCCATACGAAGCCGAGGCTATTTTAGAATAAAAACATTTTAAAAATAAAGTACATAGTATAAAACATTTCAACAAACTAAACTATTAAAGTGTTCTTTGGCTATAATCTGTAATTGCATCATTGCAAGGTCGAGCTAGAAAAATGTTTCTGATTCGGGTGGGGTGAGCTATAACAACATTTAACGTTGCAGTTTTATCTCAGAACTTATACAAACTCACAAATAAAATACTACGAAGTTTTAAGTTCACGTAGAAAAAAGATGATTTACGAAAGCAATTTATAAAGCGAAATGCAGGGGATCACCGGGTAGGATTCCGTGTGGTTCCGGACGTAAAGAATAGCATCACCCCATTTCTTCCCGCGGGTGTCGTAAGAGGCGACTACGGGACTTACTAGAGAATGGGCAGCAGCGTTCTCTATGCATTTTACCACCATACTGCGATCGCCAATCCGCCTGCCAAGCGTGGCGATTATGGCAAAGCCCCCCAAATTGGGGGAGGTCATATCCAGCAGTGGACGTATTACGGCTGAAATGATGACCGGGTAGGATTGGCCTCGAACACGTTCCTTAAATCTAATTGTTGTCCTTCGGAAAGGTCAGGTGTGTAGCATGCCACCGGGTGCGCGTGCTACATACTGACCCCTCGCGGTTCTATTATACATTCGTGCAACCAGTTGCGCATAAGATTGCGAAGTTAACGGTCGTTTTGCCATTTTTAGAGTTCGTGGCGTCTACTGTGTTGTGTACATATACTGTTTCTGATTATATTATTTGATCATGAATTGGAACAAAGTCAACCTGTTAGAATTCATTAAGCTCTTGCAGAATGAACCTGCTGTATGACTGTTATTAAAGACAGAAAATCGCCATAAGCCACAGAGTACTAGATAGTACTTTCTCTGCAATGTCCCATTGATGAATCAAAAAACAGTAGCTCAATCGATTGAAATTATGTTAGTCGTGTGAGTCTTCTCAATTCATTCTAGAGCGTGTTAAAAGTGATAAATATCTGAATTCGATAAAAAAGCATTAAAAAAAAAAAGATTTGTACTGAATTCAGCTAGTTGGAATGTAACACATTCTCGGAATAACTTTAGCAATTGCAAACCATGTAGTTAAGAGTGTCATCTCATTGAGTGGTGGCGTCAGTAAAGCGTGTACGCTGCGCAAACGCGTCGCTAACGCTAACGCGGTAGCACCCTTTATTTGTTTGCAATTGATCACTTATAAAAGAAAAAGAAAGAATAACTGTTTATTCTGCACGAACAAAACTCACATTACGAGAAAGACAGAGTATTTATTTATTTAACCATTTATGCACACATATAAATAAACAAAAAGAAAGGAACAGAAAAATATGTACAAAGGTAATGCTTTGCATTTGCTTTGCGTTGCTTTTTGTAAGTATATTTTTGTTTACTAGAAAAATGCCCATCCTATTACTTCCATGCGTGTTTATTCGCTTTCTATTCACATTCTACATCCAAAGCTTAATTAGCATTTAAGTTACATTGTTACTTGTCGTTCTGTGAAAACACTGAATGTATTTCCTAGGAAACTCACGTCAAAGAGCTGATGTGTTCCATTATGCTGCATACTGCACACGCTTTAGGTCGAAAATAATAATGTCTTGTTCTCAAAACCTATCGTGTTGGTATGCGTGTTTTTGTACCATTACATTTGAAAAGATTACTCAGAAATAGATAGGGTTTGTGTTCGTTTGAAATTGGTAGGACTAGTTGAAACTATAAAAATACCTCGGTAATAAGCCCTGAAACTTAAGGGTAGGTAGGTAATTTGAATGCAAATCGGACCTATAGTTTTAGACGATTTCATCCACAATATAATTTAATTCATGACCCAGGTAATCTTAGTAACAAAACACAAATGACACTACAATGTTTTGATGATCGTCCATCGACATGGCCATGGTCGTGACCTTGTTATTGTGGACCGAAAGGAAAACGTACGTACATACATAGTTCCTTCTGATACGACCAAATCTTCAGTTGTTATGGAGAGAGTGGGGACCCACTGAAGACTTAGGAACAGCGATTTCATGTGACGCGAAATAGCTGCGCAAATACACTGTGATTTTCGGAGGACAACAATGTTTATTTGGTAGAAGAAGCCAACTTACGCCAGAGGTGGATTCTACAAGAGTTAATTGAATGTATTATGTTTACGATGCTTTGTTATAAGTACCGTCTACATGGGTCATTCGACATTGGGAACAGCGCCTTTGGCCCACCGCTCGAATAAAATCCCTAAGAGAGAATCTTAATCTTTGATGACATCTCGAATACTACCAAAATTAAGTTGTTTGCGTAAATAACAAACATAAGTCTTGCCTTTATAAGAGGCCTTTCAGTTTTAATTGATTTGAACTTCCAGCCGAAATTATTTTCATTCATGTTGACCGCAGAAATCTTTAATTAAAAGTTTAGGACTACGTCAATAGGCGTGGCTTAGAGACTTCAAAGAATGCTCTGAAGTTGTAGCTCCTGTCTTACTCAACAAAAATCTTTCAACGACAAGAGCCTCAATTGGGGGAACCTTTTTAAAGGTTCAGCTTAAGCCTCGTTTAACAAGTCTTCGAAGAAAAATACACCTTGAAATTCAAAAGAAAATGTTTGGGAGTTAAAACAGTGTTGTATACCAACATTATGATGTTCTTGGCCGGATACACGAAGTCACGATACAGTCCTGGTTCTTTTAACTGCTGGTGGTTGCCTGGCTTCATTCAAATACATTTTCGGTTAATATTTGGAGTATTCAATTATTTTACCTGAGCGAGGTTAAAAGAACAAAGTCTCTTAAACAGCGTAGATATTTTGGGTGTAAATTTAGGTGATTGTTTATTTATGTGTTAGCTTTTATTAAGACACAACTTAAGCGTGTTTTAATGAAAAATCTCTTCTAACTTATTAAGTCTCGGGTGTCATCTATTATATATTGCTTCGCAATTACTGAGCGATACGGCGACGATATTGCCTTAGTCCCCAGCTAGCTTCTCTTTTTGCGGAGGGTGTTTTAATGTGCGCTTCGTCATATTGTATGAGCGTGTTTTATGTTTATCATTTGATAGAAATCTGTTCTTATCATCTACCGGGTGACATTTTTTAATGTCTTGAAAAAAAAAATGGGTGTAATAGGTGAACGGAGTAGAAGTCTTTGGCATAGAAATTTTAATTATTTTTGAATAACATGTAATGAAATTGATCTAGCAATAAATACTACACATTTCAAGTAACATTTTCATACTAGAACAACAAAAACAGAAATTTGGAAATTAAAAAAAAAAAATCAATTAAAATCTATCGAAACTCAAATCATACGCACCGTACTCAATGTGCGGCATGAATCATTTCGTAGCGCGGTCCTACCCTTTGAAGCCGGCCGATAGGTGGCCGCCTTATTGAACTTTCGCAGGCGCACGAGCCGCACACGCATCCCCGTCCGCCCGCGTCCTGCGCTCCTTTAGTCATCTGCGATGAATCTAAAGGCCTTCCTGCCTTCTATTCTACATGAAGGGCGAGACGGTAAAAAATGTCATCCGGTATATAGCAAGGGAAGTATTTATTTTAACTGGAATTAATAATCGTGAAGTTCTAAATAACATTTGCTAATTGTACGTAGCTTTAAAGAATTATTTGAACTGGTTTTTAATCTCTAATTTTTGAACCTAGGCAAAACATTTATATCTGAAATTAATTTGCCTGTTTTGAGTTATACCATTTTTTATATTTATTATTTTTGTGTTATGGTGGTAGGTTACGCTTTTCAGTTTCTTTATTCGTCGGTTTAATTTTCCGACGTCTATGATGTATGAAACTGTAAAGCGAAAACCAACTAAACTCCGAAATGAATGTAAATTACTTAACTTGGGGACTCTTTCTAGTAAAAATGCTATGTTAAAATCGGACTACTATGTAAAAAGTCAAGCGTGGTCGACCATAAAAAAGATTGAAAATTCGCATTAAATGAAAAATTCCTCCTTTCATTCGTTAGTTGATAAAAAAACGTTTTCTTTGGGAGGATGATTTGAATTGGTTTAGATTAACTCTTAGGCTTACGTCTTAATTATTCTACTTTAACCATTCTGCTTGATTTATTCTTGTTATGGTAATCTCCTTTTAAAATCATTGACGTCAGCGGAAAATTAAACCTTCGAAAAAGAAACTGAAATGCAAAAACTAAGCCTTACCAACTAAACACCGAAATTAATGTAAATTATAAGAATTGTTTATATCAGACTACTGTGTAAAAAGTCAAGCTTGGTCGACAATAAAAAAAAACTAATATATGCGTTGACATTGAAAAACTCCACCATTTTTCAACAGTTAATAAAAAGCAAATATTATTTGTTTGGCGTCAGAGAGCCTGAGAATAGTTTTATCAGATGTGCTATTCGCCATCAATGCTTGCTTTGAGAACAGTCTCTTGGGCGAGAAGTTCTAGCCCGCAGAATGGCAATTAGAGACTTCTTGTCCAATATGCCTTAAAGGGATGCTTCTTCATACCCACCGCCTCATTTCCCCGTTACATCGAACAAGTTACCTTTTACCTAATTAATAACACTAACAATATTAGCTTTGGATACCTTTTCCGAGGTACACCAAAAATGGCAAGGTAAAATTTAATTAAGAACGAGGTTTTATCCCAACTCCCTAATTATACATTTTGTAAGTTTGGATGTTTGTTCCTCAAAAAGCTTATCGCGGTTAGGTACTTCGATATAATTAGAGGACTAGAGTATTCTGCATTAGAACAAAGGGTTTTCTTTCCGTCGATTTTTTAATATGCTTCAAAGAAAATGTTAAATTATCTGAGGAAAGAAAAGGAATATCGAATCTCTAAATACCGGGTATAGTCGCTGTTTTTGTCCGTCGGTATCTCCTCTTACTTCTGATAACCTTTTTTTTTATTTATTTTTTTCAGGACGGGAAATCATCAAATGACTTCTCCCGCTCCAGGCGGAGCGGGAGGGCGTGTCAGACTGTTACTGACTAAAACCCACCCGTGTTCCATCAGTTGCCCATGTGTCAGGGTCACGGTATCTCTTTCGAACAATCACGCGACCCCGGCAGGCATCGGTCCTAGTAGACCCCTTTATTGCTGCTGACATCTATTTGAGGCGCGCGTGGAACACTACGCGCCGTTGACCCTAGCTTGGTCCTTACTGGGCGGCGAGCTACCCATTGCTCGCCGCCCGCAAGCTGGCGCCTACGGTGGCCGGGAGTCCGCAATCGACTCCCGACGCCCGGGGCGTCTCCTTCTGCGGCGGCTAGGGACGTGAGGGCGCAGAGACTGCCATTCCCTCACGCGCCCCGCCTCCTCCTTCGCGAGCATTACTGCTTTGCAGAAGGAGGTGACGGCTTCCCATTCCCTCTCGCTCCGTACCATGGCTCGCACCAAGGCTGGTCGCGAGAAGTCGCCGCTGCCGATCGCCTCCATGAGGATACGGCGGTGCTCCGTCCAGGCAGGGCACACCTCCACCGTATGCTCCATCATGTCCTGCAGACGATCTTCACAATGGAAACACCCGGGCGTTTCCTCCCGCTTTATCCTGAACAGGAACCCACCGAAGCACCCATGCCCGGTGAGAACCTGCGTCGGGCGGAAGGTGAGGACGCCGTGGCGCCTCTCTATTCACTCCTCAAAGAGGGGACTTACCACCGCAATTGTGGCGTGCCCTGCGCTGGGTTGCGACAATCGTACTCGCCATGTCGCCATGAGACCACACCGGAGCTCGGCGTTTCGCCTCCTCGCGCCACTCCCACATTTGCGCGAGGACCTTTGCCTCCAGAACTTCTGATAACCTTACGCTGCGGATTTTGACATGTTTTTTACTATATATTAGCAAACTTCTCCCGAAGGTTAAATTTATTATGCAAGCCGAAGAAGAGAAAAGCCGACAATTTCAAAGATTTGTAATGATGTCGTAAAAAACATTTTTTGGGTACTTACTTCGCTAACGCGGGCTAAGCCTACCCAGATTGATTGAAATATTGTAATACTGAATTTCATACCTTAAAAAGGTCTACAGAAAAGTCCGCAATGATAAATGTATGTAGGTATATCTCCAAAGCGTATCCAACAGAAACCTTTTTATCTTTTAGTTAAAAAGAATGGGCTATTTACGAAGCTATTTTAAACATGACAGTATTAATCCTTATCTAAATAAATTATGATTTACACGTGGTACATTTCATGTAGTTTTAAAGTGCTCTTTACGGTTTTCTTAGAAAATATTATACTATCACAGATGTATAATAATTAATTTAACGCGGTCGCGGTTTTAGATGTAGGCAAACGTTGTTGTCGTTTTCGATGTAAACAGTATGTTTTGCCCTTTCGTATGTAACCTTTAACCATAATCTGTTTGTTCTGTCTCATGAAACAACAGCTTTAAACATTGTATACAAGTTGACTAGTAATTTGACGTATTCCTTCCAGGACTTGATAGTGAAACCCATTTACAACATTCATACACCCCATATTGCCTAGGCGAACATCCAGGGATTTCAAGAAAATATTTATATTTTTTTTTAAATATCCCGGAATTTGAAACTGAACATTGATATTTAATTCGATAATTCCATGTGATGGCAGACGTACAGTATAGCACTACCCCATTTCTTTAATTATTTCCGTAGGAATACGTCAAATAACAAGTGACTTTGTATCTATAAAGACACTGTCTGCACACCCTTACGAGCCCGGGGCAAGTCGCTAGTTCGTAATAAAACGTTTTTAAAGTAAAGTCGTATAAAACATTTTAACAAACTAAACTTTTGCAGAGCTTCTTTGGCTATAATCTGTAATTGCGTCATTGCAAGGTTGAGCCAGAAGCATGTTTCCAGTTTTAATCTCAGTACTTATGCAAACTCACAAATAAAATACTCCGAAGTTTTACGTTCACACAGAAAGAAAACGATTTCCGAAAGAAATGTATAAAGCGAATGGCAGGGGATAGCTCGGTAGGGATGGCCTTGAAGAGATACCTTAAATCTAATTGGTGTCCTTCGGAAAGGTCAGGTGTGTAGTACGCGCACCTAGCGCGCGTGTACGATAACACGTATGAACATGGATGAAACGACTGGTGTCATGCCGATTACTCACCTTCAGAAGTGTAGGACGACATTTGCAAATGATTACGCAAAGTTTTCGCTGTATTCGTGGTTTTCCAAGTTTTGTCGGTTTTTTGACGCACATCAAAGTGCGAGAACCTCGAATATTCGCGCGAACAGTTGCGCATAAGATTGCGAAGGTAACGGATTCGCCATTTTTAAAGTGCGTGGCGTTCACGATGTTGTGTACTTATACTATTTCTGATTATATTATTTGATCATGAATTGGATCAAGCCAACCTGTTGGAATTCATTTAGCTCTTGCGGAATGAACCTGCTGTATGAGACCCTTAAAAGAAATCTTCTACAAACAGAATGGATTTTAATGACAGCAAATCGCCATTAGCCATAAAGTATCAGGCAGTATTTTCTCTTCAATGTCCCATTGACGAATAAAAAAAAAGTAGCTTAATCGATTGAAATTATGTTATTCGCTTGAGCCTTATCATTGTGGAGAGAGAGTATTAAAAGTGATAAAAATCTGAATTCGATAAAAAATCTTATTTTTTTAAATAAAAAGGGTTGCACTGAATTCAGATTAAACATCCAATTTACAGCACTTCCCGTCCCAAGTGAAACTTGAACTCTGACCGTCTTTTCAATAATACAATCAAAAGCGTAGATGCCCGACACCTGACACGAAGATAGCCAACGGCACCCGAACAGTAACATTTCTTCTTGGTCCGTAGTTTTCTCCGGTCGTTTATAAAGAATTCCCACCTTTTTGCTATGGAAGTAAACAGAGACTTAGGACATTGATTACAGAACGTACTTTTGCTTGATTCTTCATTGAAATCAATCCATAATACAATATTTAATTCTTCTTGTTTGTCGTTGTGAATCAGAGTAAAAAAGGCTTACTCACATTTGCCTATTCGAATATTAACATTGACCATGCCATGACTTTAAAGTTTATTCAGAATCCAGCGTGATAATATCCTAGCATAGATATCCCAGATAGTCCTTTTGCTTCGCCCACGTTCATTATCTTGCCATACACATACGCAGTTTGCTTGCGTATGAGACCCCTGAACTATTTAGTGAAAGTCAGTGTACGTCCTTACCGTAACGTACTTTTGCTTGGTTCTTCATTGAAATCGATCCATAATACAATATTTAATTCTTCTTGTTTGTCTTTGTGAATCTGAGTAAAAAAGGCTTACTCTCATTCGCCTATTCGATTATTAACATTATTGCCATGACTTTAAGGTGTATTCAGAATCCAGCGTGATAATATCCTAGCATAGATATCCCAGGTAGTCCTTTTGCTTCGCCCACGTTCATTATCTTGCCATACACATACGCAGTTTGCTTGCGTATGAGACCCCTGAACTATTTAGTGAAAGTCAGTGTACGTCCTTCAAGGTCGTCTTATTCCTCGTTATCCATAATCTTAGTAAGATCTTGTTAAGACCATGTAAATTGGTGTCCGAAATGGTGTTTTGAGTACAGAACCACATAGATTGAGTGGAGATTAACCTGTCCAGTCAAAAACACTATTAATCAAATACACTGAAATCTCATAATCCTCTGTTAGCGTAATTTTCGTAAAAATGAGTACAACCGTTTTTGCTTCACGCTTTAATAGATAGGTGAATGTCACATCCCTAGAGCATCCCTATTTTGGCGTGTTATAGCTTCCGTACACAGCCAATTTATTGGTTCTGCATACAAACGCTTTCGTGGCGGGCTCTCATTAGTAACGTGCTGTATGTTTAGCGATGCATTACGATGCTAATTGGAATGTAACACATTCTCGGAATAACTTTAACTTCAATTGCAAACCATGTAGTTAAGAGTGTCATCCCACTGAGTGGAGGCGTAAGTAAAGCGTGTACGCTGCGCAAACGCGTCGCTGACGCTAACGCGGAAACACCCTTTATTTGTTTGCGATTGATCACTTATAAAAGAAAAAGAAGGAAAAACTCTTTATTCTGCACGAACAAAACTCACATTACGAGAAAGACAAAGTATATTTTTGTTTACCAGATAAAATGCCCATCCTATCACTTCCATGCCTGTTTACTTGCTTTCTCTTCACTTTCTGCATTCAAAGCTTAATTAGTATCTAAGTTACATTAGTACTTGCCACTCTGATAAAATACTGAATGTATTTCCTAGGAAACCCACGTTAAAGAGCTGTTGTCTTCCATTATGCTGCATAGTGCAGGCGCTTTTCGTCGAAAATAATAATATTGTGTTCTCCGAACTATGGTGTCGGCATGCGTGTTTGTGTACAATTCTATTTGAAAAGGTTCTTCAGAAATAAACACAATTCGTATTTGTTTGTATCTGAAAAGAAGAAATAGTAGTTGAAACTATGATAATACCTAGGTAACAAGCCGCGAAACTTTAGGGTAGTTAAAAGCAATTTGAATGCGAATCGGAGATTACTAGGCAATTTTGTTCCGCAGTATATTTCATTTCATGACCCAGGTAGGTACCTTAGTACCGAAACACAAATGACTCTAGAAGTTTCGGTCACTGCCAGCGACACGACCACGGTCGTGACCTTGTTATCATGGAGTGAATGGAAAATGTGGGTACATCGGTTTAAATAATTTATTCTCAAAAAGACAAACAGTCACTTACATGAGAATATAAGATAACATAATGTAATAAACTTATTCTAGGTAACGGACATCAATATAAATTCTAATTTTACTTACATTTTTGTTCTGCTTAATTTTAATGGATTCAACAGTTCTATTTACAATTCACTAATAAAATTTGGAAGTTTTGATTTAATATACATAGTTGTTTTTGAAACGACCAAATCTTTCGTTTGTTGGAAGGGACCCTCACTCTAGAATTGGGACTAGCAATTTCATATGATGTAAAACGACTGCGCAATTACACTGTAATTTTCGGAGGACAACAATATTTAATTGGTAGAAGAAGGCAACTTACGCCAGAGGTGGATTCTATAAGAGTTAATTGAATGTATTATGTTTGCGATGCTTTGTTATAAGTACCGTCTACATGGGCCATTCGACATTGAGAACAGCGTATCTTGCCCTCGGCTCGAACAAAATCCCTAAAAGAGAATCTTAATCTTTGATGACATCTTGAATGCTACCAAAATTAAGTTGATTGCGTAAACAACAAATATAGGAGTTGTCTCTATAGAAGAGGCCTTTCAGCTTTAATTGATTTCAACTTCCAGCCGAAAATATTTTCATTCATGTTGACCGCAGAAATCTTTAATTATAAGTTTGGGACTGCGTCAATAGACGTGGCTTGGAGACTTCAAAGAATGCTCTAAAGTTGTAGCTCAAGTCTTACTTGACAAATTCTTTCAACGACAAGAGCCTCAATTGGGGGAACCTTTTTAAAGGTTCAGCTTAAGCCTCGTTAAACAAGTCTTGGAAGAAAAATACACCTTGAAATTCAAAAGAAAATGTTTATGAGTTAAAACAGTGTTGTATACCAACATTATGATGTTCTAGGTCACGATACAGGCCTGGTTCTTTTAACTGCTGGTGGCGGCTTCATTCAAATACTTTTATCAGTTTATTTTTGGAGCTTACAGTCACTTTACCTGAGCGAGGTTAAAAAAAAACAAAATGTCTTAAACAGCGTAGACATATTGGGTGTAAATTTAGGTGCTTGTTTATTTATTTATTAGCTTTCATTCAGACAGCTAAGCTTAAGCTTGGTTTAATGTCATCGCCCTTCCCCTTGGATCTCTGTGGAGTGCAGACGTGTTCTCAGTGTTCTTTATTAACCGTTTTTGCAATTAAAATACTCATTTATTCAAATTAATTCTCGAAAAATAATAGAGGTGCATAACTCAAAGGAGGTGTACCGGAGCGCAGATCCACGCACTCATCAATAAAGGCGGATATACAACACCTACAGCACGCACGTAAGTAGTCTGCACACAAACATACATAAGAGACGTGAAAGAGACGCCGCTAGCCCGCTACCCCTGCTTCTATAAATGCGAGAGTAGTGCAGCCTGTTTGTGCTTGTGTAAAAGTGCGTACACGCACTGAGAGGTCTTGCTAGATTGGACGGAAAGCAAAAACATAAGAAACCGCCGATTGCGACCAGATAAGCTTGACCCCCGTTATAATTGTTTGCTAAATCGCACCTAAAACCACTGCTACTTATCGTTTCTGTCGTCCTGGTACTTGGTCGTCCCCGGTAAATATGCCTATTAACCGCACGCCCCCCGCTTCTCCGCTACCGACGTCATGTGTCGTTGAATCACTGAATGAAGCGTCCGTACATGCACGCCTCGCTGCTAATCTGTCACCTCTACACCAGTGTGTCTCGGCGCCTGATCTATCAGTAATTGCTTCAGAACGAAATGTTAAGAAGCGTAAATTTGATGGTGTTGATGAAAATTCAAGCGCTATAACGATGAATGCTTTCTCCGATTTTTCGAAACAGCAGGAGAGTCGTTTTGAAGACCTTCTATCAAAAGTAAACAATATCTTGGATCAAAATATTGAACTAAAAAGGAGTGTGGAAGTCATGTCAAGCAAATATGACGAATTCTTGTCTCGTATTACTTGCCTTGAGTCGGAGCGGAAAGAAGATAAGAAATATATTCATCAACTAGAAGAGAAAATTGAGTATTTGGAGCGGAAGTCTCGTTCGGCGGGCTTGGAGATTCGCAACGTGCCCAAATTGAATGGAGAAAATAAGGATCACCTTTGCAACCTGGTTGTAAATATGGGGAAGACTCTTGATATTAATGTCCAACATTCAGATATCAGAGACATCTACAGAATCAATGCTAAAGACAACTCTAACCCTATCATCATAGAACTGAATACGCTAATTTTGAAGGACAAAATCATCTCGGGTGTTAAGAAGTTCAACAGACCTAGGGATAAGAAAGAAAAGCTAAATACCACACACCTGAGTCTTCAGTCTTCAGCACAACCGGTTTATGTATCAGAAACCTTAACTTATAAACGTCAACGGTTGTTCTACGCGGCGAGACAATTTCAAAAAGAACATGGTTACAATTTTTGCTGGACGTCTCATGGCATTGTTTATCTACGCAAAGGTACAGAAGATCAGCAAATTCGTATCAACTCCGAGTCTGACCTAGAAAAACTAAGGAATGCAGTATGACTAGGTACATATCTCATTGTTTGTAAAAAAAACGTCATTCTTTTAATTTTGCATGTTAATTGTATATTGTTAACGTTATCTTTCTTTTTTATTTTTGCCGTTATCATAATAACTTTCGTTGTAACTCAGAACCTCCTTTCAAACTTTTTATTTTGTTTAAGTACACATACACACCAACAACCACACACATTACACAGCAAATTAATTTGCAAAAACAATTTATACGCACCGATAAATACTTCAATTCCATTACGCTATTTCTCAATAATTAACCGGAGGAAAACCGAACCCATATACTTTGACCAATACTTTTATGTAATAAAAATTCGATAACTTGATTGATTTAACTAAAAATATCGACACCTTGACTGTCTCCAAAGCGATTGCTTGTGAATTAGATAAATGTCATACATTAATATTAAAGGACGCAAAAAAATTCACAGTTTTAACACAAAACATTCGTAGCATTCATTGCAATATGCCGGGATTAGAAATAATGTTACAAAGGTTAAAAGTGGAATGTGACGTTATAGTGCTCACTGAGTGCTGGTTAAAAAAAGGGAATTCCATACCCATACTAGCGAACTATCAATCTTTTGCTACTAAATTTAATTACAAACAAAATGATGGTGTCGTAGTGTATTGTAGAGAGCCTCTAAACTTCCTTGTTGAAGAGCCAGATTTCCAGGAAGGTAACTGTCTTGTACTCAAAAATGATAACACCGCAATTGTGTCAGTTTACCGCTCTCCCTCCTATAAAAACATTGATAATTTCCTAAGCTCCCTAAGTAGTATTTTGTCGAGTTTATCACATTGCAATAACATAATTGTTGTTGGGGACATAAATATTGCAATAAATGCGGAAAAAATTGAACTTCCTGGAGAAAGATATCTCACGTTAGCTGCTTCTCATGGACTCCTACCGGCACACACGGAGATCACACGTGCGGCAAGTGGCACGTGTATTGATCACATCTTGCTTAAAACAAAAAATTTGAGCACGACCCTTGTACCTCAAACTACCTTGACCGATCACTACCCTGTTCTCCTTTGCATGAATCTTAAGCATGTACGAAGCTACCCAATAACTACCTCAGCAAAAGTCGATTTTGAGAGCTTAGGAAGAGATCTTCTCAGCGTGGACCTAAATCCTATATTATTAACAAAGGATCCCAACGTAGCCACTGACTATCTTATAAATAGCTTACAGGTGAAAATAGATAAAAACACTAAACTAATTACTCAGTCTAGGCGTAAGAGAATATTGAAACCAAGGGTCACACCGGGATTATTACGATGCATGAAAAACCGGGACCAATTACATGCAAACCATAATAAGTCACCTAAAAATGAAATTATAAAAGCTACATATATCCGCTACAGGAATTTTTGTAACCAAATTTTAAAGAATGTTCGGAGATCCTACGATAAAAATCAAGTTGAAATGGCTGGCAATGACCCAAAAAGATTGTGGAATGTAATTAAAAGCATCGCTAACACAAAAAAGAATAAAACTTGCCCTTCTGAATTATTAGGAATATGTTCCTCTCCTCAGGAAACAGTGAGTGAAATGAACAGCTATTTCATAAATGTAGGCAAATGTTTAGCTGAAAATATAACCCAGACGCATAATACGTGCACAGGTAATCTCTCATCAGCTGACCCTGTAAACGATTCCTGTAAACGATTCCACATTATACTCCTTCTTTCTCAAAGATACCGATGAAGAGGAGGTTGCTCGTCACATAGATGGTTTGAGAGCTGAGTGTTCGGTAGGCTGGGACAATATTTCTAACAAACTATTAAAACAATATAAAAATATTCTTGTCCCACCCCTAACAGTCATCTTCAACATGTGTCTTGAGACGGGCACCTTTCCTCAAGCTTTTAAAAAATCGGTAGTGCATCCTATAGATAAGGGAGGAAATCGATCCCATTTTAATAATTACAGGCCAATCTCAATTCTGCCTTCTTTGTCCAAGATTCTTGAAAAAATTATTAATACCAGACTTGTCAAATATCTTGAACAAAACAAACTTTTTTCTGAAAACCAATTTGGCTTCCGGGCAGGGAAATCCACAGATGAAGCAGTACATAAATTAACTACTTATATCACAACAAAATTAGATAAGGGTAAAAAGTGTATCTCAGCCTTTCTTGATCTCGCCAAGGCATTCGATACAATTTCTGTCCCACTGCTTATTAAAAAGTTAGAAAACCTTGGTATAAGGGGAAATCAGCTTCAGCTTTTTGAGAGTTACCTAACTGGACGTTATCAGCGTGTACGGGTGGGTAATCACTGCAGTACAGAACTTGCAGTATCTTATGGAGTTCCACAGGGCAGCATCCTGGGACCCACTTTATTTCTCGTTTATATCAACGATCTTACAAACCTATGTATACCAAGAGGCGAAATAATCTCATATGCGGATGATACTGCTCTTCTCTTCTCTGCCGATAATTGGGATGAGGTCTTCGATGCTGCCCAGGCCGGTTTCGATATGGTTCAAAGGTGGTTATATAACAATGTCCTAACCCTTAACCTTGAAAAATCAAAATACCTAGTGTTTTCTATCCGCCAAAAAACTGGATGCAATAACAAACACCAAATTATTCCACACAGCTGTGTCTTCAAAGTAAACTGCACCTGTAAACCGCTTGAGTGCGTTGATAAAATAAAATACCTGGGTATTACAATTGACTGCCATTTCAACTTTAAAGAACATATCAAGCTGCTGAATTCTAGAGTACGCAAACTTATATATGTGTTCAAAAATCTTAGGCATGTCACAGATGCGAACCTATTAAAAAAGATTTACCTTGCTTTGTGCCAGTCAATCATTTCATACTGCATTCTATCCTGGGGTGGAGCTCCTAAAACCACCATCAAGAGCTTAGAAATAGCTCAACGGGCGATACTGAAAGTGAGCAATTTTAAACCGATATTGTTCCCAACAAGAACACTCTATCAGTGCTGCCAGGTATCTACGGTTAGGCAATTGTTCATAGAACGAATTGTATTGAAGAAACACAGCGAACTCGTCTATGACCCATTGCTGACCAATAAGCGAAGAAAGTACGAGGTTTGCACGCGATCACATGAGCCCAAAACATCTTTCATAAGGCGATTCTACTCTGTTGTTGCTCCTCTTCTTTACAATAAAATAAATAAAGAACTTAATATTTATCCGCTCAACAAATCCTTATGTAAAAAGAAGGTACATGAATATCTAATTGCCCTTTCATATGAGGAAACAGAGAACCTGTTTATAGTTCAGAAATAGTCTTTGTTATTGACAATTACACCATTTTATTTTACTTTTTTCGGTAAGACGTATTTACACTACCCAACACCCCAACACCATTCACTACTATACACTTACACAAAATCACACACATACACACACCAATTTTTATATTTTGCAATATTTTTATTAGTTAAGATCTTCCATGTATTTGTATGTCATTTGGGCTAATATGCTATTTTCAAATTTGAGGGGACTGGCGCTGTATGTCGAGATACAGGACTCGTCCTAGTTCGACTACAGATGCTAACATGTTATGCACCACCAAGTACTAGCCCATAACTATGTATAATCCACTGTATTTTATATTTTTGGTGAAATAAATAAAAATAAATAAATGTAAAATTTCATCGAACTTGTTAAGTCTCGGCTGCCATCTGTTTTTGCTTTGCAATTACTGAGCGATACGGCAAGGATATTGATTGCCCACGCCACTGCGTTATTACCTTGGGGACTAAGCTAGCTTCTATCTTTTAAATAGGGTGTTTTAATGTGCACTCCGTCATATTGTGTGAGAGTGTTTTGTGTTTACCGTTTGGTACACAGCGGTACTAACCACATGTAGGCGAGATATTTTGCTCTTTACCATCTATATCTAATGGGTCCACCCTTTATGGCAGAATTTTTTTCGTCATAATATTATTTTGCATAACAGCGGATGGCATAAACTTCATTTCGCAGAAAATCGTTTGGCATACACTCATTTATCATACATTCACAACGCATAACTTTATAAGTCAGAATCATCTTTAGGCATAAATTTTATTCCATAATAATTAAAAAGTAGAACCATCATATCGCAGAAAGTTCGCAGTCAGAATCGTCTCTTGGCATAATTTCATTTCGATAGTTATTAAAAGGCAGAACTATCATATCTCAGAAACTTTAAACTTAGAATCATCTTTTGGCATACATTTCATATCGAAGAAGCATGCAGCATGCAAACAAGCATGCAGCATGCAAGCAAGCATACAGCATGCAAGCAACCAAGCATGCATCATGCAAGCAAGCATGCAGCAAGCAAGCATGCAAGCAAGCATGCAGCATGCAAGCAAGCTTACAGCATGCAGGCGAGCATGCAACATGCAGCATGCATGGTTTCTGTCACGGCTTCGGCGCTGCGGGGCTCCGGCGGTCCCACGCGAGCTCATCGTCGCAGATGGTTTTACGCTCACCACCGCGGCTTCGGCTTGCTGGCCGGCTTCGCCGCCCAGCCTCAGCCGTGGCGGCGACCGTCAAAACCACCTGCTCCTCAGCTCGCGGGCCGCCTCGCCACTCCGCGCCTACGCGGGCTTAAATTACACTCTAGGGGTAGGGCAGACAAGACTACGTGGAGTCGGTTCTGCAGCGATTCGTTTCTGCCAATAATTTTTGTAGCACAACATATACTGACTTTTTGAGACACTATTTCATTTTATTTAAGGTTAAAATGCAATTTAATAGAAATGAAAATATGCCTAGCAAAATTATTCTAAATGAAATTCTGCCATCTTCATAGTATGCCAAATAATCATTGCTCCAAATAAATGTTATGCTAAACGAAATTATGCGGAATTTTAAGACTGCCAAAGGTAATTATGCGAAATAAAATTCTGCCATCTTAAAAGTATGCGAGCGTAAAGTCGAGCATATAAACATTCGGCCAAACAATGATTATGTTAAACATTTTTTATGCCTTACAAATATTCGTTTAAATAAGATTATGCCAAGTGTGTTATGCCAAATAAAATTCGGAGCATCAAGTTTCTGCCAGATAGAGGGAACCCATAAAATTCTCGTGTCACAGTTTTCGTTGCCTTACTCCTCCGAAACGGCTTGACCGATTTTGATGAAATTTTTTGTGCTTATCCGGTATCTATGAGAATCGGCCAACATCTATTTTTCATCCCCCTAAATTTTAGGGGTACTCCACCCCTACATTTTTAATTTTATTTTTTAAACAAAATTTTTAATTTCTATTTTTGTATGATACAACATACAAAAATACATACAATCCTCAATTTTCACTCTTCTACGATCAACCCTTATTTTTTAATAGCCATTTTAGTAATTTAATCATTTTTCCTCTCCGGTCGAAAACTGATCAATCGTCATTTAATTAGTTATCCCCGCCTAGGAAATTATTTATATGGCAAAACAACGTTTGCCGGGTCAGCTAGTAGTAATATAACATTTACCAATTGTACCTACCTTTAAAAAGTTATTTGAACTGGTTTTTAACTCACGTATTTTTTTAACTTAGGTTCAAAATTTGTATCCGAAATTAATTTGCATGTGGCAACTAAATCGTTTGAGTTTAAAAATGTTGCTTAATTTATTAAAGTGAAAACTTATTTAGCGGCGTTGTGCACTTTTTTTTTTGTAATGGGTAAAAAAAGTTAAACTCGCATCAGGACACGTGACCTGATCGAAAATTCGTAAGACGGATGGAAAGTAGACAGCCGGCGCGGCGTAGGAGAGGAAGTATCCTGAATGTACTTCCTAGGAAACCCACGTCAAAGAGCTGTTGTCTTCCATTATGTACTACATACATACTGCAGTCGCTTTTCGTTGAAAATAATAATATCGTGTTCTCAGAACCAATCGCGTTGGTATGCGTGTTTCTGTACCATTCTATTTGAAAAGGTTATTTAGAAATAGACAGAGTTCGTTCTTTTGAATCTGGTAGGACTAGTTGAAACTATGGTAATAAGCCCCGAAACTTTAGGGTAGGTAAAAACAATTTGAATGCGAATCGGACCGAGAGTTTTAGGCAATTTCATCCGGAGTATATTTCATTTCATGACTCAGGTAATTTTAGTACCAAAACACAAATGACACGAGAATGTTTTGATGATCGTTCATCGACACGACCACGGTCGTGATCTTGTTATTGTGGACTGAAAGGACAACGTATGTACATACCTAGATCCTTTTGATACGACCAAATCTTCAGTTCTTATGGAGGGAGTAGGGACCCACTGAAGACTTGGGAATAACAATTTCATGTGACACGAAATATCTGCGCAAATACTTTGGAGTAACAGATCCTGAGCGGAGGCGCAGAGGTTGATATTCACTTGGAGGAGGCGTAATGGAGTACCTATTATTGACACTCCATTTCAGCCCCCTCCTGAGCCCCCTGTGAGGGCCCTGCTGTGGTGGTGCCGGCAACGACAGCGGTCGAGGTGGCAGCGGCGACAGCGGTGACGGCGGTGGCGGAGGGCTTGCCTTTATCCCTGGCCTTGGCGGATGAGGTGCAGGCCTTACTCCCAGGCCGGTGATCGGCCAGCTTGCCAGCCGCCGCACATGCATAGCAGCGCGGCGTGGCATTGCAAGAGCCGGCCTTGTGACCGGGCTGACCGCAACGGAAGCAATGACCGCTGCGGTCCACCTCTGAGGTACATTTCACGAATACGTGATGGCCTGTCTGGCATCGGAAGCACATCAGAGGTCTGGGCTCCAGCAGTTTGACCTGTACTGAAACCCAGCTTACCAAGAGCCTTCGGCCCTCCGCGGTGATTTTTCGCCGCGGTTTGCGATGCTTTATTATAAGTACCGTCTACATGGGCCATTCGACATTGAGGTCAGCGTCTCTAGCCCTCGGATCGAACAAAATTCCTAAAGGAGAATCTTAATCTTTGATGACATCTCGAATTCTACCAAAATTAAGTTGTTTGCGTAAATAACAAACTTAGGACTTGCCTTTATAGAGAGGCCTTTCAGTTTTAATTGATTTCAAATTCCAGCCGAAAATATTTTCATTTATGTTGACCGCAGAAATCTTTAATTATAAGTTTGGGACTACGTCAATAGGCGTGGCTTGGTGACTTCAAAGAATGCTCTGAAGTTTTAGCTCAAGTCTTACTCGACAAATTCTTTTAAAGACAAGAGCCTTAATTGGGGGAACCTTTTTAAAGGTTCAGCTTAAGCCTCGTTAAACAAGTCTTGGAAGAAAAATACACCTTGAATTTCTAAAGAAAACGTTTAGGAGTTAAAACAGTGTTGTATACCAACATTATGATATTCTTGGTCGGATCTAGGTCACGATACAGGCCTGGTTTTTTTAACTGCTGGTGGCGGCTTCATTCAAATACTTTTTTCAGTTTATTTTTGGAGCTTACAGTCACTTTACCTGAGCGAGGTTCAAAAAACAAAGTGTCTTAAGCAGCGTAGATATTTTGGGTGTAAATTTAGGTGCTTTTTTATTTATATGTTAGCTTTTACTCAGACGCAGCTTTAGCGTGTTTTAATGAAGAATCTCATCTAACTTATTAAGTCTCGGCTGTTATCTGTTTTTGCTTTGCAATTACTGAGCAATACGACAAGGATATTGATTGCCCATACCACTGCGTTATTACCTTGGGGATTAGTCCCCTTAGGGCTAGCTTCTGTCTTAAATACGGTGTTTTATTGTACTCTCCGTCATATTGTGTGAGAGTGTTTTGAGTTTACCGTTTGGTACACAGCGGTACTTCCCACATGTAGGCGAGATATTTTGCTCATTACCATCTATATAGCAAGGAAAGTATTCATTATAACTGGAATGAACAGTTGTGGAGTTAGAAATAACACTCACGAATTGTATTGTAACGTTAAATAATTATTTGAACAGGTTTTTAACCCACTACTTATTTTTTTAAACTAAGCTACACTGTTTGTATCTGAAATTAATTTGCCTGTGGCATCTCAAACAGTTTAACCAATTTTCTTTATTTATTTTTGTTCGTGTTATGGTGGTAGGTTAGATTCTTTAGTTTCTTTATTCGTCGTTTTAATTTTCTGACATCAATGATGTTTGAAACTGAAAAGTGAAAACTAAACCTGTCTAACGTAACTTCGAAATTAATTAAATTAATTAACTTGGGGACTGTTTCTAATAAAAATGTTATTGTTAAAATCGGACTACTGTGTAAAAAGTCAAGCGTGGTCGACCATAAAAAAAAACTAATGTAGATACGCGTTGACATGAAAAACTCTTATTATCATTGTATTGTAGATTATGATAAAAGTCTTACTAGTAATGTATCGGGGAGACCTCGCTATTTGCCATCAATGCTTGCTTTGAGAACATTCTCTCGGCGAGTTCAAGCCACCGAACGGCAATAACAGGAGACTTCATCCTACTTGTCCAATAAGCCATAAAGCGAAGCTTCTTCATACCCACCGCTTCATTTCCCCGTTCCATGGAACAAATTTCCTTTTACCTAATTAATAAAATTAACAAATTAGCCTTGGATACCTTTTCCGAGGTACACCAAAAATGGCATGGTAAAATTTAATTAAGAACGAGGTTTTATCCCAACTCCCTAATTATACATGTTGTAAGTTCGGATGTTTGTCCTTCAAAAAGTTTACTGCGGTTATGATACTTCGGTATAATTAGAGGACTAGAGTATTCTGCATTAAAACAAAGGGTTTTCTTTTGTCGAATTTTTAACAAGCTACAAACCTTTCATGTGAAAGTATCGGGGGAAAGAAAAGGAATATAAAATCTGTAAATAAGTAGCATAAAGTCGCTGTTTTCATCCGTCTGTTTCTTCGGTTACTTCTTCTAAGCCACGAAGGTTTTCCGGAAGGTTTATATTTGTACAATATATGCACACAAGCGTAGAGAAGAGCCGAAAATTTCAAAGACTTGTAATGATGTCGTACAAGACACTTTTTGGGTGCTTACCTCGCTAACGCGGCTAAACACACCGAGATAGATTGAAATAATGTAATACGAAATTGTATATCTGAAAAAGGTTTGCAGACAAGTCCGCAACGGTCTATATATATCTCTCCTAGGCATATATATAATAATAGGTATTTACGAAGTTATTTTAAGCGATACAGTGTTATTCCGTACCCCATGAAATACATAGGTTATATTGGTGGTGCATTTCATGTACATTTAAGTGGCCCTTTACAGTTTTCTTAGAAGATTACTAACGTTTTAGAAGATTAAGATTAGTCATGAATTCTGCGATATATTAAAAAAATCATAATAATTGGATTTTATTGAATCCCATGGAGTTTCGCCTAGGCTTTATGGAGTGCTTAAATGTTGCAAATGGGTTACACTGTCACGTCCTGCACGCGTAGCATGACCACCATAGAAATGGGTTTTGTCGATGGAAGAATAGACAAAATTGTAGAAAGATTTGTACCGTTTTATGCTGGCGAAGCATGACAATTCTATCTCTATTCTACCAAGAATAGACAAAATTCTTTCTATGGTGGTCGTGCTACGCGTGCTGGAGTTCGTATGAATACATCAAATAGCAAGTGACCTTGTATCTGTAAAGACAGTCTATGGTTATACAACCTCTGTCACATATACTATTCACCCGTACCAAGCCGGGGCGGGACACTAGTGCACAATAAACGCGTTGCTGAAGTAAAGCCGTATAAAACATTTCAACCAACTAAACTTTTGCAGAGCTTCTTTAGCTATAATCTGTAATTGCGTCATTGCAAGGTCGAGCCAGAAGCATTTTTCCAATTCGCGTGGGGTGAGCTTAAAAGATATTTACCTTTCCAGTTTTATCTCAGAACTTATACAAACTTACAAATAAAATACTACGAAGTTTTACTCGTACGTTCACGTAGAAAGAAGACGATTTACGAAAAGAATTTGTAAAGCGAATGGCAGGGGATCGTCGGGTAGGGATGGCCTCGAACACATTGCTTAAATGTAATTGGTGTCCTTCGGAAAGTTCAGGTGTGTAGTACGTGCACCCGGCGCGCGTGTACGTTAACATATATGAACATGGATGAATCGACTGGTGTCATGCTAATCACTCACATTCACAAGTGTAGGGTGACATTTGCAAATGATTATGCTGTTTTCGTGGTTTTTCGTGTTGTATCTGTTCTTTGACGCACATCAAAGTGTGACAACCTCGAACATTCGCGGTTCTATTGTACATTCGTGCAACCAGTTGCGCATAAGATTGCGAAGTTTACGGTCGTTTTGACATTTTTGAAGTTTATGGCGTCGACTGTGTTGTGTACTTATACTATTTCTGATTATATTATTTGATCATGAATTGGAACAAGCCAACCTGTTGGAATTCATTTTGCTCTTGCGAAATGGACCTGCTGTATGAGACCCATAAAAGAAATTTTCTACAAACAGAATGGATTTTAATGACAGTAAATCGCCATTAGCCATAGAGTATCAGGCAGTATTTTCTCTTCAATATCCCATTGACGAATTAAAAAAAAAGTAAGTTAATCGATTGAAATTTTGTTATTCGCTTGAGTCTTATCATTGTGGAGAGTATTAAAAGTGATAAATATCTGAATTCGATATTTTTTTTTTTTAAATTAAAAGGGTTGCACTGAATTCAGATTAAACATCCAATTTACAGCATCCTCAATTTTCACCCTTCTACGATCAACCCTTATTTTTTAATAGCCATTTTAGTAATTTAATCATTTTTCCTCTCCGGTCGAAAACTGATCAATCGTCATTTAATTAGTTATCCCCGCCTAGGAAATTATTTATATGGCAAAACAACGTTTGCCGGGTCAGCTAGTAGTAATATAACATTTACCAATTGTACCTACCTTTAAAAAGTTATTTGAACTGGTTTTTAACTCACGTATTTTTTTTAACTTAGGTACAATATTTGTATCCGAAATTAATTTGCATGTGGCAACTAAATAGTTTGAGTTTAAAAATGTTGCTTAATTTATTGAAGTGAAAACTTATTTAGCGGCGTTGTGCACTTTTTTTTTGTAATGGGTAAAAAATGTTAAACTCGCGTCAGGACACGTGACCTGATCGAAAATTCGTAAGACGGATGGAGAGTAGACAGCCGGCGCGGCGTAGGAGAGGAAGTATCCTGAATGTACTTCCTAGGAAACCCACGTCAAAGAGCTGTTGTCTTCCATTATGTACTACATACATACTGCAGTCGCTTTTCGTTGAAAATAATAATATCGTGTTCTCAGAACCAATCGCGTTGGTATGCGTGTTTCTGTACCATTCTATTTGAAAAGGTTATTTAGAAATAGACAGAGTTCGTTCTTTTGAATCTGGTAGGACTAGTTGAAACTATGGTAATAAGCCCCGAAACTTTAGGGTAGGTAAAAACAATTTGAATGCGAATCGGACCGAGAGTTTTAGGCAATTTCATCCGGAGTATATTTCATTTCATGACTCAGGTAATTTTAGTACCAAAACACAAATGACACGAGAATGTTTTGATGATCGTTCATCGACACGACCACGGTCGTGATCTTGTTATTGTGGACTGAAAGGACAACGTACGTACATACCTAGATCCTTTTGATACGACCAAATCTTCAGTTCTTATGGAGGGAGTAGGGACCCACTGAAGACTTGGGAATAGCAATTTAATGTGACACGAAATATCTGCGCAAATACTTTGGAGTAACAGATCCTGAGCGGAGGCGCAGTGGTTGGAGGAGGCGTAATGGAGTACCTATTATTGACACTCCATTTCAGCCCCCTCCTGAGCCCCCTGTGAGGGCCCTGCTGTGGTGGTGCCGGCAACGACAGTGGTCGAGGTGGCAGCGGCGACGGCGGTGCCGGTGATCGGCCGGCTTGCCAGCCGCCGCACATGCATAGCAGCGCGGCGTGGCATTGCAAGAGCCGGCCTTGTGACCGGGCTGACCGCAACGGAAGCAATGACCGCTGCGGTCCACCTCTGAGGTACATTTCACGAATACATGATAGCCTGTCTGGCATCGGAAGCACATCAGAGGTCTGGGCTCCAGCAGTTTGACCTGTACTGAAACCCAGCTTACCAAGAGCCTTCGGCCCTCCGCGGTGATTTTTCGCCGCGGTTTGCGATGCTTTATTATAAGTACCGTCTACATGGGCCATTCGACATTGAGGTCAGCGTCTCTAGCCCTCGGATCGAACAAAATCCTTAAAGGAGAATCTTAATCTTTGATGACATCTCGAATTCTACCAAAATTAAGTTGTTTGCGTAAATAACAAACTTAGGACTTGCCTTTATAGACAGGCCTTTCAGTTTTAATTGATTTCAAATTCCAGCCGAAAATATTTTCATTTATGTTGACCGCAGAAATCTTTAATTATAAGTTTGGGACTACGTCAATAGGCGTGGCTTGGTGACTTCAAAGAATGCTCTGAAGTTTTAGCTCAAGTCTTACTCGACAAATTCTTTTAACGACAAGAGCCTTAATTGGGGGAACCTTTTTAAAGGTTCAGCTTAAGCCTCGTTAAACAAGTCTTGGAAGAAAAATACACCTTGAATTTCTAAAGAAAACGTTTAAGAGTTAAAACAGTGTTGTATACCAACATTATGATGTTCTTGGTCGGATCTAGGTCACGATACAGGCCTGGTTCTTTTAACTGCTGGTGGCGGCTTCATTCAAATACTTTTATCAGTTTATTTTTGGAGCTTACAGTCACTTTACCTGAGCGAGGTTCAAAAAACAAAGTGTCTTAAGCAGCGTAGATATTTTGGGTGTAAATATAGGCGCTTTTTTATTTATATGTTAGCTTTTATTCAGACGCAGCTTTAGCATGTTTTAATGAAGAATCTCATTTAACTTATTAAGTCTCGGCTGTTATCTGTTTTTGCTTTGCAATTACTGAGCAATACGACGAGGATATTGATTGCTCATACCACTGCGTTATTACCTTGGGGACTAAGCTAGCTTCTGTCTTTTAAATAGGGTGTTTTATTGTACTCTCCGTCATATTGTGTGAGAGTGTTTTGAGTTTACCGTTTGGTACACAGCGGTACTTCCCACATGTAGGCGAGATATTTTGCTCATTACCATCTGTATAGCAAGGAAAGTATTCATTATAACTGGAATGAACAGTTGTGGAGTTAGAAATAACACTCACGAATTGTATTGTAACGTTAAATAATTATTTGAACAGGTTTTTAACTCACTACTTATTTTTTTAAACTAAGCTACACTGTTTGTATCTGAAATTAATTTGCCTGTGGCAACTCAATAATAACAGTTTAACCATTTTTCTTTATTTATTTTTGTTCGTGTTATGGTGGTAGGTTAGATTCTTTAGTTTCTTTATTCGTCGTTTTAATTTTCTGACATCAATGACGTTTGAAACTGAAAAGTGAAAACTAAACCTGTCTAACGTAACTTCGAAATTAATCAAATTAATTAACTTGGGGACTCTTTCTAATAAAAATGTTATTGTTAAAATCGGACTACTGTGTAAAAAGTCAAGCGTGGTCGACCATAAAAAAAACTAATGTAGATACGCGTTGACATGAAAAACTCTTATAGTCATTGTATTGTAGATTATGATAAAAGTCTTACTAGTAATGTATCGGGGAGACCTCGCTATTTGCCATCAATGCTTGCTTTGAGAACATTCTCTCGGCGAGTTCAAGCCACCGAACGGCAATTACAGGAGACTTCATCCTACTTGTCCAATAAGCCATAAAGCGAAGCTTCATACCCACCGCTTCATTTCCCCGTTCCATGGAACAAATTTCCTTTTACCTAATTAATAAAATTAACAAATTAGCCTTTTTTTTTTTTTCAGGATGGGAAATCATCAAATGACTTCTCCCGCTCTGGGCGGAGCGGGAGGGCGTGTCAGACTTTTACTGCCTAAAACCCACCCGTGTTCCATCAGTTGCCCATGTGCCAGGGTCACGGTATCTCTTTCGAACAATCACGCGACCCCGGCAGGCATCGGTCCTAGTAGACCCCTACACTGCTGCTGACATCTCTTGAGGCGCGCGTGGAACACTACGCGCCGTCGACCCGAGCTTGGTCCTTACCGGGCGGCAAGCTACCCATTGCTCGCCACCCACAAGCTCGCGCCTACGGTGGCCGGGAGTCCGCTATCGACTCCCGACGCCCGGGGCGTCTCCTCCTGCGGCGGCTAGGGACGTGAGGGCGCAGAGACTGCCACTCCCTCACGCGCCCCACCTCCTCCTTCGCGAGCTTTACTGCTTCGCAGAAGGAGGTGACGGCCTCCCATTCCCTCTCGCTCCGTATCATGGCTCGCACCAGGGCCGGACGCGAGAGGTCGCCGCCGCCGATCGCCTCCACGAGGACACGGCGGTGCTCCGCCCAGGCAGGGCACACCTCCACCGTATGCTCCACCGTGTCCTCCAGACGATCCTCGCAATGGAAACACCCGGACGTATCCTCCCGCTTTATCCTGAACAGGAACCCACCGAAGCACCCATGCCCGGTGAGAACCTGCGTCAGGCGGAAGGTGAGGACGCCATGACGCCTCTCTATCCACTCCTCAAAGAGGGGACTTACCGCCGCAATTGTGGCGTGCCCAGCACTGGGTTGCGACAATCGTACCCGCCATGTCGCCATGAGATCACACCGGAGCTCTGTCCGCCGAGCCGCGATTTGTCGCGGCAGCGGAGTTTCGCCCCGGCGTTTCGCCTCCTCGCGCCACTCCCACATGTGGGCGAGGAACAAATTAGCCTTGGATACCTTTGCCGAGGGACACCAAAAATGGCATGGTAAAATTTAATTAAGAACGAGGTTTTATCCCAACTCCCTAATTATACATGTTGTAAGTTCGGATGTTTGTCCTTCAAAAAGTTTACTGCGGTTATGATACTTCGGTATAATTAGAGGACTAGAGTATTCTGCATTAAAACAAAGGGTTTTCTTTTGTCGAATTTTTAACAAGCTACAAACCTTTCATGTGAAAGTATCGGGGGAAAGAAAAGGAATATAAAATCTGTAAATAAGTAGCATAAAGTCGCTGTTTTCATCCGTCTGTTTCTTCGGTTACTTCTTATAAGCCACGAAGGTTTTTCGGAAGGTTTATATTTGTACAATATATGCACACAAGCGTAGAGAAGAGCCGAAAATTTCAAAGACTTGTAATGATGTCGTACAAGACACTTTTTGGGTGCTTACCTCGCTAACGCGGCTAAACATACCGAGATAGATTGAAATAATGTAATACGAAATTGTATACCTGAAAAAGGTCTGCAGAAAAGTCCGCAACGGTCTATATATATCTCTCCTAAGCATATATATATAATAATAGGTATTTACGAAGTTATTTTAAGCGATACAGTGTTATTCCTTACCCCATGAAATACATAGGTTATATTGGTGGTGCATTTCATGTACATTTAAGTGGTCCTTTACAGTTTTCTTAGAAGATTACTAACGTTTTAGAAGATTAAGATTAGTCATGAATTCTGCGATATATAAAACAAATCATAATAATTGGATTTTATTGAATCCCATGGAGTTTCGCCTAGGCTTTATGGAGTGCTTAAATGTTGCAAATGGGTCACACTGTCACGTCCTGCACGCGTAGCATGACCACCATAGAAATGGGTTTTGTCGATGGAAGAATAGACAAAATTGTAGAAAGATTTGTACCGTTTTATGCTGGCGAAGCATGACAATTCTATCTCTATTCTACCAAGAATAGACAAAATTCTTTCTATGGTAGTCGTGCTACGCGTGCTGGAGTTCGTATGAATACATCAAATAGCAAGTGACCTTGTATCTGTAAAGACAGTCTATGGTTATACAACCTCTGTCACATATACTATTCACCCGTACGAAGCCGGGGCGGGACACTAGTGCACAACAAACGCGTTGCTGAAGTAAAGCCGTATAAAACATTTCAACCAACTAAACTTTTGCAGAGCTTCTTTAGCTATAATCTGTAATTGCGTCATTGCAAGGTCGAGCCAGAAGCATTTTTCCAATTCGCGTGGGGTGAGCTTAAAAGACATTTACTTTCCAGTTTTATCTCAGAACTTATACAAACTCACAAATAAAATACTACGAAGTTTTACGTTCACGTAGAAAGAAGACGATTTACGAAAAGAATTTGTAAAGCGAATGGCAGGGGATCGTCGGGTAGGGATGGCCTCGAACACATTGCTTAAATGTAATTGGTGTCCTTCGGAAAGTTCAGGTGTGTAGTACGTGCACCCGGCGCGCGTGTACGTTAACATATATGAACATGGATGAATCGACTGGTGTCATGCTAATCACTCACATTCACAAGTGTAGGGTGACATTTGCAAATGATTATGCTGTTTTCGTGGTTTTTCGTGTTGTATCTGTTCTTTGACGCACATCAAAGTGTGACAACCTCGAACATTCGCGGTTCTATTGTACATTCGTGCAACCAGTTGCGCATAAGATTGCGAAGTTTACGGTCGTTTTGACATTTTTGGAGTTTATGGCGTCGACTGTGTTGTGTACTTATACTATATCTGATTATATTATTTGATCATGAATTGGAACAAGCCAACCTGTTGGAATTCATTTAGCTCTTGCGGAATGAACCTGCTGTATGAGACCCATAAAAGAAATTTTCTACAAACAGAATGGATTTTAATGACAGCAAATCGCCATTAGCCATAGAGTATCAGGCAGTATTTTCTCTTCAAAATCCCATTGACGAATAAAAAAAAAAGTAGGTTAATCGATTGAAATTATGTTATTCGCTTGAGTCTTATCATTGTGGAGAGTATTAAAAGTGATAAATATCTGAATTCAATATTTTTTTTTTTTTAATTAAAAGGGTTGCACTGAATTCAGATTAAACATCCAATTTACAGCACTTCCCGTCCCAAGTGAAACTTGAACTCTGACTGTCTTTTGAATAATACAATCAATAGGGTACTTACCGTGTGGTGCCGGACGGAAAGAATAACACCACCTCATTTCTTCCCGTGGGTGTCGTAGAAGGCGACTAAGGGACTTACTATAGAATGGGCAGCAGTGTTTTCTATGCATTTTACAACCATACTGCGATCGCCAACCCGCCTGCCAGGCGTGGCGATTATGGCAATGCCCCCCAAATCGGGGGAGGCCTAAGTCCAGCAGTGGACGTCTTACGGCTGAAATTATCAGGGTAGAAGCCCGATACCTGACACGAAGATAGCCGACGGCACCCGAACAGTAACATTTCTTCTTGGTCCGTAGTTTTCTCCGGTCGTTTATAAAGAATTCCCACCTTTTTGCTATGGAAGTAAACAGAGACTTAGGACATTGATTACAGAACGTACTTTTGCTTGATTCTTCATTGAAATCAATCCATTATACAATATTTAATTCTTCTTGTTTGTCGTTGTGAATCTGAGTAAAAAAGGCTTACTCACATTCGCCTATTCGAATATTAACATTATTGCCATGACTTTAAAGTGTATTCAGAATCCAGCGTGATAATATCCTAGCATAGATATCCCAGATAGTCCTTTTGCTTCGCCCACGTTCATTATCTTGCCATACACATACGCAGTTTGCTTGCGTATGAGACCCCTGAACTATTTAGTGAAAGTCAGTGTACGTCCTTCAAGGTCGTCTTATTCGTCGTTATCCATAATCTTGGTAAGATCTTGTTAAGACCATGTAAATTAGTTATAAGTTTTTAAGTTATAAGTTTATTTATTTCATAATCAACAGGTTTAAACAAATAAGTTGTAGAGGCCTTCTTTTAAGTATGGAGATACCTGTAGCAGAAGACCTCCCTCTTCCATAATTATGTGAACAACATACAAAGCCTGTTAATTCAACAAAATTATACAAAGTAGGTACAATCACAAAACTAAGACAACATAAATTAAAAAAACAATTAAAAAGGTACACTATAGACGAGTGAGTAGTGTGTGTGTGTATGTATGAGAATGTTTGTGTGTGATTGAGTAAGTGAGAAAGGGAAACCAAATACATATTATTATTGTGAAGTATGTGGTAGATAACTGTATAATAACAATGAGTCCACGAAAGCATTTTAATTTTACTATCATATGTTAAATATTAAGTAACCGGATTCAGAAGTGCCTCAGTTTCTCCATAGGTAAGGGTCTTTAGCCATGCAGTCAGGGTTTTACGACAAGCATAATTTGTTTTTTGGTAAATTAGATTTTTTTTGCACATGGCGTTATAAAGACGAGTAGTTTGGGCAACGTATTGCCGCCTTGCGAACGCAGTACGAACTCTGATCCCAGCTATCCCCCCGTGATTTCTTCTTTTTCTGAGAGTACCAGGGTCAAATAATACCATTGTTTTATGCCGTTTTAAGGTGGACATCAGAACATTTAATTTTCTTACAGTTAAAAGGTCACACAGCTTGTAAAGCTCGTGTGTAGAAAAACGGTACTTCCCTGTGGTACACCGAAGGTGATATTAGACTCCCTGCTTGTATATTGTCCAATTCTGACCTTTTGCGTTCGTTGTTAAAGATAACTTTTATTTCTTTTCAAGACTCTAATTCAAGAGGTGTGTGCCTCTTATTCCTATGTTTTCCAATTTTCGTACAAGAATGGGAATGGACACTGTATTAAATGCCTTTTTTAAATCCAGAAAAACTGAGAGGCACTTCTTTCCCCGATCAAGGTTTTCAGTAATGAGAGATGTTATAGCTGTTACACGGCACGTTAAATTGGTGTCTGAAATGGTGTTTTGAGTACAGAACCACATAGATTGAGGGGAGATTAACCTGTCCAGTCAAAAACACTGTTAATCAAATACACTGAAATCTCATAATCTTCTTTTAACGTAATTTTCGTTAAAAGGGTACATCCGTTTTTGCTTCACGCATTAATAGAAAGGTGAATGACACATCCCTAGAGCATCCATAGTTTGGCGTGTTATAGATTCGGTACACAGCCAATTTTTAGTTTCTGCTTACAAACGCCTTTGAGGGTCGTCGCGTGCTGTCATTAGGTACGTGCTGTATATTTAGCGAATCATTACGATGCTAATTGGAATGTAACATATTCTCGGAATAACTTTAGCATTTGCAAACCATGTAGTTAAGAGTGTCATCCCACTGAGAGGAGGCGTAAGCAAAGCGTGTTCGCTGCGCAAACGCGTCGCTAACGCTGACGTGGAAGCACTCTTTATTTGTTTGCGATTGATCACTTAGAAAGGAAAAAGAAAGAAACCCTGTTTATTCTGCACAAACAAAACTTACATTACGAGAAAGACAAAGTATCTTTTTGTTTACCAGATAAAATGCTCATCCTATGATTTTCATGCCTGTTTACTTGCTTTCTCTTCACATTCTGCATCCAAAGTTTAATTCGTGTCTAAGTTACATTGGCACTTGCTGCTTTGTGAAAATACAAAATATATTTTCTAGGAAACCCAAGTCAAAGAGCTGCTATGATCCATTATGCTACATACTGCACACGCTTTTCGTCGAAATTAATAATATCATGTTCTCAGAACCTATCTTGTTGTTATGCGTGTTTCTGTACTATTTCATTTGAAAAGCTTATTCAGACATAGACAGAGTTCGTGTTCGTTTGAATCTGGTAGAACTAGTTGAAATTATGATAATACCTAATAAGCCCCGAAATTTTAGGGTAGGCAAGAGCAATTTGAATGCAAATCGGACCTTACTAGGCAATTTTTTTCCGCAGTATATTTCATTACATGACCCAGGTAGGTATCTTAGTACTGAAACACAAATGACACTAGAATGTTTTGATGATCGTCCATCGACACGGCCATGGTCGCGACCTTGTTATTGTGGAGTGAAAGGACAACGTACGTACATAGTTCCTTTTGATACGACCAAATCTTCAGTTCCTATGGAGGGAGTGGGGAACCACTGAAGACTTGCGAATAGCAATTTCATGTGACGCGAAATAGCTGCGCAAATACACTGTTATTTACGGAAGACAACAGTGTTTATTTGGTAGAAGAAGCCGACTTACGCTAGAGGTGGATTCTATAAGAGTTAATTGAATGTATTATGTTTACGACGCTTTGTTATAAGTACCGTCTACATGTGCCATTCGACATTGAGAACTGCGTCTCTCATTCTGGGCTCGAACAAAATCCCTAAAAGAGAATCTTAATCTTTGATGACATCTCGAATTCTACTAAAATTAAGGTGATTGCGTAAACAACAAACATAGGAGTTGCCTTTATAGAGATGTCTTTCAGATTTAATTGAATTCAACTTTCAGCCTAAAATATTTTCATTCATTTTGACCGCAGAAATCTTTAGTTATAAGTTTGGGACTACGTCAATAGACGTGGCTTGGTGACTTCAAAGAATGCTCTGAAGTTGTAGCTCAAGTCTTACTCGACAAATTCTTTCAACGACAAGAGCCTCAATTGGGGGAACCTTTTTAAAGGTTCAGCTTAATCCTCGTTAAACAAGTCTTGGAAGAAAAATACACCTTGAATTTCTAAAGAAAACGTTTAGGAGTTAAAACAGTATTGTATACCAACATTATGATGTTCTTGGTCGGATCTAGGTCACGATACAGGCCTGGTTCTTTTAACTGCTGGTGGCGGCTTTATTCAAATACTTTTATCAGTTTATTTTTTGAGCTTACAGTCACTTTACCTGAGCGAGGTTAAAAAAAAACAAAATGTCTTAAACAGCGTAGATATTTTGGGTGTAAATTTAGGTGTTTGTTTATTGTGTTAGCTTTTATTCAGACGTAGCTTAAGCGTGTTTTAATGTAAAATCTCATCTAACTTATTAAGTCTCGGCTGTCATCTGTTTTTGCTTCGCAATTACTAAACGAGACGGCGACGATATTGCCTTAGTCCCCAGTCCCATAGCCAAGTTACAACCGTTTCGTGTCGAATTCCGTTCTCCAATCGGTAACGCTTCGGTGCCAGCAATTGTAGAAAACGATAAGTTGGTAGCCATGTTAACGTGCCTGAGTCGACCGCTTGTTCTACAATGTCTTTAGAAAAACGACATTATACCAAAGGATGTAGCGTTGAACATTGTAGAAACGATAACAATTCATTCTATCATTTTGAACGATGTGAACTTGGCTACGAATTTTCTATTCGTTTGTTCTAACCACGTGATTTATCGTTGAGATGATTTCATTCCTATAAATTTGATTAGTTTTCGACTAGCGTTAACGATTGCAGATTATCATCAACTTGGCTAAGGGTGCCTAGCTTCTCTTTTTTGCGGAGGGTGCGCTTTGTCATATTGTATAAGCGTGTTTTATGTTTATCGTTTGATAGAAAGTTGTTCTTATTATATGCGGGTGAAGTATTTTGCCGTTGGTAAACGGCAAAATACTACATATATAGCAAGGGAAGTATTTATTTTAACTGGAATGGACAATCGTGGAGTTTTAAATAACATTCGCCAGTTGTACGTAGCTTTAAAGAATTATTTGAACTGGTTTTTAACTCCCTAATTTTAAAA